>CM057835.1:37220714-38615714 GCA_030068075.1 Paguma larvata | reverse complement strand
GTTTGAGGAACAGGGAATGATAAAGAAAGGACACGGAGGTCATACCTCTCAGACCAAATAGAACTTTGGCAGTTTAATGATTTCTTTTGTACCCTAAAGATACTTCTAAAGTTGCTTTAGAACTCACAGTCCCAAGGACAAGACAGAACTTAACTCTGCAGATCTGTAATGTGACATGCAATTAATGCTCTATGAGCCGTTTGCCAGAAAAGAGTTCAATGGTCATCAGTTAAAATACTGTGATGATAATTTCAATTACTAGCTAATTTCTAGATTTGAGAATATACTTTATTGTTAAAGTATGATTACATTCCTTTCTCAGCTGAGAGTGAAAATCTCTGGGACTTGGCTATTCAAGAGGAGCATTGTCACTGTAGGAAAACAGTAAAAATAGGGAACAATTGAACAGGAAAACATGATTTTTCAAGAGTGTTGTTTAGAAGCATAAGACCATTTTTAAAAGGGATATACTGGCAAATTAGCAAATAGCTATCTTCATAATTTACTAGAGGCTTTATTGCATTTCATCGAAAAGGAACCACTGAGGTCACTTTTTAAATGAAGCAGTCAAGTTGGCTTTCAAAGAAATCCAACACGAATAAATCTAAAAGGCATGGTATTTCATCTGTTTGATCCTTTGGACCAGAGTCACACTGGCCTGCCTGAGCAGCAATGAGGTGGACAGGACACATGTCTGTAGGGGCAGAGAAAGTAGGTCAAGCTGTAAGAATTAACAAAATTCAGCATATTCCAAAAGTTTTGAGCAATTAGGAAGATTGAAAGGACACTTTACATTGTGTCAGCTTTGTTTCCTAATTGTATGTTTTTGTTTTGCTTGGCGTGATCACATCAAGGAATGAATTTACCTTGGAAAAAAGACACACTTCCTAAAGGTGAGGACTGATTAACTTCTCTCCAAGAAACTACGACCTGAATAGAGGTCCTTACTGGTGGTGATAAGCATTAATCCATTCAAATCAGGAAGATTTCTGTTGCAATCTCTGCTTCACTCAGTTAGGTGCGCAGACAGAAAATGGGGGGATATTTAGGGATCAGGTCAGTAGCTATAGTGATATTTTCTCCTCTAATAGTAAAGGGGTTTAAAGTTCACAATTGTTTGAAAAGTCTTTTGCCCTGGAGTTTTCGGAGAGTAAGTCGTTTGCATATTCAGTGAGAACACAAAGAACGGAGTGACATACCAGAGCTCTTCCCTCCCACATTTACTTCTTTTTGAATATTATCATATGCTGTCCTGGGGTTCACTTTGGAACTCGCTAAGATGAGAAGTAGACACAGAGCTTGACAAACATACCACATCCAGATCAATCTTCACAGCTCTCTAAGTGAGGTGTAATCACTGTAAATCTTTTTTTGCAGTTGATTTATATTGTAATTAAGGCAGAGAAGAAGCACATGCAAGGCCAAAAGTGGAAAAGTAGCACACATTTTTCATGGGAAGTTTTTCCCCCCATAAGTCAGTGCACAAGAGAGTATTAGAAAAAAAAATTACAAGGAACTAGTCACGCTCACTGACATGATATGGGAGAATGCTAAGTCATCTGTGTTTTCTGTTTAAATGTATATATTTCAGTTGATTAAAAAGCACATGGTGAATTGATCTTGCAAGCTTATAAAAGCAATATTTCAGCTTCGGTGTTTTTTATTCTTTTTTTTAATCAAATTATCTCCCACAGCATTTTGACTGAAGTTTATTAACAAGGCAATGCAGCTATTAGTGCTCTGTAGTGCACTCTTGCAAAGTTAAGTAAGAGACATGACTTTCCCTATGCATACTGATCATACCTTCTGAAGGTCTAAAAGAACTAAAGATTGCACAGCTGAGTGGCTTCGAAGAAAGAAAATTGTTACTTTGTCTTTTTTTATGCAATGTTATTAGATTTTTGGCGGGGGAGCATTCATAAGAAACATTATATTGCTGGATTTTAACTGGTATTTCAAATGTTATCGGATTTCCAAAAAAAGTAAGTTAGAAATTCAGAGAGACGAAAACAGGTTACAGGCCTTCAGGCTGGGATAGAGGAGGCCGGGAAAAGTACCGTGAACATTTCGGTGGATAACCAGGCTGCCTTTCAGAAAATGTGGGGGGAATGTGATCCACATTAACCAGGAAAATAGTCAATCTTTGGCAACACGGCAAATGACAAAGAGAAAGTGATGCTTTAATTTTGCATTTGATGTAGTAATAGTTTAACAAGAGGATGACTAATTCTAAACCAACATATTCTAAGGGAGGAAAATATCTTCAGAGGCCTAGTCTAGTCATTAGTAAAAAAAAAAAAAATTCCCTGTGAATCCCCTACTGAAAGAATGATCAAACTCTGTGATCTTGCTAGATTCTTGGAAAAATAATCTGTGGGTAATAATAGGCTATGCTTCTCATTTCAAGAAACAAAATCTCTTCTACCTAGAATTCAACATGAGAAGTAGCCTTTTGTCAGATTATTCCTGTAAATAAAATTGAATTCTACTTCATTATTTTCTGTTCCCAAATTTATTGCTAATTTAATTAGCATTTAATCCTATGTGTGCTTTCCTTCTCAAAGGACAATGTTTCTTCTGAGGAAGAATGCGATGTTCTGTGGTCAAAAGTTGGTAACCACTGGGGCGCCTGCGTGGCTCAGTTGGTTAAGCTTCTGACTTCAGCTCAAGTCATGATCTCACGGTTGGTGAGTTTGAGCCCTGCATCTGACTCTGTGCTGACAGTGCAGACTCTGCTTGTTATTCTCTCTCTCCCTCTCCTTCTGCCCCTCCCCAGTAGGCTCTCTGTCTCTCTCTGTCATTATCTCTTTCAAAATAAATAAGCAACTTAACAAAAATTTGGTAATTACTGAATATTCAAGCCTACTCTTTCAAGATTCATAAAGCACAATAGTATATTAGTCTCTGATATTCTGATATTAAAAAAAAAAGAACACTGACTTAGTGTTTTAATATCCAGCATTTCAGAAATTTATCGTCCACTTGATCTTTTACCTGGTATCAGCCTATTAAGATCCCAAAGGATGTACTGTGGAAAAATTGTATTGGTGTGAAGGAAATAAATAAATTAAAATGAGACCTGGTGCTTAGATTTCAAACTTTGCATGGACAGTGTCAATTACCTTTCTCTTTCATTTATTCACTTGACAAACACTTATTTTCATTTGTTATGTTTAAGACCCCCCTTGGGTACAATGGCAGATATTGTGGTCAGAACTGGAAAACTAGCACATTAACACCCTCTTCACCCTCCCCACTACCTACTACCCCTGAAGTTGGAGTGCAAAATACCGTTTGGCCTCAAGGACTGTGGAAATAACAGATTATCACAACATAGAATGTGATATGGTCACAGATAAGCTGTGGTTTTCAAAAGGAGGGAAATGCCACTTCCAGTTGTGAAGTCAGTGAATTCTCATGAAAGACATGTCTTGTTAACTCTACTTTGAAAGATGAGCCAGGAGAAAAACTTGGGATCTTCTTAGAGACCAGCAAATAAACAAGTGTTCTTGGGGGTACTAAAAGGGTAAACTTGATTTGTATTACTGTGGTCTTAAACAGTACAACTGATGATTCATTTCACTCATCGTTCTCGACTCTGATTTTGTCTTGATTGTTCTAAAAATCTAATCTACACGAACGAAAGAGACTTGACATTGCTATATGTCAAGTGTATGCTGAGGGCTCTAAAGATGATTCCAGAGTTGTTCCCAGTGTAGGTATAATTAGACCTCACAGTGATTGGTATATGGTTCGCTTACAATGTATAAAATATTTACCAGTCATATTACTTAACAATCTCATGAATTTTCTGATGTATACAATTTGTGAATATGAACATAGTCCCAAAGTTTGAAACTTTGTCAATTATTCAAATTCATTTTAGGTGGCTGACTAGATAAAGTTTGACTTGGAAAACAGGTTTATATGAACCAATTTAGCCCTGTATTTTAATTTTGTTTCATAAGAACATTTACATTTTCCTACATATGGAATTTGAATTTCAACAATTTTATAAATTGTTTCTTTTTAATTGTTTATTTATTTTTGAGAGAGAGAGAGTGTATAAGCAGTGAAGGGCAGAAAGAGAGGGGGACAGAGAATTCAAAGCAGGCTCTCCGCTGTCAGCACAGAGCCCGATATGGATACGGGGCCTGAACTCACAAACTGTGAGATCACGACTTGAGCCGAAATCAAAAGTTGGACGCTTAGCCGACTGAGCCACCTAGGCACCCCTGAATTTCAAAAATTTTTAAACCAATGTATTTCAGCTCAATATGAACTTCTGCTTTAGTAAAAACATGATTTGGAGACCATGTGCTATAAGATTATGAAGCATTCTAGAGGCCTATTCAAAAGAATATTTGCTAGAAATGCCCTAATTATGAAGGACCATGCATTCTAGAATTCATACAAACTTGGATTTCTGTGTAGCAGGACCTGCAGTTTGGATATGTTTGTATATACATATTTATACCATGTAGGTACAAAGACATACAGGGTATTCTATGCTTTTTGACTGGACATTATGCAGCTTGGGTTGTTAACAGCAAAAAAAACTTAGGTTTCCTAGATGTTAATTTAGTTGGGTTCAATTTTAAATGGGCTTTAGGTATTCTCTTAGTTCTTCCCTCTTTTACATAGACCAAGATTAAATTATCTTTCTCTTGTTTTATTTAAAAAGCTTTAGGAAAACCATCTCTTGCACGTAAAAGTAACTTCATTCTGTGTCATTATGAACTACCTTTCTCTATGTTAGAGTTGGTGATTAGAATAATTATCAACAAAGATTTTAGAATATTGTGTACCACCTTGTTTACACTATTAGAAATCTCAGATAACCTATTTCCAGCGGTCCTCCTGTGCTCTAAGTGACTTACTCATTAGAGTCTCTCAAACAATCCTTTTGAGGAGAGCTCACATGACACTGATGATGCTTGCAGGTGGTTAGGTTTGGCCCTAAATTAGGTAGAATCTCTAGAATTAGCCCTAAAAATGAAACAAATCCATTCTTCTTGTGAATTCGGAATTCCCTACTATTTTAGCAAGCCTAAAATAAAATCTTTTTACACACACTATTTTCTTGAAATTCTCTTCACCCTGATTGCTTTCCAATGAATACTCAGAAAGAAAATATTCTCTGGAAAATATTAATTCTAAACATTAGGACTAAAATATCAAGACTATGAGTGGATAATTCATTTTTACAGAGAATCCAGTAGATGCCCAATTTGCATTTTTTAGCTTTATTGAGGTTTAGTTGACAACACTGTAAGATGTTTATTGAAAGTGTACAGTGTAATGACTTTATATATATATATAAATATATATAGTGAAAGGATTCCCACAGTGTAATGTGTATATATATATATATATACACACACATATTATATATATAGAGTTAAAGGATTGTAATGTGTATATACATACACATATTATATATATATAGTTAAAGGATTGTAATGTATATATATATTTTATGGATTATAGTGTATGTTTATAGTATTATATATTATAATATATAATGTATGTATATTTTATTATATATAGTATGAATTGTAATGTGCATATATATATATACACATTATATACGTATATATAGTGAAAGTAATGTGTGTACATATATATACACACATTATACACATATATAATATATATATATATATATATATATATATATATATATATACACGGAAAGGATTCCCACAATGGAGTTAATTAGTACATCCATTATCTCACAAATTTACCCTTTTTGGGGTATATACTTGAATATACATGCAAATTATATGCAATACAAAATTATTTAATTTTGTCACTGTTTTACATTAAATCCTCAGACCTTATTCATCTTATATCTGAAAGTTTGTGCCCTTTTACCAACCTCTCTCATTTCCCAAGACTGGGAGAGGGGTAAAAGGAGAGGGAGAGAGAATCTTAAGCAAGTTCTGCTCTTGGCATGGAACCTGACACAGGGCTTGATCTCATGACTATGAGGCAAAATCAAAATCAAGAGTTGGACACTTAACCCACTAAGCCACTCAGGCATCCCTCTAATGCATATTCTATTATTTAAAAAAATGTTTTATTTATTTATTTTGAGAGAAAGAGAGAGAGAGCAAGCACGGACATGCATGAGTGGAGACAGGGCAGATGAAGAGAACGAGAGAGAGAATGAGAATATCAAGCAAGCTCTTCACTGAGAACGCAGAGCCTGATGCAGGGCTTAAACTCACAAACGATGAGATCAAGACCTGAGCTGAAATCAAGAGTTGGATGCTTAACCCACTCAACCACCCAATCTAATGTGTATTTTAAATCTAATGTTTCCTTATTGCTTTTCTGTCTGAATAATCTATCAATTCGTTCTTTTCTAGAAAAATTTCTATATATGAATCCTTAAATTTATGGATTACATCCTCTTTGAGGATATAAATTTTATCTGTTCATCCTTAGAACCTGGCCCACTGCTTGATCTTTTATAGGCAGTATATACTTGCTGAATTGAGCGATCATTGTTACTATCAAATATAACAGGCAAAGTATTTTTGGATCTTGGTCTTTTGATTGTTAGTGTCTTTCTTTACTTGTTTATTATAATGTCTCCATGGGAGGGACCAGGAGGAGAATATTGTTTAGGGTAAGTCTTTAGTGAAGAGTACATGGAAAGCCTGTGTCCTGGGCCAAGGCAAAGAGACAAAGTGAGGATGAGGAGTCTGATGCCCTCTAGGTTGTCAACCTCTCAAAGGAAGTAAATAGTTGAAATATTCAGATGGAGGTAACATAAGAAAAATGCTATTCTTCTTTGAGTGTAGCCTAGCGGAGACATAAGTAAGAAGGTCTTTACGGAGCTATATACAACCAGTTTCATAATAATAAGGTAGCCATAGCCAGGAATTGGTAGGTCTGTATGAATGCCTAGGAGTGTAACGGTCAGTTCATATGGTAGTCACCACAGGTGACTTCAGTATATGGGTCTTGCACTGAAGTATTTCATATTTTTATGATATTGTACAGAGATTGCCAAAATTTTTTCTAAAGTGGTTGTAGTATTTTACATTCTACCAACAGTTTATGAGAATTCCAGTTTCTCACCGCCCCTGTCAACACATAACATGATAAACTTAAAAACATTAGCCATTCTAATAGGTGTGGTGTTATCTTATTGTGGTTTTAACTTGCCTTTCATGAATGTCTAATGGTGTTGGGCACCTTCTCATCTGCTTATTTTCCATTTGCATATCTTTTTAGGTGAATTGCCTATTTACATATTTTGCCCATTTTTTGTTGCAGTATTTATTTATCTAATATAGAGTTTAGAGATTTTTTTCCAATGTGTATTTTGGGTACAATTTGTTAAACATACTTTATAAAGATTTTCTTCCTGTATGAGGCTGGCATTTTGATTTTCTTAATAGTGTCCTTAGAAGTGCAGAAGTTTTACATTATGATGAAGTCTAATCTATTTTTTTTTCTTGTACTTTTTGGCTGTGCCTGAGAAATATTTGCCTATTCCAACTTCATAAAGATTTATTTCCTATGCTGTCTTCTAGAAGTTTTGTGGTTTTAGGTTCTATGTTTAGATTTATGATACATTTGCATTACTTTCTGCATATGGTCTAAGGTAAGGGTCAAAGTCTAAGGACTTCCTTAATTTCTCTAAGCAATGTTTTATAGTTTTCAGTATATAGGTCTTGTACCGAAGTATTTCATATTTTTATGATACTGCAAAGGCAATGTTTTCTTAACTTTGATATCCAATAATAGCTAGTATATAGAAGTATTAGCATACTAATTTTGGATTATGCAAACTTACTAAGTTCACTTATTAGCTTTTTTGTTGATTTCACTGGATTTTTCTAATTTTTCTAAACAGCTGATAATGCTGCCAATAATGACCATTTTACTTCTTTTCTAATCTGTATCATTTCCCCCCTTTTTTGCATTATTACATTGGTTGAAACCTCTAAGACAATGTTGAATATTTCTTCAAGTGATATGTTATTTCATATATAGTATAAAGTCATATAATATTTTCTTCTTTTTTGGTTTTCATGCTAATGTGGTCATACATTCTACTTATAGATATTTATAAACTACGTACTGTATTGCTATACATTGTTTGATTAAATAGTCACTTGTCATTTACTAATGTTTTAAAAATAAGAAAAAATCTCATATATTTTCTCAGGTAGTTACCGTTTCTGTAAGTGTTCCTTTGAATAGTTCCCTATTTCCATCTGGTATCACTTTTCCTCTGCCTAATGAACTTCTTTCAACATCTCATAGTGTAAGTCAACCTCTGAATGTCTGAAAAAGTCTTTACTTTGGACTCTTGAAAGATATAACTGTATATAAAATTCTAGGTTGGCTCCCCCCGGCCACATTACTTTAAATATGTTACTCCACGGTCTTTTGATTTGAATCTGCTATCAACCTTAGTTTTGTTCCTTTGTATGTAACATGGTATATCGAAGTCTGGTGGATTTTAAGATTTTCTCTTTATCACTGGTTTTGTGTAATTTGATTATGATATGTGTTTATGTAGTTTCTTATGTTTCCTGAGGTTGTGGTCTGTTGACATACTTGTACTTTTGTGTTTGCAGTTTGCATTAAATTTGGGAAAAATCAGCCATAATTTCCTTGAATATTTTTTCTGTTCTCTTTCTTCTCTCCTTCAAGGACTCATATGTGATGTATATGAGGCTGCTTGAAGACATCACATAGCTTACTGAAACTCTTAATTTAAAAAATTCTTTTTCTCTGTCTCTCATTTTGGATAGTCTCTATTCCTATGAATTCATATTCACTTTTTTAATGCAATTTCAAATCTGCCATTTTTCTTATCCTATGCATTTTTCATCTCAAGTATTGTAGTTTTTGTCTTAAGATGTCTAATTTGTGTCCTTTGATGCCTTTATGTAATTTATTAACATATGTAAAATAGTTATAATAATTGCTTAATGTACTTGACTGATAATTCTAACCTCTGTGGCAGTTCCATTGTCAATTTCAACTGATTACTTATCTCATCATATTTTTCTGTTCTGCATGCCTTGTGATGTTTTACCTTTTTTGGATGCCATACATTGTGAGTTTTACCTTTTTTGGTGATTGTTATTTTTATATTCCTATACTCTTGAGATTTGTTCTAGTTACAGTTAAATTACTTGGAAACCAATCTGATCCTTTTGAGTTTAATTTTCAAGATCCGTTAGGTAGAACCAGATCTATGTTGGTCTAGAGCTAATTAATTTCCTATTGAGATAAGGCTTTTGTAAGTACTCTACCCAGCTCTCTACAAATTATGAAGTTTTTCATTCTGTCTTGCAGGAACATGTCTTGTGCAAGAACCAGATACTATTGCCACTAATATTTGGAGTAATTTTTCTTGGCCTAAGGCAGTTTTCTTATAACCATATATTGCTCAACTAGTTATTCAAAAGGAAGTCTTCTGCAAACCTCCAGAATTCTCTGCAGTATACTCTGTCCTGTGTACTACATCTTCCTTTAGCTCCTTGAACTCTGAGCTCCATCCACTCAATGTTGGAGTCTACAGAAGTCTGCCTCTATTTACTCCCCATCCTCTCAGCTTGTACTATGGTCTATAAACTCTCTCTCAAGGTAGTAAACTGAGATAATTGCAGGCTTTGCCTTTTTTGGTTCATGTCTATTCTTCACTGCTCAATTTGTCAAATACCTTGAAAACTGTTGTTCCATATATTTTGTTTGGTATTTGGCTGTTTCAGGCAAAAGGGTAAATATGACTCTTGTAACTTAATTTTGGCTGTAAGTAGAAGTATCATTTGATTTCATGTATTTTTGATAATTTCTTCTGGTTTCCAGCAGTTACAATTACTTGAGAAACTGGGTGATGTGAACGTGTGTGACTCCATTGTGGGACTCCCTCACAATCTTGGCTAGTAGAGTTTAGAAATGTGACCAATTTAATAGATAAGGTTAAATATTAGAAAAATTTTCTATTAGTAATTCTGGGAAAATTTTGAAGATATGCTACTTCAATGGAGGAACATTAAAGAAAAAAATTCTAATACTTAAGCATATTTATGGTCAACACAGAGTTTAGACTTGTATAGCTGATACCTGTTCCTTTGCTATAGTTGAATACTTTCCCCATAACTTCAATTACCAGCAATATACTAATGAGTCCTAAAATATTCTTTTTAGCCTTGGGGTCTTCCTGAGTTCAAGTCTCATCACCTTACTATAATGTCTCTCGACTTTCCATTATCTAAGTGAGCCTCATTTCTCTTTAATTTCAAACATGAAATCAATCTCATCTAACATCCTTCCTTTCTTTATGAATTATGTATCATGATGTTCTTGTGCATTTGTGGTTTTTACATGATTTTACACTCAATTAAGATCATATTCCTATTCTCAGCCCCCTACAGAATGCTTCCTTGTTCCTAGGCATTCACAGAAATTTTGGTGCATACATTGGTGTAATTAATTTGTGGAAAGTACCATGCCTTTCTCAAAACTATTTATTCCTGGTGCGCTTATGTCCCCAATGCCCCCTCTAGCTATAATGTACTGAAACGATTCTATTTGGGGGTCATTTCACCATACTATGTGTGTTATCCTGTGCCTCGCTATGTCAACTCAATCGCTGAATTGATCTGTTTTCCTTAATTTCCACAATAAAAACCAAACTGAAGGTTTTATGGAGGGCAGCAGAAATTACTAGGTGTTTAGAGAAGATGAGTAGTGGTGGATTACGTCATTACAATACAGAATACTCATTAAACATCTTTGTTCCCAAACTATACCTTAATTATTTCCGCCAACCTGAACTCTGGCCATCCATCATATTGGTCCACTATCTTACTCTACCCTTGAGGAATTCTCTACTATTCCCAGCAAGTGAGAAATTATGAGAGTTTGCTTATTGTTTTCCCTTCTTGCACACTCTACCTAAAGTTGTCTATGGAGGTGTTTTTCTAATAAAACATGGTCTCTGCTCAGAGAAATTTGGTACTGTCTCTTATGCTAATTTTTCCTCTTTTTAAGTTCAGAAAACTGGAAAGGAGAAATGTGTGTTTGAAATCATTGCAATTTCTAACATTGTTGATATTACAATGAAAATATATGGCAGATATTATTTGTTATCAAAAGAGGTTGAGGAAAATGAAAAGTACTTGAATATACCTGAAATTCACAGCTGAAAATAATTTATTTAACTTATTTAAAACTTTCAACTTAGAAAACTGTGTTTTCTTAGAAAGGGCAAGATAAGTCTATTTTTATCTATGAATTAAGGAAAATATCAGAGTCGATGAAAAATCAAAGAAATTGATAAACATGAAAATATAATTCAGCTTAATGATTTTGTGACTTGATTCTTTGATAAGTAAAAATCAAAATGAGAAGATAACTAAAATGTAGGTACAATGTGATGTATAAGACCAGTATTCATCAGTTTATTAAAAATATATGGCAGAACCACTGTAATGAAATTGTAAAATGATTGTTATATGGTGTAAGATATTTGAGGAAAATATGAAAGTCTTTCTAATTAAGGAATATTTCACAGGTTTCAGACACACTAGAAAGATAACTGGCGCCACTTTGCACAAGATTATAAAACTTAGCAGCAGCAAGTCAGAGTTGATTTTAATAAAATAAATATGTAACATTTAATTAAATAAGCAGAAATTAAAATTTGCTGCAAAATTTATAGAATAGTTAAAGATTTTAGGTACATACTGTCCGCATAATTCGTGGATTTAGTGACATATAAGTTTTTGTATAAGTAAAATAACTAGAAAATGCACTCAGTACTATCAAATCTTTAACTAAAACTTCAAAGTTGCATGAAGAGTATCTTGCAAATTGAAAATAGACTTGAGGTTCTGTAATTGGAGTTTTTAAAAATAATTGGATTTTAAATGTATTAGCAACTCTTAATAAATACATTTTTTGGTTTAAATTTAATTTCTTCACAGATTATTTATAAATATAATAAAACTCACTTTTGAAATGTTATTTACAATAATTTAAATTTTAAAGTTAGCTGGCATAGTGTCACTTGGGACAAAAAAGACTTATTAACTATATTAGAATTCTCTGTTATGGGAATAAAAATGCTTTGCTCTATGGCAAGTGTCTGAAAGTATCATTTTCTGAATTGTTGTCAGAATATAATGGTTTCCCAGTTTTGAAAGATGTACAACTAATGTACCTAAAAGCAGCCCTTAATAAAATGATTTACTGTACTTTGTTGTTTTTAATGCTTATTTTTGCTTTAGCACCTTTGTAAAATGAGCACATTCTTTTTCTTTTATAGATTTTTGTTGGTTCTACTGTGGGACAGTTATGCTTCTGAGAACTACAGCTTTATTTGTTTTATCAGAAGAAAAAAATAGTCTGTGAAACTAGATTTATTAATATGGCCAATAGCAATTGTTCTACAATCCAGTCATAGATTTCATTCTTTTCTATTTCGTTAACACTTATGTAAAACTATATCTGAAGGCAATTTGTTGGTATATAATCTTACCGAAATTATTCTGCCTTGTGGGATAATCTGCGGGAGCCATGGGACCATATCCTAACAGTTTAACTAATCACATTCAATATTTTTTGTACCTACCAATTGGCTTAGCTGGTAAAGCCACAGTGGTAATGGGCTTTAGCTCAAAACTACAGGCTTGATATCTTTAGGCAGTAAATCATATTTCTTATAGAAAAAAGCCATCTCATGTCTACAGATTTCATCAATATCTTGGGCTATTTGTCTTGCAAATATAGTCTATATGTGCCTTGTCACTGGCAAACTGTAGCCTATCGTATTTAATAATAATATAAAGTCAATGTTTATCACATTACTGAACTTATCTGTTATTCAAAACAATAACTGCTCACCTGGCCCAACGTAAAAATCATGAACAGAATGTCCATTCAGAAATGGTATATTTAATAAAAAAAGAATTAAGGAGCTCTTCATAGCTCATAACACACCTAGATAGTTTTTCTTCTCCTGTCTTGTAAAATAATCTAGTAACATAATTTTTCATTGTTAATTTCTGCATCCTTCAGGTTCCTTTTTCAATGGACTTCCTTATTTTGATTGAACTTTTTTTTACTGTATATTTACTTGTAAATAGTAAGGTCATAAATAAATGCAAATTAGTAAGTTTTTTAACATTAAAATTTCTAGAAATCTTAATTCATAACCTTCCTTTTACATATCTCATCACTTTGGTTTTATACAATTGTTTCTATACGATTTAATTTTATACACTTTCTCGATTTTTTTTCTAGTCTTAAGGGAGGACTGGAACTAGGAAAATTAATACACAAGAGATCTTCCAAATATTATTTTAAAAATAAATTGTACTCTACCTGCCTTAAAAAATCCACTGCCTCCAGGGCATATCTTGTAAAAAAATAAAAAGATTTCTTCAAGTATGAAAGAATTGTATCATGTTGTTGTTAACACTGCCCTGATTTGTTGATTAATTAATTCAGTATCAGATTACTTCCTGGATACTACCTCAAATAATCCTTTGATAAAGCTGCCCATCTTCTTCATTAAACATTTATAGAGAATCTATTAAAATGTATAAACACGCTAAATATGCTACCGGGTGTAATGCTAAACATACATTGGCTGCATATAGCCTTGCCCACAGGATTTTAAAGGTTTTTGAAGAAGATATGTATATCAAATAAATGCCATATGTACATATTTGACATATATATCAAAACAAGATGCATCTACATTGTGTTTGGCATTATTGGGAATACAAAGCTGAGTATGGCATTGTTCTCAGGGTCCAAATCTATCTGGTGAAGGAAATTCAAGAACGATTTAATAAAACGATTTCCATGAAAGTGGTATAAAAAAACCAATCTCTAAACTTATAGAAGCAGGAAGGATGTTCATACTCTTCATATAAGAGTTGAGGAGTATGAGAGAGAGGGAGGCATTGATGGATATGACTTCAAAGGAACAGAAAGCAGTATCAGACGATGCCCAGAAGGAAAACAGACATATCAAAGAATGTTTGTTCTGCAATAAAGAAAGAAGAAAAGAAGGAAAGGTGGAGGATGGCATTTTGTTGAATTCCCAAACCAAGAATCGTACAGGTAAAAAGAGAACTATGTTAGAAATCAAGTGACACATCCAGTTAAAGTCCTTTGCTGTCTTTTATTATCTCTCAAACATCTTCTCTACCTCCAGTGACATTCCCTTATTCGAGGCTACTAGCTGTCTGAAGTGAACCGTTGCAGGACTGTCCTCGTCAGTCCCACTTCCAGTCATGAAACCTCTACTCCAGCTCCCCCTTCACTGCCCCCTTACCTTCTACTTTCCATATACCAACCTAAGAAATCTTTCTAAAACTCAGCTGTTATCATTTCTGTCTCTTTATACTTATTGATCCCGATTCCCCTCCTCCCACCCAAAATCTTCAATATAAAATCCAAGATCTTTTCATGGCACACAGCTACTGGCAAGATTTGGCTATTGCTTATCTCTGCACTGACCTGTAGCTCTAGTTCAACTGCATTCTTTGTGATTCATATGCACCGATTCTAAGTAATTCCAGTAATATACAAGGTTCTTTCAGATATAGGTTTAGTAATTTCTTTGTCTTTTGGCTGTCCCATCTCTGTCTTCTACCATCTTTGCATTTATTACACTATATTGACAATGACTCCTGACTTGTCTTTTTACTATGGATTATTCATAAGAGCAGGAACTGAATCTTGTACATCTTTGTATCTGTAATGTACATACAGAGATTTAATATTTATTAAATTAGTGAAAAGTTTCTCTCTCTCTTTTTCTCTCCTTCCTGCCCCCCCCCCCCGATCTTTGCTATGTCTCAGCATTTTCAGGATTTTAGAAATAATTTGCTCGACTATAATTTGGTAAATTCATTACCTATTTCACTTAGCTCTTATAATTTGTGTCATTTGAATTTTCTGTGATTTCTGTTCATATTTTCTTAGTATTCTATGTTGTCTTTCGGTCAGAAATAATTTGTATGAGTTTTCATTACTTCAAGGTATTCAGTAATAGGTGATCTATTCTCTTTTCTAACAAAAGACATATATTATCATTTTTCCCTGAGTATCTTTCTTTTATCCATTTGCTAGCCATGGACTCTTTCATTTATTAGATGGTCTACTTTCTCTCCTAATGTATATTTATTTGTCTATACCTTATACTAATTTACAAATTTCCCTCTTTTGTTTTGCTAGAAAAGAAACTTAGATAAATTGTTCTACTTTCCTGTTTTTAAAATTTCTACAAACATTTTTAAATGAGAAAGCTCAAGGAATAATCACAACTAGTTTCTACTTTAAAGTCAGATGTGTGGGAGAGGACTTTAAAGGCTCAGATACTGGCCATTTATGCATTTCTTTTCATGCGTGATATTTACATGTGTGCATGAGTTTAAAGTAAAATTCACCAGAATTTTTTGACAAATATGGAACCAATTATGGGAATCTTCTACAAAACTCAGAAACACAACAAAAACTGTTTCATGTTATAATGACTTAAGTCTGGATAATATGTCATATCATATAATATAAACAGCCATTTAGTTTAACAGATGTCATGACTGTGGAATGTTTTCCACAGTAAGTCAGTAAGATACAAAATCAGATGCACAAACTCTCTCATCCTCTGTGTATGGAGGCCAGTTTCAAAATACACTTGGGAAGCTCCTGAAGAAGCTTTGAATCAGTACCATTCCAGTCTAAATTTTCAAATGCCTAAGTAAAAGGCATATCCTACTTGAAGGCAATAATGCATTCTACAATGGAAAAAAACAGACCTCAAGGATACACCGGGTCTTGGCTATAATTACAGACACTGATGGCCACCATCTCACAACCTTTTTCTCGTGGCTTTTGTTAGATAGTATGTCCTTAACTTTTCTCCTAATTCTTGGTCTTCACTTCTTTTTTGCTTTGATGTATGACATGCTCCTCTCCAGCTGAACCCGGAAATTTGTTAAGGTACTTGCCATTGTTTCTCCTATTATTTTTTATTCATAATTTCCTCAGAATTACAAGTATGTCTGGCTTTATGGCTTTACAATGTGACCACGAAACGTGTTGTTATAGCTCTTCTTGGTCATCTACGTCCCAGTCGGTGTTTCACTTGCTAAGAGGATATATCGATGCGGGTCCCACTTTCATATCAAGTTCTGTATAACCTAAACGGGACTCTTCACTTCATTAGAGGTTAGGGCCCTACCAACTCTCCTTTCTTTTTCCTATTATTTTGGTTATCCTTAACTTCCAAGTTTAAAGTCGTGTTTCTGTGGTTGTTCTTGTTTTCCTCTCTTTCACCTGAGTCCATTCTTTAACAGGTCAGTGTGATTATGTCTCTGACATGGCCACCATTTTCCCCTTTTTATTTCCTTTACTGTTCATGATCTTATAATTGTAGACTTACATTTTTTTAACAGTAGCTTCTCAGCTCCATTTCTCAAATATTTTCGCTGAAAATCTAATCTGGCTGAGTTAGTTTTTTTAAGATGCCACCTGTGTATTATAATACTCTTAAAATGACTATCCACTATTAGCTGTGTCTAGTTTGCTCCTTTGCTTGACTTTCATCGTTTTCCACAATAGATTCATAGTATATGTGTGCATCTCTCTCTCACAGCCCGAACACAAGCACCCTGCAGTAGTAGGCTTCATTTGCATGGTATAGATTGGGAAACAGAAAATATGGGATCTAAAGGTGGTTCTATCACACGCATGCTGTTAAACGAACAGGGATGTTCATTTAAGCTCTTTGAAAGTTAATTTATCTGTAAAATGGGCATAGTAAAATCTACCTTCTCAGGGTTATTTCTGATAGTCAAATTAAAATTAAAATCCCAGGGTTATTTGTGATAGTCACACATTGAAAATATAAAGTGCCACAGAAACATCAGCTAATGCAATGATGCTGGGACTCACTAGCTACCCTCAGAAGCTAGCTGCATCGATACAGTGCAGCTTCCTCTACTTTTTCACAAAAAGACTGTAGAATATTACTAACACTTTACTGTGTGATGAGCAACTCCTTATTCATAATGTTTGGAAGAGTTTCTCCTCCCTCCTAGCTTAACTTTTATAAGGTAAAGAAAAGATAAAAAGGGCCTGAGGAAGCTTTTCTGTAGGATCGTTGTGATTTAGAATCTGTCAGAATAAACATTTCTAAAGAAGGAAGGAAAGCTAAAAGGGGAGAGAAGAGATGAAATAAGAGAAAAGAAGTACTTTGATACAGTCAAGATAAAATTTTATAATCTAACGTCATCTCTGGATTTTGCCTTTTGAATGAGTCAGCTGGCTGAGAATGTTTTGATCCCAAACAGGGAAAGACGACAGCTGGCAACTTTAAAGTCTAAATCCAGGGATCCTCCAGCTTCTATCAAAGGTTTTAATAAGAAACACACCATTTAATTGATTCCACAAGAAGCAAGGGGAGATCTGATCGTGCAGTCTTGCCATATTTGTTAGAAGTTAAATGTTCAAAGGCCCAGAACAGGAATATTTTGACCTACATAAGGAATTTTGATTTCATGCTTTGCTCACTGCACTGCAGATGTTTTTATTTATTTATCAGTTTGTTTGCTTTTCAGGTCCCCAATGGCGTGATGTTAACCTCCCGGCAGGATGTGGGATCAACTCTGGAACATGAAACTCTCATTCAAAACAGTGTTGGCCACATCCAGAGGCATTTGTGTCCGGGGAGGCGTGTGCCATGGCAAGGGATGAGAAATTTAAATGGACTGAAGTCCAATTTGTGGATATTGGGGAAGCTTACACTCATTATTAACTAATTCCAGTCTATTTACTTAATCCTCAAATCAATTTTAACAGCATTAGGATATTAGAATGTTGGATGTCATATTATAGGTTTGGTAAGAAATATGCCCAATGGAGTAAATCGGGATATAGGAGAATGCTGCACATTTCATAATTTTATACTAAGCAGTCAAGTTTTCATTCTGGTAGGTCATTTGATTCTCTGCAGGTGGCTATGCCTGCCTCTGAAGAGAGAGCCCTGAATCACATGTTACACAAATGAAATGCGATTATGTTTGTGGGTAGCATTGTATGATTTGGAACGAGTCTTTAGGTCTAATATAAAGATCCTTCAAATAAATCATCCAGCTAAGCTTCTGTGGCCCCAAACTCCTAATTTAAAAATGTTGATAAATGAAGTACCTCTTTAGTTAATAAATGAAGTATCTCTTTAGTTATCCTTTGTCAGCAACATTCATTTTAATGGAAAGTGAGTTTACAGGGTTACATGATTGAACTACTGAGCCAAGTCAGTGTTGGCAAATGATGGGCTAAATTATTGATGTTACACACTAATGAATTCTGATGAGAAATAAAACACAGACATTACGTTTCAAGTGGTTCATAATTATTTTTGTACTTTAAAAGCAATTTTATTCTTTTTCTAAATCATACTGGTTCTGTAAAACAAAAACATAGTTAGTGATTATACTAAAATTATTGAGTTTGTGGCAAAAAAATGCTCTTGCAAGTTTTCATTTCTGTGAAGATAATGTTATTCACACTAGGTTCTGATTTCCTTATATACTTCTGGGAAAAGATAATTAAATTAAATGTCTAAATTTTAAAACCAGTGTCTTTAAATAAGATAATCTGCTTTGCAACCATGGTTAGCATTTCAATAGATGCATTTATAATCTATGATATGTCTATCAACACATTTACTGGAGCTGTGTTGAAATATCATAATTATAACAGGTAATGACAAAAACAGACGGACTTCCATGAAGCAGCTTTGTTTTAGTAAAGAAACTATCTCCAAATGTATGATATAGAATGAAGTGTGTACTATAAAATGATAGATATTTGACAAAGTCAGGGCCTGGTGGCAATAATTGAAGCTAGTTCATATTCAGTAAGCTCACGGAGGTTTATACATTCCATAATATATTATAGTGCCCTATAATATTTCCTTACGACTTTACTGTTCCAGATTGACTTTACTTGTGTGGGTCTGTGACTTTCCTTCTTTCCAGGAGAGAGACTCAAACAAAGGCTCACTCCGAAGAGATCATAAATTGATTTTTAGTTAAGAGGGACCAGGAGTAGAAATCACAGACAAGGTATTAGTTCAAAGATTCATTACTTGCTGGTCATGAATCTTTGGACATGTCCCTCAGCTTCTCTAACAGTTCAGTTACCAAACCCCCTAAACAGGACCACAGGTCCTTCTGTCCTATCAGAGAGGGTTGTTATAATTCATAAATCAGATATGCGTGAAGAAATCTGCTAGGTAAATATAAGGTAAATTTACTTCCTATATTTGCATGGAATCTAGTTCCTTTAGAAAGGTCCTCAGAATTAGTTAGAAAAAAAATATATTTATATTTTGCCAACTGAGGGATATGATGCAGAAGAAATGAATGTGAAGAGTTTTCAACTCAATGTTTGGTCAACATGCTAGATTATTTTTCCCTTACAATAATATATGCAGATCCATACAAGAATGAATATACAAAGGTAAAACTTCTTTCACTGTGTTCGGCTGAGATAGGAGATGCAGTGCAGTGTACTTTAGTTCTTACTTTGTGTACACTTTATATATAACAAAAATATTAGGGAGTTTTTAAAAAATCTTAACTCTGTAATATCCTGTTCCCACATTAAAGCTACTGAGTCACTTTCTACAACCTCATAATTTTCTCTTTATTTATGATAGACTTGGCACCATTTGTGAATAAGGCTACTGAAAATCTTATCTCTTTTACATTTTAAAATCTTATCCTAATATTTCCCTCTTGTTATAACTGCTCTGCTCATTGTTCTATGGTCTCGATACTCTTGGATGAAAAATCGTGTGTCTATATTAATCTCACATCAAAGCAGCATCATTATATAATGATGATGCTAAGTTGTATGAAAAATACCTACTGGATATGCTCCATTAGTCACTAATTTTCAAACTTAAAGTTCTGTCTTTGAAAGACTCCTCTCCCCCACAGCACTGACATGGCTCCTCCACTTGAAAAATGTATTGTCTGTATAAAGTGAATTAAAAAAAAATGCTGGGTATTATTTTGTTTAAATCCAAGGGAAAAAATCGGAATACGTATAAATCTGTATCTGTCTAATAAAACCAATCATAAATATGCTTACTTTATTTCAAAATAAAAAGGACTACATTTTTAACATGTAATTACATGTTTAACATGTTATTGAGCAGAATAAGACAGAAGGTAATTTAATTCATGGAATTTAATACTGACAAATGCTTTATTAACCTCCTGAATTTACATCACGTTGATATATGTGTGAAATTAATGTGTTTCCATATCTTAGATATGAGTATTTGAATCAAGATCTCCTTTGTTTATCTTCAAATGGGAGGAAGATAGGTGATTCAACACTACCAATGTTACCCATAGGCTCTTATAGATGGTATCAGAATCTTCTGGATAGTCTGAGAGGTGAGAAGGAGAAGACCAATATCAAATGTGACAAAGAATTAAAGAGTGAAAGGTTATGAACAGAGTGAGTGGAAACCACTTTGAGAGAAACAAGAAATAGGACTATAGAGTCTAGTGGGGGAAGCTCTCAATTCAATCATTTGGCAGTCAAGTCAATATGAAATGAACAATATTAATTAGGTTACATTAACAGTTAAGAAGAACTTCATTTATTCATTTATTCCACATCCTTTATTAAGAGGTTCCTAGGTGCTATCCTAGGTTCTAAACTAAGTTAGGTACTCACCAGAGATACGGCCCTCATCACTTCTTTGACAATGTTTTGTACATTTCTCTACCTTAGTCCCATGATCCACCCATAGAGCCTCTCTAATTCTACCTGAAGGAAACTATTCAGCTTCATGCCCCTCAAAATGTCACTTCCATCACGGGAGGTTAATCCTGCATGGACTTCTTTAATTCTGTTCAAAGTATTTCCTAATTTCTTTTATAATTCCTTTCTTGACCCACATGATTAGAAGTGTGTGCCTTAATTTCCAAATATTTGGGATATTTTTCAAATATCTTTTAATTATTGATTTCTAATAATTTCATTGCGGTTAGACAACATATTCTCCACTGCTTCGATTCTTTAAAATTTACTGAGACTTGTTTTATGACCCAGGATATGGTCTGTGTTTGGAAATGTTCCATATGCACTTTAAGATAATGTATACTCAGTTATTATTGAATGGAAGGTTCTATAAATGTCAATAGGGTCTAGTTGTTCAATTATCCCATGTTTTTTATTGATTTTCTGTCTGCATGTTTTATTAATTCCTGAGAGAGGAGTATGATAATCTCAAATTATAATTATGCATCTTTTTATTTCTACTATCATTTTTTTCAATATTTGCCATATGTATTTAGAATTTTTTTTATTAGATGCATACACATTTAGAATTGTTTACGTACTTGATAAACTGATTCTTTGAAATGACCCTGTGAACCCCGTTTATAATTCTAGTCATGGAGTTTAATTTGTCTGATATTAAATAGTCTCACCAACTGTATTATGTTTGGTGTTGCATGGCGTGTCTTTTTCTTTCGTTAAACTTTTAACCTATCAGTGCCTTCATATTTAAAGTGTATAATTTGTAGACAATTAAATTTGAGTTGTATATGTTTGTCTAATGTGAATGTCTGTTTTTTTAATTGGGATTTTTAGTCCATTTATATTTAATATGACATTTATTATGATTGTATGGTCTATAGATTTGATATTCTTTGCTGGATAGAGAATTCTGAGTTCATTTTTTTCCCAGCAGTTAAAAACAAATAAGTATATACGTAAAGTTTATTTATTTTGAGAGAGAGAGAGAAACAGAAAGAGAGAGAGAGAGAGAACACATGCTGCGAGCAAGGGAAGGACAGAAAGAAGGAGAGAGAATCCCAAATAGGCTCTGTGCTACTAGCACAGACCCTGACTCAGAAACTCACAATCTGTGAGATTGTGACCAGAGCTGAAATCAAGAGATGGATGCTTGACTAACCTAGCCGCCTAGGAGCTCCTTTAAGATATTCTTCTTTGTCTTCTGGTCTCCATAGTTTCTATGAGATGTTAGAGGTAATTTTTGATTTCCTTTTCTCTGGATGCTTTCACATTTTATCTTTATCTTCAATTTTCATTGTCTTTATCTTTCAGATGTTAACTACAATGTACATAGGTATGAGTTTTTAATGTAAATATCTTTTAGGGGGGATTCTTTTGAGTTTATTTGGGTCTGTGTTTCATGTTTTCCATCAAAATAAACATATTATTTTTATACTAGTTATGGTTTAAGTGCAACCCCCACTGGTAGCTGATAAGTTAAGCTATGCTGATACAACGAGCAGAAACGTAAGAACATGCCAAAATTTTAGCACTTGGTTTGATAAATGAATGGACAATAATTATTTGCTGAATGTTCAATGCATTCTCTGAATACCAAACCTAAATTAGTCACACTGTTATTCGTGACCTTGTTTAAGACCTTACTTCATTTCTTGTCTTTCACTGTCCTCCTCTGAGACAATCTAATTTCAGTAACAGTCACACCGAAAATTGCCATAGTATGGTCATTAAAAGCAGGTAATCTGTAGCTAGATTGCTGGGGTTTAAATCCTGTCTCTCCTATTAGCTCTATGACCCTGGGCAAAGTACGTAACCACTATGTACTTCGGTTTCCTCTTCTGTAAAATGGGAACATTGTGATAGTTCCTCCTAGGGTTCTTTAAGAATTAAATGAATTAAAATTTATAAAACACAGGACAATGTCTGGCATGTAATAAGGGTAAGATAAATGCCTGTTAAACAAAGAAAAGAAAATGCAACAATGTCTATTCCATAAACATGAAATCTGTTTTCCAAGTCCTTTATACTTCCTCTGCTTTAAAGTGTTTCCCTCCCCTTCATCTCATACAATGTCCCTCTTTCTCTATTTATATTCAGTTACAAATTCCTGGTTTGTTTATTATTGCATCTTTTTTCATAGAAAAGCTTTATGTTTATCTAGTCAAATTTAACAATACTTTTCTTATGGTTTTCTCTCCTTATTTAAGGACTTTCCTACCTCAATACTATTCAGTATTCTATATTTTTAAAAAGATATTATAGATTTTTAATGCTTATTATTAAACATACATAAAATTTTATTTATTCTTCAAATATTTACTGTTATCATTCAGAGAGGTGGCAAGATATTTCACCCTCATCATATACAATTTGAAATTCTATTCTCATTATACTGCAAATTCCAAATGTTTGTGAGGCATTTCTGGATTCTCTATTTCAGTGCACATCCTCAGGCCTGCTGCCTGTTTTGTAAATAAACTTTTATTGGAACACACTTATATCCACTCATATACTATTTTCTAAGGCTGCTTTCCTGTACAATGTGGAGATGATTAGTTGCAATGGAGACTCTTTCTTCCAAAGCTAAAACTATTTATTCTCTGGTCTTTTAAAGAAAAAGTTTACCAACCAGTCTGTTCTACAGATCTTTTGATTTATTCCTGGATTAATAGTTTTAATTTATGGGTTAATTATTAATTAATGCTGTTTTAATTTAATTCATATAGCTATTTTGGGGGGGTAAGCTTCCTTACACAGTGGCATAAGATCCTGACACCAATTCCAACAAAAACATTTTTTTTTAAATGTCGGAGCTATTCTTGTCGCTTTTCGTCTTCCAAACGCATTTAGAAATCTCAAGATTCATTGAAAAATCTTGTCTGGATATTGAATACGACTGTATTGAATTTATGGATTTTCAAATGTTGAGACTCTTAAAAATTGGTCTCTTCCCAATATGTACAATCTTTTCATCCATGAAGATAATATAGAGTAACTTTCATTTGGGTCTTTGCTTATATCTTTTTAGTACTGTTTTGTAGCTTTGCTAGAAGGACGAGCTAAGTTTGCTAGGTTTATTCTTAGAACTTTATACTTCACGTTGCCATTTAAAATAACTGTCTTATTAATTCTAATCCTTTTCCAGTTGATCCTCTTTGGTTTTCTAAGAGAAATATCATATTGTCAGAAAATAATGACAGTTCTGCCTTTTCCCAATATAGTATCTGTACATTCATCCTGTTGTACGCGTCTATCAGAGCTCTTGAGTGACCAGGTGCATTGTCAGTAAGCAGTAATATTTTGAGAGGAATCTTCTTTCCTGAGCAGTAGGTCTCACCTAAACAGTAGAATATTTACTGAAAATACTCGGTAAACCATGTTGTAAACAGATGTGTGTCATGCAAGCTTTGTTGTTCCATTTCTGGAGCACAGGCAGAAGGTTAGTTTGTCCTTTAAAATTTCAAAACCAGTCACTGGCTTCTCTTTAGCTGTGAAAGTCCTAGATGGCATCTTCTTTTAACGGAAGGCTGTTTTGTCGACATTGAACATGTTGTTTATTGTGGCCATCTTCATCAATGATCTGCTAGATCTTCTGCATAACTTGCTGCAGGCTCTACATCAGTAGTTTGCTGCTTCACCTTGCACTTTGATGTTATGGAGATGGCTTCTTTCCTTAAACTTGATGAACCCATCTTCAAATTTTTCTTCCACAGCTTCCTCACCTCTCTCAGCCTTTATACAATTGAAAAGAGTTAGGGCCCTGCTCTGGATTAGATTTTGGTTTAAGGGAATTTTGTGGCTGGTTTGATCTTCTATACAGACCCCTAAACCTTTCTCTAATAAGGCTGTTTTGCCTTATTATCATTCATGTGTTCACTGGAGTAGTGATTTTAATATCTTTCAAGAGCTTTTCCTTTGCATTCACAACTTGGCTAACTATTTGGTACAAGAGGCCTAGTTTTTGACATATTTGGCTTTTGACATGCCTTCTTCACTAAGCATAAGCATTTGTAGCTTTTGATTTAAAGTGAGAGACATGGAACATTCTTTTTTAACTGACACGGAGAGGTCATTATAGCATTATTAATTGGATGATCTCAATATTACTGTATCTCCGGGAATAGGAAGTCTTGAAGAGAGGGAAAGAGATGGGGGTACTAGCCAGTTGGTGGAGGAGTCAGGACACATGCAATATTTATCGACTAAATCCATCATATTCTATACATATGCACATATATGTATTTTTGTGGCACCCACAAAAAATTATAATAGTAACACCAAAGACCACTGATCACAGATCACCATAACAAGTATAGCTGTAATGAAAAATTTGAAATATTGCGAGAATTACCAAAATATGACACAGAGACACAAAGTGAGAAAAAGCTGTTGGCAAATGGTGCCGATCAACTAGCTTGATGCTGTGTCGCCACAAACCTTCAATTTGCAGAAAACATAATTACCTGCAAAGTGCGGTAAAGTGAAGTGTGATAAAACGAGGTGTGTCTGTAGTTCAAAAAATTTGAAGAAAATGTGCTAATATTTCCCATTGCATTTGTAAATTTTTACATTTTTCTCTGGATTTCAATCAGTTCTTGCTTTGTACGTTCTGAAGTTATGCTGTCATGTGCATTAAGGCCATGATTTAATTGTATTAATAAGTAATATATTTTATCAATATGAAATATCTATATGTGAGTGTTTTAATCCTTTTGGCCTCAAAGTCTCTCTCTTTTAAATTATAATTACTTAACAAGATTATAAATCTTTTTTCTTTTTGTCTATTCTATTCATTCGATAGTTACTTGTCTGAGGTGCATCTCTTCTCTTTTGTCTTAAAAAATCACACAGGTTCAGTGATTTTCTTGTATTATTAAGTGATTTGAGTTTTTTTAATTAAGTTTTTAATTTTAATTCCAGTATAGTTAACAGTGTTATATTTAGTTTTATATCTAGTGGTTCAAAATTTCTATACATTAGTTCAAAAATCCTATACATTAGTGCTCATCCTGGTAAGTGTACTCTTTAATCTCCATGGATACTTGTGCTGCTTCCATAGTTTGGTTATTGTAAAGAATTCTGCAATAAATATAGGAGTGCATGTATCTCTTTGAATTGGTGTTTTTGCATTGTGGGGTAAATAACCAGTAGAGTGATTACTGGGTTGTAGGGTAGTTCTATTTTTAATTTTTTGAGTAACCTCCATACTGTTTTCCACAGTGGTTATACCGGTTTGCATTCCCACCAATAGTGTCAGAGAGTTGTTTTTTCTCCACATATTCACCAACACTTGTTTCTTGTCTTTTTGATTTTAGTCATCCTGACAGACGTAAGGTGATACCTCATTGTAGTTTTGATTTGCATTTCCCTGATGATGCGTGATGTTGAGCATCTTTTTTATTTAAGGTTTTGTTTATTTATTTATAGACAGAGACACCGTGAGTGGGGGAAGGGCAGAGAGAAGGAGTGAATCCCAAGCAGGCTCTGCACACCAGCACAGAGCCTGATAAGGGGCTCAAAATCATGAAACTGTGGGATCATGACTTGAGCAGACACCAAGAGTCGGATGCTTAACTGACTGAGCCACCTAGATGCCCCAATGTTGAGCATATTTTCATGTGTCTGTTGGTCATCAGTATGTCTTCTTTGGGGAAATGTCTATTCATGTCTTCCTCCCAGTTTTAAATTGGATTATTTGTTTTTTGGGTGTTGAGTTATATCATTTCTTTATATATTTTGCATATTAGCCCTTTAACACATATGTCATTTACACATATCTTCTCCCATTCCATAGGTTGCCTTTGAGTTTTGTTGATTGTTTCTTTGCTGTGAAGAAGCTTTTTATTTTGATGCAGTCCCAACAATTCTTCTCTTGCTCTCTTTCATGACTTATGAAATACTTGAATATACTTTTTTTTTAGTGATATACTTGAATTCCATTCTTTTATTCTTTGTATATCTATTACTGGTTTTTGATTTGTGGTTACCATTAGGTTTGTATATAACAACCACTGCATATAGCAGTCTATATTAAGTTGATGGTTGCTTAAGTTTGAACTCATTCTTTACTCCCCTCCAACCAACGTTTTAGGTATATGGTGTCATATTTTACATCATTTTATTTTGTGAATTTCTTGACTGATTTTTACAGATACACTTATTTTTACTGCTTCTGTACATCCAACTTTTTATTCTCCTACTTACGGTCTTTCCTTTCCATTCAAAGAGTCCTCCGTCATATTTCTTATAGGGCTGGTTTAGTGGTCATAACCCTTTCAGTTTTTGTTTGTGTTAGAAACTCTTTGTCTCTCCTCCTATTCTGAATGATTGCCTTTCTGGATAGAGTATTCTTGGCTGCAGGTTTTCCTTTTTAGCAATTCGAAAAAATCATGCCACTCCCTTCTGGCCTGCAAAGTTTCTGCTGAAAAATATGCTGATAGCCTTATGGGGCTTCCTTTGTATACAACTCTGCTTTATTCTTGCTGTCGAAAAATTTTTTTCTTTATCACTACTTTTTTGCCATTTTAATTATTTTGTCGCTTGGTATGTATCTCCTTGGTTGATTCTATTGGGGAATCTCTATGCCTTTTGAATTTGGATATCTGTTTCCTTCCCCAGATTAGGAAAGTTTTCACCTATTATTTATTCAAATATATTTTCTGCCCCCCTTCCTCTGTCTTCTTCTAGTTTCTCTCTAATGTGAATGTTATAATACTTAATGGAGTCCTGGAGTTCCCTAAGTCTATTCTCATTTTGCATAATTTTTTTCTTTCATTTGCTCAGTTTGATTACTTTCCATTCTTCTGTCTTCCAAGCCGTTAATTTGTTCCTCTGCTTCCTCTAGCCTGCTATTTATTCCATCAAGTGTGTTTTTAATTTCACTTGTTGTGTTCTTCATCTCTGATTTTATTTTTAAATCTCTTTGTTAAGGGTCTCCACTCTTTTTCAAGTCCAGTGAATATCTTTATGATTATTACTTTATATCCTCTATCTGGCATATTACTTACATCCATTTTGCTTTGTTCTCTTGATTAGGTTTTATATATATATATTCCTCTGTCTCCTCATTTGGTCTAACTCTCCATGTCTGTTTCTTTGTGTTAGGAGAGTCAGCTACATCTCCTGCTGTTGAATGTAATGGCTTTATGAAGAAGATAGCCTACAGTGTCCTGCAGTGCAATGTTCCCTGTTCCCTAGGACCTGGCACTTCAGGTCTCCTATGTGGGTTGCATGTGCCCTGATGTTGTGTCCTAGCCATTTTTTCCTTCAGTCCAGCCATTTACAGAGGCTCTATTTGCTGGTGGTGTGCAATGTTTGGTCCCTGGCCAGGTGGGGTGCATTTTAACAAAGTACAAACTAGTCTGCTTGTGAAATGAGATCCACTGCCGCTGCCACCACTACTGTGGCTGCTGGAACTGAGGTTCCACAAAATGGTCAAGTTGGGAGATGACGTGTTGGCGGGATTCGTGCAGGTCTTATGGAGGAGGGGACCTGCAAGACTGGGACTGAGGCAAGAGTGACTGGAAAGGCGAATCCACAGAAGTTTGGGGGATAGGGCTTGGTATAAGCTAATCAGTTAGCAAGTGTCAAGTATCAGTGTCATGCTGGTCCCGACAGGTAGTCCTGTGCTTATTCTTGGGGACAGGAGAGGTAAATGGCACCTTTCAGCTCCTTTGTTGCTGGAGATATCTCCCTTTGATCACTGCCTCTCTGGCCATGCTCTAAAATGAGAAAATAATTCTCCCTTCTGTATGCCCCTGGTATTTTCCAAACTGCTGCTTCCATGCTGTATCACCACTGGCTTTTGTTGGATTGTCCTCTTAAGGGTAGAGACTCCCCTTCCTAATGGCTCCCAGGCTCTCCTAGAGCTGAGCCCCCTGATTTTTAAAATCCTAGGCTTAAGTCTTGGTAGCTGTAAAAACTCATGAGATTTGTCTTGCTTTCAAAGCCAAATGTTGTGGGGATTCCTCTTCCCTTGAGGGCTCTCTGGTGTGATAGTCTGTGTTTTGCCCTTCTCCACACCATAGGCTCCCCCCCTCCACTGCTGACCACCATGGTCTGATCTGTTTCACCCCCAAACCTTGTCTTCACCCCTCCTATCTTCTTCAGTGTGGCCTCTTCTCTAATTTTAGTTGTGGAGTTTGTTTTGCCATTCTTCAAGTCATTTTCTGAGTTACTCATGCTGATGTGAGTGTTATCAGGTGTATCTGTGGGATGAGGCGAGCTTAGGGTCCTCCTACTGCACCATCTTCCCAGCCTCCAACAAAGTGAATTTAGTATTTAGTATTTTTTTTTTCTGGCTCTTTAAAATTTGCATAGTCCTCTTCCAAAAATAAGGAAGTGGTCTGTCTCTGTATGTATTTTTGTGTGTGTGTGCGTGAATGCCCATGCACATGTCTGAAATGATTAAACACCTCACTTCTGTGTCATTGAAATTCTTGGCCAAAGCACCTAGAGAATGCTTTTGTTTACTAACTTACAGAGTTGTAGGCACCTAGAGCTTGAAAGAACCTTTGAGGTTATTACATTCAATCTTAATAAACCTCACCAATTCACATAATAATCAAGTCACTCAACAAATATTTTGAGTAGTTATGTTTCAAGAACTATTGTTGGTGCTAAGAGGATAAAGATGAACAAATCAGACATGGTTTTCAATGGAGAAAGCTCACATTCTAGTGGGTGAAGAGAGACAGACCACACACAAATGTTTGTGCAAGAAGGTCAGGTGAACAGTCCAGGAATACAGGCTGTGAAGGTGTTCTCTGGGCTGACTCTTGGCCAGTTTGTTCTCCCTCAACCACTGCAGTGATTTTGCTGGAGCACCAGCAGTGCGTGCTTGGAATGAAATACTTGCTGAAGAGTATGTTTCTATTGAGCCCAAACTCACCATCCAACCTCTTCCACTATGAGTCCAAGTATGGCCCTCTGAGGTCAACAAAATATATATATGTGCCAATTTCACTTAATCTTTTAGATGTTTGTCTTTCCAAAGTCTTTTCCTTTTATAATTAAACATTCTAAATTTGTATATTTCTTCTTTTCTTTGATTTTTATTAGGTCACTGTTTTCTAGTGTATCAATATGGCCCTTAAACTATAGTTCCCAAACCTGTATAAAATATAGCAGATATACTCAACTTTTGGAAAAATGCAATAGAACTATCATCTCCTTTGATGAGACAAAATGTCTGTGCCTATGAAGTCTGTGCCTAAGATCACATGAACATTCTGTTGCCACATCATATTCTCATTTAAATGATGAGTTAACCTCCAGTCTTTTTTCCAAATGAGATGACAAAGAGGTATTAAATATCACTGTACTGAATAAATTAAAAGTGAAAAGAGAAAAGTAACACAATAATAGTACTTTATATGGGTTTAGATATGAGATTATGACTATAAAATATGCCCTACACTATCAGATTCAGTAAGTCTCATATGGTTGCCAGACCTGAAACATGGTGTTCGTCCTAAGACTGTAAGAGCTCACTTTGGATCATATTAAAATTCTGTATTCTATATACATATACATGTATATATAGAAATTTTTTTTAAATAAATGGATTTGATGTCAAAAACACTAATTCTTTATTTTAGTTATAGTTCATCTTACTGGTTTCTGCTTTATCATTGTTATTCAAAAGCTTACCTGGCCCACCTGGTTTTCTGCCATCTGCAGATTTACCAATTATGCTTTTCTTTCCCCTGATAATCCTGCAAGTAATAGTTCCAAGCCCAAGGGTGAAAGAAAGTTTCCTTTTTCTGATTAACATTTATTTTGAATTGATTTTTCTCAATATCAGCTATATATAATTTACTTTTTAAAAGATTCATCAGATGATTTTTTCATAAAATAATTTACTAATATCTTATGGCATCACATTAATACTACCTTCAAAATATAAAACATCAGATTCCCTAGTATTGACATGCTACCGAATCATATGAAAACGGAGAACAATTAGCATCTGGTTTGTTAAGCAATGTTTAGCCAGGTTGACTCAAACTGTAGAGACTGAAACCAGCAGATTTACTCCACAAACATATTAAATCACTCTATCGTGTTTTAATTTAATGATTTTTGATATAATAAGTGAAAACAAGATAGCCATGGGATACTTTCAGAAAATCTTAAAGGCTTGCTATCATACACACTAAAAAATAACTGAGCGAGAATTGAACTAACTTCGCTGATGGTGTAAAGCTTGAAAGGAGCTTAGAATCTTCTAGGAAGAAAAGCACAGCAGTAGGATTAAACCGTGGTTTGGTGATAGGCAAAGAATACAGTAAGAGGGCAAAGAAGAGGAAGATGGGGGAAGTGCTCAGAAAGGATTTTGTAGAGGAGATGTTTGATTTGAATCAGGTGTTCGTTAACAGGTTAAGATCAAGAGTATTGCAGGAAGAAGTAAGAAATTAGGGATGGGAAAGGAAGAAGGAGTTAAAAGGTTTCATGCTAGAGAAATTTTGAAGAGGCTGAAATGTGGAGAGGAACTAGGATGGGGAGAGATGAGGTTGGGGAGGTTAGCAGGAGCTGGGTCAGGAAGGTCACTGTGTACCATGCTCAGGGTTTAGGGCTTGAGTTTTTCAGAGGATTGCCCATGTGTCTACAGTTTTATGGCAAGATTCTGAAATTTTTATTTTTTTTATATTTCTATTAAAAGCCAAAGTTGAAATATTATAAATGAAAGGCATCTCCATCAGATAAGAATCTACTAAATTATGTTCCTCAAAGTTCCCCATATACAATCCAGCCTTGCCACTGTCTAAATGCAGAGTAGTTGAGTTGTCCTATTGATACTAACCTATCATTTCTAACCTTTCATTTCGAACGTTATATCACAACCATCAAAATACGTAATTTAAAATCAAGTTTGGTAAAAAAAAATATGTTGGTGAATTTATAATAAAAACTTTGAATAAGGATTATTATAGGTTATGGTTTGACAGATCACTTTACCGATATTCAAAAAGTTTCTACTGACATTTTCAATATTTCAAAATACATCCTAATTTACAATGAGGGTTTATCATTTGTAAGATTTTTAAGAATGTTTACACTTAGGCAATAGTATGAGATTTTCCTAAAACAATAATTAGAACATTCAAAGTTACCTTTGAATATTTAAAAGGGAATCAAGGTCACAGTCCCTCCATAATTTTTAATGTACTATCTGTTAACAGACTTAAAAAAAACACATGCTACTGTCTTCAAAACTACTGCAATCATAATTTATACTCATTTGTATATGAATATCTATTCAACCTATACGTTTAAGCTCTATCTTTCAAAACTCTAAATTTCTATTATTTAAAATTTTTGTTATAATCTATTATCAGTGGAATACTGATACAGTATATGCATATAAATAGCACCTATATACACCTTATATATGTACTTCGTATGGGATATACACACACACATTCACACACATTCATACACATTCTCAGAGGAAAATAACCAAAATAGCCACCAGTAAAAATGAAAAAAAAAAAAAAAAAAAAAAAAAAAGAAGCCACCAGCTTTGAAAGTGTTTTGCAAAATCCCTTAATTGTGGCAAAAGCATCATGAAATGCATACGTAATTAAAATACTTAGAAAAAGGTTTGGTGTGTTTAGGTTCAGCGTGCATTGTTTATGCTGCAAGTTAATGAAAATTGTGATTTTAAAGAGCATGTGTATTTTATAAAAAAAGCTTTTTTTTGTTTTGTTTTGTTTTTTTTTTTACTAGAATAAGGTGGTGTTTGTTTTCCTGTGGGAACTCTTTTTGTATGCATATTATGACATTTCACATAGTAAAATATTAGTTAAAAATTTAATTTTCTAATAATAGCCTTCGCATAGTTAATAGGGAGGGGTTTCTAAATAGATCAGAGTCTTCAAATAAAGACAATTGATCCACTAAAGTTTTTTCAGAGACAAACAGTCAAATTTCACATGCATCTGGAACCACAGTTACATTCTAATCCCAAATTGCTTGTTTTTCAAATAAAGTTATCTCCAAATCTAAAGAGGATGATCCTCTTTCAAAATGGAAGGGGAAAGCAAGCAGTTAAATAAAATAAACATAAGTGCCATTTTCACTGAAGTAGATTTCACACAAAAGCAACACAAGGCAACTGTTGACAGGATCTCTTAAACAGCTGAAGGCCATGTGCAAAGCCTCAAGATTTGAAAATATATATAAAATACAGACCAAATATATTTATAAAAATCTGTTTGGGGTTTGTGAAAAATAAGTTCAGTCTCCCTTTTCCCCCAAAGTCTGCATGGTATATATGCTAACTTACTGAATTCATCCTTCATGCAATTCCAGTTTATTAAAGAGGTTAAAAATTTATAAAACTCTGATGGGATATGGTTTTAATGCTTCATCACACTACCCATCATTTGCTTTTCAATCTAGATCAGAATGATCTTTCCTACTTCCCTGCAATCACCTACCTGCACAGCTAATATTTTCTGAATACTCTCTTGAGAGTCTGTCTGGAACTTGGCCAGCCTCATCTGGCCGCAGAGGACCACCAGTTTGAAGTGATTCTGCCACACCTTGTGTATCCTTCTTTGCAGCTGACAGAGCTAAAGGGAAGAGGGAGGGGGCAAAAACACAAGTCAGAGTAGGAGAGGAAATTAATGGCAGTGTTCAAGAAGAATGATGGAGGGAAATATAGAAAGCAGTCAATAGCCCATTCTGCACTGTACGGACCTGACAGGAATTTCACAGTCTCCTGATTTTTCAGCCCACTCATGTGCATTCATCAGAAACCAGCCACATCTGGCCGCCAGGATGGGGGGTTAATTTTCTCTAAATGCCTCAGCAGTTTTGTTCTAGCTGAGGCAAACTCTGTGACTGCAAAGCTGATGAGTAAAATATTTCTACTTCACCCAGTTTAACTCAAAACCGATAGCCTCGGGACATATTGAACCTTTCTTAAAAAAAATAATCTTTTGAAGCTTTTTTGAATGGCACATCGGGTCGAGCCAAAGTTTAAAAATGCAACTTTAAGACTTTGATGGACACCATTGCTTCTTTTTTTTTCCTCATAAAGCTTACCATTGCTTGGCAATGTGTGCTTTAGAGCATGACAAAACTAAAGAGAATTAACTTAGCCATCAACTGCTGAGGGAGAACAATAACAGGGAAGAAATTTCCAGCTAGAACTCCCTATTAATCTGCCTCCCTCTGACTGTGTGACATGGAAACATCTCGCTGCACTAAAGTACAGTGGACGCAGTGTTTAGAGGTGACACGTTTAACACAACACAGAATCTCCACAGAAAAAGACTTCTCCTATGAAGCATTCTATACTTTTTGGAAGTTTAATATAAAACCAAACAACAACGAACACAGTAAATGTTTCACCAAGACAATGAACACTTGTCCCTCAACAGTTAACATAGCCACACCATATAGAATGGTTACCATCAGGTTATTTTCAAAGACATAAAGTTCATAAAAATAAATGATAAAAACCGTATTAAAACACTTATATATAATATAGTCTGTCACTGAAACCTCCTTTTTTTTTTTTTTGGTTATGTGGACAATTGTTTATGTTGATTTCTTTTTAGTGTATTTTTCAGGATGAAAAAATAAACAGCAAAAATTTCATATCAAACATTTCTTCACTACATAATAAATGCATGTTACAAAGTATGGTTATTTTAGGTTTTATTTATTGATCTGCATACTGGTTACATGGTAGGGATCCTTTGCAAAATTTTATCAGACTGCATAGAAGACTTGTGGAAGTACAAGTCTTTATTGAAGTACAAGTCTTTATTGAAGTACATTTCAATAAAACAGTTTACTTCAAAACAATTTTTAACATCGTCGCCCGGTGTTGCATGTGCATTGGCTATAATCATTATCTTCATTACGCACTGTAATAAGCACCACGTGGGTATTTATGCAGCTCCACAGAATAATAAACCACTATTCTTGGTTAATTGAGTAACTTGTGAAGAAAACACAACCTTGAAAACTATAGAATTTTCAGCTTGTTAAGTGCTGAAATACATTACCTGGAATTAGTTTAAGGGCATTTCGGATAATTCAAGATATTGAATTAAAGATTAACATCACTTTTCGAAGAGAAAGTCTGTCAATATTAAATGATTTCTGGTAATATTTAATAATTTTAATATAATATTAAAATAATTTTTCTTCCAAATTTGACAGCCATTGGGGGAGCATATGCTGTATCTTAATGTACTCACTGAGACATTAAGACATTTAGGCTATGTATTACACCATTACTATGGTATCTGCAAATATGACAAAAGGCAAATAAGAGGAAGATGGGTTTTAGAGGAATTCTTCAAGCTGAAGGTAATTTTTTTTACAAGTGGGAGCTCTCAAGATGTGAAAGGTTTTACAAGTGGGAACTCATTAGCCAAAGTGAATGGAATGGTAATGTTTCCCATATCCACATCTTAAACGAGGAGAACGGCTGTATATATTAAGTCGATTTTATTCAGTTTTATGAATTTTGGCTTGAGGTAGCCACAAAGGTCTTAAATTAGTCCACATACAGGTGCTACACTACTTAATCTGAGAAGTTCCTTAAGTGTCAACTAAGAAAGAGTAATATCTCTCAAGAGCGATTTGTTTTGTTTGTTTTTAATTTATAGCTAATAGGCCTCTGAAAAAAAGAACTGAGACAGAATAAAAGCAGAAGGAATTCTTAAAAAGAGAGAATCTGCATCCAATAAAAGTCACATGTACATACACAGACATACCCACATTAAAGACAGTGAGATGATCAACAATAATATATATGGAAACATATTTAAGATACTGGAAATGACAGTTGATTTAATCTAAGACTGGACATGATGACAACTATTTTAAGAAAATGGTTATGATAAAAGCCCACTCGTAATATGTCAGTAGACAGTAATCACTCAATAAATACTGAAATTAACTAAATAAAGTGAACTGGCAAAATTTTAGTGGTGAAGCAAAGAAGTGAGTAAGGCTTTCAATAACTTGCTAATTAACGAGAGAAGAGAAAAACAAACCAAGTAAACATAGGAGACACAAAAACAGGTAAAAGGAAAATTGAAGAGAGAGAATTAATTTGTGGGTGGAAAAGTACTTTGGGGAGACACAGGGCTGAGGTTGGAAACCCAAAGGAACTGGAATGATTTTTGATCTCTCCACCTTCAGTTAACATTGCGTTTCTGAAATGAAAGTCTTCAATGGTTACATTCTTGAAACGTAATCATTTATTCCTGAAATGATTATATTCCTTCTTTCTCCTTCAGATTTTAGGGAAGACGGGGTGGGATGAGGGAGGAAATGAGAGAAACAAAAAAGAACAGCAAGGGACATAGCCACACTGGAAGGGGTCACAGCAAGGGCACTGTAGGGACTTGCCATGTACTTAGAAGAATGGAATTTAGAGCCATTGACAGAGTAACTAGGCTGCTACTTAGCTCCAAGCACATACCACAAAAATTTTGGAAAAGAATGGATATATTCTCACAGAAAACTCAGAAGGAGCATATTGGAACAGGAAAAGAGTCATTTTCAAAAAAAGATACTCAACTTCAGTGCACTCAGTTTTGTAGACAAAAGAGAAAGGATATTCAATTGCATCAGGAGAGCTGAGTCAGGCAACAGCTGGTGTGCACTCTGAGACATTTAAAACGGCCAAAAGGAGGGCGCCGGGGTGGCTCGGTCGGATAGAAGTCTGACTCTGGATTTCGGCTCAGGTCATGATCTTATGGTTTGGGGGATAGAGCCCCACGCTGGGTTCTGTGCTGACCGCATGGAGCCTGCTTGTAATCCTCTCTCCCTGCCCCTCCCGTGCTCACGTATGTATGCTTTCTCTTTCTCTCTCAAAATAAATAAATAAGCTTAGAATAATAAAAACCTTTTAAAATGACAAAAAGGAATGGTAGTTTTCTGACAATGGTTTCTGGCCAGGGTGAATTTGTAGTAGATTTGGTAAGTTGGGCTCCAGTGCTTGCTTTGTGAGTTCTTTGCTGAAGGAAGCCCAGAGATAGAATTCATTGATATTTCTTTTGAGATAATGATCATTATGTAGCTATTCAAAAAGAAACAAAATCAGTGTGCACTTTGATGTGGTATTTCAGATACAAAGAGCTGGTGTCAGTGTGAGCGCTGCATATCATGTCCATTTGTAAGAATATACATTTATATATTGGGCAAAAATTCCTTCTGATTAAATTTGATTAGTCTCCTATGATATTTGTTAATTTTAAAGTTTGATATTCTCTGACAGTAAAAGAGCATGAATTAGTGTTGTCACTTGTAAGAATGAAAGATTTTCCATTTTCCTATTTTAATACACAAATTATATGGATTCTGTTTTTAATCTAAGTTATTTTGATGACCTATATAAATTCATGAAAGCCGCTAAGTTCTGTATATCACATAAATCTGGCCTTAATACTAAATATAATAATGTATATATAACAACACGTAAAACCTCTAATTACATAGATTTAGGTTTTTTTCATTGCTATTAAACATGCAAAAGTTATAATATTCTAAGAATATATAATACTCTAAGAATAATATAAACTATTTGATATTCCAATCACAGGTTGCAAAAACATTAGGCCCAGCCATAAACAAAGCAGCACCAAAATATTGCCTTACACCTTCTCATATTCTCAGCATTGAAATTAGAAATTTTAAAGCATCACTTTTTCAGGTATTTTCCATGGCCAGGTTGGAGTATACAGTTGACTGGCTTACGTTATGGAGGAAACAAAAATAAGTAAAGCCTTGTTATCCTAGCCCAAAGGGGACAACTGGGACATGTTGTGAAGAATGGGGTAATACAGAGTTGAAGAATATTTGATATTTACTGTCAGAGGAAAACAGTGTTTGTAGGTGTGATTTTAAAAACAGGCCCTCATATTATTAAAGAAGAATACCTTTCCCTTTCTCCCTTTGAGTGTAGGCTGGACATAGCCTGTTCTATGGTCTAAAGAACAGAATATGGCAGAAGATAGGATACATTCCCAGGAACGTACGCGCGCACACACTCACACACACACCCTAAGGTTTCTGTCTTGGGTGTTCTCTTTCTCTCTAATTCTCTCAGATCTTTTGATCTGGGAATCGCCAACTCTCATGTTGTAAAAGCAGTTCTGTGAAAGACCCACATGGGAGGAAGTGAAGTTTCTTTTTGCCAACAGCCCCTTGTGAGTGACCTTGAAAGCGGATTCTCCAATCTCTTCGGAGGACTCCCATCCTGACCAACAACTTGATGGTGACCCTGTAGGAGGCTATGAGCAAAATCACCCAACTCACTGCTCCTGGTTCTTGTTCCTCAGAAAGTTTGTGAGAAAATAAATGTTTATTGGCATAAGCTTTTAAATTTGGGGACAATTTACTGCAGTAATAGTTAATAGTTAATGATAGATATTTAAACTCTCTTTCTCTCTTCTCTCTTTGCCTAGCAGGACAATAATTTACTATCTATATTCTGAATGGAAAGTAAAAGTGATCTCCACTGTTTGGTTTAAGACTGAAACTGAAATGATGTATTAGTAATAAGAGGGTGATTAATAAATACTTATTGATTGATAGAATGTAGTTTGTATCATCTATGGAGCCCATTAATTGAAGACAGCATAAAGGAACTATAATTTAATAGGTCCAGAAATTTAAAAATGGTTCTTATCAGCAAATATTTTCATGTAATACATCAACACATCAAAGAAAAAATAATCATCCCCAAAAGAAGCTGATATGAATAAACACAGAACAAAAACAATAAACAATGAAAAAATTATCTTAGCAAAGTAGGAATAGGAACAGGAGAAAATTACTTTAGTCAGATAAAGGTATAGACCAAACACTTTCAACAAATATTTTACTGAACATACATACTTTAGAACATTCACATAAGTATCAGGAAAAATACAGTAAAGATATTAGGAATCAAACCTCTATTCAAAATTTTACTGCAGAGACTAGCAAAAGCAATAAGAAAATGAAGGAAAAAAATTGGTATAAAAGGGAGAATGTCTACACAGAAAATTAAGAGCCTCTACGAATCAATGACAGGAGGAACTGAGAGAGTTTAAGGATTTTTTGCCTACAAGACCCCTACCGAAAAAAATAAAAACATTTAAAATGTTAGTAATAACCAATTAAAAAACATTTAAAAAGTCAGTAATAACCAATTTGAATTATGGTTCTAAAATACCATTAATAATCACACACAAAATGTAAGATACCCAGATTTCAGTCTATTAAAGTATATTAGGATTTCATAGAGAAAGTTAAAAAACATTTAAAAATATAATCACTAAATAAGTGGAGAGGTATAGTATGCCCACATATAGGAAAAGAATGTCATGGGTATGTCAATGTTTCACAAAGTGGTCTACAATCTCATCAGGTTTCGTTGAACTTGATCTAAAATTCATATGGAAGAATAAAGGAGTGAGAACAGCTAAGACAATTGTGAAATAGAAAAACAAGCTAAAAAAAACGGCACGCAATATATAAAGGTGTCAGAACTACCAATAATGTCAGCATTGGAATGGATAAACATTTGGTCAGAAAAGAAAGATGAACAACACATTCATATATAATATATAAACCTGAAATATGACACGGCATTAAAATTTTTTTAATGTTTATTTTTGAGAAACAGGGAGAGAGAGAGCGTGAGCGAGTGGGGGAGGGGCAGAGAGAGAGAAGGAGACACAGAATCTGAAACCGGCTCTAGGCTCTGAGCTGACAGCGCAGATCAAACTCATCAACCATGAGATCATGACCTGAGCCGAAGTTGGATGCTTAACTGACTGAGTGACCCAGGCACCCACATTTAAATCAGTGGAGAAAAGATGGCATAATTGTTTTTCTCTATACAATAATGTAAAATAAAATTAGATCTTTAACTTACAATATACACTAATATAAAAGCAAGGTAGACTAAAATGAGAAAAAAATTAAACTTTAAAACTAATCTTTAGAAGGGGTAGCAGTTTTAAACAAAATACTGAAATAATAAATTCTAATGGAAAGAACTGAAACATTTAATCATACTGAAGTTTTTAAAATTTAAATTTAAACAAAGTAACAAAATGAACCATAGGTTTAGAGAAGATACTACCAACACTTACAGCTAGCAAGGATTAATTTTTTTAAAGTAGAAAGAGCCTCTATAACTTGACAAGGAAATATACACATAATATACCAGAAAAATGGGCAAATACTACAAATAGGCAATACACAGAAAAGGAAAGGTATTTTGTCTGTAAGTATTTGAAAACATGTTCAACATCAATGGTAGAGCACAAATAATTATCATTTACACTCATCTGATTGGCAATTATTACACAAAACTGTCCATGTCAATTCTTGGTACACTGTGGAAAAAACTGAGTTCTCATACACTGTTCAAACTTGTGTATAATTTGACACAGTACCTTTGGAAAGCAATTTGACATTATGTATTAAAGCTGAAGATGTAGCTCGCCTTTGACCCAGTAATTATACTTAAATCTTCATATTCTAGACCAGCACTTCTCAAGATCAGCAGAATCAATATCACAACAGAACTTGTTAGAAGCATAGTTATTCAGACCTACTGAATCAGAAACTCCGGAGCCCAACGGCTGGTATCTTAAAAAGACTTCCAGGTATCTAATGCATGCTGAAGTCAGAGATCCTGCTCTTGAAAAAGAGTCATAATACGTTCCCACAGAAACATATAAAATAATGGTCATTTCCAGCATTGCTTGCAATAGTGGACATGTGGAAACAATCTAATCATCTACAGTTGAGTAATAAAAAAAATACATTGTTATGTTCAGATCCTAAAGCCTAGAATTTAAAATAAATACAGCAATATCACAAGTGATGTGTACAGTATAACATTTAAATATAAAAAATGAAAACTAGGGTCACCTGGGTGGCTCAGTTGGTTACGCATCTGACTCTTGGGTTAGGCTCAGCTCATGATCACACAGTTTCATGAGTTCAAGCCCTGTCAAGCTCCATGCCGACCATGTGGAGCTTGCTTGGGATTCTATGTCTCCCTCTCTCTCTACCTCTCCACCACTCTTGCTGTCTCTGTCTCTGAAAAATTTTTTTAATGTTTATTTTTGAGAGAGAAAAAGAGCATGGGGGCGGGGGCGGGCAAAGGAAGAGGAAGACACAAAATCCGATGCAGGCTTCGGGTTCCAAGCTGTCAGCACAGAGCCTGATGTGGGGCTTGCACCCATAAACCATGAGAGCATGACCTGAGCTGAAGTTGGACACTTAACCAGCTGAGCCACCCAGTCGAACCTCGAAATAAATAAACTTCAAAGCTGAAAATTAACAGCTTACATTTTAAATGAATTACAATTAATAAAATTAAATAATTAATAAAATTACAATTAATAAAAATATGGATGGAATTGATAATCACCTTGCGTTTAGGCAGACAGAGGGTTTTAAGTGTGTATATACTGGTTTAAACATCCAAAGCAAACATGGCGTATGTCAAAATTTACAGAGCTGAGAAAAGTACATGGGAATTTATAGTAAAACTTACGTGTAGCTTACATATAACTCTGTAACTTACCATATGTTTAGTTGTTTAATTAAAAAGAAACAACTAGGTTAAGCTTACATGTCTAGAAGAAAGGCATCCTATATATTTTGTCATTCAAGATTATTCCCTTTTAGAGAATTTACTATAATCTAGTTTTAAAAATCCTATTATATTTGATTATCCGCTAAAATATAAAAAAGGCCTTTTTGTACAAAACTTTTATTATATATCCATGAAGCATGATCTTACCTATAATGAAACAATTATCCAAAATATTAAAAGACTTTAAATCAATAAGGAATTAATTACTACTTCTGGTTGTTTCTTAAATTGTCTAAAGATGTTGGTATTTCCCCACATCCTGCTTACATAATTAAAACAGCTGTTGAATAGTAACTTATTTCATATTAAATGGAAGACAGACACATGTGGCCTACATACATGACAATTTGAATTTGCTAAAATTAGGGGAGGATTGGTGGCACATCCATTTGAAAAAACATAAAAATATGTAAAATGATGAATAGAACTTTGGAGAAAGTTGTTTATAAGCCTTCAACTTAGTCCTTAGATTAAAACTAATCTGTTTTTGTGTGTGTGATTAACTTTTCTAACATTGTCAAATCATAAGATCAGGTCCCTAATAAAAATAATGGCAGTTAAAAAAATTTTGTATTAGTCATATTGATTTCATAAAGACATTTTTGATAAGTCAAAGTTTTAAAGTTTTATTTATTTATTTATAGAGAGACAGAGAGAAAGCATAAGTCGGGGAGGAACAGACAGAGAGAGAAAGAGAGAATCTCAAGCAGGCTCCACACTGTCAGCGCAGAGCCTGATGCGGGGCTTGAACTCCTGAACCATGAGATCATGACCTGAGTCAAAATCAAGAGTTAAACACTTAACCGACTGAGCCACCCAGGTGCTCCTGCTAAGAAAAAATTTTGAAAGACAACAATAGAACTCTGATATTAAAAATACATTAATCAAAATAAACAGAATTTTTTGTAAATTTATTACAAAAAGCTTATTACACACATTACATGTTACTGTGTTGAAACAGTAGTAGACTAGTGTGGTTTTTCTTTAAAAAAATTCCTTACATTGTCTCTGTGTATTACAGAACATAAATATCTTTACAAACATGCTTTAGATAAAATTAAATCATTTTTAGAGACATATGGTGCCCAAAATTAACTCCCCAAAGCACATAATTTAACTAGCTTTTGCAATTTAAGAACCCTGGAAAAAAAGAAAGGGAACATTTCAAGGAAATGAGAAGTGTCCTTATAATGAATTTCTGCTTTTAAGAATCAGACATAACAACAGTCTTTTTAATTAAAATACAAATACCATATGTATAGTTATCTGAAAATGAACTATAAATTGTTTTTCCAGAAAACAAAGACCAGTCAATACTGAAAACACAGAAGTCCCGGAAAATACAAAGGTAATACTGGCAGGACTGACAGTTCAAGGCCAGCACTCGAGGTTCTTTGTCTAGGAATAATGATTTTTCCATCACCGGAAAATGAAAACAATTGCTGAAGATTTGACTGTAAGAGACAGATTTTAAAATAATACTTCATTTATACTTTTTTGAAGGAAAATATCTCTATAAAAACTGGATGATATTTCAATAGAACACAGAATTTCCCTGCATACATGAAGAATCCATTAGATTTAACATTCAAACAGGAAATTCATAGCATCACTCCAATAAACAACCCTCATCAAAGTAACTGTAGGACAAACATCAAAGATGTGCAAATTACAAATTCCTGAGGCAAAAGTCACTTCCCAGTATACCGGAGTGGGAATTGGGAGTGCATATATGGTGGTGATGATGTATGACAATTATTAGAAGTTACAGAATTTCTGAAGGAAGGACCTGCGTATGCATGGAGTTACTCATCGCAGGTGTCTGAAAATTTGAAAGTTCATCTGATGTGACCACTAGTGAGTTGGGAATTTCACAGATGAGAAGCCTGCGGAGTAGAAATATTATGGAGGACTTTTACCATGGGAGAAAATTAAAGCATTTTAGACAATCTACTTCTGTTTTCTAGCTATAAACGTAGTCAAGCAAATAGTCCCACTCTAGAAGCAGCTCTAAGAAAAAAATTACACACATTTGACAAAGGAGAGAAAAAACAAGCTGTATTCTGCAGATTTGCATTTGTACCTTTGGTAATCCAATTAAAATGATAAGCTCTGACAAAATATGATAAAGGCACCTTTGAAAAAATAACAGTATTTTCCTATAGAAATATGTTTTAAATGATAGATCATAGAAACATACATATAGTCATTCATTTGCACTAGAATATTAAAATAATGATTAGAATTTCTGATCTGCTTGTTATAAGGTTTTATATAGTGGAAGCATACTTTCTTTCTCTGTTTCTGACAGATAAATAAAACTGATAAGTGAAGATATGTGCATGCAATTTTAATTCAACAGAGTGATGTCAAGTGCACCCAGCTCACAAGGCAAATAGCATAAGCCTTATCGGTTCTGTTTATCGTAATAACCCAAACAATGGCAATTACAAACTACTCCACAGATTTTTGGCACGGCGGGAATGACAGATCTACAAAATCCAGTTAATTCTGATCTTTTTATAGTACTCAGTTACCAAGCTACAGATGTACAATATATAAACCTCAAAAGTAATGAGATATTTATTATCAAATCTGTTCCACAGACTGGTGTTAAAGATCACGTAGCTCATTTCTGGAAACTCCCGTCGTCAATTGCTTAGGTATACTTAAAAAATAAAATAGGACTCACATGCGTTCCCAAACCTAGAGTTGGCCTTTAAAAAAATAATAAAGAATCAGTCTTTTATTCTAATTATATAAAGAACAATACATTTCAAAATTCTGTGTTTGGACTTCTGCTAATAATATATCAAAACCCTAATGGCGTGAGAGAAAGCAAACTGAACTATAGCAAACACTATTAATTCCTGTAGTTTATTTATCCCTTTATATGAATATACACATGATGAAAGCCTATCCCTTGACATGAATATTCACATGCATTTCTTTATATATGTTATAATATTAACACATACTATGACACAGCAGAGAGCTAATCTAATATTTTACATATTTAATAGTAATAAAGTATAAAACTCACAGACTTCTTAGTTTCTCATATACCTGGTTCTGAAATAAATTGCTGTATCCTGAAGAATATTTGATTTTAAAATAGTAAACATAATAATTTTTTTATTCAAATGACTAAATTTCACAGATAAACCCAATCGAGGGCTCAAAACTCACTAAATATTCTTAATTCTAAAATTATTATTCTTTGTGATTTAAAACAAGAGGTTAGGTCAAGAATAAAACAACTTTTAAAATTCAGTAATAGAAATTATTTTCATAAGAAAAAAACGAACATCGCTCATATGAAAAACTAGCTGTTTTTAAGAAGCTGCAAATGGTATTATTACATACAGACTAAAAACAAAGATTATGTTGTCACTATAGAGATGAACTTAAGGTGTCCACTTCCTTGCCTGCTCCATCATTTTCCCGAGAATAATTAATTCCCTTCATTTAAAAATGTGATCAAATGAATGCCCTAAGCTGGCTTTTTGGTGTTCATTTATGAGTAGTGGTTGAATAAGTTTCTTTGAAGATTATCCACAGCATATCTTTACAATCTTATATGCGATCACTTGTTCTGATGCAAATGAATTAAAGTAATACATTAAAAATCATATTTAACTAAAATTAATTCACAATAAAAACATTACATGAAAAATAATTGATTATCAAGCTCCCTGGCTTATTTAGAATTCACAGGAAGAAATATAGTATTTTTCTACCTTAAAGACATTGAGTCCATTACAAATATTCGCAGTATCTATTCCTTTTACACACAAGTAAAGATGAAAGTTTCTGAAATTGTTTTAAACTATTTGCAAAAATTCAACTGAAAGTGCAAAGAAAATATGAAACACAATCATGCAATGAGGCAGCGCCTGGGAGCAGAAATAAACTAGTCCACAGCTATAAGAAATCAGGTAAGTATGAACTTCTTTACGAATTATAGATAGAAAGCAAAAGTCTTATGACCTTGGTCTTGTCTTAGTTTCTTGTTACTGATCTAATATTATTCTAGGGCTAGAAGGATTTTAACAAAAAGAAGAAAATTCAAAATAGTAGAAATTGACTCTTAATCCCAGGGATCTGCAGGAAGAGGAGTTGGAGGCTACAGGGAAGGGAACACAAAATCCAGAATATCCTGGGAGACTGAGTGAGTGTAATCTAGGAGAAAGAAAGAGCCGCGGAGGTGCGGACTGTGGGGAGTGGGCCCCGGGGCCCTGGGCCCCTTTCTCCAAAAGACAAGGGGAAGAGAAAGAGCCGCAGGGAAAGTACCTTGAACCCCGGCGGAGAGGGAGCTTATCATCCAGTCCTTATCTGTGAGGCTTTTTGGAGGCAGTCCGTTGCTCACGGCAGAGCTGGTGGAGCTTTCTTCACTCCGGAGCCAGCGACGCTGTCCCAGCCCGTGACACGGAGAGGCACACACCATCACTGGATTGGTGCTGAGTCAGGGACACAATTTAAATAGGGAAAACTGGGCATGCAAGGGGCTCGTGACCACCCAGTGGGTCGTACTGCCCCTGCAACCCTGACCAAGACGAGGACGGACACAGAGGAGTGTTCTGAGACCCCTGGTCCCTGAAGAGAGACTAGGGGGAAGCCATTGTGGTTGCACCGGTGCTGAGTCAGACACTCAATTTACATAAGGCGTGGCAGTCAGAGCGAGTTAAAGGAACTCAGATGAGCGTGGGACTTGCTACCGCCCAGCAAACTGAACTGTGCCGGTAACCTGGATAGAGTTGAGGACGGAAACTGAGGAGTGATCTGAGACTGTGGGTCTGTGAGGAGTTATCTGAGACTGTTGGGGCTGGGAGGGTGCCATTGTGGTCCCACATTCCCACAAAGCCAAACCCTAGGACTCCACCTCCCAGTGGAGGAGGTGGGACCCGCCTATACCAGGCCACGCCCCTCCTCATATGGGAGACGCCCTTCTGCAGGAGTGGTAGCTGCGGAGACACAAATACTGCAGCATTGCCTAGATTAATTCTAGGTCAATTCTTCGGTTTTAGATATATTCTCCCTCTTCTCCTTCCTATCTCTTCCCACCTCTAAACCAGTCACCTGGGAGTTTTGGCTTGCTTAAACAGACATTTAACCCACTCCCTCAATGCATGTTCTACACCTTACTCTTTAATTTCCAATCTCTCTCTATGGAACAGTCAGACCACATAGTGCATCTGGGCAAAATCTAACTTCTTTCTCTTTCCTCGCATCCTTCCTTATTCTGCTTTCTCTCTTGCTTGATCAAGTCTTCTAATCTCTCTACCTGGTCAAAGTTCAATTTCTTCTTCTCCCCACACCTGCCACTACTCTATGTATGCTCTACCATCAGCACAGTGCACACCCTATCATTAACGTGTAGCTGGTACGTCAGGTCGCATGCCTCCAGAGTGTCGTTCATTAATCTTTTATATGTTGTGATTTGTTTGTCTGTATTATTGGTCACTACGGTTGTGAGTTTGTGTTTCCTGTTTGTCGGTTTGACCCTTTTCCTTTCCAGGGAGAACTAGGAAATAAACCAATACACGCCTAGCCAAAATGACTAAACGGAAGAACTCCCCTCAAAAGACTGTACAGGAAATAGTGACAGCACAAGAAATGATGAAAGCAGACATAAGCAACTTAACAGAACAAGAATATAGAATGATAAACATAAAATACTTGCTGGGCTTGAAAAAAGCATAGAAGAAAGGAGGGGGACCCTAGAGGCAGAGATCAAGGTCCTAAAAACCGGTCTAGAGGAATTAAAAAATGCTTTAAATGAGGTGCAAAACAAATTGGAGGCGGCCACAGCGTGGATTGAAGAGGAAGAAGAGAGAATAAGAGAATTAGAAGATAAAATTACAGAAAAGGAGAAAGCAGAGAAAAAGCGAGAGAAACGGATTCAGGAACAGGAAAGGAGAATTCAGGAGCTGAGCGATGCAATCAAACGGAATAATATCCGTATTATAGGAATTCCAGAGGAAGAAGAGAGAGAGAAAGGAGTCGAAGGGGTACTTGAACAAATCATCGATGAGAACTTCCCTGACATGAAGAAGGAAATGGGCACTGAAGTCCAAGAGGCACAAAGAACTCCCCTCAGATGTAACCTGAATAGACCCTCAACATGACACATCATAGGGAAGCTGGGAAAATACAAAGATAAAGAGAGAATCCTGAAAGCAGCTAGGGATAAACGGGCCTTGACTTACAAAGGCAGACACATTAGGGTAGTAGCGGACTTATCCTACTTATCCACAGAAACTTGGCAAGTCAGAAAGGAATGGCAGGAAATCTTCAATGTGATGAACAGGAAGGACATGCAGCCAAGAATCCTTTACCTGGCCAGTCAGTCATTCAAAATGGATGGAGAGATAAAGGTCTTCCCAAACAAACAAAAACTGAAGGAATACATCACAAATAAACCAATCTTACAAGAGATCCAGAGGGGGATTCTATGAAGGAAAGGTTGCAAGGAACACAGAGCACCAGAGACATCCTTACAAGCATGAAACCTACAGACAACACCTTAACTCTACACCCATATTTTTCAGTATTAATGCTGAATGTAAACGGACTAAATGCTCCAATTAAAAGACACAGGGTAACAGAATGGATTAAAAAACAAGACCCATCTATCTGCTGTCTTCAAGAGACCCATTTTAGACCTGAGGACACCTTCAGATTGAAAGTGAGGGGATGGAGAACTATCTACCATGCTACGGGAACTCAGAAGAAAGCTGGAGTAGCCATACTTATATGGGACAAACTAGACTTCAAAGTAAAAGATGTAATAAGAGATGAAGAAGGGCATTATATAATAATCACAGGGACTATCCAGCAGGAAGAGCTAACAATTTTAAATATCTATGCACCGAATTCTGGGGCACCCAAATTCGTAAAGCAACTAATTACAAACATAGGCAATTGTATTGATAAAAATGTGCTAATTGTAGGGGACCTTAATACCCCCACTCACAGCGCTGGATAGATCCACTAAACAGAGAATCAGCATAGAAACAATGGACCTGAACAACATGTTGGAACAGATGGGCCTGACAGATATCTTCAGGGCCCTTCATCCAGAAACAAAGGAATTTACATTCTTCTCAAATGCACATGGTACATTTTGCAAGATAGACCATATTTTGGGGCACAAGGAAGCACTGAATAAATATAAAAAAATTGAGATTATACCATGCACACTTTCAGACCACAGTTCTTTGAAACTTGAAATCAACCACGGGAAAAAGTCTGGAAAACCCCCACAAACATGGAGGCTAAAGAACAACCTACTAAAAGACGAATGGGTCAACCAAGCAATCAGAGAAGAAATCAAAAAATACATGGAAACAAATGAAAATGAAAATATGACAATCCAAACGCTTTGGGATGCGGCAAAGGCAGTCCTGAGAGGGAAATATATTGCAGTCCAGGCTCATCTCAAGAAACAAGAAAGATTCCTAATGCAAATTCTAACAGCACGCCTAAAGGAACTAGAAGCAGAACAGCTAAGACAGCCCAAACCTAGCAGAAAGAGAGAAATAACAAAGATTAGGGCATAAATTAATCATATGGAAACAGAAAAAGTAGTGGAACAGATCAATGAAACCAAGAACTGGTTCTTTGAAAAAAAAAAAAAAAAAAACAAAATTGATAAACCTCTAGTCAGGCTCCTCAAAAAGAAAAGAGAGAGAACCCAAACCAATAAAATCATGAACGAAAATGGAGTGATTACAACCAATCCCTCAGAAATACAAGCAATCATCAGAGAATATTATGAAAAACTATATGCTGTCAAAATGAACAACCTGGAAGAAATAGACAAATTCCTAAACAGCCACACGCTGCCAAAACTCAAACGGGAAGAAATAGAAAACTTGAACAGACCTGTAACTAGTGAAGAAATTGAATCAGTTATCAAAAATCTCCCAGCAAATAAAAGTCCAGGGCCAGATGGCTTCCCTGCGGAATTTTACCTTGATTCTCTTCTGTGTAGTCTCCATAAGTGAACTCATGCACTCCCATAATTTAAACTATAGCTCAAACAATAATATCTCTTAAATTTTATCTGTAAAACAGACATCTCTAAGCCTAACTGGTTTTTATCATGAACTCCTGGACACTTTCCCTTATCTACCCAATGAAACCTCAAAGTCAAAGCCCAAAGATGAAACCCACTCATCCTACCTGCTTTCTCTTCCTATTGTCCTATGTTTCAGGTTACATCTGAGGGGATTTAGAATGAGATGCTACCTTCCACTATATCACCAAAGCCAAAAACCTTGGGCTATGCTTACTTCCCTCATCCACATCTCATCATAACCTAGTTAAGTTTCTATTAATTCTAGCTTTTAAGTATTTTCAGTTGGATCCTTTGTTTCCTCCTCACCATAATTCCTACCACTGTTATCAAAACTATCATTTTGGCTTTAAAATGTAAAATTAATAAATAATTAAGGCCAAACATGCTAAATTTTCTAATAGTGGTAATTATCATCTCAAGAGTCCTGTGATATATCAGCTGAGACCAAAGGGAGGGAATAAGATGTGTTAGTTAAGACTGGGGTTGTGGGGCACCTGGGTGGCTCAGATGCTTAAGGGTCCAACTTCAGCTCAGGTCATGATCTCACGTTTCGTGGGTTTGACCCCGCATCGGGTTCTGTGCTGACAGTGTGGAGCCTGGAGCCTGCTTCAGAATCTGTGTCTCCTTCTCTCTCTGCCCCTCCCCTGCTCGCGCTCTGTCTCTCTTTCTCTCAAAAATAAATAAACATTAATAGAAAAAAGACTGGGGTTGTGCAAATTTTGAAGGCATGGAAATGTCTTTAGTATTTCAAGAGACAATGAACGCTGCTTTTAAATGGAGGCCCTGAAAAACTCAGAGTAATGAAGAGGGAAGAAAAGTTGTAAATAGCAATGAGGTATACATATAAACAATTGAAGCCTATATACTTTAGAATAGTTTAATATATCTCTATAAAGAGATGTTTTATTTACTTCAGCATTTTGTCATAGTTTGTTTTAGTCTATATTTATTACTTTCAAATTAGTGTTATCTTTATGAATTAGTTTCCACTATATTTAGACACAGATGTATATTTACATTCAGATGTTTGCTCTCAACCGATAATTATGTCCTACATTTTTTAGTGTTTATTTACTTTTTAGAGAGGAAGAGAGAGAGAGAGTGTGAGCAGGGGAGGGAGGGGCGGAGAGAGAGGGAGACACAGAATCTGAAGCAGACTCCAGGCTATCAGCACAGAGCCCAACGCAGGGGCTAGAACTCACGAACCATGAGATCATGACCTGAGCTGAATGAAATTGGATGCTTAACTGACTGAGCTACCCAGGTGCCCCAGGTGCCCCTGCCTGGGTACCTTTTATAGTTCTTTACAACACAGAAATACTGTATCACTCCCATTTAAACTTACAACATTTTCAGGCATAAGACAGTGTAGCTATTACTATTCATTCAGAAAGAAAACTTATTGAGAAACAACTTTGCGTCAGAGCCTGCACTTTATATCCAGGGGATCAAGGATCCAGTGTCAGCTGCTTCCTACCTTCAATGTGGTACAGCAGCACAAAGGATAAAAATACATCTTTTATGTAAATAGAGAAAAGTAGAAGATGAATGTAAAACAGGAGACCACAGGCTTTCAGAGAAGGAATACCAAAGAACTTCTGCATAAGCTGGAAGATTTCCTGTTAGAAGTGATACAAAAACCAAGTTCAACAGGAGTTAGTGAAATGAAACAGGTGTCAGGCAGTTGCCCAAGGCTTCCCGACTAGCACAAAAAAGAGGTAAAACTTGATCTTAGAGTCTCTTCCCATTTTTTCCTACTATGTGAATTTTATATTTATACCTGAAACTTTCAAAGGAGTTTATTATTTTATAAATAAGGGCCCTTCACAAACAATTGGTAAAAAAATGTTTAAGAGAGGGTTTTCACTAGCCAAGGCTTCACATTATTCTGACTTATTGAAGCAGAATAAACAAAACACAGATGTATATATTCACTTGAAAGAAAGATTTGAAATAAAACTGTATTCTGATGAGTCTGAAAGGTGGCTGACCCAGTTTGGCATTGGGCAGGTATTTTAATTAATTAATTAATTAAACTCCTCCCATCCATGGAGTTTCTCCTGATACTGTCATATTTAAAATATTAGTGCCAAAATTTTGGATAAGACATTATCAAATAAGAGATAAGAGTTGAGTCAGATAGCAGACATTAATATCTGTAGGCTAAGCTGAATTCACATGGTGCGCAAGCTAACAGCATCTTAGTAGAGATGGGCTCTGAGAGGAAATGGTTTGACAGTAAAGCTCAGATTGGAAAACGCTAAAGGAGAAGAGTTCAAATCACAAAATCAGGCCAAGTAAAGACAGAGTTTGAGATGTCACAGGTGACCAGAATGCAAAGAAGTGGCATGAGGGAATGGGCAGCGAAAGTGAGAGTGAACATTGCAGAATGGATGGAAGGTAGGAATCAGTGCATAATGAAAACTCCACTACCCTGTAAGACAATAGCAGTGTTTGTTCGGGAGAACTGCCCTACTGTCAACTTATGCTTATCCCTGTGTCCATAAAGTGCCAACTTATAGTAAAGAAACATCCTCCTAAAAGTTAAACCTGAACTTCTAACCAGAGGGGGCGAACAGCATAGCAAACTTTCATAATGCTAATTAACTAAACATTCTGTCAATTTGGGAACTCCAGAAAAAAAGAGTATATGATGTGGGTATGCCAATTTGTTTTGTTTCTAAGAAAGATAGGAGAGTAAAACAGGCATCCCTCATTTTATTGTCTTTTGCTTTATTACACTCTGTAGACACTGTGGCTCTTTTTTGCAAACTGAAGGTTTGTGGTAACCGTGCAACAGGCAAGTCAATCAGCACCATTTTCCCAACAGCATGTGCTCACTTTGTGTTTCTGTGGCACATTTTGGTAATCCTCACAATATTTCAAACTTTTTCATTAATGTTATACTTGCCACGGTGATCTGTGATCAATGATCTTTGATGATACTACTGTAATTGTTTTGGGGAACCATGAACCATGCCCCAAGAAGACATCACACTTAATCAATAAACATTGCATGTGTTCTGACTGCTCCACTGACCAGCCATTACCCACTGTCTCCCTCTCCTCAGGCCTCCCTACTTCCTGAGACATAACAATATTGAAATTAGGCCACTTAATAAGCCTACGATGGCTTCTAAGTGTTCAAGTGGAAAAAAAAAGAGTTGCATGTCTCTCACTTTGAATCAAAAGCTAGAAATGATTAAGCTTAGTGAGGAAGCCATGCCGAAAGCCAACACAGGCCAAAAACTAGGTCTCTTGTACTAGACAGTTAGCCAAGTTGTGAATGCAAAGGAAAAGTTCTTGGAGGAAATTAAAAGTGTGACTCCAGTCAATATGCAAATGGCAAGAAAGCAAAAACAGCCTTATTGTTGGCATGGAGAAAGTTTTAGAAAAGGTTATGGATAGGACATCAAACCAGCCACAGAATTCTTTTTAAGCCAAAGCCTAAAACAGACAAGGTCTTAACTCTTTTCACTTGTGTGAAGGCTGACAGAGGTGAGGAAGCTGCAGAAAAAAGTCTGAATCTAGCAGAGGGTGGTTCATGAGGTTTAAGGAAAGAAGCCGTCTCCACAACATGCAAGTGCAAAGTGAAGCAGCAAACTGCTGATGTAGAACCTATAGCAAATTATCCGGAAATCTAGCAAAGTTCATTAATGAAGATGGCTACATCAAACAACAGATAAAACAGCCTTCTATTGGAAGGAGAAGCCATCTAGGACTTTTATAGCTAAAGAAGAGAAGTCAATGGCTGGTTTCAAAATTTTAAAGGACAGGCTGACTCTCTTGTTGGCAGCTAATGAAGCTGGTAACTTTTAAGTTGAAGCCAATGCTCACTGACCCTTCTGAATATCCCAGGGCCCTTAAGAATTAGGCTAAATATTCTAACTGTGCTTTAGAAATGGAATGACAAAGCTTAGAGGAAAGTATATCTGCTTACAACTTGTTTTACTGAGTATTTTCAGTAAATATTTTGTTGAGACAAGACTTACTGCTCAGAAAAAAAAGTTCCTCTCAAAATATTACTACTTACTGACAATATAACTGGTCACCCAAGAGTTCTGATAGACATGTACAACAAGATGAATGTTGGTTTCATGCCTGCTAACACAACAACCATTCTGCAGCCCATGGATCATGGAGTACTTTCAAGTCTTTATTTAGGGAATACATTTTGCTCTGCTATAGCTGCCACCAACAGTGATTACTCTGACGGATCTGGGCAAAGTAAACAGAAAACCTTATGGAAAGGATTCACCATTCTAGATGCCATTAAGGAAGAACATTTGTGATTCATGGGACAAAGTCAAAATATCAATATTAGTAGGAGTTTGAAAGATATAGTTTACAACCCTCATGGATGACTTTGAGGGGTTCAAGACATCAGTGGAGGAAGTAACTGCAGATGTGGTGGAAACAGCAATAAAACTAGAATTGGAAGTCGAGCCTGATGATATGACTGAATTGGTACAATCTCGTGATAAAACTTGAACACATGAGAAGTTGCTTCCTGTGGAAGAGCGAAGAAAGTGGTTTCTTAAGGTGGCATCTACTCCACCTGTGAAGACTGTCGAAATGACAATGAAAGTTCTAAAATATTACATAAACTTCGCTGATCAAAGAGTGGCAGAGTCTGAGAAGATGGACTCCAGTTTTGAAAGAAGTTGCACAGTGGGTAAAATACTATCAGCATCACATGCTACAGAGAAATTGTTCATGTTGAGGAAGAGCCAATTAATGTGGCAAATTTCATTGTCGTCTTATTTTTAAAAGTGCCCCACAGCCACCCAGCCTTCAGCAGCCACCGCTCTACAGAGTCAGTAGCCATCAACATCAAGATGACACCCTCCACCAGCAATGATTATGACTTACTCATATGATGGTTAGTATTGTTTAGCAATGAAGTATTTTAGACTAAGTTATATACAATTTTTTATGCTTTTGCATAATGCTTTTGGACACCTAGTAAACTACAGTGTAGTGTAAACATAACTTTTATGTGCACTGGGAAACCAGAAAATTAATTGGACCGGCTTTGTTGTGATATACACTTTACTGCAGTTGTCTGGAACTGAACCCACAATATCTCTGAGGTATGCCTGTACTCAAAATTAATTATCTCAGATCTTGGGAATAGTAGTTTTTCTGCTTATAGAAATTAACTTTTAACTGTTATAAACTGAAGTAATAATTGCCATTAGATTATTCTTATATTAACCATATTCTAATCTCTGCTTATTTTACTCTCTCCTAAAATAAAAATCTATATGGGCTCAGTACTCTTAACATTTCTGAAGTCTAACAAATCATATTCATATTCATATACATATATATATATACATATATATACATATATATATATATATATCTGAGACAAAGACTATGTAAGAAACACATAAAAAATCCATGTTTTCTTTTTCTTCTAAGTGCCATTATAATGGGTGAATGATTACTTAAGCCCTTTAAGTGAAGACTTTGGGGGCAGGAAAATACTGGTTTAAATAGAAGTTAACACTTTTTCACACCCAGTGCAGAGTCCAACACAGGGCTTGAACTCACAACCTTGATTCCAGACCTGAGCTAAGATCAAGAGTCAGATGCTTAATCAACTAAGCCACTCAGGTGTCCCAGAACTCATCACTTTTCTTTTTTTCTATTTTCTTTTTTTTTTTTTTTTTACACAGATGTCCATTTCCAAAATAGAAAATTTACTTCTAGGAGTCGTACGCTTGTGAATTCCTTTTGGGCTTATTGGGAAGAACTTAAGAAATCACAGGCAAGATTGAATCTAGGAAATGTGTCCCAGGAATTTTAAAATCAATATAAGCTACCCATTCTTTTTTTTTCTTTAATTTTTTCATGTTTATTTATTTTTGTACAAGAGAGAGAGACAGAGTGCAAGCACAGGAGGGGCAGAAAGACAGAGTCACAGAGTCCAAAGCAGACTCCATGCTCTGAGCTGTCAGCACAGAGCCTGACACGGGGCTTGAACCCATGGACCGTGAGATCACAACCTGGGCCGAAGTCAGATGCCCAACCAACCGAGCCATCCAGGTGTCCCAGCTACCCATTCTTAATACCGGAACATCTTTTCCTTTTTTGGCCCTGTCTTTAACAACAATTACAGCCAAAATATTTTATACAGAGTTTTGTCTTAGCAGTTTTTTGCCCTAATTAATTTATTCCACGAATCTTGAAAATAGGCAAAATAGAAATTAAAAATACATGAGAAAGAGTATGAATTCACTAGACATTCTGAAGTGTGCTTTAATTTTAAAATAGCTATATTCTTCATACAAGTATTTGTATCGCATTAATGGGTTTACATCACCTAAAAGAAATTCCCAGGGGAGAGCAGGGGAAGACCAAGTTAGAGATACTTGAGCTGCAATATATCAAGGCTTGATACAAAGATAGTGATTAAATCAGTATGTTTTGACATAGGAATAGACATATTAATGGAACAAAACAGAGAGGCAGAAATCCACACATATATTGAACCTGGAATTTTAGAAGGTTTGGCATCATAAATCAGTGAGGAATGGACAAACGACTAAATTTTAGTTAATTTTGAATGTAAGAAAATTGATCCAATCGGCATACTAAATGTAAAAATAAATTATATATGTATTAAAAATTTAAATGTGAAAGGCATTTAAAAAACTAGCATTATAAGAAAATGTCCTTATATACATAAAGGAAAAGATTTTTAAATTCTACTTTATCAGAACTTTGTTCATCAAAAAGCACCATAAATATGAAAAAAAGTCATAATTGGGAGAAGATATGTGCCACATACATAACCAACTGAATATTAGCCTCTAGGATATATCTATATCTTATATATGAGCAATACTAATTAAGAAAGAAAGAAAAAAGTCATAAAGCTCATAATGTTAAAATGGGCAATGATATTTCCTCACAAAAGAGAACACAAATAATTTGTTAGTAATTAGGAAAAGGAAAGTTAACAACAAAATGAGATACTCTATAGCTATTAGATTATGGGTAATTATCAGCTTTAAGTAATAATAACAATGACAACATATTTATGTTATCATTATTATTATGTGCAAATGCTAAGTGCCAGGCACTGTGAAAAACACTTTACTTGCCATATCTGAGTTTTTTTGATATGTAAAAATGTGTACTATTTTTATTTTATAGGCTAGAAAAAGTCTATAAAATACCTGCAAGATTAATAAACAACTTGAGAGGAGAGAGTTCAAGATGGCAGCACAGGAAGATCCTAACTCACTTCCTCCCATGGACACACCCAATCTACAGCCGCCTGTGGATCATTTCCCTCTGAAAAAGGTCTGAAAAACAGATGAGCCATTTCCATAACAAAGGATAAAAGGACAACATTGAGACAGACAGAGAGAGGCAGAGAGGCTCTTGCCGAAAATCCCACGTCCTGTAGAGCAATACCCAGTAGAGACAGATCTCATCAAATAACTGCTTCTCCTGGAGGAGTGAAAGGTTGGCACCCCATATTGGGCACCCAGGCCATTGGGATCTCCACTGGCAAGATGAGTCCTTACAACACCTGGCTTGGAAAAGCAATGGAGCCCACATCCAGGGGTCCCAAACAGATTCCCCTCTGGGAGGGCTTGTGTGGGGCCTTGCTTGCCTGGAGACCCACTGAAAAAACTGGCTTGAAAAGCACCTGGACTATGTGTGAGGGAGATTCACTTGCTGAGCTGGGGGCATCGACTGGAGGGGCAAGGGATAGTCGAGATGCTCTCTAAAGGTGGAGGTAGCGAGGATGCTATGGTTGCCGTCTCCACATAACATGCCAGTACAGGCAGGCAAGGTCTGATGCAGGACCCTTCCACCGCCTGGCTGGGATGGGTGGGGCTGTGCTGTCTGGGCGTCTGCTCAGGCAGAAGAGCATGAGCATTTGTGGCGCTCCCTCGTCCCCTGGCTGGGGCTGTTACGTGTCAGTGGTTGTGAGATTCTTGGGCTCCTAGCCTAAAGTGAACACATGCACACAGACAAGGCACTTTCCCACTGCCCTTCTGAGGCTGGTGAGCGTGTGCCACCCCCAGCACTGCTGTCTTGCTAAAGCCAACAGGTGTACACAATCCACAGAGGAGATCCCTCTTGACTATTCAGCTCTGGTGGCCAAGAGGGCTGGCATTCCAGAGCTCCAGGAGACTGTAACAACCGGAAAGATAGTTCTTGGTGGGCCACCACATCCAGGGCATAGAAAGCAGACTGAAATATACCACCAGTCTGCCTATGAAAAACATCTATTTACTTACGCTGGAGCTTCAGCCTGAGGGCTAGGCCTCATATTTCCCACATTCTAAAGCTAAGGAGGCAACTCCTAAGGATCATAAGCAGGGAGACCCCATTTCTGAGCACACACTGTGGCCTTGTTACGGCTTGATGAGACTTCACAGGAAAAAGCTTATACACTCATCTGGAGCCCCAAGTTTTGCAATGGTTGCCCATAGTATCCCTCCAGTTCCTCTGGTCCAGAGGCTGGCAGAGATTACCACTGCAGTCCCACAGGACTATATATATTTGAATACTTTAAAAGCTGCTGTCAGGGCGTGGTTCCAATCAACTAACTCTAGGTGCTAAAGGAAATTCCTCCTCTTGGACTGCTGACAGATCCTGGCACAGCCTCTATAGTGGGGGCATTTCATGAATAAATCATGCAGTTAGACAATCACAAAGGTGAAAAAGAGACAAGAGCTAGGGCAAAATTAAATGAGAAAGGCATCACTTACACAAGGCCACATACATAACCAACCAGGACTGAGAGATGTAGTTATTTCACGCTTACATAGAAACAAAGAGAGTCAGGCAAAATGAGGAAAAAGACAAATATGTTCCAAGCAAGAAAACAAAATAAAATTTTAGAAAAAGACCATAATCATATGGAGATAAGTAATCTACATGATAAAGTAATGATAATAAAGACACTCCATGAACTTGGGAGAAGAATGGATGAACCAACAAAGGGACAGAAAATATGAGAAAGTATCAAATGCAAGTTACAGAACTGAAGAATACAATAACCAAAACAAAAAAATACACTGGAGGGGCTCAACAGAAGCCTTGATGAAATAGAAGAAAAGATCACAAAGCTACAAGATACAACAGAGGGGCTCGCCCAGAGGCAGCAGCAAAAAGAAAAGAGAATTAAAAAAAATGATGGTAACCTAAGGGACTTGTGTAATAGTATTAGCATTATAGGGATCTTAGAAGGAAAAGATAGAGAAAAAGGGATAGAAAACATATTTGAAGAAATAATGGTTGAAAACTTCCTTAACCTGGGGGTAGAAACAGACACACAGATTCAGGAGGCCCAGGAAGTTTCAAAATAGTGGAACGCAAAGAAACCCACACCAAGTCACATTATAACTAAATTGTCAAAATTAAAAGTTAAAGAGAGAATTTTATAAGCAGTAAGAGAAAAAGAAATTGTTACATACAAGGGAAACCCCAAACTCAGCAGAGTCAGCAGAGTCTTTGCAAACCAGAATATGAATGACATATTCAGAGGGTTGAAAGGAAAAAAAAAAAACTTCCAACCAAGAATTCTTTGCCCAAGAAGCTGATCATTCAGATTTGAAGAACATATAATGAGTTTTCTAGACAAACAAAACTAGGAGGAGTTCATCAGTATGAAATGGGCCTTATAAGACATATTAAAGGGACTTCTTTAAACTGAAAAGAAATGGCACCAGGTAATAGCAAGAAAACATATGAAAGGAAAAATCTCACTGGAAAAGGTAAATATATAGTAAAGGTAGTGGACTAATCACTTATAAAGCTATGTCAAAACACGAGGATAGTAAAATTAACTAAACTACAGTAATAAGGGAGATACATTAAAAAAAGATGCAAAAAGTGAGATCAAAAACATAAAATGTGAAGGGAAGGGGTAAAAATATAGTTTAGGAAGGTGCTCAAATTTACGTTGCTATGAACTTAAAAGTGAGATATACATAGGATTATACAGGTAAACCTTAAAGTAACCACAGGGCAAAAACTTACAGTGTATACATAAAGAAAATGAAAAAGGAATGTAACATAACACTTAAGAAAGTCATCAAACTACAGGGAAGAGAGAAAGAGAAGAAAAGAACAAAGAACTACAAAAACAGCCAGAAAGCAATCAACAAAATGGCAATAAGTACATTCCTATCAATAATTACTATAAATGTAGATGGACTAAAGTCCCCAGTCAAAAGACATAGAGTGGCTGAATGGATATAAAAAAACATACATCTATATGCTGCTCTTAAGAGACTTACCTTAGAAGTAACGACACAAATTCAAAGTGAAGAGATGAAAAAATATATTTCATTGAAATAAAAATGAAAAAAAAAAGCTATTAGTGTAGCTATACTCCTTTCTCTCTCTCTCACACACAGACTTTAAGATAAAACAAAGACTGTAAAAGAAGGTAGTCTCCACATAATGATAAAGAGGTCAATCAAGTGAGAAGTATAACATTTATAAATTTGTATGTACCCAACACAGGAACACCTAAATACATAAAGCAAATGTTAACAGACCACAAGAGAGAAATTAACAGTAATATCAATAATAATAGGAGCTTTTAACACCCAACTTATATCAATGGACATGTCATACAGACAAAAAGTCAGTAAGGAAACATCAGTTTTAAATGACACATTAGACCAGAAGGACTTAATAGATATATTCTGAACATTCCATCCAAAAGCAGTAGAATATATGTTCTTCTCAGGTACACATGAAACATTATCTAGGATAAGTCACATGCTAGACCACATGTGATATGTGACATGTGACTACATCATATAAAGTATCTTTTCTACTCACAATGGTATGAAACTAGAAACCAGTTACAAGAAGAAAATTGAGAAAACTATAAATAAGTGGAAATTAAGTAACATGTTATCAAACACCTACTGGGTCATAGAGAAAATCAAAGGAGAAATTTAAAAAATACCCAGAAACAAGAGAAAACAGAAATATGACATACCAAAATCTACGGAATGTAGAAAAAGCAGTTCTGAGAAGGAAGGTTGTAAAAATACAGGCTTACCTCTAGAAACAAGAGAAATCTCAAATAAATAACACCTAAAGGAATAAAAAAAGAAAAAAAGAACAAAAAAAAGTCCCAAGAGTAGTAGAAAGAAGGAAATAATAAAGATCAGAGTGAAAATAAATGAAATAGAGACCAAAAGGATAATAGATCAATGAAGTTAATTGCTATTTTTTTCAAAAAATAAACAAAAGTTACAAACCTTTAGCTAGCCTCACCAAGGAAAGAAGAAAGGTTCAATATATAAAATCAGAACTGAAAGAGAAGTTATAACTGATAGCAGAGGAAAACAAAGGACATGAGAGTATATGGACAAATATATATCAATAAACTTGATAACCCATAAGTAATGAATAATTCTTAGAAATTTACAGTCTTTCAAGACTAAATCACGAAGAAATAGAAAACTGAATAGGCCAATAGTAAGGGGATTGAATCAGTAATAAAAAAACCTCCTAAATGAACAAAAATCTAGGACCAAAAGACTTCGTTGGTGAATTCTATCAAATATTCAAAGATTTAATAACTGTCCTCAAACTCTTCCAAATAACTGAAGACGATAGAAGGCTTACAAACTCATTTTTATGAGACTAGCATCACCTTGATACCAAAAACCAGACAAAAACCCTATGAAAAAAAGAAAATAACACACCAATGTCCCTGATGAATACAGATGCAAAAATTCTCAACAAAATAATTAGGAAACGAAGTTTAATAATACATTAAAAGGATCATACACCATGATCAAGTGGGATTTATTCCAGGGACACAAGGGTGGTTTGACATCCACAAAGCAATGCGATATACCACATTAACAAAGTGAAAAAAGAAATCATACAATCATCTCAATAGATGCAGATAAAGCATATGACAAAATTCAACTACATTTATGATTAAAAACTCTCAACAAAGTGGGTATAGAGGGAATGTACCTCAACATAATAAAGGCCATATATGACAAACTTACAGCTAACATCATATTCAACAGTGAAAAGCTAAAATCTTTTCCTCTAATATTGGGATGAGAAAGGATGCTCACTATTCTCGCTTTTATTCGAAATGGTATTCGAAGTCTTAGACCAATAGGTCAAGCATAAGAAATAAAAGGCATCCAAATGAGAAAAAAAAAAAGAAATAAAAAAGTCACTATTTGCAGATGGCATGATACTTTATACAGAAAACCTAAAGACTATACAAAAAAATGTTAGAATATATGAATTCAGTAAAGTTGTAAAAAACAAGATCAATATACAAAAATCTGTTTTGTTTCTATGCACTAATAATGAATTATCAGAAAGAAGAATCAAGAAAACATTCCCATTCATAATTGCATCAAAAAAGCATACCTAAAAACAAATTTAACCAAGGAGATGAAAGGCCTGTGCATGGAAAATTGTAAGACATTGATGAAAGAAACTGGATACAAGTGAATGGAAAGATATTCTGTGCTCATTGATTTGAATAATTAACATTGCTAAAATGTCCATACTACAGTCTACAGATGCAATACAATTCCTATCAAAATCCTAATGATATTTCTCACAGAACTAGAACAAATAATTCTAAAATTTGTATGGAACCACAAAAAACCCTGAATAGCCAAATAAAGTTGAAGGTATCAAGATTCCCTGACTGCAAGCAATTTAGGTTTACACTTAGAAGACTAAAAAAAGAACAAAGCCCAAGGGTAGTAGAAAGAAGGAAATAATAAGGATAAGAATGGAAATCAATGAAATAGAGACCAAAAATATAATAGAAAACATCAATGAAATTAACAGCTGATTTTTTAAAAACATAAACAAAATTGACAAACCTGTGTCCATCAATGGCTGAATGGACAAAGAAGATGTGAAATATATATAAACACATATTATGTGTGTTATGTGTATAAACAATCAATATATATTTTATGTATAAACAATGTGTTACACACACAATAAAATACTACTCAGTTATGAAAAAGAATGAAATCTATTTTCAACAATATGGATGGACTTTAACAGTACTGTACTTAGTGAAATAAGTCAGAGACAGACAAATATCATATGATTCACTTATCTGTGGTACCTTAAAAACAAAACAAACAATGAAATAAAACAAATCCTGGAATCACAGATACAGAGAACAGTTAGGTGGTTGTCCGAGGTAAAGCAGGTTGGTGAGGGCAAAATGGGGGATGGGTCATAAGAAGTACAAACTTCCAGTTATAAAATAAATAAGTCATGGTGATGTAATCTACATCATAGCATAGGGAATACAGCCAATAATATTTTATTTCCCTTACAAAATAGCAGATGGTAACTGTAGACTTATTGTAGTGACCATTCTGCAATGTATACAAATGTCGAATCATTATGCTGTACATCTGAAACCAAAATAACAATGTATGTCAATTGTACCTCAATAAAAAAAAACGTGCTATGTAATGATAAAGCCTGGATTAAAATCCATATCTGTCAGACTTCATATCTCATAGTTTTAACTTGACATATTTGCTGGATAAATTAAGCAGTTAACTTAGGCAACTATTGTATACCTATAAATTTTCAAGGCATCAGATACACAGTGAAAAACAAGAGTCCAGGAAATGAAGCCTAATAGTTTACAATCTATGGTTGAAAATGGACTTCATGAGTTAGCAACAAATAACTACACCTTTACAAAATGTGATTTGTGTTATGAAAGGTAAAAAACACGGTGCCATAGGACTTATGAGACAAAATGGTAGGGGTAACATTGAGGGAGGTAGCTTCAGGTAAGCTTGAGAATTTTTTTCTCAAAATTGCTAATCATCAAAATTTAATTTTGTTATCCTTTATTTCTTTGTTAAATGTCCCTCCTCTTCCAAATCTTCCATTGGATTTGCACCAACCCCTTGTGTCTTCACGCTGTCCCTTGGCGGCATCCCAATTTGGTTCCTTAAAGCCTATGTAGAAAAGTCTGATCTTTTTTCTACACTCCCAGCAACGCTTGTTCTATGTTTGACTCTCTCTCCCCTGATTCTCCATCTCCAGACACATCCTTACATAAAACCAGGTGGTCCAATTAATCAATTTTTATTTTATATATGAATAATCCCAGACTTTCATGTTATCCTATAAATTAAAAAAAGAATATGCACGCTGCTTTACCCACAGGCATATATCTACTGATACTAATTCTTGATACTACATTGTGATTGTGGAAATAGTGTAGAAATAATGGGAACTTCCAGGCTATCTCAAATCATACCTCAAAAGTGGCTACATAAGCTGTAAATTCAACTCGTAGGCAGTCATAGGTCTTGGAATAAATGAAAGTGTAATAGTCGAACCAATTTTATTGTATTTTCTGTCATGTTAGTATAAGTACTGTCAAATCAAACAATTGTTTTTTTTTTTCTTTCACTTTGAGTAAATGAGCTTTGTGGAGATCTAGTCACTCCTTTATTCTTTTGACAGCTTGTTATGCTCATTACATGATATGTGGGATTACCAAATCAATAACATTTCACTGTTTCTGAAATACATTATAAAATGGGATAAACTTTCTGAATATTTCTAAATACAAGTTTCAAGTCAAACTTCAAATCAGAAGGTTAAATTTAAAGCATAGACACTGACACACAAAACTAGTCATGACATTCCTAAACCATAGCTCATGGGCATTCAAAATTTGCTTTGGAAGTAACTAAGTAAAATAAAGAAAAAAAAAGTCAAGATGATAGCTGAGAAAAATTTGAAGTCTTTGAGTCAATGGGGAGAAAAGGAATATATGGATATTGTGAAAATAGGAGATTTCTGAAGGAAAGGAAAGGCAGATTTTTTTCTTTTTTTCTTTTTTAATGAGAAAGACCAACCAATGGTAGTTGGTTGTGTCTGCTTTCTCTGCCAGACCATTAGGTTCTTGAGGGCATGGTTGTGTGATAATCATTTTTGTGTTCCCTATACCTCATTCAGGGCTAGGTGTATGGAAAGACCTCAACAAATATTATTTGATTCATTTAATTAATAAATATAGTCTTTAATGAGTGCCAAGGAAGCTGGGTTCTTTTCACTTCAATTACAACAAATCGTACATTGTAAAATTTTATTAGCTATTATGTCTGTTGAACCATCACTACAGGTTAACTCTGTACAATATAGTCCTGTATTACAACAGAGATTACCACTCTACGAGGAAGCCCTTCCTGAAGCACCTCCCTGCCCCAGGCAGAAAGAAAATTCTTCCTCCTCCATGCTCCCATAGAGGTCTAATACTATTTCTAATAAAGCATGTGTTACATTGAATCATAAATCTTTTTAACATGCACATTTTATCAGTAGATTCTGAGTATACTGAGCTGAAGATAATATTTTTTTTGTTCCCAGTTGTAGTAACATGTTGCTTAGCACCATAGCAAGGGAAAAGAAAGCATATGATGGAAGAGTAAGCCTTGTCCTTTCTTTGCCAAGATGTCCATTCTAAAACTCGGATCCTGTGACTATATCACCTTACATGGCAAAACGGACTTTGCAGATGTAATTAAATTAAGAATGTTGAGATGCGAAGATTATTTTGGATTGTCTACGTGAGCCCATATAGTTGTAAGAGCCCTTATAAGAGGGAGACAGGATCATCAAAGGCAGAGGAAGTTATATGAAGACAGAAACAGTCGGTGAAGATGTCATGATGCTATGTAGAGGTCACTACGAGGAAGAGGCTATAAGTTAGTGAATTTTACAAAAAAGCAATTGCTATTTAAATATATGAACCGGTTTTTCAGTCTTGAATGTGATTCCTCAAACAGTAATTTAAAAATATAATTTTATTATTAAAGATTGCCATTGCTTCATTCATGACAACAGCTTTTACTATTATCGTGATATTGAACAGTTTGCTTAGTTAATAATAATTAATAATAATAATTAATAATTAATAGTTTCTCCTCACCAGTTTTTCTTATATTAAATCAGAGGTTCAACTCAATCCAAAACAAAATATCAATGGAACTTATCTGGAGGTGGTTATTTAACAGTGACTTTAAAATTTATTTGGCATATTAAAGATCTACTAGAAGTGCAAAGAATGAATATTTTTGGGAAAGTAAACAGTAACATGGAAGATGATGTCATATTATATATTAAAAGATATACAAAAAAATAATCAAAATCTGGAATTTCTGAAAGGATTAACAGGTGGACCAATGGATCTGAGCTGGTAATTGTGAGATAAATATGATATGCTAATAGTTAACACTAATGAGCTCCTAGAATTACCAGGCACTATCCTAAAGCACTTTATATGTATTATTATTTTTTAATCATCTCAACAAACCTGGGTTAGATACTATTAATATCCCTATATTATATACCAAGAAACTTAAGCCCAGAAATATTAACTAATCTTAATTAAGGTCATGGAGTTAGGAATAGTACGCAAGAAATTGAAGCCAAAGAAAGCAGAACACATCGACAATACTGAGAAAACTGGAAATTTGGAAAACTGGAAATCCTATCTTCAGCTCACTTCATACACGAAATAATATTTTATTTTATGTGAAATCCTCAATATATAAAGTTATATGAATAAAGTAGGATATAAAACTGTAAATATGACTTGAAACTGGTAAAATATGAATTGAAGAGTTAAATGCAAACAATTGAAACATAGGAATAAGAAGAAAATTCATATAGTTTTTTTAAATGTTCATTCATTTTTGAGACAGAGGGAGACTGAACATGAGTGGGGTTGGGGAAGAGAGAGAAGGAGACACAGAATCCAAAGCAGGCTCTAGGCTCTGAGTTGCCAGCACAGAGCCTGACGTGGGGCTCAAACTCATGAACTGTAAGATCATGACCTGAGCCAAAGTTGGATGTTTAACGGACTGAGCCACCTGGCGCCCCAAGAAAATCCATATATATTTTTAAATGATCATAGAACAGGCAAGTATTTTTTAAGTATAAAAGAGTGTAATGAAAAAGAAAAATCTGGATGCATTTGACCACAAGCAAAATTTAAAATGCTGTATTTGAAAAATGCAAAATCTGAATCTAGAAAATATGGAAGCAAATAACTGGAAAATATGCTGTAAATGGATCATACAAACCAGTAAGATTAAAAAAAAAAGAATAATACCTCAACAGAAAAAATAAGCAAAGAACAGAGAGCAGGAGCATATTAGAAATGAATTAACACAAGTATTAAACTTACAGAAAATCCAAAGTTAGGTATATCAAAGGAATATAAAATAACAATGTAACGGCAGAACTCACCCTCACTACAATTTACAAAAATTTACAAGTAGAATTCAAATCTTTAATTTTGATTATAGGCTCTTTACCTTGGGAATCATATACAACCTCTTTAGTGGATCAAATTCGCACTAACAATAGTTGTACTCATTACGAAAGGGTGGGTGTTACAGGGAAGGCAGGTGTGATGGTTAATTTTATATGTCCATTTGGCTAGAACACAGCACCCAGATATTTAAAAACATTTCTAGATGTTTTCATGAAAGTATTTTTCGGATAGGATTAACATTTAAATCAGTAGACTGTGTAAAGCAAATTGCCCTCCATAATATGAGTGGATCTCATCTAATCAATTGAAGGCCTAAGAAAAAAAGACTGAGGCCTCCCAAGAGACAGAAAATTCAGCCTGCCTTCAGACTTGAACTGCTGAGTCTCCAGCCTGCCTACCTACTCTGCAAATTTTGAATCCGCCAGCCTCCACAATCCTGTGAGATAATTCTTTAAAATAAATACTTCTCTCTCTCTCTCTCTCTTTCTCTCCCCACCCCCACCCTCTCCTTCTTCTCTGGAGAGCCCTGACTAATCCAGTGGCAATCTGACGAAGGTAAAATAGTTGTTTCACATATTAGCAATTTTGATACATGAGCCTATTGGAAAAATATCATCTCATTTTTCTCTTATACTATCCAAAATAAATAGATGATACTTATTTCTACAGTTCTCCTTTCATGAATGAAAGAGAAAATAACCATCGTTTGCTATACAATCCCTGCCACTAGTGAAGATTTAGAGGTACTAGAACTAGAAATGAAGTATAATATCGAATATAAATATGCTATGTTCCCAAATGATTTGGTTGCCTTTGACTTACGTTTAGATAAAATTACATACTATTTTCTTTAAAAAGGTTATGTTTCAAAAGGAGAAATAAATGACCTCATTGCTCTTTATTTTTTTAATTTAAATTCAAGTTAGTTAATGTACAGGGTCGTCTTGGTTTCAGGAGTAGAACCCAGTTATTCATCTCTTAGCTATGACGCCCAGTGCTCATCCCAAAAAGTGCCCACCTTAATGCCCATCAACCATTTAACCCGTCCCCCTACCCACTTCTCCTCTAGAAACTCTCAGTTTGTTCTCTGAGTCTCTTATAGTTTGCCTCCCTCTCTGTTTTTATCTTATTTTTTCCTTCCCTTCAAGGTTGTTGCCTGTTTTCTCCTGTAGGATTTCGATGGTTTCCTGTCTCACATTTAGTCTTTTCATCCATTCTGAATTTATTTTTGAAGAACAATGCTCTTTAAACATAAGATTAATTTAGAATCTAATTGCTAGTTATCAAATATAAGAATCTGTGAGATTCAACTGGTTGACCCCATTAATGTTATATTTTTAGAGCAGGTCACCTTTAGGATGACTAGCCATTATCTAAACTTACTTAAGATGGAACTGCTTTGGTTTGAGTTTTTACCTCAGAATGTATTTTTTTTTTTTTAGTTTATTTATTTATTTTGACTGGAGGAGGGGCAGAGTGAGAGGGAGAGAGAGAATCTCAAGTAGGCTTTGCACTGTCAGCACAGAGCCCAGTGCAGGGCTCCATCTCACAAATTTTGAGATCATGACCTGATCTGAAATCAAGAGGCAGATGCTTAATCGGCTGAGCCATCTAAATGTTTTTTAAGAGGTACTGCTTTAAGAGGGGGTAAAATGCTGATGCTTCAATGCATTGTGTGAGCTAATTTACCTATAAGGTCACAGTCCATTGGAGAGAAATTTACAAAGAAATGTCTAATAAATGTTCTTTTATGGCAATGATGACAATTTTTAATGAATTTTTTAAAAATTTAAAGCTACAGCTATGTCACTGTGTTTACATATTATATATACAACAGCACTCATAACAGTTTCCATTTAGCAAGTGCTTTTTAGAAGTCAAGTGTTTTGGATTTTGATGCACTATCATAAGGAATACTCCCTATATCACTGTGCTAGCTGAATTCTAAGATGATTCCCAATGAGTCGTGACCCTGTACAATCCCTGCCTGTGAGTGCAGGCAGAACCTGTGACTTCTAGCCAGTAGAGAATATGGCAAAGGTGATAGGGTGTCATTCTTATGATTATGTTAGATTATACGGCTACATAACTTTGTCTTAACAGACAGAGGGAGAGTGGACCCTAATGGCCCAGAAGAAGTAACTACTATGAGGTAAGAGGCCTGGTGACAGGGCTGCAATGTAGCTAGGATCTGTGGAGGCCTCAGAAGCTGAGAGTGATCCGGGGCTGATAGTAAGCGAGAAAAAAACCGGGTATGAGTAACAACATGTGACCTTGGAAAAGAATCATGACCTTGAGAAAGAAACACAGCTTTGCTGACAACTAGAGTGCAATCTTGTGAGATCCTGAGCAGAGGACCCAGTTAAAAATATGTCTACACATCTGATCTACGGAAATTGTGATAATAAATGTATAAGTTGCTAAATTTGAAGTAATCTGTTATACAGCAATAGAAAACTATTGCAAGCACTAATACAAAAAACTTTTACAAACTATTCCTATATAGGAGAAGTAGTAATTCACACAGAGAAGTCATGTAAACATTCTATTTTCATAAAGCATACAAATGCTGATTATTTTTTTCTACCTGACAGCAAGGCGTGTGAATGGTAGGTTAGGGTTAGGGTTAGGGTGACCTTTCTGTCTCAGCACAGAAAGTTATAGTTGTAGTAACAGGAGCTGTTCTTGCGGTTCTATGGTCACGATTTTGCAACACATACAATAAATGATAAATAAATCAAATATCATTTCTTACATGTGATTATGTGAGTTAAAAATTACTTCTCTCTCTGACTAAAAAAAAACTGGTTCAAACTTGTTTTAACAGGCAACTTCCTGTAAATGTAAATTTCAAGCTAAGGTTCATGTACTTACTGATGAGTTCTGTGGCTAGTCTGTCATTACTTAAACCATCTGCCCAAGAGCACTGTAACTCAAGATTAAGGAAATAGAATCTCTTAATCTTTATCCAGTGACTTAAAATATATTGCTGTCAAATAAGAGATGGTGATAGATCCTGGCCAATTGAAAAAGAGTTTTCAGAGAGTCCTGGGGTAAATAAAAATATTATTTTCTTAGATAAGTCCTCTCCTTGCTTAGACCACTATTTTATACTTTCTGTCTTCACACATCCAGCATGTCTTCCTATGTCTTCATTCCCACCTGAACTTGCTTTCCAACTCACTGAAAAATATTTAGGGAATCAAAAAAATTCCACAAATTTCCAATATCCACCTTTCACTTATCTTTGTGTCAGGATACCCTGCTTCTCTCTCCTGTTACTGTGGATGCTCCTAGTGAAGGTCAATCTTTCAATTTGAGTAGGTGATCTCACCCTCTCTCAGCCCCTCAAAGGATGGTGTCTCAACAATTCTTCAATTTTTCCCTATGTCTCCTGACACATCAGTTCCCCGCTCTCTACTTGATCATTTGTGTTACTAATCTAGATCTTTCCTTGGTCATATTTCATTGTTCAGTATTTATTTTTCATCTTATGTTTATAAACACTTATTGAGCAAGGTGTCTATACTTAAGTGTCCATAATTTCTTCCCTCATTTTTCTCTTGAAACTACTCTGATCAGATTTTGTTACTCCCTTATATTCAGTAAAACTCTTAGTGAGACAATCAACAACTTCCCTATTCTGAGATTATCTCATTTGATCTAATGTTTATAATCATCAGATGTGTAATACTCTCAAGTCATTATCTCAAGAACATTTCTCCTAAACTTCAGAATTGTATGTCAACAGTCTGCCACATTATCTCCCCTTGGATGTCTACAATGCATGTTATACATGATCAAAATCAAGCTCCTGGGGCACCTGGGTGGTTCAGTCAGTTAAGCATCTGACTCTCGGTTTCAGCTCAGGTCATGATCTCGCAGTTTCGAGAGTTTGAGACCCACATCGGGCTGTGAGATGATGGTGGGAAGCCTGCTTGGGATTCTCTCTCCACCCCGCTCTCTTTGCCTCTCTCCTACTGAGCTCCTGATACTTTCCCCTAAACCTGTCTCCACTGTAGCCTTCCCTTTGTCTGAAAGTCAATTTCATTCTTTTGCTTGCTTAGGCAAGCCATCCTGGTCATCCTTTACTCTATTTTTCTTCTGCCCCTCATCTGGTCATCAGAAATTTCTACTGGTTCTATCTTTAAAATATGTCCAGAATTTGACTGCTTCTCACTACTGCCACAGATACATACCATCTCTTATCTGGATTTCTAAAATTGCCTCCCTACTTATATCTATAACACCTTTCAGTCTATTCTGAATTGAGCAAACATAGTGACCCAGTTGAACTATAATTTAGATTTCGTCATAACCTTGTTTAAAACCCTCAGTGCTTTTCCATTTTACTCTAAAAATAAGCCAATGGCTTGTAAGGCTCTAAATAATATGGCTCTTCGGAAATAAATGATATAGGAACTTAAAAAACAAAAGAACAGAGCAATGAAACCAGGAGCTGGATCTTTGAAAAATTAATGAAATTGATAAACCTCTAGCCAGACTTATCAAAAAGAGAAAGGTTTCAAATAAAAATCACAAATAACAGAGAAGAAATAACAACCAACACCACATAAATACACACAATTATAAGAGAACACTGTGAAAAATTAAACGCCAACAAATTGGACAATGTGAAAGAAATGGATAAATTTCTAGAAACTTATAAACTACCAAACTAAAGCAGAAAGAAGTAGAAAAATTGAACAGATCAATAGCCAGGAAAGCAATTGGATTAGTAATCAAAAAACTCCAAACAAACCAAAGTCCAGGCCCAGATGGCTTCACAGGGGAATTCTATCGAACATTTAAAGAAGAGTTAATACATATTCTTCTCAAACTGTTCCAAAAAATAGAAAAGGAAGGAAACTTTCCAAATCCCTTCTATGAAGCCAGCATTACCCTGATACCAAAACCAGATAAAGGCTCCACTAAAAAAGACTACTCCAGGCCAAGGTCCCTGATGAACACAGATGCAAAAATACTCAACAAAACACTAGCCAACCAAATCCAACAATACATTAAAAGAATCATTCGCCACGATCAAGTGGGATTTATTCCTGGGCTGTAAGAGAGGTTTGATATTTGTAAATCGATCAACATGATATACCACATTAATAAAAGAAAGGATAGGAACCATATGATCCCTTCCATAGATGCAGAAAAAGCATTTGATAAAGTATAACATCCATTGATGATAAAAAACCCTCAACAAAGTAGGTTTAGAGGGAACGCACCTCAACATAATAAAGACCATGTATGAAAAACCCACAGCTGATTTCACCCTCAATGGGGAAAAACTATGGTCTCCTCCATGGTCACTAATAAGACAGGGATGTCCACTCTCACCCCTGTCCTTTAACATAGTACGACAATCCTAGCCACAGCAATCAGACAACAAAAAGAAATAAAAGGCATCCAAATTTGGGCCAGGAAGAAGTCAAACTTTCACTATTTGCAGGTAACACGATACTTTATATAGAAAACCTCAAAGACTCCACCAAAAACCCGCTAGAACTGAAACACGAATTCAGTAAAGTTTCAGGATACAAAACCAACACACAGAAGAAATCTGTTGCATTTCTTTACACCAATAATGAAGCAACCCAAAGAAAATTAAGGAATCAATCCCTTTTATAATCATGCCACAAACAATAATATACCTAGGAATAAACCTAACCAAAGAGAACTACACAAACCTATGCTCTCCCACTATAAAACACTAATGAAAGAAATTGAAGATGACACAAAGAAATGGGAAAACATTCCACGCTCATGGGTTGGAAGAACAAGTATTGTTAAAATGTCTATACACCCAAAGCAATTTATATATTTATTGCCATCCCTATCAAAATACCACTGGCATTCTTCACAGAGCTATGATAAAAAAACCTAAATGTTGTATGGAACCACAAAAGACCCTGAGTACCCCCAATAACCTTGAAGAAGAAAAGCAAAGCTGGAGGCATCACATTTCTGGACTTTAAGTTATATTATAAAGCTGTAGTCATCAAAAGAGTGTGGTACTGACATAGATCAATAGAACAGAGTAGAAAACCCAGAAATGACTCACAACTGTATGGTCAACTAAACTTTAGAAAAGTAGGAATGAATATCCAATGGGTAAAAGACAGTAATTTGAACAAATAGTGTTGGGAAAACTGGACAGTAATATAAAAAGAATGAGGGACACCTGGGTGGCTCAGTCAGTTGAGCGCCAGACTTCAGCTCAGGTCATGACCTCACGGTTCGGGGGTTCAAGCTCCACACGTTGGGTTCTGTGCTGACAGCTCAGAGCCTGGAGCCTGCTTTGGATTCTGTGCCTCTCTCTCTCTCTCTCTGCCCCTCCCCCCCCACACTCTCTCTCTCTCAAAAATAAGTAACCATTAAAAAAATTAAAAAAAAGAGAGAATGAAACTGAACCACTTTCTTATACCATACACAAAAATAAATAAATTCAAAATGGATGAAAGACATAAATGTGAGACACAAAACCATAAAAATCCTAGAGGAGAACACAGGCAGTAACTTCTCTGACATTGGCTATAGCAACTTCTTACTAGATATGTCTCCTGAAGCTAGGAAGACAAAAGCAAATATAAACTATCAGGACTTCATCAGGATGAAAAGCTTCTACGCAATGAAGGAAAAAAATCAACAAAACTAAAAGGTAACCTATGGAATGGGAGAAGATATTTGCAAATGACATATCTGATAAAGTGTTAGTATCAAAAATCTATAAAGAACTTAAACTTAATGCTCAAAAAACTAATAATCCAGTTAAGAAATGGGAAGAAGACATGAATAGATATTTTTCCAAAGAAGACGTCCAGATGGCTAACAGACAGATGAAAATATGCTTAACATCACTTATCATCAGAGAAATACAAATCAAAACCATGATGATATATCATTTCCCACTAGTCAAAATGCTAAAGTTAATAACACAGGAAAGAACAGGTATTGGCGAGGATGTGGAGTAAGGGGAACTCTCTTACACTGTTAGTGGGAATGCAAACTGGTGCAGCCGCTCTGGAAAACAGTATGGGGGTTCCTCAAAAAGTTAAAAATAGAACTGCCATATGACACAGCAATTGCACTACTAGGTATTTACCCAAAGTATACAAAGATACTGATTTGAAGAAACACATGCACCTCAATGTTTATAGCAGCATCATCAATAATAGCCAAATTAGGGAACGAGTTCAAATGTACATTAGCTGATGAATTGATAAAGAAGTTGTGGTACAGACATAAAATGGAATGTTACTCAGCCATAAAAAAGAATGAAATCTTGCCATTTGCATTGACATTGATAGAACAAAAGATTTTATGCTAAGTGAAATAAGTCAAAGACAAATACCACATGATTTCACTCTTATATGGAATTTAAGAAACAAATGAAATGGGTGGGGACTGGACAAGAGACAAACCAAGAAAACAAACTGAGGGGATGTGGGTGGGAGGATGGGTTAAATAAGTGATGGGTATTAAGAAGGGCATTTGTGATGAACACTGGGTATTGTATGTAAGTGATGAATCACTAAATTCTACCCCTGAAACTATCATTACATTGCACGTTAACTAGAATTAATGAATTAACATATGTATGCATATATGCATGTATGTATATATGTATGTATGTATTCTTTTTAAAGTTTATTTATTTTGAGAGAAAGAGAGACCGAGAGAGCATGCGAGAGCAAGCAGGGGAGGGGCAGAGAGTGAGAGAGAGAATCCCAAGTCGGCTCCATGTGGTCAGCACAGAGCCCCACTTAAGAGCTCAATTCCATGCCCCTGGAATCATGGCTTGAGCCGAAATCAAGAGCCGGATGCTCAGTCGACCGAGTTACTCAGGTGCCCCTAACAAACTGGAATTTAAGTAACAATCTGGAGAAAGATAAACAACACAACACAAGACACACACACACACAATAATAATATGGCTCTTAATTAAGCTCCGTCCTCCTCTTCCTTTTTCCCTCCTTCATCCTAGTGTTTTATTTTCTCATATATGCTCTTCTCTAGTAACTCTGTGCATACTATATTGCTAGAGTGCTCTTCCTCTAAATATCCACATGAGTGCTCCCTCACTTCCTTCATATCTTTACTTGGAAGACCCTGTCTCACCTAATCCTTCTCTGATTGTCCTTTCTAGGATCCCACCCTCACACCCAAAATTTGCTATGCACATTCTGGGTAAGATTTATATTTTGAATACTTATTTGTAGAAAGTGCAAAAATTGTTGGGAATTGATGTGTATCGTGTCTCATGATCTCTTTTAGAATCACTGATAGGGATTTTGAGTCATCTCCCTGAGACTCCATATGAAGTCAACTCTTCCAAAAAAACTATTCCGTGACATTGGCCACATTATCACTGTCTTCTAATCATCCAAATTAAACACTTCTTACTTCACACTATTCAGCGTTTTATGTTCTTGCTATTGGAAGAAGATAGGATCGTGGAGCTTCCTAAGAAGGGGTATTGGAGTTCTAAAAGGTATAGTATAAATTTAATATGCATGTAAAATTCCCAGTTTTGTAGTTTATTATTATATGATTGCTTTTTAAGATTTTTTTTTGCTTATTTTCTCTCTCTTCCATTGTAGATATTCTATTTCATAATGGGCTACTGATCAGACCTGTTATTCTAATGGTAGAATCCCAAAGGAAAACATGTTTCAGATGTAAAGTATTCCCCTCAGATTCCCTGGCGGTCATGGAAAGCAGGAGAAATTCTTGATGTATGAAGTCACTGTCACCATTGTCAAAGCACTGTAGTGTGAGAAATGAACCGCAAATAAAATCAAAGAGTATTTCTTCCAAAGCATTGAATATTAGTGCACAAACAATTTTTTCATTAAAGTACAAAATATTTCAGATCAAATCTTAGCATTTCGATGTCCAGAGAACACATCTCAGCTTAGGTGCTGGATGTGGCAAATTTTTGACACACTGGCAAACAGTAGTATATGAGAAATTAAAGACTCTCCATCAAAGCACTGAAACTTAATTTATTTTTGGAAATATGAAATTCTGTATAGCTCCAACTTAACTTTCATAGCAAATGGCACCATAAATGCAGTGTTCTGTCCTTGCTTTAAAGAATTAATTTTAAGGTGTGCGTTTTTTTTCTTTAAGGACTTCTTAAGCCTAAATTAAATCACCAAAAGCCTCAATAAAGTAATATTAAAGTGGAACTGAAATCCACAAGAGCAAGACAATCTAGAGGTAGGCTGAAATTCTTTTCTTGCTCTTCAACCTTAAATCAGACTGCTGTGTTAAGGTATTGTAATGATCTAAGACAGTGTGTCATCTTTCATGCCAGGCAGCATAGGTTACAATTCCCGAATTAGAGAACAGCTATTCCCCCAAATTATTATTTTAACTACACAGTCATTCTCAGTTTAGATTTAGGTCAGGCACCAAAAGTTACTCTATAATCTTGGGAATGAATATCATAACCCTCAGCTCAAAGTATAATCACCAAAGCTTCACATCCAGAATTGCATTACAGGACACACAGAAAATTAAAAAAAGATTTTGATTATTGCTTAATATGGGGATATGAATGTGTTTATCTTTGTAAATAGCACTTCTGTACAAGTGGCTCAAATGTGGCAAAACAGCCACAGACAGTCCCAATATAAGTGGCAAAATCAAACATTCAGGCATGAAAAGTCTTTTTCTTAAGTTGTTTTCAAGCTTCATCCTTTTTTCTGCAATAACTAAAGCAAAGCCACAGTAGCTGCAGCCATTTGCATCTAAGGAAGAGATGTTTTGCTTTGGTGATATAGTTAATGAGTCTAAAAATATTCAGTATAATAATTCTGTCAAAGCCCCCACAGTCTCCTCAATGAGCAGGAGCCTGCAGGATTCCAATGGGGAGCCAAGTAATGAGCTCTCAGCATTTGCTCCCACACCGTCCAGGCGAAATATACTCGGGCCTCTACGGTTCCACATCATTAGCAACATGAAACAAAGACACATGCTTGACTTTAATAAGCGACTAAAGTTGCTGGCTTACTAGTGTGTTACTGCATGTGAACTCTGTTTCGGTATTTCAAAACAGCTCCTTGCAAAGAGAAAACAGGGAGGGTTCTGGCAAACCAAGTTAGATTTAATTTAATGTGGCAAATGATTGAGCAGAATGGGGGAAAGAAAGGACACAGGAAGTGATGAGTTTCTGACACTAAGTCTCCGGGGCTCACTGCAGACTGCAGTCTCGCTGTTGGAGATGATGGTTACGGTGGGCTGCAGTGATAGAGCTAGAGGCATATGTGACTGAGTTTTAGTTGATATTCTTGCAAGACAGGAAGTGAACAAGCTTATTTCCCACTGGGAAAGGTTCAGACATGATTAACTTGGGCATGACCAAATAGGTCAATAATATGACAATGAATTTCTAGCACAATAATTAAGTGGGAAAATTTGTGTGATTTGTTCTTCTTGTTCTGCACATACCAATAATGCGTTAGCATGGATTCATTTAGTTTCTTTCATTAGGTGAAATCACAGAGCTACAATTTAAGATAGTGATGGTTCAATTTGAATACTTAAAAGTTATTTCTGCAAAACAACATTAAATTATTTTTCTTTTATTTTTAGCATAGGCTTTTGCGTGCCATCATTGACGAAGCAATCCGAAATCTATCTACACATGCATACTAATTGCTCCAAGAGTGATATGCCTATCCAATATGAGGTCTTACTGGTATCAGTCACCACAATAAAGAAGCGTTTTTTACAGAGGATGAAACAGGTAAACATAAATGCTTCATCAGGGGATAATGGAATTCGATGTATTTTATGCTTATATGCTTATATGATTTCTGTCAGTTATTAGAATATTTTAACTTTTCTTCAAATAAAAAGTTCATATATATATAATCTCCAAATCTTAGCACTGGAAGAGAACTCAGAAATCATAAAATATGCTATTCCATTCCATTCCATTCCATATAATGCTTCATTCTACGGTGCCTGCAAGAAACTTTAATACCAGCATTTAAAAAAGGAGAGTACCCATCTTGATTCTATGTAATTTAACACTGGGACCTAAATGTGTGTGTATTACGTGTTCTTCTTTTACATTTGTTTATTTTTGAGAGACAGACAGAGACAGAGCACAATTGGGACAGGAGCAGAGAGAGAGCGACAGACAGAATCGCGAAGCAGCCTCCAGGCTCTGAGCGGACTCGAACTCACAAACCTGTGAGAATGTGACTTGAGCTGGTTGGACGCTTATCCGACTGAGCCACCCAGGCATCCTTTGCGGTCTTCTTTTAAATTTCACCTTTTCGACTTTTTTTTTCTATGATCAGGATGATCCTCATCCTTTTTCTGCCATTTGACATACGACCATTTTCCCCATAATAATGCAAACTATGCATTTGTAAGTATGCAAGTAGAGGACAAAAATGACATAGTTCTGCAGCAGCCCAATGGAAATATCAGGGAAGACATCAAGCCATTCATCAGTTGCCTTTGGTTACAGTTATATGCAACTATCTTGTTCCAAGGATGCCATGAGATACTTCTGTATTTTGCAAAAATCAACATATGCTTTAAATGGTAGTTAAACTCTTAGGTACCACTCCGGAATACTTTTTTTCTGAGGTTTAGTTTCATTTCCACCAAGCTTTAGGTTTTTTTTTTTTTTTTTCCTCTCCTTTTGAAGAATGAGACCAATTTTCAGAGTTCAGTTTTCTGGCATTTTTCTACCTGTTTTGCAGCTTCTCATCTGTAATTAACATTAGTTCCTTGATCATATGGACACATTCTTTCGGGACTCAGAAATACTTTCCTGATACGGGCCTAGATACTATCAGTCTTTTAATTAGATTTGGACTCTCCCATTGCTATTTAGTTTAATTTTTCCAAGTTTATGATTAATCTCTTCTTGGTGAGTGAGATTATTTATTTTAGCTTGGTGCTTTCAAAGTTTTTGGATCATATGAATCATCGCTTCATTTTTAAAAAAAATTCTGTTTTATTATAAAATGGCTGTATTGGCACATATAATCTTACAATTATAGAACATAGCTGGTTTTTACACTACATTTTAAATTATAAAAAGTATGCAAGTTACAAGATGAATCTCTGTTTGTTGTAACTGAAAAATTGACATCGTTTGATCCCTTATCACTGTGAAAACACCTTGGGCCTTGAAAGAAACAAGTGCACTCTTGAAATACAAGCTATTTCACTTAAGTGTCAATATTGTAGTTTCCCAATGAAAATGCAGAAAAGACTACTCAAATGCATGTAAAGATCTCACCAATGATCTAATCACTTTTATCTATAAACGCTTATCTACATCGAAGTCATGTTGTCTAAGGGAGAAGAATTTGTTTTAAAAATTCATGTTAGCACAGATGCAGTTCTGCACAGGTGGAATGTTTGTGGAGATGCGGTTTTGAAACTAAAAGTATGCGCCTCTGGGAAAGCAAACTTTGTCAAAAATCAACGCTCACAGTACTCTGAAAACTAACTATATCTCGCAACAAACTGAGGGGTATCCATTCAAAGAAAACGGCTGAATTTCTGACAGAGTATCAAGGTTTCTGGCATTGCAACTTGCCATATTCTTATTCTCCTATCTGTAGCTCCTCACAAACCTAGAAACCCAACAGTCTCGAAACCACAGTAAGTGGGAGAAACTTCTTAAGTTATAAGACTGTTATAAGACACTGAATGCCACAGAACGAGTTTGAAACACCAAAGAGTCTCATCCCCAGGGAAATGTCACTATTTGACTTGTTTGGCAACTCTTTGGAAAAGTCCCACATTTGGGGCTTGTCTTTATTTAACATGATTCATAGCTGAATCAGTGTGAACAAGCTTATCCTCAACCATACTTGTCTGAAATAATCAGTAGCAACTGTTTAAATCATAGTCGTCTGAGGTGATGATACCTGCGGAGGCTGGCAAGGGGCTGTGCAAAAAACTCGAAGGGTTTGAAAAGTGGGAAATGAGCTATCTTTGGAGGGTCTGTGAAAATTTATAATATAGTACTGAGAGTCTAAGATGTCACACCTATGTGAAGGGCTGTGTGCATACCCCGAGACATGACAAGGCTCCAGTTTTCTTAACTCTGTCTTCTATGGAGGCTCTACAAAAGCAGAAAGTAAAGGTAAGGAAGAACCGTAAACTGCCAGATTGCCCAACACGCACACGGAGTCCCTTGGCAATTACTGGTTCATTGGTTCAAGGCAGTTGAAGAAATCTCTGTCAAATCATTAGAGGACCACTAACTGAGCAGAGGCCTCAACGGCTGCTCATGACAAAGAATACAGACTTTACAGAATTAATCTAGGAAAATCACAAAATAAACAGTAGCAACAACAAAAACAGATAACAACAACAAACTCTGGGGTCGGTGAGTTTGATACTCAGAGTTGCCACATTATATTACTTAAAATATCAAGTTCTCAACAAAATACTACAAGATATGGAATAAAACAGTAAAGTTGGGCCCATAAGGAAAGAAGCAGGAAAAAAAAAAAGGAAAACCCAGATGTTGGATTTTCTAGGCAAATTTTAAAAATCAGTTATTATATTTGAAGAACTAAAATAAGTCATACTTAAATAGTTAAATTAATATATGATAACGATGTCACATCAAATAAAGACTATCAATCAAGAGATAGAAATTATTAAAAATAGAAATTCTGTAGTTGAAAAGAACAATAATAAAAGTAAAACAAAATCACTAGAGGTGCTCGACTTCAGATTTGAAGTGGCAGAAGTAAGAAGTGAGTAAATTTAAAGACAGGTCAGTTCAGATTATCCAGTCTGAAGAACAGAAAGAAAAGAATGAAGAAAAATGAACTAAACGTTAGAGACTTGTGGGAAACCACAAACCATACCAACATATGTATAATAGGATCCACAGAATGAGAAGACAGTAAAAAATGAGCAGGAACACTATTTGAAGAAATAATGGGTAAAAGTTCCAAATTAAAAAAAAATCCAAATTTTGAGGGAAAATAATCCCTCATCCCTATACATCCAAGCCTGGCAAAAATCCATGCAGGATACACTCAAATATCCACATTTAGATACACCATGGTTAAACTTCTGAAAGACAAAGAGAGGAATTTGAAAAAAAAGTGAGAAAAAGAATTCATTACACACAACAGATCCTCAAAAGCAATAATAGCTGATGTATCATCAGAAACCATGGAAGCCAGAAAGATGACATATTCAAAGTGGTAAAAGAAGACCATCAAGGAAGAATAATATATCCAGAAAAGCTATCCTTCAAACTATGAAGGAGTTTAAGTCCCTTACTACTATTGTGTTGTTATCAATTGGTTTCTTTATGTTATTGTTTTTATAGGTGAATATACCCATGTAAAATGCATAAATATTTACAATTGTTATATCTTCTTGGATTGTCTCATTTATTATTATACAATTCTCTTGTCTCTTTTTACAGTCTTTGTTTCAAAGTGTAGTTTGTCTGATATAAGAATTGCTACTTTGGTTTGTTTTTGACATACATTTGCATGATACATGTTTCTCTCTACCCTCACTTTCAATCTACAGTTGTCTACGGTCTAAAATGAGTCTATTGCGGGGACTTTAACACCCTATTGAAATCAATGGACAGGTCATCTAAACAGAAAATAAACAAGGAAATATTGGCTTTGAATGACACAGTGGATCAGATGTACTTAACAGATATATTCAGAACATTCCATCCTAAAACAGCAGAATATGCATTCTTTTCAAGTGCACATGGAACATTCTCTAGAATAAATTCACTTATTAGGTCACAAAACAGGTCTCAAGAAATACAAAAAGATTGATTTCATATTATGCATCTTTTATGAACACAATGCTATGAAACTAGAAGTCAACCACAATAAAAAAATTGGAAACACGACAAATACGGCTAAACAATATGCTATCAAACGGTGAATGGGTCAACCAGGAAATCTAAGAAGATATAAAAAAAATTCATGAAAACGAATATGAAAGCAGGATGGTCTGACATCTTTGGGATGCAGCAAAAGCATTCCTAAAAGGGAAGTACATAGCAATACAGACCTATGTCAAGAAGCAAGAAAAATCTCAAATAAACAAGCTAACTTTACACTTAATGCAAATAGTAAAAAGAACAAAAAATGAAGCGTAAAGTCAGCAGGAAGAAGTAAACGATAAATATTAAAGCAGAAATAAACAATACAGAAACTAAAAAAAAATACAACGGATCAATGAAATAAGGAGCTGGCTTTTAAAAAACTAATAAAATTGATAAACCTCTAGCCAGACTTTTCAAAAAAAGATAAAGGACCCAAATAAATAAAAACACAAGTGAGAGAGGCAAAATAACAACCAACACGATGGAAAGATAAACAATCATAAGAGAATATTATGAAAAACTATATTCCAACAAATCAGAGAACTCGGAAGAAATGTATATATTTCTAGAAACTTATAAACTACCAACACCAAAGCAGAAGGAAGCAGAAAACCCGAACAGACAAATACCCAGTAAAGCAATTGAATCAGTAATCAAAAAACTCCCAACAAAGCAAAATACAGGCCTATATGGCTTCACAGGGGAATTCTATCGAACATTTAAAGAAAAGTTAATACCTATTCTTCTCAAACTGTTCCAAAAAACAGAAAAGGAAGGAAACCTTCCAAATCCATTCTATGAGGCCAGCGTTACCCTGATACCAAAACCAGATACAGGCTCCACTAAAAAAGACAACTCCAGGCCAATGTCCCTGATGAACACAGATGCAAAAATCTCAACAAAATACTAGCCAACCGAATCCAACAATACATTAAAAGAATCATTCACCACAATCATGTGGGATTTATTCCTGGGCTGCAAGAGAGGTTCGATATTTGTAAATCGATCAACATGATATACCACATTAATAAAAGAAAGGATAGGAACCATATGATCCCTTCCACAGATGCAGAAAAAGCATTTCACAAAGTATAACATCCATTGATGATAAAAACCCTCAACAAAGTAGGTTTAGAGGGAACGCACCTCAACATAATAAAGACCATGTATGAAAAACCCACAGCTGATTTCACCCTCAATGGGGAAAAACTATGGTCTCCTCCATGGTCACTAATAAGACAGGGATGTCCACTCTCACCCCTGTCCTTTAACATAGTACGACAATCCTAGCCACAGCAATCAGACAACAAAAAGAAATAAAAGGCATCCAAATTTGGGTCAGGAAGAAGTCAAACTTTCACTATTTGCAGGAACACGATACTTTATATAGAAAACCTCAAAGACTCCACCAAAACCCTGCTAGAACTGAAACACGAATTCAGTAAAGTTTCAGGATACAAAACCAACACACAGAAGAAATCTGTTGCATTTCTTTACACCAATAATGAAGCAACCCAAAGAAAATTAAGGAATCAATCCCTTTTATAATCGTGCCACAAACAATAATATACCTAGGAATAAACCTAACCAGAGGGAACTACACAAACCTATGCTCCGAGAACTATAAGACACGAATGGAAGAAATTGAAGATGACACAAAGAAATAGAAAAACAGTCTATGTTCACGGATTGGAAGAACAAGTATTGTTAAAATGTCTATACACCCAAAGCAATTTATGTATTTATTGCCATCCCTATCAAAATACCACTGGCATTCTTCACAGAGCTATGATAAAAAAACCTAAATGTTGTATGGAACCACAAAAGACCCTGAGTACCCCCAATAACCTTGAAGAAGAAAAGCAAAGCTGGAGGCATCACATTTTTGGACTTTAAGTTATATTACAAAGCTGTAGTCATCAAAAGAGTGTGGTACTGACGTAGATCAATAGAACAGATTAGAAAATCCAGAAATGAACCCACAAGTGTATGTCAACTAAGCTTTAGCATGCAGGAAAGAATATCCAATGGGAAAATGATAGTCTCTTCAACAAATAGTGTTGGGAAAACTGGACAGCAATATCAAAAGAATGAAACTGGACTACTTTTTTACATACACAGAAAAATAAATTCAAAATGAATTGAGACCTAATATGAGACTTGAACCCATCAAAATCTTAAAGGAGAACATAGGTAACAGCCTATTACTAGGTGTTTACCCAAAGAACACAAAAACAGCAATTTGATGGGATACATCCACACTAATGTTTACGGCAGCATTATCTACAATAGCCACTTTCTGGAAACAGCCCAAGTGTACATCGACTGAAGAATGAATAAAGAAAATATGGTATATACCCTATATATATATGTATATACATATATATATATACATATATATATATATATAATAGAATATTATTCAACCTTAAAAAAAGAAAGAAATCTTGTCATTTACAACTAAATGGATAGAGCTAGAGAATATTATTCTGAGTGAAATAAGTCAGAGGAAGACAAATGTCATATGATTTCACTCATATGTGTAATTTAAATAATACAAACGAACAAAGGGGTAAAAAAAGAGGAAGGAGGCAAACCAAGAAACAGATTCTTAAATATAGAGAACAAACTGATAGTTACCAGAAGGTAGTTGGGTGGGAGGATGGATAAAATAGGTCACAGAGATTAAGGAATGCACTTGTGATGAGCACAAGGTATTTACAGAAGTGTTGAATGAATAGGGTACACCTGAAAGTAACATCACACTGTATGTTAACTAACTGGAATTAAAATTAAAACATAAAAAGAAAACAAACAAACTAAAAACAACAAAACAAAATATGAAGAAGTTAAGACATTTCCAGATGAGCACAAACTGAGGGTTTCTTTTTTGTTTGTTTGTTTGTTTTGCTAGCTGACTTGCTCTAAAAACTGTCTTTCAAACTAGAATAAAAGAACACTGCATAATAACTCAAACTCAAATGAAGCCATAAAGAGTATCAGTGAAGGTAACTACAGAGATAAATATTAGTTGCTGTAAAATGTGTTTTTGTTTGTAACACTTCTTGCAGATTAAAAAAAAGAACATGTAAAGAAAGAATTATTAAATTGGGTTAATGGGCTAAAATGTAGAGAAATGTCATTTGTATGAAAATGAGCACAAAGGAGGGAGGAGGAACAGGGCTTTATTGGAAGATTTTTTAAATACGAGAATAAAGTTAGTATTCACTCAGATTAGATTATGATAAGTAAAGTTATTAGTTATAATCCCAGAGTAGCCACTAACAAAATTACTAAAAAAAAAGAAAGAAAGAAAGAAAGAGAGAAGGGAACTAAAATTGCATATTAGACAACACCTATCTACGAAGAAGAATGCAATAATGATAGAAAGAAAAAGACACAAAGCACTTCTAAAAATTATGGCAGAAAGACAGATGCAGGTATAGGATTTGACAAAAAACAACATTCCTAATGAAAAAACAATCAACGAAATAGAGGTTAGAGGGAAATTCCTCAATTTGGCAAGAGCCATTTGCAAATGCCCATGGCTAACATTACATTTAATGGTGAAAGACTGAATGTTTTTCTCTATGGTCAAGAAAAAGACAAGATTTCCACACATCTATTGAACATTGTTTTGAGGAAATTAGGCCAGAAAACAAATAAATGCTTCACTTTAGAGAAGTTAAACTATCTCTATTCACAGGTGACAGATGACATATTTTTATATATAGATCCTAAAGAATCTGAAAAAAATTTGTAGAACTAACAGATGAAGTTTCTAATAACCTTCATTAGGTTGAAGGATACAGGATCAATAAATAAAAATCAATTATGTTTCTATACACTAGGAATGAACAATTCCTTTATTCAAAAATAAAATTAAGAAAGCAATTACATTAAGTTAGTATCAAAAAGAATTCAATAATTTGAAATAAACTTAACAAAAGAAATGCAAAACTTGTATTCTGAAAATGATGGACATTGTTGGAAATAATTAAAGAAGACCTAACAAATGAAAGACATTGCATGTTCATGGATCAGAAGCCTTACTGTTAAGATGGCTATACTCCCCAATTTGATCTTCAGATTAAAAAAAAATCCCTATGAAAAGCCAAGCTATACATATATATTTTTTTCAAAATTGACAACTTGTTCCTAATATTTAGGTGGAAATGCCAATGATCCAAAAGAAATAAAACAAGCTTGCAAAAAAGTGTTAGAGGACTTACACTTCATGATCTCAAAACTTATAATAGGTGAAACAATAGTTTTCTCAACAAATAGTTCTGAGACAACAGGATATCCATGTGCAAAAGAATGAAGCTGACACTCCATATCATACAAAGAAAATGAAATAAAAATGGATCATAAAGGTAAATGTAAGAATTAAAATTATAAAACTCCTAGAAGAAAAGCTTTATAATTTTGGATCATTTAAGACCATCTTAGATTCAAGACCAAAAGTATCTAGAATATATGAGGAAAACATACACATCAATAAAAAGTCAAATAATCCAATTTAAAAATGGGGAAAGGAAGGGGTGCCTGAGTGACTCAGTCACTTAAGCATCTGACTCTTGATTTTGGCTCAGGTCATGATCTCATGGTTTGTGAGATAGAGCCTAGTGTTGGGCTCTGCACTGACAGCACAGAGTCTGCTTGGGATTCTCCCTCTTTCTCTCTCTGCCCCTTCTCTGCTCTCTCTCACTTTCAAAATAAATAAACTTTAAAAAATGAGAAAAGGATTTGAGATGACATTTCTCCCCCCAGAAAATATATATGTATATAAATGACCAATAAATGCATCAAATGATGCTAAACATCATTAGTCACTTGGGAAATCAAAATCGAAATGGGATACCAGTTAATACTCACTGATACAGCTAAAAAATAACAAAAAAAACCCCACCCCAAAACAGAAAATAAAAAGTGCTGGTAAGGATATAGAGAAATTGGAACACTTATACATTGCTGGTGGGACTGTAAAATGATACAGCCATTTAGGGACACATACTGACAGCTCCTCAAAATGTGAAACATATAATTACCATACGGCCTATTATTTCACTCCTGGGTACAGACCCAAGAGCTAAGTAAATACAGGTTCACACATAAACTCGTACACGAATATTCATGGCAACAGTATTAAATATCCCAAAGTGGAAACAACATAAATACCAAATCAAGTGATGAATGGATAAAGAAAATGTGGTATATCTATACAATGGGATATTATTCACCAATCAAAAGAATGAATTACTGATACAGTTACATCAATGAAGCCACTGACAAAAGGCCACACACTGTATGACCCCATTTATATAAGATGTTTAGAATAGGCAAATTGATAAAGACACAAGATAGACTCACCGTTGTTAAGCCTGGCTAGGGAGGGAATGTAGTGTGATTATTGACGGCTATGGATTTCTTCTTGGAGAGTTAAAATGTCAAAATTAGATACTGGTGATGGCTGTACAACCACTGAAATGAATACTTAATTTAAAAGGGCGAATTTTATGATATGTAAATTACATCTCAATAAAGCTATTATAAAAAGTCCATGTTTGCAATACAAATAGCTAGAATGTGTATAATCCTATATTTCTGATTTTATGAATAGTTTTAGGCTAATAAAATATCTTGTTCATATATAAGTCCTCTAGAGAATCCCCAGGGAACTGTTATGATTGAAATTTTCAATCCCACGTTACTATATGCTTAACTATCTGTTCTCTCATATTCAGCTTTATGTGTATTGAGGGCAGAAATATTCCATCTTGCTTCCAAAGTGCTGGAAACAGGCATTTGATAAGCATTTCTTAAGTTCATGAGTAAATAAATAAATGGGTGAGTGAATGAACAAATGAATGAAAGCCGGAAGTCAAATTTCATCAGAAAGTTGGTGTGCATGAAATTTGAGGCAAAGACAAAGAGAAGGAAAGACTGTCAAGTATACTCTATAAATAACCTACATACCAGGAGGATCAACTAAAAGAACCATTTCTTTTCTTTTCTTTTCTTTTTTTTTAATATTTATTTTTGAGACAGAGAGAGAGAGAGAGACAGGGCATGAGCAGGGGGAGGGGCAGAAAGAGAGGGAGACACAGAATCCGAAGCAGGCTCCAGGCTCTGAGCTGTCAGCACAGAGCCCAATGCGGGCTGTGTGCAAACTACAAGATCATGACCTGAACCGAAGTTGGACGCTTAACTGACTGAGCCTCCCAGGCGCCCCTAAAACAACCATTTCTAATACTTTCATATAAGTATTTCCTAGTGTCGGGAAGAACATGTCAGGTTGCCACACAGAAAACCCAATTAAATAACAGATTTCTCTCTTCCCCTCCTTGGTTGTCCAAGACATCTATGATTGCTAATTTAGTTTCCAGATAACAACTAACCTGTGCTAACACTGCATAGGAGATATATTTCTCTCAAATTTTACGGAGTATATTTCCCACTACTGGTTAGTAGGTGAAAGAGAAAAATAATATTTATTGAGTACCGACACTGTTAGGCAGTAAGAAATATGCCTTATTTATATTATTTGACTATCTCAATAACTTTATGGACTACTATGCCCCTCACCCCACCATATTATAGTAAAAACAATCTTGAGTTTGAAAGCTGATTTAATTTCCCTAGTGTGATAAAGCATATAAATCAAAAGACATGATTTTAACTCCTCTGTGTGACATCAAAACTCTTGAGGACTCTTTGTCATAAAGTTAGTTTGGGTTCACATTAGTACAATGTAAGTCTGAAAACTGTAACCCAGTAACCGGGGACCTGAACACTCTGATAATCATGGATTTCATGATTTTCTAATGTGAGAGATTATATTCTTTTTTTTTTTTTTTTACTTTATTGTGTTTTTTAAAAAAATTTTTAACGTTTTTATTTTATTTTTGAGAGATATAGAGACAGAGCGTGAGCAAGGGAAGGGCAGAGAGAGAGGGAGGTACAGAATCTGAAGCAGGCTCCAGGCTCTGAGCCATCAGCATGGAGCCCGACGCAGGGCTCGAACTCACAGACTGTGAGATCATGACCTGAGCTGAAGTTGGACGCCTAACCAACTGAGCCACCCAGGTGCCCTGAGAGATTATATTCTTAATATCTGGTGTTTCCAACCAACAAGTCTCCATTTTTCCTACTTGAAAAAAACGAAAGTGATACAAAGAAACCAAAATAATATTGCTTACATTTTCCCAACAGGACAAAGGATTTAACAAAAACAATCTAGCCATAGTATAAAAATTATTGAGATGCATACATCACTTTTTTTAGTCTACCAGGTAGCACTACTTTGTGACTACTAAGAATAATTGATTCCCTTTAAATACAAAGTTTGTATTTATAACACTACAACTCCAGGTTTTCTTTCGTTTTTAACATCTAAAACAATTGTGAATGTATGGGGTGTGTCTTTATTTTCTTTTAAGCAATTGCTGATCATGATGAATGGGATCTTAACTGTTGAGAAGATTTTCAGTTTTATAAATTAGAGAATGTTTAATATTAAAATCATATACTGAGTTTTTCCACTGTTATAGCACTTTGGTAGTGAAAGCTATAAAAATATAATATTATTCCTGCCTACAGGATGACATATGACAAACAACCTTTTTTTATTATTTCCTACTCAAAACAACTCTAAGTTAATTGACTTAAGTGACTTTTAGTTTGTATTAACTGACCAAGTATATGAAACCCTGTACGTGCATCCTGGAGCCAGGTAACTCAGGATACCGTGCACAGCATATGGAGAAATGGGACCTGAATGTTTGTGAGGCTCTGCGGCAAAGCAAGCAGTGTAAGAATGATTTTATGATTTCTTACATTGCATTCTAAGACTGCTGGTGTCACAAAAGCCACTGCAATAAAGCCACTGCCACCTGGAGGCTCAGAAACAGTAACTAATATTAAAAGCACTCAATTCATAGATTTGTTAATTGAAGTGATATAATAATACAGAATTATATTCAGATATGACTAAAGAAAAAGGATATTGGTAGAACATCAACTCAAAACATTTTGATCTGAAGTTATCTTCTTGCAGATGGATCTTCTGTATAGCAGGCAGTTAGTTCTCAGAAGGCAAGATTGTTTCTTTCAACAGTGTTCTGAATCTTTTTGCTGTTCTTTTTTTAAATAATTTTTTAAATGTTTATTTTTGAGAGAGGGAGAGAGACAGCATGAGTGGAGGAGGGGCAGAGAGAAAGGGAGACAGAGAATTCAAAGCAGGCTCCAGGTTCCGAGCTGTCAGCACAGAGCCTGATGCAAGGCTTGAACTCACAAACCTTGAGACCTTGACCTGAGCCAAAGTCGGAAGCTTAATGGAATGAACCACCCAGGTGCCCCATATCTTTTCTCTATCCAATTGTTTTTCTTGGGTATTTTCACTCTCCTTTCTATTGGCTCTTATTATTCTATATACAAATATTTTAAGACTCGGTCTATGTTAAAAAAATAACAAAAACTCTTCCCTTGACAATTGGTTTGTGACAAAGTGTCACTCTTACTTTCATTTCTTTTAAATCCAAACTTCTTGAAAGATTACCTCGGTTTTGACGTGACCTTCCTAATTACCTCACCTCATATTTATTCCTCAACCTGTTACAGTTGCTGTCATGAAAGTCCCTAATGATCTTGCTACTTCTCAGCATTTGAAGCTTTTAAACACCTAATGCCATTCAAACTTGCTTCTACTTTGTTATAGTAATAAACAGTGCCATCTTGAATTTTTCTTTCCTCTTAATAGTAGCTTAAAAAAGATCCTTTCTCTCTCTCTCTAATCCCCAGGGTAGCACACACGTGCGCGTGCACGCCCGCGTGCGCGCGCACACACACACACACACACACACACACACACACACTTTCTCCTGGGTCACCAAAAAGTTCTAAAAGCAATAGGTATATACTTTTATTTTAAAACTAAAACATGGGCAATTCAAGAAATCTGGAAAAAATCATATTACAAAGAAACAAAATTTAATGATACTCCATAAGAAGGTAAGAAGAAGAAAGCAGAGAAATGAAAAACAAAGACAACAAACAGAAAACAAAAAAATAACATGGCAGACATAAGCCTTAGCTTATCAACATCTACATTAAGTACAAATGGTCTAAATATACCAGTTAGAATATAGAGATTTGAAGAGTGGATAAAAAATTAAAAACAACATGACTCAAGTATATGTTGTCTATAAGTAACTCATTTCAAATATAACAAAATAAGTGGTTTGGAAGAAAAAATGATGGAAAATGATAGATAAATACTAATCAAAGGTAAGGAGTGGCTGTATTTATTAACAGCAGATAATGCACACAATATGGGAAAGAAAATAGAGAAATAGAAGGATATTATATAATCATAAAAGACATCCACCTATATATGCATGGATCAAAAATTAGAACTGTGAAATATGTGAAGAAAAAACAAAAAGGAAAAGTAGAAAAATCCGCAATAATAGTTGGAGATTTCAATACTTCTTTCTCAATAATTGATAGAACGAAACAGAAAATCAGTAAGGACAGAGAGGAAATCAATATCATCAACCAACAGGATATAATTGACATTGACATAACACTCCACCCAACAATGCACCTTTTTTTTTTTTTTTAAGTATCCAAGGAATCTACATGATAGGCTGTATCCTGGGCCATAACACAAATCTGAACAAATTTACAAGAACTGAAATCATACAGAATACATTCTTCAACCACAATCGGTTCGCTCTCAGCATTTACAAGCTATCCTTAGATCCTAGTCATATGGCTCTCACACAAAATCACAGCTAACTTTTTCAAAACCAGCAGGAAAATCTATTGCAATGAAGGAGTCTTACACAGTATAATTTAATTAAAGGTGAGTATGCAGTCATAATCACATGTCATGCCCACATTCAAGGTGGGATGATTATCTAGGGTGTGTTCACAAAAGGGTGGTGTAGGGATCTTAGGGGCCATCTTACAATTTGGTTACTACGGAGCTGTACAATTATTTGTGGACTTTCTTGTATGTATGCATACTTTAAAAAATTTATTTAAAATAGTACAAAAAGTGCTACTTATAGGCGCTAGTACAGATGGTTAGAGAGATTGTAGGGATAACTCAAGGTAATCTGGGGCACTCGTAGGTGTTTGAGAAGGCTGGATTTCCCAAGGAGAAGACCTTTATAGGCAAATAGCCAGAGGCAAAAAGCATGGTGACTAAAAGTGCTTTGGTTGGGTACAAAACTTGAGGTGGGGGTTAGCAGAAGATAACATAAACTGGAAGGATAAACACATCTTCCTTGTGTTTAACTCTTCAATACTTTCCTAGTGCATATTAGATAAAATCCAATATCCTTACTAAAGCTTCTAAATTCTTATCTTCCTTTCCTCAGCTTAATTTGCATTAACCAACTGCAGTGGACTGAAAGTGTCCCCCTAAAATCCACATGTTGAAGACCTATCCCCAAAGTAATAATATTTGGAGGTGAGGCCTTTGGGAGATAATTAGGTCATGAGGGTGGATCCCTCATGAATGGGATTAGTGCCCTTAGAAGGGGCCAGAGAGCTATTTAGTTCTTTTTCCACCATATGGAGATAAATAAGAAGTAAGCTCTCTAAAACATGGAAGAAGTCCTTGCCACAACCCAACCTTGCTGGCATCCTGATCTCAGACTTCCAGCTCTAGAACTGTAAGAAATAAATTTATATTATTGATAAGCTACTCAGTTTGTACTATTTGGTTATTGTAGACCAAACTAATTCAGGCAGTTGGGCCCTAGAAATTATCTTCTAGATGTCAACCTACACCTAAACCAACAAATACCTAATTTCATCATCTTTTCTTACAAATTTTATTCTTTTTCTTATTAAAGCTGTCATTGTGAACATCATCTGTGTCTCAAGCGGGAAACCTGGAAGGGTGCTAGGTCCCCCATCCCATTCTTTGCATTTCCAGCCAAGTCTTGTGGATTTTATCTCTGAATTACATCTCAACTCCTTCCTCTTCATGCACCCTCACCAAGACTTTTTAAAATTAGGTCCCCATTGTTTACAGCCTGGAGGTCTCCTTTCCTGTCTTATCCCCTTTAACACAGTCTTCACAGTCACCTCAAAGGGTTCTTCCTACAATGAAAGCATTGTTTTGTCATCTCTCTGCTTAAAATCTTTATGGCAACCAGGAAATTTTCTGATAGAGTCAAACTCTTCAGGGCAGCCCACAAAATCCTTCACAATAGAGTTCCTGACATTCTTCTAAGTTCTTGAAAAGTATCATGATATTTTTTTCATCTTTACCTTTACATTTGTTTCTTTTCTTTTCTTTTTTTTTGAATACTTGTTCCAACTTTATGCATGTAGCAACCCCTAACTAATCCTTCAAGGCCTGGACAAGCTATCACCTTTTATAACTGGCCTTCATTGCCTTCTCAGACTGATTCAGACACTCCTTCTCTGTTCTCATAGCATCTTCACTGTGTGTAAAATTATTGCACAGTATTTAATGTCTAGATTCTCCACTAGCCTGAAATCTTGAGGCATTTTGTAATCCTTTTACAAGACAGGATGCCTGACATAGTAGTTGTTCAATAAGTATAAGTTGAATTAATTATGACTCATTTTATCTAATCAACCATTATTTAATTATTTAACCATTAGGTACATCACACATTTAGTCATTCAACATATGTTATTTGAATAATACCTATATGACCTATATGTACAGGTATCTGTACAAGTAGTATCTGTAAAAGTTCCCATTAATGCCACTTTACTTTCAGGAATGATCTGCATTAGAACTTATTTTTGTGAAGCGAAAGAAATATGAAGAGGATTTCTGCTTTTACAAAGAAAAAGAAAAAGCAAAATTAGCATTTAGCGTTTGCTTTGCAGTGAGCTGAGAGTGGCCTCCCCAAGCTCCTTCCTTGGGAGCTGCACTCAGCATCTCAGCATCAAGCTGCCATTGCTGTGAACTGTGTCTGTAAGCACCTGTGTTTTATCTCAATTTATTTTGTGCATCCATTAAACAAGGTGTGTCTTAAGGTATCAGAAAAGCATCAGAGAGGTTATTTTTTGGGTCTGGGAACCTTGATAAATTTTCCATATAAATTAATGGTAAATGCTTCTTCACTTTATGCTATTTTGGCATACAAAAGGTTTCACAGAATCACAGAGAAGCTCTACTTTCAGATGGCAGGGAGCTGTAATATAAAGGGCATTCTGTTTGTGTATAATCTACTGTGTTCTTGCTATAACATAATATATTGTGTGAATAATATATTGTTCTTGCTAAAACTCAGGAAAACGTCATTACTTAAAAGAGGGTGCGGAACATAATAGGGCTTAATTTAAGATCAACTCTTCGAGAATATACCAGTGATAATGAGGTACAAGTACTAAGAGAGTCACAAGTCAAACTCCTATGATTTTGGGAGAGATCACTTTTCCTAAGGAGAATATAATGGCAAAAGAAGTGACATTTGACCTCTGTCCTGCTAAAAGGGCAGAGTTTGGATAAATGGAGGTGGAGGAAAACATCGTCTGAAGAAGTAGGAAGAAGCTGGCCGCAGGCAAAGAGACAGGAAAGCACAAAGCTCAAAGTATGGTAAGTTAAATGGCTTGGCCAAAGAGAAGGGAGAGTAAGAAGAAAAAAATGAGTTATTAGGCTAAATATTTAGGTTAGACCACCATCTGTAGGAAAAGTAAAGCGAGGGTGTTAAAACTAGGAAAAAAAATATTCTCTACACTTTCTTAGGATGACCAAAAATAAAAATTTTCAATGATTCGCTGAAGTTCGTTTTGTTTACAAGCAGCATTGCAGGAATAACGGGAATTTCAAGAATCTTTACATGCTCTACAGATCTATTTCTTGAATAAATAGTTATGTGGTATTTTATATTTATTTCCCACGTCAGTGAACTTCATTCCAATTTGAAACAGGCACAAGAATGTCAAACATAGTAGAATAAACCTAAACTCACCTAGCAACTGTATAAAGGATATACATATGATTGTCATATTTTTCATGATTATTATATAATTGATGCTTCTTAAATATAGTAATATGTATATAATTAAAGTCATACATAAAGAAAAAATATTTTATAAAAAAGATAAAGTACTTGTAATTCTCCTTTACACCTTATTTAAAATTTATTGTTTCTTCAGTTACTCTATTCAATTATTTACTATTATATCAACATATGTCAAATTTTGTGCTAGGCAGAGAGTATAAAAAAAGTGACCAAGACATGTACTATCATCATGAAAGTTGATAGTTACATAATGCATGGTAGTAAGACCATTCACTGTGTGTGTATGTCAGAGAGAGGGAAAGAACTACGGAAAGTTTTATGGGGTAGATGATATTTGCATTGAAACTTAAAGGACAATTAGGACTACAGAAATACAACAGGCGAAAAGCATTCCAGAAAGGGGATGGCATGAACAAATGTCTAGGATGAGAAACAGCACAATTTAGTAGTGCTGAAATATAAACTATAAGGATAGATGATAATGGCCCAAAGTAAGGATGGGGATCTGGAAGGGTCAGATTATTGAAAGACTATGGACTTTAAAGAGTCATTGAAGGGCTTTAAACAGCTGTAATGGGGAATCTGAAAAAGTTAAGTCTAGCCGTAGGAAGACAAAATAGGAAGCTGTGGGGTATTCCAGATGACAAATGATAAATGTATAAAACAGGACCATTATAACAGTAATGGTGAAGAAAAGATCATAGGTTCAAAATTTGTTTAGCATGTAAATTATAACAACGAAATTGTACATGGGGGCCCAGAGAGAACAAAGAGTCCATGATGATAACCAGTTCTCTCTTGTGATAATTGGGTCAGTGATGGTGAGCCCAAATAAAAGGAAAAAAAAAAGAAAGAAAGCACAAAAGCAAAAGAATTTAAGAGGAAAATTCAGGGTTGGATATTTTGTGTTTCAGGTACCTGCAGGATTTGCAGCTGATATCCAGTGGTCGGGTACATATAAAAGTCTAAAGTTCTTAGTTCTTTCATTAGTAGACAATCACAGAATTGAGTGCTTTATTTTTCTACCATGTTTGATTTATAAGTATCCCTTTATTTAAAAATGCTTTTCTTGCCTCCCTGACAGTGGATAATTCTGAACTCACTCTTAATGATTCAGTCCAGAAATGTGGTTGCCTTCTTCACTCTAAGAAGCTTATGAACACATTTAAGGTCTCTTGGATAAATCGTATCTTTAACTCTCTTTGCTCCTTCATGGACCATATTAGGAACCAATAATACAGTTATAGTTTAGGTATAGTATAGTTTAAGTATAGTATAGTTTAATGTTTAGTAATATTTGTTTTGGATTTTAAAATATTTAATAAGAAGGTTAGTCTTGCTCCTTCATTAAAACACAAGTGATCATTAGTAGAAATTGTAAGTCTTACTCATTTTTTAACTCATGTTTTAAAGATGCAGGACAATTATTTGAAGTAGACTAGAGATGGGAGTAAGAGACAAAAACATTGCTGTAATAGAAAAACTTTTAATTAGAATGCAATCTTTAAATTAAATAGGAGTTTATGTTGTCTGCTTCATAATTTGAGTTTCTCTGAATTCTCAGTTCACTGAAGAACTAATGGCACTTTAGTTTTATTGCAAGCTACACAGATATTATAACTTATCAAAAATAGTTATTTTTTAACATTTCTTTCAAGTTTTAATTTAAATTCTACTTAGTTAACATATAGGGTAATATGAATTTCAGGAGTAGAATTTAGTGATTCATCACTTATATTTAACACCTGTGCTCATCACAAGTGGCTTCCTTAATACCCATTACCTATTTAGCCCACCCCCCAACAGCCTCCCTTCTAGCGACCCTCAGTTTGTTCTCTATAGTTAAGAGTCTGATTTATGGTTTGCCTCTCTCCTTTTTTCTCCCTTATGTTCACCTGTTTTGTTTCTCAAATACCACATACGAGTGAAATAATATGGTATTTCTTTTTTTCTGACTGACTTATTTTGCTTAGCATAATACACTCTAGCTCCATCCACATCATTGCAAATGGCAAGATTTCATCTCTTTTATGGCTGAGTAATACTCCATTGTGTGTGTGTGTGTGTGTGTGTGTGTGTGTGTGTGTGTACCACAGCTTCTTTATTCATTCATCAGTTGATTAACATTTGGGTTCTTTTCATAATTTGGCTATTGTTGATAATGCTGCTATAAACATCAGGATGCATGTGCCCCTCTGAATCAGTAATTTTATATCCTTTTGGTAAATACCTAGTGGTGCAATGACTGGATAATAGGGTAGTTCTATTTTTAACTTTTTGAGGAAACTTCACACGGTTTTCCAGAGTGGCTGCACCAGTTTGCATTCCCACCAACAGGGTAAGAGGGTTTCCCTTTCTCTGCATCCTTGCCAACACTTGTTGTTTCTTGTGGTGTTAATTTTAGCCATTCTGACTAGCGTGAGGCAATATCTCACCGTAGTTTTGAGAAAGCTATTTTTTTTTTTAAGAAAAGCATAATCAAGTCCCTCTGGATATCATAGAAAGTATCGGTCAGAGAGAGTACCTTAAAAGTCAGACACAATTTTTGGTGAAGGAATAGAAGACAATGGATGAAGACATGACCCTACAGAAACAAAATAATACCAAACATTTGGAAGACATATTAGAAAGTTAGGCATCCACTGATCTTTAAATAAGTTTCTCCTAATTGTATGCTAAGAAGAAGGAGCAACTGAATTGAGAATTTAAGAAAAACACCAATTTGCCTTTTTCATTGTACCCATCCTTAGGATCATCTACTCTTGTTGGCTTAGGAAACAGAGCACACAAATTAACAACAACCGCAAGAAAATCCAGCATGTGTATAAAGTTAGTCTGAGGAGGAGAAAACACAAAAATAAGTGAAATGTTTGGTATGAAAAAAGAATATATAACATTTCATGATTATAAGGAAGAGAGAAATTGAAAACACAACTTCAACGTAAGTTAAATATAATTAAATGGGCAGTGGTATACATGAAAACAGAACAAATCAAACAAGAGTATGATGGGAAATATGACAAAACAATCGACATTATGATATACTAAAGGACATAAAGGATAGAAATAGAGATGGTCTAAAATAAAGAAGCAAATGAGATCTGAGAGATATAGCTATAGAACGCAGGCAAAGAAGATAGAATACGTGTATAATAGGAGCCTCTGAAGATGAAACCCCAATCAACTGAGCAAAACCAAAATGTAAAATTTCTATATATATCTCCTTCTACATATCTTAGAAAAACTATTAAACTTTATAGATAAGTAAATACTTCTAAAGGCAAAAAAAAAAAAAAAATCCAAGTCATTTAGAAAGGAAAGAAAACTGATCAGCTCCTCAATAACAGTGTGTTAAAGCAAGATAACAACAGAGCAATTCTTAAAAATGTATTGAAGAAAACAACGTATGACCCAGGAAGTTATTCAGGCAAACTGTCCTTCTATCATCAATCCATACATGCAAGAACTCAGAAGATAGCACATGGCAAGCTTTCATGAGGAAAATATCAGAGGACAGGTTTCTTTAATCCAGGAATTGGTTGGGAAATGATGGCAAAGAAAATAGTGGTGAGCTTTGGATATAAGAAATTGTAGATCTAAGGCTAAAATGTGGTGACAATAATGATGGAAGGATAGTATAAAAATGCTATGTGCTTTAAAGTGTTGAAATAACCCAATTTCAAAAGTAAATTCAAAGGAAGAGAAAAGGGAAAGTATAATAATCACAGAGTATTCATTGGTATAGGTGCAAGTAAAATGATTTCATTTAAAATTGGTAAATTGAATAGTAGAAGGCCAAGTAAATTTTTAGAATATTTAGATATTCATCAAATATGAACTACGTAGAGATGGAAAAATTTTAAATATCCATATCCATATAAGAAAATTAGAAAGTTTTAAAAGATTATCACCCTAAAAAATAGTCGTTTCGGTATTTAGACAGAGGAATTCAACCAAACTTTTATATTCCAGAGAATTCTAGAACTATTTAATCTTTTCAAAAGCATAGAAAAATAAGGCAAACTTATAAATCTTTTTATGCAACAAGCATAACATTGATATATAAAAATTTAGTGATTGTCAAAATCGAACACTATAGGATAATCTTATCTATGTATATTAATGAGAGATCCCATAAAAACCCTAGAGAAGAACACAGCCAGTAACCTCTTCGACGTTGGCTGTAGCAACTTTTTCTAGATATGTCTCTTGAGGCAAGGGAAAGAAAAGCAAAAAATAAACTATCAGGAATTCACCAAGATAAAACCATCTGCACAGTGAAGGAAATAATCAACGAAACTAAAAGGCAACATTCAGAATAAGAGAAGAGATTTTCAAACTACATATCTGATAAAGGGTTAGTATCCAAAATATATAAGGAACTTATCAAAATCAATACCCTAAAAGCAAATAATCCAGTTAAGGGCAGAAGACATGAATAGACATTTTTTTCCAAAGAAGACATAGAGATGGCTAACAGACACATGAAAAGATGCTCAACATGAGGGAAATACAAATCAAACCACGATGAAATATCATTTCATATTAGTCAAAATGGCTAAAATTAACAACACTGAAGGAACACAGGTGTTGGCGAGGATGTGGAGAACACTGTTGGTGGGAATGCAAACTGGAGCAGCCGCTCTAGAAAACAGTATGGAGGCTCCTCAAAAAGTTAAAAATAGAACTGCCCTAGGGGTGCGTGGGTGGCTCAGTCAATTAAGCATCTGACTTTGCTCAGGTCATGATCTCGCCTTGCAGTTTGTGAGTTCGAGTCCTGCGTTGGGCTCAGTGCTGTCAGGTCAGAGTCTGGAGTCTGCTTCGGATTCTGTGTCTCCCTCTCTCTCTGTCCCTCCCCTGCTCACATTCTGTCTCTCACTCTCTTTCTCAAAAATAAATAAATATTTAGAAAATTAAAAAAAAAACAGAACCACTCTATGATCCACCAATTGTACTACTAGCTATCTGTCCAAAAGATTAAAAAAATTCAAAAGGATGCAGGCACTCCGATATTATCAGCAAAAGCTAAATTATGGAAAGAGGCCAAATGTCCACTGACTGATGAATGGGTAAAGAATTTGTGGTATATATATACACACACATACACATATATAAATCTTCCCATTTGCAATGATGTGGATGGAGCTAGAGTATTATGCTACGTGAAATAAGTCAGTCAGAGAAAGACAAATACCATATGATTTCACTTATATGTGGAATTCAAGAAACAAAACCAATGAAATTTGGGGAAAAATGAAAAAAGAGGAGCAAACAAGAAAACAGACTATAGAAAACAAACAAGGTTGCTAGAGGGGAGGTGGTTAGGGGGACGGGTTAAATAGGCGATGGGCATTAATTAGGGCACTTGTGACGAGCACTAGGTGTTGTATGTAAGTGATGAATCATAAACTCTATACCTGAAAATAATTTTACACTGTATGTTAACTAACTGGAATTTGAGTAAAAACTTGAAAACTAAAACAAAAAAAAAATGAAATTATGTGTTGAAATGACTTGCACCTAGACTTCTAGAAAATAACAATAAAGATACATTAAATGATGTCTGAAAGTGCTTTTGATTTTTTGTGAAAAAGCAACATGTAAAATGTGGAAGGTATTGTATTAAAATGCTTACTTCAAGAGAGAAAAACATAGAATATAATAAAAACAAAATCTAAAAACATGATTTAAAAATGTATTATGATCAAGTGAAGTCTATTTTAGGATTTCAACAATGACTGAAAATCAGTAAATCCATTGACAGTATTCAATGTATTAATAGATGTAAGGAGAAAAATTATATTATCCTTCTCATTGGTCCTGGAAAAGCACATATTACTCATTCATGCTTTTAAAAAAAAAATGAAATGAGAATTGCTAGTTATTTCTTTAACTGGATAAATTCATTCCTCCTCCTCAAATCCAGAATTTTACTTGAGGAAGGAATACTAGACATATTCGCAGTAAAATTGAAGATAAGGCATCTATGACTTGATCTGCTTGGAGGAAAGACTTAGAAAGATAAAAATTATCAAGGAAGAGGTTTAACAGACTTGTAAATTATATGAGATTATACATAGAAAATCCCCTGAAATTCAGCAGAAAATGGCCAGGATATTAGTTAATGCGGTAAGTATCACAGTAGAAATTTAACATACAACTACCCCAAAGTCTTCATTACCAAATATTATTAAGTTAGGAGCCATGTGGAAAATACTACACAAATTATAAGAGCAATAAGAAATATAAAATACTCAAGTACGACTTCTGAATACATATATAAAACTCATATAACAAAAATTTTAAAACAGTTTTGAATGGCAAAATTAAATAATATGAATATAAGTATAAAAATAATATAAATATAAAGGTAAAATATAAAAACCTCTTATATTCTTAAATAGGATGACTCAGTATCATAAATATTTTAATATTCTTCAGTAAAAATATGAATGTAATGTCATCCAAATAAAAACAGCAATAAACACACTTCTGAAACTATTCAGGTAGATTCTACAGTTCATAAAGAAAAATAGAAAGAAGAGTCAAGACTTTTTTAAATAATGAAACATAAAAGAGTAAAGAAAAGAGCTTGACCTATCAGAGTTTAAAAAATATTATAAAATCAAAATAGTTGAAATTATGCATTATTCATACTTGATTAAGAAGACAGATCTTTGGAGTAAATTAGAAAATCCATAGACAGACCACATACACATAGACATTTAATATGTGAAATGCAATTTCAAATTAAAAGTGAAAATAAAATCATACAGATACTAAAATAAAACATGAATGAATTCATTTATAGTTTGGGAATGAAGAAATACTTGTAACACAATTTCAAATTAAGAAGCAATAAAAGGGAATATTGAAATATTTATTTATAAAAAATAGTAAACAAAACAATAGTTTATTTTTCATTGTATAAGTTACTATTAGGAAAGCCAAAAGCTAAATGTAATCTGGGGGAAAAAAATTGCAACAAATACCACTAAAAAATGGCCAAACACTTTAATATATGAAGAGTCTTTAAAACAGAGAAGAAAATAATGATATGGTATGAGCAAACACCATAAAGTGGTTTTTAAACATATAAAATATTTCCTAAATTTATGAAAATACTTCTTAAAAACATGAGGACGTTCACTCAGATAATATTTCTCAACTATCAGATTGTCAAAACTCCAAAATATTTATACCGTGTTCTGTTAACGAAGCTGCAGATAAAGAGATATTCTAATAAGTTGCAGGTTATATGCAAAATAGGACAACCCCTATGGAAGGAAATTTAGCCATAACCAATGATATTCCAAATGCATTTACCCTTTAATTCAGCAATTCTAATATCAAGATTCTATGTTGAAGACATTCCTCAGTAAATATAAAACAAAGTTAATGACTATGGGATTATTTGTAACAGCAAAAGGCTGGACACAATCTAAATGTCCTTCAACCAGGGATAGTTGAATAAACTTTTATATAAAGAATGAAAAGAGTTGCCATGTAGTTATATGAAGTGTATACAGGACACATTGGTAATTGAAACAAACAAATTGTACACCAATACTTTTGGTATGCTATCTCTTACTGAGAAGGAAGAGGAAATAAGAATTTGTTTTACACAACAAACCAATCCTAGGAGAATAAATCAGAAATGAATGAAAATGATTACTAGCTGGGATAGGGAGAAACTCACAGAATGGAATAAAAACGGAAGTTAAGATTTCCCTGAAAATATTTATCATACTTTTTTTGAACTGGATGAACATCTTACATACTAAAAAATTAACTGAAAAAAATCAGAAGTAAACTTTGAATTCAACACAAATGAAAACATATGAATCTAACTGCTTATCAGATTGGTAACAGAAACCACATAGAGAAACTAAATAATTCAAGAGATATCTGTATAGGCTATCTGTACGTTTGACCATACATCTACCTTTAGTAGGAAACACCCCAAAATTTAAAGAAAACCTACAAATTAATCATAAACTTCAGTCAATAGTTTTCTTTTTAGTAATAATATTGCTGTTTTTCAATCATTTGATGAATAAAGCAAATAAGTAATTGTATCCTGAGTAGGAACTAATATTTGCACTCCAAGAGGAAAAGATAAAAATGCAGTATCAAAGAAGGTAAAAAAAAACAAAACAAACAACCTGGAATGCTAAATTTTAACTATAAGTATCAATATGGACTTATGATTTTAATTTTTAAAATGTAAATATTTTCCTAGATATGTCCCAACACAAGGGCCTCGAAACAATAATTTCCTAGCAACAATGAGCTATCAGAACCCAGTTCTTCATGTCTAAATCCCATTTTTGAATAAAATGACCTAGGATATTGTGAGAAGAGCATGGCTGAAGGTCTGAGGATGGAAAGTGTAGGGTGAGGCAGGGAGATTATGTTAGGCTATAAACAGTAAGCTAACGGATGAAAAGAGGTAATCAAAAGGCCAAAGCAGCTGGCTTCAGGGGGGCTCCTACAAGATAGATTTGGAACAATATGTGTCAAAAGAAAAATGACACAATGAAATCCACAACAAATCCACAGTGATACTCAAAACAAGAAAAAAAAATCCTAACATTTCCACCAAATACTTATACTGAAATTAGTGAACAGAAAGAAATAAACCTTTATCTTGTCTGTTAAGGAGAAACTTCATGCCCATTCGATGAGGGAAAGTTTTCGTTGTTATCGTTGTTGTTTTTGTTAGTTTGGTTTAGTTTAATTTTGCTTGTTTTTAGATTTTTTAACAGAAAACTGCTGGCTTGTAAGTAAAAGAAATACTAGAATTAGAAAGATCACTATTTTTGCAGGGTATGAGATACCCTACGAATCGTGTGCTAATTGTCTGTGGGAAGATATACGTTAATAATGGAGAAAACTGTCAGTTACTACCATAAAGAAACGATCAAAGTTAGCATTATTAATAGTGAAATTATAAGCCCCTAATGGGATGTATCATCTATGGGGTGCTCCTACAATCTTTAATCCGATTATATTTAAGGCTTTAGAGATCTATTTGAATATGACTGAAAATACAAAAGCAGAGGAGCAAGTCAAATCACAAGAAAACAGAGAAACTCAGAAGGCGGACATTCTATAATTTGCTTCATTTCAAAAAGTCAGTGTGTGTGAGGGTGCTGTGGGTGTGTGTATTTTGGGTGGGTATGGGATTATACCCTCCCATAATAAAGGTATCTGGGAAACAAAAATGCAATAGATGCACTTTGGTTATATGCTAGTTCTAAAAAACTGTAGAAAACATTTTGGGGACAACTGGGAAGATATTAATATTAGCTGGAAATTGGTTTTACTTTTCCTTGGTGTGATAACAGTATTATAGTGACTTAGGTGAATGTCATTATTTTAAGCAGACAGAAGAAAACGTGGTATCTGCTACTTACTTTCAAATGGGTTAGTACAAATTGGGTTAAGAAAATTATGGGGGGCACCTGGGTGGCTCAGTCTGTTAAGCGTCCAACTTCAGCTCAGGTCATGATCTCGCAGTTCGTGGGTTCAAGCCCCGCATCGGGCTCTGTGCTGACAGCTCAGAGCCTGAAGCCTGCTTCGGATTCTGTCTTCCTTGCTTTCTGCCCTCCCCTGCTCGTGCTCTCTCTCTCTCTCTCTCTCTCTCTCTCTCTCTCTCTCTCAAATAAATAAATAAACATTAAAAAAAAAGAACAAGAAAATTATGACTAGGGGCGCCTGTGTGGCTCCATGGGTTGAGCGTCTGACTCTTAATTTTGACTCTGGTCGTGCCAGGGTCATGGGATCCAGCCTCATGCTAGCTACACGCTGGGCATGGAGCCTCCTAAAGATTCTTTCTCTCCTTCTGCTCTCTCCCCGACTCATGCGTGTGCTCTCTCTCTCTCTCAAATAGATAGATAGATAGATAGATAGATAGATAGATAGATAGATAGATAATGACATGTTTTTGAATCAATGTGGAGGTTGTATGCACATTGTATATTTTCGTACACTTAAAAAGTCAAAAAGATATAATGTTGGAGAATTTTCTATAGTTAATGAAAAACATGATTCACAGATTCATAAGAGTAATTATGGGTAAAAAAGGAGCAACTTCTGTAGGACTATACAGAATCAGGTTTCATTACTGAAACAGGAGGGATAAAAGGAGAATATGAAATGAAAAATAAAAAAAGATGAAATAACTAAAGCACTAGCACCAATTTCCCAGTTTTTAAAGCATGAAATTTCATTTAGAGAAAATACTTTATAAAGTAAACAGAAGAACAGTACAACCAAGTTATAAGTATGCACAGATATTAAATCTTGTTTAAAATCATGGTATATAGCAACAATTTTAAAAGTACAAAAGATTATATAAAAAGGAAGATGAAGTAATAAATAGATTTCTTTTATTTCATCAAACTGTATTCTCTGAAAAACTAAAATCTAGTAACTTTTCTCATTATACAGAAACTAAAATTCCACCAAGAATTGTTACGCTATAATGTATTCAGCCTGCCAAACATGGGACACCCTTAAGTAGTGGTGAGGTGGCATGAAGTCTGGAGTCAAGCTCTCTAGAATGAGTTTTTGTCTTTTTATTCTATGCCTCTGAAAAAGGTATCTATACCACTTACTATAAAGATTAAAGAAATTGATCTTTGTAAAGTGGTTAGAATGGTGCGTGGCATATTTTAAGCCTATTTTAACATTTGTAAAATTAAGCTTAACATAATTGGGTCTCCAGGTTTGGATGCTAATTGGTTCCTTAAAACCAAAATAATTTCATGTAAATTAAATTGCCATGGTATAATTCAAAAGTCATCATATTATCCATTATGTTTTCTTTATCCTGTACCCAGAAAAGATTTCTGAGGAGTAACTAAATGCCTGGAATCAGATTTTAAAAAAGAAATTATATCATAATACCAATGCTTAGATTTTTCTGGCAGTTACATATATAAGATTTTTCTTGTTTTTAATGTTTATTTATTTATTTTGAGAGACAGAAAGAGAGAGCAGGAGAGGGGCAGAGAGAGAGAGAGAGAGAGAGAGAGAGAGAGAGAGAGAGAGAGAGAGAGACTCGCAATCAGGCTCTATGCTCAGTGTAGAGCCCAATGCGCAGTTTGATCCCAAGACTGCGAGATCACGACCTGACCGACAGGAGTCGGAAGCGCAACCGACTGAGCCACCCAGGAGCTCTGTATATATGATTTTTCTAAAAGCAAATTACATACTCGTCATATTCTGCATATTTTGTTCTTTCTCTCAATTTCTCACCATTGTATTATTTCAGTTTAATTAAACATGTAACTATCAAAATCACTATACTATACAACATACTAGAAGAAAGGAAAAATATATACATTTAAAGATATTTAGGATAAGAGTTAAGAGTTTGGAATTTCTACGCATAATTTTCTAGGTTGATATGCTTTTAACTGTATGTATTGCTTGGGAAAATAACATCCCCTCTGAGTCTAAGCCTCCTTATCTGAAAAATGGCAATAATAATACTTTTGCATAGAGTCACTATGATGATTGAGTCATATGTTTTTATAATTTATATAATATACAGAGGATTCCTGAACCCCATACCACTTAATAAAAGATCCACCATTGTTAATGTCATAGTAAGTGATCAATAAATAATAACTTAAATCTCTGCCTACATTTTATCTTGTGTAGCCACATTGAGTTTCTAGGATTGAGCATAGTGCTCAGCATATAGCAGGTGCTTAGTAAATATTGCTAACTAACAACTTTAAGAATTACTGCAATCTAAAAAAAAAATTATTGAAATCTTTTTCACAGGTCTCTGTGCAGAGTGCTTGAGTGAAAAAATGACGTATTCCATATGTCTTTTTATAAGAAATTTAGAGTCTAACAATAACAAAAATCTGCCAAAAGATGAATCTGATATGATTTGGACTTCATCTCTATAAATTCTAAGGTATCTCAATAAAGTAATAATATCATATTTACATGCATTAAAGATAGTTCAGTCTTTACACTTCCTCTAATGAAAATGCATACATGACTTTAACTTACAGACCAATAGCATCATTGGTGTAGCCTAGGAGTCACTAGATTTCCAAATAAAGTTTTCTATATGGGGTCAGATAGTAGACGATGTTAGCGTTAGCAAACATGAAGCAAGCATGTATTAGAAAGAAACTAAATTCAGTTTAATTTCTAGCTGACTGTCAAAGAAGTGACTTGTTTTCAGTATTTTAACATCTTACAGTTGCAACTAGGTCTAAAACCTTAAGGGTTGTTCTCCCCACACCTGGAAATCTTTGGCCAGGGACATACAGCTACTATTTGGCACAGTATGATTTAAATGAAAATCTCATGACCCATCCCCTTTCAAAACCATTTTCAAATTCTGAGTGTCTTAGTACCCTGAACTCATTTTTGATGGCCTGGGGAAAGACAAATTCTCATATCTTGCTATTTTAATAGAAAATAAGCACAGCACCAACTAATTAAAAATAAAAACCTTTACAAGACAAAGCTAACTCTAAGCAAAACAGGATACAGTAATTTCAGAACCTAAATGATACTATTTAACATTTGAAATATTTTAGAAGAAAAAAATTGAGTATTATCAATTTTATCATAATGCTACAATCCATAACTCACGAGAAATGAAACAATGTGCTACTGAAGAGCTATTTCATATACTCATTCAAAGATAATTTAAACTTTTATTACTAAAGATAAGACCATAAGTATAGTTACATAGAAATGTCTTACAGAGCTAATATTTGACTGACTTTCATAAAGTAAATAACTCTTCACTTTAACTCAGCTCTGACATTTATTATCTATGGTAAAAACATCGTATCAGAAATGGAATTGTGCTATCTTATATATGTAGATACTTTTGGCAATTCCAAGCAATACATACATTTTGTAAGCATTGCATAATGACATGCAACTGTCTTCTGTCTTTATGTTACTTAAAAAAAATCAACTGAAAAAGCAAAGATGTCACAACTTATTCTACCTTAATTGCTTCAGTCAGCTAAATAATCAGAGCAGAATTAGGAGAAAAAATGCGAACAGCACAATAAAGAAAAAAGTAAATTCAAACCTCAGGCTTATGATGTCCCAGGGCAGATATTAATGGTTCTGCTTTCTCTAAGTTCATTCTTTTCCTTTGGTAGCTTGTGTCTCATAGTTTTAAGCATTATGTTACAAAGTGGTAGGCTACATTTTGGAAGTTTCATTTCTGCGAAATGTATGCATTTTACTGGCTATGTTTGCTAAGTATGAAACTATCAGCTTCCCAATTGATGCTTCTAATTTTGTATATTTCAGGGCATAAAATATTCTTTATGGATGAAACTTTGTCTGCTTAATCCATCTGCCAGCAAGTTCTTTTTTTTTTTTTTTCTTGGCCAAATATTGCTCAAGGCCTTCAAGTGTTTCTTCATCTGTGAAATGAAAAGAGGTACTTTCAACCTAAAATGCCTTGATCTTCATGTCCCCTTGTAAGTTCAAAAATCTTTCTACAGACTTACAGACTAAGCAGCAAAGAACACAGCACTCTGGATGCACCCTTAGCTTTCTTTTACTCTCTATAGTGATGAGCTGGAGTTTGCTATTTTCCAGTATTTATAATTCTTCAGAGGTACTCCAAGTCAAGGGATTTGTCCTTGAGAAAAGCACTTGTTTAAATATCAGCTATTAATTTGCTTTTTATTGAAAAGTAACTTTAACACTTCTAAACATAAAAGATCTACAGTGAGGCTTACGCTATGTAAGAATGGTAGATCACATGTGTTCACAGTTGAATTCTGTCCCCCTAGAAAGAGATGTTGAAATCCTATCCCCAGTACCTCAGAATGTGATCTTATTTGGAAATAAGGTCTTTATAAAGGCAATCAAGTTAAAGTTAGGTCAGTAGTGTTGGCCCTAATCTAATACAACCAGTGTCCTTTATTTTTTTTTTCAAGTTTTTTCAAGCAGTGTCCTTTAAAAAGGGCGGGGGGGGGTTGGGACACAGAGACATAGACAGAGAAAAGACAATATGAACACGGCCATCTACAAGTCAAGAAACGCCTGAAGTTACCAGAAGCTAAACGAGAGGCCTGAGACAAATACTTCTCTAGAGCCTTCAGAGACAGCATGGTTCAGCTCAACCTTGGATTTCTAGTCTCCAGAACTATAGGACAATCAATTTTTGTTTTGCTAAGCACCTAATTTGTGGTACTTTGTTATGAGAGCCAAATACTAAAAAAAAAATATGTTTCAAACATTCTGAGTCAGTCTTCTAGTAATAACATGCTACATCGTATGATGGTGGAATATTCTAGAAGCTCCTAGTACAGAGACTATGTCACTAGAATGATTTCTTTGCAACTTCTTGAAAAAATTTTTCACAAAATTACGAAGCGAACCATGATATAAAATACTTATAATGCAAATAGCATCTTTCCAGCTTGTTTCATAATTGTATTTTTATTTACAGGTGGTTTTAAACACAAAAATATTTCTGGAGACTTTAAAGTAAATCATTGTATACGAATCTCTGAGAATGTTTGTTCTATATCCTGACTGTGTTACTTTCATCTATGTGTATCTTATAAGAAACCATCAAATAAAGATTTAAGGATAGCTAAATTTTTGTCAAGAGAAAAGAGCAGATAAATAGATAATGAAAAAGAATGAGACCAACAAATAATACATTACAATTTTAGAAATGTTCTTCCCATCCTTTACATAATTTCTAGTAAAACTGTCTCGTCAACGTAAGAGGCATTTTCTAAAATATTATAAGAATTCCTAACATTCACTTAGAAAATGACTCCTACTCCATCTCTATACTACCACGGAATGATATCCATACAAATTAGGTCAATGATATTGTGTTATAATAAACTGACAAGAAAATAATTATTTGAATAAGTATACTTTACCACAAAATTAATAGTAATTTACTATAAAACAGACCAATAAAGTTAAGGACTAATTAAATGCAAGGTTTGTCACAGGATAAGACACCTGCTTCAAAGATAGACACCTTGACTAATACAGTATTAATTTCTCTCATTGCCTCATAAGAGTTTTTTTTCAATTAACATTTAGTGTATTTTTTAATGCTGAAATCATACCAATCTGAGAAACAATATTTAGAAAATATAAGGGATTATAAAGATGTAAATAAAATTATCCTACAACCCAATGATACACTTTATTTAGAATTTCTTACATTTCCTATCAAATACACAAACACATATGTGTTTGATTTAATATAACTTAAAACTAATGTATAATTTTGTACCTATATAAGTTAACCCAATTACCATCAAGTTTTATGTTGTATATAAACTTTTATCACTTTACATTATATCAAGGTAATATCCAAAGCACTTGTTAACTTAGAATTTATGTTTTAAATCAGTTGTTTTTATATTTGATTTTGTAGTTGCATTCTATTTTATTTAACCCCCTCCCAATTGTTTGGACACTTATCCTTAAAAACTCTGTAAGTCTCAGAGTACTTGACAGGGTGAATTCTTTGTTGACAGACAAGTTTATTATTTTTAGCTTAAATGTTATTGTGAACACACTCTTTACTAAAGAACAATAAGAGAAGAATCAGAGAATTCCCAATTCTGTTCATTTCTGGTAGAATTATTTTCCTGAAAGATTTTTTAATATAGTTTAAGTATAAAATTAAGATTACACTTTGTATTTGTTTAATTCATGCTTCATATCAAATAACCTTCATTGAAATAAAACCTGGATTGACACATAACTATTTTATTCATTATAGTTTTTTCAAACAAGTATAACTGGGCTCATTTCCCCATAAGTTTGCTATATTTCCCAAAATATGTCTGAGAGGTCAAATGGCAAAGTGATCATAACCATTAAATTTATGATAAAAATGTTCTTGAGTTTGAGATCGCTTATAAAATTTTTTAGTATTTATGTTAGTCCTCTAAAGAGTCCTGAAATAAAAATGACAGACATCATTATTTTCATGTCACAGATAATGAAATTATTAATCCAAGATCCTAAGAAGCAACTTATGGCACCCAATAGCCTGGGTGAAACGGCTCTCCTGATAATATAAAGGGAATGAGTAGGCAAATAGGGCAAGCAACGAAAAAAAAAATCAAAATCAAAAACAAAATCAAACCCAAACATTATACAGTGTGGAGTTAACTTGGAAACCTAAATAGTGAACATGGTTTATAACACAAATTTTTAGGATACACACTTAGCAATCTTGTGGCATAAGGAAAGGAGCTCACATGGTTTCAGAAACAACATATCTTATTGTTAGAGAGTAATAAGACTTTCGGAAAATATGCTCATTGATGTATGAATTCACCCAGCATGGTCAACAAGAAAGACCTGGAGTTTCTTTTCTTTTTCTTTTTCTTTTTTTTTTTTTTTTTTGTATGCAGACCTTGCTTGTGGGTTACCTGTAGGCTATGGAATAATATTTCTAAAATTTCAGTCTATTTAATTGCATTGATTTCAGTAGTGTGGTTTATACCAATTATCAATGTTTTTAACCCTCACATTCATCATTAGAAACAAAGTTAAAGTCAGTTAATGTATGGATAAATACTAACACTGGATAAAAACCATCTCAAGAAAGAAATGAAGAAATAAAAGATCCAGGTTGAAAAATATCCCGATGAGAGCTGGAAATTCTTCTGACTTAATAAGATCCTAACAATAAGCCCTTAAAAAAAAACTCCTTCCTGTAGAGACAGGAAAAATAAAGCCAGTTGTGAAAGTAGTCTTCCCACTTTTCTATAAATTCAAGTGGACCTGAATTTATGTGATGCTCACCCTTCAAATAAATGTTTTCTGGTGACATGAAGATTCAGAAAATGCTTCAACAGCAATAACTGGGATGGACGCTGTGTTGTAATAATTTGGATACACTTGACTAATGCAGTTATTTGCAATGAGGTTGGCTCAGTGCCCAAAGCAGTGAGCAAACAAATATAGCTCGACAATTGTTTCATGCCTTCCAAGACAGCCAGAAAGATTTTTGCTCAGTCCAGGGGGGCCAGTGGTCACTCCTGCAGACTTTGGTCACCGACGTTGCCTCAGATATATTTTAAAAATAGTCTTTGTTAAATTCACCAATGTGCTTTATGTAAAAATGCTGGTGAGGCGCGAGCGTTTTTAATCAAATTAGTATGCAACATAAGGCAGCTGTGTATTCAAATGGGTTTTTTAGCAATTTGGTTGTTTTCCTTATAATAACAGGAAAGAACATTTTGATTTTGAAGGTGACAGAGGCAATATTACCAGAATTAAACAATCTGAATTAGCTTTTTCATGAAATGTAATATGTTTTATGCTTTTAGATGGGATGCTCCAGTGCTTTCAGATGAGCCTTCCACTGTCACAGTCAATGGCCAGGAACAGAATAAGCTCTGGAGGTAGGATTATCCTCAAATTTAATTTTTTTTTAGGAGAAGCTAATGGCAAATGTTTCTAGCAAACTTTAGGTTCATCTATGTTATAACTAGAGAACCAAGACAGGATATTAAAGGAACAGATAAGTATAAAATTAGTAAACAAAGTTTGACATTTTGCTTAGTCTATGAATTTAATGCCGAAAATGAATATAATCCCTAAAATCATAAACAGCATGCATGTCAGACAAAAGCTGCAAAATTTCATCTCTGTGTCAACTTAGGTAAATTCAGAACTCTAGTACATAAGAAGGTAACAAGATTACAAATTTAAGTTATATGAGAATGATTTTTTTACTGCAGAAAGTTTGCAACCCAAAGCTGATTAAACAAGCAAAGTCAGGCTTTTTTTTCCCCCCTACACTTTACGTGGGTTGGTATTCAAAAGAGAACCAGAGTCTAACCACACTACTATACAGATGGGGAATTCTTGTTTGTATCAATCAAGAGGAAACAAAAGCCCAGAAGAGGGTAAAAACACATGTGTAGTGTTTAAGGAATATTTGGAATTATTGAAATGATAGCTTCCATAAAACGATTTCTTACTATCCAAAGTTGACCTGTGTGGTTTTGAAAACAACAAGTAAGTTTTTATGCTAGTCCCTCACAAACTAGTTTCATCGATCTTTAGAAAACAGGATCTTTTGACCTCTTAGCAACTAGAACTGCCTGCTATTAACATGTATTTGGGCAGGAAGTGATACCGCCTAATTTTTAAAAATTTAAATGGTGACTGTGGTAAATCATTTCTTTGTTGGATCTTTATGAACAGGTTGTTGAAAAGCCCTTTCGTAGAAGATGCATATATAGAAACTTTACAGCCTAAGGCTGGAAAAATAGTGATTAATGTCAACTTAGCTCAGGAGTCATGTGATCTAGCTTCAAAAGGAATAATGTCTGCCTAATAGAATAATAAGTGCATGCACTGGGGACCACATAGATGCTCTACAAATATTAGCAAGAGCAATGTGACTAAAGCAGGCTGCTAGTGTTCTGGATGAAAGGATTTTAAAGCCATCTGGTGTCTGGACATCAGCCTGAAAATCGCAGGCTTCAATCCATAAGATAATCCATTCACATAGTCCACATACTGAGATGGCTTTCCCAACGGATTTGTTCCATTATCCCAAATCAGCCCCTGTAACCTGTGGAAAGGTCTAATGTCTCCTAGATAATAATAAGAAGCACTTATTATTTCTTTTATGGCACACACTTATTATACAGATTCAATGGTTGAGGGCTCCATACTCAGAGAAACAGATTGCAAAAAACAGACTAATATAGGTAATATTTTGTGATTAAAACTGTATTTCTTTATTAAAAAATTTAGAATATACTTAGTCTTATGCCTTGTAAGAAAGGTAAGTAACTCTAAAATAATAGTTTTCAGAGATAAAAATAATATGCAAGGGGGATTTCAATTCAATTCAATTTCAATTCAATAAATGCTAACATTTATTAACAATATATAAGAAGGAAGTAGAGACAAAAATAAGTTATAGGTTTCTCGGTCTTCAGATAATAAAGACTCAAAAGGAAAATAAAGAAAGTACACAAGTGATAAAACCTATATATATAGTCAAAGCAGGCCCAAAAAGTAAAAAAATGCTTAAGGTTTCAAAAAGTATTTGTACTTCAAAATTTTAACAACCTAAAATATAATTTAATTTTTTAACTTATTTGTGTAACATTTTATAACAGCTCTTAATTTCAAGTTTCTCTAGAAAAATATTTTGTCCACTAGTACATAAAATAACTAGTATATAAAACCTTTAAGATGTCATTATGAAAGTGATTTTAAATTAAAATGCTAATTTTAATATGCTACTTATTTTCCAAAACAAACTATCATATGAGAATGTCTCCTTTAGAGCCAGATCATGAGAAAAAGCCACCTGATGCTTTTCTTTGTCTTTTATATGTAGTTATCACATTCTCTGTGATACTAGAATCCCAGTGAAAATACAGCCCTTTCCATGATTAGTACACACTTCTCCCTTTCCCACTTAGATAAGAAATTTTGAGCTGAATCCATTTTGTACCGAATGTTCCTATGACCTATGTCTTCACATCAAATAAATATGACAATCGCTGAATATTTTTCATGTGAAAAAAAATGCAGCGTTATCTTTCACTTCTTGTTCTTTGTGAGTGTTCTCTAATGCTTAACATGAAAGGTTCTGCATACACGATGAGGCTGCAAGTTCAATGAGGGAAGGACACAGATTTCTAATTACCTTGAATCCTCTCACCACCACTTTTGGAGTACCTACTACAAAGATAGGTTTACCTATCTTGAGTTCAGGAACTCAAGTTAAATAAATGGAAAAAAGAAATTGCCTCCTTGGGCACAGATGCTTGTGCTACTTATTAAGTGTGATTGAAATGTCAATACTCCCATCACCTGGCTTCTGCCTTTATCTAGGTGGGGAGAGGCGGGATGAGAAGGCACCAGGTCGCGAATAATCAAGCACAGATCTATGGAATATCACCTGTGTGCCAGGAAAGAGGTCAACTTAAAAGTAATTCCTGTTCTCCAGGATTTACAATCCAAAATGCATGCAAGCATTTCGTAGCTTTTAAGAATTTCTACAAGCTATCTTTTGATTCTATTTCCCCCATTTCAATATTTAGACTTTTTATCATGTTGTCTCTGAGATGGTCATCAAATGTGGTTTCAAATTTAGGAACTGGAGTTGGCAAATTATCTACTTACCAACTAACATTAATGAAAAAAATATTGCTAAGTGTAGCAGAGGCATAAAACTGTTCTTGTTAAAAAATATTTTTGCACTGAACCCTGCTTTGGGTTCTGTGTCTCCCTCTCTCTCTGCCTCTCCCCCCATCTTACTCTGTCTCTCTCTCTTTCTCTTAAAAATAAATAAACATTAAAAATATATATTTTTACAGAAAAAAAGAAGGTTGGAAAGTGGGAGTATAATTGGGAGATAATCAGAATAGATTTTGAGAGAAGTAATAAATTGGCTAAAAGTAAGAAGATTAGGGAATTGTGGGAGTTTTCCTGAGAGAAAACTGGCACAGATCCACAGATCCACAAACTCCCAATATTAAGAAGTCAGAAAATCTGATCTCATTCTAATTTGGGAGACGAAATAAGAGAGTTAAGCATAAAAGGTTGAAAAATTAGTAGTCAGGGGAGATCCATCAGGCTAAAGTAGATGAAGGGTAGACTCAGGATAGAGTAAAAAGCAAATATGCTTAAATCATGTCTATGAATACTTCTCCAATTTGTAGAACATTATGTGCAGGATGAGTGCAGCTTTGTTAAAAGAGAGACTGGAAGTGTATATATCATAAAGCAAAAATGTTATCTTCCATGTTGGGATCGCAGGTGTTGAGAGAGTCGTGGGGTTTTTGGTTTTGATTTTTTGCTCTTACTATTTTCCGTATTTTCTGTAATAAGCATAAGTATAGACAGAAAAAAAGAAAAAAATGTAAACTTTACAGTAAATACATAAAGAAATAAATAAGCATGCAGGTTAAAAGACATTTCTCATTCAGCCATGAAGTGAACTGCAGGAGCCAAGGGTATTCAAATGACTGACCTCAGGGACTATGAGAAGACTTAGTAAGACTGAAAGGATCACTTGAATGTAACTGGACTTTATTTCAATAAAGCACACACAGCATGGGCCTTAGAGGCAAAGTTATTTCAGTTGTTTGATTCTCAGTTTACACCTACATAAATTGGGGCTATTTATGGCTGCTTCGAAGGGTCATTATAAATAAATACTAAATCAAAAGCTGTTTACGAAGCACGTAGAACAATAATGCTATGTAAAACACTATCGTGTTAAATCTGGAAAGACCCTTATGAATCATCCAGCCCAGGGATTTTCAAACTGTGGGTTGTAACTCGTTTAGAGTGTTATCAATTTAGAGGAACCTAACTAACATTTTAAAAATGGAACTGTAAAGAACAGAAGAGAAGAAAAAATGCCATGCTGTACAAGGACATCAGGAATTGTGAGCTTTACACAATATTGTAAAGAACCGTTTTGTCAACTTCCACTCTTAGCTATATATCCCACAGAAGTGAAAACCTATGTCGACATGACTGTTGACAGAAGCATTATGCAGACGGGCTGAAAAGTGGAAACAACCCAAATGTCCACCCTTTGATGATGTGCTGAACAACATGTGGTTGTTTATATATAATGGAATATAATTCAGCAATAAAAAGGTATGAAGTAGCAAAATAGGAGGCAGCATGGATGATTTTTGAAAACATTATGCTAAATGAAATGTCCAGAATAGGGAATTCTACAGAGACAAAAATTAGATTGGAGGTTGCCAGGGGTAGAGGCATGGTGAGCTTGGCACAATTATGTACAGTTTTTAGAAAATTATAGGTAGGGGACTGTGGAGTACTAAATTCTAGCAAAATATTTATGTATCTTTAAAAAGGTAAAATGATTGGACTTGGTTACCTGGGAAGATACTAGAAGAAACAATCAATCAATTTTTAAACATCTGAAAAATTGTGGATCCCATGACACCAACAGCGTTTTCTGAATAGCAAATCAAGCCAGAGCCCATTTGATCTTGTTCTGTGATAGCACTACAGGCCACAGAATAAGAAAAAATGATAGTGACAATCGATCTTATTTTCAGGAGGTCTTAGAATCTGCTCTTTGTCACCTTTTGATTGACAAACTTGAGCAAATATGATTTTAACCACATTACTTTCAGGTAGGTGAATGTATAACATGCTTGAATGTTCGATTTAAAAATAATACAAGTTTCGATTTCAAGTTGCACTAATATTTGGAGGTAGCCCCCAGGAACTGGTCCTGGGGGCCATCTAGTCAACTGCTATTAGATGAGCTGCACTGAGTAATTTAGAGTGTACTCATCAACTCTCTAGGTGATTATAAATTTACTCAGTACGAGTAAGACATAAAATTGAAAGGATGGAATAATATAAACACAAAAAACAGATAACCTGGAAGAAATCTGTCCTAATAGAATATTGATCAACAATGTGATGCTACTGTGAAAATTGCCAAAAGTCCCCAGGAAAATCTTAAAAGGAATAAGACATTCAGGGACTTAAAAATATCACTTTGCTTTTTCTCTGTTGTAGTTAACCAACATCAAGACGCTCATTCCCAGTTTTAGTCACTAATACCATATGTTTTAATGGGTTCAAAGATAAAGATTGGTGATTTTTGTGGTTTTCAAACGTTTTGCCTTGTATATGTATTACTTTTGTAATTAGAGGATTCAAGCTACATTTTAAAAACATGGTTAAATAGCAAGTAAATAAGTAACTTAGAAAAAAGTATAAGGATACCCTGCTCAAAAGTGTTTCAGGCAATAAAAAAAGTAGAGATGGTACCCATAAGGAAATGACAAAATGAGAATTATTTAGCGCATACTTATATGGGCTACAAATACTTGAGAGGCCAACAAATATTTAGGAGGATATACTATGTGATAGTCCCAATACAAGCCTGTCACGCACATCTTCCCACATAATCTTCACAGGCCCTCCATACAGTGAAAGAAGAAAGAGAATTGGAGGGAACAGACTGGGTGACTTTCCTGAGGTCTTGTCAGAGACAGAAGTCATACTCGAATTAGTATTTATTTTAGGTGTTCAGGTATTTATTTCATCTACATGAAGGTTAAAATGTCTCTTTATTTCTTAAATGTATGTGTGGCATCACTATAGAAAAATAAAATAATTTAAAATTTATTAAGGGATGCTGTGGGGTTTTTCCTATTCTTTTTTTTTTTCCAGCACTGATCCAAATTGTCATGTAGGGTCCGCCTTATCCTTGTATAAAGATAGACTAGTTTCTATTAAGGGTGTAATTACTTCAGACTGTGAAGATTATAAACCCTCATGACAGTAACTGAACCCACATTCTGTAATGAGAATTATATCTATTTTAAGTAAGCAAAGAAAATGAACTACAGTAAAAAGAATTTACAGTAGGAACAGGGAATACTTGGAATTTTATTCTTATCTGGATTTTTCTAGATTTTTTTTTCCCTGAGTGGGTGTCCTTCATTTTCCAGATCACATAATAGCTACTTTGGAATGCCTACTTCTTGTTGCAAGGGTCTTACTAAGTTTTATTTTGTTTTTGTAACATTAAAAAAGGTTTATATACTGATATCATAAAATAATAAATGCTCATCATAAAAATAAAATAAACAAAGGAATAATGAAGACTGAAAATCATGCAGAGTCTTAATATAGTCAACTTTTGGATTGCGTCTTTCCATATAGGTCGGTAGAAATATGACAAAATCTAATACACGTGAGAATACAAAATAGGAATATTACAGTACATGTTGAGTTATAGCATGATTTTTAATTAAATATGTTCCCTGTTATTTATGTCATTCCATATAAACACTTAGTATAATACTCCACTGTACACCAATTCTAGTCTATTAAACAATTCGATATTGCTGAATATTGAATATGCTGACATCTTTTCTTCTTTATAAACAGTGCTATAGCCAACATCATTATATGCACATCTCTGCAGACTCTTTCAGATTATTTTCTTACAAATTCCTAAAAGTAGAAATGTTGTCTCAGTGGGTATGCATAAACATTTTGTTAGATATCCAACCAGGAACAATCATGTAGTAATTGAAAAAAGATATTTGCCAGGAACTCTCCTAGGTGCTGCGTTGTGGTTGTGAAGAAGATAATAAGTTCCTTGCCCTTATTAAGCTTACATTCAGTTGGCAGAAATAGGCCATGAGTAAGTGGACCTAGAAAAAAGTATCAGAGTGTTAAGTGCTATGAAGAAAAGAAAATAGGGTGATATTAGAGTGTTTGGCCAAGGGACACCTTCAGATTAGGGGCTCTGGAAAGGCTGCTTTTAGGAGGGAACTTTCAATATGATATTAAATGGGAAGAAAGAGCCAGGTACAGGAAATCTGGGAGGATATTTATATCTGGAAGGACTGGAAACTTCAAGGATGCTATTCTGAGAATGAGTAGTCAAGGATCAAAAAAAAAAAAAAAAAAAAAAAAAAGCATGAGGCTAGAGCAAAGGGGGGTTAACTTGTGAGTAACATGACAAGGAAGAGAATGGATTACGCAGTCTGGAAGGCCAGGAGAAGTATGGTTTTTATTCTGAATATGGTCACTGGCTGATTTCAAGTTTTTTTGTTTGTTGCTTGTTTTTTGAGAGAGAGAGCATTTGCGTGCGTGTGCATGTGCACACAGGAGCAGGGGAAGGGCAGAGGGAGAGAGAGAAAGAATCAGGCAGGTTCCATGCTCAGCGCAGCACCCAACCAGGGTAGGGGGAGTTGGCAGGCTCGATCTCACGAGCATGAGATCATGACCTGAACTGAAATCAAGAGTTGGCCACTCAACTGACTGAGCCGCCCAGGCACCCTAAGGATGATTTCAAGTTTTAATTAAATTATGATATACCTATATTAAAGAATACATAAAATAAGTAGATAGCTCAATGAATTACTTACAAACTGAACTCATCTCTAGATCAGGAGAGAAAACACTACTATGGTTTCCCAATCCCCCTTTATGTTCTCTTCTAAGTCAATACTTCCCACTGGGGATAAAGACTCTCAGCATAGATTAGTTCAGCCTGTTTATATAAACAACAACAACAACAAAAAAAAAAACCATACGGTATGTACTGTTTGCCTTCTTTTCCTCAAAATTGTGCTTGTGGATTTCATCTGTATTTAAGCATCTATGTAATGAGAGAATGCAGATAAAAAAAAAAAATAAATGAACCCTACTACCGAGCACTGGACTACCCAAACATTTGGAAGGTGTATAGAAGGAGTTGCTAATATAGGAGATACAGAGTGTCCAGCGAGGAGGGAGAGGAATTAGGAAACCATGGTATCATGACCCAGACTCATTCCAAAATCTTTAACAAAAATGAAGCACTCTAGGGTATGTGGAATTAAAAGAAGGGTATCTGAGGTAGTAAGTACTACAGCATGTTTGTATAATGATGGGAATAGCCCACTGGAGAGGCAAAGTCTGAGGTTATACAAGGATGGGGAAATCGTATGGATGATGGCTATGAGAAGGTAAAACGGGATGGATTCAGGGTACAAGAAAAACACCTTATTTCTATTAGGAACCAAGTAAATAAATATTTATTTAATTACTTTTAATAAGAAGGACACCAACTACGGAGTAAATACAGGTAGGTTGGTGAATTTGGTTATGGACAAATGAGAGTTCTCATCTTTTATGAATGCCACTTTTCCCACATCCCCTACCATCACTGTATAACTAATGTTATTGATTTTCTAAAACCAGAGTTGCAAACTTGTACCTCATTTTAATTTGTATGTATATGATTTTTAGAGAGACAGAAACATTTTTTCCTATGTTTATTGGCCATCTGGATTTTTAAAACTTGCTGTATTTGTTGTTTGTTTGCTCATTTGAAAATACCTTTCTGTTTCTAGCACATAAACAATAATTTGTCTAGATTCAGCATTCTTGGGTGTCTTAATCTGTTCTGTAATTTATGTAGATATTCTTCTGTCTTCTGTCATAAAACACTGAGAATGTTAAGGGTGGAGTGAGTGTGATAATTTCCCACCGTAGGCAGTATGTTTCTTCTAAATGGATCCTTCCCGGAATTATTTATTTATCCTTGAAATTTAAAACTTGGTGAGGCATCACTAGAGCTAAGACCCACGACCAGCTGGCTCCCACACCGCATGCTACACTGCTCTTGGTGCACAGAGGCACAGAGGACAGTCAGGTAGACTGTCCACAGATAACCAAGAGAAAGACCTCTAGTCCTTGCGTCTCCAGGTAAGAAAGATCCTATCCAAGCTAGGGGATATTGCTTTTAAGAAGTTCAGTCTTCAGGCTGAAAGGGGATATCTGGTAGCCGCTACCTTGGTCCACACACTTCCAATACAGGAATATATCAGGGGAGGTGGTATTGCCATAATTCCTTCTTTTGCTTAGTGTCACATTCCAGTCCCTCTTAGGAACGGGAGTTTCCATGTGTCGGCACTCAGTATCTTTCTTAATTCTGTTCTAAAACTCTTGTGTTTGGGAGAACTTCTATTTGTGAAGTGTGTTTGTCAGCCGCCTCTCTCTTTCAGCATTGATTAGTATAATATTGTTTCCTGGCACCATGGTGCATGCGTGCATGCGTGTGTGTGTGTGTGCACGCGCGCACACGTCTACCTCTACTCCTGCTACCACGTCCCCCAGATTCTCAAGCTTAGTGCTCCATCATCAAATTTCCACAGAAAGCTTTGCTTCCTTCTTTATTCTTTGCTACGTGCTGCCTGCTGTTTGCAGCTGCTGTTCTTTCTTCCTGTTTTTGTTTTCTTTGTTTTTTTTTTTTTAACATGAATGGCTTGAGTCTTCATCCCAATTTCAACTGCAATCTCTATATGATTAGGTACATCTGCATTGGCAAATACATGTTCTGTAGTCTGAGGCAATGAGAGAGGAATTTTAAGGTCTGTTTGGATAGAAAAAGAACTTCTCTATTGGATCTCTGACCAATGATTAGATACGTAAACAATCTGCTATTTCCTGCAGAAAATCATAATATTTCTCCATCAAAAAGTATTCATCACTAGCCACTGCTTAATCACACATCCAGTGTCACAGATGTTACAAAGTCCTTATAATCGAAAGACCTTTGCATTTAAAGAGATATAATGACGCACAGGATGAATAATAGGTTGAGCAGGGTAAAGAAAAAGAATACAAGAGAAACTATGGAATAGAACATCCATGGGGCTGGGTCCAGCGGACCTGGGTTTCAATCCCAGCAGTTTCCCACCGACAAGTAGCCTGGCCTTAACTTACAATGCACCTGTTATGGGTTTTACTGTTCCTCTCCCCCTAAATTCTTATGTTGAAGTCCTACCCTCAGGACCTCAGAATGTGACTGTAACTAGAGATAAGCCTTCACAGAGATAATTAACTTAAAATGAGTTTAAGTATCACTGGTTTAAGTCATTCAGTCTGTGGTACTTTGTTATAGTAGCCCTTAGTTTCCTAAGAAAAAATGAGAATATTTTTAGTTATCTTATAGAGTTTTTAATAAATTAAATAAGAACAATAGAATAATAATGAGAACATTATCTGTAACTGACTATGTTATAGCAGGTGCAGGGTTCAATGTTTTACACTTATAAATGCATTGCACGGTGGCAGCCAGACACAGGTGTGTAATGGATTTTTATTTTCTCTTATTTACTGCAATGGAGAGATGCTTAAGTGAAAATATCCTCCAATGGAGAAGGAGAGATGTAAAAATATAGAAATAAAGAAAAAGAAGAAAGGAAGGAAGGAAGAAAGAAAGAAAGAAAGAAGGAAGGAAGGAAGGAAGGAAGGAAGGAAGGAAGGAGGGGAGGGAGGGGAGAAAGAGGGAAAGAGAGACAGACACAAGGGAGGTATATCTCATCAAAGGTAGAAGAAATTAACACATTGTCAGGGAAAGAAGAAAAACATATCAAAGGCTCCCTACAGCTGAGGGTAACAGACTCTGAAGTAGTAAGGGACCAATCGGTCCCTAGTTCTCATTGTGAACAGAGGAGAACACAGTTTTCTTGTAATGTACTTTTTAGGTATCTTTGGCCATGACTGTCACAACATGTCTAAGCTTTCATTTTCATATGATGCTGTAGTTTGCACAGCGTCTATGTTAGAATTGTTCTAACAATATTAATAAATAGTAAGAATGGAGAAAGGTTATCATGAAATCATACATAGTACTGTATTGACTGTTTTATTTCCTTTTTAGCTTTTTGAGTTACTGACACATTATTGCAGCAAAACATATGTAGGGTCAATTCATGCTGAATAGTTATTAGAAACCATGATAACAAAAGTCATTACACTGCAGTTCAGTTTTGACAGTAAAATTTCTGCAACATTATCACAAATCCTCATGCATTAGTGCAATGATCCTTACTATAGTTTCATATTAGAATCAAAAGATTGCTGTAGCATGCTTGATACAAAAAGTCAAGCAGGCCAAATTCTTTTCTGCTTTTACAGATAACATTTTTGCTTTTTCTATGTACATCAATGCAGATAGTAGCTTTGTTTTATACACTTTTTTCAATAACCTATGAGTGCATTGCATATCTTCTTTAAAATGAGGGGTTTTTTTCCTTGAAAGACCACACAATTCTGATTACCAGCACCAAAGGAAATAATCTGAAAATGATTTCATATCTGACACAACTTTACAGAATTCTAAAACTGTATTATTCACTGCCATTATTATCTTTCCTCTTTTTAGAAAACGTGTTGGCTGTGTGTACATGTGTTTTATTTCATTTTTTTAATTGGTGACTTACTATGATAGAACAAGATTTAAAAAAGGAATCTGTCATATTTAGGATTACTTTGATAGGAAAGCTATTGGAGTTACCCTTCATCTGACAAAGGGAAAATGCTTTTAATGCCTATCTGTCCACAATATTTTTCCATACTTATTTATTAACAAACACCTAAAAGGTCAGATTCTATAGGTAAGTTAATTATATTTTTTGGTAACTTTAATTTCCTCAGGCCCATTCTTTCTTTTTTTTAATGTTTATTTATTTTTGAGAGAGAGGGAGACAGAATCCAAAACAGGCTCCAGGCTCTGAGCTGTCAGCACAGAGCTCGACGCGGGGCTTAAGCTCATACATAAGCTGTGAGATCATGACCTGAGCTGAAGTCAGACACCTTAACTGACTGAGCCATCCAGGGGCCCCTCCATGAGTCCATCTCAAGAAAACAAAAGAAATATAACCTGTCAACTAGTGCATAATGAATTGATTAAGGAATCTTAAAAAGCTGAGTAACTTCTCTCTTAGTTGGAAAATCAGGTTTATATAAGTATACGGAGACTATGGATAAGTAGAACACATTTCACTAGATACAAAATAGGTCCTCTGGAAATGTGGATATAAATAAAATCTCATTTAGTTGTGTCACAATTGAAGTGATTGTAGATTGTGTGGAATTGTTTTACAATTGCAACGTGAAGATGCCAGACCCCATCAAATTAAAATATTGAGGACTGTCATGATGTATGTTGTTTTATTGTTGTCTTCTCCATCTGTGAACTTTCATAGACTTCTTCATGATCGTTCTGATAACATATTTCCTGTTTGGGTTGTTTCTAGGAAATTTCTGGTTGTTACAGCCATTGCGAATGGGCTCTTTTAATCAATGTATATGTTCTAGTGGTGTTTTTTAGTACAAGATTTGGATGTAACTCTGACTAACCCAAGTTATTGCAAAGTCTATCCCTCATACCTTCTCATACATGATTTTCTCTTCTGCAACCCTCTCACAGTTTTACCTAACCAAGGTGGTGTCTGACCATTGTTCTACTCCTTCCAGCACCTGTGTGCGTTTCTAACTGATTATTATAATGTCACTATTGCCCTACTTTTCTGTCCTCTCTCTCCTTAATGCACATTATATTCTCAGGTTGCACAAATGATTTTATATCAATTATAGGCTACAAGCTCTCCTATAATAGTAAAGCTACACTAAGATTTTGTATAAAAAGTAAGGGATAGGGGCGCCTGGGTGGCTCAGTCGGTTGAGCATCTGACTTCTGCTCAGGTCATGATCTCACGGTTTGTGAGTTCGAGCACCGTGTCGGGCTCTGTGCTGACAGCTCAGAGCCTGGAGCCTGCTTTGGATTCTGCGTCTCCATCTCTCTTTTCCCCTTCCCTGCTCACTCTCTGTCTCTCTGTCTCTCAAAAATAAATAAATGTTAAAAAATTAAAAAAAAGGGATATATGCTTATCTAAAGAATAGAGACAATATCAGAAGTCATATCTTGTACAGAAAGTCATATCTTTCACAAACATACATATAGTTTGTGAAACATTATTGTAGGTGCTTTCCACTTAAAATATATATTTATGTTCCATGCGGTTGTTGAAGAAATTAAATAAAGTTACATATAAAAGCTTGCAAAGTGCCTCGTGCATAGTAAGTGTTTCCCAAATGTTAATTATTATGAAATGCTTTTTACAATAATCCCGCTAGGAAGACATCAGTATTTCCATTTTTTTCAGAGGCTCAGAGAGATTAAAGTTGTCCACAGATATTCCTTCCTACCTTCAATAAAAGTAAAACTCTGAGAAAAGAACAAATGACCTACAGAAAACAGTATATGAATATGCATTTCCTATATTAATATTCATGTTAATAAGTGATTATAAGATATAGCTCTGTAGACTTGGGGAAAGATGATTACAAGAGCAGTTTTTTCAAATATTTATGTCATTGTGATGCATATGTGTAGTTCAAAAGTAAAAAAATCATTATAGTGATACTTCCACAGACTTGCAAATCAATTGCAGTACTAAGTCCTGCATTACACAAGTGTAAGTAGAAAATACACTATTTATAGGAGGTGCATGTAATAAAAATTTTACTAATGTTATTATAATTTTAAATAGTCTTTGAATGATTAAAAACTACACATAATTTTATAGCTGCCTACGACATTTAAAAAAGTCAGAGTTCTAAGTCTGTATGGATTCCAAAGAACATAACCTAGTTATTTGAAAATATTTCAGTTTTTTCTAGGGCTTTATAGGTAACATGAAGAATATTTACTTCCTTTTAAAAGTTGTATGTAAGCAAAATTTCTGGAGTGTATGATTTTATGACATGAAATCTTCTCTGACTCTCTATAGAATAAAATTTTGGAAGGTTTAATCTATGAAATATTGTCAGTTGTAAACAGGTTTCCTAAGAAAGGGTTCCAGGGACCACAGAAAATTCAGGGTTATTAGAATCAACAGGTTTCTTAAAATGGGATTGCTCAGAATCAATATGCAAACGTGACTTAAGTATTTAAAAAGGAGATACAGTATGCAGTGTGCCACATACACGTAAAATATGTATACAATAAGCATATATAATACAACCATCTCTATCTCTGTATCTGAAGTTCTTTATGTATCTATTAGGGTTTCTTAACCTTAGCTCTTGATATTTTAAGCTGAAAATTTTTTTTGGTGTGTGTGTGTGTGTGTGTATGTGTGTGTGTGTCTATGCGTGTGTGAAAGATATTTAGCAGTATCCCTGACCTCTACTCATTAGATACCAGAAATACCCCTCCCAACATCCCCAGCCGTGATAACCAAAAATGTCGCCAGGCATTGGCAGATATCCATATATCCTGACATCACTTTTTTATGTTTAAGTTTTTATTTTGAGAGAGAGAGAGAGAGAGCGCAAGAGCAGGGGAGAGGCATAGATAGATAGAGAAAGACAGAAAGAGAGGGAGAGAATCCCATGCAGGCTCCACACTGTCAGTGCAGAGCTCGACACTGGGCTTGAACTCAGGAACCCGGAGATCATGATCTGAGCTGAAATCAAGAGTCAGACACTTAACCAACCTGGCCACCCAGACTCCCTGAAGTCACTTTTACTACAATAGCGAGTTGCTGCAGAGGGGAAGCGCTCACATGGAGATGATGAGCGTGCACAGGGCCTTTCGAGTAGACACAACATTCGAGCACACCGCAGCAGCAACAGGAGGGGGCTCTGAAATTAGTATGGTGGTACAAAATGTACTGCAGTTAATTTCATGAAGTTATGACTTAATAGTGCATCTTGCTTATTATTTACATTTCTCTAGGCTGCAGATGGTGCCATGTATGGTTTGTAAGTTTGTGTGTATAAGTTTCGATACATTTTAATATTTAAAAATCGTTAGGTGTATATTTTATGGTAGTAAATGATAAAATAGACTAGTATGTACATATAGTTTATATACTCATGACATACCTAGCTTTTCTTTAATCTTTTTGATATTTTTAGGCTACATGGTTCATCTGTGAGTTTTTTCAAATTGTCACAAATCTCAAAAAGTGTTTCCCAATATATATATTGAAAAAGGTCTACGGGTAATTAGTCCCGTGCAGTTCAAACCAGTGTTTCTCGATGACCTTCTCTAAATATGAAAGTTCTACCTTGAGTGTCTTTAATATATCAGGGCTCCCATCACATTCTAGAAAACACTTGTAAGCTTTCGCGGACATTAGAAACTGCTCGTTGCTGTACAACTCCACTAGATCACCTTCTCAAAATTGCTTGAGGGAGACGTAAGTCTATGATTCAATCAAAACTGGCACGAGACTGGAGAGCTGGTTTGATTAAAGCTAAGCTGACTTTTCTCAAGTATTGGCCAGAAACAGACATTTAATTTTTGCTATTTTTCTCATGGAGTTTAGACAAAAGAAGGGAGACTCATTGGGATAACGCAATAGATGATCAACTGCCTACTCCTGTCTCAGGATCACAAAAGCTATTCAGAGATCTCTTGAGAGGTCTTCAGAGAAAAGGGCCAGTAGAATTGAACACAAGCTTATCGGTGTATAAGGCATGGCAACTCCTCCTCAACAAGTGTGTGTGCATGTGTGTATACGAGTGTGCGTGTGTGTGTGTGATGAAACTATTTAAGAAATTATGTTTTTCTTAGCAAAGGAATGAATTTCCATCTACAGTGAAACAAGCACTCAAAAATCACTACTCAAAATCCAATTTTATATATTTTAATATTTGCGAAATAACAAGCAATACCAAATACTTATGAAAAAGAGAACGAAAATAGCTTTTACAATTCCTTATGAAAACAGCTTTGTTTATTGCTGGAATTGACTTTGACTCCTTATCACCAAAACGAAGTAAAGTGAGTATTAGAGGAAACCCATCTTTGAAAACTGAAAGAGGGTAGAGAAAACGTGCTAACGAAATCTATGGATGATATAATATTTTCGAGAATTTAAAATGGAAACTTTGTCCATTGAGACCTGGGTGAAAGAGATTAGATAGCAAATATTCATGATTCTTCCATTGGTGGGGTGAAGAGAGGATGTTGTTGGGCTTGTATTCTATGCATTTGTCTACAAAAAAGTCGCTTGGTTGCATTCAGCATGGAAGCTGAGATGAGGTGGCATATTCCTATGCCTTTTATTGTATCAAAACAATGGATATAAGTACAATGGATGATTAATAATTTATTTCGAATAATTGAATGAATGAGTGAATGAATACTGTTTGAATTTTGTGAGACCTAGCAGTATCTCCTAGAGTAGCCCTCTGATTTATGTCCCTACATGACTCCTTAATAAGCCCAGATTACATAAAGATGATTCCAATCTGAGCATAGCCATTGCAGTTACTCTTACTACTTTTCAACTACTGGTCCACCCAAACCTTCAAAGAATATCATAGCACATGTTCATTTTACAGCTGGTCGGAGAGAATATTTGAAGGTAAGTTAAGATATCTGTGCCCTAGGCCAGCTTTTCTTTTAACTGTATATGTGGTAAATCAGTGAGCCACTGTGGCCCTAAGGTTCCTCACTTGTGAAGTAATCTTTTATTTTACTTTTATTTTTTTTAAATTTTTACTTATTTTGGAAAGAGAGACAGAAAGAGAGAGAGAGAGAAAGAGAGACATGTGAGTGGGGGAAGGGTAGAGAGAGAAGAAGAAAAAGAATCCCAAGCAGGCTCCAGGCACTGTCAGCGCAGAGCCTAACGTGGTACTCGAACTCACAAACCATGAGATCGTGACTTGAGCCGCAGTCGGCTGCTTGACCCACTGAGCGACTCAGGTGCTCCTATTTTTTCACTTTTTATGTTGTGTGTGTGTGTGTCTGTGTGTGTGAAATAATCTTTTAAATTTTTTTTTTTAACATTTATTTATTTTTGAGAGACATAGAGACAGAGTATGAGCAGGGGAAGGGCAGAGAGAGAGGAAGACACAGAATCTGAAGAAGCAGGCTCCAGGCTCTGAGCTGTCAGCACAGAGCCCGACGCGGGGCTCGAACTCACAGACCGCGAGATCATGACCTGAGCCGAAGTCGGCCGCTCAACCGACTGAGCCACCAGGCGCCCCGTGAAATAATCTTTTAAAGAAATGGGCAACATTTCTAAAGGCATATCCAGTTCAAAAGTTTTACAAATTTAGAACTGCAAAAATTATCTATAATCCCTGTGAAAATTAAGTAATTTCTAATTAATTACGTAGTCCTTTCCCCATGAAAAAATCATCATTGAAAACATAGCCCCAATGAGATAAAATTTCAACAACAATTAGTGAATCATATAATCTGTTCAGGTGGACACTAGTGACATAATGCATGACTGATGTGGCTTTTACTTGCTTTATAGAGCCTGATGAGACATATATAGGATTATTTAATAATGCTAGAGTATAGGGGTATTTCATAGTTATGAAATGGGTTGGATTTCTGAAAATCCTATGTTTGATTCCCATCTCAGTCAGTTCCTTCCACTCAGGTGACCTTGTGACACACTCAATCTCAGCTCCATATCTTAAACAGGAGATGACTATAATAACAAAAACAATTTTAGCAAATTACTGATGGACATTACAGAGCTAATGTATGCAAACTACATGGCACAGATACAGGTCCCTCTAAGTGCCGGTGAAGGGCTGTCTGATTCTCTAATGATTTGTATTCCCTTAGTATGAAAGTACTTAAAACTGGGGTAGGCAAAGGGTAAGCTTCACAAGTGGTTCACAAAAGAATTAAAAACATATTTTAACCAGTTTTGAAAGGGATTGTGTTCTCAGCCAACAGAACACATCAACATTGCCTTGCTTGTGTTTAGCTTACCTTTCTTGGCAGACCTGAAGAATTAGAGATGGCAATGAAAACAAACACATGATTTTATCAATCTATTCATGGATTTAAATATTTTGAAATATTTTCAAAATACTTTTGAAATCTTTTAATGAAAATGATGAACATGTCTACTTTTACGCGGAAGTACAATCTGTTTCTCAGATATCTTTCTTTTACTCCCCTTTAGTGTTATTTTAAATTTTGAGATCTTTACATTGGATTCTATTCTATCGTTACCCATGAAAAGGGAAGATAAACATTTTGCACAGTCATTTTTTTTTTGTTTCTGACTTTTAAAGGGGGAAATATTCATCACTGCAAAATTTTAAAGTACAGGGAAGTATCAAGAAACTTGCACACAGGAAGCAGATATAATTTTATCTCTAAGAGTAATAGTATGACATTCTAACACTTGAAGGTTGTAAATAAAATTGTGCTAAGCAAGGGGACATTATTTTTTACATTTAATTTGTTTTACTTCTCCATTAAGCTTTCTTTGCTACTTCTGGCCTAAAAATACAAAGAAGTATGAAAGTGTAGAGAGAATCATACTCTTTAAGAATCATACTCTTTGTGTAGAGAGAAGCATACTCTTTAAGAAGCACAAGCATCAAAATATAATTATTTACCATGCCAAAAGGAATGTATGTCTAGAAGCAATAAAGCTGTTCTAAAAACAAGAAAATAATACATTAAATTCCTGAAAGTGAGATCCTTTTTATATGACAAGAAAATTCAACAAGGGAATGAGATGTTGAATGGTGCTTTTGTGTATGCAAACTAAACTGGCCAAAGGACTAAAACCTATAATATGTGTATATACATATAATACATAATATACATATTATATATATATATATATATATATATATATATATATATATATATATATATATATATATATATTGCGGCATTTCCCATACATATATGTCGGAAATACTGCAATATCAAAGAAGTGAACTAAAATATTAAAGGGTTTTTTTCAGTTTTGATGGCCAAATTCCATCCTGTAAGCAGTGCATTAGACGCTAATGACATACGATTGCTCACTGACAGATTTAACAGCATCAATAAGGCCTCTCTGTCCATTGCAGCAAATTGATCCTACATGACACTGACAAGGGCAGCCTGCACTTAATGACCTCCATCGCTGAAGGATGGAAATGAAAAATGATTGGAAGTACAAATAAATCTTTGAAAGTTTCCCTGAAACAGGTGTGCTAAAAGTGATTCGTTTGAGGGATCATCACAAATATAAACTCAATCTGCTAGCATACCTCACTGTCTGTTCATACCAGGGTCTCGCTCCTTGGATCCTGAATCACAATTTGCTTTAATTCCAACATCAAGACAGTTTTATTCTTACTATGGAAATACTGTATTTGGGACACTCTTAAAGGCCTGGATTCCTCACTATTTATGCAGGTATCTATTGGTCATTTGCCACCAAAGGATTCTAAATAAACCGATAACAAGTATACATAAAATTTATTTTTGTTTCCTCCCTGGTTAGAAAAGGAAATACAGAATATCCATTGATTATTTTCTCCTCCTCAATTATCAGGAACAAATAGAACATGTTTAGCCTCAATAACAATGTCAAATGCATGAAGTGATTGGACAAATATTCCATTGATGTCCTTTCTTTGAATCCTACGCATGGTTTGAGGACACTAAGATTTTGGCATATAGTTGTATTATCAATTATTTCACAGACACATTTAGTTCTTAATCTACGTTCATGTGCTACTAATTGTTAAGAGAAAAATACACACATGCTGTCTCCCAATCTTTCAAAGTTTTAACTCGCAGGAGTGCAGATAGATGAGAAACATAGGCACCATACCAGACGAATGTACTAGTGACTTACAGTTGCATAGTTATCACTTTATTTTCAAAAATAACTATGCATGTCTCCTTCTTATTACTTATTAGTTTTCCTCTGAGGTAAATCTTATTTCACAGATGAGAAAACTGAGGCCACAAAGGCTAAATAACCTGCCGAGACCACTGAGCTAGTAACTGGTAAAGATGCACTCAAATCCTGGCCTTCTGTCTTCCCAACATTCCACCTTAAGGAGGCATACATATACTACTGGAATTTCAAACTACTAATTTAGAGTAGAGTAATATGGGGAACGACTATAAGAGAAAGGATTCATTAGCAGTCTACTGGTGTTTACGACTAGTTAAATTGTTAAAAAATAATCAGGTCTCTATATTTTGAAATTTAGATTCAGGGAAGATACAGAAATTCAAAGGGAAATAATTGTTTTTGTCAGTGAATACCTGGAGAAGAATACAGAGGAAGTGGCTGGATCTTAACACCAGTCATGGGGCTTTCTCCTTCCTTTTCCATTCGTGGTGCGTTATGTATTTTACTTTTCTATTTTTGTTTTTACGGAATCTTTTACAAATTATATGAGAATTTCTAGCGATTTCCATTAAACGCGGAGGGTCATATATTCTCCCAGTTTATAATTAAGACCCTTATTTATTAAGAAAATAGAAACCAACATTTGGAGCCCATACATCACAAAGAGGATTTTGAGGCATATTGTGAAAACTTACCTAGAGATAGATTTGAAATTTGAAATCTATGATAAAATATTCAAATCTGTAACTATAAAAACTTGGTATTCCAGGTTATAATAAAGCAAATTAGTATAAAGTGCTGGATTAGAAACTAAGTTTTTTCATTTCTCAAATATCCATTCAAAATTTCATTTCGAAGGTAATATTCACCAAAATTTTACAAGAAGAAAATATGCCATACGGTGGCAAATAAAGGACCGTCTTCAGTCATATAAAAGCCCATGACCGACCGCTTGTTCTTTCTGCAGCATGGATGTCAGGTAAATCATTATTTTAAAAAATAATAAGAAAACCTACCTGTTTCTTATCTCGAATTGCAGCATCGAGTGAAAGCTGTCTATCATATAGATTGAAATAACTGTCCTTTACTGTTAAGAAAGTGGTCTGTAATTCCTGATATTCTTGAGCTAAACGTAGATTTTCTTTCAGTGAGTCATCTTGCATTTTCTAGAAGATAAATAGATATGTATATTTAATGAAAGGCATTTTAATTTCCTTGAATTTTTTCAACATCATTTGAATCATCTACAAATATCATATTATATATATTGTAAAAAAAATAGTAAAGTCAAAAAAGGTGCGTCCTCCGATACCAACATCCTCCTTGGACTTGATAATTTTCTCTCTTGATACACTTGGTTTTTTTCTTTCTTTCTGTTGAATACTGATTTACCAGAGTCTGTCTGATTTTTGTTCTCTCTCTTTCCCACAATTCCCTGGAAAATGCCTTGGGAAGGATTCAGTCCTGAGATGCTCCACTCAGTTTCCTAGGAATTTTTTTTTCTAGTTTCCTACCCCCTTTTCCTTTCCTCAGTGCTCATATAGGTAGAAGACCCTTAGAAGCTTAGAATCCCATTTTCAAGAGGTTCAGAGTGGTGGCACTCACTGAAAACAGAGAATTAAAGAAGGAACTCAACATTTAGAAGCACGATGAGAGAGCCATTATTTGCTCCTAATATATTTTAACTATATTAAATCTGTGAGCAGTTGAGAACTTTTTAACATCCCCTCATGACTACAGAAACATATGTTAAATCTAATACAAACCCATTAGAATATACCTTTTGTAATATTACCAATTGGCAAATTAGGGGCCACCTACCATTTTAAATGAGATATATGAATTCAGTTTAGTTGCTGATTGTTTTTACATTTCTACCACATACAATTTTCTCTGGTGCTTCAAAAAATACAGAATTCATCAACAGCCGTAAATATTCTCAAACCTGTTAATCTAGTAATTCTTTTTATGTTAACTTATCTAAGCAAAAAGCCTTATTCATTACAACAATGTTTACAGTAGCAAAAAGTTTTCAAAACACATAAATGTGGATTAATCATGATGATCATAGTGATGATTAAATAACCAGATATAAAAATAACCATTGTGAAGCAATTAAAAATGTTTCTTTGGGAAAACTGCCATCACATCAAACCTTTAGTATACGTTGTTAAAAAATATATTGCAGTATGAGAATGTGCATAGAAGAAATGTAATTCAGCAGAAAATTGCCTGTACAAATATTTCCGTATTTACACAGTTGAAGATTTATTAAGGTCAACAAACATATTTCTCATGAAAGCCTGGTATCCATATTGATCCCAAATGATGAATACTATGTCATAGCTGTTCTTCAAGAAGCCAAAATGATGAACTGAGCCATTTTAAATGTCCTTGTCCTAATTCTGGCACAGTAATTTCAAACTTTAGATACTTTTATCTAATAAACTTACCTGAAATCACATTGAATTATCTTTTGGGGAGGAGGACCAAGTATCCATGAATATTTTACTTTGGTGGGGATACTTTTGGGAAAAAATATGGTTACAGTTCTTTTCGATATCTTAACAACTTATTAAAATCTAAGCCTCAAGTGATGATGTTGGATCTTTGATCAATGTTCTACTGAAAGTGCGACGAGAAATCATGTCGAGTGTTTTTGTTGGTTTGATTTAGCACAAGCACAACCCTGGTACCTGAGGTATTCCACTTCTCAGTTACTTTTCTTTCAAGCCCTGGATGGCTCCTATAAATAAACCTCACATTAGAGAGGAGTACAACAAAAGTTGCAGGATTTGCACTAAACCTTTAAATGGCACTTTATTGACAACATATTTGGTACTTCATGCTTCAGTAGACTGTGTACTATAATATGCAGTTTACCTTCAATTTCTGTAAGACACCTATTCTCACTGCTTTATGTGCCATATTAGAGTAGATACCAAGAAACAGTTATGTCAGTGAATCTTCAAAAACTTGTTACATCAGTCACGATATTTTACATGATCATTTCCCAGTAATGAATTTATAGAAGGATTTGCCAATGCACTACCTATGCCTTGGAAGTCAGTGACCTTCACGTGTGCAGTGAAGTTTCAGGTTTTAAAAATCTTAAATAATCGTATTCTACTGACACTCTTTGAAAATGTTATTTTATGTTCCACCTTACAACTGTGGTTCCACCTTACAACTTTGACTTGTTTAATTATAACCAATATTATCGTTACATGTGAATAAAACAAAGAGGAAATGATACTGGTGGAAATATGTCCAAAGGAAATAATGCTACCACTACAGTCACTGAAGAGCTTCTAACAGGTTAGCAGTAGAAGATATATTTAGTAAGGGCACAAAAGCCGGGAGTCAGAATATAAACGGTAAGAAGAAAGAAGAAACTAATAAGAGAAGTAAGATGACTCACACACTTTATATTCAAATCCAACTGAATCTTATCTTTCTACTTCAGGTCTTGGGTAAATAGGAACTTGAAAAAAAATGGTTCCTAAAACCATTAAAGGAAATGTGATTCCAATCTGTGCAGGTTAAAATAATTGTGCTCTGAGTTTGCAGTGTTATTTCATTCATTCATTCATTCATTTTCATTAATTACCTATTCAAAACTTTGAATTTAATTACTACTATATGCTAAGCTCTGGTATACAATGGCGAACCTTAAGAATTTGTGGTCTTGTGTGAAGGATTGATACTAAAAATCACACAAATACATAATTAGAACATAGAACTTACATTACTTGGTAGACTACTTGAGAGGTGAAGACTTGAGAGAAGTATGTGAAGGTACTCGCACAATATTTTTCTGCTCTGAACATTATTCTGAGGATACACCACATTGTCCAGCCTTAGCAAGGGTTTATTCTCTGGGTGCATCACTGCCCTTCGCAGGTATGTGAACCCTTTGAAACTGGAAACGGCATTTTTTTCTGGGACTACCTAATTAGAACATGATTCCCAAAGTAATGTGAAACCATAGCTTCTGTCACCAAAAATGCTGAAAATTGAAGGAGATCGAGACCCCAAGGTATGAAAATAGTAGTTATCCATTTTCTTCTTTTTTTTTTTAATTTTTAACGTTTTTTATTTATTATTGAGAGACAGAGCATGAGCATGGGAGGGGCAGAAAGAGGGGGAGACACAGGATACGAAGGAGGCTCCAGGCTCTGAGCTGTCAGCACAGAGCCTGACACGGGGCTCAAACTCACAAACTGTGAGATCATGACCGGAGCCGAAGTCAGACGTTTAACTGACTGAGACACCAGGCACTCCTCCATTTTCTTTTTCACTTGAACTTTCTCATTCACTAATCCATGGATTTCATATTTGACATTTCCTCGATTTTCTCCATTTTCAGTTTATTTTTCTCACTCTTCCCTTTCTCTTTCCTTCTCACAGTAGGCAATTTAGGAATAGGGAATTATAATTGGAGAACTGGGTTCTCTTTGCATAAAACTATAGAGCATCTATTTATGTTTCACCCCGTGATACAAAGACGATAACTTAGAAATAGGGATGAACTTGAATGTTAACTTATGAATTCCACACACACTGGAAAGAACTGAGGTAACAGCAATCATCTCAGTTTTTACATTATTATTATCCTCATTTCACATATAGGAAAACAAAGGCAAGAAAAGTCAGGTAAAGCAAATTGTATTTTCCCCAAAAAGGCCACAGAAATATTTTCATTCTTACAAGTTGTTCCAGAACCTTGTTACTTCCTATCGAGAAGCATAGTCTATTTGTCTTTCCCTTGAACCTAGGTAGACTTGTGTTTTTGCAGTTGATAAAGTATGGTGGAAAGGATGCTGTGTGACTTTTTAGGCTAGTTTACTAAAAAAGCTAGTTTTAAAGAGGCCAGTTTATTTCACTCACACACACACACACACACGCACACTCCTTCTGCCTGGACCTCTTTTAGGGGACATTCCTCCCTGGAACCAAATACCACATTGTAAGGAATTCAGGCCACATGGAGAAATTAGGTGTAGGTGTTCCAGCAAACAAACCTAGCTCAGGTGTCATAAAACAGTCAGCATCAACCATGAGGAAATGAGTCGTTTGAAGATGATTCCAATTCCTAGTTTCTAAGCCACCCAGCTGCTAGTTCAGCTCTGCTACGTACGGTCCAAATTTCTGACACATAGAATTGTGAGCCATAAAGTTTGGGGGTATCTATTATGCGACCATGGCAACGGAAACATCAGGTATCTGCTGCAAGATTTCACACATATTAAATGGAGGATTTGGGTTTTGTATCCAGGCAGACTGGCTCCAGATTCCATACTCTTCACCATCCAACATGTTTCCTTTGCAAACACGAGCCAGTACTCAACACTATGCGGTGCTGTCTTTATAAAAGGCAATGACACTAAAGAATAAAATCAAGTATCAGAAATACCTTGTTCTGAGCCTACCTCCACCAACTTTTTATAATTTAACTAACACATAGCTTGCTGACATAGATAAAATGGACTGCTAAAGGAAATTAGAACTGGGTCCCCTTGGAAGTCACTTTTTATTGTAATATGGGCATGTTGGTTAAATATAATCAGTCTCTTGCCTTTGTTAATTTGTTTTTGTTGTCACCTACATGGTTCCATATTCCAGGATTTGATTAGGCCTGATGCATTCGCTGATAAGACCAAAAGTCAAGTGCACATACCTTTAGAGCTGAGGCCGGCACAATTCTGGCTTATGGCTGATGCAGCAAAGTAATGCTGCATTGAGTCCTATGGCGTCCAGCCATACACACTTATCCTAGAGAAAGTCTAAATGCATTTGAATTTTTTTTTAATTTAAGACAGATTAATGGCAATAGAGATCATAAGAAAGACACTTGATCCAAATATTCTAGAGAGATGCTTATGATTAACATACTTGCACCATACATGGATATGTAAAAGACCTGCATAGCTATTTACAAATACTTTAATGTTATTAAAATAGCCCTTGTGTCTACATCTAAATTTATAGTAATGTGCAGTCTATAGCCTCAGTTATTCTTAATACGGGCATTTGGATACAGTTTGTCAGGCAGAGGGGCTAAGTCCTTCTTTCAGTTATGTATGGTAAGAGAGTTGTCATCTTTTGACTCAGTGCTAAGAGTCTCATCCTGATATGATTATGTGTGGCTACCTCCAGTGAACCTTCCCGATGATCTGTCTGTCAGCTCCTGAGTCTTGACTGTTAATAGTTTACTCCTTGCTTGTTTTGCAGTCTGCTGGGGCTTTGCTGGCTGTTAGTGCCGGGGGTATCTCTGTTCACACACAGATTGCACTGCGCTCACTGTAGTGTCATGGCTGGAAAGGATCGACTTCCTGCCAGAACCACCAGAAAACACAAGTTGGACTGCGGTGTTTATTGATTAATTTACTCCAGAGTATCCTCACGTCTAGCTTTTCATTCATTTACTTATTTGTTCATTCGATCGTTTGTTTAGCAAACCCTTAGTAAGTTTATTCTCTGGATCCAGCTCCACAGGTACTCCAAGGAATAATAAGAATAGAATGTGACCCTTTTCCACCAGGGATTAGAGGGCAGAGTAAGAGGAGGCGGAAGTGTAAACGAGTCTATTGGAAGGGTTTCTTGAAGTACTTGGCATGAATTCTACCACGTGGAATCGATTCCACTAGGTGGGGGAGTAGGTCAGAAAAGGCTTCACCGGAAAAATAATCAGTGATCTGAATTTTAGAATAGTCTTTTATTTGGCAGGGATCAAAACTCTTCCTGTTACACGAAGTCAATGTATATTCGAGCAAAGTTGGGTGTTTTTATGTTTTTATGGACATAGGAATGTTTTTATGGCCCCTCTAGGTCTATTAGATTGTTGTTACCTATGGCTTGGGAATGAGACTTTCATAGATTGTGTTAAATGTTCTGTTATCTCTAGGCTTTAAAATATTACTATGCAAACAACAAAATATACCATATATTTAAATCGCACCGATGCAGAGCCTCACAAACAATGCTCCGTTCCAAGCACCGATGGTTCAGTACCACATGATCTTGTACACGTGCTCCTGCATGAAACTATTGATGTCACACTGTTAAGTCCCCACACAGGCCTTTGGCACCTCTCTGCCAGTTTAGGGCCCTGGATCGGTACTTCTGCATCCAGTGATGCTTTGATATTATTAAAGTAGGCAATACCACTGATAGTGATTCATGGAATGTGCAGGGGATGGACTTTAGAACAAAGGAGGTCTGGAGGCTTGAAGTCTCCTGGTGAACACTGTCACCTCAAAAGCATTCCCTTTGATTCATGGGAATCAACGTGGTGAACACAAATGCTGAAAATACATGCCAATTCTGTAACAATATAACGGACATGGAGAAAGCAGATACTTTATTAGGTACATCACCTACTATGTGCATAGAAGCATTATCGTATTGCTGTTGCTGTTCCCTTAAAATCTATACACCAATTACTACAGAAAATGAGAGTTCTCCCCAGTGTTTCCAAGAAGCAAGTCTGTAAGAATGATATGTGTCGATACCATGAAGCCTCAAAGGAGCAAATAACTGTTTTAACTCTCCCAGGACCCACTTTCTTGTCTGTGCTGCCATGGAAACCAGTCTCTTGTCCAACAGGAGTTCTCTGATAATTAGTCTTGAACATTCTTGATTTTTAAATGAACAAATCAGTCCTCTGCATCAAGGCTGTTCCATGCCTCAAACTGTACACATTATCCTGTTTGACAAAATGCTATTTATTCAGAAATGCTTGCCAAACAACTGGCATATGCACTATTGGCGGGGGGGGGGGGTATGAGAGGTCAAACAGTACCTGTCCCTGACAGAGTCCAGGGGGATATTTTTCTACCGACCCCACCTTAGCACCCATATATATGACTACATACAGTACTCCTTATCTTAGCTCCTTGATGGGGTTACAAATGTAGCTACTGCTGATTTACTCAAAGTTTAACAATGGATACTGTAACATTGCCTCTTAGAATTAGGAAGTATCCACTGAGTATCTGTTAATACTCCGTATTAACCCTGTTTGCTCCTTATTATTTTTAGATGCTGTTCATTATACATATTTGACGCAGAATTATTGATACTAGTTTGAAAAAACTACACGATTTCAGGCCTGAAGAAACTTGCAATCACTTAAGGGAACTGAGGCATTCACAAAGCTAACTACATCAGAATACAGTTTACATGATGAAGGATAAAAGACATATCCAAATAATGATAGTAGTTCTATGAGAGATCAGTTCCAGTGAAAGTCAAAGTTCCAAGTCATGAGCAAAGTTCGTTTTTTTTAACAAGCTCTGAAAATATTTCATATGTAGGTCCCTGTATGTGTTTTCAGCAGAGAAAAGTCTGTCCTAGAAACAGAGATGCTCATTAAATATTAAAAATCTCATGATTAATGTGAATGTATGTTTAAAAAAAAGGAACATTTACCTCCACGTCGACTGTAGTGTTTCTTCTATAACTACTCGATGGCTTTAAGAAATGCTATACAAATGCCATTTACATTTGTTATTGAATTCTGATCTGACCACTTGTCTTCAATATAATTGCATGTCCCTCAAAGTATCCAATATAACTGAGTAGAAAAACAAATTATATAATAAGAAAAAGACTAGATAGGTGATATTATGACGAGCAATGGATGTTATATATAAGTGATGATATTGCACCATGTTAGCTAACCAGAATTTAAATAAAAATTTAAGAAAAGAAAAAGAAAATTGGTGTCATATAATCTATATGCCCCAATGAATTTTTCCAAGTTAAAATACATGATTTAAACAATACACTATATATACGTCCTCTGTAACGATAATTCACAGTAATAATAATCCCTGTAAATATATTTAAAGCTTAATAAACGTGAAATTTTAACATTGAATATATACTTGAGTTTAATGGGTCCTCTAATATTCTTTAAGATTGTTAAACAGAAACATATTTGCATAGAACTTCCTTTTAAATATTTCTATGCATTCTCATAATTTAATTATATTTCAATTTGTCAGTATTTTAAAAATATATATTTAAAGTCTGCTACTCTTTTCACCGTATCATGTGAAACACTGAACAATTTCCTCTTCATATGCACCTACTGATTTGAATAGTTTAAGATTTAGAAAGGTTTCCTATTTACTCACATTATAATGATATACATTTCTACTTCACTGGTGGAAAAGGCTGATCAGTCACAGAAAGGTCAGTTAACACTAAATAGACCCTTTCTTTATGTAATTACAAAGAATAATATCTTTGTGCTGATGGCACTGCACATGGAGTGGGTGATGCAGAGAATTAATGTGCTGCCTTGTTGGCCCATGGGATAGAGATTCCAATACAATAACCACAACTTATTCTAATTATGCAGCTTTAAAAGGTCATCAGCAAAAAGAGTTAAGGAATTATCAACTAACTTTATCATAAAGTAATAATGCACTACATAAATGCAGACACTGTAAGAGCAGTGCCTAGAAATTTTATTACAAATGAAAGACTGATCTAAGAGGTTCAAGCATATACCTTATAGCATAAATTAAGTAAACTCATTAAAAATTAAAATATCTGATATTTTATGACTTCTTATTGATATTGTCAAGTAACCTGATCTCACCTTATGTTTGTAGAAAATGTTTAATTTTGAAAATGTTTTATGCCCATTTCATTGTCACATCTATGCTATACCAAGATTTGAATATTTCTTTTAAAAAATTGATTTATTATAAAATAATGCATGCTACATACAAATAATACATTCATATTTCTATGATGTAGAAAATTAAAGCCCCTCTTCACAACCACAGCCATTTTTATACTCCGAACATGTAGTATGAACAATGCGTTGCAAGTCATTAAGGAATAGAAACTTTTAAAACATCCTTACATTCTCAATGAGGATACGGAAGCCAGGAAGATCAATTTCTTATTTGAGGTCACACAGGAAGAGCACAGCATTAAGGCTAGAATACAGTGTGATTCCAGCCTCATACCTTTTCTGGGGCTACATCACTTTCTAATCTTGAATGTGAATTACAGGGCCTTTAAGATTCTAGACTGATATGTGTGAATGCTCTAGTTTTTGAATACTCTAGAGAATTATACCAATCTTTCAAAATAAACTGGATGCTCACAGAGAAAAGAGTTTTTGAAATTAAAAAAATATATATACATATGCATAAGTGTCTTTTCTTTGGGAATGTGGAGTTAGAAAACATTAGTCCCACTTCAGAGGTGCCCAAATATGAAAAGTACAGTAAATCATTAGCAGCCTAGTAAAATATCCTTATGGATAGAATTATTACTAATGCTTTTTCTCTTTTACTCCTCTCAGCTAGATCTTCAGTTAGATAAATCCCCCTGTCAAATACAAGGTCATGAGCATCTCAAATCACCTGATGTTACTCATATTAGCGCACCGTCCAAACCTTAGGGATGTATCTCAAGTAGAAATAAGATTAATTTTTAAAATATTTATTTATTTTTGAGAGAGGAGGTCAGGGGAGGGGCAAACAGAGAGAGAGGGAGACAAAGAATCCGAAGCAGGCTCCAGCTCTGAGCTGTCAGCACAGAGAATGATGTGGGGTTTGAACCCATGAACTGCGAGATCATGACCTGAGCTGAAGTAGGACGCATAACCGACTGAGCCACCCAGGCGCCCCTCATGGTGAAATAAGATTAAAGGGAATTCTCTATAGATACGCATCTTGAGACACATCACATCTATTTCCCCAAATAACTTAATTCCAGTATGGAAAAAAAAAATCACTTTCCAGAACAGGTCTCATCGAACTATGGCTCTCCAGCTAAATCTAGCCCACTGCCCGTGATTGTAAATAAATGTCAGCGGAGCGCGATCACCTCATTCACTTCCATATCGTCTACGATTGCGTTTGCTCTGTGGTGGAAGAGCTGAGAAACTGCAACAGAGACTGAGTGGACTGCAAAGCCTAAAATATTCACTATCTTCTGCTTTATACAAAAAGTTTGCTGGCCCTTGCTCTGACCCTTAATTAATATACCAGCATCATGCAAAACAAAGTTTCAATTTAGATCTCTCATTGAAGGTCTCTTTTGGCTACACATATACTTGCATAAAGAGAAAGACTGCTGAAGAGCATTTTCTCTATAGTTTTCTTTATATTATAGAGGCACATATTGAGGAGACATAGCCCATTAATAATTCAAAAATGTCTCCAAGTCCTCTAAAATAATGAGTTGCTTGTGAGCTTTTAAAATGCTCTCAAAATGGACACAAAAATTTTGCAGAGAATTGTCAGAGCTGTTAAGATGCCATAAATAATGCCCAAATGTATCTACTCCACACCTTCTTCAATTAAATGTGGTTCATGTAGGTCCTGAATCATAGGAAGCCAGAGGTTTGTTCATTTTTCTACTGCGATTTCTGAATCAGGGGGTCCATAATTAACTTTATGTTGCTAAGTTAAAGTTTAATTTTGCAGAATGGCTAAGGAAAATGTGGTGGTTCCCTACCATGAAAGACTATAAAGTGATTAGAAGAAATGCACTAGCTATATATTACAGCAACACAGAATGATTTTAAAACATAGTACTGAGTGGACAAGATAGAAACAGAATGATAAATATTGCATAATTCAGCACATGAGAAAAGGCACCAATGAGAGTTGGAAAGAAACAATAACTAGGAATTAAAAGTATGGGGAGGCAAACAATTAAAATGGGAAGATATGTAGGTTCCATATAGTCACCGATGACATAGTTCTCTCTTAAAGTGATTAAATGGATGGGTTCCTATATCTTACACATTTTTTCCAGGGTTTTAATGAAAACCCTTGAAACAAGTCAAATATCAAACAGCTGTAGAGAGTACATCTCCATAACATTAGGGCCCCCATGGCCACAAGCCTAGGATTTATTCTGCGTATTAACAGTCATGGTCGGGGCAAATGAGAACATAAAGAAATCTGTCATTATAATTACTTACCAAATTAATGGTAAATCTCCTCTTTGCTCTTTTCAACTTATTTCTTTTTTCCCCTCTTTTCTCGTTTCTTCCTTTTGCATCATTCTTGTTATGTTTGTCAATCATGAATCCATTCAACTAAACTCCCTTTATTATCATTCTTCTCCTGATGATACTAACTTCCCTTCCCATCATTTCTCAACCTATTCTTCTTTCCAAGTCACCTTTTCCTACATTATGGCATAGAACCAGAAGTGTCTCAAAGAATGAAAAACATTTGGGATATAATGAGTAGCTCATGTATTTTTTCCCAAAATAAAGGCCACTTCATGGAAATCCAACACCATGAAAGAAGGATAAGATATAAATTGTGCAACTGACTTGATGCCTGCCTTCTTTTTGACGAATGAAATTGAAAACATTTGGTCTATCTGGTCAGGTTGATTAGAGACATTTTGTGTTTCTGTATCAATATGCCATGTCAGCTTCTAGGAAGGCTCAAGAGTGCTGATATAATGTTTGCTGAAGTAAGTAAAGTACGGTAAAAGCTTGGATTATGAGTAAACTGTTATGCAAATGTTCTGCAAGATGAGCAAACATTTCTAATAAATTTTAACTTGATAAAATGAGCGATGTTTTGCAATACAGGTAGTATGTGATGCCGAACATCATGTGAACACAGCTGAGCCAATGGTCTCTCTCTCTCTCTCTTTCTTTCTCTCTCTCTCTCTCTCTCTCACGTCGGGATTGTGGGTGGTTGTCTCCCATGCTCAGATGCTCAGTCTCAGGCTGCAGTGTTTGGCAGAAATCAGTAACTTTTCAGAACATTGGAAGGTGCTCACAACTGGCACTAGTGTATTTTTTATCACTTCAAAAAAATGGACAGCCTTTTGCTTTTCCATACAAGAGTAAGCTTAGGAATGCTTCACTTCATTCTAGGTCAGGCTGCCTGCAGATATAGACCCTTTCCTCTACTGCCTTATTGTACATTAAATACAGTATATGGTAAGAATTTATTATTAATACTGTACTAAAGTCAACAACTGTGTGAGTATATACAATGGCCCCTATGTAGAAAAAGGTTGAAAAGAAAGGCAGTAAGAAGAAGGAGACGATTAGGGTGGAAGTTAAGAAGGAAATCATTAAGACGTATGAACAAGGTATGCCTAGTGGCCAAAACTGCAAGATTTTATAAGAAGTCTACATCTGCATCTCGTCTCCAGAGGAGGAGAAAAAGGTGGAAGAATCCCTCACTTCAAATGAGATTAGGGGGATGTGTAAAATGAGGGAAACAGTGCAACATTCTGTAGAAAAGCACCACCCGAATAAGGCTGTAGCAGCGCGGGAGATGAATCTGTTTAGCAACAAGACAGAGTCACATTTCCACGAAATCCTCAAAAGGAGGCAAAGGCAAGTGTCACTGGATAGATTCCCTTATTAAAGTCGCGCGAAAAGAAAAATATTAGTGGAGCCAATAGATAGCAGTGATTCCGTTAGTGACAGTGAAAGTCGTCCTACACAACAGCCCTCCTCTCCTGCCTCCCTCACACCAGCCACGAAAGTTTTCAAAGGTAAGTACAGGTGAATTAATTTTTTTCTTTATATTTTGTATTTTCTTTATTATTTTATCATATTATATTATTGTAATCATTTCTATATGAATATTCTTGGGTTGTGGAATGAACCACCAGAGTTTCCATTATTTCTTATGGGGAAATTCGCTTTGATATACAAGTGCTTTGGATTACAAGCATGTTTCTGGAATGAATCATGCTCACAAACCAAGGTTCTATTGTATATGATAAATAAAGTATATGACAAAATATTCTTATACAGAGATTATATGTTTAATCTATTTAAAGCTATGAAGAAAAGGGAGCCTGGGTGGCTCAGTCGGTTAAGTGTCTGACTTCAGCCCATGTCATGATTTCTTAGTTCATGCATTCAAGTCCTGCACTGGGCTTTCTGTTTTCAGCACAGAGTCTGCTTTGAATCCTCTGTACCCTCTCTCTCTGCCCCTCCTCTGCTCTCTGTCTCTCTCTCTCACAAAAATAAATAAATATTTAGAAAATAAAGATAAGAAGAAAGCCAGAGAATGAAAAAAATGTAGAACAAGCTAGACTCTTCTTAGGAGGGACACACAACACAAAAGCAATAAACTTGGCATTTATAATGTTATTATGAAGTAATTCCTAATTCATTGATAATAAATCCTCTATGTATGTACTGATACATAGTGAAACATGTAAAGATTAGCATTTTTTTTTAATCTTCAAACTTTTTTTTTTTTAATGTTTATTCACTTTTGAGACAGAGAGAGACAGAGCATGAGTGGGGGAGGGGCAGAGAGAGAGGGAGACACAGAATGTGAAGCAGGCTCCAGGCTCTGAGCTGTCAGCACAGAGCCCGACGTGGGGCTCAAACTCACAGACTGCGAGATCATGACCTGAGCCAAAGTTGGACGCTCAACCGACTGAGCCACCCAGGTGCCCCAAGATTAGCATTTTTAACTTTTCTAAGAAAAATGGTACTGGGTAATGCAGGGTCAGTACTATAATACTGTACTATGTATATATCTGTCACTGCAATCACCATTATTTATTATAGTTAATATCTCTACATTAATTTCCTCATTTCTGTGAACTTTTTGTGCCTTATTAATTTTTTCCCCCAGTACATTGTAGTCTCTCAGTAAACATTATTTAATGAATGAACAGGTGAATGAAACAACATAATACTCATACCTTGTTGACACAGAACAGAGAAAAGGGGTAGGCTGAAATTTAATGATTTTTATTTTCATTAAGTATCTACTTGTGTCAAATGTTCTTAAATAAGCAGACTTTCAGAATATTATAGAGTCGAATGGCATTTTAGAGTTGTTTTTTTTTTCATTCTGTAGAGAAACATTTCACAATTCGTTTTTATAACATAAAAACATAAAAATTTATCCATTTACATTTTGACTGAGAAAAATAATAAGGTTTCCAGTTCTTTAAATCCTAGTTTGCAAAAGCATTTTAGTGTATAATCTCTCTGTGTTATATTCCAGTTTACTTGTAGGTTTTCCTTGGAAGACTAACAGAAATCTAAACTACCTGCTTTGCTGCCTTTATACACTTTGCTAAGCTGTGTTCTCACAACCTGGGAGATTAAAATTAAAAAAAATAGTAAGATAGTTTCACAAGAAATAACTATAAGTTGATTTTTTAAAATTACAGAGGATTTTCATGGTTGCAGAAGGATATGAGCGCTTTAAAAGGAAACTTAAAGTAGTAAATAAGAATACAATAGCATTAAATTACTTTTCCCAAAGATTTTTTTAACAAAGTGAAAATAAATTTCCCATGTATTTCAATGACTTAATTGTGGAGAAGTACTGTATATTTTAAACTGAAACAACACATTATACACTGCTCTCTTCAGATGAGAAAGGCAATGCTACTCGGTTTCATATTGTTCATCTTTTCTTTGTCCCTAGTCCCAAGTGCCATTCCCACCCCTGTACCCTTGCCAATGTCAGACAAACTTTCCTCCATTGCAAATGTTTCTTTCTTTCAATTTTTCCCAAAAGAAAGAAAGAAAAAGAAGGGAAGGAAGGTAGGAAGGAAGGAAAGAAGGAAGGAGAGAAAGAAAGAAGGAGGGATGGAAAGGAGGAAGGGAAAGAGGGAGGGAGGGAGGAAGGGAAGGAGGGAGGGAGGGAGGGAGGGAGGAAGGGCAAGCTTCCTGGAATGAAATGCTACATTCACTTAAGAAATCTTTAAGGTCAACCAATTTTTACCTTTCTTTGATCTTGGAGCAATCATTAGCCTGAGGATAGCCCTCATGTGGAAATCTGTTTGTTCATACATAGCTAGGTGCTGAAACCTGGACTCCCCCAAGTGAAGAAACCAGGAGTTTGAATTTGAATTACATGACATTCTAGAAGCTATCTGAAGTCTGTGCAGGCCATCCATTCTTCCAGGCATCTGTGATCAAGTTGGCCCCTTGGAAGCGATGGATTACTATTAGAGCTATCATCTTGGGAAACAATGAATATGGTACCCTTCATGGCAAAGGAGACTTTGCAGATAAGATTTAATGACAAAGAACTTGAGCTAAAGAGATGATTCTGGATTATCTAGATGAGTCAATCTAATCACATCAACTCGTAAAACTGGAGAATATTTCCTGAGGATGTGAAGGAAGACACAGGACAAATTTAAAGTGAGAGCGAGACTTGAGACCCATCATCTCCTTTTCCCCATTTGAAGATGGAAGGAGGCTACATACATGTCAAGGAATGCGAGCAGCCTCTGGAAGGTAGAAATGACCCTCTCCCATAGCCAGAAAGAAGACAGGGACCCAGTTCCCACAACCACAAGAAACTAAATTCTGCCAACAATTTGAAACAGATGCTTCCCTGAAGCCTCCAGAGATCACGGCCCTGCCAATGCCTTGATTTTAACCCAGTGAAACTCATTTAAGACTTCTAACATACAGAGGTGTGAGATAAGAACTTAATGTTATTTTAAGCTTCTAAGTTCACACTAATTTATTATGGCAGCAATTTAAAACTACCATGGTGACTCAGGTATTGTGTTAGGTACTGGATTTATAAAAGTTAATAATATGTTCCATAGAAACTAACTGTTTAATGATGGAAAATCAAGCATCGAAGCTTCTTTGCAACAAGTTCATTAATAAATGAATTTTTGAAACTATTAAATAATTCACTTATTTCACATAAAACATTTGTTTTCTGTCAGTATGTGAAGTAACTTATAGCATGTCAATCTCCACTGAAAAATCAATTCTAATGTGAGGTAGGATACGTTATGAGCTCCCAACTAAACGTCTGCGTATGTTAACTGTGCCGGACGGATTAAATCGTCATCTCTATTCTGAAATACACTTATTCACTCACCTGACAATTTATCGATTATATTTTAAAGGTCTATTATTAAAACAGTGAAAAAACTTGACAGTTACATGCTTCTCCATAATGATTAAATATAAACTTAAGTATATTATGAATGTCCTATTCTGTTAAGTACAAAACTTCCCTAGTTAATAACTTTTAAATGATTAACTCATCCACTGATAGCTGATCATGCAAACGATTTTGAAAAAATGTTCACTTGAAAAATCCTATTGAATTAGTAGGAATTCAACTTACAATAAAAACAAAAAGCCCTCTCTTAGAGACATTATTTGTGCAAGATAAACGACCAAAAAACAAAACAAAACACAGCAAATAAAAAAAGACATCCCTGCTTTTTTTTTTTTTTTTTTTTTCTTTTCCATCTTAAAGCTGTTCTGGTCCTGTTTCTGCACAATTATTTCCCCAGTTAGTGTGGTAATGGCACAGTAATGTTTTCTTCATTACAGAGGCAGCCAGGTCCTGCTTGCCTCCTCTTTCCACAATAGACGCGGTCACTACAAGTAAGATTCAGGTATGGCAACTGCGACAAAACCAATCACTATAACTTCTGATAAGCTAAGAAATTGTTGGATGAATAATTTTTTAAACTTTCAGAAATATTAACCAATTATTACAAATATAAACAGACTGCTGGATTTCTGAGATAATTATACAGCTTTACATCTATGTACTATGTACAAGGATAATAAACTTGTCAAAACTGCTAAAACATCTGAATGGCGCGATATGTTTAAAGACATATTATTGTATGCACTTAAATCTGGAATATACATTCAATACTCACCTTAATTCTATTTGATTAAAAAATGCAATATTTTGGCAATTCATATATATCCTTTATAAGAAGGTAGCAAATGTGTTTTCTGTTCATTAAAGTCTATACTAATTCCATTGGTTTTAAATTTTTTGAAGTGCAACATACACACATAGTTACAAGAACTGATAGTTTTTATGAATGAACACCGCTATATAACCACCATCTAGATGAAAATATAGAAAAAAAAATCACCTGAGCAACTTCCCTAGGGTCCATTCTCAGTTAACAACGAACCGCAGGCAAGTTTTGCCTATTTTCAATCTTTGAATAATTATAATACCACACTATATATACTCTTGAGTCAGGCATCTTTTGCATAATACTAATTCATTTAGATTTATCTATATTTTTTGCATAGCAACACTCCATTCATTATATTGCCGTATATCAGTTCACTGTATGAATAAACTACAATTTATCCATTCCACTGTTAATGAATTTTTGTGGGGGAGCTATTATGAATAAAGCTGTTATTAACACTTTACACAAAACATTAACATATTTTGGTGCACACATGAACTGGTTCTTGACAACTAGAAGTGAAATCATATATTCGACTCTAGATGATTGTATCAACATTTTTATTTACTTATTTTTTAATCTTTTCATTTTATTTTTGAGAGAGAGAGACAAAGTGTGAGTGGGGTAGGAACAGAGACAGTTTCCGAAGCAGGCTCTAGGCTCTGACCTGAGGCTCTAACTCAGGAACCCAAGATCATGACCTGAGCTGAAGTCCGACGCTCAATGTCTGAGTCACCGCAGGCATCCCTGGTTGAATTAACATTTTTTAATAATTTTACCAATTTACCTTCCCAACTGAGGTATTTGAGAGTTCCTGTTACTCTACATTCTTCCTATATTTTAAAATTTAAGCATTTAAGTATTTAGAGACAAGTCCTGGTAGCTTTAATTTGCATTTCTATGATTATTATATTGACTGCCTTTTCATATGTTTATTGGGTATTTATATAGCCCCTTTTGTGAACTGGATATTTCAAGTCCTTTGCCATGTGTTTCTTAATTAGGCTGACTGCCTTTATTGTTTTGTTAGGGGTTCCTCATTTATTATGGACGATAGAACTTTGCTGGATATGTGTATTGTAAGTATTTTTTCCTAAGCTGTGCCTTATTTTTTCATTCTTTAATGGTGTCTTAATCAATGGAAGTTCTTAATTTTAAAAGAGTACAGTTTATGAACTCTTTCTTTCAAGGTCGGTACTTGCATCTCTTGTAAAATATCTCTGGCAATTCCAGAATAAATCAGATGTTCTCCTATGTTCTTGAAAAGCTTTATATACCTTTGGCAATTATATCTGTAATATGGTGGAATTGATTTCTATATATGTTGTGAAATAGAAGATCAAGATTATTTTTTAGTATAGATATCCAGTTGCTGATATATCATTTTTCGACTTAGTACCATTTATTTTCCAATACATTCTCTTTATTCTATTTTGGTGGTATCTTCTTATAAATCAAGAGGCCATGTTTACATTCTGGGTCTGTCTCTGGAACCTGTATTCTACCATACTCTTCTCTGACCTTTGCACCAATAGCACACTTTCTTATACTGTGGCCAAATAGTAAATCTCGATACCTGGTAGTGTAAGCCTTTAACTTTGTCCTTCTTCAAGTTCATCTTCACTACACTATACATTTCAGAATATTTGTGCATCAATTTCCAAAAATTCGCCTTGAGTTTTTAATTTGGATTCCATTACATGTATAAGTTAACTTGGGAAGACTTCACATTCTTTAAAATTTGAAACTACTAATTCATAAACTTAGTAGAGCATGCCACTTATTTAGAAGGTCTTTGATTTTTCTGAGAAAGGTTTTGTAGTTTTCTGTGGAGAATACTTATACATCTTTTGGTAGATACATATACCTAGGCATTTGATGTTTAGTTATTCAATTATAAATAGTATCCATTTTAATAGTTTATTTTCTAGTTACCTATGGCTAGTGTATGGACATACAACAAATTTTTATTTATTTTCTACCCACTGACTCCTCTAAATTCATGCATTAATTTTAGCATTTGTCTGTAGAGTCCATTGGATTTGCAATGTATAAATCATCTTTTCAAACAACTGCAGCTTCTAAAGCCATTTTTTCTCATGTTAAACAAGCCATTTTTTATTTCTAGTTTGCTAGTTGTCACAAATGGCTTTAAATTTTCACAAACCTATTTAGAGTATTATTTGATACTTTTCTTCCTTTTACTACTAATATGATAATTTATATTTATTGAAATTTTTTAAGGCTAGAAATTGTTTGCTTTGATTTTGGGTTGGTCAAACACTCCCCTACCCAATTTTCCATGTTGTTAGTTGCATTTTCATATTCTATTTTCTTCCATGGATTATATATATAAATTTATTTAAAATTAATTAATATAAGGATGGCAGTAAGATATAATGGGAATAACATGTCCCAAAATTTACTGCATATTAGCTGTGTATTACTATTATTCTCTATTCATGAGAATAATAAAATTTGCCCCACTGCCTAACATGGTGCTTATAAAAATAAAATAACTGACCGGTAGTGAAAACGTATGGTAAACTACATAGAAAGACTACTAATAGAGAGTTCAAATGGTCAATTATTATTATGTAGTTCATTATAGTTCTATTTAATAAAATTTTATGAGATATATAACTTGAATCTTCTTCCCTAGTACTTTTATTTTTCTTGTACACTAAAGCAAAGTTTGTCTACCAATTTTTTTCTGTAAAGCTATCCTAATTGCCAAAACTGGCAAACGAGAAAGTTTCAAATCATTAAGTCTTTACCAAACTGTTGTGTTAAGCATATCAAACACTTAAGCTTTCATAAATTCATAAATTATATATCAAAATTTAAGATGCATAATAAGCCTGGTCTTTCTTATATTTCGATAAGACAACAAAAACCAAAATTTGCATATGTCTTTAGTCTAAATATAGCTTTCTAGATTGAGCTCTCTGGGGCACCTAGGTGGCTCAGTTGGTTAAGCATCCGACTTCAGCTCAGGTCATGTACTCGCAGTTCATTGGTTCAAGCCCTGCCTTGGGGTCTGTGTTGACAGCTCAGAGTTTGGAGCCTGCTTCGGATTCTGTCTCCCTCTCTCTCTGCCCCTCCCTGACTCATGCTCTCTCTCTCTCAAAAGTAAATAAATATTAAAAAAAAATTAAAATGAGCTCTTTGGACTTTACATACTCAGATCAGCAGAAGAGAGTCTAAGTTTCTCTCTAGTTTCCCATAGAGGGAACATAGGACTGCTAAACAGGCTCTAGGCTTCACTTGGTTAGATAATGTCATATATGCTAAATTTCTTCTCCTTATTTTCAACCTTCGTGCTATTGAGGAAGAAAGAATAAGTGAAATAAAATTCAAAATAGAAGCTAGATGATCTTGTCTAATTTAAATCTGCTCATTGTGTTCAAAAGTTAGGTTTCCCCTGAAAGAAATGAGTTACAAATTTCTTTTTGGAGTTTTCTTTCTCCTTTATTTTTCAGCTATATAACTTTTATTTACTTATTAGGTAGCCTGGCGATGGATTCTGGAATAGAGGATGTTTTCCTAAAAGATAAAGTGAAGAAGTCAGCAGAAGAGTGTACAACAGCAGAGTCACACTGGCTATCTGCTGCAAGTTTCACTTTGTTAGCTTTCATAGCCAGTTAGCTTTAATGTTGGGTTCATCATATGAATTGGGGGAACAAGATCAGCACTTGGGCTCCAAACATCTTCCCTATTACTATCGCTCCATTTGTTTTGGTGATTATTCTATACCCTACCACAAGTACTTATGGCCAGGACAAACAGAAGATGATGGGAGAATTCCTGCCTTTCCACAGACGAAAAACATGAACATCAAAGAAAATCCATGCTGATTAAAAGGTACACCTATTATAAATGAAATAACTAAGTGGGGGCCTACATTGACTATGACAAACACTTGTGATTTCTATTCCTAAAAACCAAGGGTTTACAAAAGTTTATTTATTTATTTATTTATTTATTTACAAAAATAAGATCATGGTCTTTGAAGAGAGGCCTCTCTTTATAAGAGAATTCCTAAAACCCGATTCTACTGAAGCAATTCTTTTCGATTCTCCATAGAGTATCAAGATACAAAAGAAAACCCACACTCAACAAGATTAAAAGTCTGCTGAGAGTAAACCAAAATGAATTAAACTATAACTTAGTTTTTCTGGATATTAAAAATTCAAGAAAATTATTTTATACTCTTGTGCACATTATTTTGTAGAACTTATCTGTTAAAAACGATTACCTTTAATAATGTTAAAACACATTGACCTTTACAGTAACAAGGTATGTATTTCTTTTGTTGGACTTTGATGTTTTGGGAAAGAGATTTAATGATTTGTCAGTGGCATGACATTTCTTAAATAATTTTAGAATAAGCTGGGCTAAAATTCCTAAGTAAATAAAATCTCCAAAATTGATAAGAAAATAATCTGCAAGGATAATAGCTTTCTTAAAATGATCACAACTACCTACCAGATCTTACCCAGATGAAATTCATTACCTTGAAATTCGACATCTTGGCAAAGTCTTCATCACTAATTAAAATAATAGCAATGGAAGAGCATCTGCAATTACTCTGTTTAGGATAAAATTACAAGGGCTATAAATCTCCAAGCTTCAGGGCATAAACTGATCACCAGCTGGGGTGAGAAAGAAATGTCTACCTATTGTGTAGTTTTGCAAAATTAGGTACATTATATGTTTTACTCCCTCAGAAACATCTGGCACAGGCTACTATTTGAGAGGCTTCTGGGCTGAATGCAAGGGACACTACTTGGCTACGTTATAGAAATTGCATGATTTCACATAGATATAATTGTAACTTAAAATTCAAATGCTTGCTAAAAGAATGCTGAATTCTTCAACTTAGTGTCATTGGTTAAAGTTCTTCCCTGGCTGGTAATTACAGATGTCAGGTAGAACTCGAGAAAGTCAAAAGTATTCAAATTTTGGTATTAGTCCCTTGGTCATAAAACAGAGTCAAGATCATAGAGACAATACTTGGTAGTCTCCACAGGGAAAAACATTTTTAAAATTATTTTTAAATGTTTATTGATTTTTAAGAAAGAGAGAGAGAGAGCACGAGGAGGACTGGGGCAGAGAGAGAGGGAGACACAAAATCCAAAGTAGGCTCCAGGCTCTCAGCTGTCAGCACAGAGCCCTACGTGGGGTTCAAACTCACAAACACAAACTGTTAGACCATGACCTGAGTCAAAGTCGGACGCCTACCCAAGTGCCCCACAGGGAAAAATATTTTAAAAATAGAATGCACTTGGACTTTGAACTATTAGGGGAGATTGAGAAAGGAGAAAAATGGGTGCAGCAAATGGTACTCTAATATAACTCCTCTGTCGCCCCTACCTTTGCTACTTAAATGAAGAGGCTGGTTCATTTCCAGGCAAAACAGATGCAAACCCACATGAAAAAAGAACTGGAAGATCCCTTCTCTCTCTTAACAGGTAAGGTGAAAAGAAGGAAGAGGGAGAAAAAGTCCAGATGCCAGAGAATGTCTGCAGCACAGGGTTCTGCCTCTGTCCTTGGAATGTTGTCCAGGACAAACCCTAGTGGTCCATATCACCACATAGAAGCCCAAGAATATGGGAGAAAGTTGTTTGGGGGCCAGAAGAGAGGGAGTCCAACAAGTGAGAGGGACACTACAATGAAAATAGGGCACTGTGAATTCTGAAATGGTTACCAATACTTAAAAAACCACTTACTGGTTATTAATCAGTTAAAATTAATAGTTAATAACTAAATTTACTGATCTGTCCCTAAGTTAAAGTAGACCTCAGAAAAATCCAGAAGCAGAATATAAGGCAAATAGCTCTTCACCACATTCATCTGTCTTCCATCAAATTTCTAAATCACAAACTTGGCAATTGTGGGCTAAATGGAACACAGCTGCAGTTACTTTTATCTATCTATCTATCTATCTATCTATCTATCTATCTATCTATATGCGTGTACACACACACACACACACACACATACACATATATATATGTATATGTATATAATTTAAATGTCTTTAGAATAGTATCTTTCCAATTCATCCTAGTCCCTGATACTCCTTAATGACTTAGTCCCAATGTTTTCATATCTGGAAATTGCACTCACTGACGGACAGCAAAAGCATTAATGCTTACAAATATTAGTATAAAAGTATCATGTTTCAATATAGTTCTAACTGTTTTATATAATTTGCTTTTTTTGCAGTGTACTATACACAGAATTTGTTTCAACTTTATTGCAAGAAAATCCTATGAAAAAGTTAGTTCTCAACATCCTTTTTTTCCCCATTAGAAACAATAGTAATAGCAAGTTTTAAAGCTCCTATTTCTCATACTCTGATCACCCTAATATTCTGTGGAAAACTCCCCAAATTTTGAGTTTTTCTTCAGCCACAGAGCCTACAATAGAATTCTGACTAAAATGTGAGTATCTGCTGGCCAGAGAGAGAATTTCTCTCCATGCATTATCTCTGCAAGGCTACATTTGTATAGTTTGGCTATTTTTTTTCTACAACATTCCATTGCTGACGGTCAGTTCATTGCTCATTATAGACCTCAGATGGGTTCCTGCTGCACTTTTATGTACTTTCCAGGAATTAGTGGTTCTGTATCAGTCCAGACACTTTCTCAATTTCCTTTGAGAGAAATCCGCTAACAGCTATTCTTTAGGATAAGTACATTCTAAGTAGTCAGAGTATAAATGACAGCAATAGTATTGAAAATGAGATGATTACTAAAACTTGTAGTTTATTTTGACAACTTAATGCCAAATGAAGTTTGAGATCATTTTCAGCTTGAAAGTTTTATTCAAAGTTTTATTTAAGTTCCAGTTAGTTAACATAGAGTGTAATATTGTGTACAATATAGTGATTCAATACTTCCATACAACACCCAGTGCTAACCACAAGTTCACACCTTAATTTCTGTCACCTATTTAACCCATCCCCCAACCCACTCCCCTCTGGTAACCATCAGAGTCTATTTCTTGGCTTGAAATAGAAAACGTGACCATACAATTTTCCTAATATTTTCTGATACTTATTATTCAAGGAATGGTCACAGTTAGTTAGTCATCACTGTGACTATTAGGATTTGTGAATCATTAACCCAGGGTCTGCTAGGCAGATTTCAAAGCCAGGGTGTGTCTGCAAAGCTGAGCTATTACATAAATGGTTTTACCTTTCTAAACCTCAACTTACCTCCAGGGGACTCTAGGAAATTTGGGAGCTTAGGGCCATAACTCTGATGCCAAACCTATTCCAATCTAATGCTGTTAAGAACATATGTTTTAGAGGGAAAATCAAGGATCCAAAACCTACTTGAAAAGTTCAAGGTAGGAATTTTGTGTAAATTGTAGATAGTTAATGGAGTGGCTTTATATGAGTTCTGTATTGCTGCATAACAAATCACCACAAACAGCCCTTTATTAGTTCACAGTTCTCATGGCCAGAAGTCTAGGCATGGCCAAGTCAGAAGTTTTGTTCAATGTTTCACATTCAGGGTGTCATCTAGTCTTGAGTTCTCATCTGGAGACTCCACTAGAGCAATATTCACTTCCCAGCTCCCTCAGGTTATTGGTAGAAATTATTTCCTGTGGCTTTATGACTGAGCTCCCTGTTTTCTTGCTGGCAGCTAGTCGGACATTGCTGTTGCCTGGAGACTCACTCAGGTCCCTACCATGTGGCCCCCTACAGCATCCAGTCAGCAATGAAGAATTTCCTGTCCAAATCCTACTCAAACTTAAAATCTCCTTTTCCAGGAAAAGCCTGGTCCCTTTCAAGAGTTCACTTAATTAGGTCAAAGTCATCAAGGATAATCTCCTTTTCTTAAAATCAACTGATTTGAGACCTTAATTACATCTGCATAATTCCTTCACAACAGCACCTAGACTAGTGTTAATTGAGTAATGAGAGGAGGTGTGCCTGGTGGGAATCTTGAGTTCAATCAGGAAAACAGAAACAGTAGGATAGCTGGATAGACAGACAGGTATAGATATATTATGGGAAATTGGCTTACACTGTTGTGGAGGCTGGCTAAGTGAGTCCAAAATCTGTAGTCAGGAAGGGACAGAAACTATGGACATGGGCTAAGACTGTTGTTTGTAGGAAGAATTTCTTCTTCCTCTCAAGTCACACCTATGGTCACATGGGAAATAATGGGGTTCAAGGCACACTACTCCAAAGTATGGCAGCTTGGCATACTGAGTAATTTTAAGCTGAGGAAGTTTGAGAAAACAACAGGAAGCAGGAAGTTCCCTCTAATCTTCCTCCTACCTTTCTCCCCTGAAATAGGTTATAAAACCTTCTTGTGAGAGGTACCCTCCCTACACCCAGAGGAAAGGAGCATCCTTTTCTCCAAAGACACTGAGAAGAATATGAATAAACAGGCCTTTCTAAGATTTCCTCAGTTTACTATACTTCTACTCTTTGATCTATCATATTTCTATATCACTATCAACTCTACATCAAACGTAGCATACTCAGATTTAACTATTTATGGGGATTTTCTTTTCCTTATTGAAGGCTCTTGTGTAAGATAAAGTTTATATTAGATAAATGTATATGTTTTTCTCCTATTAATGTCTGTTAATTTTCAGACTTATCCAGGGACCCTAAGAAGATCAAGCAAAACTTTTTCCTCCCCTAACAGGAGTTCCTACAACCAGTTGATTGCAGGAAAACAGCAACTTGGGCCTGGTTTATAAATGATTTTTGCCATGTAGGCACAACCTGAAAGTGCACAGCTGCAGCCCTAGAGTACCTTCTGGGTACCTGACCCTGAAGAAGACTGGGGAAAGAACATTCTTCTTTTAGGAAGAATTTCCTTTTGAGTCGTGTACTTAGTGTTCATTTTGTCTGAAAGGAGAAACTGCCAGAGTCTATATCAATAGCATGAGCCTATACCAGTTCATGGGCTGTGGCTACTGGTTTGGCTGGATGGTCACGGACTCAGAATGGATATGATTGGAAAATTGGTAGAAAGAATGTCTGGGGGAAGAGGTTGTATAGATAGACCTCTCTGGGCAAAAAAAAAAAAAAAAAAGACATGAAAGACATGAATACTTGTGAATGCTCCCCAAAGGGTGACCTCGGCAGAGGAGGATTTAAAAATTCAAGTGGCTAGGATGAACTGTGGCTAGGATGAACTACTGTTCAATGGAATGAGTTTGCCTCTTTCCCCAGTCACTCCTATTAAGTGTCCATTGGGTTCATGGACAAAGTGGCCAGGGTTATGGTAATTAATGGAAAAAAGGTTATACACGGGCTCAGCAACATTTGCTTACATTCACCAAGGCTCTCCTGGCTACAGCCACTGTCAAGTGCCCCATCTGCCACCAGCACAGACCAACAGTGAGGCCTTGATATGGCACCACTCACAGGGTGAACAGCTAGCTATCTGATGGCAAGTTGATTACATTAGACTGCTTTATTTGTATGGGACAGAACCTTACTCTGGTTATAAATTTGCCTTCTCTGCCTGCAAAGCATCTCAGCCCTGGTTGTGGTTCTTTGCCCTGTAGAGTAATTCAAATCTTCATTCCTGATGTGTGTGGGACATTCATTCCTAAGTGAATTGGGCTGTTGTAGTTTTCCATTGACTTTAATTACAGGACATCAGAATACTAAGAGATACCCTCGAAGATTTCCTGTATTACAGATATATTGTTTATTGTGTAGTAGCACTCAATTTTCCTTGATAGTCAGGATCAATCGCCCCAACCACAGCAGTAAGCTTGTCTGATATCAGACTTTCAGAATGCCTTATACACTGTCAAGGATTCCACATAGCACTGTTTCATATCCAGGAACTCATTTCACAGAAAATGAAATTTATTAATGGGCTCAGGCTTATGGAATTCAATAGCCTTATAATGGTTCCCATCATCCTGAAACAGCCACGTGATAAAATGGTGGAGTAGCCTCTTGAAGACTCAGTTATGACACCAAGTGGGTGGCAATGCTTCATAGGGGCAAGGGGATGTCCCTCAGGCTGCAGTATCTGCTCTAAATCAGCATTCGGTATATGGTGCTATTTCTCCCATACTCAGGATTCATCGGTGCATGATCAAGGGATGAAAATGTAAGTTGCTCTACTCACTACTACTCCTAATGCTCTACTAAGAAAAGTTCTGCTTTCCATCACCAAGTTTTTGGCTCTGCTGATCTAGAGCCCTTAGATCCAAAGGACAGAATCTTCCACCAGTGAACATAACAATTATTCCACCAAACTAGAATTGAGACTTTAATTAGGCCACTTGGGGCTCCTCATGCCTCTAAATCAACATGTAAAAATGGGGGTTACTGCTCTGGCTGGGTGATTTATTCTGACTGACACGGGGACACTGTCTTTCTGCTGCATAATGGGAGTGATGAGAAGCATGTCTGTACTACAGGCAATCCTCCAGGTATCTTTTATTACTCCCATGGCCTATGATTAAAGTCAACTGAAAATTATCACAACTCAATTAGGCAGGACTGCTAATGGCCCACAATTTTCAAGAATGAAGGGTTGGGTCAACCCACTAGGCAAAAAAACCATGACCAGCTGAGGTGTTTGCTCAGAACAAAAGGAATATGAAATGGGTAGTGGAGGAAGGTAGTTATGAATCTCATATGACCATGTGACCGGTTGTAGACATAAAGACTGGAATAGTTATGAGCACGTCCTTTTTATTTGACATGAATATGTTTGTGTCTAATGTACCCTAATAAGTTTGCTTTCTTCTTTTTCTTATCCCCTAATTTAACAAGATGATAACTTTATTGTTCTAGTATTTAAATCATAGGATGTCAAGGGAGAAGAGTGAATATTACCCAAGAGCTCTGTATCCTTTTCTGGGAAAAAGTTAACATGCTTTCAGATGTACGTAGAAGAGTTGTATCATGACAAGTGTAAAGAAAACTTTGTTTTCATCTTTATTTGGAGATTAAGTACAGTCTAGAAAGATATGTTAAATGCCAAGTTGACAAAGGTTGGACTGTGTTAGATTTTCTGATGTGTCAACTTGGCTAAGCTTCATTCCCCACTTATTCATTTGGACACTAACCTAGGTGTTGCTTTGAAGGGATTTTGCAGATGATTAAATCCTTTAATCAGTTGATTTTGAGTAAGGCAATTATCCTAGATAATCGGGGTGAGTCTGACTTAAGCATCTGGAAGGACTTGGAAAAAAGGCCTTTCCAAGGAGTACAGGTGGGGAGTGTCAGGCAGAGGGCAAATAGACAGATGCACAGAGAAGCAGAGAAGAAATTCCACCTGTGTACAAACAGCTTCGCTTGTGTCCTAGGGTTGTAATTATTCCTAATTACCTGACTTACAAATTCTGGATTTACTCAGCTAATCCCCTCCACAGAAGAAAATTACTCATAATAAATGAATGAATAAATACAAATACATAGGAACTTAGATGATATAGAGATATAAATGTAGATATATACAGATATGAAAACAGACACGGACACAGACATAGATACAAATATCCTAGCGGTTCTGCTTTTCTGGTTGAACCCTTATTAATACAGGAGCCATTTTACAACTCTGCCTACCATGGGGTTTTTGGGAATGTAACTAGATACTGTAGCAATCACGAGACTCAGAATAGAAAGGGCCCGGGCTTGAGAGTAGGTGCTACCATTAAAAGCATCATAATGTTGAGAAAATCACTTAAACTGAGCTTCACTTATGTCTTCTATATTTCAAGGACCTATATCACAAAATTGTGAGCAATAGATGGGAAAAAAAAAAAGTAAATATCTTGTATACTTTAAGACATTATACGGGGGTGCCTGGGTGGCTCAGTTGGTTAAGTGGCCAACTTCAGCTCAGGTCATGATCTCACGGTCTGTGAGTTCGAGCCTCACGTTGGGCTCTGTGCTGATGACTCATCAGAGCCTGGAGCCTGCTTCAGTTTCTGTATCTCCCTCTCTCTCTGCCCTTCCCCTGCTCACATTCTGTCTCTAAGTCTCTCAAAAATAAATAAACATTAAAAAAAAAAAACACTATATGGATTTTGGTATTTTGGCTAAGAATACCTGCATTATTTTTGTTACTCAGCTCGCTGGGGATGACTAAAATGGAAGTTGGGTTGAACTTGGAGGATTGGCATTGGCATTTATGAGGCATGGACTTCTCAGAAATGCTCTATGTTGATTAACCGTTGCCCTGGAGTTTAGAATATAAGACCGCGAACACTAATATCTCTCTAACCTTGTGGGGAAACAAAAGGTATGACAGCCTTGAAATTACGGGTGCAGAATTTTTATGATTTTCATTACATTTCATATTTATTTTACCTTCACAGCATGCATAATGCCGTGTTAGTAAAATGAGATAATCTATGTAAAAGCAAGAAACATACAAGAAAAAAGTCTCTTATACTCACATCACCTAGAGAAGCTACATAAAGATGACCTTCCATTCCTTCATATGTGCGATTAAATTCTCCTGAGGAATTAAAAACTAATGGGCATGGACAATAAATGAGAAACAATGCAACTAGTACTATATCTAGAGCCTGTTATTGACCCAGAAAAGTTGAGTGAACCCATTCTGAATAACTACAGTTAATGACGGTGTATGTCTGGCTCTTTAACAAGCCCAATTAGGTTATTATTCTGAGTTGTTTTTGGGTGACGTCACTGTTTTCTTCCAGGTGAGTTCCTTTTTTTTTTTTTTTTTTTTAAATATAAACTCCAGTTAGCGAACATACAGTGTAATATTAGTTTCAGGTATAGAATTTAGGGATTCATCACTTATATACAACACCCGGTGCTCATCACAAGTGCAGATGAGTTTCATTGTACTCTGAAACAGTCCTTCAAACAATCTAACACATCCTTAATTAAATTTCTCATAGATATTGTCTGTGGAAAGAACTTTCATTTTTGGGTTTACTGGAACACAAAGAACTAAGAGCACATGCTAAATTCTGAGATCTGCGGCCTAGAATAAATATCCTACTCTCTAAAAATTTAGTCAAAAGGCACAGGACATTACTGGGTATCATTTTGATTTTAGCATTACTTTGAGTATAGTTCTGAAGTTTCATTTTTATCATAGGTGACACTTAGAAGGCTTACCTAAACAAATTCACTGTAATTTAAATTAAATTTTTATTTTGATCACTAGAACAAAACTTTCCAAATCATTATCAGAATTATGTTCAGGAAGCATTATCTTTTTAATTGCTGTATCTGTGTGGTATTTTAACTCAATCCTCACTCAAAACCTTTGGTAACAGAGTTCTTAGGAAAAATGATATATAACTACAAAAAAAGAAAAAAAAAACAGAACTAAATATGCTGAGGAAAAATGATTAATTTCTTAAAGGTATTAGGGAATTGCTGACTAGGACGAGTTCCTAGAAAGTTCATTCCCTCTTTTGAGATGTGCTTTTGAAGTTGCTGAATTACAATACAGTATAGGATCCTACGTAGGAGACAGAGGTTGGTGCTCATGATGTAGGATTTCTGACATATGACAAAAATAGGCAAGATCTAGAAATGAGGTAACATGGTCTCAAAAACATTCCATGTCTGACCAAAAGATAAAAAGATATAGGTTCTCTAGACTCTGCCTCATGTACACAACCCTCAAATGACTGCTATGTAGCATGCAGGAAACTACAACATTCCATTTTAACAACTATTTTTAAATAATTTACATAATAACTGTAAAAGACTGCTGTGATTCATATGTTTACTGTGCTTACAAAAAATATGGAATTCTATGAAGATCTGAACTTCCGCTTATTTTCTGTATTTATTTATTTTTATTTTTTAGAGAGAGAGTGTGCCTGAGTGACAGAGAGGGGCAGAGGGAGATAGAGACTCCCGAGCAGGCTCCATGCTCAGTGCAGAGCCTGAAGCAGGGCTTGATCCCACGACCCTGGCATGACCTGAGCTGAAATCAAGAGTAGGATGCTCAACCGACCAAGCCACCCAGGCACCCCTCTGCTTATTTCAAATGACTAGAACTCTATATGACAATTTGACATACAGAAACTTGAAATCACCGTATTTAGGTCCCTTCCAACCCAAATATCAATTCGTTATGTTTGCACTGTCCAGAGATCAAAATGATTTTAGTAAAATTAGTTGCATGATTTTTTAAAAGTTAGCATAAAATATGTAATCAGTCTACCTGCATATAACTTCAATAAACACATTTGAAAAAAGAGTGGTGTATTTAATATTAAAAAATGCAAGAAGCATAACATTCCAATGGTTTCATTTATAACCAACTAATTGGCATAAGATTCATTCTCACAATAATCTTGTTTGCTTGGGTATGCCAAGACAAAAGTACCACATGGAGAAGTAAGATGCTTAGATTTATTTGCATAAAATGAAGGATAAATGGATCTTTATTAACGGACTTGAAATGTTCTAAATGCACACTCTTCAGCTTCCTTCAAACACGTATGTCAAACTCAAGTTTACCACTGCAAATTCTCCTACTGTTAAAACCAGCATACTCTAACCACATTATTTAAAACATTAAGAAATAGAAGAAATAAAAGGAAAGATAGTAAAGCAACATAAAGAAAGGTGGAGATTTAAAAAGCTGACATAAAAGAACATTTCTGAAAAACTCCTTATTAAAAGTGGAAAAGACCAATTTTCAAATAAGACAACTTTGAATCTTAGATGTTCTTCACTTTTCAAATAATATGTCTCAATCCTTGTGTATAATTATAGTTGGTGTCAAATTCTATCAGGTTTGAGATGAGACTTCGCCAGTTTGGATGCTAAGGGAATATACTATCTCAGGCCGCAAAGGGTTTCATAAAAAGGTTGAAGGAAATGGAAATCCAACACTGGTTAAGAAAATCAGCAAATAAATTACAAAAACTGTCCATTTGCCTGTCCCTTTTAATCTTAATGTCGTATTCAAACTATTGGGCATGTAACTGAATATCTCAACTGTACCTGAAGAAATAATGGAGCGTGTCTCTGCAGTAAAACAGAACGGCACTAAACTGATGAGTTTAACCCAGCAGAAAGAGCGGCTGTAAACATGACAAATGCCTGCTATTGATTTCAGGTTTAATTACTCTGTGCAGCACTGACAAAGCCCATCAGATGTTGTTGTGAAGTGTAAATGGAACAGACTACACTTCACTGCCCATAGGAAACTGATGGTGTCTGCAGTTTGCATTGTTTACTTTATCCTCCGTAAACTTCAGCCTTGATCAAATTAACAAGTGCTACTAACCTCCAACAAACTACAATGCACTATGGTTTTACAGCAACAGCCTTGGAACAACAGTTCAGCAGCGTCTCATTGATAACAAATGTCAGTCTAATGGCTGCTGGTGAACCTTACAGCCCGGGACCTGCAAGTCCTGACTCCGGGGCCAATGGAATCTCTTCCTACAGGTCTGATGTGAAAAGCAATGGAAAGTTTTTCCACTGCTCATCACTGTGGTGCCAATAAACAGCTAGAGCCATACAGTCTTTCCCAATGAGCTCCTAAATTATTTAGTTTGTGGTTTCTGGTATTAGTTTTTCAAGAACATTTGTGACTAATTATAACTAACTTTTGGTGAATTGCTTTCTAGCTTTTCCTTTTCTGTCTCTCTTTTCCAATATATAAATTATTTGTATCTTTTTTCACTCAACAGCTTTTTCAAAGCAGCGATTTACTGAAAGATATTGATGAAAAAATTAATAATTCATAATACTTGCAAAGAACATTTTTCTGAAGTTGGAGGTTACTCAATAGACCTATAATTTGCTTTTCTCTACAAAAGCTGTGTCAGAATTTCCTATTTTATCAACAAAGGAGCAACAGAGTTCACTAAATGTTTGTTTCAAAGCTTCACGCAAATAGGTAAAAAAAATAAAATAGGATAACTGGAAGCATTTGCACTGGGTTCAGGATCTACCAAAGTCAGACGTAGACCTCGGAGACATCCTCCTCATGGTTGCCTTACTTCATAGTCGGCTGAACTCTCTTACCTCCACCTGCACACATTTGCTGGATACTAGTGTTGATGTTCAGAATCTGTTGCCAAGATCTTTCCCCAGTTCTTGGCAATGCCCAGCACAATGGCGGGCATCCGTTTCCCAGTTTATATTCCCAGGCTGGCAGGCTTCAATTTCTCATCCTATGTTTGTAATCTATGGAATCATTGCAATCTCTCACTTTGTCCTGGGTCTTGCATGGTATAATGTACTTCAGACAAGGATAAAACTAGGAGTCATGACATATAAGGGTTATTTGAAATAAATTCTAAAACATTTGATGTTAATCAAGCAAATTTCTTAATAAATGCTAGATTTCTAGCAGAGGAAAGACAATGCAATAAGAATTACTTAATTCATTTTAAAGGATAGTTTAACAATAATAAAAGAATGTTGACTATAAAAAATACCTAAATTACCCCTGTGTGCCTGATTATTTATCCAAAAGTCAAGTGGTGCAAATTCTTTTCCTAAAAATGTCTTTTTATATCCTTAAGTTAGAGGAAACTAGAGTTCAATCATTTACTTGAAAATATTTCTTGAGTGCTTTGTCTGGCTGCTAGGTGCTAATGATGAAGAAAACAGATCCTACCTCCTCCAATGGGGAAAAAAATAAAAATAAATTACTCAAATAATTGTATAGTTGGCATTGTAATGAGTACTATGGAGGAAAGTTAAAAGGAGCAACAAGAACCTGAAAAGAGACGTCTGCTTTAGACTGAGGGCCAGGAAGGCTTCTTTGAGCACAAGACATTAAACAGACCTGAGGCTGAGTAGAAGGGATCCAGGAGAGGGAGTGGCACGTGTAAAAGCTACCAGGTGACAGCCCGACACAACTGAGGCTGAAAGAAGCTTGCTTAATACGCCTGGAAACCAGTGAACAACATGGATAACGGCTGTGATATGGATGGAGAGGTAGACAGTAACTGGGACAGACAGGCCATATTAACTATTTTAGGCTCCATGCTATCAGGAGCCTAGGGAATTCACTGAAATATGTTTAGCACTAAAGGTTCAGATAGGAATTTTTTTGTTTTGGGTGGGTTTTTTGGGGGATAGGGTGGGGCTTGGGTCCATGCCGACTGGTTGTAAGGAACAGCCCCAGGTCAACAGTGGACAAGCGCAGATGCAGGAACCAAGTGGGAGGCTAATACAATAGTTCAAGCAAATTATGATGGTGGCTTGGTTTGGACGGTAGCTGTAGAGATGGGAATCCAGACATTACTGACAGGGTGTCAGAATACTGATAACAAAACAAACAAATCAAAATCTTCTCCTTGGCACTGTTTATTAAAAATATATATATACACTCTATGTAGTATTTATAAATACATATACTATATGTAGTATATATATTTAACATATATTAAATACTTAACATTTCATGTATGCATATATATACTAGTTTGTTTGTTTGTTTTGATTTCTTTACCAGTATGGGCTGAAATCTTCCTTCTCAGTTATTTAAAAAATAATGTTTCTGGACGTTCATTTCTCTAAATATATGGATTTTCTGTAGACTCCTTAAGTATTAGTGGAGATCCCTCTCACAGGGACACTACAAATGGCAGAATATTTAAGCAGTGCTAGAGATTCTAGTTTAGTTAAAATTATGCTAACTGTTAAGTTCTGAAGCATTTCTAGATTTTATTCTTAAAGACCAAATCTTTACAATAGCTTGATATTTTAACTGATTATTTTGCAGTTTTCACAGTAGAGAGAAAAAGGAAATCTCTGATGCGGTCTACAAATTTAGTAGTCAGGGTTGGGGAGGACACCTGAAACCATCCTGTCTGCTTCAAACACTATCTGAGTTGGCCTCAGTCACAGACACTGGATGAAGGACTTGGAAGACAGGAACTGATGCCCACAGAGATACCCTGAGGCAAAATGGAAGAGCAACAGGGCATTTGTAAAAGGTGCCCTACAACTTCCAACATGGAAAAAAATAGGGCAATTATGAATTCCAAGCCAATTCACTGATTAGAAAAAACTTCAGGCCTGGAAGCCACTACTCATAAGTCTGTCCCAAACTTAACACGGGAGAAATGTTTCCGATTAATAGCAAAAGAGAGTTTTCTACTTCTCTTTGCAAATCTCTCATTCATTTACCCATTTCTTGTAGGTAATACACAACGGCATCTTGTCTAGACTTTGAAATTGTTGATCCGTGGCATTCGAAATGGTAAAAAATAAATACGATTATTAAAATAGTAAAATTATATGTCTCCCTTTAAAACGCGTTAATGCTTTCTAATTGGTTACCAAACATCTGTGGGCTGAATTCATCAATCAAAGATCCACAGACTCTGAAGAGAAAATTTAAATAATTGAAGGTCAAATTATATGATGATTTGTAGGAAACCTAGGAGAGGTTTACCCAACAGGTAAAAAGTTCTTAGTGAAAGCATCCAACCATTCTCCCCCAGATACTGAGCGCTTGCTAAACCGAAGGCCCTGAACTAGGTGGGGTGTCACTTGGGCACCAGAGTAAATCCGAATCAAGAATCCTGTCCTCATGCTGCTTATTTATAATGCTAGACACATTAATTTAAAATCCTCCTTTTATTTAATTACTTTGCCTCAAACTACTGAACCAAGATGTACGTGACCATGATTCAATAAGAGGTAAAGTGTCAAATGAAGCCTTGGAAGCCATGATCTCTCTCTATGGAGAAAACCAGTGACTAACATTTTGCTCTGCACCAGGGACTGCATCACACAATTTGTCACTGTCCAAATACAATTTTCTTTTTTTGTAAATGAGTCAGTCACAAACCTCTGATTGCGCCATTTCAAATGCAAATAATTCTGTTCCAACTGCCTCTTTACATTAGCTAAATGAAGTCATCAGTAACCAAAATTGGAGAAAAATCTTAACACAACTGCCGTAAACAACTTTTAAAGTTTTATATCCCATAAGAATGAAACCGTTATGAGATAGTTAAGATTCATTAGAGATATCCAACCCTGATATGACTCATATTCAAAAACAATAATACTTTCCCCCATAACCAATAGTGGCCAGAGCAAATTATAATCAAAGATAGATTTCTTGGAGGGTGATGATACCATTAGATTTAAGGAATTAAAAATACATGAAACTTTTGAGTTAATGAACAGGGTCCTTAACTGCTCATTTAATTCAAACAGCTGTTTGTTAATGCCCTAAGCAGTGTCATAAACTGTGAAAATACTGTTGAGTGCAAGACACTAGTTAATGCTATAAAGCAACACATGCTCTAATATTAAAAGGATTTAATGGGATTAATAGAGAATAAAACATTAACTCCCTATTATGATGTTTTAGAACCCAAGGGCAAATTCTGGCTAAAAAGGACTCTGGTTCTAAAACCACAAAAAGTAAACTCCAGCACTGTACAGCAAATCATGGCAATTTTATGCCCTTGAAAAAAAGTGGAACCCTGATAAGATCACATCTGTTCCAATCACATACTGGATAAAATCACTGTTTACTAAAGTCCTAAATAACTAAAAATGTGGAACCCCAACAGGATCCCATCTGTTAATGCTACAACTTGGATATGGTCCCATTAGAAAAATTCCATATAATAATGTTCCAGCATAAAATAGTGAAGAATTTGGATTTCATTTAATCAATTTTGCCTATAGACTTATAGGCTGATTTTCTGCAAATATACCATTTCATGATCTATAACGCATTTTTCCTATGGGTAGTTGCTACAATTTTAATAGATGAAACCAAAATTGACATGAAATAATAAATTTCAAAGTCTTTCTCCATGAATTTCAGGAATTTTAGCCAATTTCTGGTCATTACTTCATTCCTCACACTGTATTACAGAGTATTTTCATAGGAAACTTATTTTAAATATGTTTATAATATAAGACATTACAAAATTTATAGCAACGTCCTTTTTCTAAATTTTAGCTATTTGTAAGTACCGTGAAGAATTTCAATTCTGGATTAAATATATGACTTCACAACTCAGAGAGAAATGCTTTTATATTTAGTACTCACTTGGTAGAATATTATTTAACTCTATAACATAGCTAAATATCATTTTAGAGTTAAGTATTAAGATACTTGTATACTGAAATGTATACTTAATATTGAAAAATGAGGACTGGTGTATAGAGAAAAAATTAAAATAGTTTTGATGAGGTTGGTGAGATTAAGTATTCAAAATGTCTAAAAATATAACAGATTGTCATTATTGGAATATATTCTTATCTTTTAACCATTGTAATATTTAATTTTCTTAGAGTATTATGAAAATGGAGTTTCTCTTAGATTTTTGTTATAAGCAAATGGTAAAACAAGAATTGGTCACCATTTTATTGCAACCTTCTTCTGTGCTAGGCACTATACTAAATCGTTATAAATCTAGTTTAATTTAATGCTCACCAAAAATTCCATGAATATGTAATACTGTTATACCCATTTGGCCGATGGGGAAACAGAGTCTAAAGGAGATAAATCAAATTCCTAGGATAAAATTCTCAGGATCAAAAACCAGGAGTATCTGGTTGCAAAGCTCATGTTTGTACCCACTGTGTTGTACTGCTCCAATAGGCATTTTCCTTGTAGAGAATATTAAGAAATTAAGGTTGATAAAAGTAAGCAGGTTTATTAATAACCATGACTGGGAATAATGTACATATTTTACTGGATCAGTTTTGAAAATTTTTACTTGCCAGAAATATATAAACTTCCTCTTAGGGGCTTCATAATGGACATGTGGGTGCCCTGGGCAGATTAATATGTTGTTCTCCTTTCAATCCATTTTATAGATGAATCATTTGCTTCTTTTCATCGGATGAAAATGAATTATATAATTCATCAAAATTTTCCTTTGCCCTGGCTGCCAGCAAATTTGAAACAAAATTCATTTAAATATTTATTCAACATTGATTTAGCTGGAATGAAGAATGCATCAGCGGTAGTCAGGTTGTTTTATTTCCACTTCGGCATGCTATATCCTTTGATAGATGAAATTAAAATTTGTCTATTATGTAAAGAGTTGAGTGTGGAGCTCTGAGCTAATGAGAGCCATATTTCCAAATTATTCCATTGATGTTTTATTGAATGGCATTTTAATGATTGAATTCATGATGATTAATTTTCTATCTGAAAATATTCAAGAGAAAGTTATAAAGGTCATTTAAACTATCGATTACTGTGGGTTCTCTCATCTTTATTCCCATATTAAATCAGTCTTCTATAATGCAGCACGGTTAAATTATATTAATGTAATTTCTTGCAAATATAACTTCACTAGCTAGAAAAATAAAGTCATATTTAAAAATATTTGAAGACTTGTTAGTTTTGAAGCCATGAAATATTTAAAAAATGGTAAAAAAAATCATTATCTAAAGACAATTATTAAAGTTACAAAAGTCAGAGCAATGACAGTAATAATTTCAAAATTATATAGAGGATATTATTTTTTCATGGGCAAAAGTTATACTTTTATTAGTAGTAAAATTTGACTAGAACTTTGACTAGCATATAGGCTAATATAATTACCTTAGAATTATAAAGATAATAATTTCCAAAATAATAATTAAACACATGGTTCTGTACCCTAAATGATATGCTAATTCACCCACGTATTTCTTAAGGAATTTAAGTATGAGGAAGATATTTGTTGCACTGGATGACTGTTTTAGAGGAATGATTATGGACTTGAGAGACGTACACTAGCTACATAAACTTGAAGGAATACTTCACTGCGCTTCAGTTTCTGTAACTATAAATGAGAATGTAACATGAAACCACATTGAATTGAGTGATTTAACTACAACAAATACTACTTTTTTCTCTTTCTATTTCTAGTACATTCTCTGCTACCTTTCTAAGCAAAAGAGAATATAATTCTTTACTTACGTTTTTGTTTAAAGTTGTGACAAAATTCAAATCTATCTATATATTTCTTTGTTCTATTCCTGTTACTAAGATATTTTTCTCCTTTGTAAAATTGCTTCTGCTCTGATTTTTTAAATAACTATTTTAAGGGCCTGGATCTCATCTACGCTTTAATGGTGTGAATTATCTCTCACATTTACAAAAATGTTGGGGGATGTGCTTATAGATGAGTGAAACAACTATAATTTTATTGAATTATTGTAAACTGTTTTCTGTGGAAACACCTTCAAAACTAAAAGAGGAAGAAAATTTAAGGTGAAATTAAATTTGCTATACATCCTATTTGAAATGTTTGAGCTATAGAAAACTTTTTAAAAATATATTTCAAAAAGGAATGACTTCCTATAATCTGAGGAGAGGATGAAAGCAAGGTCATTGATTTATTATTAATTAGTCTTTTTTTATTGAAAAGCATCTATTTCTTAAGGTTTCTTTTCTTTTGGTAAATTCAATATGTATCGAGTATTTAAAAAACAGCTGATTTCCAATATTTGGAGAAATTCAAGAATACCTGCACATATAAAATTGTTGATAGTTAAAATGACTATTATTTGTTAACAAAATTTAAAGAGATATAAAAAGAATCAGTAATTTATTTAAAGCAGCATTTTTGAAAAAAAGAGATGTGTGAGGTTTTCTTTCAGTTTGAAAACTATACTTTCCTCTCAATAAATAGTATCTATTTCTTTCTCTTTATTGTTAAGAACAAACACAATTTTTCTAAATAGTGTTAATAATATACCATTAACAGAGTAATTCCACAAATAAAACTACAAATAGTATGTAAACAGTGGTGGCTTGCTGGAAAAAATGCTTTTATATTACTGTCCTATCTCTTTCATTACCAATTGTAATTTGTAATGATGATGTAGTAACGCAGCAGAATTAAAATAAGAAAGAAAACTTTGCAACAGATTTAAATTCTCTAACCCTAAAAGTTGTTAAAGGCATTTTAATTTCCCAAAGCAAAAGAGACAATTGTATACAAGATTCTATTTTGAGTCTAACCTTATTAAAAAATAAAAACAACATTAAAGAAACCTATTCTCCATTTGGAGCAAGTGGAATTTATGTTAGTAACTCCAATTAACTCTAATGGGAGTTACATGAATAAATTTCAAAAGCACTGAGAAGAAAGGAGTTTTGCTATTATAAGGAATTCAGAGAGAGAGCCTAGATATGATTTCATGCAAACTGTTGAAATGTCATTGAAAACATCTGTGAAAATTGATCAATAAGCAGAAAAATATTTAAAATTATGATGCAATGAATTTGTATGTCATCACAGAATCAAATATATGGAAAACTATTAACCTTTTAATAGAATTTTTGAAGACGTTTACTTTTTTTCTATTTCTAGTCCGAATTGAGGAACGAAGCCTGGCTTAAGAGAAAATATGTAAATTTGATTGCCTCTAACTTTTAATAACCTCTATCTTTTGTAGAAAGTAAGTAACTTTTCTGACTATTATAAATACACCTATTTCTTAGTGCCTATTGTGATATATGCTTTAACTTTTTACAATTAGTTTCTACAACAGGCATGTGAGGTGTCTGTTACTGTTTTACAAATCTTAATTATTTTAATGATTGGAGAGTCTATGAATAGTTTGCCCAGGTTGCTTCTGTAAACCTTAGGATTGCCTCTCCATGTTTGGACCCCTAATCCTAGAGCCTGAGAAGCCACACTACACAGTGTCCTTTGAATACAGTCTCTCTCAATATGTGCCTATTTATGAATGGCAATTTTAAAATAGTGACTAAAAACTCTACATTATTTAATTATGTCAAAATTTTGAGAATTTTTTTATAATGATCAGAAGATACTGATTCAATAATATTTGAATAAAAAATAAGTAGATACATAATGAACTATTATCAACAGCTTCAAACCGTTGAGGCGTACTTCTAAAGAACATTTCATACGATGCAGGCCAAGATGAAAATCATTAAATGTGCTGAAATGGCAAGGATTGTGCCTCCATTATGTGCTTGTTATCCTTGAGTCAACCAACTCTTCATACAATTGCAAAAGAAGAGAAAAAAAAATTAAAGAACACATACAAAGTGCTAGAAACTCATGGACCAAAGTTAGCATCTAAGAGATAAGCTCTGGGGTGCCTGGGTGGTTCAGCTGGTTGAGTGTCTGACTATGGCACAGGTCATGATCTCGTGGTCTGTAAGCTTGAGCCCGAGTCGGGCTCTATGCTGACAGCTCAGAGCCTGGAGCCTGCTTCAGATTCTGTGTCTCCTCTGTTCCTCCCCCATTCATGCTCTCTCTCTCAAAAATAAATAAACATAAAAAAATATTTAAAAATAAAGGTAAGTTCTAATTAAGGATTCTATAATAATTTTAGGTCTCTAGAAAAGTCTTCTTTGAACATTTAAATCTACTTTCCTATTTGTTTACATTTTACACATACATGTGTCTTTAGGGAAATATTCCTGATACGCTTAGGGAGTGTCTTTTGTATGTTTTATGAAAGTTCATTGTGCAGAGTTAACGGTAATTGGAAAGACTTTACCAAGAGACGGTGCCCGACATCTGCTCACATTTCAGACCCATATCAACATGTGCCTCCTTACAACCAGCAGTTTATAACACAGTGATTACAAGCCTGCATGCTTAATTATCTCAAATGTTTTCAGAAATTTTCTAATAATGATCAGAAAATTTTAATGCAATTGAGAAGTATTAATGATAGCCACAAAACATTAGCTACCAGTTACTGAAACACGTAATTTATTCTATCCACATATAAGGGTTATATTTTCACAGCTGAATTTTACGAAAATGGCCACCGACTTCAAAATAAGAATCGTGTTTTTGAACACTGTATTAGAAACAAACAAAACATCTCGTTGCTTCCCCGCCCCTCACTTTTTCCCTCCCCTTTTTATTCTCTTCTTCCTTTCCCTCTTCTTCCCTTCTAATATTGATTAAGCAGCTAATAAGTGTCAGATGCTCTAGGTCAGGTAATGCACAGGATAAAAACTTGCTAACAGAGTACATGTGTGAAACATTGAATTTGCACACTTGTTTCTTTCTCATTAGCAGGAAGGCAGACACGAGCATGGCAAGACTAATGAAATCTTGGTGCCAAGCCAAAGAACCAAGGGCTTGATTTAAAAAAATAAACAAAAGATATACATTTCTACAGTTCATAATTTGTAGAGTTCTAATGGAGTATTTTGTAAGACCTAAAAGTAAACTGTTATTCCATTAAAATGGAATATTAAAAAATGGTGAGATATTTCAGTAAAACTGATATTAAAATATATTTTTATCACTGGAATATGTATATATCATATAAATTATATCTATTTATATGTTATATACACTCTATTTATATGTTATATGCACTTCCTATATTTATATGTTATATATTTAGTTTCCCTTAAGATGCTGAAGATTATGTGATAATCTTTACCTAAATAATATAAAAATATAAATTGAAGCTAGGATGAAGGGCTTAGTTATTTAAAATATTCATTAATTTTGTCACCTAGTAATAAAGAAGAGTCCATTAGATTTGTTGCTGTAACAAAAGTTCAACCTGGAAAGGGCAAATTATACGGGCGATGTTAAATTTCAAACTTTGATTTTCATTAAAAAAATGGAGTGGTCAAGGTGTTGGTAAAGAAATATGTAAAGCTTAGTAGGACCAATTGCAGGGCATACATAAAATACCATCTTCACTTTTTATAGTAAAACATAAAAATATAAAGTAAAAACTTATTTTTAAATGTCATGGAAAAACACATCAAAAATCTGATATTTAAAAAAGAGAACTCTAGATTTTGCTGATGTAAAAATAACTTCACCTCAGAATTATATAGAAATAAATACAATCCAAGAAAAAATAAAAAGCACGAAGTAATAATATGCGCCCTAGCCTATTTAATGGGAACCCTTTCGTCTTTCAGATATATGGCATCTTTTCGGATATGCATGTCTTTGATTGCTTGGGCAATCTCACCAACACTTTCAAATGAAGCAGTTTTGAACTTTGCATGATTTCTTTTTTTAACTTGCTTAATTTTGACAGTATTTGAAGATTTCATCTAGCTAACTAGGAGGAAGATTAGGGAACTGACAACATACACCCTGTGTGATACATTGGTTCTTGGTTTGCCCTGCTAGCTTTCCCACACTCCTTTTCTGGTAAAAGACCTAGACTCTTATCTATAGAGGTGGATTTGTGATCAAATGCAATTGATTTTAGTTGCCAATTTCATAGAAAAGTTGAAAGGTCTTTTCAGAATTCATTTATCAAGTTTGTAATATAATCCACAAAAAACCTAGCAAATAAGACCTACACACATTCAGAAAACTCACCGTGAAAAAGGGGAGAATCTGATTCTTGGCTGTCATGATGAAGACCAAGCTTAAGGTAGCATCTGACCAGCCTCCCTGAGACTGCGAGCAGGTGGGAGTAGGCATGACTGTGTAGGGCTTAAGCTGAAAGAGCTGAGAAGCCAGAGAACTGAACGACTGGCCACCCCCTCCTACTAGGGTGTGGAACAAATGTATCTGGACTTAATATTGTCCTTTTCTCCCCATACTCCTTGATAAACTACTACATGACTAGCAGATAGATCATTGGACCAGGAGTAATGGTGACTGTCTTGATTGATACAGAGGCAGAATATGTCTCCCTCTGACATCAGGGGCACATGCAGAAGCATGAGAATGCCCTTTAAGGGAGCAATCAGATTTTTCCTTCTCTGAAGGGTGAGAATAGCTAGAGTTGATCCCTTTGCAGGAATAATGGCCCTTGGGCTCTTGGGTAATGGTGGGAGGGTGCCCTGTGGGGTGGGAGGGGTGAGTGTAGAAGGGTGCTGGTGATAGTTAGTATTGGATTTAGGAAAAAAGCAAGAAGGAGTTAAGGACAGAATAATAATATATGTGTAGCTTACAGGATTGAGGCTTGGGGGTCACTGAATAATTATTAAAAGAAAGAAAACCTCATTTTGAAAACAAGACAGGTTTAATTCATTTAAAAAATTTCACGTTCAGTAAAATTTCATTTTATATTTTTACCTTAGTGGTATTCTAGTTTTCTAAAAGTACTCTCAATAATCTTGAAGACATTTAAGAACAAATTTTATAGCCCATTTCGTATAAATTATTATAGAAGAGTAAGAAGCAAATGAAGAAATCTGATCGATGTATATATACATGTATTTATTTATTCGTTTAATATATATTTCTTGAACATCTATTATGAGTCAAGCTATCTTTTAGGCATTGAGGCCAAGGCAGTGAGCAAACATAATATCCCTAACCTCATATCTATTATTCATAAGTTAAGAGACATAATTTAAATTATGCACAATTAAATAATGCACTTTTTCATGGGGCTCATTTTTTATTTTTAGTTTTTTAAGGTAGGCTCTTCTACGCCCAATGTGGGGCTTGAAATCATGATCCTGAGATCAAGAGTTGGACAGTAGGTGGAAACCTACTGAGCCAGCCAGGCGCCCCTCATGGGGCTCTTTTTTTTTTTTTTTTTTGAGTATAGTTGATACACAATGTTACAGAAGTTTCAGGTGCATGACATAGTGATTTGAAAACTGTATACATTATGCTATGCTCACCACAAGTGTAGCTACGATCTGTCACCTTACAATACTATTACAATACCTTTGACTCATTCCCTATGCTAGGCTTCCAGTTGTGAAATAAATTTGGCACAGGAATAAAAGGTACCATGTGGGGCTGATTTGAATTAGAGAGCCAGAGAATTGAGAGAAAGAGCCAGAGAAATGGGGAAAGAGAGAGAGAAGATCGATGTTGAAGTTTGAAATATCCCATCTGCTGTTAAAAAAAAGTTAAAATATATGAAAGTGTTAATATCTCAATCGAATAGATTTCATTAACTCATTCAGTTATTTGGAAACATTCACTGAGCATCTATTATGCAATATCATTATCATATACAATTATATTTTTATAGCAAATAATAGGATTTTACAATTTCAACTCATTTCATAAAATACAGTCTTAGGTAAAACAAATCATTTTACAAGGAATTAAGTTAAAAAGAAAAAAAGACTACTCTCAAATGAGTTAATATTACTACTAATGTAAACTTTTAATTTAGCATTTGTGTAAGTCACATCTACTACTATTAATTTCATTTCTTCAAAGAGAACCTTATCTATTTGAACTGATGGTTGTTCTATGTATACAAAGATTCAAAACCTTTCCATATTTTGACCAGGTAACTTTGTTTTATGTTCTATTTATACTTCATAAATCCATTATAAGCCCATCTGGAAAAGCAATTATATCCAGGCATCAACTAATTTACTAGACTTCCTTCTCAATGGATATGTGGTTTCTACTTTAGACAACCAATTTCCATAGCAAATCAGGTGGATTTAGTTTCTGCATCCCTGTTTATACATAAGCTAAATTAAGAATGTTATCATAGATGTAGCTACTGGCCAAATAGAAGGTGTAAGACTTGGGAGTCACAATCACACGGACAATTAGTGGAAGCTAGGTCTGCAGCATTTTGCTCCATGGCCCTTCCCCCCACAGCAGGCTACAACCGAATAGCTCAGTGATTCAAGAGAATAATGAAAAGTGGATAGGGTATACACTTAGAAGCTACTGTTTAGCCATTTGCTTTTTTGTACAAGTCACTTAATCTCAAGGTATTTGAAGTTACACATCTATAATTTGAAAATAATAATTCCCAGCTCACATGAATTTACATGGGGGGAATTTATGGGAAAGCTACTGTCATTCAAATCAACCAAATATTATTGATAAATGTAAAATCTTGCTATATGAATATTCTGCTATGCTAACGTTTTACTCCCAGGGGACACCCAGCTGCTGAAGATCATTTACTCATTTTTTTGGGAGTCAACTACTTATTGATGTTTATCTCTATTGACATGAAATACGTGCGAGAATTCCTTGCCTGTTCTGCAAAATACAAATAGCACTTATATTTTCTCTGCACTGCAAGACTCAGGAATTTATTTTATACTTAAGAATAAGCAGAATTAGATAAAAAGTTTGACAGAGGTATCCTTACCATACTAGCAGTAAAGCAACATAAAAAAACCCACAGGCAACTTACTGAATTCATATGTATATGTAGACACACAAATATACATGTATATGTGTATTTGTGTTTATATGTCTAAATATATGTGTGTAATATACATACATGATGAAATATTCAATATTTAGATACTATATTGAAAGAAAACCAAAGTTTTGGATGAAGTCATTCATATTAGTCTTCACTCAAATAACCTCTTTCATTTTAACACCAAAGTACAGAAAATATGTCAGTCAAAAATAGCACGTTTTATGCAAACTTTTCCAGAAGATTTATATAGATTCACCTGATTTGCTTTCTTACCATTCATTTGCTCAAAGTTACACGAGGCTGGGTTCCAGCCTGGTACAAGCTTCCCATTCTGGAAGTCATGGTGGTAACTTGACAATAGCACAATAGTTAATGCTATTGTAACAGCATTGTATGGTGATAGATGGTAGCTACACTTGTCCCGAGCACATCATAATATATACAGAGTTGTCAAATATCTATGTTGTACACTTGAAACTAATGTAACATTGTGTGGCAACTATGCTTCAATTAAAATAATTATAAAATATTTTTTTAAATCACAAGACTCTGGAGGAAAGGCTTCATCTCTCTACAGCCAGTATCTGTGATCACCTGTATATATGAATAATTGGTGTTTTAGATATATAGGTATCACCATTTTTCTGATAAAACAAAAATTTTATATTTAATATTCAGAAACTCATATATTTTTATAAGTTGTTTTCTCATGGTCTTCATGTAATATATACTTGTTATATATATTTTTTTAAATGGAGGATTAAAAGTAATGTAATCAAAATAACAGTACATTGTAACTTTTCTTCAATTATTTTAAAAATATTATTGAAATTACATAAAAATATGGGGCGCCTGGCTGGCTCAGTTGGAAGAGCACGTGACTCTTGATCTCAAGGTTGTGAGTTCGAGCCCCATGTGGGGTGTAGAGATTATGTAAATAAATAAAACTTTAAAAATTACATAAAAATGCATCTCCTCCATTAGGTATCAATATAAAATGCAAGTAAAATATGTAAGCCAAATAAAAACTTAAAATGGTAGATATGTAAGAGTCTAAGGAAACAGATTTCTGTAGAGTTTTTTTTTGGAACTTATATGGTATGCAGAAACATAAATTTTAAATGAGGTTTTATAAAAATTCACACTAATAATAGTGATTAATAGTTTGGTATTTAATGATAACATCTTATAGTAGAAAGCTTCAAATTATTGTATTTTAATAGAGCAACGAAAATATAAAAAAGGAATCAGTAAATATTTCCAGATGAAATTTGTAAGGTTGCATGAAAGAATAAAAATCAATTTTTTTGACTGAGTTATGAACCTCAAAAACCATGCAAATTAACTGCTTTTAATTAACCACTTGCAAAATGGAAAATTGTTTAAGCAAAGACCCAAACTCATCCTACGGTATTTTCTATTTTCTTTCTATTCATATATTTAATAGCATTCAACAGGGGATATAAACGGAGATGAAACTCATATCCTGAGACTTATAATATCTATGTTATGGAATTTCATAAGGCCAAGAAAAAACACTGTGTTTAGTCTCCTCTAAAAACCTAGATTAGATGCCTGTAGCATTACGGTTATCTATGTCTCTTCTTAGCATTGAAAACAAGGTCCTGTGTCATCTGTCAACACTTACTGCAACTGCCATATTCCCTGCACGGCAAAGTGCTCTTCCAGAAATACTGTCCTGTAGCAAACTTCTGAAGGACCTCTCTCTGAACTGCCCCATGGAGGCAAGGAGAGCTCCGCATAATCTTCAGCAGATTAAGGTAAGGAAAGATTATCTTCCAACCATGAAGACTGGGGACATATGTAAATTTAAGCACAGAGTATATTTTCAAAGTCCAAACCAGATCTTTCATGTAAGAGAATTTCCAGTGAGGCTTCTGGCTACATACTTATTTGGTTATCTGTACTCATGCCTCTGTAGAACGGTGACAGTGAGGAGCCTCTAGTGTCATAAAAGCCTCAACGCTCTGGACACGTTATGTATTTCAGCCTACTCTTTGTATAGAACTCGGGTTTGAAAGTTAAGAATCTACTAAGGCCAAGTGCTCTTTGGATAGGATTATCAGGCCAAGTTTTTCAGAGGAGTGTCATTTAAACTGATACCTGAATGATAAGAAAAGGTGAATCATGTAAACATGAGAAGCAGGAGTGATTGTGGCAGAGAGAAACAGGAGTTCAAAGACCATTAGGCAACTAGGAGATTGGAAAGTTCAAGACACGGAGAGAAGGCCAATGTAGCCAAGCTGCAGAGCGATAGGAGATAAAATCAGAGAGGTAGGGAAGGATCACGTGTGACTTTGCATGCCCGGGCGATACATTTAGGTTTTATTTTGAGGGCCACGGGAACCCTTAGAGGGTTTAAGCAGGGGCATGACCTGATTTACATTTTGAAAAAGATCACAGCTCTGTGGAGAATTGATTATAGAGGCGCGCACCGGTGAAAACCGGATCTGGAGGGGCAGTGGAGGAGAGCTGCTTTGATTAATGAAATGTGCTGGCGGACACCAGTTGTGATTCGGAAAATGCGAATTTCCTTAAAATGCACACATTTTGAAAAACTGGGTCCCATCGTGGGTTTTATTTGAATCAAGATCAATAGATATTAAATATGCAGATGCTATCGCATTAGGCTTTTCAATTTTTGGGTTAGAGAAGGGCCCCTCGGCCTCTTGAGGCATAGGAATCAGAGGCATGGCTCCCAGCAGGCCATCGGCCTGCACTCAGGGACAAGGTAACAAAGAAACCTCGGCTTCCCTTCCCTCAGTGCCTCCTCCAACAATACCAGTAAGATACACACTGACCGAAGGTGAGGGGCTTTAGTGGCTTAGGGAAATAGTGAATTTAGCATGAAAGAAAAACGTGGTATGCAGCAAGGTACCCGATAAGTAGCATAAGCAGTAACTAACCTAGAAGATAAAAATTATAAAAATAATCTTTATTTGGTTATTTATTATCTGTTAAGTGCTATGTCACGGAAATTATTTCATTTAATTTCTACCTTAATATTGCCCTGGTTTGAAACCTTAGAAATCTAAGGGTCGTGGAAGTCAAATAATGTGTAAGTTTAGGAAACTAGTGAATTTTTTATTCAAAACCACTTTCGTCTGACCCTATAGCTCCTCTTTCAATCATGATATTGTACCTGTTTTCAAAGAGAGGAGTGGTTGCTTTGAAATGTTATAGTCAAAGAACACGTCAGTAGGACAAGCCGAAGAGTTACAGTTTTCAGAGACAAGAAACCAAAGGCAGGGCATTCCAGAAAAGACAAAGGTAGGAGTGATGGAAAGATGTGAAAGCACGCAAAGGGCAGACTTAGAAAATAGTATTTTCTTTGGGGCAAGTGATAGAGACTGGCTGCCCGCAGTGAGCTATTATTTTAGCCATGTTCTGGCCATTAAGATGTCACTGGAAATGGCATAGGTTGATTCCTGACCTCGGCCAGAAACCTGCAAAATCCTACCCCCTCCCTTTCTTCTTCCATCTCCAGGTAAGAGGCCAAAGACTGGCAGGGGGGATCAGGACCTTGGGACTGGCAAAGCCATGAGCTAAAAGCTGCCTGGGTCTCTGAAAGATCTCACAAAGAGGTTGCTCACTAATCAAGGATATCCACATTGGACATTTTGAGCAAGAAATAAACATCCATTAGGTTTAAAAGTTGTGGTCTTTTGTTTTAGCTCCTAGAATCATTTATTCCAAATAACACATAGTGGACAGCTCATCTGGTGAAGATGTGAAGTGAGGGCATGTGAAGTTAGACTCTTGCAATAACTGTTTCCAATTCTCTCCTCCTTTTCCTGCACTATAGATTCAGGGTCCCTTGGAATTAACGCAGATCATAAGACATTATTCTGGTCAATGAGTTGTAAATGTAAATTTCATGACTATTTCCCTTACCTAATCCCCCAATTCAGTTCTTTTTGTTTGAGAGAGGATGTGATAGCTGAATTTGTACCAGTCATGCTGTAATCATAAGGGAAAGGGCAAGAGAATCTCAGCGGTAGGAGTCCTAACATAAATAAGCTACTGTACCAATTTCAGAAACTGCTCACCTACAGATTCCTTTAAATATATAAACAAATAATTTTCCATTTTCTTAAACTACAGTTATTCAGGTTGTTTGGCTAGAACATAATTCTAACCAATACAAAAAAAGCTAAGTGGATATAAAACAGTGTTTCTCAGCTGGGGGTGCTTATGACCTCCCGGCCCCATCCCCTGGGATGTTTGAGAGCATCTGGAGACATTTTTTGGGGTCACCATTGCAGGGATGTAACTGTCAGCTAACGGATGGAGACCTACAATGCACAGGACAGCCTCACACAACAAAAGATTACCCGGTCCAAATGTCAATAGTGCTAAGGTCGAGAGACTCTGCCGGAACATGGACAGCCCCTCTGCAGCATTAAAAGGCATTAATACTTCTTTACAGAAAATCATATGCCCACTACAGAATTTTGAGCAAGAGTATCATGAATAAAATGAGGAAGAGCGAACAACACCCTGGGTTTTATGTAGAAAAGGAGTGGTGGAAAGTACAAGTCTAGAGTTCAGAAGCTCAGCTAAGAGACGGGCCATTAGAACCTGAATGTCAGTGGTAGAGAAACACAAAGGAAGGGGCAGCCTCACGATTTATTAGGAAAAAAGAGGTTGATGATTGAATGAAGGTGATAGGCAGCTGAAACGAATATTTCAAGACTTGGTATTGGGCTAGAAGAATGAGATTAAACATTTACATGGATGAGTTGGATACTTTAATCACTTATTCTAATTTTCACAAACATATAACCCTCCCAAAACAATGAGAGCAAAATATCTAAATAGGAGGCCTTCCTTTCTGCTTCTTCCCTGAGCTGGCTGAAGCGTTAGAGGGTGTTACAAATGAAATAGCAAGGCAGCCATGTTTTGAACAAAGGCGTAATACATTTACTACTTAAAACTCGCAAAGAAGTTATTCCCGCTATTAAAATATCACCATATTTTTTTTTCACAGCTTAAAGAAATGTGTGGCACAAAGGAAAAGACACAGTATTGAGACGGGAGAAGGACAAGCAGAGTTGTCAAAGGATCACATAGGAATACAGAAACCTTTTTCCTAGTTAAGAAGCAAAGCAGGCAGCTAGCATAGTACAAAGATTACTGTGCAAAACAGCCATCACAATATGTTTTAATTGAATTTTGAGGATAAGGATAAATACAGAGTTTGAGACCCTGAAACTAGAAAGTGTCTTTTCATGAAGAAGACTGTGAAACAAGACTTGTCTCTAACACACAGACCGAAGCATCACAGGCCCTAGAAGGAGAAGGTAAATTAGTGCCAAAGACTACTGCACGGTTACATTTGGCTACATGTTCTCACCACATCCTGAGCCAGAATGAAATGGAAGTTTATAAATGTATGCACTAAATATTCTATGCCATCTCCACGTATTTTATTATAAATGGACAATGACTAGAAAATATTATGAAAAATGTATAGAGATACCACTCATAGTGCAGTTTCAGTCAACTGTGGTAAAATTCTACTGCTTGCCTAAACGTCTAGGTAGGGTATTTATATTATTACATAGAGATACCTGAAGTGAGTAAACCTCCCATGAACGAGAGAAGAGGTGATGATTATAAGCATATTACAAGACCAGGTTTTAGCAAAGTAGCAGCCTTACGGAATATTGTAAAAGTTTCATTATTTTCTGAATATGTGCTATTTGTTCACGAACTTTATAACACTGAAGTACTAAACCTATTTATCAGGATTTCTCTTATTCCTTACGTTCTTTCCCCAAAGGCATACACTAGATCTTGTATTAAGTTCAGTAGAAAGGATGTCCACTTACAAAAGTTCCTGAGGTAATTTCATTGACTAAAAGAAATACGAGTGACTCATGTACAATATCCATGCTAGGAGTTTAAAGTTTTAAGTTATCTTTGTTTTTCTCTTGTTGCACTAGTGTAACAAACTCCAGTAGATTATCACAGTTTATAGATCATAATTTTTTTCCTACCAAAGTTACATTATCTCGAGGATAGCATTTTATTCAATAAGATAGGGGATTTCAAGTTGCTCCCTGAGTACCCGCAAGCATCCTGAAAGTTAAATAGCTTGTTTCTCCCCAAATGAAAGACTTAACTAAAATAAGCAGTATGAACAATCTCCAACTGTGAACTAATTAAAGACAATTCCCTTTCAAGGTTTTTTCACTAGATGTCATTTGTGATTTTATTTTGCTTTCCTTAAATTTGTCCTATTTTACATGCCTGCTCTTTCTGAGATTTATCCTTGAATGGCATGATATTTTAATATTGGAGGGAAGTCAGTGACATTCTAGTGGGTCACACTTAAATTAATATTAATACAGTATTTAAAAATTGTATAACAAGTAAGGAAGGTATTATAATACTACGAAGGTAGTAGAAGCAACTTGATTTAATGACCAGGTGACTTTCTACTTTTTCAAGCCTATTGTCATTATGTCTGAAAAGGTATAACTAAGTGACCCCAGCTAAAGCCTCTACCTATATGCTTTATTCTCAACATAATCTCAGTTCCTTATGCTTTACTTCAACTTACATTACCAAATTTCTAATACTCAATGGTTGGGGGAAATAACTGTAAATTATTGTAGGACAAAATCAAATCTAAAATCATATCTGGTTAAAAATGTCTAAATAAAAAAAGCCAATAGGCTAAAAATAATGTGTAATGAAATGCAATGAAAAGACTCAAAAAAAATATTAGAACCCAATAAAGGAGTACTTTCTCCCCTTAGAGTAACAGTGCGATGAATAGTCTGCTGGCCAATTGACCAAGATCACCTTTTTCTTACCAATTCCCACTAAATTTCTTTCAAGGACTATTAATAATTTATTGAGAAGTCAGGTACAGGAACTGTATGTACATTATTTTACATATAAAACTCATAGCAAATAAATATAATTTTTATTCCATGTTTATAGGAAAGGATGTTAAATGACTAGTGGGGGTTAAACCCAGGATCTAAATGAAATCAATGTGGTAACAAAAGCCACACACCAAACTATTGCCTCTGTTTTCTCTTTGAATAGCATCAATTATCTTTGGCCTAGGTGTCTAAAGAATCTCCTTATTTTGATGACCAAGGTTATCACTTTAATCTCTGATAATCTTGAACCTAACTTCCAGATGTCTATTCTTTTCTTTTTAATGTTTATTTATTTTGAGAGAGAGAGGGAGATAGAGCGTGAACAGGGGAGGGGTAGAGCGAGAAGGAAGCAGAGGATCCGAAGTGGGCTCTGCTCTGACAGCAGAGAGCCTGATGCAGGGCTCAAACTTACAAACTATGAGATCATGACCTGAGCTGAAGTCAGATGCTTAAGAGACAGCCACCCAGGTACTTCCCCTAATGTCTATTCTTGACATGAATTCTTTTTTAAAAGGTTTGAACCAATTGTTTCAATAATTAGTTTGAATTGGTCAGTTTCATAGTCTCTGTCATCTGTTCTTTTCTAGCAATCAAAAATATTTCTCACAATCCCATTTATAAACCTTATAATCTTTCCAACTTGGTATTACTTATTATTTCTTAAATTCCTGTTTGTTTTTTTTAAAGGTGTGTTTTTAAAAGAGTTTGAGCTTATGCCCTTTCCCAGACTTGGGCAAGAACTTTCATGATTATACAATATGTCTACTAATTCTCTACCTTGTGCCTTATTAACTCTTGCCACCTTCAGTTTTAAAAATGATTTACTGTTTATAACATCCTTGAAATAGTATTTAGTCTATCAAAAAGCATAATGTAGAATCAGAACTCTGGAAACTTTTTAGAATTTTAATAACATTTGTGGGAGACACTGACTTCTTACCAACTATCCATGGGATGTCCTATATTTCTCATGAGTGTAGTTCTCATCATTAATTGAGAAAACATGAATCAGTTTGAGGCCAACACATTTACTTAACAGGTAGTACATGTCCCTCCAGCTTTCTCTTCTAATGCAAGGAGGCCACAGAGGCCTTAGGTTGAGACGGTGGAGCCAGAGGGTGGAAATGAACTGAAGCCCTTTGTTATTTTGTGGAGGTGAACTATCCTGGAGAGTCAGAACCTCAGTGAGCTTATGTGAGTAAGAAATAAACATTGGTAGTTGTAAGTCACTGAGATTTGGAAACTGTTACTAGAGGAGAGCTTAATCTTTCCTGATACTGAGAACTGATATAAGAAGTTGGTGACTATTATTATGAACAAACAAAAAAACAAAACAAAACTAAAAATATGTGGCATTTGATAAGTAGTCTGTTAGAAGCTGGAAAAATCATGATTCAGTAAGTGGCACACTATTTAATACTGCCGTTGCCTCTTTTGACTTACAGTGCTGACCATGTTAAGCAATGGGTTTAGGGGAGCTCTAAACATTAAAAAATAAAAACTTAAGTGTGTATGCTGATTACTATTGGCTGCATTTGGCCAAGTGTTATAAAAAAGAAATGACTGGGGCACCTGGCTGGTTCAGTTGGTTGAGCGTCTGACTTTGGCTCAGGTCATGATTTCAATTCAAGCCCTGCATCAGGCTCTGTGCTCTTGGAGCCTGCTTCAGATTCTGTGTCTTCCTCTCTCTCTATTCCTCCCCCACTCCATGCTCTGTCTTTCCCTGTCTCTAGAAAATAAATAAACGTTAAAAATAATTAAAGATAAATAAATATGCAAGGCGGGTAGCTTTAGAAAAATGATTACAATATTTTGCAGCTTCTCCAATCAAGATATGGCATCTCCTTCCCATCCCCTGAATCTGGGTTTGGTCGTGTGACTTGCTTTGAATTTTGAGACATGAGCAAACATGACACAATAGCAGAGATTCAAAAATGGTTGTGCCCTGGGGCTTACCTTCTCATGCCACCATAAACCCAGAGATCACCAGGAAGAATTCAAAGCTAGTGTCCAAAGATGAGAGACCACATACATGGAATGAGGCCTCAGCCATATCAGTCATCCCGCTGAAGTCCCAAATACGGAAATGAGGCCATCCTAGACTCTCCAGCCCTGAAGCTGGTCTATCTGAAGAACTAAAACAACTGACTCCATAGAACTGAACAAACAATTGCTTTAAGCCACTAAGTTTTGGGGTGGACTATTACCCAGCAAAAGTTAAAGGACAGACCCTTGAATATTCCCAGGAAGCCTCTAGAGAATCTACACGCATAAACAAACAAACAGAAACAGATACAGTTGATTCCAGGAAGCAATAAATCCAACACAAGGAAGTGGCAAAGAGAAGTCCCAAGATGACTCTGAAAGGCAGACACGACAGGACAATAGCTAAGCAGCAAAAACAAGGGGCAACAATTCAGAGGGGGGCAAGAGAGGAGCTGCAGGAAGTCATCACCAAAGAAGAAACAATCACAGATGTGAATTCATTTTAGGTGTATATAAAACTAGGCCAAGAAACATAAAAAGAGGCAAGTATTAATTAACTTCAAGAAAGAGAGTCATATGAAAAGTTTTCATCCTATATACTTTAAACGAGTTGTCAGAAATAAACACAGCCATAACAATTTAATACAGAAAGGAAAAGAAAAAGTACAATAGAAAGCTGTCGCTTATAACACGATGGTAATACCTGAAAAGATTCTAAAGTATCTGCATCCAGGGAGGGTCAATGACAGATACAGAAGAGTAAGGCATGAGAGCCTTGTTATTCAAGTCCAGGTAAAATTTTTGGTTTATGTAAATATGCTACTTTAAAAAAAGAAAATTAAATAAAATAAATAGGTTAGGAGCCAAAGAAATATATACCAAGGAAAAGATGTCTCACTAAGTTCATGTCTTCTGTGTTTCTCTCTTATATTTTTACGGCTATGTTTAATGTCCTAGCCAAATGTTTATAAATAAACTGTAACGGTTTAAACATTTTGAGCCTACAATTCCCTTGCTAATAATAAACTATGGAGAAATAAGTAGATGAAAACTAGATATCTACAAAAAACTTTATCATTGTATTTTTAAAAACAAAACAATTTGGAAATCACGTAAAAATTTTAAAAAATTAGGAAAGAGGAAATAGCACATATTTATATATTAAACATTATATAATTTTAAAAAATCATGCTTTTCAAAGCTAATGACCTAAAGATAGGTGAGTTTAAATTACAACAGAGCAAAATTGAGAATAATATATCCAGTATTATACATAATTTGCAAATAATACATATGTGTGGTGTATGTATATAAAACATTAGATAAAAAAATGATTTTTATTATACTGTTTGCTTATACTTTCTTTCTTTTTTTTTTAAGTTAATTTTGAGAGAGAGAGGGAGAGAGTATGCACAAATCAGGGAGGTGCAGAGGGCGAGTTGGGGAGAGGGAATCCCAAGCAGGCTCTGCACTGTCAGCACAGAGCCTGACACGGGGCCTGAACCCATGAACTGCGAGAGCACGACCTAAGCCAAAGTTACTCACTTAACCAAATGAGCCACCCAGGTGTCCCTCTTTGGCTTATATTTTCATATGATCTGCAATGAGTTTGTACCACCATATATAATAAGAAAATATGTAAAATGTGTAAAACTCTATTATAATTTCACAGAAAACCCACATAAATAATGGAAACTAGTTCTGTTTCTGGTAATGGCAGCAAAGTCTCCTGTAGATAGCAATTATAATCTGTGGGTACAATATGAAAATCAAATATTTGAAGGCACTAGAGAATGACCAAAAGTGGGCAAAAACTGGAGGATATGAAGAGATCCCTCTGATATAGGTTTTTCTTATACACTGCAGTCAGGCAAAACAAAAATTAACACACTTTAAAAAAAATAAGAGTATTCAGAGTCTGTACAAAGTCCAACAAACAATCAAAAATTGTGGTTCACAGAGAAGATGAAAGTTAGTTCACAGAAAAAGACCCCAAGATAACCTGGGTAATGAAATTTCTGACAGACTTGAAAGCAGCAGCTATAAATATATTCAAGTAATTAAGGAAAAGATGGAAAGGATCAGTAAAAGAAATTGGAAACTTTAGTAAAGAACAACAATAAAAAACATGAAAATAGGAATAACTTGGACGTATACTCCAAATAAAAAGTAGAGTTTGTTAGACTCAACTACATGCTGCCTTTATGAGATAACCTTTAAATATAAAGATACAGACAGAAGAAGTGAACGGAAAGAAGAAAATACACCATGTTGATGTAAGCATCAAGAAATCAGTATGGCTATTTTACTATCAAACAAGATCCACATTAAGATAAGGGATTATCAGTGATAAAAAGAAGGCCATTTCATAAAGATAGAGGGATCAATTGATTAGAAAGACATAACCATCACAAATGTGTATGAAGCTCTAACAGAGCTTCAAAATACATAATGCAAAAGCTGACAAAAATAAAAGTGGAAAATAATTAGAAAAATATAGTCATCGCTGGGGATTTTAACTCTCTTCTATCAGTAATTGATAGATTAAAAACCACTAAATTTACAGACTTTTGCACAGCAGCACTGAAATTTATAAAATGCTACCTCTAATAATTGCAGAACATACACTCTTTCTAAACGCAAAAGTTATTTCCACCAAAACAGACAACATGCAATAATATAATGTTAAGTCTCAATAATTAAAAAAGTGAGTTTGTACAGAATATGTACTCTGATCATCAGACTTCATTATAATCCAACAACACTACGATATCTAGAAAATTCTGACACATTTATGAATTAAACAACATGTTTCATTTTTTTTCTTTTTCAGGATAAACAACACACTTTTAAATATCTTATGGATCAAAAGAGAAATCAGATGAAAATTACAAAAATATTTAGGACAGAATAAAAATAACAGATAAAATATCAAAATCTGTGTGATGTACCTAAAGCTATGCTTAGAAAATACTTTATAACACTACATGCTTGTATTAAAAAAAAAAATTTAAAATCAATGATCTAGGTTTTCATTTTAAGAAGCTAGAAATATGAAGTGAAATTTAACCCCAAGGTAGCAGAAAGATGGAAATAAATCAATGAGGAGGAGTAGAAATCAATCAGATTGAAAACAGACAGCGATCTAGGAATTCCAAGTGTATTGCTTTCTGGTGGTCTAACTTAAACAATATATATGTATATATGTTTATATAAAAATATTTATATATAAATAAATATTTAATATATATAAATATTATAATATATAAATAATATAACATATAATATAACACATTTATATATTATTATAATACATATTATATTGTTTATATATTTAATATATGAATAATATATATAAATAATATATATATAAATATATACATAAATATATACATTATATGTTTAATATATGAATAATATAATATATAAATAATATATAAATATATACATAAATATATATTATTTATATAATATATAAATAATATATAAATATATACATAACTATATATTATTTATATATTTAATATATGAATAATATAATATATATAAATGATATATAAATATATATACATATATAATATATATAAATAATATATAAAATATATATACATAAATATATATAAATATAAATATATAAATATTATATTATTTATATATTTAATAAATGAATAATATAATATATATAAATAATATATATAAATATAGATACATAAATATATATTAGGAAAAGTAGAGTAACAAATTTCTAGTGTTCTTTAAACTGAGTCACTCAAAGATTAGCTATCTCAAGCAGTTTCTGTCAAACACTTTGTGGAAGAAACCTGATGGTTGACTTCTCTTGTAAGAGGTTGCCAACAGCATAATCCATACTGTGGATTAAACATGAAGAGATGGACCTGTGGACAGTGCTAGTGTCTGTGTGACGGCCAGACACAGGGACTAGCAGTTCAGATGTGGAAAGGCTACAGAAGCATAAGGTTCCCCAACCACAGGGTAGATTTCATGGTGGTTAAATGATTGGAAAAGCTTGATGACCTGTGCTTCGGGGTCCATACAATGAAGCATTTAAAATGTATTTTATCAGGGACTATTTATATGTAAGACAGGAAAGTTTTACATAAAAATGGTCACAATATTTCAAGAGAAATCTTGAAAAAGAAGCAAAGGACTATGGCTATCATTGGGGATACAGAGCATTTGAAAATATTGATGGTGTGGTCATCCAGAAACCCTTTTTCTTTGAAATAATCTGTAGTATATGTGGAAATATCACCCATACAGGGAAAAAAAATCTCTCACCCAGCAAAACTACTGGGCATGTGAAAACAAAGAAATAGTGTTGACTATCCTTTTTGTGATTTTAATTCTGCTGGGTTGTTCCAAAGTATCCCCAAAGCTAATTCTCTTTTTCTTTCTCTCTCTTTCTTTTCCATTCCTTCCTTCCTTTCCTAACTTCCTTCCTTCCTTCCCTCCCTCCTTTCCTTCCCTTCCTTCTTTCCTCTCTCTCTCTTTCTTTTTTAATAAGATCCCTTATTTCCTCAATTTTCTATTATTTCTGCCCTCTTCCCAAAAACAGAGCAAAGCAAAGCAAAACCCAAAGTAATGAATTGTTAAGTGTGGTATAATCAGAGGTAGAAGATTCTAAAGGCACTGGAATTGTGGGCAAGGATGAAGGTCTGTAAACAGCAGTTTGTGACTTAGTTTTCTAAAAGAAGTACCAGACACAGGGATAAACTGGACAAGACTTCTCAGATTCCCTGCTGCTACAATAATACTTGGGCACAATATGAAAACCAACTATTTGGCATCTGGTACAATGTTGGCAACAAAGTTATCTAGCCTCAGCTAATAAAATCTAATTCTAAGGAAAAATTATAAACATCTTATCCTGGAAATGAGGAAGATATTTTTGCTTTTTTATTCTTTTTTAAAATGTTTAATTATTTATTTTGGTGGGGGGGGGGAAGAGAGCGAGCAAATGAGCTAGTATGAGAGAGGAAGGTGCAGACAAAGAGAATCCCAAGCAGGCTCTCTGCACTGTCAGCAAAGAGCCCGACGTGGGGCTCAAAAGCAGGAATGGTGAGATCATGACCAGTGTAAAAACCAAGAATTGGACCTTAACTGACTGAGCCACCCAGGCTCAGAGGACATATTTTTTTTTTTTTCCTTTTCTCTCTAGAACACATTTGATTGACAGCAGTCTACATAGAATTAAAAAAAAAGAAAAGAAAAGAAAACGAAAGATTGGTTGGAGAAATCAGTATGATGGCCAATTCCATTCTTTGGTTTTAAACACGTCTAGAAATAATCCTGTCTTTATTAAAAAAGGATGTTCCAAGGACTCCCAGAATACAGCATTCTTTCTTTCTTCTCAGACACATTTTTTAATTTCTGTGGTTGATCTTCCAATTTAAACCAAGAAATACTTCCGCTTTTTGACTTTCCAGTCAAACACCTTGACAAATGTGATTTACTGCCTCTGAGTTCCTAGATGCAAGGAATGTAATTGCTTGCATCTAGGAATATTTTAAGTGAAGTACTAATAAAACCAATTAAATCTCTTCAGGCCTAAGCAGTTATAGGTTTCCATGCTCTCTGCAACTTTGCTTTCTTATGGACTAATATTGTTTTGTTCTCATCAAAATACTCCAGGATTGTCTTAAATACAGACCAAAATGCTAGAAAATGCTGTCACTTTTAATATTATAAAATATCATATAATTCCTTTTCTTGTAATAAATGCAATTTAACAATTATGTTTTCTTTTTAAAACACACATGCATAGTTACTTTACAAAACCTTTCTGGGAACAGTATAATATTCCTATTTTTGAGTCATTACTCTGTCTTTCAGCAGCATCCTATATTGATTTTAAGATCTAGCTTATGACTTTTTAGGCATTTCATGGTTTAAATATTCTATACCTTTCAGATTGATTACTTCCATATTATCTGTCACTTTTTTATTGTCAGAGCAGGGGCTGCTTTCTGCTCTGTTGTCACAAATGGATTCCCATGAGGCTAACACTTTTCATGCATCTTCTAACAGAAATTGCTACTTCTTGAAGTAAGTAATTCTGAGCCTCTTACAGCTTTATAAAACATAGGTGTAACATTTTTTTTTCCACTGGATTTGAAATGCTGACTTATCTGAGTGTCTGTTCTTAGACTAACTGAAATGATTTTGTAAACACTGGATGTATTTTCTTCTTGATAATAGTGCTGCTTTTATCTACTTCCCTTTCTAAAAAGTATGTCAAACAAGCGGACACATTTTCTGTAATTCTGTTTAAATTGCTTTCTTAGCACTGATCTCAAGACTTTCCTGATATTATTTGTACTTTCCCAAAGTGGGTGACTATATTTCCATGATGCCATCTGACTTTCCAAGGTTCTCAATAATCTTACTGGTGTTTTTCTTCTTCCTAGGAAAACTATGAAAATGCCCCAGAATTTTCTCAACAAATACCCGCTTTCAATCCAAAGTAGTGAAAAACTCATTGTTAATTGTAAATTTGATATGTTGTTCCTTATTTCCATAACATGACCTAAGATAATTGAAATTTAAATTTCCTGTAAATAGCAGTTAATATGAGTTTTAAATTTGGGGTTTTAAGAAGAACTAATATTTTCATAAACAGTAAGCATTACAATTTAAGAAAAGGAAAATATTAGACCTACCAATATCTTAGTGCCAAATACTATTATTCCTATAAATTAAACATCACTAGTATCAAGGGCATTTCACAAGATTACAAAATGTGGGATACGAAAGACTTTCAAAATCATTTAGTCCAAATTGGTTAATAGCCAAGCAATGATGTTAATTTAAGATATATGTTCTCATTTAAACAGTATCTCTTTGGGAGTGAGAATAAGTTTAAATACCTATATTATCTTTCTTATCTATCCAGATAACTTCTAACAAATGACCCTTGATTCAGGAAATAATCTACAGGAAATAGTGATAGTATTTCTATCATCAGAGGATAACAATGGTTATGTCACAACAAATGCCTTTAACTCTTTTGAAAGTTGGCAGGGTTTAGAGTTCCTTAAAGGAGAGTTACAGTCCAAAGAAATGATTCAAGAGAGGACAACTTTGGAATGTAGTCTGCAGGAAAGCTATCCATTCCCACTTTTCTGTACAAGTGAGCTAACTATCCTGGCATATCATTTATATCGGATTCAAATTTCTCACTCATCTTTCACACTCACCCCTAACACAGTGCTTAGCACATACAAGGTACTGAATTACATTTTCTTGAATTGAAATAAATTCTTGAACTGAGTTCAAAGATATATATTTTTTTATTTCTCATGGTGTGGATGTTTTCTCGGTCACTTTGGTGATAAACAGAAAATCTGTACCATTCAATTAAAAAATGCCTATACAGCAAAACATCACACATATTACTAATTTTCTCTTGTAACTTCATATATAATTATATAAATATATACATATTATCCTATAGATACATTATCATTATGTATACATATATATGATACCTGTGTGATTGGACTCTCAGTCTTGCTTTAGACGAATATAATTTTCATAGCCTAAAATCTTTTCTTGATGGTCCGCTTTAATAAGATAACTCAGGTCAATAACAAATTTGTTTCTTTCAACTCCTTGTCCATCAAGAAAGCAAGATGCTTTATTCTGGACTTGGGATTTATTCCCTAGTTGATGGACAGCATCATTTGCTCACGAACCAAAACCCTGATTTAGTAGCTCTCCCTGAGTCTGGTTCCAGTTACAGAAGCACACTGGATCTCTTCTACGAGGAGCCTGAGTCTTCATCTACGCTACTGGGTTTTAGGAACTTAGATGGCTATTCCCAGACTTCTGTAAGTAATCATAATATTTCTTCTCCATGTACCTCATGCTTTCTAAATTCTCATTTGCTTGAGACTTTAGTCACCCAGGGGCCCCTGGGTGATATTCATGATATCACATGGACACTGAGACAAATGAAAATTACATGTGTGGAAGGGTAGAGAATATTGGTGACACATTTTAAAAGGATTTAGTTCTATACAATAAATTAAAAGTCTCCATGTACCTCATGCTTTCTAAATTCTCACATCCTCCACAAAATCATTCTGAGTAATCCTACGTTTTCTAGATTGCCACATGGCCCAAAGGAAAGAGAACAGTCACAATATTCTCAGAATACAGAACTCTGGTAAAACTGTTTTATTTCCTAGATATGTCAAAATCTCCCCCCCTCCAAAGTAAAACTAAAAAGCTACGTCAATTGTTCTAGTCCTGATCTAGAAGAGCAGTCTTTCAACCACAAGCTACTGAGAGGTTCAAGAGAATAGAGAGTAGAAAGAAGAATGGAATTCCAGGAAGGGTGGAGTCAGGGGCCCCTGGGTGACTCAGTCAGTTGAGTGTTTCCCTCTTGACTTCACCTCAGGTCATGATCTCCAGGTTCCTGAGATCTATCCCAACATTGGGCTAACAGAGTAGAGCCTGCTTGGGATCTTTTCTCCCCCTTTTTCTCTGCCCATCCCTTGTGAACCTGCACTCTCTCTCTCTTTCAAAATAAATAAAAATTAAATAAAAAACAAACAAAAAACAGTGGAGTTAAACATCAACAACCATAGACCCTGGAAACGCAAATGTCTTCTAAGGAAAGCACTTAGAATATGGAAAGCCTGTTCATGAAATGTATACAAAACATTTTACCCATGTCCTGTGACCAACTTCCACTTCATATTCATGATATCACATGGACACTGGGACAAATGAAAATTACATGTGTGGAAGGGTGGAGAATATTGGTGACACATTTTAAAAGGACTTAGCTCTACACAATAAATTAAAAGGCTACTCCCCATCCTGTAATTTTCCAACTTAAAAAAATTTTTTTTTCTGTTAACATTTATTTATTTTTGAGAGAGAGAGAAAGACAGAGCATGAGTGGAAGAGTAGTAGAGAGAGAGGGAGACACAGAATTTGAGGCAGGCTCCAGGCTCTGAGAGCCAGACGCTGGTCATGAACTTGGTGGACCATGAGATCATGACCTTGGCCCAAGTCGGACATTCAACAGACTGAGCCATTCAGGCGCCCCTCCAACTTTTTATAAGACATATGACCTCTCTTTTACTAGCAGATTTCCTACTTATATGAGGCACATATAACATTTAGTTTTCATTGAGATGCACGTGAATTGGCTCAAAATATCCTATGAGCTGAATTTGGCAAGAATCATTTTCGGATTTCATGAGAAAAGAAAGATTCAGAATTATACTAAGATTTCCATTCACAATTACCTTTGGATATTCTAGAGATTTACTATAAATAAGCTGAACTATGAATTTAATTTAAATAATATTCTCAATATAATTTTTAATAAAACTGATTCAATGTTAAACTTTCAGAAGTCAATTAAAAAACAAAACATCTGTGTGGGTAGTCTGTGTGTGTGTGTGTGTGTGTGTGTGTGTGTGTGTAGAGTCAGTACTCAATCACTAAGCTAGAGTACATGTGATCCATACACATAATCTCAAACCCTAAAATGCTGGTTTCATTTCAACGTATGTTTCATACTAATTTTAAGGCAATAACGAAAATAGAAAATGCAGAACTGCTGCCCTACTACATATGATGGAATTAGCATTTACTTTTTTTATTAAATTATGATCTATATACTTGCTTATCAGTTATCACTAAAAATTCAAGTTCTTGGTTAAAAAGTAGAAAAGAGTCAACTGCTTTGGATGATAAGATTTCATCTATTAATTAATTCTGCTATTCAGTATCCTTTTTCAAGAATTTTGAAATAGCTATTATTTAGCAAAATAATTTGCATTTGATATGAAAATAATGAAATTGACTCATCATGGAAGTGTGGTAGCCAAAACTAACCCCTTGAAATAAAAAAGTACTAAACAAATAAAATACTTCTTTGGTGGCACAATTTTGTTTCACCAAATGCTGGTTAAATCTTGTCCAGTTTTGTTTTGTTTTGTTTTGTTTTTGTGATTAGGCTTTACACCCAGTGTGAAGCCCAACACAGGGCCCAAACTCAACTCTGAGATCAAGACATGAGCTGAGATCAAGAATCAGATGCCTAACGGACTGAACCACGCAAGAGCCAATCTCTGGTCCAGTTTTAAAGCATGTTACTGTGAAGTAGTGATTTTCCCAAACTTATTGCATAAAAATAATAGCATCGGTGGAAAATTCAGTGTGAATTTCATACCAAAACTCAGCAAGTGGTAATTTCTTAAATAGTATTTGCAATTTGGATTCTGAGACCTATCATGAGTTTTTCATATTTTTCATAAATGAGTTTTTCATACTTTATTAAATTAAGTTCCATTGATAACCTCGTGTATCAATCATTTAAAAATACTAGTTCACTGAGTTATGCAGATCTTCCACATATGGATATGTTCATTATGCCATATCAAAAAAAAAACCCCACATTTGTTAATATTGCCACCATATCATTAGAAAACTCTTTAAGTTTTGGGTCGTCAAGCTCACAATGGCATATACAAGCTTTCCAAAATTCCAATTTTCATTTAAATGCTCAAAATTTTTTATTGGCAACAAATACTATACCCTGTTTTCTCTGAAGTGACAGGTCATTTTGTTCATTTTCAAGAAAATTTATGTTGGATAGTTGAGTCTGAAAAACCACAGTCTGCCTGTCAGTTGTTCTTTTAAGCAAAAATGCTGTTCCATTAAAAAGTGGCTAGGTCTGGGGCACCTGGGTGGCTCAGTCAGTTAAGCATCTGACTTCCACTCAGGTCATGATCTCACAGTTTGACTTCGAGCCCCACGTTAGGCTCTGTGCTGACGGCTCAAGAGCCTGAAGCCTGCTTTGGATTCTGTGTCCTCCTCCCTCTCTGCCCCTCCCTTGCTCATCCTCTGTCTCTCAAAAAATGAATAAGCACTTAAAAATTAAAAAAAAAAATGTATAGGTCAATTCACAACTCCAAAAATGACACAAGTGATCTTCCTGGGGACAGTCTACTTGGTGTGCAGCAGAAGATTTTTACGTGTACTTCACGTTTCATCACAAAGAATATTAAAAAGCCATGTACTCAACATGTTGAGATTAACATAACTAATATTTATTACAACACGAAGTAAACTCAATTAATGTTGGCTATGCAAGTGCCAGGCAATACGGTGGAGTACGGTGAGTATTACTGTGGAATACAGTGAGTATTAGTACTGTCTATGCCATTATCTTCACTCATACCAAGGCACAAGCAGTTTTACCCTCAACTGTTTTTATACTATGAGTGCAAATGTCAATTCAGTCAAAAAGACAAATATCTTAGTATTCGAAAATAGTTTTGCTCTTACACAACTGGCCTTTCACCCCCCGCTAAAGAGTCTTATAGACCACACTTTGAGAAGTACTGCCTAGACAGTGAGAGGTCTTAAACAATATAGAAGAAATACTTGCTAATAAGTTAAATTTTTTTCAAAACTGAAAAAATCCACTACTTTTTCCACACATTGCAATGAGTGTGTTTACATGGAATTTAATAAAACAGTTATTAAAATAAATATTAGAAAAATCCCACAAACACGTTAAAGTAGTTAAGCACTTCATCATAAGCAAGAACCTATGGAAGATGTATTAGAAATCCTACTAGCATATTTATTGACTGAGATATTTGGTAAAACATATAGTTTTTTGTTGTTTCACCTTAAAAAGCTGTAAAAGCTTAGAATACAAAGCTCCAATATTATTTAGACGTGAATACTCCTTAGTTTGTAAATTTTGAGTGGCTAGGATTTATGTGGACCCAAACTGTTTTGATGAATGCAGAAAATAAAATGAGTCTGGTTAAAACTTCTGCGTGCAGTTCAGTTATTCACATGTTTACGTGGTGTTGATTTGGTTTCTCAGTCTATCATGCAGTTGTGGCTTTTGACAACTATTGTTCGGTGTATTTAGAACACATGATCATCTTACATTTTAAGGGTAAACTGGCTGCTTATACCAGGATAATAGAGAGTGGCCATTGCCCCAAAGGTTAAGGCTTTTATTTAAATCACTGAATCAAGAGTCAGACCGTTATGTCCACATATCTAAAATTTGAGGTAAGTTAAGAAAATTTAAAAAGAGAATAAACATCTTTTTTTTTTTTTTTTTTTTTTTTTTAGCTATTCAAGTTTCTTTTTCTATCAGGCATTAAAATCTAAGGAAAATGTGCATTCAAATCACACCTGTTTCAGTTTCTCAAAAGTGCAATTTCAGCTAATTTAACAATTCATTCCTCTTAGGGATACATTTTACTGGGAGATTTAAGCTAGTGAGATCAGTCTGAGTAAATCATGCAGTTAACTGATTTTTGATAATAGAAAAATTTGGCTGGTTGGAAATGCTTACAGACTGTGGAAGTGCAGAATGCGGGTGGGTCACTAGAAAGAATTCTGCTTCTATAACCAGGAGGCAAAGGCCCCAGTCTCATGTCACTAACTTCAAGTGTCATTCTCTAACTACCTATCCTCGGTCTATTACCCAAAACCAAGAATTAGAAAGTTGACAGAAATAATAAATCCAGGGTTACACTGAAATCTAATGCAGAGGGGTGGTTGAATAGAACAAGCTTTTATACTTCTTCTGTCAGATTCCAACTGTTAGCTTAAAATTCTTATAAAAATGACATTTGTTTGAGAGGCCAGATCGCAGTGTGCTGTTTCCTGTCTACACATGTCAGATTTTAAGCTGCAGAATAGCTAAACAAAGCTCTGTCTCTCTCTAGTATGGGAATGCATAATGACAGAATCATTTTACTTCGTGAAGGAAAGAAAGCCAATATTATCACTTTCAATTCAATTGTTAAATACAATCGCATTTCTTTTGGTGGTCACTTTAGGGAAGGCCACCTTTGTGCATTATTATGTAAAGATAATATTCATCACCACCTTGAAATAACAAGACAGCCTCTGCAGCTGTGTATACCAGCTGACCTCTTTACCCCTAAAACGAATACCAGCTATGAAATTCAGTAAGTTCAAAGATGTCTTGTTTTGTGGGACATAGTAGGCATTTGTTTCATGAAGTGGCTCCTCCACTTTGGAGACAGATGTGGTGAGGAAGACCATGAAATGTTTCCTGGGGAAAATGCCCTGCTTCAGATACTCTCACAACCCATGAATGAAACACGATTTCAGGAGTTTGAGGGTTCCGGTAACCCAAGGTCACCTGTGTTATATACCTGTTTGTAAAATACTGAAAGAGGCTAAAAAGAAGGTCTCGTGAAATCTGTAAAGATAAATGTTTCTTGTTTTGTATTCAGAGGGTTACATCTCTTTTAGAGTTCTTTTTAGTTTCTTACTTTTAATAATCACAAAGTGCAATAATTCTTCAAAGTGCAATTTAAAATCTGCGACTATGGCTTTGGAAATATTTGGGTCTTATACAATATAAAGACAAAGATAACGACTACAGAAGAAATTCCAGCACTCTCTACAGATTGTGCGAAGTATTTGTTAACTAAAATAATAAGCATCATGATAAATAACTACCTGGTAGAGTTGCAAATAGAAATTTAACTTATGTAAACATGGATTGATGGAAATGGGGAAAATATTCATATTGTTAAAAAACTGATGTCAATTTTATGTCATATATAGATACTGTACTAAATACAGCTCAAGTTTTTCTATTATGTAAGTAGAATTTGTATATCTTAACTTGGTCAGAGAACCAACTAAATGAATGTTTTAATGTATTAATAAAGCACAACAGTACTCTTACTCTGACCATTCTTACTATAACTTTGTTCATCTTATCATGGCATATTATTTTCTAGAAAAAAATACTGTTTTCTCCCTTATGTTATAGTTTTTCTATGTATTCTTTTTGCATTCTAGACTGTAAGTTAACTGAAGGCAGATTCTTTTTTTACTCGTGGATTATGGTATTTTGCATATAGTAAAAACTCCTTTTCTCTCCTTTTTTCCTACTCCATCTGGAGGAATTCCACCTAACTGCAAGCATAAACACAACAGAAACAATAAACTGAAACTAGCTGAGGGAAAAAAATAAAGGAATAAGTAAGCGCGGTTCGTAAAATAGAACCTATATACTTCCTGCAAGCAAGTCACAGACATAAGTCTAAGCTTTCTTGCAGACACTATTAAAAAGGAAACCTGGTCAATTCAATGCCCTGAAGATCAAGCAAACAGAATCTGCAGGATAAATACTATTCGCTATTTCCGATACTTACACCTGACAGAAAATTCTGGTCTTAAAGTAGATACTGTGAATTTAATGGACAACATCCTCTTTATAGTGAACACAACAATGAGTTTCATTGGAACCATTTCTTATAGTGACCCTCAAGGTAGTAATTCTATAGAGAAGAGATAATACATGGCCACGAACAGCTCTCTGCTGGTTTAATTCAAGAAGAGATTTTATAATATCTAAAAGAATGGATTACTGAATAGCAATTCTGACCAAAGACTATTTCAGTCAAGGTTTTGTAGCTACAGAGAGTTTGAGCTTGTATTCTTGACAATATCTATAATTGCCTGTATTGCTAATTATAGAGAAGTCAAATGCCTCAGCACCTAGCTAGGCTGGGCTTACAGTTGACACGCTCATGGGGAAAATGCAAAGAGGAACGACCTGTCTCTGAATAGAGTAGAGCTGAGAGAATACTTCTGAGCAGGCTCAAGATTTCCACAGCATCCTGTGTTCCTAGTGTCTAGGATAATTACTGGCAACGAACTGAATTTTTTACACTATCAATTTTATTTGTGATATTCAAACTCCTCTATTTACTCATACAATGATTCTCTCTTTAAAGCAATAGAGCATAATTCTTCCCTAGTGAAAATGACATCACATTTCTATATATGCCACTCCTCAACCTCTGAGCCATTCATATTTAAGCAGCTGACAAAAAATGTGTTTTCTCTGGAAAATTCATGATCACTGTATTGATTCAAATTGCATGCAAATATATTTTTATAGATTTATATTATATATTTAACTACACGTAATATAAATATGGAGTATATGAATATATAAATTAAGTTTAAATGTGGTTTCAATCAAAACTGAATAATCATAGCTACATATATTATATAGTTATATATATTTACATCTATATATATGTGTTTTTGAAACATATAGGCCTACTATTTCCTAATCACTAAAATTTTATTAGGGGCATTACACTTTGAACAAATTTCATGGTCTTTTTATACTAAGAAACATTTCATATAATCCTGACGCTTTTAGGCAGTCTTTTACTTTACTATCCTGTATTTTTTCAATTGCATTTCATTTATGTTTTTGTCTTCTAGAATATTTACGGCTTCTTGTGGGGGACAACATGATTTCTTTCTTGAAACATTTTGCTTTCTCATGTATATCTGGAGTCTTCCCAAATTGTTGAGGTTTTTGTTTATTTTTCATGAAGGATGCGTAACTCTTACAACTTTCCGAGAGGCATTTTTGCTGTCCTTTATTGCCCTTTCCGCCCTACTCTTCTCCAGCCTCCGGTGAGTGACTTCATTTACAGATCAGCCATATTATTCCACATCATATAAATCTATAAAAATGTATTTGCATGCAATTTGAATCAATACAAGGGTAACACTTATTCTCCCTTCTTTTAACTTTTAGTGGTTGTCATTCTCCCACTTTAGCGGAAGGTTTCAGGAGTTGGAGCCAACTTTTGTACCACTCAAATACTGAAATTATCTTTGATGGCTTCCACAACCATGGAGTCGTCCTACCCATCACTGCGGCTTACAGTTCTCCAGCTTCCTTGAAGATCATATCCACAGCTCTGTAATCCAAACTTGTTGGCACACCCTACATTCTTGTCACCCAAACATGCTCCTTTTCTGAAATTTTAGACCACATTATTCTATCTTATAACTACTTTTTTTTCCCCTTTCACTATTTTTTTTTTTTTGGTAATCTATATTCTGGTGTCAGTTAAGAGAACTGCTTTCTATATTTCAATGTGTAAATAAAACCTTTAAGGTGAGAACTGCCTTAACTCTCCCTGTCCATGACCTACATACTCTGTTTTCACAGCCGTTTTCCATTTTCTCCCACGGGAAGAGGTAGGTTTCCTCTTCTCTGAATATAAATTCTTTAATGCTTTTACACTTACATTTTTTCCATTCACCGGCAAACTTTGTTCTCTTTCCTTTCTATCCTCCAAACATACCAAGAACATCATTTTAATTATTTTCTGACTTTAATATACATTTGGTCTCTCTTGTATGTCAAGGTCTCATGCAACCCACAAAATTCCAGCTCCAAATTAAAAAACAGAATCATAAGAGACTTTCACCTCAAATTTGAGTTGGTAAATGACAAGGAAGAAATTCTCCTGCTGCTACCATTACAAATGTAAGGTCTGTGAGTGCATCTGCTTAATAATTCCTCAATATCCTTAGCCAGCTATATCTCTGCTCAAATTTTCAACACTAACAAAACTCTTCATTAACCTCCTGCCTCACTCTATAACATTTTCCGTTAAATTTAAGGCTCAAACTCACCCATTCAAAAACATACCTGCTTTCACAGCCCTCTTCCTCTCTCATGGAAGATGGCCATTCAATCTAGGGCCAGTGCTGCCAACAGACTATGGGTTTCAATTTCATTCCACATCCTTGGGGACTTGCTTTGTCAATCATCAGCTTTATTCTTATAAAAAGCATTAACATTTCTTCTATTAGTTTTTCCTTATCACACTTATTTCCTTATCCAAATAAGTGTGCTCAAAAGCCCCAAGCTACAAAAAAATTCTTCTCTTTATGCTATTTTTGTCTATTAACTAATTTACCACTTCCTGACATAACCTATGTGTTTGAAAGAATAATCTACACTGAATTTTGCTGCTCCTCATTTTCTGCTTACTCTTCAAGCCCATTGAAATTGGCTTTGGCCTCCTTCATTCCATTCAACTTATTAAAGCAGCTATGATCTATTAATTTATCTCACTTCTTTTACTCTAATGTAATATTTGACTACCTCTTTTCTGTTGAAACCATTCATTGAGGCTCTTTTTTATTACTTGATTCTTAGTTTTCCTCATCTCTTTGGTCACAACTTCTCATATGATTTTCTCAATATTTATGCTCGTGAAATTCCCATGTTCTCATGAAACACTAGTGTTCCCCAATTATTCCACATCCTTAGCTACTCGATTCACAGATGCTTCCCAAACTTCAGCATCATTCTTGCTTCTAGGATCCAGAGATGTATATCGACATCTTACATCTCCATTTGGATGGCACAGGCAACCTAAGCTCAATATTTTCAAAACTGAATTCATGATCCCCTTTCCACATACCTGCTCTTCCTCTTTCCTTTTGCTTTTGGTAAAACACACTGCCATTTACATAATTTTACAAGCTAGAAGCCTGCGATCTATTCTGAACTCTTCTTGCCCACTGATTCCTACCTACATCTAATTAGTGACCAAGATTTCACCATGTCCCATGATTTTTTCCTTCAAAATTTCTTTCTTTTATTCATCCCCATTTTCACTTCTCTTGAAATCTTTATCATTTTATGACTGGAGAATTTGAGAACCAAGTTCCCTGTATCTCTGTCTCCACATGTGTCCCTGCCAAATAAGCCAATCTTCATACTGCTACTGAAGTCACCCTCTTTATAAAAAGTCACAGCTATTCTACTCCTTAGCACCTTAAAACCTTTCATTGGCTTCCTTTGCTTCCAAGGTAATGTTTGAACACAGCTCACAGCGCCATGCGCAGTTCTCCCCTCAGCAGCCCCCTTCCCCACTGCCATACAGCTTTTCACTTTGCTGACCTAATCATGTCAGGAATACATCCCATTTTCAGCAGTGCTGTTTTTTTTTCTGTCAAGAAATACTATCCAGCTTTCTAATATACACTGTTTTTACTCAGGTAGTCCCTACCAATTAAAAATGTAGATTAAAATTTAGCTCACATTGATATTCTTAGGGAAAGTCTCCATGGCCCCTATTTTGATACAGATGCCTCTCCTCAAATTGTTCAATATTTCCTACATTTATCACCTTATATGTGTTGATTTTCCTCATTCCACCTTTCTGTCCAGACCATAATTCAAGGCAGTCAGAGACACAGTCATAAAAATGTTACATCCAAGTTTCGGCACAATGTCTGGCACATGTCAGTGTTTCAAGACATGTTTAATGAGTATATTACTTGATGGAATACGAAAGTGCTAAAGAACAAAAAAATTGTTTTGAGAAATACATAGCAGCATGGAAAACGATCTACTGCTGAGTGAAAAAAAATGTATAAAACTGTAAATGCATAATCCTTGTAGCTTCTAACAAAAAAGATTTGGAGGGAAAAGAGCATAAAAATGTTTTCGAATATTAGTGACTGAATTATGGATCTGGGTTCATTGATGAATTTTCTTTTTCAGAGTAATTTCAATAAATAATTTTATTAAATAGTCCTAATTAAAATAATAATAATAAACTATGCTTTGTCTCTTTGTTGGCATTATTTGCTTCATAAAATTTCATCTGTATATCATACCTCTTTGTCTCCTATTCGATTTTCTGTCATAATGCAGAGGAAATATACCCCAAGTATGGTTTAACAAAAAACAACAAAATAGTCTCTATTCCTCCAAAAGTTTTCAACACAGAGGTATGGAGCAATGTTTACCAATCAAATTGTTTATGCAAATAACTGCATCTAGATTGGCTTGTAACTAAGTGCAGTGGAAACTATCATTCACCTCTGATGAGCCAAGCAGATAGCATATGCAAATCTTAGAGCTGCATAATAGCTTTTTCTGGACCTCTAACTTCAGTTTCCTTTCAGAATATTAGTTTTAACATCACTAGTCTACACACTTCATGGGCATTAACTGGACAGATTTTGTTTTTGTTTATTTATTTATTTTAGGTTAGTTTTTCTGGCAGAGATTTTCAGGATATAAATGCTAAATACATTACACGCAACTACCTATTCTTTATAACACCAAACTATGGGACTTTTAGACATTTGCTTAGAGACTATTCAGATTAGTCAATTATTTCTTTTGTATTAGACTACATATCAAATGGCTTTTGTACAAAACATTTAAGAATAAAACCAAAAATATTTACATTAAAATTTCATTAATTGAGTACACAATTTTACCATAAAACGTCACCTTTTCCAAACTGAGTTTTGAAAATTAGTAAGATCTTTTATGTATTATCTCATTCTGCTGATTTGCTACTAATAGTCTAGATATAAAAACTTTAATCCATATCATACACAGGTATTTGGTTTCCCTATTCATATATAACAAAACCTTTCTTTACTTTCCTTTATTCTAAAAGAAAGAAGAAAATCTCCCCATACTATTAGTTTTTTCTATTAATTGCATTATGATGATTCATGATTTTTCATTAACTCAATAGATCAGTAATTTCTATCCACTTAATTAGACCCAGTATAATGCATCATAAGTTAAAAAGCTATGTCAATAATAAAATATAATTTACTCATACGATGTTTCTCAAAGTCAGTTTGGAAAAAAAAAGATTTAAAATTAGAAATTACATCTTTTGCATATTGTATTGCTAGAATATTTTTAAAGTGCTATTGTTATTATCCAGAATCATGCATTTCAATCTTAAATATGTGTCACAGAATGTGACCTACTTCAATCTTTCCTTATATATCAATTACAGAAGCTAGATTAATAATACTCTTAAGCATGCCATGTAATCACACAATACAGTTGGTATATGCAATTCAGGTACAATTTATATTCTTGTACATAGTTGACTTGCAAATTTCCTTTAACTGTATGAAACAGAGTGAACACTTTAATGTATTGCTTAAATTGTGAGAGTGTAGTGGGGTAATTTCCTTCTACTGTTGGCCAATGCCACTTGTCTATGACAATAGCTTGCTATCAAATTTAAGACCCTTATTCAGGAGGTTAATGCGAGGTAGGAACTCCATTCAGTGTTATTTTGGCTTAAGGGCATAATGTCACAATTTGGTGCATCCTCTAATGACTTTTTTTTTTTTTTTTCTAAAGGCAGCTTACAGCTTAGACCTAGTTCAGCGAATTTCCTTGTAAGGTCCTTGGAAGACTGGAGGAAAAAAAGTACAATTGATTGCGTGGCCAAATTTCTGTTCATGCCTGCTTACTGATTTTTGTTCATTTCACAAATAAACAAGGCATGAATACATCAACCCACAAACCATAAACAATAAAGAACTTCATCCTGTAAGTTTGCTACGGCCAGCAGTTTGTGGCTGAATCTGCTATTTGTCATAAGATAAATGATAAAGTGATTGCCATTTGTCACTGAATACACAAGAGAAGTGCTCAGCTGTGAACCACTCAAATGCAGACAACAGTAAATATTGCCATTCTTATTACTAACTTCCTTTAAAAGGGCCCCCTAACACTATGAAAATAAAAGTACATTAGTGCTTTGGGTAAAAATTTGTATTCTTTGAAGCTAAAGACAAAAATCATAGAGTAAGTACTAAGCATCTGAACACTCCCAGTTAAAACCTTGTATTTACTGCAACATGAAACGCATGCAAACATAGGCCATCTTTTATAAAGAAAGGTGTTTTATAAAGTTGAGCGCTGAATTTAATTTATATGTATTGTTCCCATTTTTGTACTGTTCACTGATTTTTAATACAAACTTTTTTATGTTTCTGAGAATCACTGGTGCTTGACGGCTTTCAACTATATTAATAGAGGTTATAACAGCGCCCATACATTAATGTAGTCTGTATTTTATCTAAACTCTGATTGAATTTAGGGAGTGCCTAAATTCTGTGTTGCTATACTTGCTGCCAACTACGTGAACTTTATTAATTTCTTTGAAAGGCTACCCAACAACAAAATAGAAAAACATAAAATGCAAATGACATATCATGAAAAAGAAGTGACTACTCATGAAATCCCTAAGCTATAACATTCCTTAGTGGCAAATATCACACCAGATAAGGAGGGGACATTATATTTACAGCTCCTTATACTATAATAAAAATGTTCAAAGTTTGAGGCTTATATGTAAAACAAGTATAAAAAGTCACACAATTTTTGGGTTTGTGTCCTTGTGACTTGCCAGAAAGAGAGCAAAAATGCAAATAGCTGGCACATACTGTTTGAAATTTTTAAAAATGTTTATAACTCTGTTTTATCATGGAATATATCACTTTTCACAAGAGAACTCAGATTAAATAACACATAACCTGAAATATCTTTACACCATTAGACACATTTCTTTCAAGATTAAGGTTGAAATACACTGGTGGAGAAATGTAGGGAAGTATGCACTTTATAGTATCTTTAAATCCGAGCTGAATAACAAGTAGAAAAATACTTGTCTGTTGATAGATATTCCCAGAAGTCAATATTTTAAATTAAAGTTCTTGTACTATTTATAAAGTACCACAACAAGAGCATTTTTAAATCAAATTATAACTTTGTCTTTTTAAGTAGAACCGAATATAACAAATTTCAAAATCTTTACTAAAAATATATTTGAAGTAACACTTTTAAAATATTACTCTTATACCTTGTGCTAAATCACATTGGAAATCTTTCAAATCTTTGGAGCTTTGAGATTTCTTGACATAAGCTAATACATTTTTCATCAAGTGTTAATGGATGAAAATGATTACTTAGATAACAGGAATGTATGAGTGAAGTCTCTCACTACAAGTGTCAACACTACCTATCAAATTAATTACATAAATATTGGTTTAAGTAGTTATTATTCTATTATATATAACTGGAATGTATAAAAACGTTTAATTCTAAAATCATTTAATACGATGGTTAATTTCTATACATTAAATTGTAAAATTATTAACACCTTTGGTAGATATATATACATAATATGAATCATAAGCATATACTAATGCCTGTTCAGATAGTATATTTGCAATGTGAATCTTTAGTTTAAAGACCGATTCTCAAATAGGAAGAGCTAATACTATTGTTTTCAAAACTCAAATACAAACCACATAAATCCCAGTTTACATCATACAAACACTTGTTTCTCATATTTTTTTCCTTAAAGAATTCATTTCCGCTTATTTCTGCATTATCTACCAGCCACTTTATTTTTCTATCTTGATAAATCCATTTCTTAATGGATTAGGTTATTTCACTGATATATGCATTTTATTGCCTCTATAACATTCAAAATATTGTTTCAGGGGCATTTTTTTTTTCCGTATACAAACAGAAAACAGAAGAAGGAAAGGCTGACTTTTAGGCTTTTGACAGGAGTCTTGTATAAGTGGAAGACTTTTAATTCTCAAATTGTTTCACTTCAATAACTCTTTTAAAGTTGTTGCGCCAAGATGCCTGGCGGATTAAGCTCCATTGCCTTTTCTTGTTTTGAACTAATGTATTCTTGATCACCGTTTAATGAAACTATATACCACATGGAGATTTCACATTAGATAAGCCATGTGAAACCCTCATCAGACAAGTAGCTCTGGCTGGTGGTAATCCTTCAGATGAAAATTTCAGACTCGCAGGTTTTCCAATTTAAATGAGCCCCTTTAACTATAAAAAATTGGCACGGTATGATTGCTAAAAATTATTTTTAAATTTTTATGTTGCCAAAGTGCCCTGGTGGCTGTGAAAAACAGAAATACTGCCGTAAATACAGAAAACATTAACTGGTCACTGAGGGGATCCAATTTACAACCCATAGAGACAACTCACACAGCTCACTGACACTGGCACTATTGGGTTTGTGATCGGGCATTCGGCTCCGCTCCCCCCACACAGAAGCGAAACTCATCTTAAATATGCAATTAAATAGATTTATTCTACAAGTTTCTCTAGTCACTGGTTATTACTCACTCTTACTTCATTGCACTCTGATCTATAGAATTTTCATGATGTGTTCAGGTAGCCTTTAGGAAGTAACATAACTTGTTATGAATTTCCAATGAAAAATTACTTTTTTGGTAGTAGCATGTGCTGTTAATTTTTTATTAAAGTGATTCAGTTTATATTGAAAGGCTTATCTCTTCTCTATTTTTATTCTAATCTAGAACCACTATGCCTATTAATATTCCTATAGCTTTAATTATAACTCTCAGCTCAAGTCTGATTTGTAGGCTTGGGTTTCAAACAAGAAGGGAATGGCATTGTTTGGGCCTGTTTTCAGTGTATATTTATTTTCAGTCTGTCACAAATGTCTGTGGCCTGTACACAAGCATGGGAAATGTCCAGAATTACTCTCTTGTAGATATCAGTTAGAAAAGAATACTAATGATATATTTACTTTAGAAGACCATTGTTATCTAATTATGTTGCCTTGAGGGTAAAAGGAAAGATTTTACTCAAAAAACAAACAAAGGTGACTACTTACAAGGAACCAAAAGCTATGACTATGTGTTTCAAATATGAGGAATAACCAATGAAATCAATAATTCTATGAAAGCAGTGAAGAAAGAATAGGGATTGCCCCAAAAGCCAGGTTGAATGAATATATATGTATTGCTTCCATTAATACTGTTATACCCCAACCAGAAAGTGAAGAATGTGGTACCTTTAAAGTAGAAATCTGCTGTATTCAAAGGGGTTTCATCGTGTCCTTTTTCAAATGCTAGTCTTTATTTTGGGGGGAGCGCATTTCATAGACTCAGAATCATATAGAACCTGTCTTATCAGTCAATGGTTTCCAGTGAGATTTCCAATGTACGTGAGCTAGGTAGATATAATCAGAGTATATTCTGTAATAGTACATTATTTTATAATTTACCAAAAAAATGATGGAAAATGTGTACGTTATTAGCATCAAGTATTACAAACTTAAAAAAAAACTATTTTAAGGAGCAGTGTGGCCATCATTCAGGTTTACTTAACCTGCTCACAGTTACTTAATGAAATCAGGTCACTGCGGTGTTACTGCCTCTCGTAACTAGTTGCTCTCAAGTGAGGCAGAACAGAAAGGTTGATTTGCATCTACACCAGACTGCAAAAACCCAAGAAAAGAACTGGACACAGTCCTCCCTTCCTACAGTAAGATAGCAGCAACCTTGTAAAGATGCCCGCTAAATCTTCTGGGCTAAACGTGCAGGATGTATGACTCCCTAGCCCCCTCCTTGCCAGAAAGGCACACTGCAGCTTGAAGAAAGCATTTGGGAGGGTGTTAAGAAAGAGCAATATGCTCATTCCCCATCACAATTACTGCAGGAAGGGCAGAGTAGGAAATACAAAGGGAAACTTGCAAGGATGAATGAGCAGGGGAAACCCCAATCTCTTCCAGAGTAGGTGGCGTGATAGGAAAAATCTTGCTTAAGAGAACAAATAAGCAAAGGAGTCTTTCCACAACACATAAAGGAAGTAGAAAAGAGATATAAATAAAAGGCGTAAGAGTATATTGTACTGACATGAAAAAAAATAACATCTCAAAATGTTATTTCCAAAGTGTGTTATTTTTTCTAATATCTGGCTTATTTTTTTATTAAAAAATTTTTAAATGTTTATTTTTGAGAGACAGAGAGTGAGAGAGAGAGCAAGCAAGCAGGGAGGGGCAGAGAGAGAGGAGACACAGTATCCTAAGCAGGCTTCAGGCTCTGAGCTGTCAGAACAGGACCCTAACATGGGGCTCAAACTCATGAGCCCTGAGATCATAACCTGAGCCGAAGTCAGATGCTTAACCAACTGAGCCACTCAGGTGTGCCATTGCTATCTGCCTTATATTAACTATAGTATAAAAACATTGTGGGTGAAATAAATCACCTCCCTTAGAAATTAAAAAACAAATCTAACTTTTGAAAATAATAATAAAGCCCAAAAGTGGAAAGTTATAACAAAGGGAGATCACAGTAAGCAAATACAGAAAAGATTCGTTATAAATTACAATAACTCTTACTATAAATATTTCCAACAAGGAGAAATTTAGATATACCTAGTACAAGGAGAAGTTCTGAATCGGGAACCACTTAATTCAAGGAAATCATAAATACCCTCAAGAAGTAGAGTGAGAACTTAGTGGGCTCCATATTGTGAATTCTGAGGATAACCTTACACAGAAATTATCATCTTAAAATATCTATGAATCAGTAGCTCCCAACTTTATTTTCCTGTCCTGATGGTTCACCAGAACAACTATCCCTGTATGGAAAAAGTGATTACAGTCTGAAAAAATAAAACACTATCATTAGCACCACTACCACCATCGAAAACAATGAAAATAGTAACAAGAACAAAAAACATCCAGGTTTATAGAGTTCATCTTTGACCTTCCACAATGATCCCATCCTTCACATATCCAGTCATGCCTCTAACAAGTATTGATTGCCTAATATGTGTCAAGCACTGTACTAAGTACAGGTTAAATACATCTATTGTAGTTGATGAAACCTGTTTCCAAATGCTTAGTATTCTCACATTCACGTGTATGCAGTGAAACTTGATTTGCTATTCAAAATCTTTAGAATTACGTATCACCCTATTTTTCCACTAATTATCCAAAATAATTATCCTGATTTTCAATACAAGAGTTGGCTTAGACAAAGTAAAAGAGCAGATATATATTTTTTGGCTGGGTATTTTAACCTTAAATAGCAAGTTATTTTCATTTAATTAATATGACTAAATTTCAATTTAGTCATTATATATAGTGACAACCCATCCTAGGCTATTCTTCTGTAGTTCAGATGTAGGTAACCTCACTAACCACAGCACATGTGGTAGTAATCTGAGAATGTATTTTTTACCTGTGTAGTGACCAAACATGATCAAAGATTTTTTTAAGTGATAGTGTTCTAATTCTGCTTAAAAAATAAAACAGAAACAAGAAGTGGAGATTAATGACTATAGATCCATATCATGCTTCATCAGTAGAAAACCTCTCCCCAAATTTCCCTGCTTACCTTCACCCTGGGGTAGTTAGATTATTATTTTTTTCTTTCAGCAAACTCTCAAAAGGGAAAGTGAATCTACCTTGTCTATGAATGAGGAAAATTGCTCAGACACTAAGATTTGAACCTTCTGTGGGACAATGTTATTTTCAATTTTGTTAAACTGGTAACTGTGTCCCTGAACTCCCTTCCTTGCATAACTCCAGGTTAGGAGTGACTGAAAGAATGGGTTATGGGTTTGGAAGGTGGAAGTGAAGCACTAACCATAACTGTTAGAAGGCTACTGCAGCCATATGGAAAGAGGATAGGAAGAGTGTCGGAAAGAGGCAGTGAGAGATACAGCCTGTCATTCTTCTCCAGTGTTTTACATCTAACTTATCTTTACTAGCAGCCTTGTCTGTCAGTAGAAGCCATCCTCAGGGAGCCTGGGTGGCTCAGTCAGTTAAGCATCCTGCTTCGACTCAGGTCATGATCTTGCAGTTTGTGAGTTTGAGCCCCACGTCAGGCTTTGTGCTGACAGCTGAGAGCCTGGATCCTGCTTTAGATCTCTCTCTCTCTCTCTCCCTCTCTCTCTCTCTCTCTCTATTTCTCTCTCTCTCTCTCTCTCAAAAATAAATAAAATATTAAAAAGAAGCAGTCCTCCCTCTCCTATCCAGAAAGGTTGCTTTCTTCTTGTATGAAGAACTTGTAGTGACCTCTCTTAATCAGTGCCTTTTAGAGAAATGCTGATCTCCTTAAGACCTACCCCTAACACAGCTCACTGCTTCTAGAATTAAAAACAAATTCAAGCTCTGGGTTGACTCAGAGGTCAAATACAAAGTACGACCTGTGAGTATATACTATACACATCAAGATGATGATACAATTTTCACAATATTATAAACAAATACATGATGAACATACATAGGAAAGTATTCTAAAGGTGTTGGATCGAGATGGAATAAAGTAGGTTGGATTGGGCCAAATTTATTTACATGGTTGTACTAACAAGCAATTCTGAATTCAAAGTGTTAGCTTGAGTAGATGGAGGAAACAATTTTCTTGGTGGGTCAGCTAAAAACAGAACTCAAAGTTGGCCTATACTAGAGAAAGTTGAAATGCTATAATTTCCTTGGGATTTGAGAAAGGCAGCCAAAGCCTTAGAGTAAATTTATTGTGTGAGACCTACTTACCAATTTCTACATGTTCTCTGGGAGGGTCAGAGGACACTCCCTTCCCCAGGCTTTGAGAGTTACAGTGAAGAATAAAATGTCAACATTTTTAAAAAGCTCTGGAGTGGTTATCCCTGGCAAGCCAGGATAACTATGGAAAATAATGCTACCAAAATCAGTTATTTGAATTTATTGGGGCTGAAGGCATGTCAAAGTGGCAGGAACCAAATAATGGCACGAAACCCAAAGAGAAAAAGTAATAAAAATGGTGGACTCGGGTACCATTTGAGTATAAACATCATGCAGGATAGGGTAATGTCTTTCAGGATATAGGATATGCTCTAAATGAGCAATCAGTACATGGTACAAGATTAATGGCTATGGTAGGCAAAATCTCAAAGATGTTTCTACAGTATTCCCATCTCCTGGTCACTCCATCAAACACGAATCTAGGTCCTACTGAGAAAGAACTTTGCAAATGGAATTAAGGATACTAAATAAACACCCTTACAATAGGGAGATTATCCTGAATTGTTCAAGTAGGTTCAGGGTAATCACAAGAAACTTTAAAAGTAGCAGCAGGCAGAAAAGGAAAGCAAGAGTGATGACTCAGAAGGGGAGGTCAGAGAGACTCGGAAGGTGAAAAGGAGTTGTCCCACCTGCTGGTTCTGAGATGACAGCCATGTCAAGTACCAGAGCAAAGCCTCTAAGAGCTAAGAGGGGACTCGATTGATAGCCAGCAGCTAAAGATTTCAGCCGTAATCACAGGAAACTGAATTCACCCCCAACATACATGCAAACTGAACGAGCTTGGAGGCAGATTATCCTTGAGAGTTTCTAGTAAAGAATACTATCTTGCCAGCACCTTGGCATCAGCAGAATCTGCGAGACATTTCATCTACAGAACTGTGAGAAAATAAATGGATGCTATTTTAAGCATCTTGGGTTTGGGTAGTTTGTTATGACAGTAATAAAAAAAATACAATGTGCAAGTATTAAGAGGTAGAAATAAGAGAAATGATTTCCCAGAGGATACAGTCATGTTTCTGTGAGACTGGAAGATGAAACTTCCATGTGGTCACAATGAAATCCTCATGCTAGCGAATTAATGGGCAAAGTCCATGATACTGTACCGGCCATGACTCTCCAAAAAGAAAAGAAAACAAAACCAAACTAGAGTCACTACTATACAATGCAAGCAAACAGGGATAGACACAATGCAGGAGTGTCCTTGGGGTGTCAGTTAGTACTTCCACGTCCTGTGATAAAGTAAATGGAAAATTGCAACAAACATAGGCATAGGGGAGAGGCAGAACAATAGGGACAGAGAGAGAATCCCAAGCAGGCTATGTGCTCTCAGTGCAAAGCCCAACGTGGGGCTGGATCTCACGAACAGTGAGATCATGACCTGAGCCGAAATAGATTGATTTTTCATTTTTTCATGATTCAATATTTTAATATTGTTTATTTCTAGGAATTTATCTATTGCTTCTTAGGTTGTCCAGCTTGTTGTTATATAATTGTTGTAGTAACCTTTTACAATCCTTTGTACTTCTTTGGTATCGGCTGCAATTTCTCCTCTTTCATTTTTTATTTTATATGACCCCTCTCTTTTTTTTGAGTCTAGCTAAAGATTTGTCAATTTGCTAATCTTTTCAAAGGACAATACCTTAGTTTCATTGACCTTTTCTATTATGTCTTTAGTCTCTATTTCCATTCTGTTCTTTATAATTTCCTTCCTTATATTATTTTTTTTTGCTTGCTTTGTTCTTTTTCTAGTTCCTTTGTGTGTAAAGTTTGAATGTTTATTTGCGATTTTTATTTCTTAAGGTAGGCCTGTATCATTAAGAACTTGACTCTTCTGGATGCTTTTGCTACATCTTACAGATTTTGGTTTGTTGAATTTTCATTTTCATTTGTCTCAGGTATCTTTAAATTTCTTTATTTGTATATATGTATATATATGCCTCATGGCATATCCGTAATCAAAACCTCTGAACAAAAGTTCAGAACCAGTGGTTTCCTATATATATATATACATATATTTTTTTAAAGTTCCTAGCAAGTTAAATTCAAATGCATTCTAAAACTCTACATTTTCACTCCCCACCCCAACGTTTTATCTTTTTGATGTCACATTTTACATCTTTTTGTGTGTCCTTTAATTATTGCAGTTATGGTTATTTTTTACTACTTTTTCCTTTAGCCCTCATATTAGCTTTATAAGTTATTAACCATTACTCTTACTATGTATTTACCTTTACTAGTGAAGATTTTTAGCTTTGCATTTTTTATTACTAATTAGTACCTTTTCATTTCAGCCAAAAAAAGTCCTTTTACATTTCTTGCAAAGTCAATTTAGTTAGTTTTGATGAACTCTTTTTAACTTTTATTTGCAAAGCTCTTTATCTCTTCAACTATAAATGATAACCGTGGCAGGTAGAGTATTCTTGATTGTTTTTCTTTTTCTTTCAGCACTTTGAATACATCATGTCATTGCCTTCTGACCTGCAAGATTTTTGCTGAGAAAACTGTTGGTAACTTTATGGGCATTCTCTTGTATATAACAAGTTGATTTTCTCTTGCTGCTTTTAAGATTTTTTTTTATTCTTAGAATTCTTTTTTTTATTCTTAGAATTTATTAGAATTAATTATAATGTGTCTTGGCATGGATCTCTTTGAGTTCTTCTTGTTTGGAACTCTCAAGGCTTCTTGGAGCTGAATGTCTGTTTCTAACCCCAGATTAGGGAAGTTTTCAGCCATTATTTCTTCAAATAAGCTTTCTGCCCCTCTCTCTTGTTCTCTGTCTGGGACCCATATAATATGAATGTTATTCTGCTTAATGTTGTCTAATTGACCTCTGACTATCTTGACTTTTAATTCTTTTTTTCTCTTTTTGCTGCATTTTTTGGGTGAGTTCTCTAGCCCTGTCTTGGAGTTTATGGATACTTTCTTCAGTTTCTCTAATCTGCTATTGAACCCTTTTAATGTATTTCTCGGTTCAGTTAGATTATTATATTCTTCAGTTCTGTGACTTCTGTTTAGTACTTTCTCATATTTTCTATCTATTAGTTTTGAAGGTTTCTACCCTCCATGCTTCTACTGAGTTTAGTGAGCATCTTTATGGCCATGACTTTGAGCTCAGGTAAATTACTTATGCATTTCACTAAGATTTATTTTCCCTGGGGTTTTATCTTGTTCTTTCACTTGCAACTATTCCTCTCTCATTTTTCTCCAGTCTCTGTATTTGTTTCTATGTATTAGGCAAAACACCTATCTCTCCTAGTTTTGCAGGAGTGGCCTTGTGTAGGAAATAAATCTTATCACTTAACATCATCCTAGCTCTTAGTCATCTCTCAAAACTTTGTGATTGTCTGAGCAGCCTGATTTTTTTCTTGGTAAGTCCCAGTTATGGAGGGTATGCCAAGATGTAGGAGGATTCCAGAGGGAGGGATCTCAGTCAACGTCTAGTTTCAGGCTGACTGAAAGCTATACCCTCAGGTAGCAGCTTTCAAGCTATGCAAATATGTACAGTCCTGTGGGACCACAAAAACCATGGATGCTGCTGGCTTCTAAGACCAAGTGATCTGGAAGTGTTCCATTAGTGACAGCTGCAAAGTTCGGGGCTTCAGATGGGTGTATGGGCTCCTTTCTAGCATGCACCAATGAACTATAGCAAGGCCAAGTAAGAGCTCAAAGATGGTATCCCCTGGCCTACATTCTCTAAGAGCACTTTCATAGCCTCTAAATGTGTGGTAGCCTGAAGCCTGTCCCTCAGGATGAAGCTACAAGGTAAAGTAGATGGCCTTTTTCATAGGAAGACTGGGGGTATGTTTCAGTCCCCTGTCTGTGCAGTGCCCCGTAGGTGGTAGCCTGGGAAGAACTCTCTCTCCAATTGTTTCAGACCCACAGTATCTCCCTTGGCCACCAGAGCCAGGAGCATCCCTTGTGTGAGCTGTGCACTCTGGCCAGCTCGGGTGTGCTCACAGTGGAGAAGCATGTGGAGGAAAAACACCCACCCTGCTGGCTTAGGTAGGATCCTGAGAAGCGGTACACAGGGGTGGGGGGCATCCACCAACATTGATATGTTGGAAGAAAAGTAAATAAAAAAATACTGCTATTAGAGTATAAAGCAGGGTATAAGAAATATGCCTAAAACGGTGCCTCCTAGTGTCTCCCATCTCCAGAGAGAGTTCCAATAGGCTCCTGCTCCACCAGAAGATGCTTCAAGGATAGCAAATGAATCTCCTTCATTTACAATCCAGACTCTTTTCAGACATTTGCTTCTGTGTTAGATCTTGGAGTGAATGAATGAGTCTATGAGCAAACCCTTTAAGAGTGGAATCTCTTTCTCTACAGCCCTATGGTTTCCCCAGGCATACGGCCTATTATTTTTCAAGCCAGACATTTTGGGGCTTGGCTCTCTAGGGCAGGTCCTAAGGATTGGGATGTCTGATGTGTGGGGTGTCCTTGCTCCTCAGGTAGAAGTTATATATTTGTTATGAATTTGTGAGATCCCTCCTGACTGTGTCAGGTCACCACACTATGAGGAGGGGGAATGGAGAAATGGTAGAGACCATGTCTCCGCATCTCCTACCTGTTTCAATGTGGCCCTTTTACACTTTGTTGTACAGGAGCTTATTCAGGAGTTTTCACATGTTTTTCAGAGGGAATTTTCCACATATACGTGTGGATTTGTTGTCTCCATGGAAAGGGATGAATTCAGAATGTTCCTACGTTGTCATCTTAAACCATTTCTGTAACTGACTTTTTTTGTAAGTTAAATATACTTCTTTTTCTAGTCTTATTGAAGAATTACTGACAAATAAAAGCCAAATATATTTAAATTATATGATGTGATGATTTAATGTACATATACACTGTGAAATGACTGCCACGATCAAGTTAATTAATACAGCTATCACTTCACTGTTACCATTTTGTATGTATGTGTGTGTGAGGGGGGTAAAAACACTTAGGATCTATTCTCTTATCAAATTTAAAGTAAACAATACAGTATTTTAACTATACTTTCAAGAAGTATGTATGTATATCAATTATCAAGCTTATAAGGGACAGACTATCCTGGATTGTGCTATTATTAACTGGCTTAAGTTGGGAACTACATCTCCCAGAAACCTGTTCCCTATGTGGTTCCACTTTTGATTTGGCCAATGAGGAAGATATGTAAAATTCATACAGGATTTGGAAGGCACAAATGAAGCATTGGCCATAACCTTGGATGATCACCATGGTCACGTATGGTGACAGACAGATGCAAACTTGCCCAGTGGATAGAGCGGACAAGTACTCTAATTCCCCTCTGTTCTCCACCCTGACCATATTCCTGACTGCTGGCCCTACACCAATCAACAGATACTTGGCTGTAGACCTACAAAGGTAGCTGATACTCAGAAGTAGCAGCTTCCCATAAACCTCTCCATGGACTCCCTTTTCGTAGCTAGATTTGCCTGAATTCTTACAATTCCAGGGAAGTTTGGACTTTTCCAAGTATTCTAGTATTTTGGAAGACTGGTTAGTGACTCTCTAATCTTCCAACCCCCCCCCCACTTCTAGATTATGAATTCCAAGCTTTCCCCACTTCTGTGTTAGGTTGAATTCCTAGTATAACTCTTATTCTCACACTATTCATTAAAGGCTCTGCTTCTCTGGTTAAATCCTGACTGATACACAATGAATTCCTTTGCAGCTAGGCAGAATTTGAGAAATGAAGTCTGCGTACTGAACAGAGACTCTTACATAACAACAAATATATATAATTTCAGAATTTTCTTTTTCTGATTTTATTTTCTGGATAAATATTTTCAATGATTATTTTCTCCAAGTACGATTATTTAGCACAAAATCGGCCAATGAAGAAAGTTTATAATTCTAAATGTATTCCAAACTAGAGACCTTATACATTTCTGAAGTAGACATGTGATGCAAGATTAAGCAAAGCTGGCTCCCTATGGAAAGTGTCTAGAACTGAAAAAAAAAAATTACAAAATTGCCTTTCATATTTTCCTACTGGACTAACTGGGTACAGAAGATACCCTTCATACCTGCAGAGTGGTGTCCCCTATAAATACTTGTTCTTAAACATCAGCTGTAACCTCAGTGTCTCTTTCCTTTTACTTTTTAATCCTTTTTTAGTTATCCTTGGTAATGTCTTTCATTTACTTTCAATGATATCCCAATAGGTCAGCAATACTCAGTCCTTCTACTCAAATGCACTTTGCCCCTCATGCAGCAATTTACTTTTCATGTCCAGATATTCAATCTTTTAAGGCATAATATTCAGCCATTTCAGGCATGATTATATCAAGCATGTCACTCTCAAACTTACAATTAATGTACCACTCTTTTGTTTATGATCTACACATTAACCTTGGCTGTTTCTTATTTCTGTAAGGAATCATGTGTTACATCTTAAATTCTTTCTTTCTCTGGCCTCCCCAAGTTGGGTTGGAGACTCTCGTAACACTAGTCTGTGCATATATTTATTAAAAGATCTGCCATGTTACATTGTTATTATGTATTTTGGTGTCTGGCTTCCCCAATGGATGGTGAGTTCATTGGAATTAGGATATATATCTAAGTTGCATGGTGTTAGTTCATTATTAGAGGTTCAAAAATGTTTATTTAAAATGTTTGTTTAGGATATTCTGTCCTAAAAACTGTCCTGTATGTTTTATAAGAAGTAACTGATGATACTTTCAACTTTGAATTCATTGTTGGATATTACAAGAATGAACTGTTGTCTGTGTTCTGCACTATGAGAACTGGGCTCAGAGAAGGCTTTTCTCAAGATTCTATAAATGGAATGCATCATATAAAAATATATAATATTTGACGTATTATTCTTCCTAGTATTATTTGGAAACGTCATTTGGTCATTGGATTTTTAATAGATATTCACTGAAGAGGTTTCATATACACAGGGAGTTCAAATTTTAAATTTCTAGTTTTCAAATATTTATTGGATATATGTGCCTCAGCACCTATATTTCTGAAGTATTTCAAGAATAACATGAGACAGGAGCAAATAAAATGAAATATAGGCTAAAATATAGGCTAAAAACAGGCTAAAATATATACTAAAATTCCATGGTCAGGGCAAAAATTACAGTGAGATAAATATTTATATACTGTTAGTTGACATCCTAACACTCAAAAGTGGTATTGGTAGACGGTTAAGTCATTAGATTTGCTTAAGTCATGAAAGTGGAACCCTCATAAATGTGATCAAGGCCCTTATAAGAGAGGATCCTAGGAAAACCCTAGTCCCCTTCCACCATGTAAAGACACAAGAAATATGGGGCTTAGACAAGGCCTTCCCTCACCTGACCATGTTGGCACCTTCATCTTGGACTTCCAGCCTCCAGAATTATGAGAAATAAATTTCCGTTATTCATAAGCTACCTAGTGTATGGTATTTTGTTAAGCACCACAAATGGATAGAGACAAGTGGTTCCTGAGTTCTGTGAGCTTTCTACAAAATTTCTGAACCTGAGGGAGGTTGGGGGACACCAGGTCTGAGGTGAAGGTAGTCCTGAGGACCCCCAAACTTATGGATGGTGTCTGAAGTGAGGACACTCTATGAGGACTGTTCCCTCTAACTATACGGCTTTGTTTTATTTTAAACTTCTGGGTATTATAGGTACAGTCATCATATGCCAAAATGTCAAAAGTTGAGCACACAAATGTCTTTAAATTAAGGGTGCAAATTATGATGCTATATTCTCTTACTTCATCACTTCTAACAGTATCCCCTCCCCAGCATACACATCTTGCCTGTCTCACATCACACAAATAGTAGTTATGATGTAAGATGAAAGAGCTGAAATTGGGAGATACTTACGTTCTGTATGCCTGAGAGAAAAGTTCCTGGTAAATATAAACCTTATTTACTAATAAACATTTAGAGAAAGCCTTCATATGTTGTTTGTATTCTGTCTACCTTTTTGACTTCAGAAAAACACTTTGTTATTCAAGTTATTGTAAGCACAATTGTACTTTAACTTTTCTTGTTTGATCCTGGGACCCAAAGAACAGTGACCATTGTAAGATACCCCACACTAGTGATAAATAGTAGTGACATCCTGTTTACTGAGGGCTTTCCGTATATTTGGGGGGAAGGGTACTAGAAACTAGGGTAACCATTTTAATCCCAGATGTACAACTTAAAAGCTAAGTGATTACGAGAAAGCCTTGTTTAATGTCTCTATATTTAAGTTCCCCAAATGCAACTGTAAAATTAAAAACCAAACCAAACCAAACCAAACCAAAACAAAACAAAACACACCTTTGTTGCCTATCACACTGGACTCCTCTGTCAATGAGATAATGCTTGTACTTGAACCTTGAAAGAGCAACTTAAGAGTTGCTAAAGTTGGAAATTAACACATTTATCTTAAAGTGTTCTATTTCAGAATTCAACTCTAATCTAAATTTATGGAAAAGAATGTATAACTTTGAGCCAAAAGCTAAAAATATTTTCACTAATTTTTTTTTATTTTGTTCATTGTCTTTTTCCATAAAGGGTGTTTCACATTATAAAAATCAACAAAGGTTATTGAAAAACATTTTCATTATTTTATATGGTACTGAAAATGAACATGACACTGTACACTAGTTTATATATTCCATTTCCTTTCTCTTTATAGCCTATTTCATTTTCTCTCAAACTGTTATTATCATCATGGCACCCAAATTTGAGATATGCAGCTCCCTCAGGAGGTCAGGTACACATGTTTTCTGAAAGCAAATAAATCAGACAGTAGGAGGGCTATTTGGGTAATGTTAACAATGCTCCCCACAGGACACTGTGCAACTCACATCTGTGATGTCTGTCAGAACACCACGTAAGTTTAAGAGAGAGTTCATGGTGCTGATACTTAACACAGAAAGTCACTAATAACTCACTAAAGACAGAGTGAGAGGTAGTCTCTTTCTCTTTATTCTCCTCTCCCTTGTCCCCACCTCATCTATCTTCCTGTCTCAGTATCTATTCCTATCTCTCCTGTCCCTATCTAGGGATATCTCAATCCCTAGCTCTCCTAAAAAAAAACTCAGAGAAACAGAAACAGATGAGAAATTCCTGTATCTGAAAAAAATTTTCCAGGCCATGGTGGAGTATTGTAGGCTAAGATCTATCCTTATGAATATTATAACCCTGTAGATACCTAATTTATGCATTATATTCATTTTTTTTTCAGAAAGCAAGATGAGGTGACCTTCCTGAAGGTAACAACTAAAGTAAAATTCATACGATTTAAAGGAAAATGGACAGGACAGTTGGAGGTCCTTTTAATTATATGTACAACCAAAATAAAACTAATTATGTGTTATGTTATTCAGCATTGCCTAGTCATTTTATAAGAGACACTTTCAAAAAAATTCTTGATTATAGACACTAATATATAATTGTATGTATAATAATTTATACAATATAATGCATTTTTGTTGATGCCTTATTGATGCTATAGGTGAAGCAATACCATATCAAGTCTTAGTGGTCTTGGCAATTCACTTTCTCTTTTTGAAAAATATTTTGGGAAGTATAGAAAAGGTGACAATATTTACAGGTTGTATTTTAACAGCCTCTCTTTTCTTGATTCTATCTCTATCAAAACCTGTTAAAATAAAGCTACGATTCCCTCTCCTCTGTATGGGAAGCTTCTCAGAGTTAAAGACTGTGCTTTATTCCAATAATCCTCAGCATCTAGAATAGTGTATTTTATGTAGCAGGAACTCAATATATACTTATTAATTGTAATAAACCATTATCCCAGTCTAAACCTTTTCAAAGTGAACTCTGGAAGTGCTGCTCCTTGGTAAACAAGCTCAGATTGCATTTCACTCTCATTACACAGTAATGAATAAAAAAATACTAAACTTGGACCTGAATTAAAGAATATTAATTTTGCAAGGCCCTATATATTACAGGGTCTAGTTGCAATTAGCATAATCCTAGCTCTCCATTATTGCTTTCAAACCATTATTTCTCCATGCTGATGTAAAAATACTCTTTGAGTTTTATATTGATTAAAGAATATAATCATTTGTCCTAAAGAATATAATCTTATATCCTAAAGAATATAAACCTTCCTTCACCCTTTTGCACTGTCATTTAATGATTTTCTAGTCATTTTCTCACACTAAGGAAAGAACTTTGGCCGGTGGGACTCAATCATCTCTTTCTGTCTATCCTGTCTATCCACCATCATTCTGTTTTACTTCAATATCTGTCTGGATAACGTATCCAACACTTTAATCTTAGAGTTTATGGACTTACTCAAATCTAGTTAACTTCAATTCTACATCCCATTAACAATTCATACCCATGGACCTCCTTCTGACTTTGTTATCATCTAGAATGGCACCATAGATATAAACTCTTATATCTCACTTTCTGGCTATATCCTCTGCCTTTTGCTTCCTCTACTCTTGCTATTTTCTCCATATCATAATCATCCAACCAAGAATGTGCCTTGATCTTTCTTCTCAATATTCTTAATTATTATGAAATATTTCCTGAAGCTTCTGATGCAATGTATATGCTTATAGCTTCTACAACCATACCTGTGTCCAAACTCTTCTTCCTTTAGTTCCAGATTCTTATATTCACTGGCACTGGATTCCATGTAGCTCCTCCAAAGGTATCTCAAATTTGACTGAATCCAGTTTCCAATCTACTTTTCAGTCCATATTTTTGGGTGCTGACATCACTAACCATTCTGTTGTCAAAGTCAAAACTTGATACATATTTTTCTCACCATTGAGCCAAACAGTCATTAAATTCTGTCTATATTAACTCAAAAAATTATCTGAAATTCCTAACCCTAGCTCTAAACCTAATCCTAACCAGAACCCTAACCTCTAACCTCTAAACACCAAACCCTAACCCTAACCATAGCCATAAACTTGGCCATAAACTCTCTCTCTGGAGAGGTCTCTAAACTGCAGGATAATAGGCATATACCCTCACCCTGGCCCTAAACTTAACTCTAACCTTTCTTCTGGCTCTAAATTGAACCCTAATCCTAGATCTGAGGATTATAAAAGATTTAATCCTAGATCTAAAAGATTATAAAATAGAATGTTACTCAGCCATATAAAAAATGCAGTCCTGCCATTTGCGGTGACATGGATGGAGCTAGAGAGTATTATTCGAAGTGAAGTAAGTCAGTCAGAGAAAGACGAATACCACGTTTTAACTCATATGTGGAATTTAAGAAACAAAACAAATAAGCAAAGAAAAGAGAGAGGGAGATAGAGAAACCAAGAAACAAACTCTTAAAGAGAACAAACTCTTATTGTTACCAGAGGGGAGGTAGTGGGGGATGAGTTAAATAAGTGACAGGGATTGAGGAGTGCACTTGTGATGAGCACTAGGTGATGTATGGAAATGCTGAATCACTACAATATACACTAGATATTACACTGTATGTTAGCTAACTGGAATTGAAATAAAAACTTTAAGAAAAAAAAGACACAAATTATCAGGAATCCATCCTTTCACCTTGTAAGAATCTTATCATTCCACCACTAAATTCTTAGTTGCTATCACTGCATCCAAAATCACTTGTTCATCTCCAGGTTATTATATGTAACCAATCATTGCCAACCTTGCCATGTATCATGGAATATTACATAATGAAATATTCACTTTATCATACTGGGGTAAAAGGACAAGGCTCTTTGACAGCACAGTCTTCTGAGCCCAGTTTCATAAGCACCTGAGGCCCTTCAACTCTAACTGCTGACAGTAATAATGTCTCAGTCCAATTTTAGTCCATCAGTACCACACCAAGATAGACGGCAAAACAGTGGAAATCTCTACTAATTTTAGTTGAATTTTCCTCAGCTGCTGTTGTAGCTTTGTTATTCTTTTGAAAATTATTCATGACCTAAAACCTAAACTCCTTAGTGTGACATTCACAGCTTTGGTTATGTGGCTCATACCTGTAGGTCTTTTACCCTTCATCTGATCTCCAAAGATAATAAACTACATGCCATTCCCTAAATGTGTGGTTATTTTTTGATACCTGTCTGCCTTTTTTCCAACTGTTTTTACTACTTGAAGTATTCTTTCCTTGACTAATTTGTTACCACCCTACAAGACTTAGTTCTGTTATTATAATTTCCTTCAAGCTCTTCTTTCTGGGTTCTAGAGAATTTTTAATCCAAGAAAAGAAGTTGTACCTGATTTTAACTTGGGCCTGTTTCTTCACTATTGGTGAGTGAAGTTAATTGGGAACAAGTGTTATCTTTCATTTAAGATGCTCAGAATCTCACCCAGATTCTGAAACTTGATATATAACTCCTTAATAAATAAGGAAAATTTTTCTTTATCTTTGTCAAAGTACAGTGAAATATAAACCTCACTATTTATACTTACTCTTTTAGGAGTCACATTACTTCATCTGTATTTCGAACAAACAAATGTTGAGTACTTATTATGTCCTAGACATCTGAGGGACTCATTTGAGTAGAAATATCATTCTCTCCCTCAAAAGCATCCCCAATTGGAATGGGAAACAAATATTTGAGTGAAACTGCATAATAAAACATATAATACAATCTCTCTCTCAATCTTCTCTCTTACCCCTTTGCTAGAAAATATACCTGGGACTTGCAATTTGCAAACAAATAAATAGAAATATACAAATTATTTTATTACCAAAGCTCATGAAAGAGTATTCCAAAGTTGCCTTTTCCAATTTCTTTCAATGCTTGTGCCTTTTACTATTATATTTAATCTTCTGCCTTTACCAATCTGATACTATCATTGATGCTCTCCTAACAGCCAAGGTGTATTCAGGCATTGCTATGGACAGAAACTGCTACTTTCAGATGAATATGCATTTCTAGGATAAAGCTGACAGGACCTGCAAGACGACAGAAAGCCCTCTGGAAGCAAGCAGGAAAGAACACATTTCCTCCTCCTTCAACCTTTTAATCTCCCTCTAGTGCCCCATTACTGGCAGAGCCCAACTTAGAGGCATGTAACAAAGGAAAAATGTAGTCTGAAGAGCCCTAGCCCTAGCCCCAGTGGTCACCAAGCTGAATATGAACATGCTGACAGATAATCATTTAACAACTTGCACACACAGGTCCTGCTCTCAGATATTCTCTAACACTTTTCTTCAAAGCTTGCATGAGCTCCCATGGCTTCGATGATTAATACAATAGCTGATTCACTGATCTTCTATTCATTCATTTCTACTCTTTCTCCCAAACTCTAGCCCCGTATGGCGATTAGGTACATGCTTCCACTTACAAGGTCTCTACCACGTCCAAGACAGATTACTTCTCAGCAAAGCCAGTCATCAACAGCTCTTTTTACTATAAATGCCACCGTAATTTTTCTAGTCAACCAGTGTCATCCCACCTTCTATATACTCTGTTCTTTTTTTCGTGTATCATATGCAATTTGACATCAGTTTCTGGTAAATCTATAATCTTCATTCCTGCTCCATCACTGCCTCATCACTTATCTTTAATTGCAGAAGCATTTTCTTGTAATTTATATCTGTAACTCATGCTTTCATTTCATTTCAGTCCATCTTATATAACACTATTTAATTGATCTTGCTACAGCCTATATCTGAGCACACTGTTCTCCTGGAAAATTCCCCATGCCTCCTACTGCTTTACAAATTTAAGTGTAAATTTTTGAAGTGGGTCTTCTTGATACATCCCAAACCTACATTCTCAGCTTTGTCTCTCAGTGTTTATCTGCATTGCTAATATATGAGCACATTTAGATGGAAATTTGAAACAGTGATATAATTAAAAGTAGAATGTCTCCACTTTACATTATTAAAAGCAATAAAATCAAACCACAACAGTGAATATACCAAAAAGTAATAATGACAAAAGTAGAAAGGTAGTATCACCATAGAAAGCATGAAGCAAGATGGCAGAAGAATCAACAGAACACACATAAATTAATCAAATTACTAAAGCAGAATGGATTGAAAAGCAAAATTATCCTAAACATTGCTCTATAAAGGTTACAAATGCACATCTAAAAAATAAGTGAGAGTAGTTAATAATAAAATGCAAAATTAAGTTAGTCTAACAAAAAGAGCATGTGTTGAGAATATTAACTCTAAAACAATACATAGGAGAAAGCTGTCATTATATTAAAAAAATCAAAATGGTCATTTAATAATTGTGAGCCTCTATGCACTGAACAACATGATCTAGAAATATATAAAGCAAAACCCACCAATTAATTCACATTGAACTAAACACTTCATTTAATCTATTTGCTCATAAATTATCTGTGGAGCAAAAGTTGCAGTGATTCTATCTGATGGTTCCATGCAAATTAAACAAAAGCTTTTAACAGAATTTTATTTTTCCCTAGCTTTGTTAAAGCTATTCATGTATTGACAAATAAAACTGTATATAGTTAACACACGCAATGTGATGATCTGATAATATGCCTACATAGTGAAATTATTACCATCATCAGGTTGATTAAAACAACCATCATCTCATGTAATTCTTTTGTGTGTATGTATGGTACGAATGCTTAAGATCTCCTCGCTTAGCAAATTTCAAGTATATAATTCAATATTATTACCTTTAGTTACCATGCAATACATTAGATCTCCAGAACTTATTCATCTTAGAAGGTTTGTAGCCTTTGACCAGCAACTCCCCCATTTTAGCCCTACCCTGACCCCAGATAACCACCATTCTACTCTCTGCGTTCAACTTTTTTAAGATTCCACAAACAAGTGAGATCATGTAATATTTGTCTTTCTCTGTCTGGCTTATTTCACTTAGCATAATGTCTCCTAGATTTATCTATCTTATTGCAAATGGCAGGATTTCATTCTTTCTCATGACTGAAAAATATTACACTATATATGGAATGGTTATCATTATATCTATCTATTTATCTAGATCACTGATATATACATACAACATTATTTTATACATTCATCCATTGATAGACACTTAGATTGTTTCCATATGTTGATTATTATGAATGCTGCTGCAATAAACATGAGTGCAGATGTCTCTTTTAGATATGGATTGTTTCCTTCAGATATATACTGAGAAATGGCATTGCTGAAATAATGGATTTATATTTTTAATTTTTAAAAAATCTGCGCAATGTTTTCCATAATGGTTGCACCAATTTACATTCCCACTAATACTAATAGGGTTCCCTTCTCTCCACCTCCTTACCAATACTTGCTATCTCTCCTATTTTTTATAAATGCCAACCTAACAGGCAAGAGATGATATCTCATTGTGGTTTTAACTTGCATTTCCCTAATGTTTAGTAATGTTGAGCACATTTTCATTTATCTGTTGACCATTTATATACTTCTTTGGAAAGATGTCTATTCAGGTCCTTTGCCTATTTTTAATTGGACTATTTCTGGTTTTTTTGTTTGTTTGTTTGTTGCTATTGAATTGTATGAGTTACTTACATATCCAAATACTTACGTACTTTGGATATTAATATCATATCAAAGATAAAGTTTGCAAATATTTTCTCATATTTAGTAGGCTGTCTTTTCAGCTACTTCAGAAATTTATTATTTCTTTTGCTGTGGAGAAGATTATCAGTTTGATGCAGTCCTAGTTTATTTTGCATTTGTTTCATGTGCTTTTGGTGTTCATATGCAAAAAAATGATTGCCAAGACCAATGTCAAGGAGCACAACATATTAAAATTGCCATAACTGCATTCAGAGAATACTTGATCATTTTTCAAGTTTGTTTTTCACTGTAAGTGAGAAAAAACTATACTATTCAACTCAACTTGCTAGAAAAGAAAAAAAAAATTATAAAAATCAATAAAAAAGAATAAGAAAGAAAAGAGCTAAAATTAACTAAGAAAAATTAATAACTAAAATTAATAACTTAAGAGAACAAAAATAATTCAGTCATCACGAATAAATCAGAGTTTGGAAGGAAAAACAACCATAAAGCAAAAATTTAACAAGGTAAATCAAGGAAAAGAAAAAAAAAGTCTAGTGCATGAGAAAAGAATATAACTGCAGAAGCAGAAGAAATGAAAAAATACATATTTCATACAACTTGATAATAAATTTGAAAACCTCATTAAAATGATTTTTTTCTAGAAAAATATAACTTTCTCCTATTGACTCAAGAATTAGAAGGCATTAATCATGCAAAACGCAAAGAATAGACTGAATAAATTTTAAAATGTTTTTCTTCAGAAAAGAGTTAAGCTCAGATAATATGTACTAGGGGGCATCACCATCATGCTTATTTACATACTTCTTCTGACAGCTTTTATCCAAAACAACCTTTTCAAGACTGTCTGTATGGAAAATGTAATGCCTTCCTCTGGGGCAAAGGCTGGACCCATTTGCTAGGAGCTCCCTTATAAAACTGGGGCTTTCCTATATTCCAAGTTCATCAGCTGTGATAAAAATTCCTTTTGTATACAGCATTCACCTGGACCACTTTCCCATTATCCCATGAGACTTAGAGCCAAGGCGAACCTATTCAAACATGAAGCTCACACTGGGCTGCTATGTAGTGAGTAATAAAAGCTCTGCTTCTCACCTAGAAGTTTCATGCCTTCTGCATCATCTGTGAAACTATGGCAGGAAAACTTGCTAGTTTGCAAGTGAAGTAAAATCTCTAACTCTTCACATATCTTGATAGTATCATGGGAACATTTCTCAAATTTTTAAGGAACTGAAATGTGTTATGCTACGTAACATAGAAAAAAGAGAAAACCGTTTTCTTTCATTTGAAAACCTCTAGTAAATCTCTGACACGAGTATCTTGCACAAAGTACAAAACTGAAGAACTATAGACCAATTAGATGTTCAGCATTAAATGGTTGCAAATTGAATCCAGTAATGAATTACAGTTTTAATAAAGCATAACCAATTAGGTATACTTAAGAATGTAATCGGATATTTGGAAACTCATACTATAATTACTTTAATTGATCAAAAGAGAAAAACATATATTTATGCTATTACTCTGCAGTGGGGGGAAGGTATTTCAAAAGTGGCATCCCCACTAGGAAATTAAAGTTACTTGGAAAAATCATAACATCCTAAGTGTGTTCATAGAGTATTATCACAACCATGTAAAAAAACAAATACAAAAACAAAAACAATGCATAGAAAAACTGAAATGAATTATGGCCAAGTGATTTTAATAGATGCCTCTAGGTAGTTGGGAAGGAGAAAGGCTATTCAAACTTCATATATAGTCCTTTAACGTACTGATAGTAGAAATTTTGGGACATATCTGCAAGATATTACGTGATGTTGGAGAGAGATGCAAAAAGAAGAGGGAGGCTTCTTCCTTGTTTAATGGATCATGCTCTGAGCAAACATTCAAAACACATTAAATTTATATTTGGGAATCACTTATACCCATGCTACATCTTTCCTTTACATTAGAATATTATTCTCTCCTGATTTCTAAGTACCTACAATCATTGCAGCACTGGGTCTGGGCAAAAACTTGAAGTGTTCCCCAGTATAAAATTAGCAATCTTTTGCTGCCAGGGCTCAAGTTAAAACGCTCATATCTCAGAGAGCCATAGATTTCAACAACTTGTTTTAGAAAAGCAATATGATGAACCTAATTAATAATATTCCATGTGACAGATGCTTCATCCTATCAAAATTATTAAAATATTAATTATGCAAACCATGTTTCTAATTAAAAAAATGTTATCATAAAATCTTTTGGGGACACAAGAAAATTAACATTAAGGTAAATTATTCTTGCTTGTGAGGTTCATTGGTCAGTTCTAAAAAAACTTAAATAAATAACTTAAATAATAATAAAAAAACTTTAATAAAAAACTTAAATGTTTCCAAGTTTTTCACACATTCATTTACCACTATTAAGACCACAGAATAGGTATTTTTTTTTATTTTAATCATACTTAATATATCAGGCCAGTGGGCCAGGGACACAATTTATGGTTTGTAATTTGAGTGTTGTTACTATATTCAAGTTTGTTTTTCACATCTTCCATCTTTCTGCTGATTGCATCTTTAAAATCGTGGCTAGGGTTTTGGTCATCCAACACTGAAGGCCCTGAACATAGTACTCATAAACTAGTTGTGTGAATGAAGTGATGAGTGGACAATAGGAGAATTATATTTTAAACTGTAATAATCTTTAAAATTATCTCTGAGATTAAATTTGTTTCTGATTTTTACTTTCTGTACCTGGCTATCTAATGAGGCAATGAATCACTGCCTCTGTATTAAGCTAAGAATTTTCCACATGAAAGGGTCAAGAAATGATTTAATAGCCAAATATGGGACTGCTATAAGTATTTTCTGAGAATGAAAAATATGAGGCAAAATAAGAACTGATAAACTTTGCGAAGTATTAGGCGATTGTGTCTTTTAGAATTCAATTTGGAAATTGTTCTGTCTGCCAATGACCCAGTATAGTCCATTATTACCTTCTCATATCATACCCTAAATTATAGAAAGGAGAGCAAGATTATAGAAAAAGCACTAGAGAAAAGCACTGACATAGAAAAGCAGTGGGACTTCTGAGGACGGCTAATAACAGATTAAAATTAAATATTTAAAATACCTTAAGCTCCAGTTTTGTTTGGATTTCTTCTGATAACAAAAAGGAAGCTCAGTAGCAAGAGCTGTAGTACTTTAGTACTTTGATGGATATGCTATAGTGACATTTTAATCCTAATTATATTTGCAAACTACAGGCAGTTAATAAAAATTCCACTTAACATTAAAAAATATCTTTCATTTAAAGATATCCGATATGGAACTATATTCCAAAAAAGGCTGAATTTAACTCCAGAACCACACTGTATGCTATCTGAAGTTTGTATATAATTTTTTCTCAAACCATTTTAATGGCCGTTTGTAGTTCTCATTCTATGGCATATTTTCTTACATCCCCAGTTAATTCTACTGTGGCTTTTATAGGCTTTTATTAAACGATTTCTCCAGATGATCCATAATTGCGATCAATTCTTTTGCCCCGAGGGGACACCCCAGATTAGTAAGACCATATTTATAATGATGCCTAATAAAACTTGTTCTTTCTGGGAATGCTTCACGTTACATACATGTTTACAAATTTTTACCCCATCCAATTTCTAAACAGGGATGAGAATAGTTTTCTTAAAGAATCACATTCTTTCCACTATTTAATGCCAATAACTGATCATAATCACAGTGTCACTAATGATAAGATACATCAATTTCTAAACTAGGCACATTCAAACTCTATGCTTCTGATCACATAGGGTAAATGCAAAACAAAGAACTATCCAAGAGTTGATAAGAGGCAATTTCATAAAAATTCAAGGTTATTTAACAAGTATTATTCAGATATTTAGCAGAATCCTTAATTGCCAGAAAGCAGTAGAGAATTTAACCATTTTCACTTACAAGGAACAGACTGGATGGCAAGTGTCTCATGTATTATCAAGAAGAGAGAGAGCGGGGGAGAATGAGAAAGAGAAAGAAAGGGAGAGATTCAGCTCTTGCATACAGCATGAGTATTCAACTACAGTCTCAGGCTGGCGCAGGATGGGAAGTGTCCCCGAAATGCTCCTGCTTTCAGTCATTATCATGCATGTGGACATCAAAATTACCAAAAAAGCATATGTTCATCCATTTATTCATTCAGTCATTCAATGAGTATTCATTGAGTGCCTCCCTTGTGCCAGGCATAATTCTGAGCTTATAGGATACAGGGAAGAATGTGACAAAAAATCTCACTGACAATACATTAGTATTGCAAGACGCAGGCAGACAACAAACAAATAAAAATGAATGAACAAAACAAGTTCAGAAAGAGACTGGTGCTAAGAACAAAGCACAAAGCCAGGTGATGTGACAAGTGGGTGGAGGTAGGTACATCTCAGAATGGGAAGACAGAAACAAGATTCTGGATGAAAAAATATGTACATACAAATCTCAATTTCTGAAAGTCTAGTTATACACGATTTTTTCTTTGTCTCTCTCCTGCTGACCATATTTTGCCATTTCACTAATTATTATTGTTCCATTAAACTGCTGAAATGCCAGTCAATAAATGATTATTGAGATCCCACTGTGTTCTCAGCACCAGGACGATTGGAAAATGTGGTTGAATTCAAACAGCTAATTCTACTGCTGTGATAAAATATGAGGTGGAGAATGATGCTTAAATCAGTAAATAACTTAAGCTTTCTCTTTTTGAGGGGTGCGTTTGCATCTAAGCCTCCCTTCATACATCACAAATCTTGAGATTTAGCCAACAATGTTTCAGGAACTTCTCCAAGAGGAGGCATCATTTATTGCCACTAGATGGCACCAATTATTTTCATACTGTTAGGCCCCTCTCCCTAAAATACCCTTTTTCTATGTAAAGGTCATATTTAAAATGGAAGAATATTACTTAGCACTATTATTAATAAAACTATTATTCTTCTACGTTTATTTATTTATTTTGAGAGCGAGCGAGCGAGTGGGGGAGAGGGAGGGGCAGAGAAATAGAGTATCCCAAGCAGGCTCTGTGCTGACAGCACAGAGCCTGACATGGGGCTCAATCCCACGAACAGTGAGATCCTGACCTGAGCCACATTCAAGAGTTGGTCGCTCAACTGACTGAGCCATTCAGGCACCCGTATTGTTCTCTTATTAATAGTTTTCTACAGGAAGGATCACAGAAATAGCATGAAAGATGGTATGTGCATTCACTGACCTACTTGCTTAATGCATATATTTACTCTAATTTTTTAAAATGTTTGACAATTTCTTTAAATATGTAAAAAGTAATTCAATATATGAATATATATAATTGACACATAAATATCAGGATCAAAAATAGTTTATAGAAGTATAATATTAAATATATCTTTAAAAGTTTGGCAAAAAATAGTTTTCATAAGATGCAGTAGAATTCTTTATTTTTTAGAAGTAATTTCCCATTTGGTCTCTCAAAAATAGGCAACATTTATAAATACATTGAAAAAGCCAAGGCATTCGAAATTATAATTAAATGTAACAAAAACTAATCCAAAATATAAAATAGGACAGGAATCCCTTAACTGAGTGTATATCATTTACTCATATTCTACATATTTAGTATGTATAGCTTTGCAAAACTTAAATAAACTTCAAATCTAAAAAAAATGTGTCATATGATTTCTGTTTCTAACTAGTAAGCTTGCAGGGTGATTAAAATCTATGGAAAACTTTTCTAAAGGAAAAGAACATTAAATATTCTCCTTTTTCAAAAAAGTGGTTGGTAAACATTCAAAGTGTGTTTATTCAGAAACAAAATGTAGGGGTGCCTGGGTGGCTCAGTTGGTAAAGTGGCCGACTTCAGCTCAGGTCATGATCTCGTGGTCTGTGAGTTTGAGCCCTGTGTCGGGCTCTGTGCTGATGGCTCAGAGCCTGGAGACTGCTTCAGATTCTGTGTCTCCCTCTCTCTCTGCCCTTCTCCTGCTCACTCTATGTCTCTCAAAAATAAATAAACGTTAAAAAAATTTTTTTTAAAGAAAGAAACAAAATGTAACTATCTCCACATATCCCATTAAAAACATAATAATGGCTCTGGAATAAATATAAATTACACTTTTATACCAGTAGACATCAAAATAAAGTGAAGTACGGAAGATCCTTGACTTAACAATGGTTCCACTTATAATTTTTTAATTTTACAATGGTACAAAAGCAATATGCATTCAGTAGAAACTATACTTCGAGTTTTGAACTTTGATTGCTTCCCAGGCTAGTGATATGGGGTAGGATACTCTCTCGCAATACTGGACAGTGGAAGCCAAGCCAGCCTCCTGTCAGCCATGTGATCATGACAGTAAAAAACTGATGCACTTACCAGCCATTCTTTACCCACAAAACCGTTCTGCGTTTTACTGTCAGTACTGTATTCAAGAAATTACATGAGATAGTCAACACTTGATTATAAAATAGGCTTTGCGTGAGATGATTCTGCCCAACTGTAAGCTAATGTAAGCGTTCTGAGTACATTTCAGGTAGGCTAGGCTGAGCTATGATGTTGGTAGGTTAGGTATATTAAATGCATTTTGACAACAATGCTTTCAACTCACGATGAGTTTATCAGAATACAACCTACTCGCAAGTCAAGGAAGATCTGCACAAGGACAGTGCGCATAAAGTGCACTAAGAAGTATAATATGGTATATGAATATATTATAATTACTTAGAACAAAAAATAAGAAATTGCATGTTTATTACGCTAACAGATTCATTTTTAAAATTTAAACATCACCGCCACTTCAATATGTAAAACAAGTGCCTCAAACTAGCTGCTAGTTTGACTATCACTACATTTCCTTCCTTCTAAGACAGTCCAAAAATAATACTCACTTTAATATCTGCCAGAGTGTTTTGCCTCATGGTAGCGAGTGTTCGGTATCTCTGTTCTTCCTCATAGAGTCTCTCTTTACAGTTTTTTTTCTCACTTATGAACTGATCAAACATATCTTGTGCATGTTCCTTTCTATATCTTTTAGTTACATATTTGTTCCTAGGAAGAAAGAATTGTATTTGCCACTGATCAATTCGTATTTTCTGAAATACAGTTGTGATACATTTTTAAAGAGCCAATATTTAAAAGTCTTCGAACTGAAGGGCTTTGAAAGTTCCTCTAATGTTTTCCATAGGCACTTCCAGAGAGCTACTTCTAACTGATCCAGTTGGGAGAAAATCTCTGGAGAAATTCAGTGAATTTTCTTGGTTGCCTACCCAGCATGCCTCTATTTTGTTGTCATTCCAAAAGAGTACCTCTTCCATGCAGCATACAACCCCAAAGATACATTCTAATTAGATTAAGTATAATTAGATTAGACTAGCACGTGGCTAATTATTCAGGAACGAACATATGCATTAATATAGCCTCGTAAGTTGAAAGACAAGGTCCTAATTTCATGGAGAAAAGGCTCCCATCCACTAAATGTGAATGAGTCATGTTTTCAAACTTGATAACAATGGGCATAGTGGAAAGAGGAAAAAAAAATGAGTACCTAATGTCGATCTGCTGAATCAACCAACTCTGCAACTGACCCTACCTAAGGGCCCCTGGTATAAAAGAGGACACATTTCCCCACTGTTTAGTTTAAGCTGTTGTGTGACTATATCTTTGTGTGTGTACGTGTATTAAGTATATACTGACATAGAGATTAAACGGTTTTTATTTAAATGAGGAACAGTACAAGTAAAAAAAGCATCAAAAAGTGGTTAATACAATACTGCAAACCACATATGCTTTAGAAATAATTGCCAGAGTTGAACCGTAACACAGAATACAGAATAAGCAGCTGCAAAAGCTCTGCACAGTCTTAGGTTACCCATACTTGTTTTCATCTCTGCTGGTATAGAAAATTGAATCCTTTGCACAGTTAGCTAAAATAGCAGTGGGACTAAGGTTTTGGAGGGACTGAAATGTTAAAGTGCTTTGATTATAATACCTCATTTAATACAACAAACCTATGAAAGAATAATTATTATAGCAATTTACAGATGAGGAAACTAAACTTCAGCACAATTAGCTTGTAAAGGCTAATTAGTAAATGACAGAACCAGACTGCAAATCCAGTTCCATCTTGCTCTGCCTGATAGGACAGCTCAACACTAAATACTCACTTTATCAGAAATTTGAAAACAACTCTTTTTTGTTGTTGTTCACATTTCTAGATGTGAACCTCTCCTAAATAGAATAAGGTCCTTCCCTTTTATCTGTCTTGCCTTTGTTTTTTCCACCTCATCAGTCATGGCAAAAACATCCAAAATTTTGTGTTCCTACTTAATAGTCACTAATACTGACACTGTGGAACATAGAAAACCAATGAAATTCACACAGGAAAGAGCCAGTATGACTAGAATCAAAAACTTGCACAGTTGCTCCCAGCAAGTATCACTATATATTGACCACATATACTTTGTTCTTTACACTAAGTATTTTGATACTGGATTATATTCAACATAGCATTTCATTAATTATATATTTAGGCACAAACACAAATGCATATATAGACTATGTATGCTTATACGTATATCTATGCATGAAAATAGTGTTTCCTTTCTCATATTGGTAAAGGGAATAAATTTGAAGTCCTGTGGGTCTGGGTTTAAATCCTCTCACATTCTAGTTAAGAAACAGTAGAGCTAAGGATAGCTTTGTCATTATTCTTATCATGTTTTAATATGTTTGCATATGCAAGCTTGTGTTTCTAAAATTATCTTCAAATACTTGAAGGTACACTTTTTTATTTATCATTTCTTTGTCCTTCTCGGTGTCTGGCACTAGGCACACTGTTAAGTTCTCAATAAATAACGATTAGCTTGATACGGTTACCTACTGAAAGTACCAGTAGATTATTCCTAATACAGTTTATTTGCAATAATCTTCCTTTCCGATCCTAGTTTAGGGAGTCGAGATGCACAGCTGAGAGAGCACACACTTTGGAACAAGATGGACCAAAACTGAAGCTGGCTCTACCACTAATTAGCTGTAAGATGTTAGGACAAACAACTAATTTCCCTGAGCTTCTGTTTCCTCAGTATTCATATGACAATGGATAAGATAAAGCACACAGACCGCCCGCAAAGTGCCTGGTACATTGAGAAATCTATTGATGGTAACTTTAAACATTACCTGACATTATCCATCATTATTGTTAATTTATAGATCTATCAACAATACCAGTTTCAGCTATGCTTTTTCTCCTTTTCCTGTGAGAAGGCAGACTTTTGTCAAGTTTAGAGAGGAAATTGATTCACTGGGACATGGTGACCACACTTGTCCCAAGAGCAATATAATCTAGCCACAGAACAGAAGAAAATGTTAGAACTGAAATGGTAAGAATTCTAAAGAAAGGAAATTCACCAGCTCCTAAACTAAATATTTACAAGTTTAATACAAATTAAAAAAATTTAAGCCTACACCACTGAGCCTCAGCATATTCATACAGATATTAAATAATGTAGATAAATATCTTTCAAAATAAACAGCATATATCCTTGTCTTCTTATATGATATATCGAAATGATTTAGTGTTTTTCAGATAAAGCTGTATGATCATTTTGGACAGGTTTTTACCTGTAAAAGTAATAGCTAAATAAATAGCTATTACTAGTAATAGTAATAGCTAAATAGTAATAGTATTACTATACTATTAGTAATAGCTAAATAAATCCTTGTTGAATGCATGTCCTGACTCTATTACTGTACATGATAATCAAGTTCTGCATACTGTTTTTCTGACATTTTATCGCTCAAGGGCTATGATTTTGCTAATGCTGCATTAGCCTTCTTACTTAAATTCCTAAACATGACCAATGCATATTCTTCCAGTGGTACTTCAAGCTCTGTTCTCAATGTATTACAAAATAGAAAATAAGAACGAAAAGGAATAAAGGAAGCGTATGTTAAGTTCAAAGTAAGGGTCTATGGAAACACTGAAAAGTCATAGACTCTGGTCATTCTCTAAGTGAAAGCCCTTGCTAACCCTTGCCATGTATTCTCCTCACTAATGTAGGGACTGAATAAGAGGTTTTTATAATAAATATTAAAAAAATTACATGAGGTTTTATAGAGTATCTATTTCTAAAGTCTTACCTTAAAACTTAACAAAAAAGGTTGGGTGAAAAGCCACATATTATTAACCATGTCATGTGAGTGACAAATATTGAAATTAGTTGGAAAGATTATTAATTTCATAACTAAAAAAGTTCTTCTACTTGGAAAGAATAAATATTTACAGTTACTCAAATAAGAATAAATCCAGCAGAATAAATTAGCAAATATTACATGTTTATCTACATCAAATAATGATGACAAATTATGGATCATTTTAAGAATAAATCTTAAATATTGAAACTTGATCTTATCTCTTTTATAAATGTTAAACATTTAATATTTTGATAAAATTTAAATACTTACTGTAAATGCTCAAGTAACTGGGCAAAAATATTCCTTTCCTTCTCTTTTTCATCTAAGTACTTTTTCAACTGTTCTATTTTTGCATTATAAATAATTGTTTTACTTTTAGTGGTCTCTATTTCTTTAAAAATTAGTGAGCGTTTTTCCTGGAAAACAGATGTAAGAATGTTTTATTATTATTATTATTATTTTAAAGTTTATTTATTTTTGAGAGAGAGAGAGTCTGTGAGCAGGTGGGGGTCAGAGAGAGAGGGGGAGGCACAGAATCCAAAGCAAGCTCCAGACTCTGAGCTGTCTGCACAGAGCCCCGCGAGGCTTGAGCCCACAAACCGCAAGATAATGACCAGAGTCGAAGTCAGATGCTCAACCGACTGAGCCATCCAGGCGCCCCAAGGATGTTTCATTTTAAATACTGGGATTTTCAAATCTTTGCAACTTAAGGACACAATTACATTTGGCCATGTGAAAAATTAAAAGCAAACATTAACTTCCTATCAATATAATCAACAACTTAGATTTGTGTTCCCTTCTTCATAGTTACATCTGATGTGATTTTCTAAAAGATGGGTTAGAAGTATATAGTCTCTCTCTCCCCATCTCTTTTCCTCTCTCTCCCTTGCCCCCTCTCTCCCTTGCACTAATTGGTCTGCCCCACCAAATACCCTCATACATGCACACCTCAGAGGCACGTCCTTTCAAAATGCAAACATGTGGTTACTGGCTTTCAAACATGTACAATGAAGGTAGGCAAGAATATACATTGTCGTGATCTTTCAACCAAAAGAAGTTCATATTTAATACACTTTCTCAAGGCTGGTCTGTGCAATTCCAGACTGAAGATTTTATTTTGTGTCTATTTTCTGCATGATCCCTTCATGACTGTTGATATTCATATTGACTGAATGATTTGCTGACTGGATGACTGACCTACTGAATCTCATTCCCTACATCTGGCATTGCTTCTAATTAGTGCTACTCTCCCAACCAAGTTCACAGATCTCAACTGCTCCCTTTGCTCCTATTTTCCTCCATTTTCTCCCATATGCTCCCTGGTTCTTTCCCTACTCTTACAGATTTCAAGAAGAAAGGCTAATCTTTTATATTTATTTTCCTATATGCTATTTGTCCATGACTTTCAACACTGGGTACTGTATTTGAATTTCCTTATTCTCCCCTCCTTTCTTTTTATGAAAGTTCTGGGATCAGTCTACTTATAAATGAGGGTTTTTTGGGGGGTTTTTTTGTTTTTTGTTTTTTTTTGTTTTTTTTTTGTTTTTTTTTTTTTTAGTTTATTTTCAATACCTGAATATGGTTGAAAGACAGCTGACTAGGATTCTTCAATGAGACCCAACAGGATATTATATTATTACTATGAGAAAAGTCAACCCCTCAAAAAAGTGTGAAGAGATACATAAGTATGGAATAAGTTAAGTATGCAAGAGTCAAAGAAGATGGGCAACTCTGAGTACAGCATGCTATCACTAAACTTGACTTTTAAGTCAGACTCCATAATTCAGGAATGAAGATTCTTGCAGGAAACTTAGAAGACTTCAGAAGCAATGGTATCTAAAACTGAGACCATATCAGTCAATTCAGAAATGCTGAAGACGGTGTCTATACTAAAGGAAAGAAAGAGAGAGTGTGCTTCTTGCAGACAGCAGGGAAAAGCAAAAACAGTATTTTGGCACTTAAATAGGTACCATCAGTGAGGCTTTGGTAAATGTGAACAACATATTCCACTCCGCCCCCCGCCGCCAAGGCATCGAAAAATAGTAGAAACATCACTATAGTGAGCTTAGTCTAGAAGGAAGCTGTTAGATGCTCTATGTCAATCAGGGGTACAAATGTGAATATCTCCAGTGAGCAAAAGCTTGGGGACCCCAAGAACCATTTGTAAGTCTTTTAATAAATGTTGAAGTGCCACCAGAGCATCTGGGAGTAGAGGCACAAAAAAAGTACATTTATAATCTGACCATTCTTTGGCTTATTTTCTCAAAAACTGTCATTTCAAGTCACATATTTTAAGAATATTATGTAATAAATATTATAAGGTCGCCTGGGTGGCTCAGACACTTCAGCGTTCAACTTTGGCTCAGGTCATGATCTCACAGTTCATGAGTTCAAGCCCCACATTGGGGTCTGTGTTGAGTGCAGAGCCTGCTTGGGGGTCTCTCTCTGCTCCTACCCACTCATACTTTCTCACTCTCTCAAAATAAACTTAAAAATAGAATAAAGATTACATTCAGATTCTAAAGTATTAAGTGCCGATTATATTTTAAATAAGATTTAACAAATGTATTTTTAAATTTAGTAAGTTTAAATGTAGTAAGTTTAAATTCTCTGTCTATGATTTAAATGGGGGTGAAAATAGTAAATATCCAATAATGGCCCATATTTAGCTTGGCCATGATTGAAATGCTTATGCACAAAGATATAATTATTTGTCTTAAAAATTATTTGTCTTAGAATTTAAGTTCTTAGAAGATAAAAATATGTCTACGGTATTTTTTGTATACCTATCAACATAAGAGTACTTAATAAATGCTATTAAATGTTCGAATTACAACAGACTGGGGTTCAGCAGCAGCATGGTACACAATGTGTTTCGTCATCTTCATCTGCATCGCCCATCTCACTAGCTTCATCTCTTTTCACGCTTCTAATAGGTGCCCTGTCCTCTGGTCATACCAAACTACTTACAATTCCACAAACACATAGCACTCTTCCATGCTATCTTTGCTTTGCAAACATAGCATCTGTTTCTAAAATCCCCCTACCTCATTTCTTCACCAATTTAAAAATTATATAATAATAAGAACAGAAACCATCTGTTGAATACCTCCAGTGCCAATTGTGTTTTCATTCTTTTAGGCTTTGTATGTGTATCATCTCTATTCTCCACAACATCATGGCAATGCAAGTACTCAACCTCCATCTGCTCCGTGAGTAATAACCTCCTCTGAAAAACTTTCCCCTCAGTTCAGCTCAGTTTTCTCCTCCATGACACTCTCCCGCCTCATCATACTCCTGTCATGGCTCTGCCCACAGAGTATTAATGCTTTCTGTGTCCTTGTTGGCTCCCAAAAAGATGATGTGCTTCTTGACCAGAGTTCTCCTTTTACTTCCTCAACTCCAGCAAATTCCAACAATGTTTAATATATCTCAAGTGTTCTATAATAGTTGTAAAGGCAAACTAAATTGAAGGACAAATAAAAGAAAATTAACCCTTCTTCTCTAGCCCTTCATCTCCTAGTACCTCGTACAATCCTGAGCACATGCACAAAGAAAGTGTTCAGCCATATTCTTCATTGAAATCTGTTATTTGTAAGACGTAACCACCTTTGACAATTTTTAGTTAGTATTTTTGAAACTAATATTCAGATGTGGACATGAGAACTGTGGTGCCTTTCCACTGTACTGTTCAACACATAGGTTTTATGTTTTGTGACAAGTGTTACAAGTAATTTGTTATCAATAACAGTAGTATGCTGAGTAGTAGGAGCTTATTTGAGTGTTTTTGTTCCTGCGTTTATGGAAATACTTTTAATGTACCATCAAAAAGTATAACATTTGCTAGAAAATACTGGTAGACATACTATAAAACATTATCAAGGTGTGAATGTTTTCATTCTGTTTCTAGATAGTTGAAAGTCTTTTTGAAAATCACTAGTGGCTACAGTGTTTTATCAAATATTTGAGGTTAACTGTCTTCTTCTATTTCTGTAAATGTACTGAATTACATTAGTACAGTTGATCCTTGAACAACACAGGTTTGAACTCCACAGACCCAGTTACACCCAGAGTTGTAACAGCATGCTATTGTAAATGTATTTTTTTCTTTCTTATGACTCTCTTAATAATAGTTTCTTTGGTTTATTTTACTTTAATATAAGAATACAGTACATAATATCTATGGGATACAAAATACATGTTAATCAACTGTTTGTTAACAGTAAAGCTTCCAGTCCGCAGTAGGCTATTGGTAGTTAAGTTCTGGGTGAGTCAGAAGTTACATGTGGATTTTCAACTATGCAGGGGCTGACACCACTAAACCCTGCGTTGTTCAAGTGTCAGCTGGACATTTGTTTATGCTGAGCCATCTTCATATTCTTCAAAAGAATATTATTTTGTATGATGCATGCTTTTTAATCACACTGTAAAAACTCAACTCACTGATAAATTTATGGTTTTGTCATCTGCATTCATAAAAGAGAACACCTATAGAATTCATTTTCATGCTAATGTTTTTCAGTTACAGTTTCAGAATTATATTATTACAGAATGAATTCAAAAGCTCTCCATACTTTGATATGGTCTGTATCTGGTCTTTGTAGGGATACTTGTAAAGTACCTGGGCTTGTTCTTGCCATTAGCGGTATGGACAAATGACATTCATTCTGTAATTATCGTTCTACTTTTGCTGTGATTCTTCCTCTTTACCCAGTTTTAACTATTTGCATTTTATAAATAAATTACACACTTCATCCAAATTTTAAAACAATCTGGTATGCAAAGTAGCATTCTTTCTTTCATTACTATATAGAATGATTTCTTTTTTAATTTTTCCCATGGCTGTTTTCATCTTCTTCTTGTCCTTATAGATATGCTAAGCAATTTTAAGTTTTTCTTACCAAAATAATTTATTGGTATTACTAAAGTTTAACCTTGGCCTGTTCTATAAATTTTGCTTTACAATTGATCATCAGTTATTTATAAATAAATGGTAATTTGTATTTCTGAATATTCCTTAACACGGAAGCAAATAATGAAAAAAAAAAAGTGATTTAAAAACTATTTCCAGAAGGGCACTTGGGTGGTTTAGTCAGTTTAGTGCCTGACTCTTGATTTCAACTCAGGTCATGATCTCATGGTTTGTAGTTCCAGTCCTGCATGGGGCTCTGAGCTGACAGGGTGGAGCCTGCTTGGGATTCTCTTTCCCTCTTTCTCTCTATCAGTTCCTCCCTCACTTGTTCTATCTCTCTCTCTCTTTCTCTATCTAAAAATAAATAAACAAAAAAATTGCAAAAAAATATTTCCAGTGCTCTATACAAATGTTTTCTTATTTGTGTAAAATTTTTTGTTAGAGTTCTGATTTTACTTCACTGTATTCAGCAAAAGTAACCTGTATGATCGAATCAGAATCTGACAGTTAAGAGCATAGATTCTAGGTGCCAATGCCTGATTTAGTGGATCTCAACTCTGCCATTAACAAGCTGTGTGAAACTGAACAAGCTAATTAAAAAACAAGGCATTACATTCTTCAACTGTAGCATGGTAATAATAATAGCACAATCTTTGTAGAATTATTATGAAGTCGAAATGAGTTAATATGTCTGAACACTTTAAATAATGCCTGGTATATATATGTTGTTAGTATTATTATTTTCCTTGGTAATTTTTTTTAATATTTATCTTGTGGCCTGGTACAAACTTTTTAAAAATGATATGATTACACCTCTATCTCAAAGCTAACATGCCGTCCACCAACAAATCCAACTGGTGCTACCTTTAAAACCTATCCAGTTGATAGACAGAGAGCAAGTTGAAGATAATGGACTATCTCCGCTTCCCCATATCCAGTCATGTTCTAAAGACAGAATACCAGAGATGAGGATTTTCAGGGAGCAAATATTTCTAATTTGGAAAAAGCCCTGAAGCCTTCTGATGTATGACTATGCTGCCTATTTACTGGCATGAGGGTAAAATTGAGATGCCGGATATTAACAAATGTTTCAGTCTGTAGCCTGGCCTCACCTCTAGAAACATGGTACCATGTGGTACAATACAGAAATCCCTACCTCTACTTTGTAGGGAAAGTTAACAAGACGTTGCACTAGTACAATGGGAAGAACACTGTAAAAGAGAAAAAAATGAAGACACTTCATTATGTGTGTGTGTGTGTGTGTGTGTGAGAGTGTGTGTGTGTGTATTTGTATTGAAACTTAATGCGGGGTGCCTGGGTGGCTCAGTCCAGCTCAGCACTGACTTCGGCTCAGGGCCTGGAGCCTGCTTCAGATTCTGTGTCTCCCTCTCTCTCTGCCCCTCCCCTGCTCACACTCTATCTCTCTGTCAAAGTAAATAAGCGTTAAAAAAAAAAAAAAATTAGAACCTCAGTGCAACCAATTAGAAATGAGAGGTAGCCATCTAAAATAAATTTGTTTGAATAGCTTCCTTTGATATAAAGAGGTTGGAAATTCAAAATTATATTTGATATTAAATTTCTTACCTCAGTTTCTGTTATTGCATCACGAGTTTTCTTCCTCTTTTTTCTCAATTTTTTCTTTGTTCTTTCCACATTTCTTCTAACATGTTCTCTTCTCTCAATTATATCATTTAATATCTAGAAGACATTCAGAAATTAAGATGTGTAGCATTTACCATCCAATTATCCTGGTTTAGACCACGTAGATCCCAAATGACCATTTTAATAATAACAATATGTATTTTGGTAGAAGGAGAAAGGACCATCACACATGAGTAACTATGATATCCACACCCCAGTATTCCACTTGAATTACCAGAGAAAACTGAAATGTAATCAATTTTAGCTAAATACCAAAACTAATAAATTCACATTTAAATTGTTTTTACCATGATATTTAAAATATTTTCCCCAAATTAAAACTCCAAATACAAATTATCAGCAATCATTACCAAAAGTGCATAAAAACTTCTTGTTCCCAAGAGTTTGTGTTAAATTTATAGTTCTTATAATTTATAAACTATTAAAATATAATAAAAACAAAAAATGATTACTGAACTATAAGATGAGAGAAAAAACAATGGCTATTATAAAATAAGGGGGAATAAAAGTCATTAATCTTTTTAGGAATTCATTATACTCAGATGATTATACTGAGGCTTTTGAAGCAATTAATAAATTTCCATCACTAATGTAAGGAGGAGCCATTATTAAAATCATTTATCTCACTAGGTGTTAGTGCTGGTTATATATTCATTACACAAGCTCTAGGATAAGCAATTAAGAGCCCTGAATATATAGTAGTATACTCAGAATTTGTTGTTGCCATGTTTTATGGCCTTGTATAAGCTGCTTCATGCATTTTGGCCCAAGTTTTCTCATATTATCTATTTATCTATGACACAGATAAACTCTGCCGTGGCTATTTCATAGGGAGGCCTTGAAGATCAAAATAAACTCTCATAATGGTGACATTTTATAAATCATAAAGTTTTTAAATTACAAAAACATTGAAAATTTTTAAAGACTAAGAGAATATAAAAATTGTATCATCATTTGCAAAGAAAAAATTCCTGTTGCCAAAATGGCCCAAACGAATATACGTATGTCCTCCTTGCATCTAAGGACAAGAATATATAACTCTTACCACACCCTCCACTTCTCCAAAAGACTAATGGCTTGACACACACATATTTTTCTACTAAATTTTTCTTTGGGAAGGGCTAGTAGTATCAGTTACTGCCATAAACTTGTTGTTTTGAAAATATTTTATCGACATTTGCTTTATTTTTCATGCTATGTGTCTAACTTCTTCCATATACATCAAAAATTTACCATAAAAATGTCAAGATGCATTATTCTTTATATTTGAGTAAATATAGCTTTAGCATTTTATTAACAAGCAGTGAAGACTTTGAATTAAATTTAACATAGTGGGCAATCACAAAAGATAAATCACTACTCATGTGTTTGAAAACTGCTCTTCCTAAGAACACTCTAAGAGTACGGGGTTCCAGGTAATAGCATTAATAGTCTTGCTATTTGGTTCCTCTATAGATCAACTGTGTGGTCATAAAATACTCATTTTGTTCATGCTTTTACGTCTTCCTATATGAAATCATAATATTCCAAATGATAATGTAAAATCACACATGTGATTTATTGACCTAAATATTCCAGGAAATTAGCTTCTGGATTAATTATAAATGCTTACGTCAGCATGCATTTTGTGGGCATCTCTGATTCTTACGGCCTCTTCTTCTAGTTCAAGCAGAGGTGTCTCTACCTCCTCCAGGGCAAGGGTGTACATTATTTTCTTTCCCATAAGCTCTTGCCTCTCAAGTAGCTGTGCTTCTTGAATGGAATACAGTTTTTTCTGCCAGCAAAGATTTTAAATAATTCATTCAGTTATTAATTACCTAAACATGGGAATTAAGGAGTGCACCTGTGATGAACACCAGGTGACGTATGGAATTGTTGAACCACAGTATTGTACACCTAAAACTAATACAGTGTTGCATGCTAACTGGAATTAAAAATTTAAAAATGTAAACGTTTACTGAGTCTCAGTCTTGTGTGAGGCAGCAATGTTTGTTGTTATTTGAAAGTTAAAAAAAATTATGCCACCATAAAAATCAATAGATATGAATATAGCATATTTAAACAATGCAGTTATTATTAAAAAATTGAGAGAAAAATTTAACATAGATAATAAATATCAAACATTCTTATGTAAGTATTAGAAGGTAATAAGGTTAAAAAGAACACTAACAACAAATATTGAAATATATGCAATTCTTGCAATCTAAACCCCAATAAAACCAATGAACAAGAAGTTAATGACAAAATATTAAGCTAAAAGGGGTAGAAGATTATGGAATTACTGAATATACATATACAGAGAGAGGAAAAATATTCAGGAAATTTGACATTTTCACCACAGAGAATTGGAGAAATACTGCTTTTATATGTTTGAAAATGCCAAATTTCCTAACAGAAGAAATCACAAAATTTGTGTTTATTTCAAAGAAGACCATAGATGCAGATAGTCTCAAATAAGTGTATAATATAACACTGGTTTGGACTGTTTTGCCTCCTGATTTTTATTTTTATAATTTCAAGTATTAATGTATTTTGGAAAGGGAGGCATTCTAGAAACATGCCAAGGATCAAAACGCACAATCTGGGTTCCAAAGGATACGTAGGGGGTAGAGGAAGATGAAAAAAAAATTAAATTGACTTTGCTAGCTATATTAATTTAATTTCAAAATCTTTATATAGAAATAGCATATTTTCCTTTCAGTGTTAAATAAAGAAATTCAATTGAAAGACACTAAAAGTAAAGAAAACATAACATCATCACAAAGCAAACTAAAGAGACACTTAGGAATAAGATCTCTCTGCCCTTTTACTGGACTGGCAGAAATTCCCATTAAGCCACAAAATGAGATATGTGTATGGGAGGTCAGTTTCTTTATGCATGATCGGACACTGCTAGTCGTACACAGAGGGCAACTGTCATCAGCTAAGGAGAGAAAACTGCTGGCTTGCAAACCAAGTAGAGAAAAGATGCCTCATTACAGGCAAATTTAAAATGCTAAGTAAAATGCAAATTAAAGGGAGAATAAAATATTGGAACCAAATTAGGATTACCTGAATCATCATTCCATGAGCCACTTTACCTCGAGTGAGTTTTTTCAAGAATTCTTCTCTACCCTATATATTATCAAATTAAAAAAAAAGGTTTTATTTATAAAAATCAGAAAGTATTATTAAAGACAATTGATAACACAAGCTCCATTTTACTTACATTATAATAAAGAGTAAAATATTAATTAAAAATTGAGTATTCTAAAAATCAAAAACCAACCAATCAACCAAACAAACAAAAAACCTGAAGTTATTTGAAACAAAGTTAGTAAGTGGCACAAGAACAAGAAAAAGAATTTCAGTACGGTTCCGGCTATTTTATATTCCTGAACTGAAAGATCAAAGTAATCAAAAAGGAAAGACTAACCAGTCTTCAATTTCTCTTTTTAAAAACTGTCAGTTTGCTTTTAATAACGTTTTCCAGAAGGAACAGATTCAATTTTGAAAACAAGATAGTCTGAAGTTTGTAAAAAATAATCAGATTCTCCATCTGGCCAGAATACTTTTGTTTTGTTTTGTTTTGTTTTCTTAAAAATAAAATCATTCTTTGGGATTTAGTAGGCAAAAAATGTGTAGAAAAATCTTTGTTCCTCTTACTTGGATAGATTTAAACTCTCCATAGTTGTAATTGACATCACCACACAACACCAGAGAGGCTGCCTTTTAATTATGCAGGATGAGTTATGCCGCCTCTGAGAACAGTATTAGGAAAATGAATACATATTAGTGTAGATTTAACACAAGAGATAGAGTATGGTCTTAGTAAAATACTCATTAAACTATCATTGAAAATGTTCAAGAAGAGAGGCTGGAGAATGATAGAGTTATAGTAGCTGTAAAAACATTCCCTAAATAAATAATTTATTAAACAAATGCATTAACAGAAAACAAACAAACTGCTTTAGGTCACTAGGTTGGGTAATTAAACTGTAAAAGTTTTAGGTTCTTTCAAACTCAAAAATAAGTTTTTAAAAAATCTCTTTATATAATGAGAAACTCCAGATCCATTAAAATATCATAATCGCACAGATTCTTACTCATAAACAGCATGTTAAGGATAGAGAGTGGAACAAGGCCTACAAGATGTTTCCTAGAGACTTAGGGAAATAGGGGCAGGGGTAGGAAATGGCTCAATAAGAACTGAAAGAAGGCTTCCATTTTCAGGAACATGGCCTGCAGCCCAGCTTGTGTCAAACTTTTCAGTTCTTCTAATTCCCAACTGATTACAAAGGGAATGAAAGCCCAGAAAAATCATTTCACATCTATTACAAAAATGGCTTCAACCAAGACTCACAATAGAGGCTACATTTGGGTAAAAAAAAAAAAAAAAAGTTTTGTAAACAAAGATAATTGCAGATTCTTAAAGTATCATTCAATTGAGTCATTAGTACAACAGGAAAATGAATAAAGTTGTTAGTCATAACTTTAACCAAATGATCAAGCTTACTATCACTAATAATGAGACAAACTTGTACCGTGTGCTTTCTGATGCTTTATTGACACAATACGACGACTATGTAATACTCCTGCAGAAAGTGTTTAACCTGAATCTAACCGTAAGAACAAAAAAGTAAACCCATAGTGAGAGATGTTCTGGAAAGTAACTCGCCTAGACTCTTCAACAAATTTCAATGCAGTAAAAGACAATGATTTTCTTAATGTAGAAGACCCTTTAAGATGAAAAGAGACTCGAAATTTATGAGAGAAATGGAAGACACAGTGCCCAGTTACATATAGAAACTGAGTGAATTAGAGAAGTTTGCATGTGGACTATGTATTTGTGCCAGTTATCTAATCATTGTCTTTTAGCTCTAAATCCGCTCTCTTAACTAATCTGAGATACTAGAGCTGGATATGTAAACTGTTTTCTTTTGCCAGCTGGAGTCAAGCGAGGCTTTATCAATAGAGGGCAGGGGTGGGGCTTACAAGGCTGCAGCAAGGCGTTTCACATCCTTGTTCTGTTTCCAATTGCTTCCTCCTTCTTCCTGTAGAATTGCTGCCAGCTGGTGTGTGGAAACCCAATGGTGCTTACCCTCCAGCTCGGTTCTCTATCCAGAAACTCCATTCAAATTCCATTTAACCTCCATCAAATTCTCAGGCACCTGGCAGGTGGCTGCTTAAGGTCATCGACTGAGACACACCTACGCTCTCGTCAGTAAGATCTTACTCCGCTTTAGGGGGAAAGCAGTCTCTTTCACACATATTCCTTCTTTGGATACTTTCCTCATCCCTAAAGGCCGTGGATGCTCCCTACATTTGCTATTCTTGTATTCTTTAGAGTAGAGGTCAACCAGCTTTCTCTGTAAAAAATTAGTAAAAAATCTAGGCTTTGGGGACATAAAGACTCTGTAAAAACTAGTCAGTTCTGGTTTTGGAGAATAAAATATATCAAAAGATCACTCTGAAGAGCTTGAAAGAAGCCAAAGAAAAGGGGGAGCATTCTCAGATGCTGAGAAGAGCCCAGAATGAAACAAGTCACCTTTGACCTGCTGCCTGGCTTTAGCAGTCAAAAACCAGAAGGTGGCAGCAAAGAGCTATTGTACTGGAAGAGACTTCTACTAGGACAAAGAACAACTGAAGAGCAATGTAACACGTAGAGCTATGCATCCAGAAACCCACTTTCACCGAGAAAAGAGAAGTAAACACTAAATATAAATAGATATAAGCTCGGAATCAAGGAGGTAGCATCAGTCTGCTTTCTAGTGATGGAGGGGAGTTAAGACAAGAGTTGGAGAACTCAAATTATTATATAAGATCTGAGACCAGGATCAGAGAAAAGAAGAACTTAAGAGTTATAACCATAAAGAAAAATTTAGTATTTCCGCATATAATGGAGTTGGACTGAATCAATGGGGCAGAGCAGCTCTGACCTGCATTGTTAGGCACTGTTTTGTGGCCAGGAACCTAACAAAAAACCCAAGCAGCAGCCCAAATGGATTCTTTCTAAAAATAAACACAAGGGTGCTATTTATGTTTCTTTCTTTATGAAAATAAATGGTTTTTTTTTTGAGAAACATTTTTAAATTACAAAAATAAAATTAAAATAACCTGAAACTCCAAACCCAGTGATATGCATTGTGACTTTTTGGTGTATTCCCTTTTTAGAGCCAGGGATTAAAGTTGCTATTTTTGGTAGAGTAAGCCTAGTAAGACCCTTCTCAGCCACTATAAAAAGCAAAAGTCCAATTTTTAAAAATTTAGAACTGAATGAATTTACAATTTATTCTTGTACTCATCATATATTGAACAAGTCTATTACTGAAAAATTTGTTTTTTTAAATTTTCCCACTATATGTTAACATATATTTGTTTTCCATAAACATTTATTGAGTACCTACTTTGTTCTCAGCACTGTTCTGGGCACTGAGATGCAGCAGTGTACAAAGCAAACAATTCTTGTCCTCCTGGAGTATATTTCCTAGTTGTTATTATGTAACTAATTATAAACATCCTTAACACACATCATTGTAGCCTTTGTTCATCTTTATTATCTGGTGATTTTATTTTTAGAAATTATTATTTTTAGAAATAATGTTAATTAATTATACATTGCAAATGTATTGAATATTTAAAGTTCTTTACATGGGGCACCTGGGTGGTTCAGCCAGTTGAGCGTCCAACTTCAGCTCAGGTCATGATCTCGCAGATTGTGAGTTTGGGCTCTGTGCTGACAGCTCAGAGCCTGGAGGCTGCTTAAGATTCTGTGTCTCCCTCTCTCTCTACCCTACCCCCACTTATGCTCTGGATCTCTCCCTCAAAAATAAACATTAAAAAGAATAATAAAAACAAAACCTTTACATATATTGGTTTTATATCTACAATCAATGTGACACATGACATTAACAAAATAAAACATAAAAACATATGATCATCTCAACAGATGCAGAAAAAAAAATCTGAAAAACTCAACATCAGTTCATGATTAAAAACTCTCAACAGAGTGGGTTTAGAAGGAAAATACCTCAACATAATAAAGGCCATACATGACAAACCAATAGCTAACATATTACTCAATGGTGAACAAATGAAAGCTTTCCCTTTAATATCAGGAATAAGACAAGAATGTCCCCTCTTACCACTTTTATCAAAAATAGTAATACAGGGGCACCTGGGTGGCTCAGTCGGTTAAGTGTCCGACTTCTGCTCAGGTCATGAGCTCACAGTCTGTGAGTTCAAACCCCGCGTCGGGCTCTGTGCTGACGGCTCGGAGCCTGGAGCCTGCTTCAGATTCTGAGTCTCTCTCTCTCTCTCTGACCCTCCCCCACTTATGCTTTGTCTCTCCTGCTCTCAAAAATAAATAAAAACATAAAAATAAAATAAAAAAATAGTAATAGAAGTCCTAGCTGCAGCAAATAGACAAGAAAAACTAATAAAACACATTCAAATTGGTTAAAGAAGTAAAATGGTCACGATTTGCAAATGACATATTAATATATATATAGAAAACCCTAATACTCTACCAAAAAATAATTAGAACTAAAAAATGAATTTAATAACGTTGTAGGATACAAAACAATATATATAGATATCTGTTGTATTTTTATACACTAATAATGAAGTAGCAGAAGAAATTAAGAAAATAATCCCATTTAAAATTGCACCAAAAAGAATAAAATATCTAGGAATAAGTTTAACCAAGGAAGTGAAAGATCTATACCTTGAAAACGCATGACATTGATGAAAAAAGGTGAAGACAACACAAACAAATGAAATTATATACCATGCTCGTGAAGTAGAAAAATTAATATTGTTAAAATATTTATGCTACCCATCTCTATCAAAATATCAACATTATTTTTCACGGAACTAGAACAAATGAACTTAAATTTGTATGGAATCATAAAGTAGCCACCCAGTAGCCAAAGCAATCTTGAGAAAGAACAAAGCTGGAGGTATCATAATTTCAGATTTCAAAATACAGAACAATGCTATAGTAATCAAAACAGTTTGGTTTTGGCACAAAAACAGACACACAGATCAGCAGAACAGAGTACAGAGTGGAGTGTGTAAATAAACCTATGCTTATATGGTCAATTAATCTCTGACAAAGGAGACAAGAATATACAATGAGGAAAAGGCGGTCTCTTCAATAAACGGTTGTTGGGAAAAACTGGACAACTATATGTAAAAGAATGAAACTGAACCACTACCTTACATTAGACACAAAAATAAACTCAAAATGGATTAAAGACCTAAATGTGAGATCTGAAACAATAAAACTCCTAAAAGAAAACATAGACAGTAATCTTTTGTACATCAGCCATAGCAACGTATTTATGGACATGTTTCCTCAAGATTCCTTACCTCACTAATCATCAGTGAAATGCAAGTCAAAACCATGAAATAGGACCCCCTATCAGTCAGAATGGTTATTATAAAAAAATAAGAAATAATGAGTGTTGGCAAGGATATGGAGAAACAGGAAACCTTGTATGCTGTCAGCGAGAATGTAAATTGGTACAACCACTATGGAAAACAGTATGGAGGTTCCGCAATAAATTAAAAATAGAAATACTATATGATCTACTAATTCTAATACTGGGTATTTATCCAAAGAAAACAAAAACATTAATTCAAAAAGATAAATGAGCCCCTATGTTCACTGCAGCATTATTTACAATAGACAACATACGGAAGCAAACTCAGTGTCCTTCAATAAATAAATGGATAAAGATATGGTATACATATATACAACAGAATATTACTCAGCCATAAAAATGATGAGACCTTGTCTTTTGCACCAACATATGGACCTAGAGAACATTATGCTAAGCGAAAAAGTCACATGGATAAAGAATAATACCATACGATTTTACTTATATGTAGAACTTAAAACAGCAAGCAAACAGGCAAAAAGAAACAGACGCATAAATACAGGGAACAAACTGATGGCTGCCAGAGGGGACCAGCATAGGAGGATGTGAGAAATAGGTTAAATGGATTAAGAGATATGTATAGAATTGTTGAATCACTATGCTGTGCATATAATATAATGCACATAATATTGTATGTTGACTAATATAATATTGTATGTTGACTGTATTTCAATAATGAACACTTTTTAAAATAGATTAAAAAAAAGTTCTTTACAGATGTTGATAAATTACTTTCCAGAAAGGTTCTACCAATTTGCACTGAGTACAGGTTATCAGAGTTGCCATATTAATATGTCTTAACATTTATCAAATATTAGTTTTCATGTAAGTAATATTGGGATAACATTTCTTTTCCACAAAGTTATTGTGGAAGTAAAATTTAGAATTTATGTATGTATGAGGCAACACTGACATCAAGCATTCAACAAATAGCTATTGCTACTTCCAATGTGTTATTTAGAATCTACATATTTATTAGGAAACAGTTCAGAATTAAATGTAAATCAGTTTTTAAGTATTCTCTTATCTTAAAGGGTGAAGGGAGTCCCATCTTATGGAATACTCTTTATGTTGTTTATCCCTATCACTTCTCAGAGTATATTATTTGTCAGGCTCCAAGTTAAATGATTTATATACAATATTATCACATGAATGTATAATACATGTATTATTACACTCATTTAAGGGATCACAAACCTAAGCTCTTTATGGTTAATATTCTCGATATTCTCAGAATAAAGAGAAGAACCAGAATTCAAATTAAGAAACACGTGACTCCAAAATTCACACCCTTTCGACAAAATCACATTTCACTTAGAAAAGGGAGAAAGAAATAGAAACAAATTCATAGATTTATTTTTTTAAGTTTATTTATTTATTCTGAGAGAGAGAGAGAGAGAGAGCCAGAGAGAGAGGGAGAGAGAGAATCCCAAGCGGGCTCTGTGCTGTCAGAATGGAGCCTGATCTGGGGCTTGATCTCATGAACAGTTAGATCATGACCTGAGCCAAAACCACGAGTTGGACACTAACCTGACTGAGACATCCCACTGCCCCTAAAATTCATAGATTTCAATGAAAATACTGAAGAGCCAATATGCTACATTTTTTCTGACAAAGCTCCAAATTAGTAGAATGAAAAAGGAAGTTAGGTTCCCAGCGAGGCAAATAAAGTTTTATTTTGTCCTCAATTGTTTTACACCATCGACAACATTGAGTGTCCAATGCTTTATTTTTGTCACATTTTTAGGTATATTTACTCCTTCAAATATCTGTTAGGAAAATGAACTCTTCTGAAGTTTGACACAACATTTGAAGGACTTAAATCCTAATACACCTTGGCACAATTTCTGTTTTGTCTGTACCTTCCTTCCCTCTTTTCTCCAGCAAACATTTACCATTAATGTGGACACTCCCAAAATTACAGTTAATGGTTTCCTTTGACTTAATTTTGGCAAAGTATTATCTCTGAATAGAGTAGGGAAGAATCTCAGTAACTTAAAAACAATGTACCAAAAGTATAAGAGTACATGATCGAAGCTGTAAATCTAGAACACAGAAAGAAATAACGAACAGTGACGGTGCTACAAATGTATAGCATAAATGATTCTAAACTTCTGGGCTGCTTAAACTAGAAGGAAACATGAAACATTAGAGACTTCCTAATTATTATTAAGATAAGGTATAAGATTTTATCAAGAAAAGTTTTCCTTAGTTCTGAATTCTAACATAAATTAAGTATATAGGTTTTTGACCATCTTGAACAATACAACTACCTTTTTCACTAATTTATAAAACCAAGTAGCAATAGTCAATTTCGGCCATTACTTTTACAAACATATATTTTGTTTGTTTTTAATTTTTTTGATTTTTATTTATTTTTGAGAGAGAGAAACAGAGTGAAATTAAGAAGGTACACACAGAGAGGGAGACACAGAATCCAAAGCAGGCTCCTGGCTCTAAGCTATCACCACAGAGCCCGACATGGGGATTGAACTCATGAACCTTGAGATCATGACCTGAGCCAAAGTCAGATGCTTAACTGACTGAGTTACCCAGGTACCCCTTACCAACATTTGTTAAAAGTCAAGGATGCAATATCAACTTCTAATTCAATAAAAGCTATTGTACACGAGTCAATACAATTTAGAGTTGACTAACAGGCAAAGTCCTCCAGATTCAAAGTAAATAAATTATTAGAATGTCCATTTTCTAACCATTTTAAAATACCAGTAGTCTCACCTGAAATTGTGATAGAAGCTATATAGTGTACAAATCAAATTTAGGCTTATTAAAGCTATTTTATTCTGTTAATTGAACTGGACATTATCTAAGCAAGCCTGAAGTGATCAAAGTTATGAGCTCCAAGGAAGGTTTTTAGAAGGTTTTGATTTTTACTTTACTCAGATGAAAGTCCTGTGTAATCTTTGTCTCAGATATTAACAAATAGTATTTGAAATGAAGGTCAAGATTTTTCTCTAAAGAAGAGTTAAGGGTTGTTATAAATATGTGAAAAAGAATTCAAGCAATATCATAACCTTCTAAACTATAAAGTTATAGACCAGATTACTATGGCCTAGAAGATTATAAACACATAACACATTGCCTTTTTCTAGCATTAAAAGTGATCTTCAAACTCCTAAACAAATTTTAAAAAACTAGAAAAACTAGAAATCAAACAATGTTTGCTGTCAGACCACAATGGAATTAAACTAGGAATCAGTAATAGAAAGTTAATTGGACAATCCCAAAATATGTTGAGACTAAACAACATATTTCTTAAAAACGTATCATCAAGGAATAAATCTGAAGAAAAATTTTAAAATACTTTGAACTAAATAAAAACAAAAACACAATTTATCAAAATTTGTGTGATGCAGCAAAAGCATTGCTTAAAGAGAAATTTATAGTAGTGAGTGTGTATACTAGAAAAGAAGAAAGATGTAACATCAATAATGTACATTTCAACCTTAGAAAACTGGAAGGAGAGAAAAGTAAATTGAAACTAAGCAGAAGAAAAGAAATAATAAGAATGAGAGCAGAAATAAATGAAACTAAAAACTTTCTGAAAATCATAAAAAAGATCAATGGAACCATAATCTAGTTCATTGAAAAGACCAATAAAACTGATAAGCCTGAAGTCAGGCAAACTAAGAAAAAAAGAGAGAGGACATAAATTACTGATATCAGAAATGAAAGCAGTGCCATTACTACAGAACCAATGGATATTGAAAGAAAATAAAAGAAAAACTCTATTTTGAAAAATTAGATAACCTATACGAAATAGAACAATTTCTTGAAAGACATAATCTGCCAAAACTCACACAAGAAAAAACATATCATCTAAATATGCTGACATCTATTAAAGAGATGAAATTAAAAATTAATTGCTTTCCAAAACAGAAAGCATCAGGATTACATGGGTTCCCCATTGAATTCTACAAACATTTAAGTAAGAAATTGTACTAAATTTCAATAATCTCTTTCAGAGGATAGAAGCAGACAGATACCTCCTAACTTATTCTATGAGGCCAGCATTACTGTAAGATCCTCAATAAGCTAACATAGGGGGAGGGGAGGAGATCTTCCTCTACTTGATAAAGAATATTTACAAAAAATTTACAGCTAACACAAAAGTTTACAGTGAGAAACTAAAGCTTTCCCACTAGGATCAGGTACAAGACAAGGATGATCCATCTTAACATTCCTTTTCAGTAATTGTACTATAAATTATTGAAAATGCATTGACCAAAATAAATAAATAAATAAATAAATAAATAAATAAATAAATAAAAGTAAAAAAAGTATACAGATTTGGAAGGAATAAATAAATCTGCCCTTGTTTTCAGATGACATGACTGTACATGTAAAAATCTAAAAGAATTAACAAAAATACTCCTGGAAATAATAAGCAATTATAGAACAGTTGCAAGACACAATGTGAATACACAATCTTCAGTTGTTTTCCTACATGCCAGTTTATAAAGAGAGGCAAAAGAGCCAGAGTAGCCAAAACAATATTGAAGAAGAAAAAAGCAAGAGGCACGAACACACTTAACTTCAAGATACACTAGAAAGCTACATTATTCAAGACAGTATAGCACTGGCAAAAGACAGTATAGCACTGACAAATAGATAACTGGAACAAAAAAGAGTCCACAAATAGTCAACTGATCTTTGACAAAAAAGCAAAGACAACACAACTGAGCAAAGACAATCTTTTCAATACATGGTGCTAGAACAACTGGACATCCACATGCAAAGAGAAATGAAGCTAGATATACTTTACACCTTTCACAAAAATTAACTCAAAAGGATCACAAACTTAAAGGTATAACAAAACAAACAAACAAACAAAAAAAAACAACTTAGAAGATAACAGAAAAAAACCTAGATGATCTTGGGTATGGCAATGACTTTTTAAATACAACACCATGAAAGAACATTCATGAAAGAAATAATAATAATTGGTAAGTTGGGTTTCATTAAAACTAAAACCTTCAGCTCTGCAAAAGCCAAGGTCAAAAGAATGAGAAGTCACAAAACTGGGAGTAAAAATTTGCAAAAGACAAATCTGATAAAGATCTGTGATCCAAAATAATCAAAATGCTCTAGAAACTCAATGAAAAGAGGGGTCAAAGACGCTGGGGAAACTGGCTGGCTCAGTTGGTAGAACATGGGACACTGGATCTTGGGACTGGGAGTTCGAGCCCCATGTTGGGTATAGAGATTACTGGGGGAAAAAAAAAAAAGACATCAAAAAACACACAATTCACGAAAGAAGATATATAATGGCAAATAATTATATATATCATATGTCATCATGGAAATGTAAATTAAAGCAACAGTTAGATATCACTACACATTTATTACAGAGGCCAAAATCCTGATCACTGACACCAACTATTGGCAAGGATTTGGAATAACAGGAACTTCCAGGTATTGCTGGTAGGAATGAAAAATGGTACAGCCACTTTGAAAAACAGTTGGGTAGTTCCTTACAAAACTAAATATATACTGGGGTGCCTAGGTGGTTCAGTCAGTTAAGCATCTGACTCTTGATTTTGGATCAGGTCATGATCTCATGGTTCATGAGACTGGGCCTTGTGTTGGGCTATGTGCTGACAGTACAGGTCCTGCTTAGATTCTCCCTCTGCCCCTCTCCCACTCATATCCTCTCTCCCTCTCAAAATAAATAAACATTTACAAAAAAAACCACACACACAAAAAACTAAATATATACTAATTATAATATCCAACAATTATATTCCTTATTTCATACACAAAGGAGTTGAAACTTATTTCCACATAAAAATCTGCAAATGGATGTTTATAGTGGCTTTATTTATAACTGCCAAAGCTTGGAAGCAACCAAGATGCTCTTCAGTAGGTGAATGCTTAAATTGTAGTATATCCAGCTATAGAATATTATTCAGTGCTAAAAACAAATGAGATATCAAGCCAAGAAAAGACATGAAGAAACCTTGAATGCATATGAGTAAGTGAAAGAAGCCAATCTGAAAAGGCTATATACTGTATGATACCAATGGTTCTATATGGTGTTTTGGAAAAGGAAAAACTATGAGACAGTAAAAGATCAGTGGTGCCATGATTGCCATCAGTGGGAGAAGGGATGTATAGGTATAGCAAAGAAGGGCTTGGGATATCTGGGAAATCTCTGTACTTTCTCCCAATTTTGCTGTTAACCTAATAATTCTCTAAAATATGAAGTCTAAAAGGTGATCCCTGATATGGTCATTGTGAAATTTTGAGCCTGACTGAATTTTCTTTTGCTTGGAGTATATGCCTACCTAGTGTCTGACTGACTAGTTTATACCAACCCTAGCATTAGAAAACCTTGTCCCCAAATTCTTCAAAGCTACCTAAAAGCTATGCTACTTTGGGCAAACCACTTCACCCTAAAATGAACATACTAATAACAACTTCACAGTATTGTGAACACTGAATTAATTAACATATATAGAGTCTAGCCTATAACGGACTTGCAGAAAACTCTTTCTATTTTCTTTATTCTTTTCTACTAAGTTTCCAGTTAGTTCTGGTTACTAGGATTTTAACCTGGAACCAGAGGGGCCGGATATTCTACTTTACCACCAAAACTCCAGTATGTTCAAACAAAAACCCTCCGCATTCCTGCAGCTTGCACAAAATCCTTCTTTTTAAATGTTGAGAAGTACTTAATATCTGAGAAAAGCTTTCAAGATTTTCCTTGTTACAATATTACATCTTCAGACAACACTGAATGATTTTCTGCTCATTCCATCAATAGTATAATTGAATACATATTACCCTTTTATTGATTTATCTCCCATCACTGTGGATAATTTTATTCTGGGATTTGGCTAATCGTGTCTTTTCTGAATAGGTTAGTTATTGGAATTGAAGGTATAAAAAAATTGGGACAAATCATCTGTAATAGCTGGAAAACTCCAGAACCTGCTAAATATCTTGATTGTTCAGGGTGGCTTCTACTGTAAAACTGACTAGATATTGTACAGGTGCATTAATTTGAGGAAACATAATTCAGAAATTCTACCTCTAAGGTCTTGAAAGGTTATTTCTCAGAGCTAGGTCAGAGGTGGTAATGCTGTAATTTTTAGAAGACATGAATTGAGGACTAATGTTAGGCCAGGATCAACAAATACATAAAGTTACCTGCAAGAAAAACATGATGCCAATTTTACAGATATTTATTACTTAGTTAATGAAAGACAGTGGAGGTCATTGCAAAGGCAGAAACTACGAACTTGTATTACTCCAAACCTGATTTATCTAAGGACTAAATTTTTTTTTAAATTTCATTACCACTCTGGTACAGATACACATATGTACATCACAGAAATTTAATGCCCTATATATTCAGCTCAGTGATTAGTAGAAGTGTTCAGCAATGTGGAATTATTTCTTAAATCGAGTAATTTCTTTCTGTTGCTTCTTTCTGGTTCTGTCTCAGCTACTGTAAGGTAGGAAAAGGACTTGATTAACAATGCCTCAGTGTTTTCAATTTCACTTGCATAAAACCAGGGGGACACTTAAACTTTGCCTTAGGTTGGTAAAGCAAGTACAGAAGAGTTACCTCAAATTTGTATTTAACCTATAAATTGCATTTTACGGCATCACGAAAACTTACAAAAAAATTAACGATTTAATGGAACATCCTTCTTAATAACTGAGTGACTCAGGCTAGTGAAGCCATATAACTAAAGAATTGAAAGTAGGATGTAACAGCTATGAGAAAAATATATGAACAAAAGTTTCCTGTACAATGAAAAAATTAAAACACATTATTAAGTAGCCAAATCAGTGGTTGATATATTCACTGATATCCTCAATGAAAACAATTAATTACTGGCCATAGATAAATGCATATTAATGAAACATTAAAAATTATAAATGACATCCACAGTGTTATATATACTAAACCATATGTAAAATAACGTGACATGTACTTTTTGAGATCTTTTTATTATTTTTTAATTGATTTTTTTTAAATTTACATCTAAGTTATTTAGCATATAGTGCAACAACGATTTTCAGGAGTAGATTCCTTAGTGGTCCTTACACATTTAACCCACGCCTCCCCCCACAACCCCTCCAGCAACCCTCTGTTTGTTCTCCGTATTTAAGAGTTTCTTATGTTTTGTCCTCTTTCGTTTTTATATTACTTTTGCTTCCCTTCCCCTATGTTCATCTGTTTTGTATCTTAAGATCCTCATATGAGTGAAGTCATATGATATTTGTCTTTCTCTGACTAATTTTGCTTACCATAATACCCTCTAGTTCCATCCATGTAGTTGCAAATGACAAGATTTCATTCTTTTTGATTGCTGACTTATACTCAGTTGTATATATATATACCACAGCTTTATCCATTCATCCATCAATGGACATTTGGGCTCTTTCCGTACTCTGGCTATTGTTGATAGTGTTGCTATAAACATTGGGGTGCATGTGACCGTTGGAAACACATACCTGTATCCCTTGGATAAATACCTAGTAGTACAATTGCTGGGTCGTAGAGTAGTTCTATTTTTAATTTTTTGAGGACTCTCCATACTGTTTTTCAGAGTGGCTGCACCAGTTTGCATTCCCACCAGCAGTGCAAAAGAGATCCTGTTTTTCTGCATCCTCACCAAAGTCTGTTGTTGCCTGAGTTGTTAATGTTAGCCATTCTGACAGGTGTGAGGTGCTATCTCATTGTGGTTTTGATTTGTATTTCCCTGATGATGAATGATGTTGAGCATTTTTTCATAGTCAGTTCACCATGGATGTCTTCTTTGGAGAAGTGTCTATTCATGTCTTTTGCCCATTTCTTTATTGGATTATTTGATTTTTGGGTGTTGAGTTTGAAAGTTCTCTATAAATTTTGGATACTAACTCTTTATCTTATATGTCATTTGCAAATACCTTCTCCCATTTCTCCAGTTGCCTTTTAGTTTTGCTGATTGTCTCCTTCGCTGTACAGAAGCTTTTCATTTTGATGAGGTCCCAATAATTCATTTTTGCTTTTGTTTCCCTTGCCTCTGGGGACATGTTGAGTAAAAAGTTGCTGCAGCCAAGATCAAAGAGGTTTTTGCCTGCTTTCTCCTTGAGGATTTTGATGGCTTCCTGTCTTACATTTAGGTGTTTCATCCATTTGAGTTTATTTTTGTGTATGGTGTAAGAAAGTGGTCCAAGTTCATTTTTCTTCATGTTGCTGTCCAGTTTTCCCAGCACCACTTGCTGAAGAGACTGTCTTTATTCCATCAGATATTCTTGCCTGCTTCGTCAAAGGTTAGTTGGCCATATGTTTGTGGGTCCACTTCTGGGTTCTCTATTCTATTCCATTGATCTGTTTTTGTGCCAGTACCATACTGTCTTGATTACAGCTTTGTAATACCAGCTTGAAGTCTGGGATTGTGATGCCTCCAGCTTTGGTTTTCTTTTTCAAGATAGCTCTGGCTATTCGGGGTCTTTTCTGGTTCCATACAAATTTAAGGATTATTTGTTCTAGCTCTATGAAGAATGACGGTGTTATTTTGATAGGTATTGCATTGAATATGTATATTGCTTTGGGTAGTATTGACTTATATTTTTACGATAACTTTGAGGTTAATTTTTACTATACGTGATTTCTATCTTACTAACTTTGGAACATATATGGTATAAAAAATCCACTGAACAACCCATGGGAAAGGATATAGGTACAATATACCAAGTCTGTTGAACAGGTGGATTCAGTGTGGGGAAAAAAAAATCTCAGTTTTTCAGTAAAGAAACATTTACTGGAAGACAATATAAGTATCCTAAATTTAGAAAGCACAAGAGAAAATCTTCACTGAATTAAGTGCTAGTGCAAGGCTTGAACACAGAATACAGATTCAATATTTTACAGATAATTATATGATAATAAGTCTTTGATAAGTAAGGCCAAAGATGAGAGAAGTATGAGTATGAGGCATGATGGATAAAAGTAGCCTATTAACGTGTTCCCTTGCAGGGGCGCCTAGGTGGCTCAGTCGGTTAAGTGATCGACTTAGACTCAGGTCATGATCTCACAGTTAGTTGGTTCAAGCCCTGTGTTAGGCTCTGTGCTGACAGCTAAGAGCCTGGAGCCTGCTTCGGATTCTGTGTCTCCCTCTCTCCCTGCCACTCCCCTGCTCACATCCTGTGTGTGTGTATGTCTCTCTCTCTTAAAAATAAACACGCATATTTCATTTAGCATAATACCTCCAGTTCCATCAACGTTGCTGCAAATGGCATGATTTCATTCTTTCTCACTGCCAAATAGTATTCCATTTTATACATAAACCATATCTTCTTTATCCATTCATCAGTCGATGGGCATTTAGGCTCTTTCCATAGTTTGGCTATGGCTGAAAGTGCTGCTATAAACATTGGGGCACATTATGCTAAGTTAAATAAGTCAGCCAGAGAAACACAGATATCATATATTTTCACTCATATATGGAACTATAGAAACTTAACAGAAGACCATGGGGGAAGGGAAGAGAAAAATAGTTTCCACCAGAGAGGGAGGCAAACCATAAGAGACGCTTAAATACAGAGAACAAACTGAGGGTTGATGGTGGGCAGGAGAGGGGAAAATGGGTGATGGGTATTGAGGAGGGCACTTGTTGGGATGAGCATGGGGTGTTGTATGTAAGCGATGAATCACAGGAATCTACGCCCCAAACCAAGAGCACACTATATGCACTGTATGTTAGCCAACTTGATGATAAATTATATTAAAAAATAATAAACAAAGTGGTCCCTTACAAGTGGCAAAATGGCACTTGTAAGTGTCTATGCCAAATGGCAGGGGGTGGCTATTCATCATGTTTCTCACTTAGGAATAGATTTGAGGCCTATGAGCAGTTCTTTCCGCAGCACTGTGCTCTACTAATTGTGTGGTGCTCAGGAATTCAGTAACCTGCAGGCCTCCCTTTTCTTATATTACGCAGGGTACAAGAGCACTTCGCAGCATCCCTTCTTCCAACCACAAGAACTTCTTTCACAGGCAAGAACTCTAATGCATTATTTATATACAGGATGAGTTTAAAGCAAGCATCACTTTTCTAGTGACCCAGGTAGTTTAAGGTCAGTAAGAATAAAAAGCAAACATAAGTGTTGATTAGCTACACTGAACCCCAATCTTCTTCTATTCATTCTGGGCCTCTGAAGAGGAATGATTTTATTCAGATTTATCAGAAGGAGGAATTATTTTTAAAGGACTAGTATAGTTTAAGTTAAAATCAAGTTATCATCAATAAATTCGAGTTAATTACTTTTTTTTTAACAACTTAGAACAACACAAAGATACAAACCCTGAATTTTCTTCTCACTTCTGCTATTTTCTCCTCTATTTCCTCTGTTCTAGCTTTGGTTATGTGGAAAACAGCACCAAGGTGATAAGCTTCCCTGTATAGTTGTTTAAGAAATTCATCATTTTTTGACCTTAGTTTCATCAAAGATTGGATTTCGGACTCAAGCTCTGATTTGTTTCTTAAACTATAAAAAACAAAGCAAAAAGATTGATATGGTTAATCCAAGAGAGTATATATTGAAGCAAATATATTTAATAATAGTAAAAAAGTCATATTTTATGTTGTCAAAAATATAAAATAGCAAGTTAATTAACTAAAACTTGAATATAAAAAATATGACCCCAAATTCCACTTATTTTCATGCTTTTCTTGTTGGCTATTCTTAATTTTCAGGCTGGGCTCAATCTCAGAAGGATAAGTGAATCAATAAGAAAGGCGTGTACCAAGGGGCACTTAGGTGGCTCAGTTGGTTAAGCGTCTGAATTTGCCTCAGGTCATGATCTCATGGTTCATGGGTTTGAGCCCTGTGTCAGGCTCTATGATGACAGCTCGGAGCCTGCAGTCTGCTTCAGATTCTGTGTCTCCCTCTCTCTCTGCCCCTCCCCTACTCATGGTCTGTATCTCTTGCTCTAAAAAACAAATAAATATTAAAGAAAGGCGGGCACCTCAAATGCTCAGTTTTCAGAGCATTCACCCCTTCCTTTTATAACAGTCCATCCTTACTAATCCAATATAAATTAACAATAATCAAATATGAGAAAAATCCAGTCCATGAAAAAGAGAAACAACAAGAAAAACAAAAACTCAAAAAACAAAACAAAGCTTTCAAAAAGAAAATCAATAGCTAAGGAAAAAGAGTTAATAGAGGAAAAAAGTTGGATTGGATACCACCTTTTTCCAGATACACACATTGAGGCATACAATGTAAAAAGCATACATTCACCAAGAAACTAGCTGAAGGTATTCCACCAGATGTGCTACCTGGGCAAGGCTTATTACTGCATTATAGCAGGGGTTTGTGAGAGCTGTACTGGTTTGTGAAAGAATCAACTTACCATTGAGGACTATAGGCTTATAGAAAGCTAGGAATTATGGCATTGGGAAGAAAAGACCCAGAGACTGAGAACTAACCAATAGGTAAAGACTCCACCAAAAGCTTGCTAGAACTGATCCATGAATTCAGCAAAGTCGCAGGGTATGAAATCAATGTACAGAAATTGGTTCCTTTTTTATATACCAACAATGAAGCAAAAAGAGAAATAAAGAAACTAATCCCATTCACTACTGCACCCAAAATCATAAAATACCTAGGAATAAATCTAACCAAAGGTTAGGTAAAAAATCTCTATGCTGAAAACTATAAAAAACTTATGAAGGAAATTGAAGAAAACACAAAGAAATGGAAAAATCATCCCATGCTCATGGACTGGAAGAATAAATATTGTTAAAATGTCAATACTACCCAAAGCAATCTACACATTCAATGCAATCCCAATCAAAATTGCACCAGCATTCTTCTCAAAGCTAGAGCAAACAATCCTAAATTTGTACGGAACCACAAAAGACCCCGAATAGCCAAAGTAATATTGAAGAAGAAAACCAAAATGGGAGGCATCATATCCCAGACTTTAGCCTCTACTATAAAGCTGTAATCATTAAGACTCTATGGTATTGGCACAAAAACAGACACACAGACCAATGGAATAAAATAGAGAACCCAGAAATGGACCCAAAGTATATGGCCAACTAATCCTTGACAAAACAGGAAAGAGTATCCAATGGAAAAAAGACAGCCTCTTTAACAAATCGTGCTGGGAGAACTGGACAGCAACATGCAGAAAAATAAAACTAGACCACTTTCTTACACCATTCACAAAAATAAACTCAAAATGGATGAAGGACCTGAATGTGAGACAGGAAACCATCAAAACCCTAGAAGAGAAAGCAGGAAAAAACCTTTTAGACCTGAGCCGCAGCAATTTCCTATGTGACACATCTCCAAAGGCGAGGGAATGTAAAGCAAAAATGAACTATTGAGACCTCATCAAGACAAAAAGCTTCCGCACTGCAAATGAAACAATCAACAAATCTAATAGGCAACCGATGGAATGGGAAAAAGATAGTTGCAAATGACATATCGGATAAAGGGCTAGTATCCAAAATCTATAAAGAACTCACCAAACTCCGCACCCAAAAAACAAATAATCCAGTGAAGAAATGAGAAGAAGATATGAATAGACATTTCTCCAAAGAAGACATCAAGATAGCCAACAGACACTTGAAACGATGCTCAACGGCACTCATCATCAGGGAAACACAAATCAAAACCACACTGAGATACCCCCTCACACCAGTCAGAGTAGCTAAAATGAACAAGTCAGGAAACTACAGATGCCGGTGAGGATGTGGAGAAACAGGTGCCCTCTTACACTGTTGGTGGGAATGCAAACTGGTGCAGCCGCTCTGGAAAACAGTATGGAGGTTCTTCAAAAAAGTGAAAATAGAACTACCCTACGACCCTACAGCAATAGCATTGCTAGGAATTCATCCAAGAGATACAGGAGTGCTGATACACAAGGACACTTATACCTCAATGTTTATAACAGCACTTTCAGCATACCCAAGTCATGGAAAGAGACTAAGTGTCCATCAACTGATGAATGGATAAAGAAGATGTGGTATATATATATACAATGGAATACTACGTGGCAATTAGAATGAAATCTGGCCATGTGTGGCAACATGGATGGAACTGGAGGGTATTATGCTAAGTGAAATAAGTCAGTCAGATAAAGACAGATACCATATGTTTTCACGCATAGGTGGATTTTGAGAGACTGAGCAGAAGACCATGGAGGAGGGGAAGAGGGGAAAAAAAGTCACAGAGAGGGAGGGAGACAAAACATAAGAAACTCTTAAATACTAAGAACAAACTCAGAGTTGATGGGGGCGTGGGAGAGAGAAGAGGGGGTGACAGCCATTGAAGAGGGCGCTTGTTGGGATAAGCACTGGGTGTTGTCTGGAAACCAATTTGACAATAAATTATAAAAAAAAAAAAGAAAGAAAGATAAAGGAAAGATCTCAAACCACCTAACTTTACATCTCAAAGACCTAGAAAAATAAGAACAAACTAAGCCCAAAGTTAAGAGAAGAGAAGCAATAACAACAATCAGAGCAGAAACTAGTGCAATAAACCAAAAACTATAGAAGAGATCAACAGCAAAAAAGCATGGTTTTTAAAATACATATAAACAAAACTGACAAAACTTTACATGAAAAAAGAGAAAACTCACATAAAAATTGGAAATAAAAAGGGCCACATTATACTCATAATATAGAAATACAAATGATCAAAGAAACTACTATGAACAATTATATGCCCACAAATTGGATACCCTAGAAGAAACACATTCCTAGAAACACACAACCTACCAAGACTGAATCATGAATAAGTAGACAATTTAAAAAGACCAACAATGAATAGGAAAACTGAACCATTAATCAAAACTCCTAATTAAAAAAAGACTTAATCTGATAGCTTTATTTGTGAATTCTACCAAACATTTAAAGAATAATTAATGCTAACTGTTCTCAAACTCTTCCAAAAAATTGAAAAGGATAGAAAGCTTTCAAACTCAATTCATGAGGCCAGTATTACCTTGATACCAAATGTCTTGATAGGACATGACAAGAAAGGAAATTACAGACCAATATCCCTTATCGAAATAGATGCAAACATCTTCAACAAAATCCTACTAATCTGAATTTTACAACAAATTAAAAGGATCATATACCATGATGAATGGCTCTATCCCCAGGATGCCAGGATGGTTCAAATATGTAAATCAATAAATGTGAAACACCACGTGAGTAGAATTAAGGATAAAAATATATATTCTCAATGGATGCAGAAAAAGTATTTGACAAATTTCAACATCCATTCATAATAAAAACTCTCAAAAATTGTACATAGAGAAGATGTACTTCAACATAATAAAGGCCATGCATATATAACAAGTCCACAGTTAACATCATACTCAGTGTAAAAAGCTGAAAGTTTTTATTCTAACATCAGGAAAAAGCCAAAGATGCCCATTCTTACCACATCTGTTCAACATAGTTCTGGAAGTCTTAGAGTATTTAGGCCCGAAAAAGAAGGAAAAGTATCCAAATCAGAAAAGAATAGCTAAAATTTTCTGTTTGCAGATGACATCTTTTTAAAGAGAGAACCTTAAAACCTCCACCAAAACAAAATTAGAACTAATACATAAATTCAGTATAGCTTAGAATACAAAATCAATATACAAAAATCTGTTGCATTTCTGTACACTAACAATGAACTACATGAAAAATATAAAACAATCTCATTTACCACAATAGCATCAAAAATGTGTAGAAATAAATTTAATCACGGTTGTGGAAGGAAGATCTATAAACTGACACTAAACATAAGACATTGATGAAAGAGATTCAGGAAGACAAAGATATGGAAAGATATCCTGTGTTCATAGATTGACACAAATAATGTTAAAATGTCTATTCTATCCAAAGCGATCTAGAGATACAATGCAATCTCTACGAAAATTCCAGAGGCATTTTTCACAGAGACATAAAAAATCCTAATATTTGTATGAAGCCAAAAAAGACCCCAAAAAGCCAAAGCAATCCTGAGAAAAGAAGAACAAAGCTGGAGGTATCACATTTCCTTATTTCAAACAGTATTAAAAGCTATAGTAATCAGAGAAGTATGGTACTGGCATAAAAAACAGACACATAAACCAGTAGAACACAGTGAAGAGCCCAGGAAAAAAAAAAAAAAAAAAACCTTTGACAAGGATGCCAACAACACAAAATGGAGAAAGAATCACCTCTTCAATAAATGGTGCTGGGAAAACTGGATAGCCACGTGCAAAAGAATGAAACTGGACCCCTATCTTATACTACTTACAATAATTAAACTGAAAAGGATTAAGGAATTAAACGCAAAAACTAAAATTATAAAACTCCCAGAAGAAACACAGGGAAAACTCTCCTTGACACTGGTCTTGGCAATTATTTTTTGCATATGACACCAAAAACACAGGAAACAAAGTAAAAAAAATCAACAAGTGGAATAACATTGAATTAAAAAGCTTCTGCACAGAAAAAAACAACCAACAAATTGAAAAGGCAACAAACTTAATGAGAGAAAATATATTTCAAACTATATGTGATTAAGACATTAATATCCCAAATACATAAGGAACTATATTATATAGCTCAGTAGGCAAAATCTAAATAACTCCATTAAAGAATGGGCAAAGGACCTGAATAGACACTTTTCTAAAGACATAAAAATGGCAACTACGTGAAAATAGTGGTCAATCACTAATTGCCAAGGAAATACAATTCAAAAACATAATGAGGTATCACCAGGTATCAGTTAGGATGGCTTTTTACCAAAAAGACAGATAGAAAATGCTCCAAGGATGTGGAGAAAGGGAGCTCTAGTATTCTGTTGGTGGCAAAGTAAACTGGTATACCCATTATGGAACAAAGTCTAGGGTTTCTTCAAAAACTTAAAAATAAAACTGTCATGTGATCCAACATTAACTTCTGCATAGATAGCTGAAGAATCCTGTCATTTGCAACAAGATGGATGGACTTACAGGACAGTATGTCCAATGATATAACCCAGACAGAGAAAGACAAATGCTACACAATCTTACTTGCATGTGGAATCTGAGACAATTTAAACAACAACAAAAGTGAATTCATAAAAACAGAGAGTAGAATGGTAGTTAATAAGGGCTTAGGGGTGATGGAAATGGGAGAGATAGTGGTCAAGGTGTGTGTAAGCCTTCAGTTATAAGATAAATAATCTCTGAGGACTTATGCATAGTGTGGCAACTATAGTTAATATAATACTGTTTTACATACTTGAAACGTGTTAAGTGTACAGACCTTAAGCATATTCACCACAACAGAATACACAGTAACTATATGAGGTGATTGATGGGTGGTAATTATATCACCAAGTACATGTATGTCAAATTACCACATTTTATACCTCAAATATATACAATTATGTCAAATATATTTCAATAAAGCTGAAAATTTTTTTAAAAAAATAAAGAGGAAGGGGTGCATAGGTGGCTGAGTCAGTTGAGCGTCCAACTTCTGCTCGGGTCATGATCTCACAGTTTGTGAGTTCGAGCCCCTCATCAGGCTCTGTCAGTGCAGAGCTACTTTGGATCCTCTGTCCCTCTCTCTCTCTTCCCCTACACCACTCGTGCACTCTCTCTCAAAAATAAATAAACAACAAAAAATAGAGAGGAAGTGTATATAACAAGACGATATCTGAAAAGTTTCCAGTACTGAAAGCCAACCTGGCTCCTTAAAATGAAAAAGTCCTACATAATGTTAAACTAGACATATTACACAGAGAGAAGCACACACGCCTCCAGACATGGAATTGTTTCAGTACTCTGAAATACGAAGAGAAAATTCTTAAGTTCTCCAAGAGAAAAAACAGATTACCTACATGAAATGATACCCAACTACCATCAGATGTATTATCAAGCAAAACTAAATAAATGATTGATAAATTTAGAGATCTAATGTACAAGACGATGACTACGGTAAATGGCGGCATCAAACTCTGGGAGTTTGCTAAAAGAGCAGATTTCATGTGCTCTCATCTCTCACACACACACACACACACACACAGGTAACTGTGGGAGAAGATGGTCTGTTAATTAGCTTGACTCGAGTAATCATTCACCATGTATATCAAATCATCATGAGGTAAACCTTAACTGTATATAATTTTTAAAAAACTAAATAAAAGAAAGCATTAAAGTCACTTTAAGTTAACTTTAAAACATGACTTTTGATCTAGAATAGAATACTTTGAGAAAATTCTTTGAGAATTCTTTGAGAATGGACTGAACAGAAAACGGAATGTGAGTTTATGGGAACAAGAACGTTCACTTTAATTAAGATTTGCTATAAAGAATAGAAGGGTAGAAGAGCCTGGATTCGGGGCTCTATTTTATCTTGAGTTTGCTTCTTTGGTAAGATGAGCATTATGTAATGTTCATATGCTATTAGAGAGAAATAATAATAGTTCATGAGAAAGAGGACATAACTGTAGCTGCAAGCCCATGAGTGCGTAAAAGCAAACGGCACCCGCTTGGAAAGTGTGTGGGTGATGGGCACTCCTCTGTTAGAGCTGCTTCCATTGTTATATTCTGATACAGGGGAATACCGAGTATGTAAAGACAGATTCAAATAGGCTGGCCAGAAAAAGAGGTAATTCTCATTTGACTGTATCTTTGTTCTCTATCAATTATTTGCAAAGATTATTAGGCTTAGAATGAGAATAAGGAGGGCACTTGTGATCAACTCTGGGTGTTGTAGGTTAAGTGATGAACCATTAGATTCTACTCCTGAAATCAATATTACAAAGTATGTTAACTAACTAGAATTTAAACAAAAACATGGAAAGAAACTAAGTGCCCATCAACTGACGAGTGGATAAAGAAGATGTGGTACATATATACAATGGACTACTATGTGGCAATGAGAAAAAATGAAATCTGGCCATGCGTAGCAACATGGATGGAACTGGAGGGTATTATGTTACGTGAAATAAGTCAGTCAGAAAAAGACAGATACCATATGTTTCCACGAATAGGTGGACTTGGTGAGACTAAGCAAAAACCAGGGGGAGGGGAAGAGGGGAAAGAAAAAAAAGACACAGAGAGGGAGGGAGATAAAACATAAGAGACTCTCAAAGACTAAGAACAAACTGAGGGTGAGGAAGATGGGGGGGGGAGAGGGGGTGATGGGCATTAAAAAAGGGCACATGTTGGGATGAACACTGGGTGTTTTATGTAAACCAATTTGAAAATAAACTATTTTAAATTAAAAATAAATAAATAAATAATAGTGAAAAAAAAAAGACTTGAAAGAAAGAAAGAAAGAAAGAAAGAAAGAAAGAAAGAAAGAATAAACAAACAAAGAAATAAATAAAATGAGGGTGATGTGGGTAACAGGAGTGAAGAGCGTGAGAAGATGTGAAATAGGGTCAGAAAAACCGGACACTGAATTTTTGTTGGTAGTGCTGAATGTCACTCGAGATTTATGTCACAGACTTTAAGTTCTATTCAGCAGCAAATTTATTGCAGTGCTAATGAAGCTTAAATATGAGGGCGTCTAACTGATCCCAGTCCCTTGTAAAGCCCTTTGAGTGTCGGATAGTATTTCACATGGTCATATATTTTTTAATAAAGTTTGTGAAAATAATATATTTTAACCAAAATTTATTAAGACTATTTTCTTTTTCTAATATAATTTACCCTTTGTCAAGTGGCATTGAATTGGTTGTGGGAATTCTGTATTCATAAGCTTGTATTTTTTTTTTTTTTTCATACAGAGATCTCAAATTCTATAGGGCCCATCAAAACAGGATCCACCCATGGCGAGATTAATTAACACAGCTGTGTTTTACTGTGGCCACATCCAGCTGTTTGGATCCTGCTTCGGTTCAATGATAGGGCTTTTCCAATCACAGAAATAAAATCTGAAGGCGATTTAAATGAAGGTTTATTTTTGGTCAGATATAACTGGAGTCTGTGAGAAAAGAAGGAAGGACGAGTAGGTAGGATATACACATCTGGTAGGGATAATATCTTAATCATCTTAAAGTGTCAAATAATGGATTGAGGGTACTAGTAGAGTAAGTAAGCTAGAAAGAGAGGTGTCAGTTGTGAGAGACTAGATTCTTAAAACTGAGAAGGAGGGGACTCTATGATTGGAAATGATAAGATACAGGGGTAAAACTATAAGAGAAGGTGGTTGTATGAGATAGAAGAAAAGACTGTTGGAAATGCAGAGGTCTAAAATTTGAGAATCCAAGTTCTTGCACATACTGGACACAGACAAATTCAGGTTCTGATTGCCTCTGCAGAGAGAAGGAGAAAGAGAGAGAGACGAACCGTATAGAAATCGAAAGAGTAATTTATTTGTGAAATTTTAATTCTTTACACACAAGTCTAAAGTAGGCTAAACTACTGGTGAGTAATTAATTTTGAATGGTGCATATAGCTTTTTCTCTTTCAACAGCTGAAAAAGTAAAAAACAAAATAAAAGTAAAATAGTTTAAGAATATTCATTGAAAAGCGTGCTGTTAAATGCCAAAAAAATCATATTCTATACTTCTGTGAAGTAACTCAAATTAATAGGCTGGTAAGATATAGCCAAGTGAGTATGAAAGACACAGTACCCTGTGGATTCATTCTAAGTATTCCAGGCTATTTAACAACTTCAATAATATTCTAATTGCTATCTTCACAAATAAATCACTACCCTGTTAACTCTTGATAAACACATTTCATAAAATAACCAGTAAATCTTTATGGTGTTCAATAGCTTTTTTGCTCATTTCCCTCGATTATCAACCCCATCTTTGGATCACTGTGGCTACAATGGCATTGTCTTGCTTGAGGTACAGTAGAGCATTAGGAGTAGATATTCTGAATATTTTACAGAGCTTGAATGTAATAAAATGGCTATACAGAAATTCATACCACACAGTTAACTCAAGCAAACTAAATACAAATTAATCAATTTCAAATCATCTTAAACAAGTTCATTTTCCTTGATTTAGGTTGCCGAAGCCTGCCTATCACGTGAATAAGTAATCAAGTGAAGTTGTTTGCTGAAGTCAAATGTCTCAAATGCAAAAGGTTTTTTACATTTCTAAAGGATGCTGGCTTATTTGAAAGACAAAATTACTAATTATACAATGTACTGCAAGGCAAACAATTATGTGTCATTATCATCACCAAAAGGTCTTACAAATATTTGTATGCACAGAGTCATGAACAAAGTCTGTTAACAAATATGGCCTCTATGTTTTAATGTTACCATTTTTAAAATAAACCATATATGCATAATAGATCATATACTTAATTAATTATGGAACTTATTCAAATAGTGTAACAGTTGGAAATGATATCAAATAGTGAGATGGTATTCCAATGGAATCTTGGAATATACGTATCATCCGAATTTGGAAATTTTTTGATGAGAGTATTCAAAAGATGTATGAGTGTCCGTGATTTGCTTTTAAAGTTTTTACTATTATTTTCAGACTTAAGGAATGAAGAAGGTGGGATTAAGGGGAAGGTGATTCAGGTAAATGAAAGAATAAAAAAGAAAAAAAATAAGAAAAGACTAAGAAGAACAGAGTTCTTTTGAGAAAGCAATGGGTATAGCCAAATATAGATGGAGAATTAAATAAAGTAATAAACTTTAGACATATTTTTTAAGTAGCAAATGTAATATTCATAATCTGGTGTAACATGCCAGAGATAGGCATCAAGACTTGCCAATAGAGGTAATGAGGCAGTATTTCTGAGAAAGAACACAAATTTTGGATTCAGATAGACCTATATTCAAAACTTGATTGTTCTTAATTTAATTGGGGGAGTGCTTTCATACACTACTTACCTTCATGTAAAATTTGCTCAATAATACCTACCATTAAGGTTGTTATAAAGATTAAGTTTAAATAAATCGATAATAATATATACGTTGTAGATATATATGTTGAGCAACATATGCAAGTGATTTAATAGTTTTTTATAAATTAAAAAGTATCTAACAGCATGGATCTTCATTACAGTGACATATGGTTTAATGAAATAGAAGACAAGAAAAAAAAAAAACAAAAAAGGTAAATAACCATTAGTATTGCTTTGGAGCAAAATGAGATATCACAAGTGACATTAGAACAAACATACAGCAGAGAGAATAGGAGCAGAGAGACACTTCAGCTTTCATCAGTTCATCATGTGATTTATTTAACACCTACTGAGAAAAACACAGACAAGCACAGAGACAAACACAAGCACACACAATGCCTAAAGCAAGGAGCTTAGCTGAGAGGAAACACAAATAAACAAACCAACAGTAACTGTATATAGTGTGACAAGTCCTAGGAGAAAAGTGGGGTAGTAATAATAATAATAATAATAGTAATAATAATCAGAGAGGATTAGTTAAATGGATACTTATGAGCACTGACTGCATATCAAGTGCTACTCTAGGTAACTGGGAGACAAAGATGAATTAAAACTAAGCTCACGAGAGGCACCTGGGTGGCTCAGTAAGTTGAGCTTCCAACTTCAGCTCAGGTCATGATCTCCTGATTCATGAGTTCCAGCCCTGAATCGGGCTCTGTGCTGCCGGCTCAGAGCCTGGAGCCTGCTTCAGATTTTGTGTCTCCCTCTGTCTCTGCCCCTCCCCTGCTTGTGCTCTGTCTCTCTCTCAAAAATAAATAATATATATTAAAAAAAAAAAAAAAAAACTAAGCTCACGATTTATATTCTTATGAAGGAAAAAAGACACATAAAAACACATCTCTATGTAATTATAATTACAATAATAAACAGAAGTACTTAATACACCCTTGTTTTGGGGGTAGGGGAAAATAAGTTACCAACAGGGAAGGCATCTGGGAAAAGTTAATGTCTGAGCGATTGTATGAATGATCAAATAATCGTAATTTTTAAAAGCCAGAAAAGAGGAGGAAGAGGGGAAGGAAAAGGAAGAGAATTCCAATCAGAGGAATACCAGAGACAAAGATTAAAGCTGAAAACAATATGAGTTTGGATATATTAGCGTTTTGATAAGCTAGAACATGAGATCATGAAAAGGAGTAGTACAAGGTGAGTCTGAAGTTGTACAGAGACCAGACTGAAGTGTCTAATCTATCAGTCTGGAAGCCAAGACTTTATCCTATAGTTGGTAGGGAGACTCAAACTTTTTAAAGATGCTGAATGTAAATAACATTTCATCCTTGGAAGATAACTTGCACCAGTAATGCTGTATATGAGGATATGAAGGCTCAAATTTGGAGTAAGGTAGACCAGTTGGAAGCCCATTTTAATAGTCCAATTAAGGGACAATGATGGCATGATTTATGTCAGTGGTAATTAAAACAGACAGAAAGGAAAGAATCACTTAAAAGATAGACTTAGGGGCACCTGGGTGACTCAGTCAGTTAAACTTCCGACTTCGGCTCACATCATGATCCCCTAATTCATGGTTCAAGCTCTGCATCAGGCTGACAGCTTAGAGCCTGGAGCTGCTTTACAATCTGTGTCTCCCTCTTTCTCTGCCCCTCCCCTGCTCGTACTCGCTCTCTGTCTCTTTCTCTCTTTCTCAAAAATAAACATTAAAAGACTTAAAAGAAATTGGTAGGATGCCGGCTGTAAGCAGGTAGAGAGGCATACAGCATGATGCCTGAAACAAGTAACTCCGTGGATAATGGTGTCAAGATGTGACATAGCAGGAAAGAGTAGGTATGCAAACGATTCAATTGGGGGAAATAAAAGATGTGGATAGAGATTAAGTAGTAAAGAAAAATATGACATATGTTAAAATAATGGGAGTAGATACAACTTCTGGAATTGAGAGCAGACCAAGGATGCATATGGGCTGCGGTTAAAACCCTAAGCTAATCTATGAGAGACAGGCAGAGATAAATGAGCTGCTATAGAATTCCCAGGGTGAACAGCTTCATAGAGTTAAACGGAGACCAAAAGAGTGACATGCTGAATCTCAAGAAGAGATAGCATCAGAGAGGACATAGACACAAATGCTTCATTCACATGGGGAAAAAAAAAAAACAACCCAACATATGCAATAACGTGAAACAAACAAACACCCAGTGATTTTAGAAAGGGAAATGTTCGTTGTTGTTATCATCTTTAACCTAAGTAAGAACATTTTGCTAGCATGGGAATTTCAAATGCCAGACTGCTGTGTCAAAAAGTGATTAACAGTCAAGCAAAGACTGTTAATAAGCTAGCAAATATTATGTGAACATTTTTTTTAGAATGTAAGGGAAATACTGTGTGATTGCCAAAGATACTAGTAGAATGAAGACAAGGCTTTCGCTCTAGGTTGGAAGAGGGTTTAATGATGAATACGGGCTGAAGGAAGAAAGTAATGAATGAAGATGTCAGAAATAGAAGTGATAAGGACAAACTATGTCCTCAACAGGGCAAAAGGGATTAAGACCAAGAGCACAGACAGAGGTGCTAGCCTTAAAGAGGAAGTACCATTTACCACCTAAATTTAAGGAGGCAGGAAAGCTGTTTGCAGATACTAGCACTGTAGAATACATTTGAGAAAGTACATTATGTCTTAAACTTCTCCTTCCAATATGAGTAACCTACAGTATAAGAAAATTAATGTTTTCTGAGTTTATCTCATTGGGATTTACCGTGATGCCTGAATCTAATGATTGACACGTTAAAGAATTACGGACTGTTACCTGCCATTGCCTTTTTGAACATTGCTTTCCCATTCTCTTCTTTATTTCTCATTCTATTCCATGTAATTCTTAATGTTTATTCCATTTTTTGGCTCTTTTTCTCTCTGTACTGCATTCTGGGTTCCTCTTCATGTTTCCAAGTGCAATCATTCTTTTTCCCCTCAGCTGCATTTGCCATTTAATTAATAAAATATTTCATCAAAATGAATCCAGCTTTCAGTCTTACAAGTTTTGGGAGGTCTTTTACACACCTCCCTGAACTGTTGTGATAATGTTCTATTAGTTTGTTTTGTTCCCTTTAATCATTTTAAACTTAGGCAGATTTAATATAATACTATCATTTGAAATTACTGTGCATGTAAATACACTGCTGATTGCTTCTGCTCTCATTCATGCTCTATTTTCCCTTATTGTTTCATATTTTGTGAGCTCATCTTCATTTAAGGTTTTTTAAGTTTATTTACTTGGAGAGGGAGAGGGAAAGAGGGAGAAAGAGAGAGAGGCGGAATGTGTGCAAGTGGGCGAGGGGCAGAGAGAGAGAATCCCAAGCAGGCCCCATCTCACAAACTCATGCAATAATCCCCCGAGCATGGGACGTTTAACTGACGGAGCCACCCAGGCACCCCTGTGAGCTCGTCTGTAAAAGCTTTACTTTATCTAAGAAAATCTTGTGTAGCCTCACCTTGTTTATTTCTCTAGCGAATATCAAAGTAAAATCACTTTTTAAAATGATAATTTCTTGGTTGGGGCCTTACAAGATCACCTAGATGGTATAAATGAAAATATCAAATGAGTATCAAAAATAGCCAGACTATGCTCTTGTCTTTTCCTACCCAGGTTCCAGGCTTAGATAGACACACTTTCTTATCTCTGCCTTTGCTTGTGGGTACATTTTTTCCTGCTCCACCCATTCAAATGCCCTGACTTTACCCAGCTCTCTTACTTACACAGATCCATAGCCCATGGCCTATATTTGAAGACACTAAAATTTATTCACCCTGTTTGCCAAGATCAGCAAAGTCGTTCATATTTTTAGAGCAGCTTAATATCAACTAAAAATTTAACTTACACGTGTTGCACTATTATTTTTTTTTCCATTGGCCTCTGAGGATTTCCTTTACTTTTCCATCAGCATAACATGGCATTTAAAGGCTGTATGTCCTACTTATGCTCCATTTATAAGGGTCTTACAGTCTCTATTATCAACATTACTGGAAAAGTAAATACTCATTACTTTTTTAACTACGTACTCTCTTTTAGATTCATCATCCTGTCCTTTTGTTTAACTTTATGACTCAAAATTTATGTCCTCCTCATCTCTATGCTATGTATCTAATTTTTACTTCTCAATTCTATTTGAAGAGCTGATAAGAATCTGAAATTCAATATGGCCCAAAGACACATAATGATATCTTCTCCAAAATCGCCCTCAGACTTTCCTCAAGTCCTTGTTATGTCAGCAAGTAGCCTGATCATTTTTCCCTCCTCACATTTCACATTCCATCTATCAAAAGATCCCATAGGCACTTCCTCCAAAATATATCTGAAATCAGCTAATATCATTTTTACTGAAAAAAAAAACCTTGATCTATATCATTGTTATTATAATTTTACTTAATGACTGAAAAAGCCGCCGTCTTTCCATATGCGCTAAAGTCCATCCTACACTAAGCTGCCCAACAGATCTTTCTAAAATAAAACGGAAGATGGGGTAAATGCGCTAGATGTTTTCACCCATATTTCTTTATCACGGTCCACTTACAGGTTTGCAGCAACTGGGACCATTCTGCCCTGCCAACATTGGTCTCCGTGAATTACTCTGCCCACATACAATTTTCCAGAAACACTGACCTCCCTTCTGTTTCCAGAACACACGGGAATTTTATCCATGAGAGGACTGTTGCGTGTTCCATTCCTTCTATTTGGCAAGTTCTTTCCTGGAATAGCTCAAGGCTGGCATATCTTCTTCATTCAAGCCTCAATTCAAGACACAGCAGTGTCCCTGGAGGTCATTGCTAAGGAGAGCTCCCAATTCTTCGCTGGCCCTGTCACTCTAGCACATTATCCATTTATTTCTTCCTCACAAGAGTATCAGTGACTGAATTTTTGAAAATTTTGATGTAGCAGAATGTAAGTTTAAATGACACCCCCAGAACTTAAAACACCATTTCACATTAAGCTGCTGTTCAGGACACCCAAACACACACACATGCACAAACACATGCACACACATACACACACACACATACTCACAAACATTTTATTTTTGGGTCTACACTTTCTTTAAGTATAAACCTTGATTATAAAGCATAAGGCTTATAAGCATAAGGCTATATTATTAGTCTACAGGTCATAAGTAAAAAAATTATAAAATCACTGCATAAAGTAAAAATAAATATATATATGAAGCTATTTCTGATATTAACCATTAAATAATAAAAATAATCAACCTTTGTATTCTTCTAATGTATAGTGTATAACATATGAATATTTTCTACCAAAAATGCCATTCAACAAATGTTTACTGCACATCAACGAGTCTGTAGATCAGTGACTAGATCGGTCCTTGAGGATACGAAACCAGGGGAAAATACGGTAAGTCTATCGGCAAGCAGGTATAATAAAGTAGTGGGCATAGTCACACAAAAAGTGTATATTTATCTTTTTTTTTATTTTATGTGTAAAACATCACAAAATCTATCCTATTTCTAAGAGGAAAAATAATTAAATAAATTTGAGATCATCATAGAAGCAGAGTATTTCTAAAAAACTCCAGAAATAAATGGGGGAAAGAAATCATAGGTAATCAGTCACTAATGTCTAACATGAGGTTCAGCTCCAGAATTTCCTGCTAAAGCCATTCCTGTCTTTCTAAGATACTTAACAGGTATGCTTATGCTATATATACATAGATATAACTATACACATAGAGAGAGAAAAGAGAGAGGGACTTTATGCATGTAATATGAATTCAACAAACTATTAATAAATTATTGAATATTTTTTGATTAAATTAACAATTTATGTACTTTAATGTCTGTTTTGAAATACAACATTTTTTGAAGATCTTGCAAATCAAAGAATACAGCTTATTACACTTCAAAGTGAATGTACCAGTACTACCCCCTTCAGATAGAAAAAAAACATTGTCAGCAGAAACTCCTATGTGTGCTCTCCCAATGACTGAGCTGCAATACTGACTTCTATCACCACCATGAAAAATTGTTAGTTTTTGGACAGGATCATATTTTATATACTATTACTGTGTCTTTTTTTGTTCAATATTATAATTACAAGAATCATTCAAGTTCTATGTAGCTGAATTACTATTCATTCTCACTGGTTACTCTGTATGAATATGTTATATTTTATTTATCCATCCTATTCTTTATGTGTATTTAAGTATTCTTCCAGTTTGTGGCTATTAAAATAGTTCTGGTATGAAAATTCTTGTAAATGATTTCGATGAACACGTGTATGATTTATTGGGCATATACCTAGGGGTGGAATGTATTTAACTCATTAGTGGATAGCACTAAAATATTTTCTACACGATTGCACCCACTAGCAGTGTGTGGGAGTTCCAGTTGCTCTACCTTAGCCATTTATTTCTGAGAGAGAGAGAGAGAGAGAGAGAGAGAGAGAGAGAGAGAGACAGACAGAGCAGGAGAGAGGCACAAAGGGACAAAGAGAGAATCCCACGCAGGCTCCATGCTCAGTGTGGAGCCTGACACAGGGCTCAAGCTCATGACCATGAGATCAAGACCTGAGCCAAAATCAAGAGTCTGATGCTTAAACGACCCACACAGGTGCCCAGAACCTTAGCTATTCTGATGAATGTGTAGTGATATTTCATTGTTGTTTTAGTTTATATTCCCTGAAAAATGAAGCTATTTCATTATTATTGTACATTTGGATATCCACTTTTGTGAAGTGACTTTTCAAGTATTTTGCCTGTTTTTATTGAATTACTTTTTAATTACTTACTTTTAACTATTTTAATATGTTGTCATATTAATTGTATTTACCTTATAATTACATATTATTTTATAATTAATTTAAAATATGGTTTTATAGATAGATTTATTTACTTTTCAGATATAAGTGTTACATATATCTTTTTTTTACATATATCTTTTATCAGTCTATTTTATCTTCTCACTGATTCAATGCTGACTTCAGTCATCATTTTTTTAAAAAGTGTTGTGATGGTGTTTATTTTTCTGTTTAAGAAAATTGTGCTTTATTCATAGTTAGCAAGGTATTTTCCTATGTTTTCTATTAGGCTTTTTTTATTGTTTTAACTTCCACATTTACAACATACTCCATAAAAATTGATATTCTTATCTGGTGATAGCTAGAGGTAAGTATTTATTGTTTTCATAGAGCTCTTGAAAGGCCACTCATTCTCCACTGCACTGCAGTAGCACACTTGTTACAAATCAAGGAAATGTATATGTAGGAGTCTAACCCTGGACTCTCAATTGAGTTCCACTGGTCTATTTATCTATCCTTGCACCAAAAGCAAGTCATCACATATACTGAGTAGTATAATTTTTTAAAAATGGCAAGTTTTCAAGCTTACTTCTTCAACAATGTTTTGAATACTTCTGCTTCTTTGATTCTCCATATACATTTTATAAATATAAAGATTTTAGGTTTACACATATATATACATGCATATAAATGCAAAATATATGATAAGAATTTATTTGGGATTGCATGAACATCTTCACACTATTAAGTGTTCTGATCCATGCCCAAGATATATCCTCCACATTGATTTGCATCTTCTTTAAATCTTTTTTAAAGTTTATTTATTTGAGAGACAGAGCAGAGGAGAGGGAGAGAGAAAGGGTAAGAGAGAATCCCAGGCAGGCTCCATGCTGTCAGGGCAGAGCCTGATGCAGGGCTTGAATTCACAAACTGTGAGATCATGACCTGAACCAAAACCAAGAGTCGGAAATTTAACCGACTGAGCCACACACGGGTCCCTGCATCTTCTTTGTCTCAACATTTTGTAGTCTTCTATGTAGAGTTATTACATCTCTTTGCTATATTTAGTGCTTGGATTTCATGTTAAAACTGTATTATAAAAGAACAATGGAGTATTACTCGGCAATCAAAAACAATGAAATCTTGCCATTTGCAACTATGTGGGATGGAAGTAGAAAGTATCATGCTGCTAAGCAAAATCAGTCAGTCAGAGAAAGACAAATATCATATGACTTCACTCATATGAGGACTTTAAGACACAGAACAGATGAACATAAGGGAAGGGAAGCAAAATAATATAAAAACAGGGAAGTGGACAAGACATAAGAGACTCTTAAATATGGAGAACAAACAGAGGGTTACTGGAGAAGTTGTGGGAGGCGGGATGGGCTAAATGGGCAAGAGGCATTAAGGAATCTACTCCTGAAATCATTGTTGTACTATATGCTAACTAACTTGGATGTAAATTAAAAAATAAATTAAAAAAACTTTATTATAAGATGTATGTTTTAAAATCTGATTTATTATTAATTGCTATTAGTATCTAGTAATGTTTCAATTATCTAGCTATCTATATTTTGACCATCATTATACAGTTTAATAATTACTTAATCTTTTTCATGTTTAAATATAGCATAGAGCTGCTTGTGATTATAAGTCATTTTAAAATTATTTTGGTTAGTTTCACCTAATAATCATTTTATTAAATTGTAAGATAAAATTACATTAGGAGCTTAGTTACAACTACCATAGAAATTTTAATTTATTTGATTAGAACTGTTTATATAATCTTATATTTATTCATTTTAAGAAGATATTTTTTTGGGGCACCTGCATGGTTCAGTCGGTTGAGATCTGACTTCAGCTCAGGTCATGATCTCATGGTTCATGGATTTTAGCCCCGCATCAAGCTCTGTGCAGACAGTTTAGAGTGTGGAGCCTGCTTTGGATTCTGTGTCTCCCTCTCTCTCTGTCCATCCCCCCTCTTTGCGCTCTCTAAAAAATAAATAAAACATTAAAAAATACATTTTTTCAAGACTTAATATAAAGCTACAGTAATCAAGACAGTGAGATATTAGTGAAAGAACAAATATATCAATGTACCAGAACAGAGAACCAGAAATAGACCTACAGAAATAGAGTGAAATGATGTTTCACAAAGAAGCAAAGGCAATACAGTGGAGCAAAGATCAACTCTTCAACAAACGGTGTTGGAACAACTGGACATCCACATACAAAAAAATGAAGCCAGACAGAGACTTTATCTCTTTCACAAAAATTAACTCAAAATAGATCATAGACCTAAATGTAAAATGCAAATTATAAAATCCCTGAAGATAACATAGGATAAAGCCTAGATGAGCTTGGGTATGGCAATGATTTGTTAGATACAATATCAAAGCACAATCCATGGAATAATTAATTGATGAGCTGGACTTTGTTAAAATTAAAACCTTTGGCTCTGTGAAAGCCAAGGTCAAAAAATTGAGAAGACAAGCCACAAACTGGGAGAAATATTTGTAAAAGACATATCTAATAAAGACCTGTTGTATGAAGCATATGAAAAACTCTGAAAAGTCAACAGAAAGAAAAAATACAATCCAATTAAAAAATTGGTCAATGGCCTTCATAGACACGTCACGAAAGAAGATGAGTATATGAAAAATATCAAACAAGTATATGGAAAGATGCTTCAAATCATATGCCATTAAGGAAATGCAAATCAAAACAACCAGAAGATATCACTACACACCTATTAGAACAGTCAACTGTAGAACACTGACAGCACCGAATGCTGGTGAGGATGTGGCTCAAGAGAGCTCTCTTTCATTGCTACTGGGATTGCAAAATAATACAGCTCCTATGGAAGACAGCTTGGCATATTCTTATCATATGATCCAGCAATTGTGTCTGTTAGTATTTACCCAAAGGAGTTGAAGATTTTTGTCCACACAAAAATTTACATACAATATTTACAGCGGCTTTATTTATAACTGCCAAAACTTCGAAGCAATCAAGATGCTCTTCAGTAGGTGAATGCTTAAGCTGTGGTATACCCAGATACAGAATATTATTCAGTGCTATAAAAAAAGGGCCATGAATGACATGCAGGAACTTTAAATGAGCATTAGTGAAGAATCCAATTGAAAAGGATATATACTATATGATTGCAATTATATGGCATTCTGTAAAAGGCAAAACTATGGAGACAATAAAAAAATCAGTTTGGATGGGAGGAATGGAAGAATGAGTAGACAGAGCATAGAGGACTTTAGGACAATGAAAATACTCTGTATAACACCATTATGGTTGATACATGTCATTGTATTAATACCCTAGAATATACAATACCAAGAGTTAACCCTGATGTAAAATATGGACATGGGTGATTATGTTCTGTCAGTGTAGGCTTATCAATTGTATAAATGTACCACTGTGGTGAAGGATGTTGATAATGGGGGAGCCCATCCATGTGTAGGGAGAAGGGGTATAGAAAAAATCTCTGTATCTTCTCCTCAAATTTCCCGTCACCCTATCTGCTCTTAAAAAATAAAATCTTAATTAAAAATCTATCATTTTGTACACCTTAAATATATATACATTTTATTTCTCAGTTATACTTCAATAAATCTGGAAAATATTTTTAAAATAAATAAAATAAATTCTAATAAATGTCAATAATATTTGGTGCTTTCTTAATTTTTGTTGAATTTAGGTTTCATTTTCTAATTAATGAGAAAGGAGTTTCTGTTAATGGAGAAGAGTCTATAGAGGCCATTAATATTTCTTGATTCTGCCATATCAGAGATTAAGGAAACTCTACCTTATACTGATATATATAACTTGGTGTTATAATTTATCCCACAAAATTTCTACCTCATAAAAATTCTAATTTCCAAGCAGTAAATGTAGTGTAGACATAAAAATATTTGCTTGCCAATTTAAAGCACTTCTACATTTAACATGTAACTTCCATCTCCATGAATATCTTCCCTCGGTTTCAGACCTGTACATCAAAGTGATATCTAGACACTTACACTTGAATCATGCCATACACAATTCCAACGAAACATAACCACATCTTCCCTCCTACCTTTCTGTTTTTCCTCCATATATTTCTCATTTTAGTGCCTGATACCACCGTCAAACCAGTTATTCAAACCTTAACTCATTCAATTACCACCAAAGTGATATCTTTAAAAGAGAAATCTGACCATACGGCTTCTTTCGTGGATTTCCAGAGTCTTCAGCAGCATCTAAACCCTTTGTAATGATTCATTATCTAAAACATAGTTCCCTACCCTCAATGTTTGTCCCTACCTGCCTGCCACATAAAAATGTATGTTCACGTGCACATACACGCATGCATATACATGCACGCAAAGACAGACATAAAAGTCGGATCAAGCACTTGCTCTAAGCTCCAGCCACAAAGTCAAAGTGCAGTTCTGGGAACTCACCACAAACTCACCTGTACCCTGAGATAATTGCCATTTTAATGTTAAGACTACTATTTGGGATTGTTATTATTGGAGTAATATGTCAAGCATATTTGAACATACATTAAACATCAGTTAAATGGAAATGAGATTAAATTACCAAAAAAAAAAATGAGAGAAGGTGAAAAATCCTGAATCTGAATGTAGAAAATCAAGTTTCGAATGCCATTGATATTAAGCTGCGGGAACTTAGAAAAGGGCACTTTGCGTCTTTGGATTCCAAGTTCTTTATTTCTTCCTTGGAAGCACAGAAGAATTCTCTAGAAAAAGTAGAATTCAATAGAGGATGTATAAATATTCCACCTCATTAGTGATCAAAGAAATGGGAGTTTGAAACAATATTGAGAACATATTTTTTCACTTATCAAGTTTGAATGGATTTTTTTAAAAAACACAGTGCTCAGTGTTAGCACAAGTGCATCACAGAACAAGCTTATGTACTGCTCAGCTTCAATAAATGACATAGTCTTTCTGGAAAGTACGTTTAGAAAGGTATTAGAAATTTACCTTTTTATTTTAAAGTTATTAGGAATATAAAAGCATTATAACCAATCTACTTCTAGAATCTACTTTGAATTTTAAAAAGCTAAGAAAGATTTCTGGAAAAAAAGTTGCCACAATTTTTATGTCATGAAAATAAAAACCACCTAAATATAAATATTAGAGTAGTTATGAAAAAAATCATGACATACCCATATAATAGACATTTTTAGAGATATTCGAATAATGTATTTGAGGTTTGTATAACAATGCAACAAAAATTCTATTATATCATGTTGGAAATAAAAGGACATAAAATTAGTGTCATTATGGATGGAAAAAAATCAGTACTAATAGTTATTTTCTCAAATTACTGAAATTATTTTAGATTTTCAATCTGTTTTTGCACTTTTTTGTATTTTCCTTTCTACAACAAATACACATTATAACCAGAGTGCAAAAAGATCATACAAGATTCTTTTGTTTTGAAAGCACTGGAAATTTTGGTAAAATGGAACTGTGAATACATGGCTGTGAAATGAAAACAATGTCTGGCATATCTAAGGACAAAATTGGAAAAAAAGAAAACCTCTCATAAAGTTGCAAATGATTAACTCAATTTTAACTTAGAACTCAAAGATTTTCCACAGTTTCCAAGAGAAAGTGGACATCACACAATAAAAATAAACAAGAGCACACGGAAAAATGATGGCAAAAGCATGAACTAGGAGAATAAGATGCAAAAATATATTACAAAGCCTAAAGATATTTAAATTATTAGATTTAGATAAAATAATAACTAAAATAACTATTCACACTCTGTTGAAAAAGTAAAAGATAGCTGTAGAAATCTGTATCAAACAGGGAATTATAAAATTAGAAGATTTGGCAGTAAAGTAAATTGTGGGAAAATAGGTTCTACCTACATAAATGGGTTAGAAAAAAGCTTAAGGCTGAAAGCAGCCAACTGGCAAAAACGCCCAAGGTTAGGTAGCAAAATATTGTCATGGATCACGAGTAACTTGTTATATCAGCTGCAGGAAATTACTTTCCATCTGAAGTCAATATACTATTTTACTTTGATCACAAACTCCACCTTCGCCCCCCATCCTTTGCTTCTTACACACACAAGTTAATGATTACTATATGGTTGTTTCCTTTACTTTTGCTACATGTGTAAGATCTCGTTTTCTTCACATTCATCATGTGGGTAATATCTTGTGAGCTCAATAAATACGGAGATGAAACCCCTGTTCAGGCTCTTGTCTCTTCCTGGATATTAGCCTCTCTCATATTTAATTCTGTGTCTGCTCTCTTACTGGACAAGAGAGACCTCCAGACTCATAGTCTGTGACACCAAGGAAAGTTTGGAAATGAATAATTATTTTTGTATCTATCTATCTATCTGTCCATCTATTTATCTATCATCTGTCTGTCTGTCTATCTATCTATCTTGCTAGCTAGCTAGCTAACTACCTACCTATCATTTATTAAGAGTGAGTGACTTACCAGTTAAACACAAGAATGTAAGAAATATTTGCCATATATGAACTGATATTATCTCCTCAAATATTATCTCTCTCCTTTTTTATCTGCTCTTCTTTATGATATTACTTACATATGTGGCAGACCTGACTCTTACCTGTATAGCTATTAATTTTTTTCATTTCACTAATCTTTCACTAATTCTCTATTGACTCTCTGCAGTTAAAATCATCCATTTATTTATTTTTTTAATTTCAAGTAAAAATTTGAAAGAAAAAAGTTAAGTAATTAAGTGATATCTACAGTATTAACTGAACAAGCACAATGCATACACTGGAAACCCTTTACAATAACCAAGGTTAGGTTCCCACTACATGTGATAGAGTGTATCAGTATTCTTAATTATATACTGTCTCTCTTTTTAAGAGGGTTAGACTTCCCACTCTGTTAACATCAGGCTTGGCCACATGACTTGCTTTGTTCAATGGAGTGTGAGCAGAAGAAACACTATCATCTTCTGGTGGAAGCTGTAAGTACCATCAAGTGATCTCACTAATGAATCTGTGCTTACCAGAGCAATATGCCCTAAGAAGAATCTCATCCTTCAACCTGAATCTAAGAAGTAGAAATAACATGAAACACAGACACAGCAGACACAGCTAAGTTGCAATGCAAAGAGAAATAAACCTTTCTACTTCTATACCACTAAGATAGGGTGGTTGCGTGTTACTGCAAGATAATCTGATAAATGCTAACCCTCATACTCTCATTCTTCCAGAGAGTCTTCTCATTAACTTCGGATTTTTTTTTTCTCCTCTGGTTCTCTTAATAAAATTATATTATTAACAAGTATAATTTTAAGCTATCTTTTGGAAAACAAAAAGTTCTTTTCGCTTTCTTTTAAAAAGGTTTTTCTAAAAACAAGTAAAAATAAATAAAAAAGTCTTTTCAACACATAAATAAATCTTATAAATAGTTTCATTCTAGTGTTTCCAAAGATAAAATGATCACTAAGAATTTTTAACAATCTTCCTATACAGTCATCAAATATCATCATTATCCCTTTCCCTTCTTTGATCCTTCTTTCCCTTCAGGAATTAACTTAGTATATGTCATGTGCCATGCTTGATGATGTGGATTCAGTGGTGAAGAAAACACAGATATGGCCTATGTCAGCCCTCACGGATATTCCCATTTTTGGAGGGAGATGAACAAGACTCAAATATTGGCACACACCAAATGGCAATATAGCAAGAGATCTGAAGGGGAAAAGTATGTGTGCCATATATATGCATAATATACAAATTGTATTTAACTCAACAATTAATGAAAAAGCTTCTCAGAACTTACTCTGAAATGGTCTTAAGGATAAATGGTAATAATTCGCTGGGTAGAAGGAACAGGAAAAATATATAGGAAAAGGAAATAGCATAAAAATGCCATATGGGTTGTAGAACATGAGGCAAACAGGAGAAGCTGAAGTAAAGCCATGGTATTTGAACCAAATGTGACATGAGACAACAGAAGAAGGTATGTGTCCCTGTTCAGGGACCTTGTAAGAGATGTTAAGGACGTTTTGTTTTGTTTTGTTTTTTCCTGTCATTCCTGTTAAAATTAATGCAGGTATGGAGAAGAAGTGATCATACTTAGTCAAAAAATAAAAATAAAAGAATGAACCCACCCCAGTGTAGATAATGGATTAGAAAGGGAGCATAACAATTATAACAACTGCATGTAAACTAGCTTCGGAAGTCACTATAAACTCTTGCTACTTGTTCCAGGTGCTGATGGAGCAGCGCAACAGATAAAAAGGTATTTAGCGTGTGGAACATTTCTTCTTAATATGTTGAATATGAGAGTTGAAATAGAAAAAGAAAGCAAGAAAACCTGTAGGTTTCTGAGCTAAGAAAACGAGTAGTTGCTAGGAAGCATTGAGGGTTGACTGAAGGATAGCAGGAGCTTGATTAAACATTCTGTAAGTTTAAAGTGTCCCGAGTGTAAGAGGACACTTCAAAAGGAGATGATATAAGTGAGCGAAATCTCCTTGTAAGATCATTTTTTTCACTATTTGAGATCTCTAAAGGGATTCAGAGTGCTTTAAAGAGAAACATTTAGAATAAACATTTAAGCTAATGATAAACACAAACACCACCATACCACCGCAGAGATGTATCCATGTAAAATGAGATGTATTATATTTAACATATTCAATATATTATATCAAAATAAAAATTATATTTGCAGAATTACCTGTCATTGATGAGACCTGTTATGGTTTCAATATCAGTTTGGAGCTTTTGGTTCTCTTCTTCCAAACGATCATATGCGATTGAAATGTCTGAAAAGTCTTTTACAATATTAGAAAGCTCAATATCCCATGTTTGTTTCTTTAAGACAAGAATAAGAGAATCGTTTATACATGTTATGTTCCTCAAAAAGAAAAAAAACGTGTAATAATGACATTACTCTTAGTTGCAGGAGTTAATATTTAGGAACAGAGTATAGAGCTCCAGGGGGAAGTAGAAAAAGGTCAACTTACTGTTGCATAATAAGTATTAAGGACTTCCACATATTCATTTTCAAAACTCTTTTTTTCACAGGCTAGTTGATCAAAATTTTTTTTCAAATTGTATAGCTAAGGAAAAATATACAGAAAAAAATAAATGAATTATGAAGATTACCATTTATTTGTAAAGTAAATGTATTTCAAATTATGTAGCTACCATAACTTAATAAATGTTGATTAAAATAGTATATAATAACACCAGAAGTAGTTGCCATTTATAAAAATTGATGAAAGGTTCTAAACAGTATATAGAAAATCAATTCTAAAAGTGCTCAAATAATTAATCACGAAGAACAGAATATATTTTAGTTATAAGTCGATAAAAATTAGAAAATTTAAAACATAATTCATCACATTAACAAATTAAAGGAAAAATAACATAAATATAGTTAATACTTCAGAGAATGGCTGTGATAAATTCTCTACCTCGTTTCTAAAAAGTTTAGTACAAAGAAAACCTACACAAATACAATAAAGAGAACAGCAAATATCAAAATAAATCAAAACATGCTGCATGTATGCCCAGTGAACTCAAGAAGGACACTAGATTATCTCTTATCACCATTATGAATCACGTTTTGTATAATGTAGCAAAATGCAATTGGATAATAAACAAAAGTTCTTTTATAATGCTAAGTATGAGTAGATAAAACATCTTCAACTTTAGAGAGTATGATTGAACACTTAAGAAAACAGAGGTTTTTATTCAAAACTATAATAAATGTTTTGGTAAAATGGCTGGACATAAGCATAAGGAAATTAACAGCTTTTAATCATAACAGTAATAATCTATTTAAAAACACAGTGACAATACTTAAAAACTTGGATCAAAAAATACAAAGTGAGGATAAATTAAACACAAAAGGGAAGACGTATGTAAAGCAACTACAAATGCTTATTTAAAAGCTTAAGTCAAGACCCACATGAAAATAATAAGCCATGCAAAGGTTTAATAGAATATACTATTAGTTATCTCAAAATTATAGTTGCATCAACTTGTCAATATACTAAAAATCATTGAATTAACAATTTTAGAATAAAAACATCTTTAAGAGGCAACAGATCTAAAAATTAATGACAAAGGAAGTAATTCAATAGGACACTGTTTCCCAAACCATTTCACAACACTTTTATATTTTATTCATATTAAATACCATACTATCTATACTAGTAGGCATTTAATAATTTTCTTAAGGCAATTCACATGTTTATTTAAATAATTATTTCAAAAAGGAAACTACTGTTATTATAAGTTTAAAATCCAATATTATATGTCATAAAGAAAGGGGACTCAGGTCATGATCTCACAGTTTGGGAGTTTGAACCCTGCATCAGGCTCTGTGCTACTAGCACAGAGACTGGAGCCTGCCTTGGATTCTGTGTCTTCCTGTCTGTCTGCCCCTTGCCCACTAACACTCTGTCAATCTCTCTCTCTCTCAAAAATAAATAAACATTAAGGGCGCCTGGGTGGCTCAGTCGGTTAAGCGGCCGACTTCGGCTCAGGTCGTGATCTCACGGTCTGTGAGTTCGAGCCCTGCATCAGGCTCTGTGCTGATGGCTCAGAGCCTGGAGCCTGCTTCAGATTCTGTATCTCCCTCTCTCTACCCCTCCCCGATTCATGCTCTGTCTCTATGTCTCTCAAAAATAAATAAAAAACATTAATTAAAAAAAATAAAAAAATAAAAAATAAACATTAAAAAATCAAAAATTAAAAATTTTATGAAATAAATATAAACATAAAAGTAGTATTAAATGTATTCAATTTACCAAAAGAATGCTAATTATATTTCTCTTAGAATTATGATCAGTAATTAAAGAAATATTTGGATTGATGTTGTAACTTTAAGTTGGGAAGTTCAGTGAATTATTTACCCGTATATTTAATATATTTCCCAGATAACTAGACAGTGTATTTATAACCCAAATAAGAATAAGTTTTTCATAGTATTTACTTTCAAGAATCCTTTGAAATATCTTTCAGAATTGATCTTCAGAAACTGTCCAATAACTAAATGATGTACAAGCTTTCTTACTCACTTATTACTACCAAAGTTTGGGAAGTAATTCTGAAAAAACTATTAGTCAAGCTTTTTAGATAGTGCAACATATTTTGAATGTATTCCTCAGATAAGGTTGTAACCAAATCACTCAATGAGACACATCCTCCTTGACATGATTAAAAGGAATATCTGTGGCTTCGGTTTTACTGGGTTTATTTTTTCTTCAATGTGGAACACCTATTAGATTTGCATTAGGACATTTTAGGTTTTTGAGTGGAAATAAAAATATCCTTTGTAAAGTGTCCTCCTTTTTAATGTAGTTCTTATTCATAAAAGTCATCTAGAAGGCCAAATTTTTCAGAGGAATACCAGAAACTCTTTTTATAAATAGGGAGTAAGTTCTTTAAAAAAGCACATATTAAAGAATAACGGTGGATCATCTATTTACAAAACTGAGAGCACATAGGAGTATTTGCTGGCTTGAACTAATTTAATGAATACTTTTAAAAATTTCATGAAATACTTCTCTTAAAATCCCTGCATTGTTCTGCAATGCCTTCCCTATGACTATAACAGGTGGGTAGATTTGCCTGTCTCGGCAATTGTTTGAATATATGTAATGAATTATTTTATCTGGCTATGGCATTAGTATCAGATGTGCTTAATCAAAAACATGGATTCTAGGACTGACAGTTGTTCCTCAAGAAGTCATCAGTAAGTTTAAATTTTCTTTATTTGAATTTAAATGAATTCATCACTTTGCAGTGAATTATAACAACTTTTATGCTAGAAATAATAATTACTTCTTTACATATTTGGTTATCTCTATAAGTAAGAGATGAATTGTTGTTTGACATGGGCCTTTAATGAATCATTTTGTTTGTTATATCCCTGAATCTCCCTGTCACCATTTCTTGGTAGCAGGCTTGATAAATGTCTTGCTAACGGCTTCAGCAGATCTGGACTGTGAAGTTAATTGATGCTAAAAACATAATTCTAAAATCTCAGCATTTTCATTCTGTGTCAGTCTGCACACACACTGGAGTATCCTTCTATTTCAATAGATAGGCTTTATAAAATACTTTTTGTACTTCAACATGACAACTGTGGATTGTTTAATAATTGTGACCATTGTGACTAATCTTAGAATAACACATAATAAAGTAGATTTGTTTTCTTCACTACTTCATAAAATCCAAAATTCTAATAAAATTCAAATTCATCCCACACTAATATTTCTTTGCTGCTTGTACTTTTGCAACATTAGTAAAGGAATTTTAGGAAGTACTTTTATTTGGTCTTCATACCTATCTAAAGACATGTAACTGATTCTATCACATTCTTCACTAGTGTCTTTACTTCTACATGTAAATATTTTTACTTTTAACCACTGCTCTAGGACTGAATCCACAGAAGTACAGAAATCATAAATTGACCCCAAACCATTTTATAATGTACTTTCCAGATCAGACTGGCAGCTACGATACCTAAAATTATACATATTTCACATACCAAACAATTGTCAATCTTTAGAAGTATATTTTCCACTCTGTTTTCCAATAAAAAGAATAAAAACTAAACATGAAAATTCAATGCCTTAAGGTCAAAATTAATAATCTGCACTACCGTGTGACTGATAGTTGTTTGTTGGAAGGCATAGGAAATGAAGTTATAAAACATTCATGAGCACACCTTAAGTACTATATGTATAATTCTTACAATCTGCAATTTTTAAGAAGTATTATTACCTTAGCCCTACCCTGAGCAATAAAATTCACGCAATCACACATACCATTGTTTGCTACGTGCTTTCCTAATATAAATGATAATAAACACATAACTTTGAAAATGTTCATCACTGGACTATATAAAATCATGTAGTCTGTCATGAATAGTAATCTTTACAAGTAAGAAAAAAAAAACGAAGAGGAAATTTGAATGGCTAAAAAAAGAAAATGAAATGAATTTACTTCACTCTCAGGAAGGAAAATGAAAATTAATCCAACACTTCTTTACCCAACAATTAAGTGGGTGTAATTTTAAAATACCTACAGTATTGGAAAAAGTGAGAAATTAGACATTTGTTTTGCTCATACACACACACATATGTACAAATATACAAACAAAGCTTTTTGGAACATATTTCAGTAATGTTTTCAAGGTATCTTGAAAAATACAGTTAGTTCTGACACAACAATCCAACTTTTGAGAATCAATCACATACAAAAAAACCAGGACATAAAAAAACCGATATAAAGTTATTAATTTTAATACTGTTAGTAGGGTTAATAAGTGTATTCGTTCTGAATTTATTCAGAAGCTAAGTAATTGAGTAAGTTATTCGAGGTGGATAAAGTGTAATTAATGGCTCAGTGAACCTCCTTAGCAACTTTCTTCCAATGTGCTTTCTTGTGTATCAGAGTCCGGGACAGAAAAAGAACAGAAAGGAAGCCAGAGAGGCAGGCAGGCAGGCAGGCAGGCAGGAAGAAAGGCAGTTTCTATTTTTATTTGTGCAAGTATTCAGGATGTAAATTAGTTTCAACCAATAGGAGATAACAGTCATACATATGTAAAGTAGAACTGAGGTAAAAGGCTTCTTCCTGATTATTGGTTGCTTTTGTTTTGTTTTAATTTTTGTTTTGTTTTGTTTTCATGCTATTGGCAAATAAGATCATTAAGATGTGAATATTGTACAGTTGAATATTGTATAGTTGAGTGTTCATCCACCAGCTGTGGGTACCCAGGCACTGTGGCAGCGGCAGCAGTGGCTACGGCTTCCATATCCCCAGCTTTCTGATCCAAGGAGCAGGTGTACACTAGATAAGGTCCAGAGATGGCCTCAGATGTCACAGCTCCTATTTTGGTCAATCTGGGAAACACGTCCTGAAAGTCCAGCCTACAGCTCTCTTTGTTGTCAGTTTTGCAAACTTGCTGAAATCTCTAAATCCCTTTCTGCCTAAAACAGAGAGATTTATGTTTTCTGCTCTGTACTCTGACTGATATGACGCCAATTTAGAGTGGGCAATATTTGTACCATTAAAAAGGTACATTAGACTTATATCTAATAACCTTGAGGAATATCACAATGTATTTTTAAGTAAAGGGCAACCTTACTAAATGTGTACATAGGGAAATCCCTTTTATGATTAAAAATAAAATAGCAAGCCATACATATATATAATCCTATATTTATGAAAGCACAGAAAAATATGTGCAAGGTGACACACCATGTTGGTAACATAGGCTACTTCATGCGGGATCAGAAAATCTCATGGGGAGAAAATAGGTGTTAAAATAAATCGCTAAATCTTTGTATCTTTTTATTTATACCATTAGCATCAGTGAACGTGTTACTTATAACATTAACGAGGGATTTAAGTTAAGAAAGGCAGCACTTACTCTACACATCTTACTGTTTTATAAGTAGGGTGAGTCATTAATAGAATGAAAATTACTGATGATAGTTGTGAATAAAAATAATGAAAACATGGAGGTGGGAAAACATATTCTGGTAACTCTATCACTGAAAAGATAATATATACAATGTTTTAAGTAATCAGTTTGTAATATAAGAGATTCATAACTGGCAATGTTTTAGACATATGCATATTGAATGAAAGATTAAATCTGAACATAAAATATCAATGTTTAATTATTTTAAATATTAAAATCATATTTAGAATAAAATGTTTTTTCTAAAAGAATCTGAGATCCTTTATATATATCCCCTCTTTAATCAACACATAACCCTTAAATCCTTCTTTTGCAGACCATTAACATAGTAAATTAACACACATCTAGACATTCAAATGAGAAGACTGAAGTTCAGAAGGGTGTCATGTGCAGGCCACAACTGGACTATGGAGAGGAAATCTGAGTCTGACTCTGATTCTGTGTGACAGTCTCTAAAACACCATTCTAAATAATGCGCTTTAAAAATTCTCTGTCTTATCAATCATCAGAGAAAAAGAAAATTTAAAACCACAGTGCGATAAATATTCCTAAAGAAATATAATTAAAAATAAGTAAAAGACAAATGAGATGATGGTGTTAACCTGAGGCTGGAACACTCATACATGACGGCCTGAGAGAAAAATGTGTACCATAACTATCTTGGAAAAATGTTTTGGCATTATCTACTAAAACTGAACATATGGGTTTTTGGCCTGGCAATTCCTGACATAAATTTATATGTACTTCCAATGCATTTTTCAACTGCCTTCATCTAAAAAATGAGAAAGATTGAATGTCATAAATTGGAATAGGGAAGACTGCAGGTTTATAGAGAGGGTGGATATCTAAAGTTCTCTTTTGGAAGAAGGAAGCTTGAGATGCCAACTAGACATCTAAGAGGAGACTGAGTTGGCAGATAAGGTGTTCTCAAATGTTTGTGGAGTTTGGGGCAATATAGAGAAACCAGGGAAGAAAACTGAAAGTAATCTTCCAGAAGACTAAGAAGAAACAAGAATAGTGTGCCTTATAATCGAAAAAAATTTTCCAGAGATAAAGGTATAATCAACTTGGTTAAGCTCTATATAAAATTAAAATAAGGACAAAGAAACAATAATTAGATTTAGCAATGTTTAGAAATCACTGTTGACCTAAATTAGAGATATTTTGGTTGAATGGTAAGGGCAAAAAGGAAAACTGGAATGTGCTTAAGAAAGGATGAAAGGTACTACAACCGGATAAGATTAATTACAATAAGTCAAGATTCAACATTAGGAAACCCATCAATATAAATCACTATATTTATAGATATGAGAGAAAATATAACATGAGCATGTCCCTAGAGGCAAAAATGATTATAGACAAAATTCAACACTCATTAACAATTAAAAAATACTCAATAAATTGAAACTGATATTTTCTTAACATGATAAACAAAACACATACTGAATCCTAAAGTCAGACTCTTATTAAGGGAAAACACTAGTACCAACCCCATCAAGAGAAGAACATAGCAAATATGCCAATGATCTCTACTACCATTTAACATTGTACTTGGATGTATTACCCAATGTAATCACATAAGAGAAATAACTAAAAGACATGAAAATAGTGAAGTACTAATAATATCCCTATTTGCAATTGAAGTAATAGCACCTTTGGAAAAGCCAAAATAAACAATGTAAAACAACCATAAATAATTCCAAAATTATTTATGAGCACCTGGGTGGCTCAGCTGATTAAGTGTCTGACTCTGATTTAGGCTCAGGTCACAATCTCACGGTTCATGGGATTGAACCCTACGCCAGGCTCTGCACCAACAGCGTGGAACCTGCTTGGGAGTCTCTTGCCCCCCTCTCTCTTCCACCCCTTTAATGTAAATAAAATCATAGAGTTATATATCATGTTTTTTACATACCATGAATATTTACCATTTCAAAGTCCCCAAATATATGAGTATTGTGATAACCAGAAATACACTACACCAACTGAACCAGAAGGAAAAAAAAAATGTAATCCTGCCTTTCTTGGCAACAAAAATATCCTAAAGGACAAAAATGATAAGAGGCTTCGAGATAACAATATTGGCAATGTTACAATTAAAATACTGCATTCCAGTAAAATAAAATACTACATACCCTTAATGTTCAATTAAAAAATTAGACATAAAGTAACAGAATACACAAAGTATAATGCTTCTAAAAGAATTCATTATCCAATCTATACTATTCATATATTAGGAAAGAAGTATGTTCCCAAGAATCACAATGCATTCCCATAGTCTAGCCAAAAGAGACGCACACACATTAATGTTATCATTAAAATGTAAATATGAACACATCCGCACATATCTCTCCCTCTATAGTTTCTTCTGCCCGTCTGATGCCAGCCTAATGAGTAAGTTCCGACATACATTTCTCAGATACAGCTTAACAATTACATGTCTAAGATGCTTCCTTCCTTCAACTATAACAAAAAGAAACTTGTGAATTGGCTAATTCACTAGCTATACACCTTATCATACATTGCACCTAAGGACATCCAAAAAGCTTAGACGTTACAAAATAATGAAACCTGGCCACAGTAAACACAAGATACTTGACAAAAATACACATACAGAACCATGTTTATACCTAAAACTATCGTCTAGATATGGAGATACTAGCAAAAAGTCCTTTCCTTCCCTCCTCTGCTCCCTCTGCCATTTCCATGTCTAAGTACAGGACTACATCTAGCTCCAATAGGTGGATTAACAGACACTCCCAGAACAGTCCTTCCTAAAAAATAACAAAAAGACATTTAAAAATGGATTATTTTACTGCCTCTACTTTTAATATACTTTGGCATTAGGATTTGTTTATCCGTTAATACACAGCAATATTAACTAATATGCACACACAGAACTATGGTCAGGCAATCTGAACTCCTATAAAGACTCATGGGTACAGAACCCTTCTCTCCTCACTTCTTTGCCCGCCCCAGTCCCCATGTCACCCACTGAGCAAACAGTCAGCATACTCTCTCCAAAACATCAAGTTTAACAATCCCATTCCCCAAATACAATCATTCTTATGAATTAACAGAATACTTAAAAGGTGCGACTTTACCTCTCTACTTTGACCATGGTGTGTACTTCTAAACATCTAGAAGACTAGATGTTTCAAGGACGGATTTATTTCAAATTTGTCCACTATATACATAGTAACATTGAAGGGATATTCTGGCCGAGAGCCCTTCTTCCCAACTCTATCAACCCAGGAGAAAGTATGAGCACTCTTTTGCTCAGAGGGGATTTTAACAATTTCACTTCCTCTAGCTGTCTTCAGAACAGTCTTTCCTATGAATTTAAACACAAAATGTATATGATGTATTTGTTTACTAACCACTTTTTCAAACACTGTCAACTTTTTTAATATCTAGAAAGATTAGGTGCTGTAAACTAGGACTCCTTTGTCCTTTATATACACTATATACATGGCTCAGTAAAACAAAATGAAGATGCCCAGGACAATGATTAATCCTGCCTAACTATAAGCAACCTGGGTATAAAGCCCTTTGTACATTCTTCTCCTCTCTCTCTGAACCCAGGAAAAATAACATAGATGTGTACTGCTCTAAGAGGTGGCTTATACTTAAAGCGATGTTCAAAAATTCTTTTAGATTTAAAGAAACAATGTGTAATATCTAATATTTAAAGTTTTAACATTACTTAAAAAGTAAGAATAGTATAAACCCAGATCTTAAGTTGTGAAAAGCTGCCATACAAGTTCCTGTGGACAATAACAGTAACTATGGGATAAATGATACAAAAGCCAAGAAATTCAATTAATGGAAATACTGTTGTTAAAAAAGTGAGCTAATTTTAGAAAATGTAAAAAGGCAGGAAAATCATTTGAGCCCTCTCAGAAAAGAAGGCCTATGAATCTTGCTTGAACTTCTTATACCATAATTCAACATTTATTACTTTTTCCATCACAATATTATTTTGTTAAAACAAGTAGTTATGTTAATATTTAAATTTTAGAGATACTTATCATAGCTTTGATTATAATACTTAAAAACTGAAAACATTCTATATGCCCAGTAATAAATGTTTAAGAAACTCTCAATCATTCAAATTACATTGCAAAATATAACATGATTTTGAATGCATTTCTATATAAAGAGAAACATGTTATCAATTACTGTATGCATACGATAACACAGTTCTTAAATATAGCACAAAGCCTGTTTATGCACAAAATATGAACAGTGACCTCATTTGGATGGTGAAGTCATAGATCAGTATTTCCTTCTACTCACATGAGTATATTCTAAACTTTGAGGTATGCACATTAAGTATTTGTGCCATTCAATAAGTGCCTTAAAATAATTTTAGATAATAGTTTATAAAATGAAACCTACCAGATTTCATGAGGGTTGTAAGGAAGAAAACAGGATACCTCACTAGTAATTTCAGTGTAGTGTGGGGGTGAAAGCCTGACTGGAAATTATCTTAAGTGGGAATGCAAGGAAAGAAATCTGAGATAGAGAATACAGAAAATCCTTATAAGAAGGTTTGCTTCAAAGTGTAACATGTCGCAACTGTAGCTCTTACGGAAAGATTTAAAAACAAAACATTAAGCATTCAAAACAGGGATGTAAAAAGTAAAAGGGAAAAGAATAAGCCTAAAGAAATAAGAAAATAAATCGTAACTATAAAGGCATATATAACATTTTAGAAGTTGGAAACTGTAATATTATTCAACCTAAGGCCCACCTCTTATTTTTTTAATTCCACTTTTAAAAATTAGAAGATCTAATTTAAAAAGTGAAAAATATATATACAATTAATTAGAAATAGGAGATAAACAAAAGTATAAGACAACACTCTCTATCATATTATGATAATAATTTCAAAATCTTCATCCACTTGGATTATTTCTAAGCCCATTAAAAATTGTAAACTAACCTAAAGAAGAAATATATAGACTGATAAGGCCAATCATGTGATGAAGTAAAGCAACTGTCCATGACAAAATAATGTAAAAGCACCAGAGTTACAGTTTCACTAATGCGCTTTATTAAACTTTCAAGAAAAAGTTATTTAAATCTGTATTAATTCTTTAGGTAATAAGAAAGGAAGAAAGCTTCACAATTCATATTTTAAAGCTAGCATAATCCTGATAAGGAAATCTATCAAATATAGCACAAATTAAGAACACTGGAATACAGACTAACTTATGAATATGGATGCAAAATCTTAAATAAAATACTTGCAAATCAAACTTGGCAGTAAATTAAAGAAACAATAAACCAGAACCAAGCAGAGTAATCTCAAGAATTTAAAAAAGGTTAAATATTAATATAATACATCATTTCAATAGGTCAACTGAGAAACTCTTTAAAATCTTCACGAATTGCTCACAAAGCAATATCTATTCCTGGTAAACAATTTTTATAACCTGAGTGTTTTTTAAATCTTTAACATGATAATGAGCATATATTGAAATCAACATTTAGATAACATTAAGAATTCTTTAAAATAATGAACGAAATTGTCAATTTCATATTTTTAAAATATTTTATAAATATGCCACACAATAAAATATATACATAATAAGAGATCTGAGTCTTTTGAAAAATTAGCAATATATACTTTTACATATATTATCGCATTTTATACATATTATTGTATTGAGTATTCTACAATGAAACAATGTCAAAAAATCATATTGTAGTTTGGCTCTAGTAATTAACAGCTTTCTGTGCATGAGACATTTACTCTGCCTCTTTAGACTGGTTTCCCATTTGGTAAACAGATAGTAATAATTATTGGCTTATCTACTTTTAAGAAATAAATCGCTTAATTCAAAAGACTTTAAGGTAAAATATGAAACAAAAAGTATAATTTGCTGGATGTTTTCTGGTATTTGCAATTATACTATACAGTATATAGACCAATAAGGTAGTAATAAATAATAAATTTCTACTAACAAAAGCAACAACCAAAAATGAAAACATAAGTATATATGCAAAAGGAATTCACTTATTTACAATAATCCGCAAAGTGATTTATAAAAAACAAATGTGTACTTGTGTTCAGTAAAATAGAAAATCAGAGGACTTCTAAATCTTTAAAAGTCATTTCTTATTATCTAATGAAATGACTGGATAAAACAAATGTAGATGGCTGTATCTTTAATATCACAAGAAACCAAGAGTTGCAGATAATGAAATTGTGTTCTCAAAAAATTCTGAATTGTGGGAGAAATAGACTTCAAAGAAAACAGGAAAAAATAATTTATAGAAAATCTGTACTTTTACATTTAAAAAGAATTTAATCTTGACAATATTTTTAAAGTACTTAACTGATTTCAAGATGTTTTCTGGCTTACAAAAGCCGTTTTCGCAGAAATGAGAAGGGAAAATGTGTTTTCATAGATACAGTGACAACACAAATTAGAGAAAAGTGTGTGATAATGAGGTAAAGACTAAATTGGAAGCATGATATGCCTTGAAATTTTAAAAAATCAGTTAGGTTGTATGTGCAATTAGGCAGCACAAATCTTTCACTTTTCTCCTGAACGAGGAGTTTCAATTGCATACCAAAAAATAATGCATGGAAGCGACGCACATCATTGCTTTTAATTGAGTGTTTAACATGTGCTCTTTGAAAACCTAGTTTAAAGGTTTTTATAATAAGCAAATGTAGGAAAAAATTAATATATCTAAACTTCATCATGTTCTCATCTTCCCCAGAAAGTGTGATAATCCCCAAATGATTTCTGTAATTGAAATATGTTACTAACCTTATAAAATATGTTCATGATATCTTATCAAGAATAACAATTTGTTATGAAGGGCCACGCTTGCGATTTTAAAGATGATCAAAGAAATAAAATGATTGTTTGCAGGCTTAGTGAATGAATTTTCCATTTTTGAAAATATTTTTTGACAACGATGTTTTTCAAGATGACTAATTTCAGCATGATTAGAAAACTGAGGTTATAACTATTTGACAATATTATATAATGTTTTAAAATTTTTTATTTGTTGTGCTATACTTCTCTGATGCTTACACTAGTCCCTGGAAAGAAATTATACTTAAGAAACTTCCATGCTTACATGCATTATTTTAACGCTCCATGGATTGGAGAAGTTCCTTCTAGGCTCACAAGCTGAAGTGTTTCTTTTTCCCCATTTATTCTTCTTTCATTCCTTCCTTCCCTTCTTCCTTCCTCTGATCCTCCCTTTTCCCCTCCTTCCCTCTTTCTTCTCTGTCATTTATTCACTGGTTAACTTACTCATTCCAAAAGCCTGAAATGTCTTTTTTTGAGTGCCTATATAGCATTTTTTTGAATAGTAAATATAGGACAGACATTGTACATGTTACACAGAGAAAACAAAAATCACAACACATCTCCTATCCTTAAAAACCTCATAGTCTGAGAGGAAGTAGACATGTAATCACCAACTTCAACAGTGTTGGAAGTAGTAGTAAGGAGGTAAACACAGAATGAGTGCAATTAGAGTTCAAAGCATATAGAAGAAAGTGAAGAGACTTTTCACCAAGGATTTTCCTCCTCCCAAGTTGGAAGTATAAAATGAGGACTCAGCCAGGCAATGGAAGGACTGAGAGAATGAGCGAGTTGAATACTGACTCTACAATCAGAGGAAACTACATTCATGAAAAGAAAGAAGAAAGCAAGCACATGGCACATTCTGTCCTCTTGAGGTTTTCCAGGGAGCTAGAGAACAGCCTTAGAGGGAAAAGGCTAGCTAGAGAGAAGCTGCAGAGAGAAACAAGGGCAAAGTGAAGAGATGCTTGTTTTATCATCTATCTAAGATCTTGACTATAAGTCAAGAAAAAATCATAAAGTCCTCAAACTGCTCAGGAAGAAGCTAAAGATGTTGATTACGCTTCATAACCAGTAAGTGAAATATGGGTTCCAAAAAGTCTAACAATTTATAGCTTAAAATGTAAAAATAAAATATATCAAAAGCAAAAATTCAATTCTAAACATTCTAGATTTAGTTTCATCTAAAACCCTGGCTACAAATTATACAAAACAAAATGACAGAAAAATGGAAAAATAAGAAAGAAATCCATTACCATAACTGAAATATTTTAATATAGCTTTAACTAAGTAAATACTTTCAGTCAGAAAAATAAATCAGAAAAAGGGGCACCTGGGTGGCTCAGTCGGTTGAGTGCCAACCTCGACTCAGGTCATGATCTCACAGTCTGTGGGTTCGAGCTCCGTGTTGGGCTCTGCTGACAGTTCAGAGCCTGGAGCCTGCTTCAGATTCTGTGTCTCCCTCTCTCTCTCTGCCCCTCCCCTGCTCGCACTCTGTCTGTCTCTCAATAATAAATAAACATGAAAAAATTTAAAAAAAGAAAATAAATCAGAAATATAAAAGATTTAAATAACAGAATTAGCACAGTATACAAAATGAATCTATTTAGAACTGTATTCCACTATCAGAGAAGATTTTTCCGCCCAGAAAAAAAACTTTTTCAAATTACTCACGTATAGGACAAAAATTAAGCATCCACAAATTTTAAGTAATACCTACCACATAGACTATAGGATTTAGAAACAAATCAGAATTACATTAAAATTTTATTTTTATTTTGTTAATGTTTATTTATTTTTGAGAGAGAGAGAAAGAATATGTGTGTGTGTGATTGGGGGGAGGGGTACAGAGAGAGATGGAGACAGAATCTGAAGTAGGCTCCAGGCTCTCAGCTGTCAGCACAAAGACCTATGTGGGGCTCGAACTCACAAACCACGATATCATACCTGAGCCAAAGTCAGATGCTTAACTGACTGAAATAACTAAAAATAACTTTAAAATACAGTGATATAAGGGTTAATTTGTCCAAAACTAATCTCAGGCTGATTTTCAGAGAGTTTGCTTTCTACAGGGTTCCAAGGAAAGTGTTTAAGTTTCAATTTAGAGAAACTACTCAAATAAATGGACAGATAGATCATGTTTATGTTTAGGTATTCCATCATAAAAATTTCATTTTCCCATTATATAATCTATAAATGAATATGATTCCAATCATAATTCCAATAAAACTTCTGAAGGAAATGAATACGATAACACTGCAATTTATATTAAGGGGCAAAGGTCAAGAACAGCCTAAAACTCATAAAGAAACTTAAAACTGAGATATTCACCATAATAGATAATCAAAACCCATTACGGAAGCTTAGTATATACACATGAAGTATTGAGGTAAAGATGGTTAAGTACCAAACAAATTAAAAAAAGAATTGGAAAAGAGATTCACACAAATATGGAAGCCCTCCATATGACAGAGATGGCACTATCTGAATATCGACACATAAATATAATAAATTATACTGAAACAACCTGTCTTCTAGTTAAGAAAGAAAATGTCATTGGAAACTCAGTTTCACACCGTACTCAGAAAAGAATTTCATATTGATTATGCTTCTGATGTGGCAAGTGAAATGTGCATTCCTAAAATTCTAGATAGTTTATTACTTCCAAACTTATAAAGATAGGAGAAAACATATCAGTTTTGAATATTTTAAACATAATTTAATCTAAAAGTATCATATAAATATGAAAAGCAAAATTTCAAAATACTTAGAATAAACCACTACAGAATATGTTTTTACTTCAAAATAGAAAAAAATTCTTAAATCCAGGAAAGCACAAAGGCCAAAGGAAAATATCTATAACTTTTACTACATTAAAACTGAAGTTTCTCTTCATCTGAAGTTACCATAAAGAAATGAAAGAGTTGCTAAAAATATTTTTAATATATGTAACTTTAAAATATTTGACATCTGTAATATACAACAATTCCTTATAAATCAGTCAAAATATAATCACCAACAGATGAGGTAATCATAAGTAGGCTTTACACAAAAAAGGAAATACAAATGACCTCCAAAAGCCATTAAAACATGCCTAGTCTCACTTTTAATTATGGATTAATTTTAAAATTTAATGAGACACAATTAAAGGATACGTAGATAGAAATACACTATAATATTATAAATGAAATATATTATAATAGAAAGTAGCAATTAAAAAAACATGTAGTTTTAACTCTAAGTAGGAAGGCCAGCTGGTACAGAATGTGTATATTACTGCCTTGTACTACACTATTATTTGTTTTTACCGCTTTATCATTTCCCTTTACTATCATTTTTTTTTTTTACTACAGTGAATGAGATGTAGAAGAACATGAAGGAAGGCAAACGAGTCATAAAGGTGAGTCAGAGTATTTCTATGTTTGAGAGGACTCAATCCCCCAATCACGATTTAAAGATGAAGGGAACCAGGGCACCTGTGTGGCTTAGTCGGTGGAGAGTCTGACTCTTGATTTCGGCTCAGGTCAAAATCCCACAATTCGTGAGTTCAAGCCCTGTGTTGGGCTCTGTGCTGACAGTGTGGAAGCTGCTTAGGATGCTCTCTCTCTGTCTCCTCCTCCCCGACGCTAGCAGGTGCACACATCTCTCTTTCTCTCAAAATAAATAAACATTAAAAACAACAACAAAAAAAAAGATGAAGGGAAGCACCAGCCTGGGATGCAGGTAGCCTGATTTGTGATGAGCACTGGGTACTGTATGTAAGTGATGAATCACCTGAAACCAATACTGCACTGTATGTTAACTAACTAAAATTTAAATAAATAAATAAATAATAAATAAATGCTGAGAATGATCCCAGGCTGACATCCACCAAGGAAACAATGACCTCAGTTCCAAGAGCACAAACGGAGTCTTGCCAAAACTGAAAAGACCCTGACAGCAGATTCATCCTAGAGTCTCCAAAATGAAACGCAGGGCTGCTGATACCTAGAATCATTCTTAGAATTCCTCAAGCACAGGAACCAGCTGAGACATGACCAGAGAAACTCTGAGATAATGAATGGGAGTTATTTCAAGCTGCTAAAATTCTGGTAATTTTTTACGTAATAATAGAAAATAGATATAGACCCAAAAAAATGGCTAACTGCTATTTAATTACTGACGGTAAGTTTCAACAGCTACAGCTCAAAACTAAAATCAGTATTTTTTTATTTTCAAAAATGAAAACTCACCTTTTTTGATAAAGCAGATAATTCATCTGTTGATGTCTTCGTTTCCTTCAATACTTCAGTCACTGCCCCTTCATCCTCCTTAATACTAACAGTAATATTTTCTACTGCTGTAGAGTAGTGAGTACATAGATCATTAAGTGTATCTATCTCTTTCCTAGGAGGAAAAACACGGATGATTTTATCTACAATAAAAGGAAAATCATGTTGAAATTATATGTAAACTAGTTTCTGACTTAATGTAAATCAATGGAATTTACCTATTCCTAAAATGTCTCGATCCCCAAGCAACTTCTGAAAAGTGCCACTTAGGATCAAGAAGTAAATGGTGAGAAAAAGTTCACCAGGTGTATTTATGTTTCCAATGTAAAAACCTGAGAGAAAAGTGATTGCTAAATTATTTAAAATAAAATCACCTTTCGATTTGATTTCAGATGATAGACCTAAGCACTTTTAATTCGGGAGGTGGGTAGCAAAGAGATGGGAAAGGTAAGAAAAAAAGAAGAGAACAAATGATGAGAAGATACAGAAGTGAAAAGACCATACATCATTAAAGCCGTAGTTTACTGTTTTATCTGCTCCACACCTGTCTCAGCTAAGACTTTCTACATCAGCAGAAATCTAGCCAAACCTCACAAAAGTAAACAAACAAAGAAACAAACAAATAAATAAAGGGGTATATTACATGTATTAAGAAAATAACGATCAGAAATCAGTTATATGTGACCTGGAAGAATCAACCTAAACTAAAACCTGACAGAAATATTTTAACTATATAAATAAAATGAGATCTGCCAGTGTAATTCTAAGGAGGAACCTTTCAGAATATCAGTATCAGGTAAAAATATATTTTAAAAAGGTGAAATATTAAGTAAAGCATGTATATATGAAGAAATACATGCATATGAAAATCCACTATGAAGATAGAATAGCTAAAAGCTCACATACAGTTAACACAGCCTAGAAATACATAAAGAAAGCACTGATGGCATTATAAAACTAAATTGACTAGCATAAGATTTTAAAATATTTGTCAGAAAAAGTTCAAGCAGACCAAAAGAAGCAAAAGACTCTTTGTTATCACACTCCTACAAAAAGTAGAGAAAAGGTTGCATCCGAGAAGGTAGGAAGGGAGGAGATGCTTATTTTGAGCAAAACAGACCATGGCCACCAACAGTGGGGAGGGAGCTAGTGGTGTGGAGAAGGGCAAGAAACAGACTATCACACTGGGGAGCTCCCAAGGAGAAGACAAATCCCCATAACATTTGGCTTTAATAGCAAGAGGAGCCAGGGGTGCCTAGGTGGCTCAGTCAGTTAAGAGACTGACTCTTGATTTCAGCTCAGGTCATGATCTCACGGTTCATGAGTTCAAGCCCCACATTAGGCTCTATACTGATGGTGTGGAGCCTGCTTGGGATTCTCTCTCTCCCTCTCTCTCTGCCCCTTCAGCTCCCTCTCTCTCTCTCAAAAGAAATAAATAAACTTAAAAAAAAAGGCAAGAGGGGCCGAATCTTGTAAGTTCTTACAACTGCTGGGATTTAAAGGCTAATATTTAAAAATCAACAGGCTCTGCTATGGAAGAGTCTAGAGGTTAATAGGAATCTGAGTCCCTGCCCTTAAAGAGACAGCAAGACAGACAACCACCTGAGATACAGCATGGAAGCAGCAGCTTGAAAAATGTCTGAGGTATACAGGAGGGAGAATTATTACTCATCTCACAGCATGTATCAGAGAAGTAGGGATTGCAGGAAAACATCTCCAGAAACAAAGGAGCCTTTTCCCTCCACTGGCCCACAGCATAAACACACAGCCACCTACAGGAATCAACACAGCAACAACATTCCCTTCCTAACTTGTCTACACCAAGCCCTGACCCGCCCCCCACCTACAGTGGATCTGTTCTTTCCAGTCATGCTTGCCATGTTCCTACATCATGGGGCCCTTCCCCCAGAAGACTGGTGTAAACCTCACCAAAACCAGGTCACTTACCAAAGCATTTTGCAGGGCCAAGGTTCTGGTGGCAAGGGCGGCAGGTCTCATTTTGCAAGCAGACCAGCACACATTTTGTTAAAATGCACCCCACCTAGCCCGAGCCAAACACCACCCACAGCAAGCAAAGAAAGCCTATGCAACTGTCTGGACTGAAGGAAAAAGTGGTCAGAACACAAAAGAAGCCACAGGCAATACACATAGGAGACACTGCCTACAGTGCCAGGTTCTGGGGAACAGGGGACATTGCCCTGCAGAGCACTGCAGGACCTCTTCTTTATAAGGCCATTATCTTCAAGAGCAGTAGACATGGCTTACTTTCCTAATACAGAAACAAACACAGAGAGTTAGGCAAAATGAAAAGACAGAGGAATATGTCCCAAATGTAAGAACAGGACAAAACCACAGCAAGAAACTTAAGTGAAACTATATAAGTAATATGACTAATAGAGAATTTAAGGTAACGATTGTAAAGACACCCACTAGACTTGAGAAAAGAGTAGAGAACATTAGTGGGACCCTTAATGAAAAGATAAAAAAAAACCAATCAGAGATGAAGAACACAATAACTGATATTAAAAGTATACTTGATAGAATAAATAGCAGGATAGAGGAAGCAGAGGAATGAATTACTGACCCAAAAGACAGAGTAATGGAAAGCAATCAAGCTGAGAAAGTGCCAGAAAAAAGAATTACACAAATTGAGAATAGTCCTCGGGAACTCACCAACTCCATCAAATATAGTAACATTTGCATTAAAGAGATCCTAAAAGAATAAGAGAGAGAAAGGGAGTAAAAAATTTATTTGAAGAAATAACAGCTGAAAACTTCTCTGGTCTGGGGAAAGAAACAGATATCTAGATCCAGAAAGCACAGAGATCCCCACTAAAAAATCAACCCAAGGAGATCCACACCAAGAAACAGAGTAATAATAAAGGCAAATAAAAAGTGATAGACAGAATTTTATTTTTTTTTAAACGTGTGCGTAGCAACTTAATTCACAATAGCCCCAAACAGGAAACAGTCCAAATGCTCTTCAACAGGAGAATGAGCAAACTACTATATTCAGACAGTGGAAATTAGCAGTAGAATAAAGCCCTCTGTTGATACATGGGAACACACATTACATCTCAAAGATGTAATGCCTTCCCCCAGAGGGATACAAATGCCTGTATACTGCAGGAGTCTCTTTATATGAAGTTCTAGAAAAAAAATATAGTCTAAGATGACAGAGAAAAACAGTGGTTTCCTAGGATGCAGGGATGATGGAGGAGAAAAAAAACTTTTGGGAAAAGAAGGAAATTTCCTGTAGAGATGAGCGTGTTCTACATCTTGACAGAAATAGCGATACACGATGTATCTGTTTTTAGAAAGTGTACAGTTAAGATTTCTGCATCCAAATGTGTGTAGAATTTATTTCCTTTTTTTATATTTTATTTTATTCTTTTCTTTAATAATTTATTGCCAAACTGGTTTCCAAACAACACCCAGTGTTCAAGCCAACAAGTGCCCTCCTCTGTGCCCATCACCCACTCTCCCCCCTTCCACAATCCCCCTCTCCCCTCAGTTTGTTCTTAGTCTTTCAGAGTCTCTTATGTCATGTCTTCCTTCCTCTCTGTGGCTTTTTTTTTTCCTTCCTTCCCCTCTTCCCCTCCCCGCTGATTCTCTGCTAGGTCTCCCAAAGCCTACCTATGTGTGGGAACATATGGCATCTGTCTTTCTCTGCCTGACTTATTTCACTCAGCATAATATCCTCCAGTTCCATCCATGTTGCCACACATGGCCAGATTTCATTCTTTCTCATTGCTGCGTAGTATTTCATTGTGTGTGTGTGTGTGTGTGTGTGTGTATATATATATATATATATATACCACATCTTCTTTATCCATTCATCTGTTGATGGACACAGTCTCTTTCCATGATTTGGCTATTGTTAACAGTGCTGCTATGAACAACGGGGTACACGTGCCCCTATGGATCAGCACTCCTGTGTCTCTTGGGTAGATTCCTAACAGTGCTATTGCTGGGTCATAGGGTAAGTCTATTTTCATTTTTTTTCAGGAACCTCCACACAGTTCTCCAGAGTGGTTGCACCAGTTTGCATTCCCACCAGCAGTGCAAGAGGGTGCCTGTTTCTCCACATCCCTGCCTGCATCTATAGTTTCCTAATTTGTTCATTTTAGCCACTCTGACTGGTGTGAGGTGGTATCTCAGTGTGGTTTTGATTTGTACTTCCCTGATGATGAATGATTTTAAGCATCGTTTCATGTGTCTGTTTGCCATCTGGATGTCTTCTCTGGAGAAGTGTCTATTCATATCTTCCGCCCATTTCTTCACTGGGTTATTCATTTTTCGGGTGTGGAGTTTGGTAAGTTCTTTATAGATCCTAGATACTAGTCCTTTATCCGATATGTCATTTGTGATTATCTTTTCCCATTCCATTGGTTGCCTATCAGTTTTGCTGGTTGTTTCTTTTGCCGTGCAGAAGCTTTTTATTTTGATGAAGTCCCAGTAGTTCATTTTTGCTTTTAAATCCCTTGCCATTAGAGACGTGTTGAGTAAGAAATTCGTGCGTCTTATGTCAGAGAGGTTTTTTTCCTGCTTTCTCCTCTAGGATTTTGAAGGTTTCCTGTCTCACATTCAGATCCTTTATCCATTTAGAGTTTATTTTTGTGAGTGGTGTAAGGAAAGTGGTCTAGTTTCATTCTTCTGCATGTTGCTGTCCAGTTCTCCCAGCACCATTTGTTAAATAGTCTGTCTTTTTTCCATTAGGTACTCTTTCCTGCTTTGTCAAAGATTAGTTGGCCATGTACTTGCGAGTCCATTTCTGAGTTTTCTATTCTATTCCATCCATTGGTCTATGTGTCTGTTTTTGTGCCAATACCATACTGTCTTGATGACTACCGCTTTGTAGTAGAGGTTAAAGTCTGGGATTGTGATGCCTCCCGCCTTGGTTTTATTCTTCAGTATTATTTTGGCTATTCGGGGTCTTTTGTGGTTCCATACAAATTTTAGGATTGTTTGCTCTAGCTTTGAGAAGAATGCTGGTGTAATTTTGATTGGGATTGCATTGAATGTGTAGATTGCTTTGGGTAGTATTGCCATTTTCACAATATTTATTCTTCCAATCCATGAGCATGGAATGTTTTTCCATTTCCTTGTGTCTTCCTCAATTTCCTTCATGAGATTTTTATAGTTTTCATCGTAGAGGTCTTTTACATCTTTGGTTAGGTTTATTCCTAGGTTTTTTATGGTTTTTGGTGCAATGGTAAAAGGGATTAGCTTCTTTATTTCTCTTTCTGCTGCTTCATTGTTGGTGTATAGAAATGCCACTGATTTCTGTAGGTTGATTTTGTACCCTGCAACATTGTGGAATTCATGAATCAGTTCTAGTAGGCTTTTGGTGGATTCTGTCGGGTTTTACATGTAAAGTATCATGTCATCTGCAAAAAGTGAAAGTTTGACTTCCTCCTTGCCAATCTTAATGCCTTTTATTTTGTTTTGTTATCTGATTGTTAATGCTAGGAATTCCAACACTATGTTAAATAGCAGTGGTGACAGTGGACACCGCTGTCCTGTTCCTGATCTTAGGAGAAAGGCTCTCAGTTTTTCCCCATTGAGGATGATATTAGCTGTGGACTTTTCATAGAAGGCTTTCATGTTGTTTAAGTATGTGCCTTCTATCCCGACTTTCTCAAGGGCTTTTATTAGGAAAGGGTGTTGTATTTTGTCAAATGCTTTTTCTGCGTCTATTGACAGGATCATGTGGTTCTTATCTTTTCTTTTGTTAATGTGATGTATCACGTTGATTGATTTGCGAATATTGAACCAGCCCTGGAACCCAGGGATGAATCCTACTTGATCATGGTGAAAAATTCTTCTTATATGCTGTTGAATTTGATTTGCTAGTATCTTGTTGAGAATTTTTGCATCCATATTCATCAGGGATATTGGCCTGTAATTCTCTTTGCTGGGTCTTTATCTGGTTTAGGAATCAACGTGATGCAGGCTTCATAGAATGAGTTCAGGAGTTTTCCTTCCATTTCTATTTTTTGAAACAGCTTGAGAAGGATAGGAATTAAATCTGTTTTAAATGTCTGGTAAAATTCCTCAGGGAAGCCATCTGGTCCCGGGCTTTTATTTGACGGGAGATTTCTAATAACTAATTCAATTTCTTCACTAGTTACGGGTCTGTTCAAATTTTCTATTTCATATCCTTGCTGCTCATCACATTGAAGGTATCCTGCCATTCCTTTCTGGCTTGCCAAGTTTCTGTAGATAAGTCTGCTACAACCCTATGTGTCTGCCTTCGTATGTTAAGGTCCTTTTGTCCCTAGCTGCTTTCAGGATTCTCTCCCTGTCTTTATATTTTGCCAGCTTCACTATGATGTGTCGTGCAGAAGGTCTATTCAAGTTCCGTCTGAGGGGAGTTCTCTGTGCTTCTTGGATTTACATACCCGTTTCCTTCTTCATGTTGGGGAAGTTCTCAGCAATGATTTGTTCAAGTACCCCTTTGACTCCTTTCTCTCTCTCTTCTTCCTCTGGAATTCCTACGATATGGATATTGTTTCGTTTGAGTGTGTCGCTCAGCTCTCGAATTCTCCTTTCCTGTTCCTGGATCAGCTTCTCTCTCTTTTTATCTGCTTCCTCTTTTTCTATAATTTTATCTTCTAGTTCACTAACTCTCTCGTCTACCTCTTCAATCCGTGCTGTTGCTGCCTCCAATTTGCTTTGCACTTCATTCAAGGACTTTTTTAATCCTTCCTGACCATTTTTAAGGTCCTTGAACTCTGCTGCACAGGACTCCTTGCATTCATCTATGCTTTTCTCAAGCCCAGCAATTAGTTTTATGATTATCATTCTATATTCATATTCATGTTCTGTTATGTTGCTTATATCCCTTTTCATCAATTTTTGAGCTGTCACTACTCCTGTAGATTCTTTTGAGGAGAATTTGTCTGTTTCGTCATTTTGGCTGAGTGTGTTTTGGATTGTTTCTTGAAGTCGCCCTGGAGTTGCTTCCGGCAGCAATCTGAACTTGGCGTCTGTAGCTCCTGATGAAAGGTGTCACTCCTGTGAGGAGGGGCATGGTTTGGTGTAGGCGGGTCCTGCCTCCACTGCCGCAGGGATGGCTCTTGGGATGACTTCCTGTGGCCGGTGCCTGTAGGCTTGTGGGACAGCAATGGTGTCCTTCCAGTCCCCTCTTCCTCTCTATTTCTGTCCTCACTCTGCAACAGGTGTCAGGGCGGTGTGGCTCACTGGGCTGCCACAGGCCAGCTCACTCTGCCTGCCACACCCGGCCACACTGCCAATCATGTGCCTGAGTTAGAGGCGCTCCACAGGAGGCTGGGCCCACGGTTACTGGCGGCTCCCGGGGCAGCCGCAGTCCATGGCCCGGGCGGCCGGGTGCGCGGTTGCTGGCAGCTCAGCTCCCCGAGTTCAGTTTATCCATCCCAGATTAAACTCACGGTTACTAGAGCCTTCTCTGCGCTTGGCTTTCCTTTCCTTGTAGACTGCAACAACTTTCTTCCCAGATTCTTGGAGTCGAGAGCCCTTTGGTTTCCGTGCTTCTTGGTTTGAAAGATAAGGGTATTACTGGGTCTCCCTACTCCTCCGCCATGTTGGCCCCTCCCTCTCCTAGTAGATTGAATTTTAAAATCAGCAAGAGAAAATTAGATAGATACAAGGAAACCCCATGGAGCTATTAGTGAGCTTTTCAGCATAAAGTCTGCAGGCCACGAGGGAGCGGCATGATATATTCAAAGGGTTGAAGGGACAAGTCAGCAGCCAAGAATACTCTATCTAGAAAGGCTATCATTCAGAATAGTAGGAGAGACAAAGAGTTTCTCAGGCAAACAAAAACTAAAGGGGTCATGACCACTAAACCAGTCCTACCAGAAATATTAAAGAGGACTCTCTGAGCGAAAAGAAAGACCATCAGTGGGAGTATGTAAAACAGAAATCACAAAATCAGAAAAGATGTTTCTGTAAAAACAATAGTCACAAAATAAAAATCTAAAATATGACACTACACACCTAAAACATGGATGGGCGAGAAATTAAGACTGAGTTCATACTTAAGCAACAATCAACTTAATATACACTGCAATATATACACTGCAGACAAACCTTATGGTAACCACAAACCAAAAACCAGTAACAGATATGCAAAGAATAAAGAGAAAGGAATCCAAGTATATCACTAAAGAAAGCTAATGAGGTATGAAAGCAAGAGAAGGACCAGGGAAAATCTACAAAAATAATCATAAAACAGTACCAAAATGCCAATATATACATGCCTATCAATAGCTTAATTTCAACGTAAATGGATGAAACACTCCAAAAAACAACACAGGGTAACAGAGCAGATAAAAAAACAAGACCCATCTATGTACTGTCTACAAGAGACTCATTTCAGACCTAAAGACACATAAAAGTGAGGGGATGAAGAAATATTTATTATGCAAATGGATGTAAAAGGAAAGCTGTAGCAATACTTGTATTAGAAAAAATAGATTTTAAAATAAAGACTGTAACAAGAGACAGGGAAGGTCATATAATATATAATAATGTATTATATATATAAAATTATATATAACAATAAAGGAGATAATCCAACAAGAAGCCATAACAATTGTAAATATTTATGTACCGAACATGGAAGTAGCCAAATACATAAAGCAGTTAATAGAAAACATAAAGGAGCTAACATATATTAATACAGTAATAGTAGGGAACTTTAACACTCCCCTTATTGTGGTGGACAGATCATCCAAACAGAAAATCAACAAGGAAACAGTGGCTTTGAATGACACACTGGAACAGATGGATTTAACAGATGTATTCAGAACATTCCATCCTAAAAAGCAGAATACAAGTTCTTTTCTAGTGCACATAAATATTCTCTAAAACATATCACATATATTAGGCACCAAAACAAGTTTCAACAAATTAAAAATAACTAAATCATACCAACATCTTTTCTGACCACAAGACTATGAAACTAGAAACCAACTACAAGAAAAAAATCTGGAAAGGCCACACATACATAGAAGTTAAATAACATACTACTAAACAATCAGTGGGTTGGCCAACAAATCAAAACAGAAACAAAAAATTACCTGGAAAGAAATGAAAATGAAAACACGAGTGTCCAAAATCTTTGGGATGCAGTAAAAGTAGTTTCAAGAAGGAAATATACAGCAACATAGGCCTACTCAAGAACCAAGAAAAAATCAAATAGACAACCTAACCGTGCACATAAAGGAGCTAGAAGAGAACCACAAGTAAAATTTAAAACCAGAAGGAAGAAAATAAAAAAGACTAGAGCAGAAATAAATGATACAGAAAATAAAAAAAACAAAACAAACAAACAAACAAAAAACCCAAAAAAACAGTTGAACAAATCAATGAAACCAGGAGTGGCTTTTGAAAAGATCAACAGGGGCGCCTGGGCAGCTCAGTCGGTTGGGCGGCCGACTTCAGCTCAGGTCATGATCTCGCGGTCTGTGAGTTCAAGCCCCGCGTCGGACTCTGTGCTGATGGCTCAGAGCCTGGAGCCTGCTTCGGATTCTGTGTCTCCCTCTCTCTCTGCCCTTCCCCTGTTCACGCTGTGCCTCTATGTCTCTCAAAAATAAATAAACATTTAAAAAAATAAATAAAAAAATAAAAAAAAATAAATAAAAAATAAATAAATAAAATAAAAAAAAAAAAAGAAAGAAAAGATCAACAAAATTGATAAACTTCCAGCCAGGATCATCAAAACAAAGACAAAAGAGAGGGAGGACTCAAATAAACAAATCATAAATTAAAGAGCAGAAATAACAACCCACACCACAGAAATACAATTGTAAGAGAATATTATGAAAAAGTATATGCCAACAAATCATATATATCCTAGAAGAAATGGATACATTTCTAGAAACAAACTACCTGCCAAAACTGAAGCAGGAAGAAATAAAAAAAACTTGAACATCTCATTGACCAGCACAGAAATTGAATCAGTAATCAAAAACTCCCTCTGCTCTTCTCCCAGTCACGTGCTTGCTCCCTCTCTCTCTCTGTCTCTCAAAAATAAACATTATAAAAATTTAAAAAATAAATAAATAAAACAAACTCCCAACAAACAAAAAGTCCAGGACCAGACAGCTTTAAAGGTGAATTCTACCAAACATAAAAAGAAGAGTTAATACCTAATTTTCTCAAACTATTCCAAAAAAATAGAAGAGGACAGAAAACTTCCAAATCCATTCTGTGAAGCCAGCAAAAAAAAGAAAAAAAAAAAGAGAGAGAGAGAGAGAGAGAGAGAGAGAGAGAATTACAAGCCAGTATCTCCAATAAACACAGATGCAAAAATTCGCAACAAAATACTAGCAACCAAATCCAACAAACAGTAAAAAAATCATTAACCACCATCAAGTGGTATTTATTTTTGGGATGCAAGGGGGTTCAATATTCAAAATCAATCAATATGATACATCACATCAACAAGAGAAAGGATAAAAACCATTTCAAGAGATGAAGAAAAAGCATTTGACAAAGTACAACGTTCATTCATGATAAAAACACTCAACGAAGTATGTTTAGAGGAAACATGCCTCAACATAATTTAGGCTTTATATGAAAAACCCACAGCAAACAACATACCCAATGGGGAAAAACCGAGAGCTCTTCTCCTATGATCAGGAATAAGACAAGGATGTCCATTCTCACCACTTTTATTCAACACAGTATAGCAATCAGACAACAAAAGGTCACAGCAATCAGAAAACAAAAAGAAATAAAAGATATCCAAAACTTTAAGGAAGAAGTAAAACTTTCACTATTTGCAGACGACATGATACAATATACAGAAAACCCTGAAACTTCACCAAAATAGTACTAGTTCTGATAAATGAATTCATTAGAGTTACAGCATACAAAATCACTGTGCAGAAATTCTATACACTAATAATAAAGGAGCAGAAAGAGAAATTAATAATCCCATTTACAACTGCACCAAAACTAACAAGATAACTAAGAATAAACTTAGCAGAAGAGGTGAAAGAAACTGTACTCTTAAAAGTATAAAACATTGATAAAAGAAATTAAAGATGACACAAAGAAATGGACAGACATTCCATGCTCATGGATTGGAAGACCAAATGTTAAAATGTCTATACCACCCAAAACAATCTACATGTTTAATGCAATCCCAATCAAAATACAAAGAGCATTTTTTACAGAACTGTAGCAAGCAAATCTAAAACTTGTATGGAACCACAAAAGACCCCAAAAAAGCAAAGCAATCTTGAAAAGGAAAAGCAGCCCTGGAGGTATCACAGTTCCAGACTTCAAGTTATACTACAAAGCTGTAGGAATCAAACCTGTATGGTACAGACATTTCTGCAAAGAAGACACACAGATGACCAACAGACACATGAAAAGATGTTCAACATCACTCATCATCAGGAAAATGAAAATCAAAACAACATATAAGATATTACCTTACACCTGTCAAAATGACTAAAATAAAAAACATAAGAAACAACAGGTGTTGGTGGGGATGTGGAGGAAAAGGAACCCTCTTACACTGTTGGTGGGAATGCAAAATTGTTCAGCCATATGGAAAATAGTATGGAGGTTCCTCAAAAAAGTTAAAAATAGAACTCTCCTACAGTCCAGTAATTGCACTACTGGGTATTTACCCCCAAAATACAAAAGCACTAATTCAAAGGGATAAATGCACCCCTATGTTTATTGCAACATCATTCATAGCCAAATTATGGAAGCAGCCCAAGTGTCCATTGGTAGATGAATGGATAAAGAAGATGTGGTGTATATATATATACATATATATATAGTGGAATATTATTCAGCCATAACAGGGAATGGAAGTCTTGCCATTTGCAACAATATGGATGGAGCTAGAGAGTATCACACTAAGCAAATTAAGTCAGTCAGAAAGACAAATAACCATGTGGAATTTAAAAAACAAAACAAATTAGCAAAGGAAGAAAAAAAAGAGAGAGAAACCAAGCAGCAGACTCTTAACTTCAGAGAACAACCTAATGGTTACCAGAGGGGATGTGTGTGTGTTTGGGGTGGTTTGGGGGGAGAGGAAGATAGGTAAAATAGGTGATGGGGATTAAAGAGTACACTTATCATAAGGAGCTCAAGTAATGTATAGAATTATTGAATCACTATACTGTACACCTAGAGTAATATAACACTAAATGTTAACAACAGTGGAATTAAAATAAAAAACCTAATATAAAATAAAATAAGTTGACAGAAAAATAGTGCTTAGGAATTCATACACATATATATATTTACATACGTAAAAAAACATAGGTCTTAATTTACACATAAACTTAGTGATAGATAAATATGGGTCATTTAGATTCTTTCCCTTTATCTGATATTTTTATACATGAATATAAATTATTTTTAATCAATATTTTTGTTCTAAATGCTGTAAGCAGCATTTGTGAAAATTTCTTACTTGTAGGTTGCTACGCTTGCTTCATCATTTCGAATATCTTTTTCCATGTTTTGTTTCATTTGTTTAGCTTTCAATTTGGCATTCTTAAATTTTTCTTTAGCTTCTTCAAGTTCGTCATGAAGTTGTTTGTATAATTCCATTACCTAGAAATGAAAAATATTCTTGTTAATATATGCACTTATTAAGTAATTAAAAGAATTAAGCAAGAAAAAAGATCAGAGAAAGGACTTAAATTTAGAGTATTTTTGATTTTTTTAAGTTCTTTACATCAATTTTCTTCCACAGTTAGTCTACTGAGCGCAGTAAAGTTTCAGGTTTCCATTAGCCTAAAAGACATCAATACCAGGGATATATAAAGTTACTGAAAAATTTACTGTCCCAGGTAACATGAGCAAAATTAAATAATTATCTTTTCACCTAAAGGAGAATTACTTCTTTTTGCTGTTTTTACTGTTGAAATAATATTTTACTGCAGAAAAACCAGAAAACACAAATGGAAAAATAAAATCACTTGTAATTCTCTTACGAATAACCACTATTATCTCAATGAAAGGGTTAAAAATATTCCATTTTCATTGTTTTTATTAATTATCAAATGTTATAAAATTTTCCCTTCTCTCTCCATTTCTCACTTTTTTGTCACTGCTGGAAAGTTGGAGGGAGAGGGAGGGAAGGCACTAGGGACTGAACAGTCCTTGCCCCAGTGGGTAAAGTGGTGGACTGAAATGAAGCAACTGCCTCCTGGAAAAAGCAATAATGTTCACTAATTTTTAGAATAGCACAGATAGTAGTAAGCTCTACAAGATTACCCTTTAGGCACAGGAGTGTGGGGGTATATATCTTAGTAAAGAGCAAGCAGTATGCGGGGATGATGAGCTAAGCAAACGAGAGGTCAGGAAACATGACAGAATTCCTAATATCAAATACCCCACATCCAATGTGTCAGCACCTTTAGAAGAGGTAACCTGCGAGCATTTGTCAGGTGGTGGTCTCCCTGTTGGAAACTAGGTTCCATCATATGAGACAAATTCATCTCTAGGACAAGCTCTTGGATTGGTTCCATGCGACACTGGTATATACTTCCCTATCCATACTCCAGCTGATTGTGTAGAATACTCTTGTGGCTCTGTGGTGTTATGAGGCTGAGCTGCTCGCTGAATCCAAAGGCAACAATGAGCCTTTGAGCCTGATTTGCAAGTAGCTATGAACTAGGGCTCAAGCACACTGGCTAGAGGTCTTGCATCATTTAAGCAATTGGTTATTTCAGCAGATCTCTAGCCAGGACCTCAAAACTGAGCCAAAACAGCAGAATAAAACAAAACGAATTTATATGATAAAGAACTATAAACAAAACACTACATTATAATTCCCCTAACCCCTAGCAATGACAATGTTTTTTCTAACAATGACTTACCAATTCTGGATTTTCCATATAAATAAAATCATACAGCATGTGATCTTTTGTATTTGACTTATTTAGCATAATCCTTCAAAGGTGACTTATGTTGTGATACGTATCAGTATTTCATTTCCTTTTATTTCTTTGTATGGTATAAATCTATCACATTTTGTTTAGTCATTAATCCAGTGATGGACATTGGGTTGCTCCCACCTTTCGGCTAATATAAACGGTGCTGCTATGAACATTTATGTAAAAACTTCCGGTTTTATTTTTTAATTACCAGTTTTCGATTCTTTGGGGTACATAATCCTCAGAGTAGAATGGCTAGAGCATATGGTAATTCTACGTTAGCCTTTCTGAAGTAATGCCAAAGTCTTTTCCACAGCATCTGCAACCATTTTACTTTCGCATCAGCAAAGTATCACAGTTCCAATTTCTCCACATGGACACCAAAACTTGTTTTATTTTTAATTCCATCCTAATGGGTGTGAGTAGTATCTCACTGTGGTTTTTGTTTGTATCTCTCTAGTGACTAATGATGTTGAGTATCTATTTTTTCATACATTTTCTGCCCATTTGTATGTATGTCTTTTGAAGATAATCTATTCAAGTCCTTTACCCACTTTAATTGGGCTGTTTGCCTTGATTTGTTGCATTTAAAAAGTTCTTTATATATTCTAGATACTATACCCTTCTGAAATGTATAATTTAGAAATTTTTTTCTCTCTTTTTTTTACCTTTTTGATAGTACCCTTTTTCTTTTCTGCTTTTAATTGACATACAGTTGACGCCAAATGTTAAATTAGTTTCAGGTGTATGACAGTGATTCAATAAGTCTATACATTATGCTATGCTCATCATAACAGTAGCTATCTGTCACCGTACAATGCTTTTACAATATCGACTATATTCCCTATGCTGTACCTTATATCTCAGTGATTTATTTATTCCATAAATGGAAGCATGTCCTCCCCTTCTTCATCATCCTTCTACCCCCATCTCTCTGGCAACCATCAGTTTGTTCCCTGAATTCACAGGTCTATTCCTGCTTTTTGTTTGTTTTGTTTTTCAGATTCCACATAGAAGTGAAATAATACAATATTTGTCTTTCTCTGACTGGTTAATTTCACTTAGTATAATACCCTCGAGGTCCATCCATGTTGGGGCAAATGGCAAGATCTCATCATTTTTATGGCTGAGTAATATTCTATTGTATATATGTGTACCACATCTTCTTTATCCACTCATGTACTGAGGTTGCTTCCATATCTTGGTTAATGTAATTAAGTTAACAATAAACACAGGAGTGCATATATCGTTTTTAATTAGTGTTCTGTTTTCTTGGGGTAAATGCTCAGCAGTGGAGTTACTGGATCATATGGTATTTCTATTTGTAATTTTTTGAGGACTCTCCCTACTGTTTTCCACAGTGGTATACCAATTTATATTCTTACCAACAGAACATGAGGATTCCTTTTTCTCTATGTTCTCGCCAACACTTGCTACTTTTTGTCTTTTTGATTCTAGTCATTCTGACAGCTATAAGGTGATTAACTTATTGTGGTTTTGATTTGCACTCCCCTGATGATTAGAGATGTTAAGCATCTTTTTCATGTGCCTATTGGTCATCGGGATGTCTTCTCTGGAAAAATGTCCATTCAGTTCTTCCGACCATCTTTGTAATTGTATTATTTGTTTTTCTGGTGTTGAGTTATGAAAGCTCTTCACATATTTTGGATACTGACCTTTTATCAGACACAATAGCGTCCTTTAAGCACAAACATTTTTCATGTTTTAAATGAAATACAATTAATATATGTTTCAAGTATAAAACATAATTATTCAATGTTTCTGTATAATATAAGATGATCACTACAGTAAGTCTAGTTAACATCCATCCCCACACATAGCTAGATTTTTTTCTTGTAATGAGAACTTTTAAGATGTACTCTCAGTAACTTACGAACATGCAATACAATATTAATTATAGTCACAATGCCATAAATTAAATTCCCCTGACTTACATATTTTATAACTAGATGTTTGTATCCTTTGGCCACTTTTTGATTCATCTTCTTACCCCTGCCCCCTTTGGCAATCACCAACCTGTTGTCTGCATCTATGAAATTGTATTTTGTTTTGTTTCTTTTGATTCCACATATAAACGAGATCATATAATATTTGTCCTTCTCTGACTGACTTATTTCACTTAACATAATGCCCTCAAGGTCCATCCTTGTTGTTGCAAATGGCAAGACAGATCTCTTTATTTTTTTGGCTGAGTGATAACCCATTGTATGTATATACCACATCTTCTTTATCCATCCATCCACTGATAGACGCTTAGGTTGTTTCAATATCTTGCTTATTATAAATAATGCAGCAATGTACCAGGGGGTGCACATATCTTTTCAAGTTAGTGTTTTTTTCTTCTAATGAGTATCCAGAAGTGAAATTGCTGGGTCATTTGATAGTTCCATTCTTAATTTTCTGAGAAATTGCACAAATTTATATTCCCACCAACAGTACACAAGGGTTCCCTTTTATCCACATCTTTGCCAATACTTATTACTTCTTGTCTTTCTGATAATAGCCATTCTGACAAGTATGAAATAATATCTCACTGTGGTTTTGATTTGCATTTCCCTAAAGATTAGTGATGCTGAGAATCTTTTCATGTACTTGTTGGCTACCTGTCTGTCTTCTTTGGAAAAATATCTATTCAGACCTTCTGTCCATTTTTTTTTAATTCAGATTGTCTTGTTTTTGTGCTAAGTTCTTTCTTTATTTCAGATATTAACTCCTTATCGGATTTACGATTTGCAAATATTTTCTCTCATTCAGTAGACTGTCTTTTCATTTTGTTGATGGTTCCTCTTGCCGCACAGAAGCTTTTTAGGTTGATGCTTCCCCACATGTTTACTTTTGCCTTTGTTAGCTTTGTTTTAGATGTCAAATCCAAAACATAAAGTAAAAGGAATGAACTAGATTTCTCTGTATCAATAGTAGCTTGACTTCTAAAAAAATGTCAGATTAAAATCAAGTTGCAGCAAGTTATATGATGTTTGATACTATTTGAAGAATAAAAAAGAAACCATGCATTGTGCTTAAATACATACATATGTATACAATATACAAATTTCATCTAGAAACAGAGTTTCATGATAAGGTTGTCTTTGGAGAGGGAGGGAGGAAAATGGAATGATCAAAGAGAATACAGAACACACTTAACAACTCTATTTCCTTTAAATAATCAAAAGTAATGGCAGGTATGAATATTTTTCTATAACACAATCCCAATAACAATAGGACTGTTAAACGTTAATTAATAATTGAAAATATTTTACACTTTATTATCATCAATGAAAGTGATGGATATATTCAATTTGCATTCTCCCCCAGTTCAATTTACAACTTCAAAAATTACTATGTTGCTTTAAATCTCCAAAATTTTATTAATAGGTTGACTAAATATTATTAATACTCTTAAGTATAAAAGAGAAGAAGATACAGCTTAAGTGAATATAAAATGACTGTATTGTGTATAGTTCCATTGGGAAATAAGGAGCGGGTCAATTTTCAATGAAAATGAAACATTTAAATATGTTAATTTCTTTTAGCTGAAACATTTTTTATAAGTAAGTAACTATCTATAAACCTATAAAATACATATCCATTCATTTACCTCAAATTTTTTTTTATTGAATTCTTTCAGAGCTTCAAGTTCTTGGTTCAGTTTTGAGTTAATTAGAGGACCATGTTTATTCATGTAGTCTATGTCTGCTTGAAGCTTTGCATTAGCTTCTTCCAATTTTGCCTTTTCTTTCTCAAAATATTTTAGTTGATAAGTTTTATCTTCAAGATGCCATTGTAATTCTACAATATCTGTCAAATAGGCCTCATGTTCTAGACATACAAGAACAAAAGAAAATCTGATTTTAAGAAAAATCTCCAGAAGGAAATCTTTGATAAAAGTGAAATATGAAATACTTTAGATTCTGAAATTACTTATCTGTGAAGCTTACTAAATTTAATATAAATTATTTTAGATACATATACTATATACTATAAAATATATTGCTTTCATCATTTATCATCAAAGGGATTAAAATATATGTTTTATAAGATAATAATTGTTTGTACAAATCCTCCTTATAACCAATGTTTATACACGGTTACATATAAACACTATGTAATTACAAAATAAGAAAAATTCCAAGAGTAGAGGCCTTCTAAAATCATATAGAAGTAAAACGTTGAGATAGGAGTTATAAATATCAGAAAGCAAAAGGAAAAAATAAGTACAATTTTCTGTTGATACAATTATGTATCATAACACAAAAGAATCAACTGAAAATTATTACAAGTAGAAAAGCTCATATTAAAAAAATGCTTATTACTATATGCCACTGAGTTCCAAAGTGATTTGTTACAAAGCATTATTATGGTAATAACTGATTAATTCACATGACAAAACAATGCAAAACAAAATTAGAAGATTTAGCATTGTATTATTATCTTCTTCCATAGTAGAACATTCTCGTGAGCATTTATACGGGACACAATTATCTTCTGACTCCATCTTTTCTGAAACATCAATCTCCCCAACACTCTCCTAGACTTCCTTTCACCAGTCTTACATTCATGTTCTTCCTGACTCCTGAATACTGTCTTCCTTTTTGCTATTTCCCATTTGTATCCCAGGACATTTCCCCTTCTGGGTGATCTGTCTTCACTCTTCCCATACTGAGAAGGTAAAACGGTAGCTCCCCAAATTATGTTGACATACCATTCAAATCTGTACATAAACCAGTCTGTGATTTTTTTTTCTCTTCCACTAGGTAATCAATCATAGGGAAGTACCCAGGAAGCCATGAATGTAGGTTAAGGGAAAGACAGGGAATCTAAAGAAGCAGGTACAATGAGAGTACCAGGGGCATCTGAGTCATTAGTTTATTTGTGCTTTCAGATGCTGCTTGGGTATAGTAAATATAGTATATGTACTTTCTTTTATTTTTTTAAATTTTTAAATGTTTATTTATTTTTGCAAGAGAGGTAGAGAGACAGAGAGAGACAGTGTGAGCAGGGGAGGGGAAGAGAGAGAAGGAGACACAGAATCTGAAGCAGGCTGCAGGCCTTGAGCTATCAGCACAGAGCCCAGTGCGGGACTTGAACTCGTGAATCGCAACTTATTCCTGGTTATCTTTTTTGATAGGAAAAAGAAAAGACATTTGCTAGATTATTGGCTGCATAGTGCCAGTGGCTGTCATTCTAGGGAGGGGGATGCAGTGACCAACTAGAGAGGAAAGTAGTCAGGGGTATGAATACCCCACCCTCACTCTTCTCCGTTATCTCCCATGGTCTCTTACCACTGAACCCATCAGTTGCACTAGCAGGAAGACAGAGGACCAAAAATATCTCTGATGCGGTCTATAATGAATGAGCTTTATGGACCAGAAAACAAAAGATACAAGTGTGAGTGGGCTTGTTAGGGGGATGGATGGATCTGGAGCAGTAACCACAAGGTATCTAGAAAAAATTGAGTATCTTTAATTTTCTTATAAATTAGTATAATTTTTTTTAAAAAGATTATTGAAAATTATTTAAACATCATATCTAATATTAAGGCTGTTAAGGAGATTAAAAGTATTTCTTGTCACATAAGCTGGAAACTTTGAAAATTTAAAGACTGTAAGAATATATAATTCTATAATCTGTAAAAAAATTCATAAAATTTAGAAATTATACCCTAAATATATCAATATGAAGGTAATATATTCCTGTAAGCACATAGTTTTTCAGGAGTACTTTACAAATAGAAGGCACTTAGAAACTATATGGTAATAATGAATGTAAATATCATTGCATATGTTAGCTACTTACATAAAATAAAGCAGACGAATATAAATTTGTTTTTAAGTAGATTTTTTATAGTTTTATTAAGGATATTTAAGTAGATCTTTAAATAAAAGATAGCCCAAGCAATAAATTATCACCAGTGGCAAGAATGAATTCCATCATTGAAAATGCATTTATAAGGGATTTAGAATGTGCCCACATGTATCTCAATTTAGTTTTATTTTGGCGATTCCTTAAGGAGAACTTCATCTAAACCACAAACTACAATATCTAATTTTTATAAAGGCTATATGAGATTATATAGAAATTTATTGGCAAAATATTAAATAAAACCAGCTCTCACTGATTTTTCTACTACTAATGATAAGCAAGGGCTTCCCAAACATTTTTAAAAATTGCAGACGACTCCTTGCGGATGTGAATATGAATCTGCTCAAGAACCTACTAGGATCCAGAATTTCCCAGGATTCCTCTTCTGACCCCATTTTATGTTGGGTTGGCTCTCGTATGGATTTATAATTACAGACCTATGTTATTGCATTAGTAGAGTATACACATCACAAATTCTGATTTGTTAATCAGAACAAACTCACTCCAAGCCTGAATAAAACATCTGTAGAACCAAATATATTGCACAATGTATTACTTTAAGTGTATGGGTAGAAAAATGTGTATCTCAGTTTAGAGCAATTTTTGCATACTTTTTAGAATTAACTCTTTAGGAAACAGTAGCAAAGAGCATAGACAAAGGCTGAGTTAAATTCATCCAGTCTAGACGCTGAGAAATTTCCTGCTTCTTGAGTTCTGCTCCACAAGACATTAAACAAATGGGAAGTTCAATCTTTGAGCTCAGTATCACTTTAATTTTATTTATTTAAAATTTAATTTTAAATTAATTTCATTTAACTTTATTAAAATAACATAATTGAGGAACCATGGATACTGTATTTTGTCTGGTGCAATAAAGGCAAAATTAAAAACCCAAATAATCAAGAAAGAAAATAAAAAGAATAAAATTTTAAATATAAGTAAAATTTCTGGGGTGCCTGACCAGCTGAATCAGTAGAGCAGCAACACTTGATCTCAGGCAGGGTTGTAAGTTTGAGCCCGACACTGGGTGTAGATATTACTTAAAATCTAAAAAAATGAGTTACTGGAGTACCTGGCTGGGTTACTTGGTAGAGCATGTGACTCTTGATCTTAGGGTTGTGAGCTCAAGCCCCACATTGGATATATAGATTACTTAAAAATTTTTTCTTAAACTATATATAAATATATATTTATATTCATATGTATACATATATTCTTTTTTTTTTTGAAAGAGAGAGAGACCAAGTAGGGGAGAGGCAGAGAGAGGGAGACACAGAATCCCAAGCAGGCTCCTCACTGCCAGCACAAACCCCAAAGTGGGGCTCGAACTTTCCCACAAAGAGGGAGATCATGACCTGGGCTAACATCAAGAGCCAGACACTTAGGAGTGCCTGGATGGCTCAGTTGGTTGAGTATCCAACTTCAGCTCAAGTCATGATCTCACAGAGCCCTGCGTCGGTCGGGCTCTGTGCTCACAGCTCAGAACCTGGAGCCTGCTTTGGATTCTGTGTCTCCCTCTCTCTCTCTCAAAAATAAATAAACATTTAAAAAATTTTTTTAAAAAAAGAGCCCAATACTTAACTGATTGAGCCACCCAGTCACCCCTATAAGTAAAAGTTCTAACCTTTTCTGCAACTCCCTAAAATGTGTATACCCTACTTTGGAAACTATAGTTTTAGACGACATATAACAAAGATGCAGGTAAATGTTCATTTTGACACATAATTTAATGTCTCAGGACATTGAAAGTGCCCTCTCAAAAGTGTCTTCACTTAAATAATAGGTTTTTGAGTACGCTAATGTAATCCGCTTATAAAGCATGTAAATCCTGAATTAAAAAATTTAACTGAATTAAAATTTATGTATAAACAAATTCTAGCCTCAGCAAAATCACATAGTCAGGTATGTTTCACAGGCATGTTTGGAGAATTAAAAAATCAAATGCTTTTAGATTATTTAAAACTTTAACACAGGTTCCTTACTCTGTAGTCTAAAAAGGCAGTGTTTCCTTTCTAAATATTTGTTACTTACCTCTTGGAAACATCTCGAGTCTTACTGCCTGCTAGAAGTTCCTAATTAAATCTACTACTGAATTCTCAAAAGCATATTCATTTTACTAAAATATCATTTTAAACTCTTTTATTTTCCTAGATTTAAATATGTGGACAATGATACTAACTGGAAATCACTTAAATTTCTAAATTTCAAGTACTCAAATAATGTAGTCATCATAGGAAATACATGCAAAAGCCTGGATGCCCCTTTAAGTACCATAAATACTACGGAATTTCCAACAAACACCAAACCAGGGAAGGTCCAGGTTTGTTCAGTGTAGTCCCACTTATATATTTGAACTCATTATTAGCATCAGTAGCATCTATCAAAATTGCACTAATTTAGAGACAAAACAATATGGTCACCGTTGATTGTTTTTTCCCAGCTTCAACTGATTATCCATGACTCTTGAACAAAGTAAATAGCTATATGAAAAAAAATCCTTATTATTACCTTTCTGCACTGCTAGTGGGATTTCTTGAAGTCTCCAAATTGACCAAGAATCAATTTTCATGTGAATCATTTTCTTTCTTGACTTTTGTTGTTTTAAAGCCTCTTCAGCTTCTGCACGGTCAGTTTCTAGACTTTTAATGAGATGAATGGCCTCTGATAGCAATGTTTCCATTTCCTGCTTTAATTCTGGGCACTTTTCATCTTAAAACAGAAATACATGTCCACATTTGTTAATGAATAAGCCCATAAACTAGGTGTTGGGAACATAGGTACTATCATATTATTGTTCTTTATAATATGTGTTTAATAGAATTTTAGAAAAATGAATTAGCATTTTAAAAAATTCTCCATTATAATAGAATCATAACGTTAATTATAACCTTTGAAGACAGATTTTTAAGTGAACATTTTATAAAACTATTAGAATAGCTAAATCTCAAGCAATAGCTTTATGTGTAATATTTTACCTAAAGAAAAACTGTTTTATTCACAAGCTATGTTATAGAGCTTTATTTTTAAATTATGCTTGTTTATCTGATGATTGCATCAGATAAAGACTGAAAATCCTCAGATCGCTCCTAGAACCAAGACACTTCATTCCTTATCAGATAATAACATCCCTAGTTAGCCTTGCCAGGAATTCATCGCTTCCAAAGTCTATTTATTCAGATATAACACAAATTAACCCCTGTAATGATATATATATGTGATTCCTGGTTCAAAGCTCTGAAATGATACAGTTTAGTGTTAATGGAATGATTAACATGGGTATTCATTCATCTGTTTATACTAGAAACGTGTAGAGAGCCTGTTATGTTCTAGGCAATACGCTCTCTCTCCCAAGAGATAGACCAGTAAGGATGATGGATATGGGTTCCACTCTGGTGAGATTTATCCTTGTAAACAGTGACTTTTGCCGAAATGTGACATGACAAGAAGACATAAACAAACACAAAGTGTCAAGAAAGGCAAAGCCTCAAAGAGCTGAGGCTAGAGAAAAAACAGTAAAACTGGATTAAGAGAAAAGACAACTAAAAGACCTCAGTTTTATTTTGTTTTACTTTGGACAATAAACCAATAATTTTCTGCTAGAAGACAGTATTACACATTGGTTATAAGTGCAAGCTCAGTGGTCACACAGTTTCTAATTCTAACCTAGTAGGCCTGTCAAAGAAATTCAGTATGCTGCCTGAAAAGAACTCTTGAGAAATAGGTTTCTCGACTATAATGCATAAACATTATCTTTTCATGGACTAGCCCTTTATTTGGTCCCTATTTTGGTTTATTGTCTTCTCTTTTCAAATTCTACCACATCCTGGATACTGGATACTTCATATTCCTAAGTGTCTGGGTTTTTTTGTCTGTTTGTTTTTGTTTTTGTTTGTTTTTTTGTTTTTTGTTTCGACAACATACACAGTGAACACTGTGTTCTCCAGCCAACTTATGATATATTCAATTCCCACAACAAGATTTCAGTCTGAAATGTGTGGTGAAATTAATGCCACATAAAATCAGAGCACATCTCATGCGATAGAAATATGTTTTGCCAAACATGTCGATCATGTTTGTACGAGATGTCTTTTGTGCTTTTTCTACGATCGCTTCCTAAAATAAACACTGTGTTTATAACTTGAGATGCCTCCAATTCATTGTATTTAATCTATCTCTCAATTTTTTTCTAGAATACCATTTCAGTTAGTTTTACTGCTTCGTACTAAGTGAACAACCACTTGCAATTTTTTTTAGCATGAACACTGAATTACAATAAATATTCCTCAACTTGATACTATCTTATACTCTGAGATCAGATGTATGAGTTTACAATAAATAATACTGTTTCACTGTTATGTGTCATCATTAATATATTAATATTTTCTTATAGCATTTGTCATGTGAAAAACTAAGAAGTAATAAAAGAGTTTTTTTCTTCAGTGAAAAAAATGAAATGGAAGCAGTAAAAACAGAGCTTCGCTAAGGATGAGAGTTTTGAAAAACAAAGTATTAGTACTTTTATTTTTTTTTTTAGCATTTTTATTTTATTTTTGAGAGACATAGAGAGAGAGCATGAACAGGGGAAGGGCAGAGAAAGAGACACAGAATGTGAAGCAGGCTCCAGGCTCTGAGCCATCAGCACAGAGCCCGACGCGGGGCTCGAACTCACAGACCATGAGATCATGACCTGGGTTGAAGTCGGCCACTTAACCGACTGAGCCACCCAGGCGCCCCAGTATTAGTACTTTTAAAAAGTCCTGAATTCATGAGGTGCTTGGGTGGCTCAGTCCATTACGAGGCTGAGTCTTGATTTTGACTCGGTTCATGATCTCACAGTTCTTGGGTTCAAGCCCCACTTCTGCCTATGCACTGACAGCATTGAACCTGCTTGGGATTCTCTCTCTGACTCTGCTCCTCCCCAGCTCTCGTGCTCTCTCTCTCTCTCTCTCTCAAAATAAATAAACACTTTTTTTAAAAGTCCTGAAATCAGGGGCGCCTGGGTGGCTCAGTGAGTTAAGCCTCCAACTTCGGCTCAAGAAATGATCTTGCGGTTCATGAGTTCGAGATCCACATTGGGCTCTGTGCTGACAGCTAAGAGACTGGAGCCTGCTTCGGATTCTGTGTCTCCCTCTCTTTGCCCCTCCCCTGCTCATGCTCTGTCTCTCTCTCAAAAATAAATAAACATTAAAAAAGAAAGGTCCTGAGTTCATTAGTTATCTCTCATGAAAGTAAGATGTTTAACAAATCTTTGTGGTGAAGGTAGAAAGAAGTGTTTAATATAATATTAAAACTACAGAGGTGCCTAGGTGGCTCAGTACATTAACTGTTCAATTCTTGATTTCAGTTCAGGTTATGATCTTTGTCATGAGGTCAAGCCCCATGTAGGGCTCTTGTTTGAGTATGGACCCTGCTCATACTTCTCTCTCTCCCTCTCCCTCTGTCCCTCCATTGCTCACGTGCACATGTGCATGCACGCACGCGCGCTCTCTCTCTCTCTCTCTCTCTCAAAAAAAGAAATACATTCAAATATGAAATTTTAGCACAATTTTATTCTAATATATAAATTGTACATTCTGTAAACTGTGACAAGATATTAATCTTAATTTACACACACACACACACACACACACACACACACACACACAGACACGCACACACACAGCAGAGCCTTCATGTCCAGTATGGTAGCCATGAACCATATGTGCTATTTACATTTAAATTAAATAAAAATTAAACTGAAAAGTTAAATTCCTCAGTCTCCCTGGCTACATTTCAGGGCTTAACAGCTATATGTGGCTAGTAGCTACTCTACTGGACGGTGGAAATACCAGAAAGTTCTACTGGACAGCCCTGAATTACAGTTAGCTTCTTGAGAGGTGCGAAGGATCACTATTTACTTAGGACCTAGCCCAGTATGTGGTATAATAAAAATTTGTTGAATTTTGTTGTTTAATCAAATTATATTAGATATTCACAAGAATTGTAAAACTTTTAAAAATGATTATTGTGATAATTAAAATACGTTAAATGAAAAGTCAGTGAGCTTTTAAATAATTTCACTTAGCTAAGTATGAGGTATAATTTTACCTCTTTGTTTTTCTGGTTTGACCTCTTTCACTGGTGTAGCAATACTCCATTCTTCCGGCCACTCTTTTGTGGAAGAAGTTCTGCTCCTATGTAAAGGGAAACCAGCAACCAATTAATAAAGAACTGTTGTTCTTAAAGTTAGTAAGACAAATTTTAGGTGATTATCTTACATTAAACTTTAAATGTTTGTGGTGAAACTTACTATGCATGCTAATGCTACTATGGAGAATGATATAGCAAAATTCTGATACATAATGGGTTTTATAATACATGGTGAATTAATAAAAATTTAAAATTTGTTACAAGTGACCTGAAAATATTTCAGGGGATATTAAAACAGTTCTTTTTTAAAAATTAAATTGGTAAGGCACCTTGGTGACTCGGTCAGTTAGGCATCTGACTCTTGATTTCAGCTCAGGTCATGATCTCATGGTTCACAAGATCAAACCCTGCATCAGACTCTGCACTGACAGCCCAGAGCCTGCTTAGGATTCTCTCTCTCCCTCTCTCTCTACCACTCCCCAGTCTGTGCTCTTGATCTCTCTCAAAATAAATAAATAAACTTGAGAAAAAAAAGAGAAATTGATGTTTCCTGGAGAGTGTTTTATCAGAAAAAAAGGGGTTTATTGAGAATAATTTGAAAGCTATTTCTCTGACTTCAGTTTAGCACATTCTGGGACACCAGTATAAATTACAAAACTGAAAATGCTATTTCAGATTTGAAATTATAAGGTGTTTGCAAAATGTCCAAATTGATATGTTATTACTTTTCTAAAGAATTTTTCTATGTAAAGTTCTATATATCGAATAATATAAAAAGAATATATAGAGAATTTGATCCAATTCTAGAATCCAGACTACTTTTCATTGTATTTAAAAAGAAATATTTTTCCTCTGATAAAAGTTATAAGAAACATAGTATCAACAACAAAGAAGGGGGTTATTTTTATTAATTATTATTTTTTCTTATCAAATAAGTATTATAAATGAAAGGAAGTTCACGCACCAAAAATCAGAATATAAAATAACCCATATTAATTTACTCTTTTAAAATATAACATAGAATATAATATTCTAATGATATTTCAATTTTTATAAAATGAGTCATAGAATATACTGCTTTAGTTACATGATACTGTTTCCTGCATATTTGACTACTGTTTCATATTTCAGATGACTGCATATTATGTATCTCCTCATTCCACAATTTGTTTAAGAAAGCCTGTTTAATATGAGGTAAGGTAAGTATTCATTATATTTTCCCTATAGTCTTAATTTGATTTTTTAAAAATTTTTAACGTTTATTATTTTTGAGAGACATAGAGACAGAGTATGGGCAGGGGAAAGGCAGAGAGAGAGGGAGACACGGAATCTGAAGCAGGCTCCAGGCTCCGAGCTGTCAGCACAGAGCCTGACGCAGGGCTTGAACTCACAGACTGTGATATCATGACCTGGACCGAAGTTGGCCGCTTAACCGACTGAGCCACCCAGGCACCCCTTAATTTGATTTTTAAATATGTATTTTCAATAATGTATATTTTTCTTGCCTGTTTGCTTTTTAAAAAATGTTGAATCAGTACATTGTACACTTGAAACTAATATAACATCGTGTGTCAACTATACTAAAAAAAATTAATTAAAGATAGAAAAATAATTGTCCTAGCATCTGTTAATAAATAATGCTCTCCTTCTGGCTTGTAATACCAGTTACACAATACGCTAACTTATTACATATAATTGAATATATTTTCGTGTATTTTATTATAAAATTCAGTTCATTTTTAGACCAACAAAATTTTGTTTTAATTCTTATATTTTTTTAAATTGAGGCAAAAGTCATTAACATAAAATTAAGCATTTGGAAGTGAAAACTTCAATGGCATTTACACCATTCAATGCTGTGCAATCATCATCCCCATCTAGTGGTAAAACATTTTCTTCACCTCAGAAGAGCAGCCTCTTATTTATTAAGCAATTTCCCACCTTCCCCTTTCCCACCAGCCCCTGTCAATGACCAGTGTGTTTCTCATCTCTACGGATTTACCTGTTATGGATATTTCATATAGATGGAATCATACAATACGTCACTTTGTGTGTCTGGCTTCTTCAGCTTAGCATAATGGCTTAGAAGTTTATCTATGTTGCAGCATGTATCAAAACTTTATTACTTTTTGTGATAGAATAATATTCCATTGTATAATTATACCACACTTTATTTATATATTTGTCCATTGAAAAATCTGAGGCTGTTTCCACCTTTTGGCTATTGCGAATACCGATGATACGAACATTTGCACACAATATTTTGTTTGAACACCTTTCCTTTTGAATCTTTTCTGTACATACCTCAGAGTGGAGTTGCTGGGTCGTGTGGTAATTCTAGGTTTAACATTTTGAGAAACCACCAAAATTATTTTTTCAAAGTGGCTAAACCATTTGATATTTCCACCAGCAATGCCTGAGATTTCCAATGTTGAATAAAAGTGGCAAGAACAGGCATCCTGTGTTGTTCCTGATCCTAAGCTGAAAAATTCCAGTCTTAACCATTAAGTATAGTCAGTTGAGGTTTTTCCTTAAATGTCTTTTATCATGTTTTCCAATCATTTTTTTGAGTATTTCCATCATGAAAAGGTGCTGGATATTGCCACATAGTTTCCACATTAATTGAGATGTTCACATGGGTTTGCCCCCTTTATTTTATTACTGTGGATATATTACACATTGATTAGTTTTGTGATTTTTGAACCACCCTTATGCTTCCTGGGAGAAATCTCACTTGATCATGACAGATAATTCTATTATTATGTTGCTGGGTTCAGGTCGCTAGCATTTTGTTGAAGACTTTTGCATATATATTCATAAACTCATTGGCCTACATTTCTTTTTGTTGTGGTGTTTTTATCTGGCTTTAGTATCAGGACAATGCTAGCCTCATAGAATGGGTTGAAAAGTGTTCCCTTCTCTCCCACTTTTTGAAAGAGTTAGAGAAGCATTGGTATTAATTTTTCTTTCAATGTTTAGTAGAATTCACCAGTGAAGCCATTTGGTCCTGGGTTGGGAGATTTTTGATTACTGATTTAATTTATTTACTTGTTACCAATCTGTTTAGATTTTCTACTTCTTCTGAATCAGTTTTGGTAGTTTATGTGTTCTTACGAATGTGTGTATTTAATCCTGGTTATCTAAATTTGTTGCTCATAGTATTATCAATTGTTCATAGTATTATATCCCTTTTTATTTCTGTGAGGTCTATAGTAAGTCCCTAATTTTTTTTTTATTTTCATAAATCAAGTCTTTTTTCTGTCAGTCTAATCAAAGGTTTGTGAATTTGGCTGATCTTTTCAAAGTAAGAATTTTTTACTGATACTATTTACTGTTCTTTATTCTTGACTTGTTATCACTGCACTAATCTTTATTATTTCCTTTCTTTTGCTAACTTTAGCACATTCATTCTTTTCTAGTTCTGAAAGATATAGAATTAGGTTATTGGATTCAAATCTTCTTTTCTAATGTTAGCACCTATGGCTATAAAGTGCCCTCTGAACACTGCTTTTGCTCCATCCCACAGGTTTTGGTACACTGTGTTTTCATTTCATTCAATTTAAAGTATTTCCTAATTTCTTCTGTGATTACAGCCTTGGACTCACTGAGCTTTTTTTAAGCATGTTGTTAAATATCTACATGTACATGGATTTCCTCGATTTCTTTCTGTTAACGATTTCTAGTTTCATTCCACTGGGTCAGAAAGGACACTTTGTGATTTCGGTCTTTTTTTAGTCTATTGAGATTTGTTATGTGGCTTAACATATGATCTACGCTGAATAACGTTCAATGTCAGCATGAGAAGAATGTGTTTTCTGCTGCTATTGGGTAGTATGTACTCTATCAATTTGTTAGGCCTAGATTGTTCAAGTCATGTTCAAGTCTATATCATTACTGATTTTTTTTTTTTTAGTTCTTTTAACCATTTTTGAAAGTAGCGATACTGAATTCTCAAACTCTTACTACAGAACTGTGTATCTCTCACTTTAAATCTGTCAGTTTATACTTCAGGAATTTTGAGGTTATGTTTTGGGTATGTATATAATTTTTATATCTTCTTGATGAAATGACTCCTTTATCAAGATGTCAATTATTCTTTGTCTTATAAGTTTTAATTGGAAGTAAATAAACAAACTTAAAAAGGACCCACTTTTGCCATTTTGCTATTTGTTTTCTATAATATTTAAATATTTTTCATTCTTTAATTTCTCCATAATTGCCTTATTTTGTGGTTAGTTGATTTTTCTCTAGTGTATTTAGTTTCTTTATTGGATTTATGTTGGTGTTTTTGTGTTTCAGAATTTTTCTTAGTGGTTCACTGGAGATTACAATTAACATCTTAACTACATAAAAATTAAGTTTGAATTAAAATCAATGCAGGTTCAGTAGTATTAAGAAAACCTCTGTTGCTTTGTAGTTCTTTCCCTCCCTTTATGTGTCATTTTTACAAATTACACATTTACACACTGTGTGCCTACACACACACACACACACACTTTAATTTGAAAGAGAGTAAGAGTGTGAGCAGGGGAGATGGTCAGAGGGAAAGAGAGAGAAAGAAAGAATCTTAAGCAGGCTTCACACTCAGTGTGGAGCCCAATGTGGGGCTTCCCAAGACCCTGGCATCATGACCTGAGCTGAAATCAAGAGTCAGAGATTCAGCTGCTTGATTCGCTCAGGTGCCCCTGTGTGCCTATTAATATAGATTTATAATTTTATCCATTTATCTTAAAAATTATATAGGAAAATAAAAGAGATGCTAAATAAAAATGCATTCATATTGACTTTTATATCTATCTTTGTAGCTACCTCACTGTTCTTTACTTCTTCATCTGGCTTCAAGTTATTGTCTAGTGTCCTTTGATTTCTGCCTCAAAGACTACCTTTAGGGTTTCTGATACAAAGCTCTGCTAGAGATGGAGCCCCTCAAATTTTTGTTTGCAAATATCTTACTTTCTCCTTTATTTTTGAAGGACACTTTTGCAAGATTCAAAATTCCTGTTTGGCAGTTTTGTTTTTTCTTCCAGCACTGTCCGTGTATCATGCCTCTGGCCTCCATGACTTCTGATGAGAAAATGACTGCTATTTTTATTGAGGATACCTTATTCATGAAGAATCACTTCTCTCTTGCTATCTTCAAGACACTCTTTGTTCCAGGCTTTCAGTGATTTGACCATAACGTGTGGATCTCTGAGTTTATCCTGCTTAGAGTTCACTAAATTTAGTAAAAGTATAAATTCATGTCTTTCTTAATTTGGGGATTTTTAGCAAAATTTCTTCAAATATTCTTTCTCCCCCTTTTTCTCTTCTCTGTTACTCTTGCGCTCTCATTATGCATTTATTTGTATTCGCGGCAGTGTCCCTCCTGTGGGTTAGGCTCTGTTCATTCCACTTCATTCTTTTTGTCTTTCTGCTCCTCAGCCTGAATAATCTCAATTGACCTATTTTCAAGTTCACCGATTCTTTCCTCTGCTCCAATCTGTTGATGAAGGTCTCTAATTAATTTTTCATTTCAGTTATTGGTCTTTTCAGCTCCACAATATCTACTTGGTTCTTTTTTATAAGTTCTAATTCTTTACTGTTAATCTTCATTTATTGAGACATTAGTCTCCTGGTCTTAATTCTTTGTCCTTAGTTTCCTCTATCTGTTCGAGAATATTTAAGATAGTTCATTTAGCTATTGTCCAATAAGTCCAACGTCTAAGCTTTCTCGGGACCATTTGTTAAAATTTCTTCCCCTCCCCTTGTTAATGGCACAAAGTTGTTTTTGTTTTTGTTTTTGTTTTGCCTGCTTCATAAATTTTGTAATAAACTGGACATTTTAAATAATTTCATGTGAAATGTAAATAAGATAGCCTTCCCTCTGTGGAGTTTGTTGTTCCTGTTTGTTGTGGGTTCTTGTTCTTTCTTTAGTAGTTCTTCGAAAATATTTTGTAATATCTGTATTCTTTGTCATGTGTGGCCATTGAACTAGGTGTTTCATTAGCTTACTGGAAAACTTATGTTTTGTCCAAATTATCTTAAATCAAAAAAGTCAAAAAAAAAAAAAAAAAAAAGCAAAGGAAAGAAAAGAAAAAAGAAAAAGAAAAGGAAAAGGAAATACTCTCCCAGTCTTAGCAGACTGGCTCTATGTATTCTTTCAATACTTATTCACACTGTTTACAACTCTGCTTCTACCTTCAATTCTTGCCTGCACAGATCCTAAAGGTCAGCCCGAGATCAATGATCAGGGTCTCCTTGAATCTTCCCTGAACATGCGTCTGGCACTGGTCTTAGGTGTGCACTTCTGGATGCTCCAGTATATATGACAGCTCTGAAGAACCCAAATTCCCCTATGTATCTCTTTTGCCGACCTTCTCTTTTTTAGGCATTTTCGTCTGACTAAAGCCTGTCCCTACTGTTATTCACATCCTCAGACAGTGGTGGCGAGTATATGCCTTTAAATGCCTTTACTGAAAGTAAAGACTGCCTGTAAGTGGTTCCAGCTGAGTGACTGCTCCAAGTCAGGCAAGACAAAGACAAGCCTTTGTGCTGGTTCTTCAAGGAGTCATCAGACAGGTCAAAACGCTGAAACACAATTCTTTGAGAATAAGGTCCATATTGTTCGCTCCAGCACTAACAACCTACACCACAAGTACAGGCTGCTTGCTCTCTTCGTGGCCACCACTGACCTGGGGGCTAGAGACCAGCAAGTGGGAAGCTAAAGTGCCACACTGCTCTCTTAATGCAATGCAACGGACCCTTCATTAACTCTTCCCCTGGCTGCCGTTTTTGACTAAATTCAGATTTCTGCAAAAGTAGATTCTGACCAATTTTTGCCAACATTTCTTTGCAGTGGGAGACAGCCCTGGCTATGCCTATTCTGCCATTTGCAATGACATCCTAATTCCTATGTTTTCAAAAAAACATTTTACTATCAAATACAAAAAAAACTCTGCTCTTAATTTTCTGTTTCTTTTGAAATAAAACTCCTCTACACCACATTAATCATTCAAATTTGAACATAAAAACAATTTAAAAAGAATGAAAGGAGCTTACCATTCTTCAAGAGAAGTTTCAAACTGTCAAAATAAAAGATCTCAATAAAAATCAAATTTTAAATATTTCAAAAAAAAATAATAGTAAATTTAACTTATACTTGAACTCACTGATATAACTGTAAGTGCCCCGCTTCACATGCCACGTTATATTGGTCACACTATACTCCGTTATTTCTAAACCAGGTATTATACTTCTAATACATAGTCCTTTCATTATCACTCCCGCCTAATTGTTCTTACCTCTCATCTTCTAAATCTTACTCCTTCATCAAGGGCCAGTTCAATGCCACTTACTCCCAAAGACTTTGCACATAATGAGAAGCATTATATCCACTGAATTGTAATATATTACCGAGGAGCGGAAAACACATAACTAGAGGTAGGTTCACAAATATTTTATTTTCTACAGGGACCCTCTTTTAGACTATAAAATCCAGGGTAGGAGTCATGTTCTAAAGATATATTCTAAGAATATCTTGGGCTGTGAGGGACACAAATTACCAAAAACACTAGAGTACATGGTCATAATTTTATGGGTTTCTTAGATAATCTCTAATTCCTGATGCTAGATTGGGCATACATGATTACTTCTCTTCAATGCCCATGTTGTACCAATATTTCTGGAGAAAAATATATATGTTTTCCAATGAAACCGCTGGAACATATACTTTAGAATAATTCCCAGAAATAGAAAGAAATCAGATGAGACTAGTAGTGAAAACAAAGCAAAGCAAACTGTAACTCAGAAGAGAAAAATGAAGACCATTTCAGGGGAGGTGAAAGGCTTCTCTGTAGAGCTCATGAAAAATTCCCAGCATGTGAGAAGAAGCAGGCGATAATCAAAGTAAATAATTGAAGGCCCGCCTGTGGTGAAGCAGACTAGCCTTACTGCTTTCCACTCTGAGAATCCAGTATACATGACTGAAAAGACTCCTTCTAGTCACTGACATGAGAAGAACTCTCTAGCCACACAAGGTCTACCTGAGATGGAGAGGTTGTCTAAGAATGGAAATTGGGGTTCTAGAGAGAAACAAAGCAGAGCCTACAGAACTAGCAGAATCTCACACAGAAACAGATGCGTAAGAAAAAATAAAAGCTGACTCATCAATGAGTGAAAATACTCTAAGGTGCTACAACAAATTTAAATGCATGCTTATTTAAGTGAGAAAGGAGTCCGTCAACATTCTTGCCTAAACATATTACTTCCTATTTACAAGGAGTTCCAATATAATTTTGTATATACTGGATAAAAGCCTTTGATGTAAGCAGGCTTTGACAGCTGCTAAAAGGCAAACAAATAACAGCAATAACGACAACAAAAAGGCAGCAAAAAAATTATGCTCGCAACCAGTAATCAGTCTGGTTCATTATTTATAAACACAGAAAAACAAAAAACAGTATACGAATACTTAAGAAAATATTAGAGCACAATAAATAAGAATATTTACTTACGATATAACAGAAACACTGGAATGAACAAAAGGGAATATAATAATAAATTCAAGGCATATGTATACTTCTCCACAATATTAAGAAAACAGAAAGATGAAATTTAGTACAAGAATGTCGTTATCCAAGGGGAACCTGGTTAGCTCAGTTGATTGAGCCTCTGACTTCAGCTCCAGGTCATGATCTCATGGTTCGTGAGTTCAAGCCCCATGTTAGGCTCTGTGCTAACAGCTCAGAGCCTGGAGCCTGCCTCAGATTCTGTGTCTCTCTCTCTCTCTGCCCCTACCCTGCTCATGCTCTGTATCTCTCTCTTAAAAATAAATAAACATTTAAAAAAAACAAATTAAAAAAAAAAAGAACGTTGTTCTCTAAATATGAAGAAGACTAAAATAAGTAGTCATTCCATTCCCTACATACATAAGAATTTGGTTTTTTATAAAATTTACATTTCAAATCAAGGGAGATGGACAAGTTGATAAATAATATTAAGATAATTTAAATAATTGTTTGGAAGAGAAAAAGCATGTGCCTCATGCCATAAGGTAATCAACTTCAGATCTGAATAAGCCAAAAGTAAAAAAATAAAAAAGATGTACTGAAATAATAAAACATTTTAATACTCTTGATATGAGGAAAATTTTGTTAAACAATACAAAATTTGTCAGATAATGGATTTGTTTCACATACAAAATTCTCTATGAAAGAGTACTGCAAATGAGTTAAAAATTACTACAAGCAAAAAAAAAAATTGTAACTAACATAAAGGAAAAGAGTTATTTGTCAATACTTCTGCACACATGTAAAAAATAACAAACACAATGAAAAAACTGGGAAAAGTATATCAACAATAAATAACAGAAAATTAAGTACAAATGGGCAGAAAGCATAGGATGCTCTATTTATGTGCGCTAACTGATCTAATATATTTAGCCATATCTATGTACGTGCACATATAATTACATACACACAGAAATATGTTAAATGAATACTATATGTATGTTAATATGTAAAAGAACCAACAATTTAACATCAGGTTTTCATCAATTTGCCTGTCTTCCTCATTATCTCCTACTTAATCTTCTCCTGTAAACTAGTTTCAGTATTTGCTAAACTGTTGAAATTTTCTTGTGCTAACAGTATAACAGATTTAATGGAATTTAAAAAAACTTCTGAAGACACTAAATTCATCTACATAATAAAAAAACTGATGAATGCAGTTGTTTGAAATCCCAGAGGGTTTTGCACGTAATATGATAAGCTTATTCTAAAATGTGTATGTACTAAGAACAGCCAAAGAAGTATAAGAAAAGAAAAAAAAGAGGGAACTCCCATACTAGATATTAAAATATATTATGGGGGCATCTAGATGGCTTGTAGGTTTAGCGTCCCACTCTTGATTTCGGCTCAGGTCATGATCTCACAATTAGTGAGATGGAGTCCCACCGGTTTGAGATTCTCTCTCTCTCCTTCTCTCTCTCTATCCCTTCCCCACTCACTCAGTCTCTCTTCCTCTCTCTCAAAATACAGAAATAAACTTAGAAAAAAACATATTATGAAGCATGTTTAATAAAATGAGGTACTATAATAGAGAGGCAAAATTAACCGGTGGAATGATGGAAGTCGCAAATAGAGATAATCATATATGAAAATTTGGTATATGATAGCTGTTGTATAACTGATTTCTAAGAAAGGACTGGATTTTGCAAAAAACTGATGTTGAGAAAAAAATTTTTCTCTATTTTTATAAATGAAAATAACTACCTATTCCATTTCTTTGTATCTGCACACACACAAAAACACAGTTTCACATTGTTAAACAATTAAATCTCAAGCAAGAAAAGCTTCAAAATTTTAGAAGAAATAAAAGAAAAATATTCATGACTGCACTATGGAGAAAGTTCTTAAACAAGATGCAAAGCGCTTAAAGGGAAAATGAAAGAGGTAAATATATTAAAATTAAAAACTTACTTTAACTAAAAGATATCAAAAAGGAAAAAGACAAGTCAAGCTGAGAGAATAAGTTTAAGACATATAAAACAAATTAAAGGTAGCAACTTGTTCCTATAGGTCATTAAGAAAATCCAAATAAACCGAAAAGGCAATGGCAAACAATAAGTGTGAAGAGAATGAGCATTCGATGAGTATATTATTGGATCCTAAAGTAATCAATAATTAGGAAAATATTATCCCTCGGTTTAACCAGTAACTCACGGTCCTGCATTGTGCAGAAATCTACCAACAGACTGATTTCTATAATAGCCCTGAGAAACTATTTGAAGTTGAGGTATAACAAGAAATTCAGAAATTGGTTAAGAGGCTCTTTAATAATTGTAATATAATTATCCGAAAATGTTAAATTCCTCAAGAAGTATGTAATCTTTGACACTATCAGTTTAATCCTTATTGTAGCATAACAGAACATGATGTATTTTATAATGATAAAAACAGGTTACCTACATTTTTTTAAAATAGAATTAAATTTGGCATAAATATTTTAGGATAATCTATGAAAACCTTACCATAGCAACATTTTTGTAGAGGTAAGTGATGAAGCAATAGAGAAGAACTATTTTCATCAGTCTTTGATCTGATATGAGAAGGCAAAACTTGATGTACCGACTATTCAAATAACACTGACACTTAAATGGTTAACAAAGGTCAGGCCTACAATGTCACAGAAAACTTTGGAGTTTTATATTCATAATTACTTATCTGAAATACTTAGAAAAGTTTTAGAAATCTCTTGAAGTTGCTAAATTATTTTTAATAAAATTCCTGTTAAAATTAAGTTTAGAATTTCACTTACTGCCATAAATATTTTAGATATTTAGAAACACTGATTATAATTCACATTTAACCAATTTTACCCAACCAATCACAAAATTCTGTACACTTTTATTTCTTTCTCTTCTAAAAAGCAAGAGAAACAAAAGTGGGAGAGTACTAAAAATGTCACATTGGACATACTTTTAAAAATTAACACATTATGGAGAAATCAAAAACGTTATTTGTTTATTGCTCTAAACCACATGGGTCACAAAGTTCTGCTTGATATGTATAACCTGGTTATTTAACTTCACATTTCTATTAAAAAGTATGACCAAATGTTTTATATATTTAAATGCTATTTAGTTTTTAAGACAAGATATTCATATACCCTTCTATTTTCCTTTCTAAAAATTAAGAAAAGAAATAACTTTATGGTGGGACTCTCCTTTTTATTATACAATATTTGTAGATGTGGAATACAAATACTGAATATTATTTCCCACAACTGTGACCAACTTTCATCTGGAAAGAATACTCATACCACTGAATTTGCAATTGATTTAGAGTTTCCTATAGTTAACCTACTCAAAAGCCCAAATCATCTTGAAAACATGGGCAGTGTTTATCCAACAATATGTCAAATTCAAAGTGTTTTTTTAAGTACATCCTTCCCATGTTTTAGAAAGAAGCTTCATGCAAAACTTGAAATAATTTTAAAAATTATTCCTGAACCCATTCGTTCAAGTGTATTTATTTAAATAATTGACGCGTAAATTCAGTTAAGTCACAGGATACAAAATCAATATACAGAAATCTGTGACATGTCTATACACCATAATGAAGCAGCGGAAACAGAAATCAAGAAATCGACCCTATTTACAGTTGCACCAAAAACCAAAAGACACATAGGAATAAATCCAATCAAAGAGGTAAAAGATTTGTACTCTGAAAACTATAGAACAATGATGAAAGACACTGAAGAGGACACAAAAAATGGAAAAACATTTCACGCTCATGGATTAAAAGAACAAATATCGTTAAAACATCTATACTACCCAAAGGAATCTACACATTTAATGCAGTCTCTATCAAAATACCACCAGCATTTCAAACAGCTAGAAATGCAGTCCTAAAATCTGTATGGAACCAGAAAAGACTTGAATAGCCAAAACAATCTTGTAGAAAAGTAACACTGGAGGCATCACAATCTCAGACTTCAAGGTATACTACAAAACTGTAGTCATCAAGATAGTATGGTACTAGAACAAAAACAGACACATAGAACAACGAAATAGAACAGAAAGCCCAGAAATGGTCAACTAATTTTCAACAAATCAGGAAAGAATATCTAACGGAAAAGAGACAGTCTCTTCAAGAAATGATGTTGGGAAAACTGGGCAGCAACATGCAGGAGAATGAGGCTGGACTATTTTCTTATACCATATGCAAAAATAAATTTGAAATGGATAGAAAACCAAATGTGAGACAGGCAACCATCAAAATCCTAGGGAAGAACACAGGCAGCAACCTCTTTGACTTTGGCCGTAGCAACTTTCTTACTAGACACATCTTTGGATGCAAGAGAAACAAAAGTAAAAATTAGACTGCAACTTCATTAAGAAAATGTTTTTGCACAGCAAAGGAAACAATCAACAAAACTAAAAGGCAGCCTACAGAACGGGAGAATGTGCAAATGACATGGGATAAAGGGTTAGTATCCAAAACCTATAAAGAACTTAACAAATTCAACACCCAAAAAACAAATAATCCAGTTAAGAAATGAGCAGAAGACATGAGAAGAGATTTTTCCAAAGAAGACATCCAGATGGCTAACAGACACATGAAAAGATGCTCAACATCACTCATCATCAGAGAAATACAAATGAAAACCATGATGAGAAACCAACTCATACCTATCAGAATGGCTGAAAGTAACAACACAAGAAACAACTGGTGTTGGTGAGGATGTGGAGAAAAGAGAACCCTCTTACTCTGTTGGTGGGAATGCAAATTGGTGCAGTGACTCTGGAAAACAGTATGGAGATTCTTCAAAAGTTAAGAATAGAGCTACCCTACAACCCAGCAATTCCACTACCAGGTATTTCCCAAAGGATACAAACATACTGATTCAAAGGGGCACATGCACCCTGATTTACTCATAATAGCCAAATTACGCAAAGAGCCCAAATGTCCATCAACTGATGATGAAAGGATAGAGAAGGTGTGGTGTGTGTATATATATATATATATATATATACACACACACACACACACACAATGGAATATTACTCAGCCATCGAAAAGAATGAAATCTTGCCATTTGCTATGACACTGATGGAGCCAGAGTGTATTATGTTAAGCAAAATAAGTCAGAGAAAAACAAACACTGCATTATTTAATTCACATGTGGAATTTAAGAAACAAAACAGATGAACACAGGGGATGAAAGAAAAAGAGAGAGAGAAGGAGGCAAACCATAACAGATTCTTAACTATAAAGAACAAACTGAGGGTCACCGGAGGGGAGGCAGGCAGAGGATACACCAAATGGGTGATGGGTACTAAGGAGGGCACTTGTAATGAGCACTGGGTGTTACGTGTTAGTGACAAATCAATAAATTGTACTGCTAAAACCAATTATTACACTATATGTTAACTTACAATGTAAATTAAAAATTGATACAAAATAAATAAATAATTAAATAAATAAATCGATAAATAAAAAACAAAAAGGCACTTATTTATGCTTATAATGTGCCAAATATTGGTAGGTACTATTGTTACTGATGACTTATATATAGACTCTAACTTTCAAAATCTTACAATTCAGTAGGAGAGAGACATAAAGTAACAACTAAAATACAGTGTGTTAATTGTCACAGTCATGGTCAGTAAAATGTCTTAGGAGATTTCAAGGGAAGATAGTTATCCTAAACTTTGGAGAGCAAAGATGATTTCCTGGGAATAAGAGGGTTAAACAGAGATAACAGAAATTTCATAGGTTAAGGCCCAGAGGTTCTTAGATGTAATCAAAGCTAGAATAGAATATATGAAGGGACATGAAGCTTAAGAGCAAATATTATTTTATAAAGGGATTTTATAATGTCATGCCAAGGAATAGGAATTAATCATTATGGCAAGAGAGAGTCAGAAGAGGGTTTTAAGCAGACTATCAGCTATAACATACTCAGAAAGAGAAGGCATATGGCCCATTATACAGAGGATGGGAGGGAAGAGGAAATGACTAGAGAAGAGGAATGAGTGAAATGGTCCTTCTAGTAATCCAGGCAAAAAGAGAGTGGTCCAAGTGAAGATACTAAAGTATAGACAGAATTGTTTGGATTTGAGACACATTCCAGAGGTGGAATCAAACAAATTAGTAATTATATATAAAGGAGGAGGAAAGGTGAGTAGTCAATATAATCAATCAATTTCCTGACTTAGGGTCCTGAGTGAGTAACTGGTGCCATTAACTGTACCTAGGAGCACAAAAGAAAGAAGTGACTAGTTCAATTTTGTATGTTTCATATTTGAGATGCTTCAATGACATATATAAAAAAGTTTTAATGAGCACTGGGTACATGGGTTCTAGGGAAAAAAAAGTAAAATTCGAGCTGGAAATCTCAATTTAATCTAAGAATATAGTGTATAAACGGCACAAATTCAAATGAAATCACCCACAAGGAGAACAGAGTCAGAAGAGGACATAGTACAGGAACACCAATATTTCCAACGTGGACAGAGGAAGGAAACATGGAGAGAGCCCTAAAGACTGGCTAAAGTATCTACCAAAGTGGGAAGAACGCCTATTGACAGTCAACTTAGCAAAACAAAACAAAACACCCCAACAACACAGGAATAGTACTTTTCCAGCAGGTGAAAGTGATCAAAACTGTCATTTTCCACACTACACAGAGTGGAGTTTTCCATTTTAGTCACTAACTTATTTGTGGTCTGTATGTGTATATGTGTTTGTAATTTTGATGTTATATTCAAAGATGTATCAATTACTCCTGCATAAAATACCACTCTTAAACTTAGTGCCTAAAAACAATCCCCATTTTATTTTCTCATAATTATGAGTCACCATGTAAATCGGGTTATAGCAGGGTGGGTTCTTGGTCTTGTCTGAAGGCAACTGATGAGACCACAAACTCATTAGTCATCTGGCAGCTTGACTAGGATGGGTAGTTCTAGACAGCCTCACTCACAGACAGAAGTCTCGTGGTTTCTGCTGGCTGCACAATGGGCCCCTCTCTCTGCTTGGGTCATTCATCCTCAAGGAGGCTATATTAACCAGGCTTATTTACGTGGGAAGCGAATGAGAACAAGAGAGTGACAGCAGAGGTTTCAAGGCCTCTTGAGACTTTGCTTAGAAGTCGTCTGATATTTCTTCTGACATGTCTGTTGCTCAACACAAATCCCAAATCCAGTCTATGTTTAAAAGCTGGGAGAATAGGGTTTGCCTGCTAATGGAAGGAAGCATAAAGGATGAGGGGAGCTATTTTAATCCTCCATTTTATTACCTTTCACCCCAAGAATATATATGCCTCCTATGTCCAAAATATATAGAGGGCTTAATAGTAAGAGCTAAAACCATAAAATTCATACAAGAAAACAAGGAGGTAAATCTTCATGACCTGGGATTTTGCAATGAATTCTTAAATGACACTAAAAGCATAAAGAACAATCACAACAAAAAGATAAACTGAAATTTATCAAATTTAAAAAACTTTTGTACATCAAGGGACATTATCAAAAAAGTGAAACACAACCATATAATGGGAGGAAGTGCTTGCAAATCATATATTTTAGGGTCTAGTATCCAAATATATAAACAAGTCTTACAACTCAACAACAAAATTGTTGAGCTATGAAAAATGACTTCGTGGTTCCTCAATAAGTTAAACATTGAATTACCATTCCATTTGACAAATAAATTCCACCTCTAGGTATATACCCAAAAGAACTGAAAAAAAGGTATTTACAATAGACAAAAGGTGGAAACAACTCAAAGGCCCACCGACAAATGAATAGTTAAACAAACTGTGGTATATACATAGAATGAAATATTACTTAGCCATAAAAAGGGATAAAGTACTGATACATGGTGCCATGTGGATGAACTTCAAAATGTTATGCTAAGTAAGTAGAGCCAGACACAAAAGATCATATTGCATGATTTAATTTATACAAAAACAAAAATACAGAGTACATAAATCCACAGAAATAGAAAGCAGATTGTGGTTGCCACACCAGGGTGGGGAGGTGAACAGAGATTAAATCCTTAATGTGAATGAGGTGGTGAAAGTGTCCTGGGACTAGATAAAAGTGGTGACCGTACGACATTGTGATTATACTAAATGCCACTGAGTTGTTCACCTTAAAATGGTTAATTTAAAGGTACATGAATTTGTATCAATTAAAAAAATTAAAATTGGAACAAAGTATAGACTTTGGTTAATAATAACATATCAATATTTATTTATTAAATATAATAAATGTACTATTCTAACGTAAGATATTAAAACAAGGAAAACGTGGTCCAGAGTATATACGAAATCTCTATATTACCTTCCCAATCTTTCTCTAAGTCTTAAACTGTTCTAAAATGAAGTTTAGTTTAATAAAACAATACTATTTAGAAGAACATAAAAATTACTTAATTAAAAGAAAGGAAATAATGTTAAAAAAATATGATCACGGCTTTTAAGTTATGAGGTTTAAACCCAATCAGATTAATATGATATCCCAATTTTTTTAAGGGAATTGTAACATTTTGGACTAAAATACAAAAGATTCAAGTTGAAGAGAAATTTCCAATTTTTATCAGTGTTATGAACAAAATTATGTCTTACTAAAATTCATATATTGAAGTCTTAATCTCCAATGTGACTGTATGTGAAGATAGGGCCTTTAAGGAGATAATTAAAGTTAAAAGATGTCATAGGATGGTAAATAAAACTGGTATTCTTATTAGAAGACAAAACAAAAACAAAAACAAAAACCACCAGGGCTTGCTCTCTTTCAACATGTGGGCACAGAAGAAAGGCCATGTAAGAACACAGTGTGAAGGAGGCTGTTTAAGAGCCAGGAAGAGAATCCTCAATAGAAACCAACTGTGACAACACCTTGATTTTGGACTTCTAGCCTCCAGCACTGTGAGAAAATAAACTTCTGTTGTTTAATTCTTACAGCCTGTGGTATTTTTTATGGCAACCTGGACTAATACATGAAAAAAGTTTCAGATAGTAACTCAGGTCTACTTCTTTCAGAAATCCAACTATCTCTCAGAACCAAGAGCTCAGAGAGTAAAGAGACAAAGAGAACCACAAATTAGGAAACTGTCCTCAGGAAGCAGAACTGGGTCCTAATCAGGAAACACTGCTTAGTCTCAAATGCGGTAGACCTCACACCGTGTGCCCTCATAAATTTCAGAATTATAGGCATCAGTGAAAGTTATGTGTCTTTCATTTCTCCCCTTTTGAATAACACTGTTTATTTGTGACAGTTTTGTCCGTGCTTCATCATTGTTTGCTAAGTGTTCAGGAACAGTATTTAACATTAATTTCATTCACAGATCTCTAGATCAAAAGAAGCTGCACCCAGAGAACATTTCCACATCACGTCTGTTGCAGAACGTATAATCGTGGACCTCTGCATGACACAATCAAGGATGAAACTTTTGGGGGGTTGGTGACCGCAGTCTGCAATTGGATGGGTTGTGAATGATGTTGTCAATGGACCAACAGATTGACTGCTATATAAACTGTCTCCCCACGTTCATGTCTCATGTAATCCACATCTTGTCTAACACTCTACTGCATTAACAAAGGGGTCGGTTATGTGTTATTGCTTTGTTAGGGCCAGTGGGACTTGAACGATCATAACACAAGCAAACAGTTTAAGCTCTTGCCCGCTGAGATCTGTCCTCCTAGAACACTGTCCCAGACATGGGTGTGAGGCCATCTTAATCACTATTTCCAGTTGAGTTAGCAGGTGTATACATCCACATAATTGGCCCCAGGCAAGAACTAACAAAATTGCCCAGCTGAGCCTAGAACAAATTGCTCAATGGTTATAACCAAATAAATGCTTGTTCTAGCCACAAAGTTTGGGAGAGAGAGAGAGAGAGGGAGAGAGAGAGAGAGAGAGAAATGTGTGTATGTGTATACCAATAGATAGAAAAAAAATGTTTACTTTTCTGAAGATAGTTTCATTAGAACAATAAAAACCAAATCCAGATTGCAATGAATAAATGAGTAACTGGTAGGTAAGGAAACAACTGCTAAATTTATGCAACCCTTTTCAGATGGTAGGTAAAACGTGAAGAAAGAGAAAAAAAGGATATATTTAAAGGTATATGGGATAAAAAAATAGTTTCTTGAAAGCAAAAGAGACATCAATATTTTAAATATTGACAGGAGTGAGTTAGGAAAAAAAAAGGAAATTTGGAAGAGAGATGTGAGCACCTAATGGAACAAGAGCCTTGAAAAAGCTGACGATGGAATGCAGGTGAGGGGAAGGAAGCCACTGAGGGGGAAGGAAATTTTCCATGGAAGGACAAAAGGAATAATATTTGTGGAATACAAGAATGTTCATAAGTGGGATAACAAGAGTTTGAAGCACTTCTAGTGTCACACCTCCTATTTTCTTTGTGAAATAAGAGATGAATCAGTAGTGAAGTAAAGATTTGGAGACCTGAACAAAAGAGAGGACTGTAGTAGTCACTGGAGAATACTAGAGAAGTTCCGGTTGACAAACAGAATAATTTCAGAGCACTACTACAGGTCCCAGTGAGGTTGGACACCACGAATGTTTAACATCTCAAACTGGGATTTCTGTATAATGTTCTCTGGCACTATCCAGCAGCCCGGGGTGTAGGAATGGAGAAGGCAGGTCTTATCAGGGCTGGCATTTTGTCAGGCTAGAAGGATGGTAGGATAAAAAAGTAAAGAATCAGATATACCAATTAGTGAGTATTTTAAAAGAGGGATACATCAGTCAAGGAAGTAAATAACGGAAAATGGGAATGACAGAATGGCAAATAGTGAATGTTTTAGGACTTGAAGTGTCCTTAAGTTTCAAATGAAATATAATAGGAATAACAGAATGAGAGAACTCAAAGTATTAGAGATTTGGTCAGTAGGGTCAGATGATTAAATACTACTTTTCAGAATTTGAAAATACATATGAAATGAGTGCAAGCATAGCAAAATTTTCTAACTGGAATTGTAGGCATTTCAACATTCATATTTTTTTGGTCCTCATAGCTGACCTACTTTCAGGGATAGAGGACACAGTATGGGGGAGAATACGATGTTCTTAGATCTCAGACACACCTGCCTGGATGCTAGTTCTGCCATTGACTGTGTGATCTTGGGAGAGGTCAACCTCTGGAATCAGTCTCCCCATCTGTAACTGGGGATAATGGCAGTTTCTCCCTCACAAGTTTTTGGTAAGGTTTCAATGAAATCATACATATTCAGTGTTTAATACAGCCTGTGATATATAGTAAGCACTCAATATTACCATTACCACTTTTAATGATAATAATGTTATTATTGTTGTATAATACATTCTTTGTATTTTAAAGAATGATTCCTAGGGGCACCTGGGTGGCTTAGTCGGTTGAGTGCCTGTCTTCGGCTCAGGTCATGATCTTAGAGTTTGTGGGTTCAAGCTCTGCATCGCACTCAATGGTGAGGGCTTTGGAGCCTGGAGCCTGATTCAGATTTTGTGTCTCCCTCTCTCTCTGTTCCTCCCCTGCTCATGCTCTGTCTCTCTCTCAAGAATAAACAAACATTAAACAATTTTTTAATAAAGAATGATTTCTAAATACTTTCTATGCCATTCTTTCAAATCATGGTAATATTTTAATGATTTGTATTGATTAAATGAAGAAAAAATTTTCAGTCCAGTAGAGATCACTCCAAATTAAATAAAGCTATCTCTAGTCTAGGCAGTTGAGAAAAATAAAGGGAAGAAAAATACAACAAAATCTTGTACTTGTATGGGAAGTTATCCAGGTAATTATTTCCATCATATTGCCAGGTTTTCTCATTCTTTGCAAAAATAAAATACAGAGGAAACGTTCACAGTAACTCTACTTTGAGGAATTTTCTTTTCAAAATTCAGAATTGCAGTTAAACTATTATGAATGCATGGACAAGTTTATGGCAGATTCATCTCTGCTAATCACAGGCTCTGTAGTATTCATTCTGACTATAATGGAAACCACTGTGATTCAGTGGACAAACAAACTATAATGGCTGATCCAGAAAAGACTGATCTTGGGGCACCTGGGCAGCTCAGTCGACTGAGCATCCGATCCTTGATTTTGGCTCTCAGGTCACAATATAACAGTGCGTGGGTTCAAGCCAACATCTGGCTCTGCACCTATATCCATGGAGTCTGCTTGGGATTCTGTCTCTCTTCTTTCTCTGCACCTCTCCTGCTTTGTCTCTATCTTTCTCTCAAAATAAAAAAAATAAAAAAATTTAAAATTTAAAATTTAAAAAAAGATTGATCTTTCAACTCATTTAATGCAGTCCATACCCAAAGCAGATGACAGCTTTAAAATTATTTATAGAGCTTTATCTAACTAAAGATTAAGATGATTCTGATTAAACAGATGATTCTGACTCTATAGACTGGCCTATTTGGGACATTCCATACTAATGGGATCATACAAATGTGGTCTTTTGTGATTATGGTAATGATTAGACAACTCTGTAAATACACTAAAAAATACTGAATTGTACACTTTAAATGACACGTTTTATGGTATGTAAATTATCTCAAGAAATCTGTTTTTAAAATCAAGCACTTTATAGAGAAACACAATTGATAATTTAGACAATGTGAAAATGGTGTAATTAAAAAAAGATAAACTGCAGGCCTAGAGAGGGCATCACTTTCTTTCTCTCTGTCCTCAACCCCACCCCAATCCAATCATAAATGTACTCCTTACAGTCCCAAGGAAAACCCAATTTTACTGGGAAGAAATGTCTCTGTAAATTGAACAAAGTCAAGAACATTATTTGAGCCATACTTTCAGATTTGGGGGCATCAGCAGAAGAAATTTATCCCTTTGGGCAAAACACTCCCTTTTCTTTTGCTGGCTACCAGACCCTTCATGAACCAGCCTGCCCTCATTATTGGGCCAATCTTTTTTCCAACAACTGGAGTAATAAAACATGCAGTTTGGGGAATTTGGAGAGATAATTAACCAGTAACCTGCTTTGACTCCTAACCCCTAAAACCGGAGGAATCACGTAATCTGAAACTCAAAATAGGACTTATTTTGTGCATTTCATGTTGGGGATTCCAATGGAATCTGTGGTGGAGGTTCCAGGTGGTAATCACCAAGTTGTTTTCTCTCTGCCTTATTTTGCCCTCTGCACACATAATCCCATGGAAACTGGTAAAGGGGTGAACCCCGTTGCTCCCTCAGAACTAGACATGTAAAGACAGTGCCTGGGATTATAGGCAATGAATGAATAAAACTGAATAATGTTAAACTCCTCCCAAAGGTACAATCAACTGACAACTTTTATTGGATAAGATATTTTTAAGTGGTAAAAATGCTGAGAAGAAATGTACTTTTTTCTGCATTTTGTTCAGGCATTCTGAAGTTATCAAAATGCACCCAGACACACATTTACAAAAATTTGGTATTTTCTCAGAATAATTGTACATTTTATATATTTTTGACACACATAACCCACTCTATTGAAAACTAGACTTTATGCTTAGATTTAACTAATTCTGAATGATGACCTACAGGAAAATATAATACAGTTTCTTTCCACAAAATCCCACATGTGTTTACCTTTTTGAAAATAACAGAGTCCATTAGTTTTTGTTTATCCCAAAATCACAAGCTATATTTTAAAAATTTCCTTCAAGTCCTGTTTCCTTAATTTTCTTAAAATTTTTTAATAATGACTATGAATGTAAATTGTCTAATTACTGCTACCAAAAAGTCATTTATCCAATTGAATATAAAAGTTCTTTTTCTTTAGTAGGTTAGAAAAAAAATTATCTTTTTAAAGAAGATAGGTGGCTACCAATTCACTCCCCAAATATTAATTCAAATATAACTAAATGTCCCATCAAAATTATAGTGACCTATACAGAAAATATAACAAGTAAAACATAAATAAATACACTCTATAAATATACTTTATTATCATTTCAACACTAGCAATTGTAACTATCAAATATTTAGTCAAAATAAAATAAAATAAAATAACCAGTTTTTTAAATTTGGAGAATAGAAAGTCTACAATCAGTACTGAAATTAGTTTTTAAAAAAGGTTATAAGCATTTATTTAACAATTAATCTTTTGATTTGTTTTGTTTTTGTTTTTGTTTTTTTAGCTTATCTATTTACCTTGAGGAACAGAGGGGCAAAGAGAGGAGTGAGAGAATCCCAAGCAGGCTCTGCACCCAAGGTGGCTCAGTCGGTTGGGCGGCCGACTTCGGCTCAGGTCATGATCTCACGGTCTGTGGGTTCGAGCCCCGCGTCGGGCTCTGTGCTGACAGCTCAGAGCCTGGAGCCTGCTTCGGATTCTGTCTCCCCTTCTCTCTCTGCCCCTCCCCTGCTCACACTCTGTCTCTCTCTCAAAAATAAATAAACATTAAAAAAAAAATTAAATCCCAATTCTATCTGTGATCTTGAACAAGTTCTCAACTACTTAAATTGTTATTTCCCTGTCTGTCTATTAGACATAACAATAACCATTCAAAAGTAGTTTTGAGCTACTATAATTATTAATATGGCTATTGTAGTATAGCTATTATAATCATAGCTATTGTAATTGTTTATTAAAACCTCTATGAATCTATTTTTATCATTTAAAAACATGCATAATCATTAATTAAAACACACATAAAGTATACAGCATATCATATCCAATAAATATTGTCTTCTATCTTAACAATATTTGTCAAGACACCATCAGACCTATGGCCCACAAAGCATTTTCTGAAAAGGTATGCTGACTTGAGGGAACAAAGAAGAAACAAAGAGAAATATATAAATACAAATAAATATAATACTACTAATAAAATATTATACCATAATAATATAGAAAAAATAATAACTAATATATATTGAAGGCATAGCATATGCCAGCACTTTGTCCAAGACATTATCATTACCTCAACTCGTATCTAAGGTCACAGAAGACGTGGCTCTAAAGGCTGCAATTTTAAGGACTACACTCAAATACCTCTTGAATGAGACAACATCCTCCATCAAGCATCAGGACTGGTCCATCAGAACCTTCTCAGAGCCTGATCTAATAACAGTGGTGAGGAAAGAGAAACAGCACAAACCTATCCTTTTGTTTGCACAATCTAATTCTGCAGTAATTGCACAGAATAATCTTAATGAAAGGTATGAGAAGGTTTTTATCATTCCTCTTATCTTTTGAAAATAACCAAAGGTTCCAGTGATTTCAAGATTGAACTCCCTTCAGAATAATAAAGGCAAACGGGTTAAAAAGACAGAAAGAATCATTACATTCTCTTTTGACAGACCTATTAAGTATTTCTTTAGAACAAAATAAGTCATTAAGAAGGGCACACTGTCCTTTTACACACCAATTTACTCATCTAATCATCTAATCAGTTTAGTGTCCCTAAAAACGATGTAAATACTATTTAATTTACTAGTCAAGTCGGCTTATGGAAATTACTACTTAGCATGATTGCCTCTGGATAAGGAACAAACAGGTAGGGAAAAAACCTATTTAATAAGGTCGTTTCACCCTTCTGAAGTGAGACTATCGAAAACATGTGTAGATTAGTAAATTATACAACTAAGCAAAGATTCTATAAAATATTCCAAGTGTCATTAAAAAAAAAAACTCGCTGGGTTAAGTAACAGCCCTTATAGGCCCTATGAAGCTTACAAAAATATTAGCATTTTAAATCTTACCCGTTCTAAATGCTCTTGTATTTTAGATTCCACATCTTCAATGTGTGAAATCATTTTGTTGACACATGGTGCTGGGATGTTTACTAAAGCACAGCTGTGACGTCGACATGGGTAGCTAAAGTATATGCCTTTATTCACCCCTTAAAGATAAAGCAGATAGGAATTAGTTAATAGTTACATACAAAATAACAAAACTGTGATTTTAGAATAAGTAAAAACATAATCTGCTTTATTATTACTGATACTTTTTAAATATGTTTAATTAAAACATTGATAAACATTTCTAAAAATTATAGAATAGTATATTAAATTACATATAATTATATAAAGTATACCATAACATCGTGAACTAAATATTGAAAAAAAAAACACTAAAGAAAAAAGGCAAAAAAAAAAGTTAATCCAGTAATTTCTAAATAGTTCCTGAATCACTTAAAAAATGCCTTTGAAATATATTTCAAATTCTCCCTTCAAAGAGAGTCCACATCTCCCAATGTAAATAATATCCAACCACTCATGCAATGAAGAAGTTCTTTAAATCCAGCATGGGTTTCTCTTGCTGAAAAAAAATAAAAGCAGGTCCCCTTCATCCTTATAATAACCTCATTTTCTACCTTCCATTTCTGCAAATTGGAGTCTCATGCAAAGAGTGATTGATGTTCCCACTATAGCATTCAAGTTGTACTCATCATAAAATCCACTCAGTCCGATGTGCCTCAGTGATTCTAATCCTGGCATGTCCCGAATCGACTGAAGGTTGCAGAAGCACAGCAAAGTTGTCCATGAAACTCCACCAAAGTGCTTACTTGCAGTCCTTTTGCCTCTAAGGACTCTATTGGGCTGGATGATAGCTGCAATCACTGATCTTAAATGCAAGACACAAAATAGGCTCGGTGCCTCAGTGAGAACGGTGTGATGTCCTCATTTCGGCTGACCTTGAAGAACACAGAAGTTATTCTGTTGCCTCCAGACTGTGCTTTTTGTTTCAATGCCAACTCATAGAGAGTAAATATCTTCCTTTAAACAGCAATGTTTTAAATATCTTTTAAATATAGTCTCATAATATCCTCCTCCAAAAGCATCATCTCCGTGAAAACAGCTTATCTATTTCATTCACAAACAAATGTTTACACTATCCCATGTATTACATGTATGTATAAACATACATATATATATATATATAAATAAACATATATATACACTAACATTTTTTGAGAACTCAAAATATGTGCCAAACATGGAACTATACTAAGTGCTATGGTTCCACGTTTTATTTAATCCTCACAACAATTTTATGAAATGGATTATCTTGATTTCATAGATGAGGAAACAAAGGCTTAGAGAAATTATATAATGTGTCCATTTCCACAGAGCTGGTAGGTGGGAGAATTGGGACTTGAATTCTATCTCCTTGGCTTTGGAGTATAAGCCATACTTTTAAGGTTGTTTTTATATTTTTTCAAAGGTGGTGAAAAAAGCAAAGCAGTACTAAAAATATATTTCAGGGCATCTCAAATGGATTACATTATCGCTTGTTTTTGAATTTTGATTGTTCCTTCAAGATATCAAAGCTGATCTTCCAATGTTTACTTTGCTTTGACTATACTCAACACACATACTTCCTATCAACATTTCGTGTTATATTCCATCTTTCCTCTTCAGTTCATATACGATATATATTTTCATCTCCGTAATAGTCATAGGGCTAAAGAACAAGCAGGTGATGTTATATTCCATCTTTCCTCTTTAGTTCATACACAATATATATTTTCATTTCTGTAATAGTCACAGAGCTAAAGAACAAGCAGGTGAAAATTACATATTGATCTCCTATCCAAATATCTTGATAAGGGCATGTTGCCCTTCCCTCTAGAAATAAGAAAGTTTTAAAACACATTTAACAACCAGGCAGTTGTCCTTAGACTCAAAACATTTGTTTTGCTTCATTAAATGTGGAGAAAACAAGGATAGTAATGACTCGTTTAACATTTTCCTGTATGTGCCACTCTCAACCTATTATGTGAATACTAATTAATTTCCATAGCACCCCTATGGTTTAGGATTAACATTTTGCATATGGTAAAGTGAAGAAATACTATGAAGTTAAAATCTGCAATAAAAGTCTGTAAAAGACATGGCATCTTGAGTGGCAGAACCAGAATCCAGGAGTTATTATCACTGTTTTCATTCTAATACAGGGATAATATAAGTTATAACTTTCCTTTCCATTTCTTTTTAATTTAGAGACACCCTAGATCACTACACTGGAGGTCCATGTTCATTCATTTTTTGACTGGAGTGATAACTATGTTTAAGTTAAAACTACTCAACCCCTAACCTCAGATTTCTGACTTAATAAATGAATGAGTTGGTAGGGTGTTATACAAAATCCTTTTTGCCTAAAATTCCATGATACAGCTAATTAATGATTTTAGTCAAACATACTGATAGAACTCCTCTTTGTGAAGCCTGTACACAAATTGTCAGGGTCAGGCAAGACTTATATCCTCTCTAAACATCTGCCCAACTGTAACTCCCTTGCTCAGAATCAGTGCCTCAGGTAAGTAAGATCTTCCTGGATCTAGACTACAGTTGAGGTTTGTGGGTTCTGCAACATGAGACTTCCATTTGAGAAAAATACGGACTGGCTGATCTTATGGGCAAATGAAATAAAAATGCTATGTTCATAAATTGCCAACTCTTTTTGCCCAGTGAATGTGATCCTTTCATAATTTATTCACCCAGCCCAGCCTTCCTTTTCTCCTGCTTTTAATATGTGGTTTCTTTGTGTCCATTATCCTAATTATTGTATCGTCCCTTTATCTGAATTCAGCACTCAGGAGACAACTTATCTGAACACAGATTTGTTTTTCACATTCTGTCATCCCTTTTTAACATCTTTTCTTTCCAAGATGTAGAAAAAGTCAGTGTTCTCGAGTTTAGAAATAACTTCTCCTCCTTGCAAAGCCTCTGTGTGATGAACAAAAAATACCTTTAAGGACACAAAGCTCCCTTTAGTTTTTGTTACATTCTGGGGGAATCCCTGACTTTAGAATTACTTTCTTTTAATTGAATCTTACAATGGGCAAGACATTTACCGCTGAACATATAAAATAGTATGCACAGACTCTCAGAGTTGGAGATGACTAAAGACTGCATCTACTCTAACCACTTTTAATATACAAATGGCCCTGTTCAGTGTTCACTTATTACCATTCCCTCTAGTCTTTTCAAAATCTGCAATTTCAGTATATTTAGTTTTCCTTCCCTTAAGTAATCACAGGTCTTCCTATTACTGTGTCTGACCACTTCCTACAGCTATTATCTTACACTAAATTTTGCTTTGACTAACAATTTCTTCGAATGAGCAATCTATACCAACAGTCACCATATCCTCATTTCCTGTTCTCTTCTTTAAATTGCAATTTTCATGCAAATATTAACAGCCTTCTTACATGGCCCTTACCCTGTGAGGAATTCTTGAATCTTTCAGACATTTGGATACACCTGTATCACTTTCTATTTCTTTGTTAGAACTTTTCACATTGTATTCTGTATTATGTCACATCTATCTGCTTCCCATCTATCTCCCCAAGAAGTTTTGCATTCTTTATGGAGAGAAATTATATTTAGTGCCTTAAAAACTGTTGAAGAAATAAATGAATGAAAAAAATCACTTTTTAAAAAATTTTATCATGCTGTAACCTGGCTTCTGTTCTCTTCTCTTTATGAAATCTTCATTCACAAATCCCACCGGTCAATATTTCTACTATTATCTGTGAAGGAATAACTGATATTGATTTAGTCTTCCAAGTCTGAAGAAAATATGAAAGACAACTATTTTCAGACATTGGAAAATAGGAGTGCCAGCCCTTGACTCCTGAGAAAGGAAAATTCATAAGGTTGAGTCCCACAGTCATCATGCTCTCTGCCAGGGACAATTTTTCAACTGCAGTACAGAGATCTGGGGGAAGAAAAGAACATGGAAATCCTATTGAGATAAGGAGCCAAGATTAGTATCATAAATAGTGGAGATAGAATCTTCAGGGCAGGAAAATGAAAAAGACACAGCCATGCAGAGAAGGGCCCCAATAAATCCATGTGGGAGGGCCCTCTGAATCTGTAGATAAAGACTAGACTGTGCGTGTGTACCTGTGTGTGTGTGCGCACACGCAGAGCAAAACTGCCTGAATATTAACAGAGAACATATGCTATGGGTTTGAAAAAAGAACAAAAACACTAGAAGTTGGGGCACCTGGGGTGCCTGGGTGGCTCAGTTGGGGGTGCCTGGGTGGCTCAGTCGGTTAAGCGGCCGACTTCGGCTCAGGTCATGATCTTGCGGTCTGTGAGTTCGAGACCCACATCGGGTCTGTGCTGACAGCTCAGAGCCTGGAGTCTGCTTCGGATTCTGTGTCTCCCTCTCTCTCTGCCCTTCTCCTGCTCACGCTCTGTCTCTATGTCTCAAAAATAAATAAACGTTAAAAAAAAAAAAAAGAAGTTGGGGCACCTGCATAGCTCTGGCAGTTGAGCGACAGACTTCAGCTCAGGTCATGATCTCATAGTCTATGAGTTTCAGCCTCACATTGGGCTCTGTGCTGACAGCTCAGAGCCTGGAGCCTAGTTTGGATTCCGTGTCTCCCTCTCTCTCTACCCCTCCCCTGTTCACACTCTGTCTCTCTGTCTCTCTCTCTCTCTCTCTCAAAAATAAATAAACATTAAAAAAAAAAAAAACCTAGAAGTTGAATGGTGTTGGTAAAAAAAAGTATTGGGAAGGGATGGGGAGAAAATCTGAGAAGTCCTGTCCTGACAGAATATAGCGATTTCACCAACACCTCAATAATATTCTCCGGTGTCACATTTTAGGAGGGAGGACTTTACATTAGAGTAAGACTTCCTACAGACCTACCCTAAAAAATTTAAATCAAGCTATAATATAATATATATAAGAGACAGAATTTAGTCAAATTAGAGGGAATTGGTAAATTCCTTGGTGCTTGTGTGTGTGTGTCTTCATTTTTGCAGAAAACCGAGGATATACCACTTTATTTAATGTATATTTATTCATTTTGAGAGAGAGGGAAAGAGAGAGACAAAGCGGGCAGAGAAGGGCGAGAGAAGGAGAGAGAGAGAAACTCAATCAGGCTCAGCACAGAGCCCAATGTGGGGCTCAATCGCATGAACCATGGGATCATGACCTGAGCAGGTATCAAGAATTGATGCTTAAATGTCTGAGCCACAAAGATGCCCCAAGCATATACTGCTTTTAAGTTGATCAAATGATTAACGGAGTCTCCTGCTAGAAAAAGAATCAATTCTCTTCAGAGAAAAATAACTGAATCCAGAGTCTTCACAATGCACTACACAAATACCCAGTATTAAATTCCACACACACACACACACACACAAAACAAAAACCAAGAAAATGTGTTTTAAAAGTCAAGAAAAAAAGTCAGTAGAAACCGAACCCAAGATAGCCCAGAAGTTGTACATAGCAAATATTTTAAAGTAACTATTATAAACATGTTCAAAAAGGTAAAGAAAATAATTATGTTCAAGAAAATAAAGGAAAATCTAGTCTTTATAACTGGATGCATAATTAGTATCGACATAAAAAAACTACAAAAAAAAAAAACAAATGGAAATTTTATAAATGAAAAGTATAAAAATTTATATTAAAAATATATTGGTTGGACTTAGCAACAAATTGGATATGGTAAGGATTCAGTGAATGTTAGATTAATTGATAGAAATTATCTGATCTAAAAAACAGAAAGAAGAGTGAAAAGAACAGAACTGTGGCACAAAAATCAAAAAATCTAACGTGAGGCCGAGGTTCTTGAAAAAAAAAAACAAAACTTGGAGTTAAAAATATTTGTGGTTGGGGCGCCTGGGTGGCTCAGTCGGTTGAGTGTTGAGCATCCGACTTCGGCTCAGGTCATGATCTTACAGTCCATGAGTTCGAGCCCCGCATTGGGCTCTGTGCTGATGGCTCAGAGCCTGGAGCCTGCTTCGGATTCTGTGTCTCCCTCTCTCTCTGCCCTTCCCCTGCTCATGCTCTGTCTCTCTGTCTCTCAAAAATAAATAAACATTAAAAAACATTTAAAAAATATATGTGGAAAAAAAAGCTACATTCTTTAAAAATTTGATGAAAAAACACTGACTTACACATATAAGAATCTCAGTAAATCCCAAACAATTAAAAATAAAGAGAACTAACTATATCTGGGAATATCATAATGAAATTGCTGAAAAACAATAGGAAAGAGGTAGTCTTTAAAGTAGCCAGAGAACAGGACTATCAAGGTAATAGGATATGAGCAAAAGCTACATTTCTCATCAGAAAAAAATGCAGGCCAGAATATAAAAGAAAAATATATCTAAAGTGCAGGCAGGCAGGAAGGCAGAAAGGAAAGAAGGAAGGATGGAGAGAGAGAAACATTAAAGAAAAAACAAATTAGACTTCATCAAAGACCAAAACATTCAGCTCTTAAAAAAAAATACAATAAATGAAAAGACAAGCAAAAGAATGGGAGGTAAATGATTAGAAAGTTGGAACATGGTTGGAGAATTAGAACTTTCACTCCTGTTCCAGACCTCCAGGGAAGGGAGAGGGGGTGGAGGTTGAATCAATTGCCAATGGCCAATGATTTAATCAGCCGTGCCTTGGTAAAGAAGCCTCCATAAAACCCCAAAAGGACAGAGTCTGGAAAGCTTCCAGGCTGGTGAACACCTGAAGATTTGAGGAGAGTGTGCATGGAAGGGCATGGAAGATCTGCACTATTTCCCCTACTTTGCTCCATACATCTCTTCCACCTAGCTGTTCTGCATTATATTCTTTTACAATAAACCAGCAATCTAGTAAGTAAAATGTCTCTCTGAGTTGTGTGAGCCATTCTAGCAAACTCAAGGAGGAGGGTTCATTGGAACTTCCAATCAGCAGTGGTCGGTCAGAAACGTAGGTGATTACCTGGGCTTCGGACTGGGCTCTGCGTTGGGGGGAAGGGCAGTCTTGTAGAACTGAGCTCTTAACCTGTGGGATCTGACTCTATCTCCAGGAAGATGGCATCAGAATCAAATTGCATTTTAAGACCCTAGATGGTGTCCAAGAAATGCTGGTGGTGCAGAAACCCCACACTCACACACTGGAATTGGGTGCAGAACCTTTAATTACCTTGCGCCACCTCTGCTATTACTCTATGTAGCCATTCTCTTCTGTTGTGTTGTACTATTTGCTTTACAATTATATTTTATCTGGCCTGCAAGAGTATACATTTCATCTAAGGGTATTTTCTGAAACACCTCTACACCCTAATAGTGCATGTATATTTCAATGTCTTGAATTAACTATTTCATAAACCAATAATTTGGTATTTTTAAAACTTTGTCCAAAACTATAATAATAAAGCCTAAGTCTAGAGATTAAAATTCTATTCAGCATTTCTACTAGAGAGAAATAAATAAAGAATTACAATGTCACCTTATCCCCATGTATCTTGTCATACTGAAAATCTCCAGATCAGAAGTTTACCAAAACCAAAATTAACATTTTTTCATTAATACAGAGTTCTCCTCCAAAATAATCTGCAAAGAAATAAGTATGAACCCCTGTTGTCTCTTTCTGCCTCTTTCCACATACAATATCAGAAATACCTTCAAGAGCTAATATTTTATGGACTCTTAATTCTGGGTTTCACAACACAAAAACATGAGTCTTGCTTCTTTTTCTTCTAAGAACCATATCCTCAGTGAACTGGAAATGCTCTAAAGCACCTGCTAACCTTGGCATAAACAATAAAGAAAATGTTTACTTTAAAAATTCAACATTTCTGAATTATAAGCAATTCTTATAACCAATTGTAATTAACAGAATATTATTAAAAATAGGCACTAATATTCTTTTCTTAATATTATGTATCATTATTATGCTAAATATTATTAATATCTAAAATATAATATGGACATCACAAATTAATGAGAAAATATAGCTTACATAGATTATTATATAACTTATTTTCTGTCCTTACCTTCAGTATTTGTCATTTTATTTTCATGAAAAATCTCGATGGTTTCCTTAGGGGCATCAAATAGAACCAAAGCTTGTGATGTGGCATCGTCTTTGAAAAAGAAAACAGAAATTTCAGTGGGCAGTTAATATAAATTTTTTTAAATAAGGAAAATAATATGTAAAATTATGCTGTAAAAGCATTATCCTTAAGAAAGCAACTATAACTCAAATATTAACCAAAACTGACAGTAGAATATATTTAGATATTTTCTCTGGTACTTCAATTGGGTTAACTCTCACAAGACGGTATTCGAAATAGCATTCAGCCACTAAAAGCAAACACTGAGAGACTGTCCAGGGTGACTTCACTAAAACAATTGAGTAGGAGACCCAGCCTCCACTGTACAACAAAGGTCAACATTTAGATGGTTAGAACAAACAAAAATAGTTCTGGGAGAGCTCAGGAATCCACTCAACAAACTTTAGCAACATAGTAGAACTAAAAAAGCTTGTGAATAACCTCACAAAAAGGGAAGGAAGACTGCTTCGCTTTGATTACATCATCCCATCACCAGGTCAACATCGCTCAGCACCAAAAGGGAACGCTCCAGCTTGAAATAGTTCCCCTCGCTGGGAAAGGGAGAACAAGGTAGGAGACGAGCTCCCCACACTTCTGGGGCACTGCACAAAAGATCTGCTTTGGTTTCACCTCATTCAGAGACTGGCAAAGCCAAGACCTATGGAGAGGGTTTCAAACGAGGACGAAGAGCATAAGCAGCCAATATCAGTATCAATACACAGAAAAAGTGATCACAATTCCCAGTGGCCTCCCTGGCAAAGGACCCCACGAGGTTTGCCAGAAAAGTTGTCCTAAAATCAAAGAGAGGGAAAGTGTTTCCCAAACATAAAGTGAGGCAGTTCACCACCACCAGACCTGACTTACAAGATATTCTGAAAGGAGTTCTTGAAGCTAAAATGAAAAGACTTTAATTAGTAACATGAAAACATTCGCGAAGATAAAATACATTGGTAAAAATAATTATATAGTCAAATTCAGGATCTTCCAATAGTATAGTGGTATGCTAATCTCTTGACTCTACTATAAAGACTAAAGAAGTATTAAAAATAGCTATCGCTGCAATAACTTCCTAAAGGATATACTATATAAAAAGATGTAAATTGTAACATCAGAAACATAAAAAGAAAGCAATAAAAGGGTAGAGTTTTGTATGTGAAGTTGTTAATCAGCTTAAAATATACTACTATAGTAGGATGCCTGAGTAGCTCAGTCAGGTATGTGTTGAACTCTCGGTTTCTGCTCAGGTCATGATCTCATGGTTTAGTGAGTTTTGAGTCCCACATCAGGCTCAGTGCTGACCTGTCTCCCTCTCTCTGGCCCTCCCCAACTCTCACAGCTATCTCTGTTTCTCTCTCAAAGTAAATAAACTTCAAAAAATTTTAAAAATGGGTGTCTGGGTTAAGTGTCATGATTTCATGGTCCATGAGTTTGAGCCCCGTGTCAGGCTCTGTGCTGGCAGCTCAGAGCCTGGAGCCTGTTTCAGATTCTGTGTCTCCCTCTGTCTCTCACTACTCCTACCCTACTCATGGTCTGTCTCTGTCTCTCAAAAGTGAATAAATGTTAAAAAAATTTTTGATTAAAAAATATATACTACTATAGCTCTAAAATGTTTTATGTAAACCTTAAGGTAATCACAAAGCAAAAACCTATAGAAAATACACAAGAGAAAAAGAAGAGAATCAGAGTACACCACTATGGAAAATCATCAATTCGTAAAGGAAAACAGCAAGAGAAGAAGAAATGAATAGAAGAAGTATAAAATAGGTAGCAAACAATCAACTTAGAAGAATAGACATAGGAAACTCAGTGACTCCATCAAACACAGTAATATCTGTATCACAGTTGTTCCAGAAAAAGAAAGAAAAGGAGGCAGAAAATTTATTTGAGGAAATAATAGCTAAAAACTTCCCTAATCTGGGAAAGGAAACAGATAACCAGATCCAGGAGGCGCAGAGAACTCCCAACAAAATCAACAAAAGAAGAAACACACCAAGACAAAATGTAATTAAACTTGCAAAATACAGTGATACAGAAAAAAATCTTAAGAGCAGCAAGACAAAAGAAATCATTAACTTACAAGAGAAAACCCCTAAGACTGGCAGGCAATCTTTAAACACAAATGTTGCAAGCCAGAAGGGAGTGGCATGCTGAATGGAAAAAATATGCAGCCAAGAATATTCAATATAGCAAGGCAGTCATTCAGAATAGGAGAGATAAAGAGCTTCTCAAACGAACAAAAGCTAAAGTTCACGGCCACTAAACCAGCCCTGCAAGATATATTAAAGGAGACTCTTTCAGTGGAAAGACAAAAAGTGAAATAAAAGAGGAAACCAAAGGAAGGAATAATGAATATTTCTATAAAAAATCAGTCAAGGAACTCATACACACACAAAAAAAGGATATAAAATATGACACCACATACCTAAAATGTGGGAAGGAGAGGAAAAAAAAAAGAATGGTTCAAACTTAAAAGACCATTAACTTAATACAGACTGCTACATGCAAAAAAAGGTTATATATAAACCAAGGAGCATCTGGGTGGCTCAGTAGGCTGACCATCCAACTCTTTATTTCAGCTTTGGTCATGATCCTGGGAATATGGGATCAAGCCTTGCATCAGGCTCTATGCTCACAGCATGGATGTTTGTTGGGATTCTCTCTCCCTCTCTCTCTGTCACTTCCCTGCTCTCTCTCTCTCTCTCAAAATAAATAAACTTAGAAAAGAAGAGAAAAGGCTATTTACAAACTTAATGGTAACCATATATCAAAAACCACTAATAACAGGCAAAGAATAAAGAGAAAAAAACAAATATATCACTAAAGAAAATCAGCAAAACACGAAAGAGAGAAGTACAAGAAAGGAACAGAGAAAATCTTCAAAAAAAAATGAAAGAAAAGAGAAAAACCCAAGAAACATAAATGCAATAAATACATATCTATCAATAATTACTTTGAATGTAAATGGAATAAATGCTCCAATCAAAAAACATAGGGTGAATGGAAAAAAAAGTAAGACCCATTAATATTCTCTCTATAAAAGATTCGTTTTAGACCTAAAGATATCTGCAGATTGACAGTACGAGGATGGAGAAACATCTATCATTCAAATGGATGTCAAAACAAAGCTGGAGAACCAATACTTATTTCACCAAAATAAACCTTAAAACAAAGACTACAACAAGGGACAAAGAAGGACACTATATAATTATAAAGGGCACAATCCAACAAAAAGATATAGTAATTGTAAATATCTATGCACATAACACAGAAGCACTCAATTACATAAAACAATTAATAACCAACATAAAGGAACTAGTCAGTGATAATACAATAATACTAGGGCACATTAACAGTCTACTTACATCAAAGGACAGATAATCTCAACAGAAAACCAATAAGAAAACAATGACTTTGAATGACACACTGGAACAGATGGATTTAACAGATATATTCAGAACATTCCATCCTAAAACAGCAAAATATACATTCTTTTCAAGTGCACACAGACCATTCTCCAGAATAGATTACATATTAGTTCACAAAACCAGCCTCAATAAATCCAAGAAGACTGAAGTAATACCATGCATCTTTTCTGACCACAACGGTATGAAACTAAAAGTCGCCCACAGGAAAAGAATCTGGAAAGACCATATACACATGGAGGTGAAATAACACGTTACTGAACAATGAATATGTCAGCCAGGAGATAAAAGAAGAAATTAAAAAGTACATGGAAACAAATGAAAATGAAAGTCCACAACCTTTAAGATGCAGCAAAGCAGTTCTAAGAGGAAAATTTATAGCAATAGAGGTCTTTTCCAAGAAGCAAGAAAATATATATAATAAACAACCTAACTTTACACCTAAAGGAGCTAGAAAAAGAACAACAAACAAAACCTAAAACCAGCAAATGGAAGAAAATCATGAAGATTAGAAAGGAAATAAATGATAGAGAAACTAAAAAACAATAGAAAAAATCAATGAAACCAGGAATTGATTCTTAAAAAAAATTAATACAATTTATGAACCTCTAGTCAGAATTATCAAAAAGAAAAGAGAAAGGACTTAAATAAATAAAATCACCAACTAAAGAGGATAAATAACAGCCAACACCACAAAAATCTTAAAAATTATAAGAAAATATTATGAAAATCTGTATACCAACAAATTGGACAACCTAAAAGAAACAGATAAATTCCTAGAAATAGTTAAACTACCAAAACGGAAACAAGAAAAAATAGAAAATTTGAACAGACCCATTACCAGCAAAGAAGTTGAATCAGTATCAAAAAACTCTCAACAATATAGGTCGAGGACCAGACAGCATCACAGACCAATTCTACCAAACATTTAAAGAAGAGCTAATACCTATTCTTAAACTATTCCAAATAATAGAAAAGTAAAGAACACTTCTAAATTCATTCTATGAGGCCAGTATTATCCTGATACTAAAACCAGATAAAGACATCACTAAAAAAGAGAACTACAGGCCATATCTCTGATGATCAAAGATGCAAAAATCGTCAATATTAGCAAATGAAATCCAACAATGCATTTTTAAAAAATCATTCATCACAATCAAGTGGGATTTACTCCAGCATTACAAGGGTGGTTCAATATTCTCAAATAAATCAACCATTATACATCACATCAATAAGAAAAAGGATAAAAACCACACAATCGTTTCAATAGATGCAGAAAAAGCATCTGAAAAAGTACAGCACCCATTCATGATAAAAACCCTCAACAAAGTAGGTTTAGAGAATACATACCTCAACATAAATAAAGGCCATATATGAAAAATACACAGTGAACATCATCCTCAGTGGAGAAAAAATGAGAACTTTTACCCTAAGGTCAGGAGTAAGACAAAGACGTCCACTCTCATCACTTTTATTCAACATAGTACTGGAAGTCCTAGCCACAGCAATTCATTAAAGTCAAAGGAAAAAAAAGCGAATGTATAAAATCAATTTACAGAAATCTGCTGCATTTCTATATATCAATAATGAAGCAGCAGAAAGAGAATAATTAAGAAAATAACCCCATTTACAATTGCATCAAAAACACAGGCAGTAACTTCTTTGACGTAACCTGTATCAATATTTTTCTAAATATTTCTCCCAAGGCAGGGGAAATGAAAGCAAAAACAAACTATTAGGACTACACCAAAATAAAAAACATGCACAGCAAAAGACACAATCAACAAAACTAAAAGGCAGCCTACATAATGAGAGAAGATATATGCAAATGACATTTCTGAGAAAGAGTTAGCATCCAAAATATATAAAGATCTAATAAAAACTCAACACCCAAAAAATAAATAATCCAGTCAAAATATGGACAGAAGACATGAATAGACATTTCTCTGAAGAAGACACAGATGTGGCTAACAGGCATATGAAAAGAGACTCACCATCAGAGAAATGCAAATCAAAACTACAATGAGGTATCACCTCGCATCTGTCAGAATGGCTAAAATCAAAAACAAGAAACAACAGGAGTTGGCGAGGATGTGGAGAAAAACAAAACACTGATGCACTGTTGGTGGGAATGTAGCCACTGTGGAAAACAGTATGGAGGGGCCTCGACTACCCCTACAGTCCAGCAACTGCACTACTGGGAATTTACCCAAAGAATACATAAACACTAAATTCTAAGGTATACATACACCCCTATGTTTATAGCAGCATTAGTTACAATTTAAGATATGGAAACAGTCCAAGTGTCCATGGATTGATGAATGAATAAAGAAGATGTGACGAAAGAATGAAATCTTGCCATTTGCAATGACATGGATGGACCTAAAAGGTATAAATACTAACAGAAATAAGTCAGTCAGAAAAAGACAAAGACAAATACCATATAATTTCCCTCGTATGTGGAATTTAAGAATCAAAACAAATAAGCAAAGAGAAAAAGTGAGAGAGAGAGAGAGAAGAGAAACCAAGAAAAAGATTCTTAATTAGAAAGAACACACTGGTAACCAGAGAAGACAGGGGGACAGGAAGTTGAGTTAAATAGATGATGGAGATTAAGGAGTGCACTTGTGATGAGCACTGGTTGATATACAGAATTATCGAATCACTGTATTGTATACCTGAAACTAATATAAAAGTGTAAATAAGATAAAAATAAAGTTATGCTTAAAATAAATAAATAAAAATAAATCAAACAAGATTTAGCACTCTAAAAAATAAATACATAAATGGTGTTGGAAAAACTAAACATTCACATGCAAAAGAATGAAACTAGACCCTATCTTATACCATTCACAAAAATTAACTTGGAATGGATTAAACACTTAAATGTAACATCTGGAGCCACTAACCTACTAAAAGAAAATAAAGAGAAAAAAATTCCTTGACATAGAATTATTTCAATATGACACCAATAATAAAAAAACAAAACCAACTAAAACTAAAATCGATTAAGAGGGATTACATCAAGCTAAAAAGCTTCTGACTAGCAAAAGAAGCAATCAACATAATGAAAAGGCAGCCTACAGAATGACAGAAAATATATGCAAACCATCTAGGTAAGAAACTCACATAACTCAATAGCATAAAAACGAATAATCCAATTCTAAAATGGCAAAACATTTTTAAAACGGCAGTAGACATTTTTCTAATAAAGACATACAAATGGACAAGGACATGATAAGGTATTCAGCATCACTAATCATCAGGGAAACACAAATCAAAACCACCATGAGACAGCACCTCATACCTGTAACAATGGTTATTATTGAAAAGACAAGAGGTATCAAATGTAAAGATGACGGAAATCCACATGCGTTGCCGGTGTAGATATAAATTTTATAGCCATTTCAGAAAACGACACCGAGGTTCCTCAAGAAAGGAAAAACAGAACTTCCATGCGATGTAGCAATCCCATTTCTGGATTTATATCTAAATGAAACGAAATCACTATCTCAAAGAAATGTCAGCACCCTCATGTTCGTGGCAGCATTATCAACTTAAGGGTCCATGTACAGATATATGTACAGATGCGCGCGCACACACACACACACACACACAATGGGATTTTGTTCCACCATAAAAAAAGAAAATCCTGTCATTTGAAACTACATAAATGGACCTAAAGGGCATTATACTGAGTGAAATAAGACAGAGAAAGAAAAAAAATCATCTGATCTCACTTGTATTTACTACCTAAAAAACCAACTCCTAGAAGCAGAGCATAGAACGGTGGTTGCCAGCAGCTGGAAAGTGGGGGGAATGAGATGTTGAGTCAAAGGGAACAAACTTTCAGTTATAAGAAGAGTAAGTCTGGGGGATAAAATATACAATGCCGGAGTCCAGCTCCAGCGAGATCAGGGGTCTGTCCCTGACAGAAGGACAGTCGGTGAAAGGAATGAGAGAGCCTCGAGATGTAGTCTGATCACCAAGCAGGCATCTCTGGCAATTCTGGCATCTCCACTCTGCTGGTTTCAGTATTTTATTTAAAGGTAGTAAGTGACATTATAGCAATGAGTGAGTGACATTCCATCAGTAAGCAAGTTTGATATCTTTTACAACAATGTGTGTTTCTCAGCAAAACGGCGATTTCCTCAGTCTGGCAAGTTGTTTTACATCATTCTTTTTAGACCATAAAGGAAATAATTCTTATCTTTACCTATTTTGTGATTCTGCTCCTAAGTTAATTAACATATACTGTCTTTGAAGTAGGATTAGGTAAATTTGTGGCAGGGGGAGAAAACAGGATGTGTACAAAACACCATAGGATGTGGGGTTGTTATGGTTGTTACCACAAGTCTCAGTAAACAGAGGGTGCATACATATCATCTTAATACCTATGTTAATCACCCAAAGAAAGGTTAAGAGTTATCAGTCTAGCTTCCTAAACTACAATGAGGGAGAGGTAAGTCTCCTGGTAATTCCTAAGGCTTGTCTAAGTTCCTTTGCTTATGAAGGAGTGAATTTACATAATAGGGGCCCAACGTTTACACAAGTCACACCAATACCCAGCCAGCTCATAACTGTACAACCCATCCCCAAGATGCAACTTTAAGATTACTTCTGGCCAAGCTACTCTCTTTCAGATGTAATCCATCAAAGCATCTCGCTCCAAGTCCTTCCTTTTTATTTAAATGCCATAAAACAAAAGAGCATTACATTCCTTGGGGCCAAAGAGAGTAGCTCAAGAAATCCAAGCCTGAAAAATTATTTAGGAGGTAAGACTGGGCGCCATTTGATTGGCAGGAGCTTTGCAATCATCTGCCTTTCCACACAGGGAGGTAGCTCAACCTGTGAGCCCAAGATGGCTCCCAACAATAAAGCAGGGTGATTTTAAATAACTAATTTGCAAAGAGAGATTCTAAATGTTTTTGACAAAACAACAAAGGATGTGTTCAATGATCTTACTGTAGTAAACATCTCACCATATATACATGTATCAAATCATCGTATTGTACATGCTACACTTATACAATATTATACGTCAATTCTATCTCAGTACAGTTGGAAATAAAATAAACGCAAACAGCAAATAGATATATATCATTACGTGATAATATAGAAAGTAGTTCAAGGTACACCGTCCAGTGAAGAATAGCAAGATAAAAATTTGTATATAAGTTTCTTCATCACTTTTGTTTTCTCAAGATATGTACAGGTTGATAGGTATTTGTAGATTCATATAAAATGTATATGTCAAGAAACAATTATACTGGTTAACTTTGGAAAGAGGGAATGTAGAGACAAAGGAGAAATTTCATATTTTAGTTTATAAACTCTGAAGTGTTTAAAAATTCTCAAAGATAAAAGAGAATATTATTTGACAGTTTCTTATAAAGTTAAAATTGTCTACTTTATAATGCAGCAATACCAGTGCTAAACTTTAACCCATGATAAATGAAAGTGTAGGTACACAAAAAGATTATCCAAGAATATTTATGATAGCTGTACTCCTAACAGCAGAAATTGGAAACAACCTAAGGGTCCATCACTAGAAAATTAAATTTCAAAAAATATAGTGTAGTCATACAGTAGTATTAATACTAAGCAGTAAAAAAAAAAGTAAAGAAAAAACAGATGAACTACTAATACACAGAATAACATTGGTGAATCTCAAAAGTACACTGAGCAAAAATAATCAAAGACAACGAAATGGGTATTTTATAATTCCATTATTATGAGGTTCAAACAAAAAAACAAAATAAACTAGTGTGATAGATATCAGGCGTGATTGCCTACGGTAGGTGAGAAACTTTCTTTTTTTACCCAAGAAAGGGCAGTGGTTCCACACTTATCATGTATACATTTATCCTAACACATTAAATTATAAATTTAAAGACTTGAGCATTTCACTATATGTAAATTATGAAAAAGGAAATATAATGCTTACTCTAATGGCATTAAAATATTTTGATACATTGAGATGCCTGGGTGGCTGAATTGGTTAAGCATCTGACTCTGGCTCAGGGCATGATCCCACAGTTCATGGGTTTGAGCCCTACATCGGGCTCTGGGTTGACCGCTCAGAGCCTGGAGCCTGCTTCGGATTTTTCTATCTGCCCCTCCCCCATTCACTCCCCCTTTCTTTCTCAAAAATAAATAAACATTAAAACAAATTTAAGAAACTATGTTGATATAGTATTCAGATATAAATAAATATAAGATTTAAATACTTTGCAATATCTTATGTTAATATTTAATAACCATTACAAGTAGGATATTTATATTCCAAAATGCCACTACAGAATAAAATGAGACAAAGAAATAAATTCATAGCAAAAATATGCAAAACAGATATGAAGGTTGAAAAAGTAAACATGATAGAAGATACTGGTAGTCAAATAACTATAACATATATGAATGATATACATTTATCCAAAAAGAGTAACCAAATAAAAATTCTACAGAAAATTGTAAATAAAATATATACTTATTTTTTACTGGGAAAGTTTTTGTGATCAAATTATAAAGGAATGTTTTTGCCTAGTACCACATACGATGACTTTAAGACAAAAATTATTACTAGAGATAAAGGACACTATAATGGGAAGAGGGTCAATCCTTCAGGAAGCTGTAATAATTACAAACACATACAAACTTAACAGAGTCTCAGACTGAAGTAAAAATTGACATAATTAATTTAACAATAGTAGTGGAGTCTTTAACTGCCCAATTTAAATAATGGATGGGGGTGCCTGGGTGGCTCAGTTGGTTGAGTGACTGACTCTTGATTTTGACTCAGGTCATGATCCCACAGTCGTGGGATTGAACCCCGTGTCAGGTTCCACTCTGAGCATGAAGCCTGATTAAGATTCTCTGTCTCTCTGTCTCCCTCTCTCTTTCTGTCTCTCTCTTTCTCTCTCTCTGCCCCCTCTCCCCTACTCATGCTATCTCTCTCTAAAATAATAATAATAATAATAATAATAATGGATGAAACATCTAGACATAAGAAAGATAAGTAAACAGAAGTTTTGAAACCACCATAAACCACTTAGACCTAAGAAACAACTAATAGAATATTCCACCAAGAGTAGAAAACACATTTTTCTCAAGTACATATGGAACGTTCTCCCTAATAGAGCACATATTATGCCATAAATAGGTTTCAATACATTTAAATAGGTGTTGAAATCACACAAAGTATCTTCTTTGATTACAATGGTAAAAATTGAAACCAATGACAAAAGGAAATTTGGGAAATTTTCAAATACATAAACTGTAAACACAATCCTAAATAAATAATGGGTCAAAAGAGAAATCACAAGGGAAATCAGAAAATACTTTCAGATGAGTAAAAACAAAAAGACAACACAAGTAAACATATATGAAGTCTAGTGATATCAATGATCAGAGGGAAGTACGTAGCTATGTATGCCTATGTGAAGGAAATAATTTGAATCAATAGCCTTATATCTTATCCTAAGAGAGGGAAGTACGTAGCTATGTATGCCTATGTGAAGGAAACAATTAGAATCAATAGCCTTATATCTTATCCTAAGAAGACCAAACTAAATCCAAGGAGAAGTGAAAAAAAATACTAGGAATAAATCCTCACAAAATATGAGCAAACTAAAGTCAATAGTATATAAAAAGGATTATGTATCACGTCCAAATGAGATTTGTCCCAGAAGTGTATCAATATATGAAAATCAATGAATGTAATATACCATATTAACAAAATAAAGGGAAGAAACCACCCAAGCATTTCAATACAGAAAAAGCATTTGACAAAATTTAATCCCATTTATGATAAAAACACCATATGGTATAAACAAAATAGGAATAGAGAAAAACTTCTTCAACAGAATAAAGAATGTTTGTGAAAAATTCCCCTAAGGTCAGGAAAAAGACAAGCATATCCACACTTCACCATTTACATTCAATATTGTTCCTGAGATTCTAGTCACAGTAGTTGGGGGGAGGCGGGGAAGAAAGAGAGAAAGGAAGGAAGGAAGGAAGGAAGGAAGGAAGGAAGGAAGGAAGGAAGGAAGGAAGGGCAGAGCGGGCGGGAGGGAGGGAGGGAGGGAGGACACCAAAAAGAATAAAATATTTGGGAATAAAATTAACCGAAGTGCAAGAATTCTTCACTAAAATCTATAAAACATTGTTGAAAAAGTAAATGCAAAGATATCCTGTATTAGAATCCTGGAAGACATGATCTCATTAAGATGCCAAAACCCTTAAAATGGATCCACATATTCGATGCAATTCCAATTAAATTCCAATGGCCTTTTTTTCCCAGAAAATATCAAACTGATCCTAAAAATTCACATGAAAATTCAAGGGAATCAGATTAGCCAAAATAATCTTAAAAAAAAGAAGAACAGTGTTGGAGAAAAATCATACTTCTAGTTTTAAAAATTACTACAAAGCTCTAATACACAGTGTGGTACTGGCATAAGAATGGACATGTAGATCGGGGGAGGAGAACTGAGAGTCCTGAAATAAACGTATATTTATGGTCTGTTGATTTTTACAAGGGTGCCAAGACTATTCTATGAGAAAAAAATAGTTTTTTTTTTTCAACAGATGGTACTAGGGCAACTGGAGATACACAAGTTAAAGAATAAATTTTGATTCCAACATAAATCATATCCATAAAATTAACTCAAAAATTATCATAGACTTAAAGGCAAAAGCTATTACTATAAAACTCCTGGAAGAAAACAGAGGTGTAAATATTTGTGACCTCGGATCAGGCAATAGTTTCTTTGATGTGACATCGAAGGAACAAGCAATTTTAAATATTACATCTATTAGCTTCATCTAATAAAATATTTTTTTTGCTACAAAAGATATTTGTCAAGAATATGAAAATACAACCCCTGCCATAGGCTAAAAAACATTTGCAAATCACATATCTGGTAAAGATCTAGTTTCTGAAATACATAAAGAATTCTTACAACTCAAGGATAAAAAAGACGACCCAATTTAAAAATGGCAAGAGATTTAAACGGACTTTTCTCCAAATATAAACAAACGGCCAGTAAGCACATTTAAAGATCATCCCATGATGAGTCATCAGAGAAATCCAAATCAAAACCACAATGAGGGGCGCCTGGGTGGCTTTGCTCCTGAAGTCTCTGACATCCGCTCGAGTCATGATCTCAGGATCAGGTCATATCTCAGTGTTCCTGGGTTCGAGTCTGGCTCTGTGCTGACAGCTCAGAGCCTAGAGTCTGTTTCTGATTCTGTGTCTCCCTCTCTCTCTGCCCCTCCCCTGCTCATTCCCTGTCAATCGGTGTCTCTCAAGAATGAATAAACATTAAAAAAATATATAGTAAAATAAACTTCACAATGAGATGTCAATTCACACCCCTTTACAGATAATAGCTAGAAAGCAAACAAACAAATAAAAACCCAAAAAGCAAAAGCAGAATATAACAAGCCCTGACAAGGGTATGGAAGAACTGGAATCCTCATAAACTGCTGTTTGGAATGTAAAATTTTCAGCTGCTATGGAAAAAAAAAAATCGGCAATTACTCAGAAAGTTAAACATCAAGTTACCAAATGACCTAGCAATTCCAGACTTAAATGTATACCCAGCAGAAGTAAAAACATATGCCCCGATAAAAACCTGTACTCAAATATTCATAAGAACATTATTCATAATAGCTCCAAAGTGGAAACAATCCCAATACCCATCTACTGATGAATGTATAAGCAATATGTGGAATATACATACAATTATTAACAGTATTCGCCCATAAAAGGGACCTTTGACAAAATTCTAGTTTAAAAGAAGGCAGATACACAAAGCCAACCAGTTTACAAATTCATATGAAACGTCCAGAATGGTATCCCACCCGGCCTCCCCAACCCCCACAGGCCAAATAAGGGCTGGGCGTGAGGGCATTTATGTTACCTCTGAAATCTGGAGATAAATACTGAAAGAAAGGGTATCAGGTCTTCTGCTGAGCGACGGCACCGAGTGAGCCCCACAAGCCGTCAGCCTCCCGGTCCGGGAACAGTCTACAGGTACCCGGAAGGGACGGCGAACGCTCGGGGCTGCAGGAGACCACAGGCGGCGGGCCCTGCGGCCAGGATACCGCGAGGCAGGACTTCGCGCTTGCGCGTCCCGGCCACGACCTGGCTGGTGTGGCGGCTGTGGTCCGAGGGGTCTGTGGGCAGGGTCTGCCAGTGGCCAAACAGGCAATGGAGGACGGCCTGGTCGCCCTGTGGGACCTCAGGTTGGCGGTAGGCCAAAGGGTGCGTCGAGGAGCGGTAAGCCTTCAGGATAAACAGGGAGGGGCCGGCCGTTTGGGACTCCTCGAAGACGTGGCTCTCCTTCCTATGGAGGACGTGTAGATGCAGCCAACCACTTCTCCTGGCCCCTGGAGGGCCACAGGGTGGGCGGGCCCCCTGAGGGGGGCTGGTGCTCAGCATTGCGCCACCTGGTGGGGTGGGGGTGTGTGAATGGCTTCCCTCCTGGCATCACGCCGCAGAGATCAAAGCTCAGGCCTCTCTGTCTCCTGGCCTGGAGGCCGGAAACGGGCCACCAAACTGTTCTCGATTTTGCTGAGGTATTGTACATTCCTGGTGATGTCGTTGAAGGGACTGAGGCCGGTGCCATCAGGCACAAGGTGATAGGCGAAGATAGGATTCAGTAGGCAAAGAGGGAACGATTAGAACCTGAGGTCCCTGGGTGCGGAAAAACGTATTTTGGAACAATACTGGGAGTGTCGTTCCAGGCAAACCCCCTCAGGCATAAGGTTCCTCTTAAGAATGTGACTGACACCACCTACACCCCCTCAGGTTTCCCTCTAGAATTTAACAAAAGACCTAACTAAAAATAAGTAATAGACCACAAAAGGTATGGCCCACAGTGCTCTGGCTTCTGGCCACCCCTCACACAACGGAACTGAACCCATCAGAAATGGACCACCCAGCACCTAGAACTGTGGAGCCTAGGGCGGGATCTGAGAGGGAGCAAGGGGGAGGGGAAGGGAAAGCTGCCCAGAGCCGTATAAAACAAGGACCCTTGCTTATAATCACCAGTGTTCACTTTCAAATGTCCCCCTCTGTAAAGAGAGCTTTCATACTATTCTTCCTCTCTGATCTTACTCTCTAATAAACTTTTGCCTGCTGCTCATTTTGTGTCCATCTCTTCATCCTTCGAAGCCATGAGAAAATGAACCCGGAGTGTTAAGGTAAAAAGTCCTGCAACGGAAGCACCAGATCTTATGAGTCTAGGCCAGGTCCCATTTGTACTCTTCGGCCAGACAGTGGCCTGCTGCTTCAGTTTCCGGGGGGCCCACATCTAGCTCTGGTTGGTGTCCTTGGCCAGGTGGTCAGTGAGGGGCCGCACCTTCACGTCCTGCATTTTGTGCTTGTTTGGAGATCTGGACAGGCAGAGCACGTTTGACCCCCAGTCGGAGTTTTGGATAGGTGATGGGGAATGGCTGCTAATGATACAGGGCTTCTGTGGGGTGGGGGGTGTTATTAAATAACGATGCTGGTTATACAACATTGTGATTATACTGAAAACACTGAATTGTACACTTGAAAGAGGTGAGTTTTATGGTATGTGAATATAGCAAGTTTTAAAAGTTAAACAATAGTACCCAGAACAGCATTTAGTAAACTGCATGCTGAGTAAATCTCTGCTCAAATGAATTGGATTTGATAATCCGATCCTTTTTATGATATCTATGAGAAATGTGTAACTTTTAAATAGTTACATTAGAAAAGAAAAAGGTCTAAAAACTAGTGATCTAAGTATCCAAATTAAGAATATGTAGAAAAACAAACACAAAGAAAGTAGAAGGAAAAGGAGTCATAATTAATAAAATAGAAAATAGATCACCAACAACAACAACAAAATAAAACCCTAGAGATAATTAAAAAGATCAGAAATTACCACTTTGAAAAGTTTAGCACAGGGGCGCCGGGGTGGCTCAGTTGGTTAAGCGGCCGACTTTGGCTCAGGTCATGATCTCACGGTCTGTGACTTCGAGCCCCGTGTTGGGCTCTGTGCCGATGGCTCAGAGCCTGGAGCCTGCTTCAGATTCTGTATCTCCCTCTCTCTGTGCCCTTCCCCTGCTCATACTCTGTCTCTCTGTCTCTCAAAAATAAATAAATGTTAAAAAAAATTAAAAAAAAAAAGAAAAGTTTAGCACAAATGGACACAGCTGGCAAACTGATCAAGACAAACCAGAAGAAGCAGCAAGAAACAAATGCAATATTATGAATATAAATGAGAACTCCACGTAGAAAGATATAAAAGTAAAAAATATTAGCAATGTGGTATCAGGATACTTAAAATTTAACCAAATGAACAAATTTTTAAAAGAAAGAAATATAACTTGCCAATAGTGAATTAAGAATAAACAGAAGGCCCAAATAATCCTATTGCTAATAAATAATTTATATTAATACTGTCTCCCTGAAAATTAACACATAAGTTCAGTTAAACATTCAAGAAAAATTAATTGAAATATTTTATTTTTCAGAGAACAGAAAATGAAGAAACATTCCCCCAATTCAATTGTGAATTAATAAATACCTTGCTAACAACACCAGACTAAAACAAGGTAAGTAAAAAATTTCATCATGTTTAATGGTGAAACATTAAAAGTCTCATTTTAAAACAGGAACAAGAAGATAAATGTGCATAATTTTAGTGCTTCATTTAACAGGGTTCTAACGGATCTAGACTAAGCAGTACGGGAGGGAAGGTGATACAATTGCAGGAAAGTAAAAATTAAACCTTGTTTTCAGATGATCAAACTGATACTAGTGAATTAAAAAGATAGTTACATTTGTAACAAAAGATTAAATATATAAGAGTATATATGTATTATATTATCATGTCAATATATAATAATACCAAGCTAAATGTGATTTGGGAGAGGTGAGAGAACTCAGGGTTCTATTAATGTGGGTTATAATAATACACTCTATTTTATCAGTATTCTTCTTACTTTACACATGTATTTTTACATGTATGAAGTATTTCCTATTTCAACAAATTAGACACTAATCTGTAAACACAATAGAACAGCCTCTTCCTGTTACATGGAAAAGATACATTATGAAATACAATAAACAGAAAAACTAATGCGGTATCAGTGTCATAATTCAGATATATGATATTGCCATGAAATTCAGTTTTGTATTTAGTAAAATTATTACCTAAAAACCAAAACATTACAGGTGGTAAGTTTGTAAAAAGCTATTGTTAAGTGTAACAGAAATTATTCCAGAGCTAAACATTTGTAAACTTGAGTCACCTGAAAATACTGTTGGTCAGCATGTTTTAAGATATGGCTGTGACTGTACAGACCAATTTGGAAAAGCTTAATAATTTGTTTTCTCAGCTAGGAGCAAAGAATAATTATCCAATTCTGTATATTTATTTATAGTACAGTAAGCATTTTGATATGGCCACAGTAGTTTCATGATGATTGACACAACATAAGGAAGGGATTTATTTTTTATGTTAAGAAAAGTACCATGTTGAATATCATCTGGTAGAAGTTAATAAATAAGACCTCACACTGTGTTCTTATGATGTTAATGACAGAGTTAATGACAAACATTTTCAAAGGTTGGTACATAATTAGGTTCAGTACATCATCCAGCAAAGATCGCTTTGGGCTTAAAAGTTTGAAATCTGCCAAGACATAGTAATAAACACTGCAAGTCTGATAAATTTCCATAGTTTGAACCTGGACATCTCAATGCTTTGCTTGATGAGCTGAATGTTCTCTATAGTGGCTGATTGGTTTACACAGAGGTTGGGAAGCTTAATGATGGTATGATGCCAAGGAGAGAGAAGTTAATTTTAACTGATAATCAATATTTATGCCAGCATTCCAAATATTAGTCCTAATGTCATTTAAATACAACTATTATAAACTTACCAAAAGCAAATACCAAGCAAATATCAAAAGAATATTTATTAACCATATTATTTTCCAAAGAGTTAGCCAACCAGACATATTCCATTCCATATGCATGTACAGAACAAACCTGTATCATAAAACACTCATATTCCATTAAATAACGTGGAATGTGGTTATATTTGTGTATATCTCTTTCTTGCATAGACTAAATACAAGTGGTCTGCCTTTTTAAATATGATTAACTTTCTCCTGATGTACCACACATAGGAGTTTTTGCTTGCAAACCAGTGTAGCTTGATCAGTTTCTGCTGGAATACAAAATAAAGAGACTTTGCGAAGTCATTCAAAGGGAAACCATCAGCTTAGCTCTCAAAAGTGTTGGAAGAAACTATTAGTTTTTAATCAACATTGTAATCAATTCAAAAACTTTGAAAAGTTCTTTTCAAGTATTTAAAGAAGATATATGTGCAAGTATGATTTGATTATCTTCTTTCCAAATTGTGTCCTTGGGAAAGTTGTTTTAAGTGAATAACCTGGTCCATATTGCTAATATGAGATTGAAATCAGTTTCCAGAAATTAAATTTTTTTGCTTAATCTTCACTATATAAACTCTATTGACAATGAAATTGCATGGTTTTTTTTCAATTAATATTGGTAGAGTGAATAGAGAGTTAAAAAACAAGGTTTTTGAAATATTGTGAAAGTGAATATGGTAATGACTACTTAAAATCCTGCCCAAGATTGGTAGTCTTACATGAAATCTTTTGTGCAATATCTCAACCACGTTTGGAATTGCTTTCGTTTGGAACCCCTAATAGGGTTGTGGCAGCTGGATTGCAATAATAGTCCCAATAAGTTTTTCCTCCTAGTGTTTTCACTTTCCTTTCCAATGTGACTTTGGAGCATCCATCATCAAAAGATGGACTTTAACCACTTGTCCCTTAACTCTGGGCTGGTCCTATGTCTTGCTTTGGCCAATAAAATGCAACAAATGATAGTTGCCAGTTCTGAGCCGTGGCCCAAAAAGGCCTTGTGAGCTTCTATTTCTCCTCTCAAGCCATGAGATCAAAGCTGCTGGAGGAGTATGAGAGACAACACAGTGCAGCCAAGGCTATAGGCCTGTGAAATATCAACCCCCAAATAAGCAACATTAATGCTTACTTGACCTGTGGCTTACTGCAGATGTATGAGTGAGCCATCCTGAGCCCACCTGAGATTAATAGAACCACTCAACACACTTATGCATAAGTAAACTAAAATGAATATTTATAACGTTGCATGCACTTGCATTTTTGGTTGGTTTTTATGTAGCATTATGCAACAATGGACTACAAAGGATTACAATTGACTATCAATGGACTACAAAGACTATTGTTCCCAAAGTACTCATTGCAAAATTCTATACCGAGAATTGGCAAATTTATTCTGTAAAGCACCAGATAGTAAAATTTTAGGTTTTGTAGGCCACATGCATTCTCTGTTGCATATTCCTCTGTTTTTGTTTGTTTGTTCGTTTGTTTTTTTACAGCACTTTACAAATGTAAAACCATTTTTCGCATTTGGGCTGTAGGTAGAAAAAGGGCTGCTGTCCAGATTTGGCCCACGGGCTGTAATTTGCTGACCTCTGTTCTATATCATGCAAAGATATGATATTACTAACACAATGCAGAATAAAAGATGTTGCGGCTCAGAATGGAAAGTAATACAATAAAAGCTAATACAATTTTAAAAATAGAATTACCAAGTAGTTTTCATTTTTAATTTTGTGTTTGTCTCCAATGGGTGCTGGTAAAATTTTAATATACATCTGTTATTAACCAGCCAATTTCAAGCAATCAGAGGAGTAGCGTTGAGATGTATACAATTGGCTTACATGAGCCCTGGCTCTGTTGTACTACCTATAGACTGTATTGCCTATACTTTAGTTCAATAGTAAATATAAAAGAAATCGATTATAATCCAGATAGTGGTTTTTCCTTAAACTGACTTATTCCTTTCATTTCCCTCACCTTCCTGATCCCAGTAAGGTATGGTTGTATGACCTTTTGTCCTGGAGAAGACTACTATCTTTGCAGCTACCTTCCATGATTGACTTAATTGCATTTACCTATGACCTAGTTTCAAAGAAAAGCACTTAATAATACACTTACTTTTCTTGGCTTGATCATCTCCAGTTAAAGAAGAGGAAATTGTCTTATTTTCAGGCATGGTTATTTACAGTATTTTGAAACCTAATTAGAAAGAAAAATCTTTAAATATTATGAATCAAAAGTAGCATGTATTTAATTTCACTAAAAACTGTCAACTTAAGAACTAATAATGTCAGAATAGGTTTCTAATATTCGATATAGATATAAAAACCAATACTAAATTATGTTTAAAATGTAAGGAAATGGAACAATATACTCTTCTTCCTATGAGAACTGTCGTGATCCTATTTGGGAACATCACATATAAAAATCCTCGTTAAAAAGGGATCTTTGAACCTCTGCTTTGCAGACATTTTTGAACAGACACCTGGCCTGCCTACTAGATTTTTTAGCATTTATCATTGTAACTGTGGTCTCTAAGTCCTATGGAGATTCTGGAACCTATAATGCCTCATTTCCTATGATGAAGTTAAACTTTACTATCATCTCCATTTTTCCTCTGTTCCTTTTTGAACATTTTTTAATGGAGAAAATCAAATATATACAAAGGTAAAGAGAAAGTGTAATGAATTTGTATGTGTCCTTCAGCCAATTTCAATCAGTGGCCAATCTGAATTCTATACACCCCACTACCCTGTCTAACCTACCTACCCTTGGTCATAGTTAAGCAAATCTCAAATATAGTACTGCATTTGTAAATATTTCAAGAATTTTTTAAACATAGCAATAATACCAATAATATAATTAAGACAGCATTTAATAATACTGTCTTAATATCACTAAACATATAGTCAGTGTTTACATTTCTTCTGTTGTCTTATATGTTTTCCTGTTTTTAAAGGTTTTGGAGTAGTAACACAAGAATTACATTCAACTGAAATGTCTTTTAATTCTCTTTATAAGTTCTCGTTTTAATTCTCTATACAAGGTTTCTTTTCTCTACAGTTCATCAAGGTAGAAACCAAATATTTTGTCCTATAGAGTTTTGATATTGCTGACAACATCCTTGTTCTATACTTAATAAGTTACTCAACTGTAATTCCTATAAATCAGTATTTATTAGAAATTTAAGCTACTGAATGGAAAGATAGTAATTCTGTAACATAGAACTAATAGCTACCTCTTTTAATTTGTAGACCTAAAACGTCATTGACTTTAGAGATTAGAAATCAATTAGTTCATTTTTTTTATTTTACTAATAAGGAAATCCTTACTAAAATTGGTAAATTCATTCAATGTAAAAAGACAGCTTAGGGAAGAGTGCTATGAAAGAAAACCCTACTGCATCAAGACCAACTTATTAATGGAAAGGAAGCTATAGAAAAATACATAATTAAATTTTACTTCGTATCAACATTCATTTTTTTTAATTCAGTGAAGATTGTAGTTGAAACATAGAATCCTATTTTCTCTTCTACATGAAAGTACTAGAAAAATATAAGGAAATTAATTGTTCCAGTAATATAGAACTGGGTAACTTGGAAAAATGCTCTTACAAATTACTTCTAACAAACATATGGTTAAAATATATTTTTTAAAAATCTTCATTGAAGTATCTGAGAACTAACAAGGTAATAATGAACACTTGGCCCAAGTTCTGGTAGAAGACAGAAACCCATACGGTGAGACCAACATGTAAGACTACTTTTCCCAAGGGCAGTATCTGATGTGGGAGAGGCAGCCGAATGGCTGGGCAGTACTTGTAACAGCCACGCAAAACTTTGGAAACAAAAGATAGAATCCAAATTCTACCAAGTCTAGGTAGAAAACTACCCATTCCTACTACTGGAAACTACTGGAAAACTAACCCATTCCTAGGATTGAGACCCCAGAAGTCTGTATCTTAAGGAAAAGAATGAAATCAAACTGAAGTCAATGTGAAGACTGCCCATAGACTAAAGCTCAACCATGGATCATCTGGGTGACTCAGAATCTCACAGAAGGAAAATGAATTAAGGGGATTCTTTGCCCAGCACAAAGAGAAAGGTAACTTCACCACAAAGAAACTAAATAATAAAAATCACCTAAAAAGGAAAGAGAACAGAAACTAACCCAAAGATACTCAAGAGAGTAAAGTTACCAGATATAAACCACCTAACTATGCTTAACATGTTTATAAATATAACATTAAATTTTTAAATTTCAGAAATAAAAATTCTGAATATTGACAACTGCAGATTTGAAAAGAAGTCTTTTAGAAATCTGTGATGCAAACTGCTATATCTGTGATTCTAAACTCACTGGTAAACTTAAAAGCAGATATGACAAAGCTGAAAAAAGAATTAATAAAACAGATTCAGAAAAAAAAAAGTTCTTGAATGAACCATGCAGTAATAAAAAGATGGAAAATACAGAAGCAAGCATAAAAGTCAGTGCTCTCAACCTCACTTTCAGAAAGATGAAGTAGATGTACTTACCCCTCTTCCCTACCTCCAGTACAACAAAAAACCCTAGTTGTTATCTCTAAAACAAACATGAAATGACTTTGAAAGATGGAAAAAGTAGGCAGCCTGGATAGGCACTTTGGAACCAGAGGAACAATGAGGTGGTGAGTTTCCAAGATTTTGTTTTAGTCATATATCCTGGACTTGAAGCTGAAGAAACCAGCAACCCATCAATGCCAGTGGGTGCATGCAGATCAAATAAATCTCCAACAGAAGCCTGCTCTCTTTAGCAAAAGGACCAGGAAAAGGGCAGCTTAGCAAGAGAGAATACATTTAGATACTAACTTCTCTACTCCAGCCTAACACCAGAGAAAAAGCTGTGGCCCCTCAAAGGTGGAGTAAGGAGCCGGCCTTGCTAAGTGGTTATGAGGCACCCACCTTCCTGCTGGGGTGAGGTCAGAGGAAGCCAGGTAGGAATACAGGACTTTCACCCCACCGGTTAGAGTCAAGCCTCTTCCCTTTCGTTGTCAATGAACACTGTGTGGGGAGCCTGGACTTCGTACCTCCAAACAGCAATAATGAAGGACTGGGGCAGCGTCAATGCAGGCTTAATGGTGAATCACAACTTCCACCACAACCCAGTAGGTGTGAGGCTGCACCCTCCGCATGGGTTCAGTGGAGGCCACGTAGGAAGGAGTAGCCAAGCACTACTACCTCTCCCAGCTAAAGAGTCAGTGGAGGCCTAATGGGGAGTTGGAACCCCCACCCCTGCCCAGCAATTAGAAGTACAAAGTAAACCACAGCGACATGTTTACATACCTAGCAGAATGGCTAAAACAAGAAATAGTTTTAACACCCAGTAGTGGCAAGGATGTGGAGGAACTGCAATCCTACATTGCTGGCTGGAATGTAAAGTGATAAAGCTACTTTGGAAAATAGTCCAGCAATTATTTTTAAAATTAAAAGTGGACCGTCCAATACAACCTAGCAATTGAACCCTTGAACATATTTCCCAGAGAAATAAAAACTTATTTTCACTCAGAAACTTCTGCAGAATATTCATAGGAGCTTTGTTTATACTAGCCAGAACCTACTGGACAGCAACATGCAGAAGAATGAAACTGGACCACTTTCTTATACCATATACAAAAAATAAATTCTCAATGGATTGAAGACCTAAATGTGAGACATGAAACTATAAAAATCCTAGAGGAGAACACAGGCAGTAACTTCTTTGACACTGGCCATAGCGACGACTTTCTTTCTGATATGTCTCCTCAGGCAAGGGAAACTAGAGCAAAAACACAGTAGCCAAAACCTGCACCCTCCCCAAATGTCCTTCAGTGGGTGAGTGGTGAAACAAGTAGTGGTACATCTATAACATGGAATGCAACCCTGCAATAAAAAGGAAAAGACTAGTGATACATGCAGCAATTTCGATGAACCCCAGACTAGTTATGCTGACTGGAAAAAAAAATAAACCAACCTCAAAAGGTTATATATTGCAGGATTGAATTATTTTTTAAGTTTATTTATTTATTTTGAGAGAGAGAAAGTACAAGTGGGAGAGGGCCAGAGAGAGAGAGAGAGAGAGAGAGAGAGAGAGAGAGAATCCCAAGCAGGCTCCTCATTGTCAGCACAAAGCCCAATGAGGGACTTGAACTTACAAACCATGGATCATGGTCTGAGCTGAAACCAAGAGTTAGACGCTTAACCACCTGAGCTACCCAGGTGCCCCGCAGGATTTCATTTTATCCATTAAATAATATAATGATAATAATTGAGAACAGATCAGCAGTTGCCAGGGGCTAGAGATGGTTGAGGAGTAACATCAGGGAAATGTTGTGATGATACACAATTAAGTATCTTGATCGTGGTGGTGCTTACACAAAGCTACGCATGTGATAAAATTTCATAGAGTTATACACCTACACAGAAAAAAAGTACAGATACTGCTGGTGAATCAATAAGCTGTACAGTTTGTGCTTTTCATATTGTACTATCATTACCTGTGATGTTAACACTGGGGGATGATGGCTGAACCAGGCACAAAACCCTCCTGTATGTTTCTTTGCAACTTCCTATAGTTCTATAATTATTTTGATATAAAAAACTTAAAATAAATAAAACCATAAAGGGAAAGAAAAAAATGATATCTAGAAAATCTCCATGTTTGTGGAAATTAAGAAATAAATTATAAATGAGCTATGTAGAAGAATACATCACAATGGAACTTACAAAAAAATCTGGACAATGATCACCAATGTAAACATTGCAACATGTAGGACCCAACTAGAGCAGTCCCTGGAGGAGACAGTGTGGAGGTGGGAGAGTGTCTGTTTTAATCAGAATTCCAAGGGGAAGTCCTCTTGGAGAAAGTGATGTCTGATTGTAATGAACAGAGAGAATGTGCCAAAAGATTTTAGGGAAGAGTTATCCAGGAAGAGCTGCAGAGGTCCTAGAGTCAGGAATGATTTAGAATGACCCAGAAACGGTAACTGTAGGTAGTAATCAACTCTAGAACCAGTCCTAATGCAAAAGGGTAAATTAACAACCACAGAAAGTCTATACACTGTTTCAGCCAATTTTTATCCAACACATTCAATCCTTTGACCTGGTCACTGCTTGGAACCCTCAAGCAGCTTTTCATCACTGTGGCAGGCTAGTTTGTTAACTTGCCAGCAGAGTAAAACTGCAGGTCCTTCACAGGTTTTGCCAGAAAGCTGGCTGCTAAATTTTCATTAATTTTGGAAGCCAATTAAGGACTCGTAGTAGCTTAAAATCAACCATGGTGAGAAGATCTATACCATGAAATCAGCAAATACCAGAAATGAGGTTTTGTTTTTGTGTTTGTTCTGAGATGTGGTTGTTAAACATTTATCAGTATACTACTACCAAAGAAAGGCTCCTGAGAAGATAGGACATGAGCTGTGTCCTTAGATAGGATGTAAGGTTCCTGGAAGAGAGGATGAGAGAATTACAGATGTGGTGACTGAAATGAGCTGGGTTATCAAAGCTGGAGTGGGTTCCACTTAGAGACAAATGAACAGAATTTGATTCTATACATTGGATTATGAAAAGGAATAGAGTCATAAGAATGGAATAGTAGGTAAGAACAGATATCATTTCGGGTTAAAAAAGTTTATACATCAGTTTTTTCAAACGTATTCATTCTTAAACTCTATTTCCAACTTCTCTCTTTTGAAAAATATCACATCCTACTTCAGAGAGGAAATAGAAGAAATTGCATCTAAATTCTAATTTCTTATCACCAAACCTACAAACCAACCACATCTGTGCTTTCATGGGTGTCCCTCTACTGGCTTGTTCTGACATGTGGGGGTCTCTCTCTACTGGTTTGTCTTATCCCCTACTTCTGCTAGAGAGTTCATAACACCTTCCCTCTTGACTTACTACTTCCAATTACAATTTCAAAATTCTTATCTTACTAAAGCTCTCTTTTGTGCTCTCTTCTTAACACAATGGTTTATCTTGGCATTCATGAAGCCACACATTTCTTGGTTTAACCCCCTCCCAATAAATAGAAATGCCTTTCTTCCCGTAGTTAAGATTCCTTATGAAAACCACTTCATCAAAGCATACCCTTTACTCTCTATTCACTTATTGTGCTGTAGTTTTTCTAATGACTCATTATTATTTACATAATAATACATTTTTGTAATATTTTCCTTTGTTTTCTCTTTTCTCTGTTAGAAGGTAAAATCTGGGGGCACCTGGGTTGCTCAGTTTGTTAAGTGTCAACTTTGGCTCAGGTCATGATCTCACGGTTTGTGGGTTGAAGCCCCGCATCAGACTCCGCAGTGATAGTGCAGAGCCTGCTTGGGATTCTCTGTCTCTCTGTCTCTCTCTCTATGTCTCACACTTTCTCTACTTTCTCTCCTCTCAAAAATAATCTTTAAAAAAAATTAAAAATAATGCAATATCTGTATTGTTCACTGCTGTACTCCTACCATCGGTTAACAGTAGCATTAAATAGAAGTTTCTACACTGATGAAAATGTTCTAAATCTACACTATCCAAAAAGGCAGGCATTATACTAGCCAAGCCACATAATCACGTGGAATTACTGTTAATCAGTTGAAATCTGGCTACTCTAACCCAGAAATTGTTTTTTTGTTTGTTTGTTACATTTTAATTAATTCACATTTAAACAGCCACATGTGGCTAGGTGCTACACATTGGACAGCACAGAGCTACCACAGTGCCTTCCACGTAGGAGGGGTTCAGCATGGTCGTGCTGAAAATGAAAGAATGCATGAATGAAAAATAAATGTATGAAAGAATGAAATACTTGCAATCAGTTTATAGACTATACATTTGGCTTATATTTCTGGCATTGGTTCTGTTATTAAGGTTTTGGTTAGAATTTTTACTTGTTTCCATACTTAAACAGCATATTACACAAGGCTTTTGTTTCACCACGTTACACTGGCATCTTAGCAAATCACATATTCCTCAAAATGTGTTTACTTCATCAATACTAAAACAAGATTTCTGAGCTGTTTGTCTCTCTGGACAGAAAACCCACTCACTTTACCCATTTCCTCTCATAATTTTATTTGTACTTGGCTTAAATATTCTTAATGTGAAATATTACATAGCAACATTAAAGTAAACACCTGTATTCTACAAGGCAGACTAAGATATAAGTGGTTAATAATAACATTCAAACCTCATTACACTCCTCAGTGGTCATAGTTCACTTCTCCCTCACCAAAAATTAACACCATCAAAATTATAATCCCCATGGCTCCAGTTTATTTTTATTACCTATGTATCTCAAAACAACATACTGTATCCTCTTGATTCAGAGTTTTACAACTTTAAATGAATGATACTACATTCTGCAAATCATTCTACAGCTTTTTTTATTGTTTAGTACATTTTTGAGATTTATCTGTTTTTACACCTAGGTGTCTTTCATTCTTTTTCAAAACTGCTGCATAGAATACCACTGTTTTAGTACACCGTTCTTCTATTGATGATCATTTCAGTTGTTTTCAAACATTTTCACTATTACGACCAAGCCTACTATAAGGTTTTTAAAGTTTATTTATTTATTTTGAGAAAGAGAGAGAGTGGACAGGAACAGAGAGAGAGAGAAAGAGAGAGAGAGAATCTCAAGCAAGCTGCGTGGTATCTGGGAAAAGCCCAATGCAGGACTCGAACTCGAACCTTGAGATCATGATCTGAAGTTGGACACATAACCCACTGAGCCACCCAGGTGCCCCTCTACTGTCGGTTTCTTACATACTCTTCTTTGTGTCCTATACTAGAGTATCTCTGGTGTATACACATGATAAAGTACATTCTGGGTTGTGGGCTATTTTTTGTTAACCTTCAACAGTTCTAAATATAGCCCTTTGTTATTAATGCATTACAAGGATCTTCTCCTGGTTTATTTCAGTGTTCCTATTTGAAAATATTTTTAATGGAAATAAGCATATAAGTCAGTGGGATCACCCACTGCTCAAATCCACAAACAATAGCAAAAGTCATTAGTTAGACAATTTAGAAACTCATCCTAAAAACTTAGAAACTTTAAAGCCTTAAAGCCAATGATAGTACCATATACTCTTCTAAAACCTAATAAATCATATTTATATAGTTCATCTTTGTAAGATGCTGTTTCTTTTTTGTCTATGTTATTTTCATGGTTTTGATAAGGATATGAAATTAATGTGCTACTTTCCTATTCTTTCATATCCTCATGAAAATATTAATCAACTTTAGAGTATCCTAAGTCATCTCAGTCGCCATGATTACTTCACACATTCTTTTCAGTAATCAGTGCAAACATACGAATAGTCTTCTAGTAACTGTGGAAAACATATGTATTTGTTTTTTCTTACTGGATTTATCTATAGTTCAGCTGATTTATTTTATAATAAATTAAGTATGCCCAATAATGTTTGGAAATCTACATTCTTTTCACAAAGAAGATTTTAAAAGGTTTGACAACAGGAAATACCTCATAAACTGTTGAAATGTTAAAAAAAAAAGGGTGCCTCAGTGGCTCAGGTCATGATCTCACAGTTCATGGGTTCGAGCCCCCATAGGGCTTTGCACTAAAGTTCAGAGTCTGCTTTGGATTATGACTCCCTGTCTCTCTGCCCCTCTCCACTCATGCATATGCTCTCTCTCTCTCACTCTCTCTCTCTAAAAATAAATAAACATTAAAAAATTTTAAATGCGTACTTTTTCCAATTTTTAAACCCATAACATAACCGACATTTCAAATGGAAACCATCAACCAAGGAAGCAAACAGGAATCAGAGTCAGCGTCCTGGCCAAAGTCGGTAATCAGAGATTTGATCATGACTGGGCAGAGGACTGATCGATTCAGTAGTGACTGAGACTAAAGATCTAAAATGTCTAAACCAGATTGCCAGTTATATTAGTTCTTCTTTAGTTACATATAAGAAAACTCAATTTAAGCAAAAACAAAAAATAAAAACCCCACAAAACGCAAACAATACAACATAAAAAATATTTATGGAAAAGATACTGGACAATCAGTGGGAAATATCAGCTCTCCATCTATATATTTTTTTTTAATTTTTTTAACGTTTATTTATTTTTGAGAGACATAGAGACAGAGTGTGAGCAGGGGAAGGGCAGAGAGAGAGGGAGACACAGAGTCTGAAGCAGGCTCCAGGCTCTGATGAGCCGTCAGCAGAGAGCTTGATGTGGGGCTCGAACTCACAGACCGTGAGATCATGACCTGAGCTGAAGTCGGACACTCAACCGACTGAGCCAACCAGGCGCCCCTAGCTCTCCATCTATAACAGAAGCAGGAATACAGCGACTCGGATGTCATCAGCATTCTGTCTTGGCCTCTGATATTCTTTTCATACTCCTTCTAGTTTTCTTTCTACAATTTGACTTTTTCCATGTCTCCAAAATCTCTGCTGACACCTCCTGAGATCAAGATATTATAGAGCTTCAGCCACCCACAGTGATGCTGACTCTTTCTCAAATTTGATTCCAGTTATCTTTGGGGGGATTTTAATTAGCCTTACTTGGTCCAAGTGCTTATGTGACCCAGTCAATTGTTGCTGGGAGGTCAGGATACTATTATTGTACGAGCTTAAGTCTGTTCTTCATTCCTGGCCACAGTTATGGCCAGGGATGAGACTACTGTCAGCAAAGTTGCCCTCACTATAATGTTGCAGATGGTAGTGTGGGGGAAAGGATAGGAAAATAAGTCTAAGCAGACATTCCCAGGGGCTCTATTCGAAAAATGGCAGGCAGACTAACAAGCTGTGATTCTACACAGAAGAATATTTTGGTAATCATGCAGAGATGTTTCTAACAGTTTGAGTTTTTCCAACAGTGAACAAAGCTATGTGGTGAGGTAGAAAGCATTATGTAAATAAAAGAGATTATGGATAAAGTATAAAATCATTTATTAAGTGTTATATAGGAAAGATTTGGAAAAGTCTAAGCGACTGGGCTGCATTATATTCTAAGATCAACTTTGATACTTGATAATGCTTGATTTATTTCATTTTAGCCATTCATTGATTCGTTTAGCAGTTTTAACTCATATGTTGTTTATGTCATTGTGCTACTTGTTTAGGATACAAAAGAATGAGACATATTCTGTGCCATCAAGGTATTCACTAATTTGGTTATATATTTTTAGTTAATACCAACAAACTTTAACACGGGTTCTAAAAGTTACATGTCCGTGAGATAATAAAAATATCCCTCGGTGTATTCCTGAGACCTCTTGCCTCCTTACCACATGTTCCACATATATTCTAGCCATAAAGTCATCAAACAAGCCATATACTTCCATGCTGCATGCCCTTACATATTCTTTTTACTCCCCCTTTCCTTAGGTGCCTAATATGATGTCTCCTTTTACTTCTCACCACAAAACAAAGTTACTTACTCCCGCCTATACTTTGTTATTACTTCACTATCCTACTGTACTTACCATAGAATTTCTTAAATAATTGTGCATGTGTTTCTTTTTTTTCCCACTGAATTATGAGATGGGAGAGGATAAGGATGTTATCTTATTTAGTTTTTATAATCAAAGTGCAACACAGTAAAAACTCAAAAAACTGATTGTAACAAGATGGGGATAGTGAACATTGGGAAATTTTTGAATGAAATATGATTATAAAAATCAAAGTTAAAGTTATTGTTAATAACAGAAAACAAAATAATTGACATTTACATATATTATAAAGACCCTAGAGATGACATTTGCTCATAAAGTAGCATAATCTTGCTTTAAACATAGAAAAGATTCATATTTATAATAAAGTATAGGTCAATATTCCAATCACACATTCTAGGAAAAACCTTTCAGTTTTCAATATGCAATCATTATGATCATTCTTTTTTTATTGAAGTATAATTAACATACAATGTAATATTAGTTTCAGGGGAACAACATATTGATTCAGCAGTTCTATACATTACTCATTGCTTACCACGATAAGTATAGTCACCATCAGTCATCAAATAAGGTATTTACAATATTATTGACTATACTCCCTATGCTGTACCTTTCATCTCTGTGACTTATTTATATGTGGGATCTAAAAAACAAAATGAACAAACAGAGAAACAAAAACAAACACAAACCCAGACTCTCAAATACAAAGAACAAACTGGTGGTTGCCAGAGGGGAGGTGGAGGTGAGGTAATGGGTGAAATTGGTAAAGGGCATTAGGAGGTACAAACTTCCAGTTTCGGAATAAATAAATCATGAAGGTGCAATCATTATAATCATTCCTGACAACCATTTTCAAAGTTATTTCAAGAAACAATGAAAAAAAGTTTGTCAAAAAAAGCTCAACTATTAAAAACAGATAATCTTATTCAACATGCATTTATCAACTATTGACTTTCATCTTAACCCAAGGTCCAAAATTTAAAAACTCTTAGTGTAGAAAATTGATAGTACCACAATAGTGATAGAAGAAAGAATAAATTCTGCCTTATGTGTTGCTTTCACAAAGAACATCTTTTGTTCTAATCTTTTATTCTTTATTTTATAATATATAGATTATATGTATTATATATTATATGTTGTGTAACATATAGATTATGCATAGTATAGAGACCATATAGATTATTTTGTGGAAACGTGGAAAGGATTGCCGAAAGGCAAAGAAAATTGCAAAAAGACAGGCATTTTTTCCACATCTTTCCCACACATATGGATAATAATTTCGTTTGTAAATCTTTAAACTCTATTCCTCTGATTCCTAATCTTTTCTCTCTGTCTTTGATGAAGTTCTATTGACTTTATATTATGTTTGTACTACATCCAATAGATTAGAGTTAAGATGCATTAAATATTACATCTCATGGTTTTACTAAAGCCAAATACATTTGCAGAAAGATTAGATATCATCTTTCTCTACAAATCAAATTAGAACTGAAAAAGTCAGTTTCCACACATATATTCACAAAGAAATCATATGTCATATTCTGAATTTGTCTAAGAGATGAGCCTTTCACCTTCTGGTAATTACTTGAGACATAAAGAATGACAAGCAAGTCAAATCAGCTTTTACGATGTTAAATTATGTCATAGGTCAATATCATGTATTAAGTTACCATTTCACATCAAACAGTTTTACATTTTACATTTGGTGACAAAATATTAAGTACAGTCATTCATATTCAAGGACTACTTTATATAAAATGGAAAACAGCAAATACTTCTAAAAGTGGCCCCCTCGAAACTCTTATGGAAGAAATACTTTAATTAGAAAATACTATGTCATTTTACTATGAAACAGCTTTTGCTCCTGAAGGAATGTACCTTTCATTTTATTTTTTTTAGACTGTCAATAACTATTGAATACTTCCACCCATTTCTGATAGAGATTTTAAAGTTTTCTTGAGACACAACCCCTCAACTCCAAAAGTTTCCATTTATTTGGAGATATTATTACTAACTTTCTGAAATAGCTAGAGGAGTCTTGATGCAAAGAAAACAAAAATGAGAGCTTGAACTTAAAACATACCTCATATGCTCTTACTCTCACAAACACCTATGCAGTAGGTAGAATTACTGGCCCGGTTTTGCCAGTGCCTTGTAGCTGGGCCACGGAGAACTGGATTTAGCCCTGCGGTCTATCATCATGCTGTTCTCTAGGGAAGTATTATAACCAGTGTTCACAGGGTGAAACAAAAGTAAGAACAATGTTCTCAGGACACTTCGGTGCGCTATTATGTACGGTAACTCTTTAAAATAAGAATGAAATGTGCACTATTTCCCAATCCTTTGTAAAACGTAAACCTAATTTTAGTAGAATCAGGAGAAATGATTACAAAGTCTGTGAGACTACAGAATTAGGCTCAAAATCAAATAGATTAAAAGCTTGGATGTAAAAGAAAAAACAAACAGCTAGAGGAAACTTTATTTAAAAATAAGATGAGGGGCACCTGGGTGGCTCTGTTGGTTAATCTGACTTTGGTTCAGGTCATGATCTTACAGTTTGTGAGTTGAGCCCCGCATTGGGCTCTGTGCTGACAGCTCAAAGCCTGCAGCCTTATTCAGATTCTGTGTCTCCCTCTCTCTCTACTCCTTTTCTGCTCATGCTCTGTCTCTCTCAAAATAAACAATTTTTTTAATAAGGTCAGAAAGGTCTCTGAGCATAACACCAAAAAATACATAAAGTTCTAGAGTTATGAATCCATAACAATTTAAAGCCATCCAACTATTTAAAAAAAAAAAAACTCTCATATCAGGAAGAAATTCTTAAAATGTGGATAACAAAACGTTTCTGGCTTAATATACATATAGAGAAAATTGGTGAGAAAAAAAATGAAATTTTCAAACAGAAAAATGACCAAAGAATGTGGAACTAACAATCCCTAGACACAGACTAGGTGGGTGTCTAGGGATTGTTACTGAGGAAAGAGAGCAAATTAATATGGAAAAAGTATTTAGTTTTCAGCAATTTATATGGTAAACCTTTTCTGCAGAAGTTACAATAAAGTAATAGAAAAATCAAATTATTGCACAGCAAAAGGTAATACAGACAATGCAAACTGAACAAAGAATGTCTATACTGTAGATGGATATATTACCTGAATCCTATAGGGGAGAGAAAATAATATATAATAGAAACAGTATATATTTCTCTTTGGTAAAGGAAACCATAATTTTTTAAAAAGGAACCTCTTTTAATCAGGGAACCATACTTAATGAAATAGGAAATGTAAAGAAAAATCACTTTTATTTAGACATTTTTTTAATTCAGGTAACCATGTTATGAATCATTTATCTTCATTAGTCATTTAAACTAGAGGATGTAGAATATTTGTAACCCACAGAAACAAAGAACCTATTTGTTAATCAAAGTAAATTTAAACTTGAGATCGCCTCACTGATACTGTTAGATTATATTTGCTATGTTTTGCTGTAATTCCATGTAAAAAGATAAGCAACTTCTTGGAATTTTTTTTTCTTTCCCACCTAGAATGTAAACTTTGTTTTTCAACAATTTTGGTATACATACAGATAATTATGAATGTATAATCATATTAACATATATTATGAATAATGGTAAATTTCCTGCCGAACTGGTGGGATGGGACCACCAAGTTGGAATTTAGTTGATTTAGAAGGAAATTTTAAGTGTGGTATTCTTTATACAGCTCAGTTTGTAGACTAAGATCCAGGCTTTCTATATCAATAGAAGTACATTATTAGTGGAAAAAGTTGTCTAATGGAACCATAGGTTTCACTTAGGAGTGGCAGTAGTATATTTCTTCAGCCTTAATGTTAATATTACCCTTTCATACCTTCTCCCCATACACACAAACACACGTGCACACTTATCCACCATTCTTAGGTATACATATGAATAAGGGCTCCTCTTCCTAATTTTACACACTCTAGGATTCTCAGCAACAAAGAAATTTCTTTTGAAAAACAATCCTAGTAACTTACCTAAAGAAGGACTGAATCTAGCAATAAGGAACACATTATCTCCATGCTGTTTCTATCTATAGTTAATTTATTTATGTTTTACTAAGAGAAAGTGTGAAAAATATTTTGGAAAATTGTTTGCCCTTTCCCATTGATTTAATTGCTTCTTAAAAAGTATCAACAAGCAGGTGCCTTGAAATTGTTCAAATCTTTTGTCTATTAAGGAAATAAATGTTTAGACAACTCAGTTACATTGATTAATGTGGTATTAAGGTACATAAAATATGACCTTCCTACAGGTTTATTTATTGCCTTCATAAGAAAGGCTCTGATATTATCAACTATTCTGAGGTTATATTTGAATAATGAAGAAACTACTCAGTGTTCATTAACCTTCATTTAGAAATTTTGACAACACTCACCAAGATCTGTTTTGTTTATTCTTCTAATGCAAGACTGTTCATTCTGCCTGTCATTGTGATGAACTTTGTAGGGTTTAAAGGCTGAATAATCTGAGAGGAATCCTGAGCTTTCCCATAGAAGATACTTCTAAAATTCTATTGAGAACTGTTACCTAGTGCTGATATTTCTGCCTTTGGAAAGGAATTATCCATACATTGGCATGGAGCCTCCAGAGTGTATCTGATTTTTATTTATCCAGATTCCCTAAATGATTTTCCCCAAAATGCAACTACTGGATTAATGCAAAGCATATGTTACTAAATAAGAAAGAATTCTAGTTCATATGAGCTACCAAGTTAAAATTTAATAAAAACTGAAAGACTAACTCTTCCTTGAATATGGCCTCGGTAAAAGGTCACACTTTTTTCCCTCCTATAGGTCTTCAAACACTAAATTGAAAACAGGTAATGTGCTGCCGCCACTAATGCCTTCACCCCTTCACTCAGCTTTCCCTTCTTAGGTTCTTTACCAGAGCCCACTAAGTCATCTGAAGGGAAGGAAAATATGAGACTGAAACTATCCAGAATATAAAGAAGAATAGGGTGAAACTTGACAATGAAGCTTTATTTCCCTCTAACTACAGCTTTAAGCTGTTACTTGAAAAAAATTAATAAAATACTGAGGTTTCCTATTACATGTTTCATTCTACACAGAAATGTACCTTAATAGCTTTCCACTCCATGACTGGCCAGTAATTCAACACAAGAGATTTCTTTGTATGAAAAGGTATACTTTCCTACACTTTTGAAAAAGAAAATCAAAATGGACGTCACTGTGAGGTTATCATTATGCCATGGGGGGAGAAAGTAAGTCTTCTATTCATGATTCCATTTTTGAAAGATTTTAAAATACAAACATTTGGGTTTTTTTTTAATTACTGTGATTTAGCCAAGATCTCAATACAAGCATTACTTAGTTATGTTTTCTAGGAATTATATGATTTTCACTGCTAAATTATTTAAATTGTTAATGTTCAGTATAGAAATCAAAATTCAACCAGTGGTATAGCTCTTTAGTAATATTAAGTCACACTGGAAAATTAAGCTTTACAATAATTTCCTTTCTTATTCTTAAATTATCAGTTAAGAGAAACAGTTTTTGTTTGCTACAATACAAACCAAAGATAGAAATAAAAATAAATAAATAAAAGCACCCAGTAAGAAATCTGCGCTTAGTGAAATAACAGACAAATAGAGAGCAAATGTGTAACCATCTGGAGAATAAGAAAATCAAAAGTAATAGGCAGCATTCAGAATTTATTACAAAGAAATTATGCCAAGAGCTTCTTACTGCAGTTTTCTATGGAAATGTTCAAATGAGTGGATAAAGAAATACATTATATACAACATATTTGGGCCCTACTGGTATAATTTTATACATGATCTCATGGCATAATATTTGCTAAGTAATCTAAATTAGCTTGGCTATAAATGCTGTCATACTGATTGAAAACTTGCTATCACACCACAAACAGCCAGTCGTAATAAATGACACAGTTTGGTAGAATTGTCTAGAGCCAGAGGGATATGATATTGGGTCATCTTTGACAGTGTGTTATAAAATGCAAAGAAATTAATAAATCTAAAAGCAACTGAGATTCCAAACAGATACAAAATAGAGGGTAGAAAAGAGAGGAGACATCATGAAAACTAAATAGGTCAAACCACCAAAGTTCATCATCATCTTAAAGAGGGCTACAAGGTGAAACCCAGAATGGTTCCCGCCATCGTCACAAGTATAATTTTGACAATTCCACTCCCATTTGATACTTCAGAATCTAGATGGAGAAGGAAGAGGAAGAGGAGAAAAAATAAAATGGTCTCTCCCACTGTCTAAATTAACCCTTCAAAATGTATCCTGATATCAGCATTTCAGAAATCAAATCCAATTACCAGTTGGCATTTTCCTGCTGCATCTTTGGATGTAGAAATTATTTGTTTTCTCTTTGAAGCCACGGTGCATGGCATGTGTTAAGTGGCCAAAAGATATTTATTGCATGGAATTCTTTAACTCTGTGTGAGAGAACATCTCCAGAATCTTAGTTTGAAGTGGCGATGATTAAATTTCCGAGCCTATTTTCTAGAGCCATGCTGTCCTATACTAAAGATACTATCCATGTTAAATTTTAAAATTAAAAATTCCATCCCTTGGCTATACTGGTCATCAAGGACTCAATGACCACAGGTAGCTAGTGGCCACTGCATTCTGGAACAGTACTATCATTGTAGAAGAGTGTTCAGACCACACAGTTGTAGAGCATGTCAGTGGCATATGATAATTTTCCATACATATTTTCTAAACTCCATATTCGTTTATTCATTCTGAAAATATTCATTGAATATACATTATATGCTAGGCATTGAAGACACAAAAATGAACAAGGCCCCTTTTTAACCATTTAGAATCTTTTGTGGAAAGACATTAGTCAATAGAAGACACAATCCAGTGCCATCCCAGAGGGTTGATTGGAGGAGAGCATTATTTGGAGCAAAATAATGATCAAGAAGAAGACTACTAATCAAGGTGAATATTTTTAAAATTAAGCCAGATGGAACAGAAATGGAAAGGAGAAGAGAGGACCAAAAGGTATTTGAGAGGCACAAATAGCATGATTTGATAAGAAATTGGATGTGGTAAGTCTAGAGTAACTCCCAAGTTTCTGGCATGAGAGAATGAATAGATGGAAATGCCATTATCTTCATTTGGGTCTATGTGAGGAAGAACTAGTAGGATTTAGAGGAGAGATGACTATTTTAAGTTTATATGTGGGTGCTTTATAATGCTATATGTGTGCGACATTCTTGAGAAGATCTGAGGTGAGCTAGAGTTTTTGGTACTAACATTGTGGGGTCAGTAGTTTGATGAGTTCACACAACAACAAAGAAAGGAATGCTGGCAGTGATAGCCAAGAAAATTAATAACATTATCAATTTCTTAAAAATTTGCAGGGAAAACAGAATGAATGGGATCATAGAAACCAAGGCAAAAGAGTGTTAAGAAGGAGCCAACAACTGAAAAAGCTTCAAAAAGTTACATAATAAGATAAAAACTAGGAAAAAAAGTCCATTTAATGTGGCAATAGGTCATGAATGACCTTAAATTACAGTAGAAAAGTTAGATAGCAGGAAGCCCTACTGAGTGAAGAAATAGAAAAGAAGAAAAGGCATGACTAGACCACTCTTTCCAGAAAATGTACAGATACAGGATGGAAAGAGGTGTACATGAGTTGATAGGTAGATACAAGGGGGTATGTTTATTTTGTTTTCTGGTTCTATTGTGGAAAAGGCTTGAGCATTTAGTTTAAAAGTTGCCATGTCCATAGGCTATGCATATAATGGGTTCATCTTAGCTTGTTTGGATTAATTGCAGCTTATCTCCAGAGCTACTGACCCTTGGCCAATGCTATGGAATGCATTAACTAAAGATAAATGATGTTTTGAAACCATGGGTCTGTGAGTTGTTTCAGAGCAGGATATATCAGCCTGCCAGCACTGTTTAGTAATAATAATTGGATTTATAATTACATCTAATTTCGATAGAGCCTGGGGAAGGGGAACTTTCAAAGTAAAAGCTGGAAACATAGCTAGAATATGTCTACATGAGGAGTTCATTACAAAAGATCTCCACCAGGAGCAGATTTGAGTTTCCTGCTACAGAGGCGGCTCAGATGTGCACCAGTAGTGCTTACAGACCTGTCTGCACAGACTGAGAGCACCTGTATGACCCAGAGGTGGGAGAATAAAGAAATCTGTGCCTGCAATCCCTGGACACTTTTCCATGCATATATTCTGTTGTTTCTGTGCTATATCTTTTGCCTGCAAAAAAGTCGTTCTGAGAGCACAAACTGAGATAAACAGAGTTCCCTAAGTGGTGGAACACTAAAGGTAATTAACACATAATTAACACTGGCTAGCACAATGTTACTAGCAAAAATACTCTGCTCTTTGTCAGTCTGTCAAAGAATTTGTCACAACTGTCATTTGGGGGCTCAACGATTAAAATTCCTGAAGATAGTTTTCTCTTCAAGAAAAAATTTATAAAGTCTTATTTCCACAAAACAAACTTAAAAGAAAAATATTATACAGTTTGTCTGTGAAACATCTTACTAACCATCAGTGATACCTGAATGACTGATTTTCCATGCAAACTATTTCATTCAGTTTAAGAGAAGCAGTCCATTTTAGGTACTCATACCCTCTTGGTTGTATTCTTCCACTGCCTTTTCAACCATCTCACCACCACTCCACCTTCGCCATGTGATTTCAAATGCCCAAGGCACCTCATCCATTTCACTGGCTTGTGCTTACATCCAAAGTTTTTCCGGCATCCTAATGATGGATTAAATCCCCTTGGTTCACACTGAAAGGTCTTTTAATTATCTCTGCTCACATAAACATCCTATAAGTACCCACGAAAAGAGGCCAGATGGTAATGTTCATAGATACAGATTAAGGTTAAACAGAGTTATAGAGTGATGAAAGTAGATTATCAGACGGTTTAATCAAGTGCCAAGGAATGTATCTTTTAAATCTGTAAGATATGGAATTAAATTCCAGATGGGCCCCTTATCAGCGATATGATCTTGAGAAGACTACTTCATGTATGTGAGCATCAGTCTCCTCCTCTGGAAAATGGTAAAAACTATAATGTCTCCAAGCATAGTTGTGAGGATTAATATAACATATATATGCTAACTGTTTAGTCCACTGACCAGCATATAATTAATGCTCAATAAATAGCCATGATTTAAATTCAGTGAATGAGAGTTCACTAACAAATTATATATTCATAAATATAATCTTAACCTGTCCAAATCTCTCTATATCTCAGTTTTCTTATAGGAGGGTAAAATTAAATTGACCAAACAATTTCTCTGAAAATTGAGAGACTGAATACACAGAGGGAAAGAGGCCAGACCATACGTACAAACAGAATCCTAACCTACAACCTCTACGCCAAACCACAACCTGGGCAGTAACCAGCCTGGAACAGTCAGGCCCTTGTCAGTTACTGCCAGCTTCCCTAAGATCTGCCTGCACTTACAACTCAGGACCAATCAGAGAAAGCCAGATAAGCCCTTCAAACCAATCACAAAGAATATCCTGCTCCCAGTTAGCCCACCTGCAGCTTCAACAGCCTCCAGTCAGAGCATACCTAAAGTCTTCTCTTCCCTTCCCCCCTAACCCCCCTAGAAAACGTTCCCACTCCCTTCTGCCCTACACAAATGATTATGGTGACTCCCTTACTATTGTAAGCCCTGGATAAATAGCCTCTGTTTATTTTCATTGGGTGGTTTTTGTATCCATAGCATTATAACTGAGGTTAAAAGTTCAGCACCAATTTTGAAATTCCATATATTTTTATTAGTGTTATTATTGTGCAGAAAAAGCAGACATCATGATCATTAAGGCTCACCCATGTAACCATCTGCTTGTGGATGTACTACTTTTCCACCAGGCATATAATCCAAAAGCTTGTGATCAATCCAGTTCTCTCCCTTACATCCTTACTGTAACACAGATTCTTCAACTACTTTGAGTATTCCAGCTGCTTAATCTCTATGCTTTTCCCTTCTTACCATACATTTTTCTGCTTTCCATTTTGTCTGGAATGTCTAGCATTTTAGCAATTCTTAAGTCAATATTCTCATTAACCTTAAGTTTCATATGCCTAGATAAACTCTGGGTAGACAAGTACTGTTTTTATTTGTCTTTCCCCCAGAAACTCTCCTTCTTCTAAAAAGAAGGAATGTTCCTTTCTTCCGAGAAATTGCTTGCTCACTCCATGCACATGTTTCAATGGATTGTGGGCAACCCCAGTAGTCCTAACCCCAACATGGATGCTCTAGGAACAGGCAGGTGAACCAACTGGGATCCAGGGGACTCATCGCAGGGCATTTTAAGATTTGTTAGCTACAAGGTTGGGAATTTATGAGTTCAGAGCTCTTGGCAATCATAGTTCCGGGCTAGTGGAATAAGCCAATGTGAGAATGAAGTCCATAAGTGGAAGGAAAAAGAGTGTGTGCAGATATCATTCACTGCTTTTGGGAATGGAGAAGAAAGAACAAACACTAAGGATGTAGTGACAGTTGAGTCTGGGATTATGTTCAATCTGAGTCAAGAGCAGAAGAGAAAAGGCTGGGTTGTGTGTAAGAGCTGTGACAGGGGCTCTTGGGTGGCTCAGTTGGTTAAGTGTCCGACTTCAGCTCAGGTCATGATCTCACAGCTCATGGGTTCAAGCCCCACATCGGGCTCTGGGCCAACAGCTCAGAGCCTGGAGCCTGCTTCGAATTCTGGGTCTCTCTCTCTCTCTGCCCCTTCCCTGCTCATAATCTACCCTTCTCTCTCTCTCTCCCTCTCTCAAAAAAGAAAGAAACACTAAAAAATAAAAAAAAATAAAAAAAAAGAGCTGTGACAGTTATCAACATAATGGGACTTCACCCAGGTAAAATTGATAGATTAATGTTCAGACTCATAGTTTTGATAGTTCTGGAAATTAGCTGGATATGGTTAATAATAAAAAGCTTAAGAAGGCAATAATAAAATAAGTATGTATTCAGGATGAAGTATTCTATATTCAGGATAGAAATGCACTAGTCTCACATATAAATGTCTACAGTATAATTTAACATAAACTGAGAGCTCAGAATCCTTCAGGTTGTTGGCTAATTGTTGACCTCACAATTAGCCATTCATTTGTCTTTGAGTTCTTAACTTTGGTAAGTGGTGTCCTAAAATCTATTTGCCACAGCAGGACCTAGAAATGACTGCGGGGGGGGGGGGGGGCGGGATACCTCTTAGAATGCTACATTTGGGTCAAGATGCCTAAATAGATCAGCAATAGTAAGTAGGCTTGGGAGGTTACCAAGTCAAATCACAAATACTTACTGAGCATTCAAGGATGTGAAGAAAGAAATTGAAAATGCTTTGAATTGAAAGTGAGGAGACCCTTAGTCTCCTGGATCTGAAGCTTGCTAATTCTCAGACCTTGGCCAAGTCATGTATCAGCTGTGTGCCTCATTTTCCTCATCTGCAGAAAGGAAGTGTTATTGTGGGTCATCTGATTTGAGGTGCTGTAGAACAAATAAAATTCCCAGCCCCTGCCCTAAATAGGTGTGCCGTATTTGGGCAGACACTGGACAGATAAAACATCAAAAGAAGAAAAACAAATAGCAATTCAAAATAATACTACATGAGCCACCACAAGGAGGCCTTATAAGCAAAATAAAAGGTAGAAATAATTATTTTAAAAGAATAAGAGCCTAGGGATGCAGTTCCAGACAAAGTGAAGTACAGCTGGGTGGCCAGTGGAGGGAGACTTTACACCCCTTACCCACGCCACGGTGATTTTTCTCAAACTCGCCGAGTGTCAGCCTTACCTCAGCCTCCCGGAAGGGACTGATTAAGGATTGACCCGAGTGGGGTGTAACTTGGGGCGCAGCCCTGGACGCTGCCCGCGGAGCCGTGCAGGCGGCCAGAGGAGTGCGCAGCGCCGACTCCCCGACTCCGCCTGTCTCCCTGCGCCGCCCCTTCCCACCCCGCCGCCTCCGCGGCGCCGGCCGAGGCCCTCGGGGTCGGTTACCCGGTGTCCGGGCAACCGCGGGCGGGAGGCGGCCCGCCCCGGATCTCCGGGCGCGCGCTCCCTGGGCCTCCCGAGCGGTGGTTTCCGCCCCAGACCAGGCCATCTGGGGGCTCCGAGCGCCTGGCCCCCCGCGTGCGGCCACGTCCGTGCGCTTTTCCCTTTGGAACCTACGTGCCCCGCCAAACTCCTTGTCCTTTTTACTGAAGAGGAAGGTGTGGGCACAAGTCAATGCTTTTCCTACAGTACTTATTTCTAGAATCAAAGGACCAGAGTTCAAACTAGAAGATAGGAGGACTTTGTATCTTACTCTCCAAAGGCGGTTTCTGGTATCCTCGTTATCATTTCTATCAAAAGGAAGCCTTCCAGCGTGTTTCCTTGCCTCTTGGTACAATACAGGAAAGACACTAAGTGGTGCTCCCTTTGCTTTGGTTGTTGCTTCTAAGGTGACTTTAGTATTGAAAAACCTGAACAAACTATTAGGAATGAAAGGGAAACTTTTTTGTGTGTCCAGGGCTTGAGGTGGGGAAAGCAATGAATTCAAGTCATTTGTGTAAAGGTCTATCTCTAATAAAAGCCAATTTTTGAAGTACAACCATCTCACAAAGTATAAAATATTTGTTTCCTCTTCAGTGAATATAAATAATGTGATCTGAAACAGCGTTTAAAGTCACTAAGACCTCACCAACTAGCCTTCTTGTATGAAACCAACCACTAGATGATAAACTAAAGATGGTTTAAAACATAGCATCATGATAAGAATTAGTATTCTTATACAGACAAATCATATTTCCAGGCAACACTGGGAACCGGCAAAGGCCTGCCAAGGTGATGTGATCAAAATCTATTACTTTAAGAGGCAATTCAATTAGTAATCCTTCACAATGGTGGGAAATCTGCAGGGCCATACCTGGAATAAGATCATTCCAGGCATAGATTAAAAAAGGAAGCAATAACAAGCAAATTAGAGTGAGGTCTTAATCTTAAGTTAATATATGCAGAAGCAGAGTTCTTTTTGTAATTAAAAAACAAAGTAGATTCCAGAATGCATTCTCTACTTTCCCATCTCCTTCCATTAATTATTTAAATTTGACATGTTAGCAATACAATGTTAAATTTAAATCAAATGAATTATTTGCATACCAGTAAATATATATTCATAAGAGTTCAAAGTCTCTGTTTGAATATATCAAAACAATACCTAGATTTTTTCCCAGAACAAAACGTTCTACTAGAACTTCTAGAAACTTCATTCTTTACAATTTTCTCTCAATTGATTAGAACTCACTGATAATTTCTATATAACATATTATGTTAGGCAGAATTCTGAGATGAATCCTAAGGACCCTACTTTCTGGTATACATGCCCTGCCTAGTCCTCTGGACTTTAAATATGATGGATTTTATTCTTTTCATTAGCTTGCTATAGGATACAATTGATTTTAACAAGGGAGACAATCCAGGGTGACTTGAACCTAATTGGGTGAACTATTCAAAGGAATTAGCTCAGGGGCACCTCAGTGGCTCAATAGGTTAAGTATCCTAGTTTGGCTCAGGTCATGATATCACTGTTCCTGAGTTTGAGCTTGATGTCAGGCTCTGTGAAGACAGCTCAGTACCTGAAGCCTGCTTCAAATTCTGTGTCTCCCTCTCTCTCTGCCTTATCCCACTCGTGCTCTGTCTCTCTCTCTCTCTCAAAAAGAAACATTTTTAAAAATTAAAAAAAATAAAAATAAAAGGAACCGGCCTTTTCCCGGGGTCAGAGATTTGAAACATCAGAGGGATCTGACACCAGGCATAGTCTCCATTGTCAGCTTTGAAGTTTGAGGGACCATGTGGCAAGGAGCTCAGGCAGCCTCTCAGAGCTGAGAATGGCCCCGGCTGACAGTCAGCAAGAAAATGGAAACCTCAGTCCTACAACTTCAAGGGACTGCATTCTACCAACAATCTGAATAGACTTGGAATAGGACTGTGCTCCAAATGAGAATGCATCCTGCGAACACCTTTGATTTGGGCCCGTAAATCCCTGAGCAGACAACCCGGTCAGCCTCTCTTGGGCTTCGGACCTACAGAACTGTGAGCTAATAAAGGGTTTTTACATTTGAGGTAATTTGAATTAGAAAACTAAATAGAAAACTAAAACACCTATTAACTTTGAATAAATGAAAGCGAGATTTTTAAATACAGGAGTATCTCGGTAACTCAGGGCAGGATAGTAGCTGAAACTCAAATAAGACAGAAATCAGACACTATAAAATTAAACCAATACCAGATCAATTATAAATAATAACACATAGATAAAGTCATTAGCAAAGAGAAAAACAGATTTTCTGTAAAATAGAACAAACAGAAATAGCACATTTTTCTGTAGCAACTAGAAAGGATAAAGACCAGAATGACATATCAACAGTACACAGAGGAAATAGATCAAGTAAAAATACATTCCCTGCAAAACTCTCATTCAAGAATGAGAGCAAAGAAAACCAGGTTTTGAAACAGCGAAAGTTTACCATTAGAGGACCCATACCGGATGATGTACCTTAGGAGGAAAGAAAATAGTAAAGGTATTGTGAAGACATATGGTTAAATCTAAACGGTCTTCAATTGTGTGAAAGCATGTCAACTATAAACTTGTCCTCCAGTTGTTCAAGGCTTTCTCTTCCTAATAAGCCTTTATCCAATTAGTACTTAAGATCTGTGCATGCAACTGTTTTAATTTATCTCTGACAGTATTAGATCATTTCAAGAATTAGATTTGAGGAGAGAGTGTTTTGGGGCCCCGTTTTTAACTTACACCAGAACTATTTAGAGCTGCTTTTATATTAAATAAATGCATTACCACACCTGCCAGAGAGAATTAGCTGAATCCTTCTATTTATTGATAATAGTGATGTATTAAAATGGACCAGCAGGGTCCTCAATAGATGAGTGGAACCAGTATTTAATTATATCTGAAAAAGTGGCACGATATCAATTTCTCTAAATTAAAAATTATTGTGTTTGGCAAGACATTCTCCAAAATTCAATTAGCTTACATCAAATTACTTCTTACAGCAGCTTGATTCAGTTTTATATTGTAAGTAATTCACACTGATGTACAATGAGAGAGTAAAAAGTTCAAAGAGAGCATTAGTAATGTTTTTTCTGTAATGACATATGGTTTAAAACATTTTAAGACCAAAACCATTTTGCTCCATCATCGATGGTATAGAATTTGGAGACAATCTTATACCTACTCATGTGCTAAAGATTACCATTACAGCTTTCTAAAGTAAATCTTCTATGATTCTAAATACTGAACATTCCTACAGATACCCCTGTTGTCACCCTGTGTGAGGTTGTGGTCATTTATTCAGGCAAGCATCCTCTGCATTTTCATCACAAGATTCCATTCATCTCATCTACTTGTCATAACGCATATGGATCTGTTTTCAATCTATGTACTTTATAGAACACATATACTTCATCAGAGAATACAACCTCAGACTCTCTCTGGGCAGTTTTGTCAAAGTTTTCTTGAAAGGACAGTATTTACAAAGTATATGTTGTTTTAAAGATGCAGAGTGCGAAGCCTTTTCTGTGTGGTTTCAGATATTTTTCTGAATCAGGTGCAACCAACATCAAGTTACCTATTTGAACATTATTAGCTTGCCATTTAATGCAGTCGTTTTTACAGTTAACATTACTCTTTTAACTTTTATCAAAGAGCGCTTTGATTAAAAAGATATATGAAAGGTACAACTACATTAATGGTAGATAATACTGTCTATTACATTACTCAGTGGATCTATACAAAATGATGGGTAGAAAATTAATGTATGTATGCGAGAGACAGGGAGAGGTTTAGTGGGGTATGAGGAGAGATCTGACAGGCAGTCGTTTAACCCAAGAAATGAGTGCAAACCCTATGAGATGTGTATAGCTATTCAGTTTCTCCTTTTATCCTAACAGACATGAAGCCTAATCGTAGCAACCACGTTAGCCCTTTGGTCCTTATTTTCTACTGCCATTTACATTGCATTAGCTTTCATTTATATATTGTGTTGTACGTGACTAAATTTGTTGTGAGAAAATGTTAGTTATGTAAACATTAAGCAAAAGTGAATATGAAGGGAATGCTTAATAAAAATAAAATAAATGCCTGTAAAATTCATGTAATTTAATAAGCTATCAACACTAATTTCTGCAGTATTGGGTGAAATTAAGTTATAGTTTAATTTTTTAAATTTTTTTTTAAAATTTAAGGTTTATTTAGAGAGAGAGAAAGAGAGCAAGTGAACCCAAGTGGGGGAGGGGCAGAGAGAGAGAGAGAGAGAATCCCAAACAGGCTCCACATGGTCAGTGTGCAACCAGTGTGGGGCTTGAACTCAGGAACCCTGTGATCATGACCTGAGCCAAAATCAAGAGTCAGCTGCTTAACTGACTGAGCCAGCCAGGCGCCCTTTAAGTTACTGTTTTCTAAGACAGCCATGATTTCATCTGATCCATAGCACTGTCTTAGCACATTTAGATATTGCCTATAAGATCACAATGACTATTGCATTGAATCTAGTGCCTTAGAACTGATCATAATAGTGAATAGTACCAGACTTGCCATTTGCTAAAGGCACAGTTCTCACATCTCGAACCTCTCATGGAAACAGACCTAAGCAGTAGAGTGAAGAACTAACCTGGTGGTGTTGGTATATTACCTATGCCAGGGTCCATGTCCCAGCTGCCCACACAAAACAGCCCTTTCAGTGGCACCACCAGTCTACTTCTTCTGAGTTTTCCTTTCCTCTCTCAAGGGATAACTTCTTGACAGTCAGGCTTCTGCTGAAAAACTTTGTTCCATTGCCAAAGGAAGTCACTTAAACATAAGATGGATGGATAGGTAGGTAGATAGGCAGATATATCCATATATACATATCATGAGCAGGTATCTGTGTCATGAGTTCAAGCCCCACATTGGGCGTAGAGCCTACTTTAATTTTTTTTTTTTGATGTTTATTTATTTTTCAGAGAGAGAAACAGACAGAGTGAAATAAGGGGAGGAGCAGAGAGAAAAGGAGACACAGAATCTGAAGCAGGCTCCAGGATCTGGACTGTCAGCCCAGAGCCCGACGCAGGGCTCAAACCCACAAACCATGAGATCGTGACCTGAGCTGAAGTCAGATGCTTAGCCGACTGAGCCACCCAGGCACCCCCTAGAGCCTACTTTGAAAAAACAAAAACAAAACAGGAGCCTGGATGGTTCAATCAGTTAAGGGTCCAGGTCTTGATTTTGGCTCAGGATATAATCCTGGGATCATGGAATGGATCCCCTCATCAGGCTCCATGCTGAGTGTGGGGCCCGCTTAGGATTCTCTGTCTCTTTCCCTCTCTCTGCCCTTCTACCCTGCTCAGGCACTTCCCCTCTCTCTCGCTAAAATAAAATAAAATGTAAAACAAAACAAAACGAAACAAAGAGCTGTTATTTGAAACAGGTTACATGACTTCAGAAGACACAATTAGTGATTAGTGGAGTAATATTCAAACAAAATTGTGACTAAAATCACTGCTCTTCACAATACACTACTGACTGAGTCCATTTTATAGGAATATATAAAAGCCATCCCCGAATAGATAATTATTGTTTCTTCCACATATTTACTGTGTATGTGAATATTTCATATATTTCACAGTAAATTATCTGGTCATGATAATCATGAGGAGATGGAGGATGAGAGTCAGAAAGAAGAGAACTTGTTTTCTTTAGTTGGTGACCTGTCTAGCAACTGATGGAATACTCAAGTGAGGATACTGAGGAAAACTTAATAAAGGCACTGTGTACACAGTGCACTACCCAGGAAGCAGGATAGAATTATTGGAAAGTAAATTTAGATTAGTCATAAATGTATACTGAAGACCCTAGGGTGACCTTTAAAAACGGTTTTAAGAATTATATTTGATATCATAAAAGAGAAAACGGAATCATACAAAATGCTCAATTAAAACCAAAAACTGACAGAAACAAAGGAGAACTTAAAAAAAAATAAATGAAGGACAAATTAAGCAAATTTGCAAATTGCTTATTTGCAAATTAAGCAAACCGTCACTCCTTGACTTCAAGGCCATAATAATTATGATAACCAGGACAGTGTTGTATTAGTGAAAGAATAAAAGAATTGATCAAGGGTACAGAATAGAGAACATAGACATAGACCCAAGTAGGTAGAGTCAATTAATTTTTGAGAGAGGAACGAAAACAACTCAGTGGAGAAAGCTAGTCTTTTCAACAAATGGTCCTGGAACTACTAGACATCCACATGCAAAATAAATAAATAAATCCAATTGCTTGCCTTAGACTTTTACAATAAATTAGCTTAAAATCTATCATAGACCAAAATTATTATTTATTTTTATTTCTAATTTTTTGGGGTGATAACTTTTTAGATACAACACAAAGGCATGATCCATGAAAGACAAAATTGATAAGTTGTACATCATTAAAATTGAAACCATCTGTTCTTCAAAAGATTTTTGTTAAAAGAATGAAAGATTTCTTCCACAGACTGGAAGAAAATACTTCCAAAACATATCCGATAAAGGGCTTATATCCAAAATATACAAAGAACTGTTAAAACTCAAAAACAAGAAAACAAGTGTTGGGAGCCGTTTTGGGCTCGCAGGTTGAGACCCTGGAAAAGGTTGAAGCAAAGCTCCTGCCAGCCAAACTAGCACCTAATCTTACCTCCTTCTAAATAATCTTTCAGGCCTGGATTTCTTGAACTGCCCTCATTGGCCCTAGGGATATAATGCTCTTTGGTTTTATGGCATATGGAAAAGGGGACCTGGAGTGCGATGTCTTGATGGATAAAATCTGAATGAGAGTAACCCGGTCAGAAGTAACCTCAAAGTTGCCTCTTGGGGATAGGTTACACAAATTGATCATATAGAATAGCAGTTACGAGTTGGCTAGAAATTAGCAGATGTTAGGCCCCAAGACTCCTTGAACCAAAGTAGATTTTCCCTGCAGATATTGCATTGTGTTAATCATCCCCTCATCCCCACCATAAAACCTCAAGGCACATCTCTGTAAAGCTTCTCTCAGTATTTGATTAACAGACTGATATGAGAGATTGTAAAGAGACTTAGGACCTTCTCCAGAAGTTAGTTTAGCCCAAAAGTTAGAAGCACTGTTTACAGATAAGGTACAAACAATAGCCAAACAAAAGTAGCTTCACATGTCTTCACTGATCAACAACATACATTGAGTACCTTCCTGAGGTTCACATTTCACGAATCCTTTTTCCCATCCCCATGCTCCTTTATAATAAAAAGGCAACAACAAAATACTTTTACAGAAACTGCTGTTTGTATAAAGAACAGATAAACATGAGCCCTTACGATATAGGCTCACTCACTCATAAAGGAAAAGAACTTAGACAAGTATTAGAGATCATGTCTCTACCTCCTCCATTATGGTTATAGATTATGGATAGAATGTCTCCTAATCTATCTATAGATAATTAACATAGGCAGGCCTAGGTAACTTCCTGTCCTCTCCCCAGCCTTAAATTTATATGCTAACTAACTTGAAAACAACTTGCAAGATTGAGGAAATCCCCACTTTACTGATAAAACACATTATTGTTCAAACTATGCTTATGATGGGCTGTCACTCATCGCTGTAATGTAACTCACTACCTTTAAATAAAGACACTGAGGCCGGCAGGGCAGAGATGCCAGAATTGCCAGGGCTGCCTGCTTGGTCATCAGACTCCATCTCTCTGGTGGCTCTCTCACTTCATTTCCCCTGACCTTCCGTCCTTCGTGGACCCCTAGATTCGCTGGAACAAGGACCCCAGCAAACAAGCAACTCATTTGAAAAAAGAAAAAAAAAGACCAAAAGATACAAGTGTGAAACCTATGAAAGGAGAGTAGTGGGACAAGCCCCTGCCTATTCTTCAGCTCTGAGAATGTCTCAGCCAAACCAATGGGGAGCCCCAGGAAAAAAATTGTCCATTATAGGAGCCCCATGTTGGGAAGAAATGGCCTGACTCTAGTATGGATGCCATACGACCACTTTCATGCTCGGTCACTGATTGGAGCAGCCCCAATGTGAATGCTATGAGACATCCCTAAGTTGCATCTGCTAGAGGCTGCCTGCTCATTACTCTGCTTATAGTATGTCTTTTCTCACAGGGACATCTCTATATTAAGGATAGAGAGGTGAAGATTTGCACATTCTTATGACAGGAAGTGAAGGCATACTGCTGTCTTCCAAGTGAATCTAACTTGTTTCTGATTGGGAAAAAAAAAAAGAGGATTTGTTAAGTCTATGATTGTATAGCATGGACTAGGGGATCTACTGATTTGTTTCAGTAAAGTTTCCACATCTGGAACCACAGCTGCAGATTGCCATCTGAATTTTCAGCAACCTTATAATCATTCTCAGGACCTGGGTGACTTTGCCGAAAAGTGGTGATGAAATAGGCATCAATATGTTATTTTCTTCAAGTCTGTGATCATGGCATTACTCATTAAAATTCCCCATGATGTGGCATTATTACATTTGGTTTACTTTCTTAGAAAGAGAATTAGCAACAGGGGCTTCTACTAGGCCTTTATACCATAATAACCCCCACTTCATGGGTCATAGTACCAATGTGGGGATTCCACTAAATGTTAAACATATCTATTTGCACTATACCTTCTAGAATCAGGGTAATAACCACATGATTGGCATATGGTTACAATGAATCCAACAGGGAGCAATTCCATAGCCTTCACTCTGAGTAGTGTACTGTGGTGGCATTTTGGGTCTCTAGAGATTAGCGGCATTTCAGAAGCAAGACCTAATAATGCTCATAACTTCTGGGTAAATTCCTTAACTCAATACAAGTGGTATTGCCCCTTGGTCCTTCTGGGCAAGGTTTGGAGGAAGAATCACAGACTATACTAGCTGTTCCTCAGCTAAGGTATTTTATGTCTGGGAAGTGGCTGAGATCTAAAAGTAGTTAAAAGTATATGAATTCCTTAAGGAGACCTTATTTATGTTTTTTGCCCACTAGATGTAGACACTTTCTGCCTATGTGTGTCAAGAAGTATGTCATAGACTGCCCAGCTGTTTTATTCCTAGATACCTCATAAGCAACTGGACATCATCACAGTTGCCTACGGGATGTCTCCTGTGATTGTCACTCTGCTGGTGCTGCTCATTGTGATCATTGTCCTTACCTTGTATCTGACAGTAAAGTGGATCTACCTGGCTTCTACAAAAGAAAAAATGACTCTGACATCAGGGGAAGTTCATTGAGAGTTGGGGACTCAAATTCCATAGCCTTATCTGTGTCAGTCCAACGTTTCTCTTTTTATTGCACAGACTGTACTTCTCCATCCATGCCTTTAACTTAGCAGAAGACACTTGGAAATGATAAGCACTTAATTGGTACTGAACCCTTGCCTTCATTAGAGTCAATCTGTAGACCTGATTTTTGCCAGATTTTCCCTGACACTTCAGGAGATAAGAGTTCCTTGAAAGCTAACATAGGAGCTTTCTCGTTTTCCATTAATGTTCTGAATTAGCATTGGGTCAACTGAAAAGTCAACAGACCACTCAGGCTTTGTAATCATTATCATTGCCACAGTGACTAGTTAACAAAGCCAATTTATTTCCGAACACCTTACTTTCCATATCAACTTCATCCTGTGCCACTGGTAATAACTTGACTTATGACGATGCCATCACATGACTCAAATTACTATGTTACATTTCTCTCTAGTGAGCAGTGCTCACTAGTCCTCCTTAGCTACGTGAGAAAACCAATTTCAGAATCCCAATTCGAAGTTACATTTCCTGGGACCATTTATGCTATCAAACACCATAACCATCAAAGTATCAGCAAAAAGAAGTCATTCTAAAATGGTAATGTGGAGAGCTAAATCAAAGGATAATTTATGGGGCGCCTGGGTGGCTCCGTCAGTTAAGCTTCTGACTTCGACTCAGGTCATGATCTCACTGTTCCAGAGTTCAAGCCCCACGTTGGGCTCTGTGCTGACAGCTCAGAGCCTGGAACCTGCTTCAGATTCTGTGTCTCCCTCTCTCTCTGCCTCTCCCACACTCACACTCTGTGTGTGTGTCTCTCTCTCAAAAATAAAAGGTTGGGGCGCCTGGGTGGCTCAGTCGGTTAAGCGGCCAACTTCAGCACAGGTCATGATCTCACGGTCTGTGAGTTCGAGCCCCAGGTCAGGCTCTGTGCAGACAGCTCGGAGTCTGGAGCCTGCTTCGGATTCTGTATCTCCCTCTCTCTCTGCCCTTCCCCTGCTCATGCTCTGTCTCTATGTCTCACAAAGATAAAGTAAAAACGTTAAAAAAAAATAAAAGGTTAAAAAATTTTTTAAAAAGGATAATTTACAACATACACTTAAAGGTTTAAGGGAAACCAAAAGACTGGTGAAAAATCCTAGGAATAACATAAAAGACAGTTGTTTCCACCACAGTCTAATGACGTAAGGGGAAATAGAAACTTGTAGAAGCACACCGAGTCCTAAAAGAGGATCATCTAACAAGAATTCTCACCTTCAGCAACCTAATAGGAGTGAAAGTAGAAGAATAAATACCTTAATATCACTCTCTTCCTACCCTCCAATCTCTTGCTGGTATCTACCATGAAGACCTAAAATCCAGAGAGCAAGGGTTCCAATTGACTTAATCCAGGTAACTCAACCTTCTCAAATACAGAGCAGAGTGGTGAGTGGTGAAGAAATGGGTGCAGAGGAGCTAATGAAAAGTATCCAACAGAGTGTTAAATGCTCTTATAGATATCTAAGAAGGCACCGCGAACCAAACTGACCCAGTCTGGACCTAGTCTCAAGATAAGAGATAATAGGAAATAGCAAAATTTTAAGATATTTAGGGTAAGAATGTAAAAGTAGAAGGATATATGAGCTTCACTTTCTGGTTGAAACTTAGGAAGATGCTGAGGCTCAAAGAGAAGCCTCTTAAACCAACATGGTACAATGACATGTTAGAAATTGTGACATAGCTGTTCCATGTGGAGATAATCTGAGACAGCCCCCTAAACACCACAACTCAAGTCTCTTACAGCTACAGGAAAAGGAGGAAGTGCAACTGAAATTTTTCCATGCTCACCACATAGTGGGAAGTCTGAGATGGCTGGAAGAAATGAAAAGTCCCCACATAATCACAAGTGTCCATAGCCAACCAGTAAAAGCCACAGTGAGACCTTAAATGTGGCCTCAGATGCCAGTAGAATTAAGTGCTAGAAATCAAAGACCTGATGCACTCTGTCTCAGTTGGGCAGCATAGGACAGAAGATAAGTCACACCCATTAATGACAAGTTGTCCCAGAAACTACAATGGGAAGAAGAGTCTTTGGGCTGCTCTGATTTGACAGAGTCCAATTGAAATGAAAAATATTGGAATGTCGGCTTACTTGAAATTAATTCGATTCAATTATTAACCATCAACCAAAATGGATATTCAAAGTAGAGGGTGGTGAGTTGACAACTAAAAGTTACATTTGCCACCAGACTATATGATTGAAGAATTCCTACCAGAAAACTTTAAACACACACACGTATGTAGGATATCCACATATGTGCTCCACTCAGCATAATTTGAGCAAAATTTTAGATCGAGATGAACAGATAATTTTCTATATCCACAATTCTGTTGTGATTACCATCAGACATTTCATTTTAATTCCAGCAAAATATTTTACACAAAAGGCCCACTGGGCTAATCACCACTTAGCTTAAAGTTTGCAAGTTTTCTCTTCACATATTTCTGTAACTCAATATCATTAAAAAGTTATATTTCTACAGCAGCAAGTACATTTGTAGTTATTTTCTTTTACTTGAATCTGAGACTAATTCTAACTGATTGTACTTCAAATTTATAAATTTTACAAGAGGAATAGCACAGTATTATCCCTAATGAAGCCCCTGTGGTGTGTCAGCCCAACCAGTGACTATTACCACATGTCTTATTTGGCCTTCACAGTTTCCCTCTGTCACGACATGCTATTGTTAAGTTAATTATAATCTAAAATTCCCATTAAGTTGATGTGTGCGTTGCCGTGGACTCTTCAGAATTTAGTCATAACTTTTAAAGTAAAAATGTCCATTGTAAGAAAACTCTATCTTCCATTAGAGCTTAATAAGTTAGAAATGTAAAACTAATATTCTTCCTGCTTTTCAAGATATAATGATTAAAATTTCTAAATAATAGCCATTTATGCTTCATATGAACACAACATATCCCGGGTTTCAGTCTGAAGACAATTTTTATGACCAAGTCACCAGATCCTAAGAAGAAATTTTTATAGTTGAAATGTTGTTACTTCTTTAGTGCACACACAATAGTTTCAAGGCTTTTGTCAAATTAATTATTTTAGTCATTTGGAAGCTCAAAAATGATTCTTGATTTTAATGTCATAAAACCTATTAAAATGTTTTTATAGTTTCTGTCTTACTAAATTTATCTGCTTCAAGATCTAGTTTCCATTCATGCACCATGCACCTGGCTAGAAATGCACACTAATGAAAAGTAGCCTTGCTTCCAAGGCTACATAACCTAATGGCTTCATTGTGGTAAGCATGACATAACATATAGAGTTGTCAAATCACTATGTTGTACACCTGAAACTAATGTACATTGTGTATCAACTATAATAAAAATGAAAAAGAAAAAAAAGTTACATCGAAAAAGATTACTATTCTTCTAGTTTTATTATAAAAAATAAGGGATCTCTCCATTTACTTAAGTAGCTTGTATTTAGCTATTGCTCTTTTGGGCATTCTTGAATTCTTTGCTGCTCATTTCATTGATTAGCAACCTCGTTCAGGAGGAAGAAGGAAATATGGCAAACACTTACCACACTTACTAAATATTTATTACACGCTAGACACATTCCTAAATGCTTTACATCATTAATTTATTTAATTATCACAATAATTCTTTGGGGCAGTTACTTTTACAGGTGACTAAACAAAGGTAAACTTCCCCAAGATACCACAACCAGTAAGTGGAAAAGAAAGCAGTCGAGTCCAGGCAGCCAAATTTCAGAGTTACACTCTTAGCCACTTTGCTATACCACCGCACATATGAGCAAACACAGGAAAACTACACAGACCCTCACACAGTCTTCTATTTTTAAGTACAGTTTATGTAATCAAATCCCATGACCTCTCTCACCTACCTTTCCTTTCTTCCCACTGCAGACCTGCATGCATCTCCACTCCCAGCACTTTCCATAGTCTTCCTAGCTCCAGGAGTATATAAACAGGATAGCAAATTCCAGGATGGCTCTATTTCTGCTTGATAAGAGTCAAACGTTTTCCTCTACAGAGTTTTCACCACTGGGAAATGAGAGCCCTATTCCACTTGACACATGAAAAATAAGGAAGATTAATACGTTAACAAAAACAGGTTGTGAAATCCAGTCTTGAAAAGAACAAATAGCTGAGGAGATTTGATGTTTGTATCACCTAGTGCTGATCTTTCAAATACACCATTGGAAAATAAAGAATGTAACTAAACAAATATATGTATATTGCTGTACTCAGACTTAACTTTTCTCATTCAGAGATCTTGAATTTCTACCATGCCACAGAGCTTTAATTTACTCTCTTGAAATTATTAATGACAACATTAAGCGTCCTACAGCAATTCTTTTTAGTTAAAAGAGTTTTAGCAATTATATTTAAGTCATTAGCGTTGGTTTACAGCTAAATGTATTAACTCATGAAATTACTTTAACTCTTAGGTTTAAAATGATTTCTTTTATTTAATATGTAGTTGAAAATGAGAAGTAATTTTCACAAAGTAGTCTGCATCAAAGACTATTTGTGGAAAAAGTGTTTATTATAAGAGAAAACTATCCACACATTGAGCCATTTATTCATTAATTCAGCAAATGTTTATTGAGCACCTACCTATTTGCCAAATATTTTATTGCAGTAAACAAAACATAACATTCCTGCCTTGATAGAGCTTACATTCTAGTGTGGGAGGCAGACAATTCATCCATATACAAATGAATATATAATATCAGGAGCTAAGAAGGAAGTGAAGAGAGGTTAAAGGGATAGAGTACTGAGGGTGGGTATTATTTTAGGTGTGTTGCATTGAAAGACCTCGTGGGTAAGGTGTCATTTGAAGACAGACTGAATGAAATGAGAAAGCAAATCAATGAAGCTGCTTGGGGAAGAGTGTCATTGACAAAAGAAACCACAAATGCCAAAGCTCACGGGCAGGAGAATGAAGTGTTTCTGCTATGTTTTGTTTGTTTATACTCGTGGTGGAGGGTAAAACTTATTTCTGCAAAAATATGGGCTTAAAGGGATATTAAGATTAGGAGCGGATCATGCGATATCTGTCCACCTGTGAAACCGGAGAATGTAACTGTCATTTGTACCCTAAACTGGGTGATCCAGGGAAGTAGCCAAGCATGACTGGAGGCTACCACCATGAATATTTAAAGTGTGCAAAAGCAGTAAATTGGAGATCATTTGGCAATGCTTCATAACAGAACAGAGCTGGCAAGAGCTGAAAGAGGGCTGGATGAAATGAAGTTCTAAGAGCATGGGGTAGCCATTAAGTGGGCTCAACAGACAGTGCAACCCACATAGGTGAAAGCTACAGACGGTTGGGGGTGCGCCTGTTTGGGTGAGGGATGCTAGTACAGGAGCCTTACTTATTCATACCCCCAGTGCAGAGCTGAGTGAAGGGAAACTTTCTCTCTGGGTAAAGTCATTATAACCCATCTCTTGCTTATTTTGGTTCCCTGTGCCTAGGAAAAATCACATACACATAGACCCAGTGCAACTTAGCTTTGTGCTGACATCATTGTTCTTGCTGGCATCATCATCTTGTTCACCAATCACATAGAAGCAAATATGCGTTGGTAAAACATGGATTGTAGAGAAAAGTCAAAACTTGGTGCGTTTGTGGAAGAAAGATTAGAGCAGTGTGTCTGGAAGTCACTGGAAATGAGCAGGAGTACCAAGAAATAACATAAGTCGCTAAGGAGCCAGGACCAAATCCTGTAGATCTTAAATAGGGCAGCCAGGGGCACGTAATACAGACATTAGGACTTTAGATTCTTGTGTAAATGTGATAAGAAGCGATTGGAAGGTTCTGAGCAGGGGAATACAGTAATCTGTCTTCCATTTTAGAAGGAACACTCTGGCAGTTGTGTAGAGACTAGCTAGCATCTAGGGGTCAAAGAATAAAAACTTACAATGAGTTAAGTAGCTATCCAGGTAAGAGATTATGGCAGATTAAACATCATTGAGCCATGGTTGTTATAATAAAAGTTCAGAATGTGAATATGTTTTTAAAGATAGAGCCAACAGGATTTTCTGATGGACTAGATGTGGGTTGTGAGAAAAAAGGAAAAGTCAAGGATGATTACAAGTTTTTGTTGTTTGCTTGATCCCACTGAATATAAACGTCATTGCCTGAGATGGCATACACAGAGGAAGGGATAATTTAACAGAGATTCAGAAAGGAATCCCATTTTGGACAAATGAAGATTGAAATACCTAATAGAAACGCAAGAGGGGTTGTGGAGTCCCATATCAAGAAGAAAGTTTGGGCTAGAATTATAAATAATTGCATGGGGAATATATGGCTGACATTTGAAAGTATGGGACTGGATGAGATCGCCTGAGGAGTAAGTATAAATTCAGAAGATGTCAGAGTCTAATTCCTGGGGAACAGGTATTAATTTAAAAAAAATCAAGAAACTTGACGAGGATCCAGAAAGACTTCAGGAGTGAGTCAAAGTGAGGCAAAGGATCCTCACAAGAGTGGGGGTGTCACCAAATTGATGCAAAGCAAATGTTTTAAGAAGGGAGAAGTGGTCAATCATGGCAAATGCTTTCAATGAGTCAGGCGAGGTGGAGACTGACAAATAATTGGTGGATCGGGGCTGCATGGGTCACTGGGATCTTGACCTGCATGGCTTCAATGAGGCAATAGAGTCCCCAGAGGACAGAATTGGAAGAGCCATGGAGTTGACAGTACAGACAATGACTGTGAGGTGTGCGATGTAAAGCAAAAGAAGAGTATGAGCTTTAGCTGAAGAGGTGAGATAAAGGGGGAGTTTTCGTAAGATGGAAAATACTACAGCATTATTTCCGTGGTAATGGAAACGGTCCAGCATAGAGGGCACTTAATGATTCAAGAGAGGGATGAGATGAATATGGGTGGAAAACAAATATGGGAAAGTAAAGAATGAGAGGGAAATGCATGATATTTTTACACATTGAAGAAACTACTAGGCCAAAACCCACAGAAGATAAAAAGAGAAAAATAATTAAAAATATAGATACCTGGCCTCACAAGCAAGCTAGATATTCCTAGGAGATGAAACAGAACAAGATACGAAATGGTTCCAGGAGAAGAAGTTGTGAGCTTCCCATCCTCCAGGAACCAGTAGAAGCACCTGGAAATTAAGTTGTATTAAGTAATAAAGATTAAAAGTACCTTTTAAGAATCGGCAACCAGAACCAGTCTTCCTTCTAGAACTCCTTTTCCTATCTCTTAGCCAACTTTTGAACAGATGCTGAAAAAAAAAGCCGCTGACCACTGGTTAGATCTATGGCTTATATGAAACTGGAAATAGAACTCATAAAACAAAACACACAAAAATCATAACCTTCATGGACTTTAAATTTCAGTGAGTGAGATAATTGAAGACATTATATCCATAAAAGTGTGCAAGAAACTGAAATAGAACAAAAAGAAATGAGCCTATATGAGAGTAATCAATTGAAATACTGGAACTAAGAAAATAGTCATTGAAATGTTTTACCTGCAAAAAAAAATGAATAAACTCTGAATTGGAAACTTTAAAAGAACTGATAAATGGGAAGACCAAAAACTAGTACAGAAATGCAACATCATTTTGAAAATATGGAGGATTTGTCAAGAGGTTTAGACTAAGTGCCTCTTCAACACATCTGCTAAGAGCCCTAGAGCCTAAAGAGCTAAATGGTAAATATTTTAGGTTTTGCAGGCTAGTCTCCATTCTGTCACTAAAGTGCAAAAGCAGCTATAGATAATTTGTAAACAAACAGGTGGCTGTGTTCCAACCAAACTTTATTTGCAAAAACAGACGATAGGCCAGTTAGGCCCTTGGGGTTCATTTGTGAATCTCTCTTTTAGAAGAACAAAAAGGAATTGGTGAGGAAGCAATATTTTGGTAAGTAAAGGTAAACGGTTTTGCAGGAATAAACAAATTCATATAGTACCCCCATTCAAAAAGACTCTCGGAGAGCTGAGCAGGAATAAAGATAAATCACCACACAGGTACATTATGGTATAACTGCAAAATATCAAAGGTAGAATACTCTTAAAAGCCATCTGAAGAACTGATGACTTACAAAGGAACAATAAATATACCTACAGCAGTTTTCGTATCAGCTCATTCATGCCGGGAGAAAATGGGATGATATATGCAAATTGTCAACCTAAGCCTAAAATTTGATACCCTATTAGTTATTATTCTAGAAGGAGAACAAATTAGGTCACCTTATGATGAAAAAGATTAATATAGATTGCTACTCTCAGATGCACACTAAAATCTATAAAACATGAACTTCAGCAAGAAGACAATCCAATACAAAATGTAAGAATGAGGTAAAAATACATACAGCTGATACTCATCATTCACAGTAATTATATTCTATACAATCACAGGAACACCAAATTCGGGAATATTGAACCATGCCCCCAAGGGAAATATAAACATATACATCTTACATGGATTATAACCTTTAAAACCTAAAAATTATTTATTCTGGTAGATTCTATTTATCTTACAAAAAAGAAAACGAGGTCCAAAAGTGGTAAGTGACTTGCCTGAGGCCACTTCACTAAGGGGAGCCAGAGGTGGGAATCTCACCCCATCCAGCTGACTCTGAGCCAGAGTTTTGGCATTTCACTGCCCTATCCCCTCTTATCTCTAGCCTCTAATCATTTTTGCATGGGAACTGAAACAAGAAGGCAGAGGCTGACCTTGTCTGACCTCAGCCATGGATGTGCATGTTGATGGACTCAAATTATTACCACTTTGAACAAGTCTACAAATGACCACTTAAGTGGGAGTATGAATTTTGGTATCACAAGTAAACTTCAGTGAGTAGACAAATTTGCTGACACGGAATCTAAGAATGATGAGGATAAACTGTATGTGTGCCTATTTATATTCAATTATATCAGTATAGTTTGCCGTTAGTTGAAAAATAAGTATTTATTTTGTTCTATAAAAACATAAATTTTCAGGGCAGAAAAACAAGATGGAGGGACATTGTTCATGAACTAAAAACATAAACTTAACTTTTCAGGGCAGAGAAACAAGATGGAGGGACATTGTTCATAAACTAAGAAGATACAGAATTCTGTATCTCATTGAGGGCTTAAGTTAAAGATATCACATTGGGCAGGAAAAGAGTTGACATAGTAAGTCTGAGACTTTTCTTCTTAGTTACTTGCAAGGTTGGCCTTTGGCTGGTATCTGAAAACTAACAGTCCAGGAGTGTTTCCATTATTCCTTGAATAATAGGGTGGCTCACTGGTCCAAAGTGTTTGTGCAAGTAGTGTGATTTATTCTGAACACATACTTTCCTTCTGGGAATCTGGATCTTTGACACATGCTAGGCAGAGGGCATTGAGTTTCTAATGAGGCTCCCTGATAGACATTTCACTCATGTTATCACCACTCACTGCTGGAGAAATTAAGAGATCCTTTGTAATTTCATTAGGAGAGGACTCATGGAAGCTTGTGGCTGGTTTCTGGAGAGTTTGTCCCACATGCCTTTTCCCTATGATTCTGGTTCATATCCTTTTGCTTTTTTTTTAAAATGTTTTTTAACATTTATTTATTTTTGAGAGACAGAGAGACAGAGCGTGAGCAGGGGAAGGCAGAGAGAGAGGCAGACACAGAATCCAAAGCAGGCTCCAGGCTCTGAGCCACCAGCATGGAGCCCGATGCGGGGCTCGAACTCACAGACCGTAAGATCATGACCTGAGCTGAAGTCGGCCTCTCAACCGACCGAGCCACCCAGGCGCCCCTCCTTTTGCTTTAAGGTTGATAAATGATACCTATCGTATGACTGTAAAATGAGTCCTAGTGAACTGCTGAATGTGCAAGTGGTCTCAGAGACCACAACACACAAATGAATTTGTATATTTTAGAAGCATTTATTTGTTAATAAGCTTTAGGAAGCGTTGCTTTCAGCCATGATGGCATATTTACTAAAGAAATTTCCTTTCCACCATAAACAAATATAAACTGGACGAAGTGTGTAGGAGATCTCACTTTTTGAGAATTAGTAAATAGGCAAAGAAGGGTCATAGTCAATGAAAGAAGGAAAAAGTAAGAGTTTGCCCAGTTCTCTGTCTAACATTTCTGTCCTCCTCCTACCCCCAGCACAGAGAGCTGAAGCTCAAATGTGGTGACAGTCTCATTGAGCTAAGCAGGGACTTGTTTAAGTCTACTGAAGCAATTAAATTTATGGATCAAGGTAGCAGAAAACAGAGAGCAGCACAGAATGGGAAGAAGTCTGGGAATTGATAGGTGTTGGACATACTAGGAAAATCTAGAAACAGAGGTTATTGTAATGTATGTAACTGACCATGAAGAATCATTACCAAACACAAAACTCACTGTTCTGAGGTCATTGAGTAGAGATACTGGTGCTCCCTAAGCAGTAAGGGCTTAGCCAGGAAAGAACTAGAAAAAGTATAGGGTAGAAGCGAGAGAGTAACAGATTAACCCTGGTAGACCCTGATAGAAAGATACCAGATATTGAAAATGCCTAATTTTAAGGAATAATAGTAACCAGTGTGAAAGAAAGGCCTGCAGTTGATATGGGAAGTTAACACATTAAAAATTGCCATCCTTCGTTTACATTTTCTATGTGGCTTCATACTCTGACACTAATGTTTCTGTCTCACCTTTATGGTATTTCATTGATTATTTACTTAGTGCATTATCCACAACCATCTGAACAGCATATCATCTTAATATTTATTGAAAACATGCCAGTATATGAAGTTCAGTGAAGGATCTCTCTTCCTACACCATCCCCAGCTTCCCCCTTGAACTCAGTTCCAGACTTTCTAATACTCTGAATATCTTCACAAATCCTTAAATTGATTATATTCAAAACACATTAAGACTATTCCCCAAAGTCACTGATATTCTTCTCTATTATTCTTCTCCTACTTTTTGTGACTAATACAAATTTAATTTGTGATTAGTACAAATTAATATTCATAGTACCTACAACTCAAGACCTTGGAATCACATTTGAAGACTCTAAAAAGAGTCCGAATCCAAAAGAATTAGAGATACAGTTGAAGACTCCTGGCTTCACCGCCTCCCTTCCTACTCTGCTCAGCATCCGATTGGTTGCCAAGTCATGTAGATGCCATTCTGCACTCCATAATCCTGACAGATTAATGTTCCTAAAGCGCAGCTCGAACCACATCATTTCCCTGCTCCCAAACCACTATTCACCTACTGCACATTACTTTAATTGAAGAAGGGCTGTGAAAAATAAATAGTCTCATATACTAAATTTATAATCCTAAATATAGTAAGAACAGTAATGTTGCAAGAACCCTGAATCATCACAGCACTAAAGGTTCAGGAAAGCGTTGTACTATTAAGCCACTAATGAAGTACAGTAGACAAATTCAGTTATAACACGAAATGACAGTAGTATAAATAATGGCAGCCTAATTAAAAATGTAAATAGTAAATTTGGCCCCCAACACACTTTGGTTTCTATTTGTCGAATCTCAAAATCATCATAGATATATGCAAATTGTGTGTGCATCTCTCTCTCTCCCCCTCTCTCTCTCTCTCTGTGTGTGTGTGTGTGTGTGTGTGTGTGTGTGTGTGGAGAAAGAAAGAATTTCATTTCTTTTTAGTAATCAATTTTGTTCACAGCAATGCCCACTGGCAGAAATACTTTGATTTAAGAGGACAAAGCATACATCAACAGGCAAATACATTTGGGATAAAAGAATTGCTCTATGTATAATAAAAACATTAATTCACCAGAAATATAATATATATTCTTCATATTATAGCTATAAAGTCACCCTGCATTAGTGTTCCATGTTAAATAAAAGGAGAGGGAAAGGAAAATGAGATAATGGAAAAGCTACATTTTGATTTAAAATTTTTTGGAAGAATAGAAAGAATAAGAAATCTCTTTAGGAGCAAATCGTATTTAGATTTTTGCTGATTCCTGTCATGGTGTTTCATGCCAGCTGAGCACTGCACACCCCTCAATAATTATTTTGTTTGTCCCTTTTAGCTCCCTTTCTCACTCACACCACCACTACTCACCTGAAACTACCTATGTAACTTGTAATCCTTAATTCCTTACTAATTAATTGGGGGGGGTAAGATTTAACATTCTCAAATTTCTGCCACTCTTCTTCTAGAAAATTATATCTGTACTCCTTTTTTTCTTCTTCCTTCCTATATATGAGCATGAGGCATTCTTCCCATTCTAGATCAATTCCTCTACTTGGATTCCTTTCTTTTCATAAATAAGCCCTCAAGAAATTTAATAACTTTTTACACAAACGAGGACATACCTTTGTGTCCCTGTTCATCCAATATGCTCACTTCTTCTTTCTATGGCTTCAGCCTCTCCATGCCTTGTTTCTTCATAGCCTCCTCTACTTGGCCCTTAAATTTTTGTGTTCTGCAGTCTTCTGTTCTGCCACTACCTTTCCTTCAAAACTGCAGGCTCTCACTGAAATGTGTGTATTATCTTGGTTTTCACAGTTGACTTTTACAAACTTCTGCCTCTAAGCAAGTTTGAGCTCGCGTAAAAGTAGCACTTCAGCTCTTGCCGGATATGAACACTTATGATATACCTAAGTTCCTCAAACTCCTTGTGCCCAAAGCTGAACGATCCTTAGGAAAACCTTTAACCCTTAAAAGTCACAGGCTGTTGCTAGCCTTGCCTGGTGATTTGGGGCAATCCAGTCATCCATTCTCCTTCAAAAATTACTAGACTTCCATTTTTTTTGTACCTTGTCATTTTCAAAGACAAAGGACAGGAAATGATACAGTGTGCACAGCAGGAGCAGATCAAGAGGGTCGTGACACCCAGACATAGCTTCCAGTTTCCCAGGCATTCCACCTTCAGGATGTGTGTGATCTAAATATAGTCAAGAAACCTAAAGAATCTTATCTATTACCTGCGAACCATTATATCTATCATCTGCTCCTTTTGCTTAATGCCATTAACTAGATGCACATTAAAAGTCTACAATTTAGTGGGAAGGCAGTCCATTAATCTTATTTTTTGCTGCTTAGGACCCCAACCTGATATCTTGCTCAGGCTGAGACTTCGCTGCCTCTGCTGGTATCACTTTCAGCCTGGAGTAGGAAAGTTTTTTTGTTTTGTTTGTTTGTTTGTTTGTTGTTGTTGTTGTTGTTGCCAGCGTTTATGGCTTCAATTTATCAGTTCGGAAACTTTTAAAAGCTGTGTTTTCTGACTTTTCTGCTTTTAGACAAGCTACCTCTAGTCTGAATTTATCCCCTTCTTGTACTGCATTGCTAAAAATCATTAAGAGATAACCATTACCTGCCAATCACTTTAATTTTTCTATAATTAAACTAATGGAGCATACTTAACTTCACCCAGCATCAAGTTCACTTGACTTTGTAAAAAGATAAAGGACAGGAAATGATACAGTGTGCACAGCAGGAGCAGATCAAGAGGGTCGTGACACCCAGACATAGCTTCCAGTTTCCCAGGCATTCCACCTTCAGGATGTGTGTGATCATGAGAGGCAAGGTTGAATGTGGGTGGAAAAATTGAAGCTAAGAGAAGCAATTGGCTTTAGTGTATGTTTGTCCTGGCCAGTCATGCCTCAGGTTTACATGACTAGATAGTCACACTGTTTCCCCAAGTGTTGTTGATCACCTGGTAATATAGCTTGTGAGCTGTACTGCACTGGTCCTAGGGAGTCTCTGAGCTCCATCTCAATGCCAATGCTCACTACTCCATATCAACAAGGAAGCAAAACAGCTTGTTCCAAAACACAGAACTTGATTCAATTCCAAATTATCTTGGATCAAGTATAGTAATCGACTAATAATTTCTTGAGTTAATGTTGTGAGAGAATTTACCAGACATCATCAGATGAAACTTGAGGAAAGGCTACAAGACCAGTCATTAACTTTCCTCTTCCCCTATTTTTTCTTAACTCTCTAGTCCAGATAACACACAGTCCATGTCCAGGATGCAAGAGGAAGATCCACTATTCAATCAATACACTTAAAAAGGATCACGTATTTTTGAATATCGAATACCAGAATCTTTCTGCCGACTTTCCTATCACTTCCAACCAGTCAGAACAATATTCATTCTGTGGATGCTTTTTCTGTACTTTCCAAATTTTCTATTGTCAAAAATATTACCATTGAAGTGTATGTATCTTTTAATAGAATTATATAGAATTTTATAGGTAAATGTGTGAAGATGTCAGAAAGTCATTAGATACAGAGACAGAAGTAGAAATATTCCAGGAAGAGGGAGAGATATGTTTAATGAGAAACTATTTCTCCTGTGTACATGTATACAGAATATACAGATATTTGTACATAAACAGAGTTATATACATGTATACATATATACATATATATAAATAAAAATAGTTTCCATTTAAAATTATTTAACATCTCTAAACATACATATATAAATACATATACATGTGTATTCTCAATTTTCTCAACTCTTGAAATAATAATTAAAGACTTTCTGTCCTTCATTAAAACCAGAATTATCATTCCTCAGATTTTATGTCTATAGTTACCAAAATTATGACCTCATAATTATTTTTATACACACATGAAATATGTATTATCTTTTTTCATTGTGATTTAACATTTACTATAATTTCTTTCTGTTTTTCGTACTCTGCTGAACTTATCACTTGAGCTGCTCTTATTAATTAGTTAATAGCATTGTGATTGGTTCATAGGCATGTACTTTTCTTTCACTATAGATGAAAGATACTGACACTTCCTTATGTGAGCTATGGTTTGATGTGGGAAATAGAGAAACATACCAAAAATTAGAATGTAGAGAGATACATGTGATAAATGAAAGAGGAGCATGCACCTAAGACCAGATGAAGAGTCGTTCTAGAAGGAGGAAGGAAGGGTAGAAAGAAGGGTGATCTCTAATGTAATTTTTGGAATTTTATTAAGCAAAATGTATGCTGGGCCCATTATAAAAGAGAACTGTCAATATTGTTCTATATTGAAAGTCTCCAATGTAGAATATTTAAAATTTCATCTTAGGGAAAGAGAAATGCCACTTGCATAGCACTTAGTTTCTGTCAACAGAAGTATTAAAGTCGACGTGCTTTCTTATCACATTATGACCAATACAAGCCCATGAATAAATCAATTTTTGAGCTTTATGATTTTCGATTTTTGATTATGTCAAAAAACATCAAAATATTTCAGTCTTAGACAGATTCCTAATTTTTGGAATGGTTACTGAATTTGCAACCAGCAGTGATTAAATTGTTCTTTTTAATTTTACTTTGAATGTTGATAATATAATGCGGTTTCAATTAAGATCCCAGTCTATTCAGATAGTACTTAATTAGAAGGATGAGAAAGAACTGGAGGCTATATTCTCTGCATCAGCAGGAAAAAAAAAAATTTGTTTTTACAGCCAAATCAGAAAGACACTGTGGGTGACAAGGAAAAGCTCCTACATTTGGCATAGAAAATACTGGGTTATAGATTACTTGTTTAGCTTTCTCTTAATATCCTACTCATATATATAACAGGAAATCTAGAATCTAAAATATGATCTGAGATGGAGAATGTAGAGCATAATTTAATTTTCAAGTGATTTCACTGGGGAAAATTAATGATTGGGGTAGAAGGAGGCATTTTTATTTTTGGTTGCTGCATTCTGAGGATGATTACAATCTCATATGGGCTTAGATTTGTAGGAACAGAAATTTTGGGGGGAAGAAGGAAGAAAATACTTTCTCTGACATCAAAATGTCTTTGACCTCTGGACAATGGCTTCACAAAGTCATATGGAGAAAGGAACCACAGAAAAAGCTTACGAGGAGCTATAAACTGTGCCAAGATAAATCTTTGAATGTGGTTAATATCTTTGCTCATCTGTTTAAATTACTTGAAAATGTTTTTGTAGGTGAAAGTGACCTTGATGAATTAGATCTTGAAAAAAAAATCGATTGTGAAGTATTTTTTTTTCTTTTAAGGAGGAAGTTTCATATTAACACAAGTGTGCCTTATTTAAATAATAACAAGTTACTAAGGAAAAGAAGACTATAGTTCAAATCAGTTACCAAAAATCTTTAGTTGAAAACAAACGTTATGAAATAGACTAAGTTACTCTTGAAAATGAAGCATTTTCTTTTTCTCTTTCAATGGGATTCCCATATTTAGGGGGGAAAACAGGATGCCGAATAAGATATAAATATCAGAGAAATAAGGAATACGTTTTTTTAAATTTACTTATTTATTTAGAGACAAAGAGAGGGAAGGGCAGAGAGAGAGGGAAAGAGAGAATCTCAAGCAGGCTCCATGCTGCCAGCACAGAACCCAACATGAAGCTGGATCCCAGGAACCGTGAGATCATAACCTGAGCCAAAAGCAAGAGTCAGACGCTTAACCGACTAAGCCACCAAGTGCCCCAGGAATACATTTTAATATAAATACATTCAGTGCAATATTTGGGAAATACTTATACTAAAATGGTGCTTGTTGTTTATCTGAATTTCAGATTTAATTAGCATCCTTTATTTCATCTGGCAACTCTATTTTTATAGAGTAAAAATAATCAAAACCTTTATTTTGATTGTATACATATTTAAAACTATAAATATTGTAATATGTACGCTGTCTTCATTTACATTTTTAATCCTCAATTTCATTTGTGTTTATTATCAAAAGTAATTGAAATTCATATGACTACAGGAAGCAAGAGATTAAACATTTAAAAATTCACTTCCAACACATTTGGATGTATTCTACAAGTAATTTATCATGGATATGTTCACCTACCTATGATGAATTCGATAGAAGTATCACTAATTATAATGCAAACTGGGGCACTACTTATTAAAATACTATGTTTGCTATCTAAGTTATAAGCAATTACTCTAACATAGGGGTTTTTGGAATATAGTAGTGTCAAAAGTCTTGCCGGATAAAGTGTGGCCTGAAGAAAATTCTACTATCTTGATCTAAACATCCTCATCTTGTAATAAACTCAGCTCCCAGTGTTCTCAAAGCTGTACTATATAATGTACTAGGATGTCTTCTCCTTGGAGAAGTTGGTAAGCGTAGGTTCATTCCGAGGTTCTATCTGGGTCACTCTAAGATTGCTGTGAGTCTTCCATTTGGTTTACTAGCTTCTTGGTGAATAGCAATCAATATTCTGGAATAGTCCTGGATCAGATCCCCTGTGCTAAATTAGCCAATGTTGTGCCACTTCTAACTCTTGGGTCCAGTCCTATTCGTATATTTAATAGTACATATTATTTAAAAACTCTAAAGGAATAAATATTATTAATAAATTATAATAGCTTATAGCCGATGTAACATAATTCACCTCATGCATAGAATAAAATAAAATAGTTTTTAGCTAGTTGAGCAGATTCTTTTCCAGGGGAGCATATTACACTCTTTAGATATAAACATACATGCCAGAAGTGCACCCCCTTAATTTTTTTATTTAGCAGATGTGAATTGAATGGCAGACATCAGATTAAAACCTCCTAAATTGACCTTTGAACCATTTTGACTAAGAACCATTTTCCCCCTAGCTATCTCCATGTGAGAATAGAAATTCTAAATTGTTTGACATAGGCAGGTAGGATAACCAATGCATCATTAGTGCTTTATATATTTTGTGCTCTAAGAAAATAAATGGTAGATCATGTTAGGGCAGAGTCGTGATTTTTCTCTTATTCTTATTTTGTTTTTTCATACTGAGTCATGAACTACAATGAGAATTGCTAAAGATGTGAATTCTGTACCCTAAAATGAAGTCATCCTAGACTTATTCCAAAAATAAATAAGAGTATCTATGGGGCATGTGGGTGGCTCAGTCCGTTAAGCATCCGACTTTGGGTCAGGTCATGATCTCATGGTTGGTGGGTTCAAGCACCCCATCAGGCTCTGTGCCGACAGCTCAGAGCCTGGAGCCTGTTTCAGCTTCTGTGTCTCCTTCTCGTCTGCCCTCCCACACTCGTGTGCTGTCTTTCTCTTTCAAAAAATAAATAAACATTAAAAAAATTAAAAATAAGAGTATCTAGCATAATTATGCTGTCAATAAAAAGTACAGAGCTGCAGTTTTTGCAACTAAAGTCTAATTGAGAAGTAGGAAATCTAATAAAGAAATGGTAAGAGACCAGGCTTTAGAGTCAAAAAGAATTGTGTCTGAATCTCTATACCTTCAGTTTACTACTTCATATTTACATGACTTTAGGCAAGCCTCAATTTCTTTATCCATAAAGAAGCAGAAGTTACTATAAATCAAACAAGAAATTTAACAAAAAACAAAATTGTTCCAAAATTTATGAATCCCTAGCAACTCTGATCAAGAAAAAAAAAGAGAAAATTAAAATTAATGGTATCAGGATGGAAAAGATTATATTGTTAGACATACTATGGTTATTAATAGTATAATAATGTAATTTATAAATAACTTTATGATAATATATGTAACAACATGGATCAAGTGGGAAAATTAGTAGGGGGAATAAAGCCTTACCAAAAGAAGCTAACAGTCTAATAGTTTTAAATGTATTTTAAAAGCTTACTTTGTAATAAAAACCTTCCCCCAAAGAAAACCTGAGATCAAGATGACTTCCCTGGTGAATTCTATAAGACTTAAACAAGAGAAATAATAGCAATTTTCATGAATACTTTTAGAAAGTAGGGTAAACAGAAATACTTTTCAACTCATTTTATGAGGACATCACTAACCATCAAAAACAGATGAACACGGGGCACCTGGGTGGCTCAGTCTGTTGAGCATCCGTCTCAATTTCGGCTCAGGTCATGATCTCACAGTTCATGAGATCGAGCCCCATGTCGGGCCCCGTGCTGATAGTACAGAGCCTGCTTGGGATTCTCTCTCTCCCTCTCTTTCTGCCCTTCCCCTACTTCTGCTCTCTCTCTCTCTCTCTCTCTCTCTGTCTCTCTCTCAAAATAAGTAAACTTAAAAAAATAAAAATACATTAAAATAAAGTGGCATACCAATAAATCTCACAGATATAAAATATTAAAATATGAGCAAGTTAAATCTAGCACCAAATAAAAATTCTATAATGAGTCATAACCTGGTAAGATTTATTTCAGGAATGCAAGTTCAATTCAACTGAAAATCAAGAATGTAATTGATTGATTGAACAGCAACATAAAATGCCATCTTTTACCATCTCAATTGATGTTGAAAAAGCATTCAATGAAATTTAATATCTGTTCACATTTTTTTGGAAAACTTTTCAGCAAACAAGTTGAAGAAGGAAATTTCCTCCATCTGACAAAGACATTTACAGAATATAATATATATCAGACACAGATACCATCATATACAGAGGTGAATATTGAATGTTTTCCCCAAGATTGAGAACAAGGTCCTTACCACTTCTGTTCAAAACTATATTGGAGAAAATAGGCAGAGCAAATAGACAAGAAAAAGATTATAATTGATAAAAATAAAAATTATTCACAACATGACCTCTTATGCAGAAAATCCTAAGGAATCTACCAAATAGATTACCTGATCTCAGAAACCCAAAGGGTATACTACAAAATATTTCTAAGAGATATTAAAGAAATGAGTAAATATTCCATGTTTGTGGATTGGAAGTTTTGATATATTTAAGATTTCAGTTCACCCCAAGTTAACAGAAGTTCAACACAATGCCAGTCCAAATCTAATCAAAACCTGCCTTTTTTTGTGGAAATTGATAATTCTAAAATTTATGTGGAAAACAACCTAGAATAGTAAAAAATATATATATATATATTTTGTAAGAACAAGTAAAGGGGCAGGGATCCTGGATGGCTCAGTCGTTTAGGCCTCGAATTCCAGCTCAGGTCATGATCTCACAGTTCAAGCTCTGTGTCAGGCTTTGTGATGACAGCTCAGCTTCGGATTCTGTGTTTCCCTCTCTCTCTGCCTCTCCCCAACTTGTGCTCCCTCTGTCTCTCAAAAACAAGCATTAAAAAACTTTTTAATTAAAATAAAATATAAAAAATAAAAATAAAAAAACAGGTAAGGGGGTGGCAGCGTGGCTGATTTGACAGCAACATAAAATGCCATCAGTTGGTTGAGCATCTGACTCTTGATTTCGGCTCAGGTTATGATCTCATGGTCCATGAGATCTCAGGGTCCCATGGCAGGGAAAGAGGCACGTGAATGAAACATCAGGTAGACAGCAGCCTCACCTATTTTGTAAGATCGCAAATATTTCCCACTATTTCAGTCACACTTTGGGTCATTAACAATGACCTGTACTTCATGTTTATGTCATGCAAAAAGACAAAACAAAAAAAACAAACAAAAAAAACTCCCCTTTAGAATCATTCAAATGCTGAACATTTGATTCATAAAACACACGACATATTAATGAACATTTGGTATAATTTATTTTAATATAGTTCTGTTACTTTAATTTTTAAATAACATAAGCAATTCTCTGTTACCATAGATTAGACCAGAAAAGACATGAAAAAAAAAAATTAAAATCACATCCGCATTCAGTTAGTAAATGTTAGCCTAGTATGTATTTTCACCAACTTTTTACACACACACATAATACAACATTTTTGTGTGTTATTGCTCTTCATTAGATTTTATCAAAATAGAATCATACGTTATATATTACTCTACCGCTGTGCTTAACACATGAACGTAAATACATCTCACTTTTTTTAAATAACTGCTTAATAGTCCATGCTGTACATATACCACAGTTTATTTAGCCCCCCTGCTATATTAAACATTTAGATACTAGGGCATGTGGGTGGCTCAGTTGGTTTAGCGTCTGACTTTGGTTCAGGTCATTATCTCATGGTTCCTGAGTTCAAACCCCATGACAGGCCCTGTGCTGACGCATGGAGCCGAGCCTGCTTCAGATTCTGTGTCTCCCTCTCTCTCTGCCTCTCTCTCTCTCTCTCTCTCTCTCAAGAATAAATAAACATTAAAAAATAAAATGAAAAAACATTTAGATATTCTATAATGTTTGCTACTAAAAACAATGCTATAATAAACATCCTTGTATATCTATACATCTGTTGTGAGTGTGTGTGTGTGTGTGTGTGTGTGTGTATTTGCATTTTATTTTTATAGGAATGATTCTCAAAGGAGTTGGTTAGGATCAAAGTATTTAATCAACTTTTATTAAATTAGTTTCTGAAAAGATTCACTTTCCATACATACACATTACGACTTGCTTTTTATGTTGCCATCAGCAATAGTAAGATAGTTTTCCAAATCTCCCTTTGTTTAACACTTAGATATCATTTTTCTTTTAAATCATATCCAGTTTAAAGGATGAAATTATCTAATTGTTGCTTTTATTAAAATTTTCCTAAAAAACTTTGAGGTTAAGCAGCTTTCTTTTATTTAAGCCATTATATTTTCTCATCTGTAAATTGCTAATTTAAAGCCTCTATTTTTCTAACAAGTATTTGGACATTTTCTTATCTTAGGTATATTTTTTCCGTTGGCACGTAATATGAAATGTCCTTTTTTTTTAGTACATTATTGGTCTTTGGGCTTTTTTATAATAGCTTTTCATCCCTAAATTTGTAATTCTTATCTCTGATAAGTCTGTCCTTTTTAAATATAGCTTCTGGGGTTCAGGTCTTGCTAAGGAAAGTCATCCGTAACCAAATTTATATGAATATTTTCTTAAATTTAATTCTAAAGTAATTGTACTGAATTGTATTTGAACACTTCACCCATCTGGAATATTTGTTTGAATATAATGTGTGATAGAGGTTTTGATTGATGTATATTCACATGGGTGACCAATTGTGATACAACAGTTTACTGACTAAATGTTACTTTTCCAGTGACTTAAAATGTCATCTTTGTCATACATTAAATTTCTATTTATACTTAGGTCTATTCATGGCTAGTCTTGGATAAAAATTGTTACATTACAGTGGCTTTATAACAAATGCTTAATCCCATTGAAACAGTCTACCATCTCTATATTCTTCATTATTTTTTGGCGATTCCCAGGTTTGTAGTTCTCCACATGAAATTTGAAATCCATTTACCCATCCAAATCCCATAAAATATAGAGGTTTTGTTTAGAAAAGTAATTAGGGGGTGCCCTGGTGGCTCAGTCAGTTGAGTGCCCAACTTTGGTTCAGGTCATGATCTCACAGTTAGTGAGTTCAAGCCTCACCTCAGGCTCTGTGCTGACAGCGTGGAGCCTGGAGGCTGCTTTAGATTCTGTGTTTCCCTCTCTCTCTGCCCCTCCCCCACTTATGTATGCTCTCTCTCTCTTACTCAGAAATAATAAATGAATAAACTTTATTTAAAAAATAATTAATTAATTATATTTACATATCTACCTTTTTAGGTTTGGTCTTATGCATCTCAATTGTATTTTATAAATGACTTTATATGTCATACGCCCATTCCCTTAAAGTTATTCTAAGCATTTTGTAACTTTCACTCCAACACTGCATGAATTGTTTTTGCCATTTGGTTTCCTGGCTGCTTATTTGTTGTATAGAGAAGACATATGGATTTTACATATATACTGTATATCTAGCCAGGATACTAATTTTTTAATCAATTCTAGGAATTTTATTAATCTTTTGTGTTTTTTTTTAAGTATGGAATCAGACCATTGCAACTGAAGATAGTTTGGTCACTTCTCATATAGATTTTCTTCTCTAATTGCATCAGCTAGGACTACCAAACAATATTGAGTTATAGAAGTGATAGTGAGTCATAGTGGATGTTCATGTTTCTTATTGATGTCTTGAATTTGGTTTTTATAAATTTAATTGATTTTTTTCATATTTCAATATTTTATTAACAGTAATTACTACATTATAACAAATTCCTTCTTAGTATCTCATGAAATAATCAAGAAATATTGAAATCATAAATTCTGATGAAAGATTTCTTAGTATTCAATCATATTTATGTTTGAAGAATAAATTTGATTTTATTCTCATTTTTTTATGTTTATTTATTTTTGAGACAGAGAGAGACAGAGCATGAGTGGGGGAGGGGCAGAGAGAGAGGGAAACAGAATGTGAAGCAGGCCCTAGGCTCTGAGCTGTCAGCACAGAGCCCGACACGGGGCTCGAACTCACAGACCACGAGATCATGACCTGAGCTGATGTCGGTCGCTCAACTGACTGAGCCACCTAGACACCCCTATGCTCATTTTTTAAATGCACTGATCTAGTCTTAATTTGTAAGCATTTAATATAGAACTTTCGCATCCGTATTCAGAATTGAATGACAAAGAGTCTCTTGTTTAGATGTGGGGAATTAGCAATATATTACCTTCATAGACTCTCGACTGAAAAATATTTTCGTTTTTATATAATGATCTAATCTCTAAGTTAAAACACAGGAATTATTTTGAATAGAAATAAATATATATGGGAATTTATTATGCAATATGGGTGACTTTTCTTACTGGGAAAATAAATATTATTCAATAAATAATGTTGCAATAAGTGGGTACTCATCAGAGAAACAATTTCAGTGCCTATGCACTTTTAGTGGATCAACGATTTAAATGCCCAATAAAATCATAAACATACTAGAGATAGATATGGAAGAAAGGTAACAATTTTTGTTACATCTGCTTTATCTGAAAGAAGGGAAAGCCTTTCAAAGTATGACAATTGAAAAATTCAAAATTGGCAAATTTCATCCTATAAAAATAAAGACTTCTTCATGGCAAAAATCGTCTTCATGAGAATTCCAGCAAAAAATAGAATTCAGCTCAGGTGCATTTAGAAGTGTTTTTAATGAATGAACCATGTATAAAATAAGGGTGGATTTGAGGGGGGAAATGAAGGGCTGCAGCAACTAGTCTACCCATGATAGGAAAACATTCACCCCTTGGTTTGAAGGGCAGGGAAAGGAAATAATGTTCCTGGAAGCTAGAACCACAAGATAATGACAGGTCATGAGTAGAGATGCAACTAATGCAGGAATGTGTTTCAAAGAAGAGAAGAAGTAACAACAACAACAAATACTTCAACCTTGCTGTCTTCCCAACTCCTTGTGATAGGCAGACTTGTAAGAGAACCTTCAATGATCCACACATCCTGGATTTCACCTCCTTGTGTAATCACACCCCTTTCAGTGTGGGCTAAACCTAGTAACTTGCTTCTAACCAACAATACCACAAAAATGTAATGATTCAATTACAAATCATTTTAACTTCTTTATTGCTAGTCGACTCTCCTAGTGCATTCTCAGCTTGCAACTTTGATGAGCAAACTGTCCTGTTGGAAAAGCCCATGTGGAAAGGAAGTGAGGGATTCCTGCAGACAAGTGCCAGTGAGAACTTGAAGTGCTCAGTCCAGCAGCCCTCAAAGAACTGAATCCTACCAATAACCACATGGGCTTGGAACTGGGTCCTTCTCAGAAAAGCTGCAGTCCTTTGGCCAACGCTCTGATTCCAGTGTCTCTAAGGACAATGAAACAGAGGACTCAGTTAAGTCATGTCCAGAATTTGTGTATTTTTGTAACTGCTAAATTGTTAGGTAAGTGTTAAATTATTACTAATAACTTATAAAGATTTTGGTATCTGGGAACGGAGTGCTCCCTTAACAAATACATAAAAATGTGGGAGTGACTTGGGAACCTCAGGGTGGTAACAACTAGATAGATTTTAATGAATAGGAGAGAAAAAACATAAAATGGCTTGAACTGATTGTTAGAATAAATCATGCTGCCAGTGATAACTTAAAAGGAAGTTAAAAATAGGCATTGGAAATTGGAGGATGGAGGACCCCAGCTCTAAGGGCAAATGCCTTTGAAGCCTCTGTTTGGTCTGTTTGTTAATGTTCCATTGGCTAAAGCAGATTCACTGAGTGGTAATGAGGGAAAGGAATATATGACCATGTTTTATTCAGTCACGGCTGGCTCCTTAACCTCAAATTTCATATCCTTCCCACTTGAAAAACATGTTAATCTCTATCCAGGATCCCCACTGTCTCGTCTCGTCCAATATGTCATCAGTGTAGTAGCTCAGGATCTTATGATCTGCATCAAATCTAGGTCTAGCCCTCTGGATGTGGTCTTGATCCAGAGACCTATGAAACAAAAAGTAAAGCTATCTGTCTCTATACATCCAAAATGCAATAGTAAGATAGGAACAGAAGAGCCACTATAGAGTCTCCTTTCAAAATGAGAGGAGAGGCACCTGGGTAGCTCAGTCAGTTAAGCATCCGACTCTTGATTTTGGCTGAGGTCATGATCTCACAGTTTGTGAGTTCGAGCTCTGCATTGGGCTCTGTCCTGACAGTGTGGAACCTGCTTGGGATTCTCTCTCTCCCTCTCTCTCTCTGCTCCTTCCTTGTGCCCTCTCTCTCTCTCTCTCTCCCTCAAAATAAATAAACAAACTTTTAAAAAAAATATGAGAGGAACGGGAGGTATTATGTAACCCCTGGTCCATAACAATTCTGAAATCCAGCTGGAAGAATGCTGCAAGTTTTCCCTACTCTAGGGACATAGAATGCAACCCAGTTAAGGTCTGGTTCTTCTTTCTAGAAATGCCTCTAGTCTTTTGTATTTTTGCCATCTGTACTTTTAAGTCAGCCCTAAGAGCTGTCCTTCCTTCCTATGAACAATTGCACCTGTTTGCTTATGAGAAGCTTTAAGTTCATTTTTGTCCAAGTTGGTAACCTTCTTGAGGGAACAATTTCCTATAAATCTTTGTAAGTTTCCTATGTATTAGATTATTTTTAGATTAAATTCCTCTCAATCAGACAAAAGCTATACCTACAGTTCTTTTAAAGACAAGCTTTAAAGACATTATCTTTAAAATGTAAATCTTAAATTATCTTTCTGATATAATAGATTTTATCTTGGGCTTATTAATTTTTTAATCAGCTTTATGGAAGTGTAATTTACATACAATCAAATGCATTTCCTACTTGCCCTATTAATGGACAGAGCACACTCTGCACTGGAGGAAGCCCTCAGGCACAGATAGGAAACTTCTGTTTATGAGAAAAGAAAGCATTTTTCCTTTTGGCTTCTCTTCTGCCACTGACCCCTGAGCTCAAGTCAGGTACTGGAAGAACTAAGTCCCACACGTGCCCTACTATTCAGGTCTGGCAGCATCATATGAAATAATAGACAAACTCAGCAATTCCTGAGCTGGTTGTGATTGTTCTTTAGAGAGTGGTTATGAAAGCGATTACTGGATATGGCATAGACTTATTTCTCTCTGCTCCTCTCTGCCAAGTACAATGACAAACTCGAAAATTATTCAAGAGGCAACCAACAGAGAACACTGAAAGATGTGAAGATAAAGACAAACTGGCTAGGGACCCCTAGACTTGAGGAACAAGGCAGCAGCATGGTATCTTATGGACCGCCCCATGCCCCACTCAACAAAAGAAGGCATCTCTTTCTAACATTTATGACTCTCAATCTTACAACAGAATGTGACCCAATGAGGCTGAACCCTCCCCTAAATCAAACCAATACCAACACCAGGTAAACCCAGCAGCACTGGTAAGGTGATAGGTGGAGAGCCCTCCTGACAATAAGCAGACAGGGGAAATACAGTTGTTCTCCTAAGATTCCCCCCCCTCCACCAAGAGACAACAAGATGGCCGTGTAGCACTGGAAAAGAGGATCCTGCCACAGTAAGGACCTGGCCCAGGAGTGCTCTCCACCTCTTATCTCTCACAGGCAGGCAAGTCCCACCATAGCAAATGTCAGGCCCAGGAAGGGCTCTCCTTCCTGACTGGGCTGAGAAGCCTCTGCCCAACAAGAGATGTTGGGACAGTGGATGGGGAAAGGTAAAGAGGAGTCCTTCTACAAAAAGCACCCAATCCAGGAAACACCCGGCTCGGGAAGGCATCAACCAGCCTAGTCTGAAAACTCCTTCCATTCCCTGCAATAGGACTAACAAAGACCAGGAGAGCCTCTGCAATAGCAGATAAATCAAGCACACCAAAGCAGCACTGCAAAGGCTCTGAAATTAAACTTCCTTTGGGACGAAAGCCCAAGAAATTAGCCAGGACATGCATGCAGAACATAAACAAGGTGCCTACAGGCCATTGTACCAAAAACTAAGAAAATCACCACTTGAATGAGGAAATACAACCAACCGATGTCAATGCTCAGATGAATCAGATGTCGGGATTATCAGAGGAGTTTAGAGTGACCATTATGAAAAGGTTTCAATAAACAAAGTATCTTGAAACAAATTTAAAAAATTGAAAATCTCAACAAAGAAATAGGCGTTATGTTAAAAAATGGAAATTACAGAGCTGAAAAATACAACAGAAATTAAAAACTAGCTAGATGGTCCAAGAGTAGAGTGGAAATGACAGGATAGGATCAGTGACCTTGAAGGTGGATCAATAGAATTTACTCATTCTGCACAACAGAAAGAAAATCAACAGAACCTTAGGGACCTGAACGACAAAAGCAAAAAATGTAGCGTTTGAATCACTGCAGTTCCAGAAGGGAGGAGAAGGTGAATGAGGATCAAAGAAGATTTAAACTTCCCAGATTTGTCAGTAGATCTACACATTCAAAACACAGAGTAAAACCGAATAAGAGAACCAGAAGAAATCCACATGATAACACCACATAATTAAACTTTGAAACGCTCCATCAGTGGGGCGCCTGGGTGGCTCACTTGGTTAAGCATCTGACTTGGCTCAGTGATAATCTGGTTAGTGGGTTCCAGCCCCACATGGAGCTCTGTGCTGACAGCCTGGAGCCTGCTTTGGATTCTGTGTCTTCCTGCCTCTCTACCTCTCCCCTGTTGTGCTCTGTCTCTCTCTCAAAAATAAATAAACATTAAAAAAAAAAAAAAGAAAAGAAAGTAAAGAAACATTACATCAGAGAAAAGAATGTTGCAAGTATCCAGATCGGATTGACACATTAACTGCAAAACACCCATTCAAATGACAGTGGATTTCCCATCTGAAACCCGAAGGCCAGTTCACACCTGTTAGGTGTGAATTCCATATGCAGCTTAATCATCCCACAGGAGATTAAAGGGAAAAAAAGACATTCTCAGACAATGAAAGACTAAAGAATTTGTCCCAGCAGACCTGTCCTTAAAGAATGGCAAGAGGAAAATTTTTAACATGAAAAGAAATGGGGGTGCCTGGGTGGCTTAGTCGATTGAGCATCTGACCTCAGCTCAGGTCATGATCTCTCTGCTCATGCGTTCGAGCCCCGCATCAGGCTCTACGCTGACAGCTCAGAGCCTGGAGCTTGCTTCAGATTCTATCTCTGTCACTCTGCCCCTCTCCTGCTCCTGCTCTGTCTCCCTCTCTCTCAAATATAAAATAAAACATTAAAATATTAAAAAAATGAAAAGAAATGATAAAAGAAGAAATCTTGGGGCAATAAGAACAAAAAAGATGAAAGAACAATGGAAAGGGCAGTGACATAGGCACAGACAGTTCTTATGAGTTTTATAAATCGTATCTGATATCCGAAACAAATATTATACCAGCCGATAGTCAAGACAATGATATTTAAAAGTGGAGAAGGTACAAACTGATGGTTGCAGAGGGAAGGGGAGTGGGGAAGGGGCACAATGGGTGAAGGGGAGAGGGAGGGACAGGCTTCCAGTTATGGAATGAAGAAGTCACAGGGAGAAAAGGTACAGCATAAGCAATAGGCTCAATGTTACAATAATAGTGTTGTGTGGTGACAGATGGAAGCTACTCTTGAGGTGAGCAAGCATAACGAATAGAGTTGTCGAATTACTATGTTGTACGCCTGAAACTAATGTAACATTGTGTGTCAACTGTACTTCAATAAAAAAAAATAAAGTAAAATAGTAATAAAAGTGGGGAAGGTAAAGGGACCCAAAAAGTAGTAGGGTTTCCATACCTCACTCGAAGTGGTGGTAAGGCAGTGTGGTGACACAGAGGCAGTAAGTGATGGTAAGAAGGCAACAGGAAGGATCCTTGTGGTGGTGAAGCTGTTCTGTATCTTGACTGTGATGGTGGATACACGAACCTTTATATGTGATAAAACTACACAAACAAACCCAAAAAGGAGTATAAACGAAACTGCAGGAATCCAAATAAGTTTTCTGAATTGAATCCTTGTCACTATACTGACTGTGACTTTATACCATAGTTTTGCAAGATGTTACCATTGGGGTAAAGGATACATGGGATCTCTGTATTATTTCTTATATGGTAACTTATAATTATCTCAAAATAAACAGTTAAATTTAAAATTATTCCCCTGCCATGGTCCTAAAAATCTTATAAATACCCTTCCATAGTTTCCTTCTTTTAAGACACCACTAAAACTGTCAAGACAGTGTTCTTACTGCATGAAGTTTAATAAACTCCATTTTGCTTAATTAAAAAGGATGTGTACACATTCCTAAGTTTCCAGAATCGTTCAAATTTTTATGAAATTATTTCTTATTTCCTACCACTTACCAGCCACAGAAAGACTTTACAACTAAGAAGATTTAGTTGACTACGTGAACATGATTCTGGAATAGTCATGTCACAAACATCTTGGAACCTCAGCTGAGTCTTGGGGGTTTTAAGCAAATCAGTTTTAACTGCTCTCCTTAAAAGTGGAAGCCTTCTCGATCAAAGCATTGCTTTCTTGAACGTACTCACTTAGTAAAGTATTTGGTTCTGCATCTACACATACAATCACAAAAAACACTCTTAGTAATGCAAAGGATATGGTAGGCAATTAAAACATATATAGCTTTCATAGTTAGGCCAACAGATGGCCTAGAATATGTACAAAACATTATTTTAATTCAGTTTTGCTTTATTTTCCAAACTAAATACAATCTATGAGGTGGGAGAAGGATGCAGAGGACCTAAAATATCTGTTTTGATCTTTCCAACTTATAGTCCAGATTCTTAGCATGTGAAGGTTCTTTACTGTAGGTTGTGTGTACTCTCTCATTAGAGTCACTGGAAAGAGTCCTTGGAATCCCATTCTCTTCTCTTTTTACCCTGTGGTCTCTATATCCCTTTTCCCACCTTTGTCCTTAAGAAGGGAGGAGAAAACAGGAAAAAAGTGTCATTTTCTAATTACATGTATTGGTTTGTCTTTTTTTTTTTTTTAAGTTTTACTTATTTATTTTGAGAGAGAGTGTGCAAAGAAGAGGCACAGAGAGAGAGAGAGAGAGAAAGTCCCATGTAGGCTCTGCACTGTCAGCACAGAGCCTCACATGGGGCTCCATCCCATGAACTGTGAGATCATAACCTGAGTTGAAATCAAGAATCAGACCCTTAACCAACTGAGCTACCCAGGTGTGTTCTTTAAGTAATCAACATTTGTCCGAAGAATGTTTCATGATCAAATAAAACATCGGTTACATATCACGCTCTTAACTAGAAATTTAAATGATCTCAGGATGCCTGGGTGGCTCAGTCCGTTGAGCATCCACTCTTGATTTCAGCTCAGGTCATGATCCCAAGATCTTGGGACCAAACCTCTTGTCGGGCTCCATGTGGAGCATGGAGCCTGCTTAAGAGTTTCTCTCTCTCCACCCCCTGATCTGCTCACTCTATCTCTCTAAAAAATAAAAATTAGAAAAAGGAAATAAAAGAAATTTAATGATTACAACTATGACTTTTTAACCAAATACATAACATTTGGATTTTACTACAACAACAAAAAGAAAATAATTAAGTAATGATGAATTCTGCTATATATAACTTTGAGTTTTGCCACCAAATACAAATATAGCTCCATGAATTTCATTTCACAAATATAGTAGAAAAGAATCATGACCAAATATGTTTGTATTGATCTTACATACCTATAGCAATTTATACAAATCAAGTTAAGAGCAAAACCTTGTGAATCTACAGGAACTAGAACTGAGTATTGTTCTGATATTAGATGTCAAATTAATTAAACAAGGAGGCTTTAGTCTGAAGTGTCTTAGTATCCTACATAAGCAAACTAAAACCTGAGACTCTAATGCATCAAGGTTAAGAAATCAAAACCTAAGGACAACCCATCATAAATACCCAAGTAGGCTTCCCCAAATAAGGTGACTACTTAAGTCGTAGCCAAGCAAGTGATTTCCTTGCTTTGCTTCCACATCCTCTCTAGAAATTTTTCCCTTAGCTTCTCTCAGTGGAGTGCTCCTGAACACTTCAGGTTTGGAATCTGGTTCCAAACCAGATTTTGGCAAGAATGCACTTAATATTTTTAATATGCATCAGTTTATCTTTTAACCGGATTGTTTGTAATTCTTAAAAGTCCCACCGAAGTATGACTATAGGGTGTTTAATGGCACCAATGGTAACTGTCACACAGTAAACAAATAATAGAGATAGAATGAGCTGCAATAATACTCAAAGTCGAAGCAAGTTCTTTTTTTTCTCTTCTATATATATATTTTTTATTTTATAATAGTTTATTTTCAAATTGGTTTACATATAACACCCAGTGTTTGTCCCAACATGTGCCCTTTTTAATGCTCGTCACCCCCTCACCCTCAGTTTGTTCTTAGTCTTTGAGAGTCTCTTATGTTTTATCTCCCTCCCTCTCTGTGTCTTTTTTTTCTTTCCCCTCTTCCCCTCCCCCTGGTTTTTGCTTAGTCTCACAAAGTCCACCTATTCGTGGAAACATATGGTATCTGTCTTTTTCTGACTGACTTATTTCACTTAACATAATACCCTCCAGTTCCATCCATGTTGCTACACATGGCCAGATTTCATTTTTTCTCATTGCCACGTAGTAGCCCATTGTATATATGTGCCACATCTTCTTTATCCACTCGTCAGTTGATGGGCACTTGGTCTCTTTCCATGAGTTGGCTATTGTCGAAAGTGCTGCTATGAACATTGGGGTACACACGCTCCTATGCATCAGCATTCCTGTGTCTTTTGGGTAGATTCCTAGCAGTGCTATTGCTGGGTCAAAGGGTAGCTCTATTTTCATTTTTTTGAGGAATCTCCACACCGTTTTCCAGAGTGGCTGCACCAGTTTGCATTCCCACCAACAGTGTAGGAGGGTGCCTGCTTCTCCACATCCTCACCAGCATCTATAGTTTCCTGATTTGTTCATTTTAGCCACTCTGACTGGTATGAGGTGGTATCTCAGTGTGGTTTTGATTTGTATTTCCCTGATGATGAGAGACATTGAGCATCCTCTTTGGAGAAGTGTCTATTCATATCTTCTGCCCATTTCTTTACTGGGTTATTTGTTTTTCGGGTGTGGAGTTTGGTAAGTTCTTTATAGATTTTAGATATTAGTCCTTTTTCCGATATGTCATTTGCAATGATCTTTTCCCATTCCGTTGGTTGCCTATTCGTTTTGTTGGTTGTTTCTTTTGCTGTGCAGAAGCTTTTTATCTTGATGAGGTCCCAGTAGTTCATCTTTGCTTTTAATTCCCTTGAAGCAAGTTCTTTTAATGGGTGACAAGAGAAGAGTTCAGTTTTGGAGTCAAGCAGGCCCGAGTTTAAATCTATTTTGGCCAGAGCCTCCATGACCTTTGCCAAATTATGTAACTTCTCAGAACCACAGGTTCCTTATCTGTAAAATGTGGTATTTATCATATCCCCCTAATATGGTTGTGAGTAATAAGTCATTTAATACATGCAGAGCACTTAAGAAATTCCTAACAGATGGTATTTCCTAAGTGTTAGCTCATATTTAGTTAGGATTCCTATTTCTACTTCCCTCCTCCTATTTCTCCCCTTCCCTCTAATAGAGTTACTAACACTTTATGTATGGCCCTCCTCTTGCTTACTATTGCCCTCCTAAACCCTGACCTTCTACCTCACAAGGTATCTGGAGGCTGTCATCCCCAGACAGGTCTATCGCCTACCAGCCCAGTGTTTATACAGCTGGCAAACTTGGTTCTGCAGCCAATCTGCATCACTCAGAGATCTCCCTTTTTTAATATGGGGCAATTACGGTTCATGGCATTTTGCCTTTAAGATCCTACTACTTTCTTCTATGCTCAACTTCATGCCAACAGCCTACCTAGACTCTGCTGGATCGAATTTCTTGCTTGGCAGGAAAATTTTTCACTCAGTGTTCAATGTTTAGTCTCTAATAGTTTTCATTTTTTTTCTTTTACAGTTTGCGTATTAATACCAGATTCTTAATGTGTGTGATTTATTTTTCTCCTTGAAAGCTGTATTAGATTGGTATTGCTACCATAACAAATTTTCACAAACTTAGTAGTTTAAAATGACACAAATTTATATTCTTAACAGTTTTGGAGGTCATAAGTCTGAAATTAATTTCACTGGGCAAGGTGTTGGCAGAACTGGGTCTTTCTGGAAACTCTGAGGCCAGAATCAATTTTCTTGCCCTTTTCAGCTTCTAGTAACTGGCTGCATTCCTTGTCTTGTGGTCCTTTCCTTCATCTTAAAAGTGCATTTCTCTGTTCGCATCATACCCTGTCTTCTCCTCTAGCCATCACTAGTTTATGACTCTTATATGGAACGTTATAATCCCGATGGGCCTAGCTGCATAATCCAGGTTTATCTCTGAATCCCAAGAATCTTAATTCAGGGGCACCTGGATGGCTCAGTCAGCTAAACATGGACTCTTGATTTCAGCTCAGGTTATGATCTCAAGTTTTGTGAGTTCTAGCCCCAAGTCAGGCTCTGTGCTGGCAGTGCTTGGGATATTTTCTCCTTCTCCGTCTGTCTCCTCCTCTCCCCATTTCTCTCTCTATCTCAAAATAAATAAACAAATTTTAAAACTTTTTAATGAAAAAGAGATGTGATTTGCTGATAAATTGTTGGGACTATATCAAAATAAAAAGCTTCTGCACAGCAAAGGAAACAATCAAAACTAACAGGCAATCTATGGAATGGGAAAAGATACTTGCAAATGACATATCTGTTAAAGGATTCATGTCCAACACATATAAAGAACTTATAAAACTCAACGCCCAAAAAATAATCTAATAAAAATGGGCAGAAGATATGAACCGACATTTCTTCAAAGAAGACACACAGACGGCCAACAGACGCATGAAAAGACATTCATCATCACTTAACCGTCAGGGAGATGCGAATCAAAACTACAATGAGATATCACCTTTATCCCTGTCAAAATGGCTAAAATCAACAACATAAGAAACCACAGGTATTAGCAAGGATGTGGAGAAAAAGGAACACTCACTCACTGAAGGTGGGAGTGGAAACTCGTGCAGCCACTCTGGAAAACAGTATCAAGGTTCAAAAAGTTAAAAATAGGGGCACCTGGGTGATTCAGTTGGTCAAGTGTCTGACTTCGGCTCAGGTCATCATCTCACGGTTCATGAGTTTGCACCTGCGTCTGGCTCTGTGCTTATAGCAATACCTGGAAGACTGGAGCCTGCTTCAGATTCTGTGTCTCCCTCTCTCTCTGCCCCTCCCCCCCCACACTCTCTCTCTCTCTCTGTCTCAAAATCAAATCAACATTAAAAAAATTTTTTTAAGTTAAAAATAGAACTACCTTATGGTCAAGCAATCACACTACTGGGTATTTACCAAAAAGAATACAAAAACACTAATTCAAAAGCATACATGCAACACTATGTGGCTATCTACAATAGCCAAGGTATGGAAGCAGCCGGAGTATACTTTGATAAATGGTAAATATGTGATGTATAAAACGGAATATTATTCAGCCATAAAAAAACATAAAAATAATGAAATCTTGCAGTTTGCAATGACATGGAGGGAGCCAGAGAGTATGATACTGAATGAAATATGTCAGAGAAAGGCAAATACCATATGGTTTCACTTATATGTGGAATTTAAACAAAACAAATGAGCAGAGGGAAAAAAGAGAGAGAGACGAATCAAGAAACAGACTCTCAGTTGTAGAGAACAAACTGATGGTTACCAGACGGGAGGGGGTGGGGAGATGGGTTAAATGGGTGATGGGGATTAAGGAGTGCACTTGTGGTGATGAGCACTGGCAATGTGTGGAATTGTTGAATCACTATATTGTACACCTGAAACTAATATAATGCTGTATGTTAACTAACTGGAATTCAAATAAAAACTTAAAAAGACAAAGGAAAAAAAAAAGAGATGTGATTTGCTGACATAAAAGAAAAGGGGGAGGAAAATAACACAGGTGACCACCCGAAACCTGTCCAATTCAAGAACCACAATCAAAAAGACCTCGAATTACTTAGGGAAAATTTTTGCAATGACCCCACTTCAGAATGAAGGGGAAAATAACAAGTCGGTTTCATTGTAACAAAAGTGAAAGCCTGAATGGCAACAGCCCATCATTGCAATCCTTTTCCTCTCTGTTCCTGCCGTTCACAAACAGCCTTCTGGAATAAGCCCCATTGATCATACTGAGAGAGTTTGGTGGAGGAGAGTGCCACCCTCTGCTTGATTTCAGCAACAGCAAATCCACCGGGATGCCGTGAAGATCTGGTTACACTGTGTTCCAGATATGTCAACACTGGGTTGTTTGAAAACAGCCAGTTCTACGACAGAGAAAGGAGTATCAAATTAGTGGGTAGATTCACATTCTGGGGGTAATTTCCTTGTAAAAGATCCCTTCCTTTCTTTATGGGCAGGCAGAGAAAAAAAAAAAAAGCTCAACAAAAGTAATGACAGCATATTAATGTACTCACTATAAATCCTGGCTAGAAATTATTTTTGTTAAACTTGCATTTTTAATAGAGCAACAGTGTTAATTATTCATAATACATAGGTATCTGATTTGGATTACCTTGCCATGTCATTAAATTAATCATGAATATGTATTTGTGAAACATTCTCATCATATCTCATGATTTACAGATGCTTCTGCAAATGCCTGTAATGCGGTCTTTCATTAGCATTGCTGAGCTAAATGCACTTTCAAGAAAGAAGTCTTAAAAATAAAATAGGATGTAAGCGAAATAACTAAACCAAATTTTAACATGGAAATCTGTTTAATAACGATTATCAGAAAGTATTCATGAAGCACAAAATGGGAAGACTATTATTCAAATAAAAGAGAAAGAGCTATTTTTTGTATACAAATGCCATGAAAAGAAAAATAAAACATTTGAAAAAGGAAATAAAACTGCCTCAGATTTTCCCTCTCAATCAATGTAAGCTTTAGTATAACTTCTAGCAAGGAGAGTTAATAGTATTTAATGAAAGCAATAGTCACATTTATTAAGAGAATGAAAGTAGGAATTGGATGTTTAGAATTCACACACACACACACACACACACACACACACACACACACACAGCATTACAAATCTCAGTTAACTTAATACTACTTGAAAAATGGACAGAATGAATAATTAGAGTGTGTACTAAACTCAGTCTGAAGCATTTGGCTTAGATAGCATGTCATTCCTGTAAAACAGTTTATTTCCAGGATCCAAAAAGAAAGGAAGGGACAAAATAAAGAAGACATCTTTCAAAAGATTTTACTAATGAAAATCTTAAAATGTGTGAGGTTTTTTCTTTCCTTTACTTTCTTCTCTTTATTTTCCTCTCTTTATTTTCTCCATTCCTCAATCAAGTACTTCTCGAGAACCTATTCTATGAATAATCACTAGATGAGATATCTTGTTAGGTTCTGCTCAGCGCAATCATACGGTGCACCACGGGGAAGCCATCTGCTCTGAATCGTCTTTAGACAAAACTATAAAATACTTTAAACTGAAATGTTACGAGTACTATCTCTCGCTACTCAGAGACCCAAATCCTGGGGTCTCTTCATCCCTTGCTACACTCAGATCAAGCTACGGGCTCAGGAACTTTCCTGAAGGCCCTTCCCAAATCCAGCATTTATAAATTTGTCCCATTTTGTTCAGGGTCTTCCTATGTCACTGGCTAGTTCACTGGGAAGATTAATTCCAGCTGTGAGGTGGTAAAGACAGATAATACTATGCTTGTTAAATTGCAGCCTGGACTAGGAGCGCAGCCAAAGCCACAGGATGAATACAGAGCGTTAGCATTGATTTTGAGCACTCTCAAAATACTTCCATATACAGAATCCCAATTTTTGCCCCAGAAAAATCTTGTTAAAGGCTATTATTTATCTTTTTGAAAACCTGAGTTCAAATTGTATTACCTTAAATATAATGCATTGATATTTGTCCTTGTGATATTCATGTATTACAAGCTGAGAACCAAAATTGTCTCGAGAAATTGTAGAATTATTATTTAGCATAAAGTTTCTATTTTTTTTCCTTTATTTATTTTGAGAGAGAGCATGTGCGAGCAGGGGACAGGCAGGGAGAGAGGGAGAGAGAGAATGCCAAGCAGGCTCCACGCTAATAGATATGAGGTTCTTACAGGGCTCAATCTCACCATGAGATCATGACCTGAGCCAAAATCAAGAGTCCGACACTTAATGGATTGAGCCACCCAGCGGCCCCTAAAATTCCTATTATTTTAAAAATTAAGAGGTGATGTAATGAAGTACCTATGAATCATGAAAATAAAATTTTGCTCTAAGAATATCAGGAATGACTGCTGAATTGTATCCTATATTAAGCCATCAATCGAGTGGTTAATCAAAATCCCAGTCAGAACAAAAAAATACTAGAATGTAATATTCAGTGAAATTTGGTAAATAATTATAAAGTAGAATAATTTCTATTCCCTAAATATATTTGAATTGTTGTGCTCCAAAAGTACAGATACTTTAAAGTTTTGTAGAAAAAAATAGAAAACTAACTCTCACATTCCAATGAGAAAAACCTAAGATCCAAATTCGGACAGTTTGGGGCTGTCTTAATGGTCCATTCGATCATAGCATGGTTCATTAATTAGATTATGCCATGTTAAGATGGACTTAGATGCCAAATCAACTGAAAAACAGCTGATGTGTTGGTATGGCCAGGCACTTAGAAAGTGTCGTAATTTCCCCAGATTTTATAGGACTGTTTTACTTAATAGAAGCTTTGCTAGCCCAAATATATGATATTTTACTAAAACTCAGGTTTTGTATTATTTGTAAAGAAAGGACAGGCTAAGGAAATTCACAGGTAAAGAAGATCCTAGGAATGTTTAATCTGTTTGCAAATGTTTTCAAATACCGTGGCATTCACCATGTGTGCTAAAGCAATTAATGTGCTAATTACAGATAGAGGTGCCCTTATTCTATTCCTTGAGAGTCAGCAAGGCCTCTGTTCTTAGGTTCAAGAACTGAATGCTCTTAGAAATAAGATTGCATTTTTTAACGAACAAGAAAAACTTTTAATTTCATATGGCTGATTATTCCTCAGATTTGGGTATCTCACTCATCAAAATCATCCTGTGAAACAGAACAGCTGCCTAGCATAAAGCCCTGTTGCAATATAATTAATTTATAAAACAAGTGTAACTCCTACTTCTTCCATTCCCCAGCCTCACTGTTAAGAGGAAAATCGGTCTATTGAATATTTGGAAGTGATAAGTTATTGTTTTTTTTTAATTTGGAAGCGATAAGTTATTTAATTTTTACCGATGTTAGACACCCCAAAGCAGACTAGAAGAAAGAAGAATCCAGGAGGGGCAGTTTTGGGTTTTTCTAATACTGCCTGCCATTTCTCTGTTTACTGTTTTTGGAAATCTACATAGTTTTCTTCCAATAATACAACATTTTAACTAAAATTCATAATTGCAATGCCAGCTTCCATAGGACCCAGGTACTTAGTAGTAATGGATTTAGGTGAGCAACTAGCATTAATGTCATAACGGCATAACTTTGCAGTGTTTTCCCTCTGCCGTAATGATTCTCTATTTCATATCTATTCTTCTTTAGATTTGTCCAAATTTATTGAAGGTTATGGAAGAAAACATATAGAGAACCCATGGTAGCCAAGAATAAAGGAAGTAAAGGAAGGACTAGGGCGAGGAAGAAAAACAGGAGGCGAGAAGGAGGGAGGCGGAAAAAGAGAGATGAAAAAAGAGAAAAAGAATTTAATATTGTTGGAACTGTAATGGACTCCTGAGAGGCACCTACGGGTAATCTGAATATGAAAAGGTATATTAGATTGGGTGAAGGAGGGGGCTCATAACTGTAAGGGAACTTAAGAGGGCTTCTGGGGCACTGGTGATATACTGTTTTTTGATCTGCTTACTGGTTACATAGTTAGGTTCAATTTGTAATAATTCATCAAACTGTACACATATGATATGTGTGCTTTTGAGTGTGTATATTATATATCACTATATAAACTTTCTATATTTCACTAAAATATTGTAAAATAACACATGTGCTTAGGGGAACATATATTATTTCTCATCTGTTTTAAGTTTACCTGGATGAAGTGATCTTGAAAGTGACTTAACGCCATCTGTCAACTTAATAGTTAGACATGGTCTTTTCTTATTGGAGATAGCATTGAACTGCTAAACTTCGCTTTCCTTTGTGACTACAGGTCTTTAATAACTTAGTGGTTATAAACAAGGATAGCCTCACTGCTCTCAAATTTCAGCTTTCTATTTGGATACCATGATAGCCTCTCTTAATGAGATATTAATTCCTATCTTGTTTTTCCTGAGGTAGGATGGACAACCAATCTTCTATTTTCTGGGCTTCTTTATTCCAGAAATAACTACCTTCTTTGAGTTTCAAGATACAGCTTAAAAAAAATCTCCAACCCATCTTTGTTTGCAAGAACTAACCTGGTATTCGTTTGAAAGGAAACCGCAATTTTAGCAGAGTTGGGAGGAGGAAGGGAAGCCAGTGCATTCTAAGGAAGAAGAAGGGGGTAGTTGGGGCCCTCTCTGAAGCATGTGGAGGCTTAGCAGACTCTGGGATCAGTTGAGTTCTGCTCATACTCCTAGGTTCTCAGCAAACAGAAACACTCCCATGAGTCTGTCTACAGTATCCTTGGTACATGAGAGCAGTCTCTCAACTTTGGTCCTGTTAGTAATACATTGGGCCAGATAATTCTTGTTGTCAGGAGCTGCCCATTGTAAGACGTTTAGCAGCATCCCTAGTTCCTACCCACTAGATGCCATTAGCATCTCCCCTCCGACTTGTGACAACTCGAAATCTCTGTCATCATTGCCAAATGTCTACTGGAGGGCCATATTCCCCTCACCCGCACTGAGGACTACTGGCTTACAGCAAAGAGCCAGTTGCCGAATTTGATAGGGAGGGATGGAAGGAATGAATGTCAAGAGCTGCAAAGCCACGTGTCTTTAAATGGGCCTTTAAAACTGAATAACAAGCACATTAAATGATACACATGCTGACAAAGTCCAACTTCTCTTGGACTTCTCTGTGGAAACCTGAAGTTCATACCAATCCTACAACTGAGGTGCAGAGGATTATTCAGAATATTTTTTTCATAAACCCTGGTAGGTAGGAATTAAGCTAGATTTGATTTGATTGTAAAAATTAAAGAAATGTAACATGTATTTTATGTGTCTTGATATCAATTTGTGCCTGTTATATGATTTTAAATAATTTAACAATGTTCCAAGCATACAGCAAACAACCAACAAAATTAAATACTTTATCACTTCTACTTTAAAGATGATGAAAGTGAGTCACAAAGAAGGTAAAGAACCTTCCCAGGAACCAGAGCTAAGTAATTAACAGAATGGATGCTAAAATGATTTATTCCTTATGCTCGTTCCCTTTGTAATACTGTTGCCTATAATAATGGTTAATTTTTTTCAACGTTTATTGATCTTTGAGGGGGGAGGGAGAGTCAGAGAGAGAGGGAGACACAGAATCCAAGGCAGGTTTCGGGCTCTGAGCTGTTAGCACAGAGCCCAACACAGGGCTTGAACTCATGAACCATGAGATCATGACCTGAGCTGAAGTCAGATGCTTAGCTGACTGAGCCACCCAAGTGCCCTAATAATGGTTAATTTTGTTGGAGTGACTAGGAAGTGCCACTTCATCTCCTCTCAATTCATCTTAGAAAATACAGGAATCCATTATAGTCCCAACATCCATTTTAGTTATTTCAGGATACAAGAAAATTATATAACCTAATTTAATTTATTATTTTTTTATAATCAAGACACCCGAAACAATATAAAAACCTGCTAGAATGAAGGTGCTTAAGTATCAAAATGATGGATACCCACTATAGGCACTGAAAATATTTGAAAAACAAAGTTCAGAATAGATTAAGGTAGATGAGAAAAGCATCATGGGACCTAAACTCAAAATTTGAGAATAGGTAGAAACAGTAGAAAATGTTGGGAAAAGCTTGGAGATCAGGAAAATAACATAGGTATTTCCACCACAGAAAGGCCCCACAGTCTGTCACTGATTTTTATTCTCCAGTCTCTGTTCTCCTTACAGGCTATGGCCTTTTCCTCTACATATAAGCTTAAGCCTTCAATCATACTATTTTTCAAATATGTCAGACCCTCTCAGGACCCACATCCTCCATACATGCTGCTCCTCTTGCCTGGAATTATTCCACTCACTCTGGCCCTCTTCACTGAAAACTCTTGTTTTCCCTTCTGATTCAGAACTCAAATGTACCTCCTCATATTTCCTAAGAGAAAACCAGCAACTTCCTCTTTTCTATTCCCAATACTGTCATAGCGCTTACTACATTATTTGGTGATTTGTGCCAATTGGTGCCTCCACCTTGTGTCAAATGCAAACCTCTCACAAGTAAGCCAGTATTAATTCAGCATGATCCAAAATGTTGTTCTACCCTTTAATTGAGCACCATCAAAGTCTACTTACACAAATATTCACCAGACCCTTTAACTTCAAATTTTTATTAATTTTTTTTACTTTATTTATTTTTGAGAGACAGAAAGAGACAGAGCATGAATGGGGGAGGAGCAGAGAGAAGGAGAGACACAGAATCCAAAGCAGGCTCCAGGCTCTGAGCTGTCAGCACAGAGTCTGATGCAGGGCTCTTTCCCACAGACCATGAGATCATGACCTGAGTTGAAGTTGATCGCTTAAGCGACTGAGCCACCCAGGCGCCCCTTAACTTCAATTTTAATTACACAACTAATGTATAATGCCAATTCCTGTTTACATTTTCAAAAAAGTAAGACCTAAATTTAAAATCCCTTTTGACCTTTATTCTCAATTCCAGGATCCTCTCACATCTCCCTGAAGTGATCAATAGTATGTCTTTGGTGCACATCTAATTTTTTTTGTTTACCTTTTGTTGGTGTATATGTGTGGGTTTCCAACTGTTTAATGTATTTGTTTTTATTTTGGTTGTATCATATACTATGAATTGTACAATATGTACCTTGTAATCTGTGTTGATACCTGTGAATAATTCATTTCAATTCATAGCCAGTATTCCACACAATGTATGCTCTTTGTTTGATTTAAACTTCTTTAGCAAAGACATTGTTTGTTTTCAATGTCTTGATAATTCAAATGAAGCTTCAGTGAACATTCTTTTGCCCTTAGGCACAGATATCTAGAAATAGAATTGCAAGGTCACAGGCTCAGAAAATTTAGTTTTAATTGTACTTTCAAATTTCTGCCTATGTGAGTAAATCAATGTATTCATACCCTAAAAATAGCATAGAAAGGGAGCTGTTTTCCACATTTTTACTGACACTTTTTATTGCAAGACTTTTAAACAGTATTTTGCAGAAATAATCTCATTTTTGGATTTATATGTATTTCTCCAATTAGACTAGTTAGTGGGGGAGGCTGATATTTTCCTAACATAGAATATTGACACTCATGAACATAGCATAGTTCTCCATTTATTTAGATCTATTTATATAATTGAATAAAGTTTTATTATTTTCATCATAGACATCTTTCATTTTTCAGGTTTTTAAAACCAGGTACTTTATATTTCAGATACCATTATAAACAGTGCCTTATTCTCTAATTTACTTTTAATCCTCACAAAAAAATAGGAAAAAATGACTCTTGCATAGGAATTTCATCCAATCAACTCTCTAAGTTCTTTTGTCAGTTCTACTGTTTTTTTTAGTTGATTCTCTTAAATAGTCTAGGAAGGCCACTATCTTTCCAATCTTTGAACCATTTTTTGCTTTTATTATTTTAGCTAGACTCTTCCACATAATGATCAATAATAGTAATGATAGTATTCTGTTCTTATTTCTTTTTTTTAAATTTTTTTTAATGTTTATTTATTTTTGAGAGAGACAGAGACAGAGTGTGAGTGGGGGTGGGGCAGAGAGAGAGGGAGACACAGGATCCGAAGCAGGCTCCAGGCTCTGAGCTGCCAGCACAGAGCCTGACCTGGGGCTCGAACTCACGAACTGCGAGATCATGACCTGAGCTGAAGTTGGACGCTTAACCGACTGAGCCACCCAGGTACCCCTCTGTTCTTATTTCTGACCTTACTGAGCATGTTTCTAATATTTCATTATTAAATAGGTTTGCATAGGTTTTTATTAGACAGCTTTTAATAGATTAAAAAAGTATCTTTCTGCTTGTCATTTTTAAAAAAATTGTTATCATGAATGTGTATTATATTAAATTTTATAAAATTCTTCATCAACATCCATTAAAATATATGATTTTCTCCTTTAGTCTCTAAACAAAGAGAATTCCTTTGAAGGGATTTCTCATGTTGATCCATCTTTACAATACATGGATAAACTTTGATTATTGTATCAGTTAGGAATTGCTTTCAGCTGCTAATAAGAGAGACCTAACTCTAGTAGAGTAGACACATAGGGGACCACATGTCTGAAATAAGCAAATCTAGAGGAAAGTAGTTGCTGGCATTGTTTGAGCAACTTAAGGTTATAAAGGAGCAAGTCTCTGGTTTCTCTTGGTTTTTCCTCATACACCCAAGATTACCACTAGAGATGTGGGCAACTTGTCCTCACTAGACGCAAGGAAAAAAAGAGAGAGAGAGAGAAGTAGAGTACCCTCCAAAAGATTGAGAGGAATATACTTTTTTTTAATGTTCATTTTTGAGACAGAGAGAGAGAGAGAAAGAATGAGTATGAGTGGTGAGGGGCAGAGAGAGAGGGAGACACAGATTCTGTAGCAGGCTCCCGGCTCTGAGCTATCAGCACAGATCCCCACACAGGGCTCAAAATCAAGAACGATGAGATCATGACCTGAGCCAAAGTCAGACACTTAACCAACTGAGCCACCCACGCGCTCAAGAGGACTAGATTAAAATTAGGGTTTTGTTACTAGAAAAGAAAGAGTCTTAAGTATTTAGTAGATAACTAATTATCTTCTCATTTTCATAATACATTGTTCTTTTGACACATTGCTTTATATGAATGGCTAATATTTAATTTGTAATTCAGTATCATCCTTGGCACAACTGAAGGAGCTTATTCAGACTTCACCAGTTATATATGCACTTGTTTGTTGGGTGGGGAGGGATTATAATTCTGTGCAATTCTATCACATGTATAGCTTTAAGTAACCACCACCACGATGAAGATACTTAATTGTACTGTCACTGCAAGACTCCTCCTTTCTGCATTTTTATAGCCACACTAACTCTGGCTTCCCATCCTAACCCTCAGCAATTGATCATTTATTCTGCATCTCTGTAACTATGTTATTTCATAAATATTATATGAATGGAATCATGGATTACATGTCCTTTTGATATTAGTTTTTCTTCTCTTCACCCACTGAAGTATATTTGGGTAGTTTCTACTTTGGGTTACTATAATAAACCGGCTAAGAATACTCATGTACAGGGTTCTGCATGAAATAAGTTTTCATTAATTTGGCAGGTATATGTAAGAGTACAATTTCTAGGTCATATGGTAAGTCCATTTTTAATTTTAAAAGGAAATACCTGACTGTTTTCCAGAGTGCCTGTAACATTTATATCCCTATCAGTGATGTAGGGGGATCTGATTTTCCACATCCTTGTAAACTTAGTATTTATTTGGCTATCCTAGTAGTTGTGTAGTGATATTTTACTAAGGTTTTAATTTGAATTTATCTAGTGGCAAATAATGTTGAACATATTTTATGTGCCTATTTTCCATCTGTATATTCTCTTTGTTAAAATTTCAGTTCAAGTCCTTTTCCCATTTTCTAATTTGATAGTTTTGTGTTTAATATTGAAGTTTGAGAGTTCTTTATATATTCTATATACAAGTCATTTTCATATATATGATTTGCAGAAACTTCTCTCACTGTGTGACTGGTTTTGCTCCTCTTTTGACAATCTTTTGCAGAGAAAGGATTTAATGTCAACAAAGTCCAATATGTTAACTTTTTCACTGTATGGATTGTGCTTTTTGGTGTCAAATGTAAGAACTTTTTGCTTGATGTCAGTAGAACGGGTGCAGTAAGGACTTCCAACAATCCTTTCCTCCATAGAAGCAGTGATAATACAGAAAATTGTCAAAATCATCATTTTCAGTACCATTAAAATCAACCAAAGACATCAACAACCTGTGGAGTGTTTATTCAAGAAAATTGGTTGAATCTTGGTTAAAAACAAAACAAAACAGTGGGCTTTGTGCAATTTTTTGCTTTTCTTAGTCTCCAAGACTTTCTCATCATCAGCCCCATGAGTAACCTTGAAGAATATTGCTCCACAATTATGCTGAAAAGCAACAGCCTAATATCCTCTGGAGGTGAAAGAACAGGGTTAGATGTTCTCAAAAGCCCAGGTCCTAGAGAAGGGTTATTACTTGACCTGTCTGGAAGTTTCCTTGGCCATCCCACTAGCAAGGCTTGTCTTTATTTGGCCTGACACAGAGCTGACCCAATTAAAACAGCCTTTTCCCTTGGGAGTGTTTGTCAAAAAACAATCACCACAATTGTTTAACATCCCAGATGCTTGGGAGTGGCAATCTCAAATAGGAAAAATATCAAACACATACAAAATCTTAAAAGCTTTTTAAGAGTGAGATGTACATAGCTGACTTCGAAAAGCTCTGACATATTTCTAGTAATCTGGAAGGCCATATGCTGTGGGCACGGCCATGAAATACCTGAGAGGGCCGTAAGCTCTCACTTCTGGATGAACTTGAAGTTCTGCACCAATGGGGAATAAACATTAAGGTGGACTTGTAAACTGGCTGCCTGAACTTTAAAGTATTGCTCCCCAAATTGCACAGAGATCTTTCACAAAATCCAGAGACTCTGCTTCAGGCATTTAAAGAAGTCTCTATACAATCATTAGCTATCGTTAAGATAACTGAGCATAGACTTCCATGGCCATATGTTAAAATAATACAGACTTAAAAGAATTTATCCAGGGGCGCCTGGGTGGCTCAGTCGGTTAAGCGGCCGACTTCGGCTCAGGTCATGATCTCGCGGTCTGTGAGTTCGAGCCCCGCGTCGGGCTCTGTGCTGACGGCTCAGAGCCTGGAGCCTGCTTCTTCAGATTCTGTGTCTCCCTCTCTCTCTGCCCTTCCCCTGCTCATACTCTGTCTCTATGTATCTCAAAAATAAATAAATGTTAAAAAAAAAAATTAAAAAAAAAAAAAGAATTTATCCAAGAAAGCTACCACACAAGAACATAACAACAAACAGCAAGAACAAACCTATTTTAAATGTTCCGTTTTCAAAAGAAATTATAAGACATGTAGAGAAATAAGAAAATATGGCCATACTCAGGGGGAAAGAGCAATAGACACTTTCCGTAAGGATACCCAAGCGTTGAACTTACTAGACAAAGACTTTAAATCAGCTATTTTCAATATAGTCAAAGAAAAAAAGGAAACCTTATCTGAAGCACCTAAAGGAAAATATGCACCTATGCATATCTCATAAGTTTGTATTTATTTTACTTCAGACAGTGTGTATACAAGAACAATGGAGATTGAAGTGTAGGATTGTGAAGGTGTTTTTCCTCAGAGACTGTGCACATCTTTTCCTCCATAGATGATGAAAGACTAAGATGAAAGACTGATTATTCAGATTCCTCTTAGAGTCAAGTTAAGCTGTTGCTTTTCCTTAGTTTTAATTAGTTTGGTTTCTCCAGTTATGTCCTGAATACGCAACCTTTCACATACCTGCCTTTGTAATGTCATCACTATTTGAACTGAGAGAGGGTAGCTGCATTTTTGAGTCATTTAGTTTACCAGTGAGTTCAACTTAGGGCCTTAGAATTCAACCACCACAGAATGCACAGGACTAAGCAATTTCCCTCTGATTTGAGCCTATGTCCCACTCCCGTTTTCTTTGTAGAATTTGGGAAGGGAGGCCATCTGTTGGGAAAGAATTGTTGGATTGATAAATTCGTTTTGGTTTTGGGGTTCTCCCAGATCTCGATAAGCTTCCCCAACCAAGTTGACACCTTCCCATTCTTGCAGTCTACCCATCTAAAGTGGATTGAGTCTCCACTTGCCTGAACTCAGACTTGATATTCACCTCCAACTGTAGAACTTGCCACAGTCCTGTGCTCATCTCGGCAGGGTTTGTTCCACCTGCAAGTGGCTATTGCTGTTGGTATTACCATGGGAAGCAGAAGTGTATTACTACCATCCTACATGCTACTCAAAAACAAAGTCTCAAGTTACTCACTGCTTATCTTCTTTGTTTTCTAATAATGCCATTAAGTTCTACATTTTCTCTGAACTACAGTATTGCACACATTTTTATATATAGATAGCTAGCTCTCATTTATTCCAAATCTAAATTATGCAATTTCCACTGAGATGTTTTCTTAAGCCCATGACTTCTTTTTTTTCCCCCTAAGTTCACTGGACAACATTGTTATTGGGAAAAATGTTGGCTTTCATTTTGTTGTCTACTTTTGTATTTATTGCTAATTGGTCAAAGTATATAATGCATTGGCAATATACTTCTCAATTTTTTTGTGATTTTTCTCAAGATGATCATGATGCTAATACACAGTTACTTTAATCTTATAAAATTCTTGAGTGTTTACAAAACTATAGTATCTATTTTGTGTGCAAATAATTCTATAAGTAGCTATCAATTAGATCAAATTCATTTATGATATCCAAAACTTTTACTATTTTAATTTATTTCATGTCTACTAATAAAATAACTATTTTAAAATCTCCAATATGACTGAATTTGAACCATTTTTCACTGAATTTTGTAAGTTTAGTTATTCTGTAAGGATCATGACTATTATATTATTATTTAAAAAAAATTTTTTGACAGTTTTATTCATTTTCAAGAGACAGAGCATGAGCAGGAGAGGGGCAGAGAAAGAGACACAGAATCTGAAGCAGGCTGCAGGCTCTGAGCCATCAGCACAGAGCCCAACGCGGGGCTCTAACTCACAAACCATGAGATCATGACCTGAGCAGAAGTCAGATATTTAACTGACTGAGCCCCCACCCAGGTGCCCCTATTATTTTGAGGAAGATAGGGGCTTATGCGTACCTCAGTCAGTTAAGCATCTGTCTTTGACCTAGGTCATGATCTCATGGTTCATGAGTTCGAGCCCCATGTCAGGTTTTGAGCAGACAGCTCAGAGCCTGGAACTTGCTTCAGATTCTGTCTCCATCTCTCTCTGCCCCTACCCGACTCGCGCACTATCTCTCTCTCTCTCTCTCTCAAATATAAATAAACATAAAAAATAATAAGAAAATTATTTTGAGAAGAAGAGTTCCTTTTATTAAAAAAAAAGGTATTTCTATTTGATCCTTTTAATGCTTTGTGCCTTGAGTTACCTTGAAGAGGTAAACTATTTTCTTTTTGTTAGTATTTGCTAGGATATTTTTCCTTTTTCTGTATGTTCCATCAGCCTGTGTCACTTTGTTTTAGACATGGGTCCAGTAAACAAAATATAGATATATTTTTAGTACAAAGAACTGACACACTTTAACCAAACTTTATTTATTGTAATTGTTAACTTGAACTTATTCCTTCTATCTTATTTGGTGGTTCATATTTATGATACTCTCTTTTTCTTTTGTTTTTTAACCTTCTATTATTGGCCTGATTACTTTTTTTGTTCTATTTACTTCTCTATATGTATAGAAGTTTTACAGTCTATTTCTATAATGGTGGTTTGCTTTAAATTTTTATAAACATGAGGGATTGGATTTTTTAATAGCATCAAGATTTAATCTGTTAAATCTCAGTCTTTTTCATTTATTTAGACTGCCATCTTGAAACCAGATGTCTTTCCCAGATATGTGAGGTAATTCTTAGCTGAACTTTTGGGGGAGATACATTTTATTCATATGTCAGCAATCATTTATGCCTTTAAATTTTCTCTTCTCCAAATCTGCATTTCAGTTCCCAATGCCTTGCTGAGTTCATACTTTGATTCCTGAACTAGTAAAAATAGCAGTGAGATAAGAGAGAAATTTTCCACCAACCTTGTGAGATAGATACTCAGTGCCAAAAGCATGGCAATTAATAAACAGGAAGGAAAATGAGTAAGTAGTTTGTTTTGCACACCAGTTTTTGGGTAAGATAACTACTTGCTATATGCTTAAAATTCAACAGGAAAATATTTCAAGGAAAAATATATCTTACTGTAGGTTGTGTATAGGGATGGTAGTGCAATACGTCTAACATTCTAAGAAGTAACCCAAACCTCAAAGATTCAAGACATATTTACTAAGTACATATCATTGTCTTAAGGGTTGTACTAATGGCTAGTTGTAAAGAGGTGAACAAAACAGGCGAGGTCTGAAGACTAAGCGAATAAGCAGACAATAATGCATTTGTAGCAAGATGCCACAGCAAAGATGAAATGTTTAGTTTTTGTTTGTTTGTTTTAATCTTTTGCTTAGACAGAGATATCAAAAACCACAAGAGAATCATGGAAGAAAGCCCTTCACTTTCTAAGGAATAAGTTTAGGGACTTTTGAAGCAATGAACTATTCAATTCACTTTTCCAGGGAAAGTTAAAGTAATCGGGCCCTTTTTGTTCTAAGGGTTGAGAAAAAATTAGTTTTTACCTTTGAGGAGAGGACTCCATATGAAGAATTTTAAAATATATATAATTCCACATTCTCCACCCCCTCTGATGAGAAATGTGTGTTCATCTGAGTTCTAAAGGTGCTCGTTTTTACTAGCGGAGTCGATGCTTGTGCGTGCTTAGGCGAATTTACTAGGTATAAGTGCTTTGGATATGTTTAGACTGATAATTTTCCAAATAAAAGGCTGAAAACAGAAATGAATAACGCACTATTCAGATAGTATCAAAGTAGTAAATCAGTGCAATAGAAACAGGTGACAGGTGGGCCATGCCTTTCAGTGATAAAAGATCTGCTCTCTGGATGGGATCATGAAAAGCTATGAAAACAGGAATCATATATTTGTCGACATGAACAATTAATTAAACTAGTGTCATTAGCACACAATTAAACCGGGAAAACTAAAGCCATGTTCATTAATCATTTTAAATTAATTATGACAATGATGTTAATAACAATTTGGCATTTGCATTTGTATGAACACTTTAGAAAAGAAATATGTGTATATTGGGGATTAAGGATTAGTGCCTCTTAAGATGTAATATGAAACAGAATATCCTTGGGAGAGAAGACTAGTTAAAAATGTAAATTTTGGGGTCCCATCTTGCAGAAATTTAAATTCATTAGGTGTGAAAAGGGCCCACGAACTTGGATTTAACAACCTCCTCCCTACTTGCACACACACATACACAGGTACACACACACATACACGTACAGAGAAATGTACATTACGATGCAGGTGACTGGGTAGAGAACACTTAAAAACATTGCTAAGATAAGTAAAAACATTAATAAGAATAACAATTGTTATGTTAACTATTGAAGACTTGACATTTATTTGAGTATTTCCTTTATATATATTTTATTTTAAAATAGTTATTTCATTGTTAGGTAGTGAGGTTTAATTAATTTTAGATAGTAATACGCTTAAATTTATAAACTTAGCACATTATTACAAAAAATAAACTTAACAGAAGACCATAGGGGAGAGAAAAGGGGGAAAAAAGGGTCACAGGGAGGGAGGCAAAATACAGAGAGCAAACTGAGGGTTGTTGGGAGGTGGGGGAGAGGGGAAAGTGGGTGACAGGCACTGAGGAGGGCACTTGTTAGGATGAGCTCTGGGTGTTATATGGAAACCAATTTGACAATAAATTATATTAAAAAATAAATAAATAAACTAATATAAGAACTTAATTCTCAATCTGTTTTTTTAAGTTTATTTATTTATTTTGAGAGAGAGAGAGAGAGCACGAGTAGAGAAGGGGCAGAGAGAGAGGGAGAGAGAGAGAGAGAGAGAATCCCAACCAGGCTTCCCACTGTCAGCACAGACCCAGTGCAGGGTCTGAATTCGTGAACCATGAGATCACGACCCGAACCAAAGTCAGATGCTTAACCAGCTGAGATATCCAGAAATCCCTCGATCTGTTTTCTAATAAGATGTTAAAATGGTATAATAGTTTGCTCTCTCCTCCAAGAGTAACCACAGACAAACTAGATAGGGAAAATATCAAGGAAAGAGACGTGTAAAAGTCCTCTGGGGTAGTAGAGGATTGTTTTGCAATGTGTGTTTAGGAAGGTGTTGATTCTAGACTTTAGCCAGGACAGAATTGGCAGCCTGGGATTATTGTGGGAAAAAAAATAAGAACACTACAGCTGGAGTTCTGCTTTTGCTTCTTCCCCACCATTGCCCCACCATTGTCACAGCAGGGGTGATACAGAGTTCTGGTACAGGTGTCTGCAGGAGGCAGTTCCCACTAGGGAAATAGTAGAACTTTGGGTCTTGAAATTAACGGGAAATGGAGAAAATTGGAATCTCGATACATGATGCATTTGCTAAATTCTGAAGCTGTGTGAGGTAGGAGGCAAACAAGCTGTAATAGAAACCAGAACTGAATTGTATGCAATCTCAGGAAACAAAAAACATTCAGGGAAGTGGCTCCAGTGAATATAGCAGCTCCAGTGAACTGACGATCAGAAGCCAGTTTCACCAAGGGAGGATTTTACTGATGTGGGGGAGAGTTGGTGCCAAAGACTGACTCTTGACTTTGTAGGACAGAAGGCCTTTTCAGGGAAAGGATTGGAGCTTTCGGCAAGCACACAGGATTGAAGAGACCAAGGCTTTAAAAAACTGTGGGGTCCTGATGTCTTAAACACATAATTCTGAAGCTCTTCAGTGCAGAAAACTAAAAAGTTAAGCCAAAAACCTCTCAAAGGAATACAAAATTATATGTCATCTTGCAGTTCTAAGAGGACAAAGCTCAAACAGCAGGAGGGACCCTGACAAACACAAGCATGCCTTCATTGAAAAGCCCCAGAAGGCTAGGCTCTTGTGTCAGGACAAACCAGAGATAGACTGAAGCTCATTAAAATGGCAACCAAGCTCCCAACTTCTGCTGCCTAGCATTAGAAAAGGTAAAATACTCTGCCTATGATAACATCATCAGAAAGATTCAATAAAAAAAAATTATTAGCTATGCCAAGAGACAAGACAATATGACTAAGCCAAGGAAACGTGAATATAAAATAATAAAAGAATCAAATGTAGTCCAGATATTGGAGTCAACAAAGTCTTTCAAATAATTATAATTAACCTATTCTGGATAGTAGAGAAAAAGTTGTAGAAAATATATGAAAATGTTGGGAGTTTCACCAGACACTTGAAATAAACAAGAAAAAAATACATAACTAAGATTCCAGAACATAAAAAATATAATGCCTTGAGAAAAGAAATGTATCTAATAAGTTTAGCAGATTAAAAATACCAGAAGACAGGATTAGTAAGCTAAAGGGAAGATCAAAAGAAACCCAAAATAAAGCCTAAAGTCTATTAAATATATAATAAGAATCTTGGAAGAAAAGAAGAGAGAGAATGGACCAGAAGCAGTACTAGAAAAAATTCACAACTAAGCATCCTCAAAAACCTCTAAGAATCCCTGAAAGCATAAATGAAAAGGTAACCTATCCCGGGCATATCACAGTTAAACTACTGGACAGCAGTGACAAGGAGAAAATCCTAAAAGCAGCAAGAAGGAGGGAAAGAGGGGCGCCTGGGTGCCTTAATAGGTTGAGCATTCAGACTCGATCCCAGGGGGTGTCAGGCTCTATACTGGATGTGTAGCCTACTCTTTCCCTCTAAAAAAGAAGAAGGAGAAGGAGAAGGAGAAGAAAGGAAAAATATATTACTTTCAAAGGAGGACTAGTAACACTGATGATGGGCACTGGAACACAATGCCATGACGTAATTGAAGAACTGAGAAGAAAAGCTGCCAACCTAGAATGTGTTACCCAGTGAGAATATCCTTCAGTAGACCTTTATGAAGGTAAAAAAAAAAAAAAAAAAAAAAAGACAAATAGACACTGCAAGTATATGTTGCCAGCAAACCTTCACTAAAAATATAAAACAACCTTATAGAGCTCTGCTACTCTGCTGTGTAAATAGATAAGAAGTCATCGGTCCTGTCCCTACAACAAGACAAAAGCTGACCATACTGAAAACCAATGACTTTTCGTAGATGCAAGGGAGAAATGAGGACACGGGGCAAACCACCACCCTGAAAACTAGAGAGAGACATGAATACAAAGAGTCACAATTCAGAACTGCTTACCTGGAGGTGAAGATACTAGAGCCACAATCGGGTGGGAACACTTAAAGGGCAATTTTAATGAATTGCTGGAGGCCAAGGGTTCACTAGCTTTAGGGTGAGACACACGCTTGGGGACCCCTGCACTTTCTCAGGTTTTCCCTCTATGAATGCTGCCAGATACTAATGGAAAAGATCTAAGAAAAAAGGCCACCTGTTTCCGTCAGGAGAGAAGGAGAGTATGCATTTTGAAATATACCCAAATCATCCATACAAAAAGACTTACGCTCAGAAAGAAAATACTGTACTAGAGCCTTATCTGACCCAGGAAAATGGGCAATTAACCAACCTCAAACCCTGCTGACCTTCCCGTCTCACCTCCAGGGGGCTGGAAGCTGAGAAATATTTTAAAAGTCACAGCCCAGAGACTCAGGCCTACTTACAGGCCTTTTAATCGAAAGATTGTAGAAGGCTTCCTCTCCTCCTCACCTTACTACCCCATCAACAAGCCAACAGTATAAGAACAGTGAATTGCAGCTAAAATTGCTGTAAGATCCAGAATCTGTTCAAGAAAGAGTTCTTAGAGAAATCCAAAGATAACAGGGAAGAAAACACAAAAACACTAGAGAAAACTGAAGCCTCTGCGTATACAGCTATAAGAAACATTAAATGCAGTCCAACTTTTTAAAATTTACTTATTATATATTATATTATATTATATATAAATATAATTTAGAGATGTCTTAAACACATAATTATATATGTCTTAAAAACATATATATATTATATTTATATTACTGATGGGGGGCTCAGTCTCACAACCCTGAATCATGACCTGAGCTGAAATCAAGAGTAGGACACTTAGCCAACTCAGCCATCCAGCCACACACCTAAACGTAACTCAGCTTTGAGCTAGATTAATATAAATCCTCACACTAAAGGCTTATGTACCTCAGATTCTATTACCCAATATACCATATTCAACTTTCAACAAAAAGTTAAAAGTTATGCTGAAGATCAAGAGAAAACAATCTGAAGATATAAAACAAGCATCAGAACCATACTCAGCTATGACATAGATTTTGGAAATATTAAGGATTTAAAAATATCTATGATTAATATGATGAAGGCTTTAGGTGGAAAGGAAATAACATGCATAGTAGATGAATAATTAAAGCAGAAAGATGGAAGCTCTAAGAGTCAAAAGGATATTCTAAAAATCAATACTGTAAAAGAATGAAGGAAGCCTTTGCTACGCTCATCAGTATATTGCACAAGAAGGAAATCAGCAGTTTGAAGATACATAAATGGAAACTTCCCAAAGTGAAATGCAAAGAAAATAATAATTAAAAAAAAGAATATCCAATTATGAAATTGTGGGGCATTTACAAAAAGTACAACATACATGTAATTGGAATACCAGAAGGAGGAAAAAAATAAAACAAAACAAAATTTGAAGTAATAATCGATGTGAATTTTCCAAAATTAATGTCAAACACCAAACTAGAGATCTGATAGATCTGGAAATCTCAGAGAACACCAAACAGAAAAACTACTCTCTCTCTCTGTCTCTAAAACCTGGGCATATCATCTACAAACTTCCAAAAATTAAAGAAAAACAAATACTTAAAAAAACTGGGAAAGAAGAGGGCATACTTCTTATAATTATATCATTATCTTTTTATATATATAATATTTTATTTATAAAATATATATAGATATGTATATTATCTTTATATATAAAGATATAAAAATGTTTTATATATAAATATATAAAATATATAAAGTATTTTATATATGAATATATAATACATATAGAAATATATATCTATATAATATAGATATAGAAAAAGAGAGATATATATAATATATATAGAAGAACAAAATATTGAAAAAAACTGGGAGAGAAGAGGGCATACTATATATATATATATATATATATATATATATCATTATCTTTTTCCATATATATATATATATGAATAATGATTACATTAGACTTTTCATCAGAAACAATGGAAGGAGCAAGAGAGGAGAGTGGTGTATTTAAAATACCAAACTAAAAGTCTATATCCAGCTAAAATATCCTTCAGAAATGAAGAGAAATAATGACATTTTCAGATAAACGAAAATGAGTGAATTCATTGTCAGTAGAATTTCCCTGTACGAGAGAAGTTCTTCCAAGAGAAGGGAAATGATATAGGTCAGAAACCCAAAGAAAATTAAAGTTCTAAGATCTAAACCCAGAAAGAAAAAGTGTTATAGAAGGCATAAGTCAAGGTAAAATAAAACGTTTATTTCTCCTGTTCTTAGCTAGTAGATCAGTGTTCAAAGTAATAATAGTAGCAATGTTTTGGGTGATTATAGTTAATGGATAAACAACATGAATGGCAGAGATGTAAGGGGTGGGAAAGAGAAATTGGGACTACTCCATTATAGTAGATTAGAATATATATAGTATTATAGTATTCAAGTGGTCTAGGATCTACTGTAAGGTATCTATACTACTCAGGAATTGATAGACTGTCATTTGAAAGTGGACTTATATTAGTTAAAAAAGTATATGGCAAATTCTAATGCAACAACAAAAAATTTTTGGAAGTACAATTGATATGTCAAGAGAAGACAGAAAATGGAAACATATAAAATACTCAGTTAAAACTAGAAAAGGAAGAAGATGAGGGCAAGATTTAAAAAGAAAGAAAGAAGGGCACCTGGGTGGCTAGGTCGGTTAAATGTCCAACCTTGGCTAAGGTCATGATCTTGTGGCTCGTGAGATCCAGCCCCACATTGGGCTCTGTGCCGACAGTTAAGAGCCTGGAACCTGCTTCATATTCTGTGTCTCTATCTCTCTCTCTGTCCCTCCCCTGTTCACACTCTCTCTCCCTCTCTCTCTATCTCTCAAAAATAAGTAAACATGTAAAAAAAATAAAAAAGGAGGAAAGAAAAATTGTTATGTATAGGAAATGCTTACGAACATGGCATATATTAATCCAACTATATCAATGATAACATTAAATGTGAGTGGCCTAAATGCACAATTTAAAGGCAGAGGATGTCAGAGGGAAAATAAACAGCTCCCAGCTACCTGTTATCCCCCCAAATCTGCTTTAACATAAAGTCACAGACAGAGTAAAAGTTAAGGAATGTAGAAAGATAAAGACACTTTATGTTAATACTAATCAAAAGAAAATGGGGGTAGCTATATTAATTTCACACACAAAGCCGACTTCAGAACAAGGAAAATTAATCTGAGACAATGAGAGGAATTACACAATGACAAAAGGGTCAAGTCTGCAAGAAGATGTGACAGTGTTTAACCCGCATGTACATAAAAGCAGAATGTCAAAATATACAATACAAAAACTGGTAGAACTGCAAGGAGACAGAGACAAATCCACCCTTACAATTGGAGACTTCAACACTCCTTTATCAGTAATTCCAACAGTGAAAAAAATGAGTAAGTATATAGTCGAGTTGAATAGCACCATTAATCAACTCAAGTCTATAAGTTGACATTTATAGAACAATACATCCAGTGACAGCAGAATACACATACTTTTCAAGCTCACATGGTAGAGTCAATAAGATAGACCACATTCTAGGCCACAAAACACAGCTTCACAAATTTAATAGAATAGTAATCATTCAAATTGTATTCTTAGAGCACAGTGAAATTAAACTAGAAATTGATAACAGAAAAACTATATATATATATATATATATACATATATATATATATATGTATATATATAATTAAATGACGAGAGATCAGTAAATAGAATTCAAGTGTCCTAAAATCCAGCGTTATCAGGGAAATGATAAAGTTAGTAATTTTATTAGATCCGTTAGTTTGCATATCTGTTCTCTAAGAGATTCCTAAAATAATAGTAAAAGAACGCATAACCAGTTAAGGATAGAAAAATGAAATCATCTAAAATGTCTTATTAATTAAAAGAAGGACCAGAAAGGATAGAGAAGGGAACATAAAGGTATCAGGCACATGTAAAGCAGATTGTGAGATGGTAGGTATTGCTTCATGTATACCAATTATTAAATTTAAATGAAACAAGTATTTCATTTAAGTAAGGATGTCAGACTCCACTTTTAAAAACAACATGGTAACTAGAAGCATCATAAATGCTGTGACACAGAACATTTGAGAATAAAGGAATGAGAAACATTAGCAGAGTTACTTGATAATGCTAAAAAGACAATCCAGCAGATAGACATAAAAATCCTAGGTCTGTGTGTGCACATTTATGTATTTGAAAACAGATGAAACAAAACCTGACAAAACTAAATGGTGATGCACATGTATTTCAATGAACTTTCTTTAATAGCTACTAGAACAATGTAATGAGGATTTTAATCCACCTTCTTTAACAGTTAATAGAACATAAGGAGTCATCCCTCTTAATTTGACTTCTATCCAAAAGACAAAATTTGAAACTCTAATAAAATTTTTCACAAATAGAGAGTGATTATTTGTGGTTTTCTGGTGTCTGGACCCTCAGTAATCACAGACCATATCCATTCTCCTCCCTTGGAACTTACAGGGTTTTCTAACCTGAGGTCTGACCCTTTCATACTCATTATCACACAGGAAAACTGATACCTCCCAGAGGAAATGTCCTCACAAAATGAAACAAGATATTTGAAGAGAAAAACTATTTGCAAGGCAAAAGAATGCACTGCAGGAAAGTCTTTCAGAAATAGAAGCATTGCAATGAACAAAGCAAAAATTTTAAATAAATCTAATAAACTAAAGTATATTATAAGATAAGATATTTTAAATATGAACTATAATAAGAACATATTAATAAAGCAAACAGGAAAAACTATCTGAAAAGATAGTTGATATAAAGGGCACAATGACTATACAGGTTCAAGTTAAATAAGTGAGAGAGAAATTAGTAATCGGAAGGCTCACTTGAATATCCAGAAGGAAGAAGTAAAAGATAAAGAAAAATGAAATATTTAGAGTTTAGGGATATGGAAAGTAGAATAAAAGTAGGATTTTAAAATATATGGATAATGAAACCCAAGAAGGAGAGCATAATAGAAACTGAAAAGAGGCAATTTTTTTTTAAATAATGGAGAAAGATTTCCTGGAATTGAAAAATAAATGAAACAATTCATACTGCAAACGTTCACAGATTATTTAAAGGAAGAAAATAATGAGGGGAACCCTGGAAATTAAGGAATATATCAAAGATAAAAAGAAATTTCTAAAAGTTTTAAAAAGAGGGAGCAGACCAAGGAAAAAGATCAGATCAACAACACATTTTTCAATGTCAATGGAAGCAAGACAAAGATGGAAAAGTATTTTGAAAGTGTAAAAAGAAAGAAGTTTGAACACAGATGCTTAGAATCAACCAAACTAATTCAAATATGAGAGCATGATAAAAAATATTCACATGAATTCAAAATTTTGGCTTTTCCCAAAAAAGACTCACATTTAAAATAGTTTTGGTTTATAGCAGCATTATCAACAATAGACAAATTATAGAAAGAGCCTAAGTGTTTATAGACTAATGGATGGATAAAGAAGATGTTACATATATTTGTGTGTATAATATATATATATATATATATATATATTAGAACATTACTCAGTCATCAAAAAAAATGAAATCTTGCCATTTGCGATGATGTGCATGAAACTAGAGTATATTATACTAAGCAAAATAAGTCAGAGAAAGATAAAATACCATATGAATTCACTTATATGTGGAATTTAAGAAATGAAACAGATGAACAGATGGGAGAAAAATAAAGAGAGAGGCAAACCATAAAATAGACACAATGATAGAGAACAATCTGAGGGTTGATGAAGAGGAATGGATGGGGGATGGACTAAACGGGTGATGGGCATTAAGGAGCACACTTGTGATGAATACAGGCTGTTATATGTAAGTGCTGAATCATCAAATTCTACTCCTGAAACCAGTATTACACTGTATGGTAACTAACTGGAATTTAAATAAAAATTGAAAAAAAACATAAAATGGGCGTGGGCTAAAAAATAAATAAAATAGTTTTGGAAAATATTTTCAGTATTTTAAATCATATTCTTATCCTTCAATAAATCTATGAGATATTACAAGAAATATGAAGATAAATTAAATATCTCAGTCAGTAAAGTTTGTTTTCTTTAAAAATACAGTGAGCATCAGAGAAAAGAAAATGTATACATATTAATCCAAAATGAAACTCTAGATAACATCAAACTCAAAAGGAGGGAAGACTTGGCAGAGGGATGAGAAAGTATGGTAAATAGATCATCTTGTCAGGTAACAGTTGAAGACAATAAATAAAATAAAATTAAAATAGACATAGAAAATATAGAATAAGGTAATAAACCAAAATATTAGAGTTAGATAAAATATCTTCAGAAATAAACGAAATGTCTGTTAAAGACATTTTCGAATTGAAATAAGAAGGAAATAAAATCAAGGTATATGGTGTGTATAAGAGAAATATCTAAAGAATAAAGACATACAAAGGTAAAAACTTTTTTAAAAAGGGACAACATTCCAGTGAGTAGCAATCAAAAGAAATCTGATTTAGGTAAACCTTCTATTTGAAAATTGTATTTAACACCTAGTAATATGTATACACAAAGTATAACCTACTTTGTTAGGTACCACTATCTCCCCAGCTTTTTGCCTGGAGACAGTTCTGATATGTGATATCGGGAAGGGGAACCAAAACCATGCGAGGCAGTATTACTGAGTAGAGTAGAGATAGATTAGAATTCTAGGAGGCAATGATAACTAGAAATCGCCAAGGCATTGGGACTAAGAGGTGGTAACCATGCAGAAAAAGGGCTCCAGATATCAAGTCTGTCCAAAGAATAATCGAGAAAGTGTAAGCTGGGAGGTGCCTGAGTGACTCAGTTGTTTAAGCATCTGATTCTTGATTTCTGCTCAGGTCATGATCTCATGGTGAGATTGGGATTTTTTTCTCTCTGCCCTTCCCCTGCTCCCTGTCTCTCTGTCTCTGTCTCTCTCTCAAAATAAATAAAACAAAAAAAAAATGTAAGCTGGATATTTCACAGAGCTCACCCAGATCTAGACATGTGTATTCCAGTCAGCCAGAAAACAGAATCTGTGAACACCCGAGGCATTCAGAAGAGACCCCGAAGGGGCATGTGTTAGTAGATGGCTGAATTTTAGAGAAAAGGCACTATCGATGCACCATAAAAATCTTTAAAGCAAGCTTCCAATGAAAAAATAGAAAATCTGAATAGCCCTATGTCTCTTTAAAAAACAAATTTATAAGTAAAAAGCTTTTCACAAGAACACAGTCTCAGATGGTTTCAATAGTAAATTCTGTGCAACATTTCATAAGGAATAATACCATTCCTATACAAGATCTTTCAGACCATGGAGGAAAGGGGAACACGTGCCTACTCACTTAATGAGAAAGCATTGCCCTGATATTGAGACCAGAAAACTATATTACAAAAAAAAAAAAAAAAAAAAAGAATGAAAGAAAGTTACAGACAAATTGCCCTGTTGAAATTAAAAGGACACAATATTTTATATTGTCCTTTTGTTAAATATTCAGATTTGATGTTCTCAGTCAGGGCAATGCACCAAAGTAAGATTCTGCGCGGGTGAAGGACACGTGAGAAAGAAGAATCAATATAATTTTAGGAAGTGGTCTACATGGAAGTTGTCGATTAGGAAATTGATACTCTTGTTACCCTGATGTACTAATTTTGTCATCAAACTGAATTGTTAGGAACATCATACAAGTGAACACGGCTTAAAGAGTCTTCAGAAAGAAGATCTAGTCTCAGGAATCTGTTCTGCTCTGCCTTTTACTTGGTTTACAACTGTGTTTTATTTACCTTTCATTTCAACTATTTTTTCGCTCCCCAACATAATAAACACAAAGATAACTGCATTTAAAAATATCCATTTTAATGTTATCTTGAAATATTTATAATAGTTGTTCTTGTTAGTTCAATTAGGCATGAGGATCCTATACCCAACTTGCTAGATGATGTTCTGATCATGTTGTTAGAATATTGTAGCATCTGCTTCCAATAAAAGTTTCATGCAAAGTACTTATCACAATTCCTTAAGGAGAGAGACGTGGGACTTCACCAAGTCAAAAAGAATAGTTGCTTAGTATTTTTATACTTGCCTGCTAATATTTAATGGTGGCAGAATTTGTCCGAGAATTGCTTTTATTGTAGCATATAACGTATCAGAAAATTTGTTGGGGAGATCTCTAAAACTCTCACCTACCTGGGATTATTGAAGAATGTCATAGTTCGGGATGGACAAACTGCATTGGGTCAGATCAGAGGACAACATCTCTTTTAAATCAGCAGTAAAGCATCTAATTTCTTCTTATTCCCTTGCTTTCTTCTCCCTTCTATTCCTTCGCCTCTCTTCCCACAAGACAGATTTCCAATGTATGTGTGTAGATATTCCAATGTACTTCATCTCCATTAAATAGGTTCTTAATGATTTTTCCAGTTCTGAACAACCTAAAAAATACAGCAGTCTGATAATTCATAGCTGGAGTACCTCTTACTGCAGTGGTACAGTGGCCTAAAAATGTACTGATATTTTAAAATAACATAATTTAAATTTTAAAATATTTAAGCACTAGCAAAATCAATTTTTAAATGTTGATGAATTGCATTGACTTTTCAGCACCTGCTGCACAGTGATTCTGCTTCTTCAAGTAGAAATCAAGAACATTTTTCTATGTAAAAACACATACCACTTCTACTCCGTCTTTGAAACTGCAACCTTAGCTGCCAGCAGAAGTTCCTCAAGGGTTTTAAAAACATCAATCAGTTTCATAGCTAGAGAGAAAGTACTTTTTCTTCAAGAACAATCTTAGCTAAAAAAAGAATAGGCTTTGTCATTTTTCAAAGGCACACAGTGGGTTAATTTTAAGAAACTGCAGGAAGCAACTTTTTGCTCACAACTGACTTTGAGAGGAAAAAAAAAAAGTGTAGGCAAATTGACTAAATACTTTATATCTGAGTTACATTTTAGGGCTGCAGACAGTGAGCTGTGGTGAGGACCATGGGGCAGGCCAGACTTGGAGACACTGTCATTTCAATCCTGCCACAAAGCCTTGATGTAACAGCGCTAAAGACAAAAGCGCTTCTTTGTATGTTAGGTCTGATTCTGTTTTTTGTTTGTCTGTTTTGGTTTTTAGATGCTACAGTTATGGAATGAATAATTCATGAGAATAAAAGGCACAGTATAGGGAATACAGTCAGTGGTATGGTAATAGGGTCGTATGGTGACAGATGGTAGCTACATTGTGGAGAGTGCAGCACAAATGTTGAATCACTATGTTGAGCTCCTGAAACTAAGGTAACATTCTGTGTCAACTATACTCAGGAAAAAAAAAAAAAAGAAAAGAAAAGAAAAGAAAAAGAAAAAAACCAGAGGACTTTATGATTCCTACTCTTTCTGAGATGGCAGGTATTTCAGCCTCGAATTTGAATCAGAAAGAAAAGGAAATCGAAAATTTCAGGTGAAAATATTGCTCTTTACTTAGTTTACAACTTATGTTTTATTTACCTTTCACATGAACTAGAGTGTTTTTACTCTCAGATATAATAAGCACACAAAGATAATGTCGTAGAAATCTCCATTATAATTTTATCTTCTCATATTTAATGTAGTATTATTAGTTCATTTAGGCAGGATGTGGTAATGAATTCACTGTATCTTCTTGGCATTTTAAAAGAAAACAGGGTTTTTTTTAAGGATAATTATTTGACATATCCAATAAAGCTTGGTGCAGAGGAACTATGTTTTTATCAGTATTTTAAACAGGATAATTTCTTTCTCTATGTCATTGTCACAATATTTTGATCAATATACAGAAGAATCAAGGGATACTTTTAGTCAATGAAGATAAGTGTAGAAAGGTACTATTGAGTAAAACTTGTTCATTTTTCATTGGTTCACTCATATGAAAGACAAATACCGTGTCGTATAACAATCGAGCCATTGCTCATTGAAAAGTTTATAAATATGTGTCAAAAATATATTCATCAGTATGGCTAAAATGTGAACTAATAATTTGGTAATTAACACTTAATTTCACCTGAAGAATTGTTTTAAATAAACCACAGAGATTTCCCTCAGAAAAGTCTATCAAACTTAGAGGCAAAGAACATTTTATTTCTTTTGTAATTTAACTAGCTTTTATGTCTGAAAATGGAAAAAAAAAGCATCAATTGTGAAGATGGATTAATGTTAATGAAATCATTTGAAACCCTCATTTTTATATTTATTATGTAAATATAAGTTTATGACTGATAAAAATTCAAGGGTTCTTTGAAAGAACAACTTGAGACTTTCAGTTCTTTATTACAGATGTTTGCTCATATTGTTTGTCTTCTGTTGTTGGTTCTGACTGGCTCTAGTCTTTGAAATTACACATTTTATTTGGAATTTATTTGTCAGAATTCTCTTTAAAATTCAAATGTGCTATTATTGCTATCATTTATTTAAATGGCTTAATTCTTTCCATCAACAAAGAAAATATGGACTGAGTTGGAAATAAAATAGCCTGATGATGAGTGGGGAACCAGTGGGGAAGGGCAGGAGGGACACAGAGCCTTGTAAAGAACGAAAAATACTAGTTGGCATTTACACGAATGATTCTGCACACTTCATTTTTAGCCCTCACAGATATGTTGTCAGGTAATTATTGTTCTCCAGTTTTTACAACTAAAAGAGCTGGGGATCAAGAAGATGAGGTAACTTGCCCCAGATCAATTAATTAAAACAGAGCTATGGCATGCAAAGCCAGGTCTGGCTGACTCCAGGGACTGTAAAATGACTAAGTACAGTGTTTTGATCTTTCTGCAGAGCTGTTTAGAGGTGAGCAAGGACCATCTCCAAGAAAAACTGAAGTGGACAAAGTTTCGGTTTCATGTTTCAAAGCTCTTTCATTAAAAAGCCTTTTCATTTCCTATAACGTACCCCAAATGCAAATAAAGCACTCTCGCATTCACCCCAGGAGCCATCAGTATTGCCTTCCCAGTCCCTCCTGTTTCTCTCTACCTGGCCTTTCACTTTTCACTTATCTAATTGTTTGCTCCTTTATGCATGCATCCATTCATTAAATATTGTTTACTATGTGTGAGGCACTGTTTTGGCACCGAGGCTACAAACATGACTGAAAAGGACCCCATCCTTGCCTTTGCAGAATTACCATCTAATAGGATCTGAGAACAACCTTATGGAAATATTCTAATGACACAAATAATAAATGCTTAAATTACAATCATTTCAACCTACCTATCACCATCATCAGCCCCAGTCAATTTTTTCCTTCAGAACCAATCTGAAAACTCAAGTAAAATGTAAATCTGTGCATTTTACCCTGTCATGTTCTCACAAGAGTCTAACTACCAACCTAAAAGTACCAAGGGTAAGGGGCAAGGGAGACACATATGAAGGGGAGCCTCTAGAGTAGGGCAAGAAAGGCAGCACTAATTGAAAAAGCAAAAAGAGATGGAAAATGCATAGATGATGGGTAAGGACTGAAAAAAAAAAAAAAAAAAGACAAGGCAGAAATAGAGATAGCTTAGAGAACGTGATTAAAGAGAGCCCTGATTGGCAGCATGAGCTGTGTACCATCTCTCTCTGCAAGGCTCTAAGCACCTTGAGGGAGAAACTGGGCTTTACTTACTATTTACTTGTGTCTCATCACCATATCACCTAGCATTCTGTCTGTCTTGTACATAGTATGTATACTCTGATGAATGAGAGAAGAAAGGGGTGGGGGAACCCAATGTATTAACTTAATCTGACTTATTAATATTAAATGTTAGTGATAATTGATAGGCCAGTTGTTAAGTGCATACAACTCCATGCCTTCTGACTCCCACAGTAATGGTGACTTGAGGGATCTGCTTTTGCCTTTCAACTCTTCAGCCTATTTTCTGTGATAATCACAAAATCCATGAATTAGCCAGTGCTAAAGATTTTTTAGCTGTGGATTTACCAGAGGAACATGAATGTCTATAATGTGCAAATTTCCTAATGACCATGACTGACACAGTAGTCTCTTAGCTCTTTACTCTGATCCTTTAAACCTTCTGAATGACCAGCTGGATATTGTACATTTAAATCAGGCTTACTGGGGCGCCTGGGTGGCTCAGTTGACTCAGTGTCCGACTTCAGCTCAGGTCATGACCTTGCTGTTCATAAGTTCGAGTCCCACATCAGGCTCTGTGCTGACAGCTCAGAGCCTGGAGCCTGCTTTGGATTCTGTGTCTCCTTGTGTCTTTCTGACTCTCCCCTGATCCCATTCTCTATCTCTCTGTCTATCTCTCTCTCTCTCTCTCTCTCCAAAAAAAAAAAAAAAAAAGAAAAAGAAAAAAAAAAGAAATTAAGATAAATTAAAAAAAAAATGATCAAATAACTAAATCAGGCTGACCCTCTCAGAGGGACGCTAGCCCTGTTAAGAGTGATGCCTTCGATACGCTCATCTTTCCCACAGTCTACTCCTCTGCACCAATCTGGTTTCTGACCTTTTGATTTGGTCTCTTGAATCTAGCTTCATGCTCAGGAGAGAATTCACTTCTCATCCTTGCACCTCAATACTCTCCAAGTCATACTTGAGCTCCTCTTTCAGCTCATCCTACTCTTGAATGCTTTAGATAACCATAACGTGTAGTGCTATGGAACTGTGTTTCAACCAGTGTGACCTGACGTCTTGGTCAGACCTACTCCTCAGGAAGAGAGATTAAACGGTCACATACATAGGCCTTTCTGAATTTCCTGCCTATATAGATGAACAACTTGAATCTTGAATTTAGCTTGATACCACTGTGGAATCCTCTCACCATGGATTAAGTTCATCCCTGCCTGTGTACTCACATGCTCACTTTTTTTGTTTTTGTTTTGTTTCGTTTTGTTTTGTTTCTTACCTCCTTTATCTCCTCAGGTTTGGCTGAACTGTTAGGTCAGCTTGGGAACAGGTGTCCAGCTTTTCTTAGCCAGAATTTTTTATCACCATGGAGTCCTTCTGCTTCTTAAACTCTATGCCTTAATATCCTGTGAAAATATCTGGAAAATCAGTTGGCCCTCAAATTGGGAGACTGCAATTGGCCAATAGGATTTCCTATACCAAAAAATTTCAGACTTCCCTCATCTTTCTAGAATTATCCAAGAAAACTCTATATCATCCAGAACAACACTAAGTTTAGAATATCTCTTAGATCTTGACAAGTCAACCTCATCGTCCCAAGAAAAATCTAGCAAAAGAGACAGAGTAGGTTCTACCATTTTAGAAGGATATGAATATAAGGCTTTAGCCCTAGAAAAGTACCTGACTACTAGAGGGAATAATAGAAGCCCTATGCTGTGTCTTCTCTCAGACGGTATCCTATAATTCTCAGATTTAAAAAAAGATATAGAAGAAATGCCAAAAAAAAAAAATCTCTTTCATGCCTCTCAGTATTAGTGAGTCGAATGCTGGCCTGAATATTTCTAGGCATTTTTGTTATCGCTTTTCTCTTTCCAGAGGCACAGGAAATAGGAAAGACTTGATCCCATTCAACTGTTATTTATTTCATTGAGGCCAGTACAGATTTATCAAGATACAAAAAGGTTTTCTAGTTACAATTGGCACCCAAATTAAAATATCTGAATACTTACCTACAGGACTTTATCAATTAAGACATATTTGCTTAAAAGAAAAAATAAATAAATTTATCTAAGTTTACCCATGGGAATCTATTTGGAATTCCAGAATATCATTGTGCCAAGAGCACAAATTACCATTTTTTCGATATATTTACAAATATATATGTTTCTTTATTGCCTAAGGGGAATGTTATGTCTCTTTTTCCATTGAATAAATGCATATTTAGTTGTGTTTGTAGAAGAATAGAAGAACATTTGGGCAGAAAAAAAGGAAGGCACTCAAGGGCAAGTGTGACTTTCTGACCTGAGATTTATGGTCTCTCCTTGATGTGGAGACAGTTCTGCACGTAAATCTTTGTGCACTAAGAAGTAAGTCTATTCCCTATGTTCTGTGTTAGGTGGGGGGAAAGAGAGCTCAGCAAGAACAGATGTGGCCATTCGCTCAGTTACCCAATGAAAACGAGTAATTGCCATGGCAACTAGAGAGTATCATGTGAGACACAAACGGACCTCTAAGACTCGAGGTGCTTTATGGTATAGAGATTGCATATGCACACTTGATTGTCATGTAGATTTCCTTCCAATATGAGCGTACTACAGTGTTAAGATCATTGTTTTCTTTTTTCTTTCTCCTTCTAATACCCTTTAGTTTTATTTTGATGCAAAATGAACAAATTAGAAAGGATATATGTACCATTAAAAGATGTAAATAAATGGTGAACCAGCATAAAAAGATGAAAGGACTCTTACTTACAAACCGTTCAGGAAATAAAAACCTCAGGTTATATTTGAGAGCATTTCAACTGCTCTTCAAAATAGCTGCACACTGGCCCAAAGCTGTATTCGTAGTCTTATTTGTTTAATTCCTATACTAACCACAGACTCCTTCAACTGGAAAAGTAACAACAAAACTGAATGGATAAACTGATTCCTGTAACAAATGGATGTGTATCTGTAATGCGGATATGCTAAAGGAAAAAAATAAGTATTTAAAAAAAGACAATTACATTGTAATTACTCTGGGGTTAATATTCTCCTTGTTATGAACAACATCGAAAACTTAACTTTTGCATGTGGAAAGCTGAATTAATTCATCCTTTACTAGAGAATTTCTCTAAATGTGAAAACAATTTTCTAGGGGCTGAATTGGGTAAAACTTCTTCAAGTTACCGTCATTTCTGTTCCTTGCCCCCTGCTGAGTGGAGTCACCAGGAGGAGCAGTGTGTGTGGTGGATTGTGCACACTTGCCTTTCCTTTTAACTCACTGTTTTAAAGGGCCTAATATTAATTATGTTCTTTTCTTCCCTCATTACAAAGAAAAGTTGATGTTATCTAAAATCAGAGTACTGACTGTCCAATGTTACTCGTTTCCGGAAGGCAAGGAAGACTACTAGTTAGAAATGCCATAAACTTTAATTCTAAAAAGTGAAATGCATCTTTTGGCTTTTGAAGCTGCTTTGGTTGTGATTTAGTGGAAACTGACCTGAACCGGGAGTAAATAGACATTGATTCTTCCTGTACATCTCCATGGATACTGGGTTTTTGGCTACAACAGTCTCTGGACTTTAGTTCTATCATATGCAAAGGAGAAAGATGATGTCTAAGGGTCCTTTCAGTGCTAAAATGTAGCAAGTTTGTGAAACTAATTTTTAAAGTTCTATATATTTTAACAATTCAAAGCTCAATGATGTCGTTATTCACAGAAACATAATAATTATAATATATTCCCAGTAAGGTTATTCTTTCAAATGCATTTTTCCTAAAAGTTAAAATACTACTTTTCAACCTGAATATTAAGCTGGGATTATAAGTCAAGAAGCACTGGAACAGGAATTATTGATAATTATACTTTCATGATCATTCAGAAGAGACATTATAGTCTATATTTTTAATAATTAAAAATAAGTCATGTATATTAGTCAGCCCATAAAAAAGAAAGAAATCTTACTATTTGCAATGATGTGGTTGGATCTCTAGAGTATAATGCTAAGTGAGATAAATCATTCAGAGAAAAACAAATGCCTATGATTTATGCGGAATTTATGAAACAAAACAAATGAACAAAGAAAAAAAGAGACGAACTAAAAAAAAAAAAAAAAAACCAGATTCTTAACTATAGAGAACAAATTGATGCTTACCTGGGGATAGATGGGTGCGGGCATGGGTGAAGTAGATAAAGGATAAGAGTATATATACCATGATGAGCACTGAGTAATGTATAGAATTGTTGAATCACTATATTCTACACCAGAAACTAATATAATGCTGTATATTAACTATACTGGAATTAAAATTTTTAAAAAGTCATGTATATAAAATACTATAATCAAATTCGAAAGATAAGCAACATACTAAAAGGTATTTGCAACATAGTAAACAAAGATATCTAGGAATATAAAGACTACCTCTAGATAAATTTTAAAAAGATTAAAAACGCAATGAAACAAAGTATTTGAGCAGGAAATTCAGAAAACAAGAAGTGTGAGTATCAGAAAAAGTGCAAATAATATCATAATGAAAATAAATCATAATCAGGTCATAATGAAATCTCTCACTCAGTTTTGACCCGCGTTAAATTGCGTGTCGGCAAATAAGTAAGGAAACTGGAACTATTCACATCTGGTAGGAGTGTACATTGGTACTTCATTCAACACGCCTTGTTCAGTTTTGTATTATGTCTCTATTACCATGTGGGAAGTATTTTTTCCATTAGGGTGGGTATCTTGAAAACTGTTGGGTCATAGGGTAAAACATACACAGAGTTGTACACTGTAAAATTGTTTATAAGAGCAAAAACCTGACAATCAGCAAATAAGTAAAAAAAAAAAAGTAGAAGATTAGCAAAATGGAATAGTATATAGCAGTAAATTAAATAAAGTAGTTTGGAGTGGCTGGGTGTTCTTTCGTTAAGCGTCTGACTCTTGATTTCCACTCAGGCCGTGATGTCACGGTTCGTGAGTTCCAGCCCTGTGTCTGTTTATGATGTGTCTGTGCTGACAGCATTGAGGCTGCTTGGGATTTTCTCTCTGCTTCTCCCCTGTTCACTCTCTCTCTCAAAAATAAATAAGTAAACTTTAAAAAATATTTAAATAAAGCAGTTCTATACATTGGCAAGAATAAAGTTTTTATTATATTTTATTTAAAAAAATGTTTATTTTTGAGAGAGAGAGAGAGAGAGACAGAGTATGAGTGGAGGAAGGAAGAGACAGAGGGAAATACAGAATCTAAAGCAGGCTTCAGGCTCTGAGCTGTCAGCACAGAGTCCGACACAGGGCTCAAAGCCACAAACAGCGAGATCATGACCTGAGCCAAAGTCGGACGCTTAACTGACTGAGACCACCCAGGCGCCCCAAGAATAAAGTTTTTAAAAGCCAGTTGCAGAATGACTGAATAATATGCTATCTATATAAAACTTTAACTTACTTACAAGTTATATTTTATTTATGGATGCACATAGACATGTGAAAATATAAAATAAGAACTGATAGAACTTAGGTCAAATTCATAATAATGAAGAGTGGAATGGATGGAAATGGTGGACAATGGAAACATTTTTGTTCTTTTTTTAAATCTTATTTTGTTTTGTTTTCTGACAGTGGAAATTTTAACTATACCTATAATTTTTGTTCTGTTCAAATTTGTGAGGCAAATGACAGGGATGCTAGTTCTTATTAATTTTAGTATGTACACATAGTTGTTTATGATATTCCTGTACACTTTTCTCCCTTTTAAATTTTTTCAAAAATAATTTTATATATATGTACTTATATTCTTTAAAGTATACATGTTTAGAAACCTAAAAATCTAATTGGGTCAGTCATAGAATCTATAACTAAATTGTTGTATATTTGAAACTGTTATCTTCCTATCCCTGCAGGTTGAGAGTAAAAAAAATAAAAGGAACACACTGCCTCTTTACTTAATGTAGGATAGAATAACTTTATTCAACAGAATTGATGAGAAAGAAGCATAATCCAAGACACAAAATCTAAAGGGTGCCAAGAAAGCGTCTTGTATTCTCAACTCCAGACAGGAGAGGGGAGCTGCAGGATAATGCCCCACATATTTGCATACTAGAAGAGCACCTATAAACTGAAGGACCGAAGAATTGGCGGTCTGATAAATGAGTATTTTGTATTTTTTATAGTATTTCAACCTTAAAATACGGATAGATTAAGACACTGATGTCCTTCATGTAACTAGAAGACTCAAATGAAGTACCTTTAAAAGCATTCCGTATGTTGCAGGCAAATGAGATGGCAGGTTTTATTGGTAGAGTGTGATACATATCAGCCCAGTCCTCCATCGTAGTAACTCAGCTGAAGGGAGAGCGAAAGGGAGCGTAAGCCTAGGTTCTAGGAACTTCAGGCAGAACACAAAACAATCTCCAGGGATATGTGTCATTTATGTGGTCGAAGAAAACGTAGAGCAAAATACCATGATCCTTCGTAGGATATTCAGATATTAAAATAGCAAATTAAAAATATTTTAATTCAGATATTAAAACACTGCAAATTACAGTGTTTCCTGGATGCCATGCCCTTCAAATAAACTGAATAATGTCTTTTCAAGAAGCAAGGAAAACATTATCTGTGCTTTGTAAAGAATGATAAACGAAATGATGAGAGGTGAGTAGAAATCCATCTGAGGATAGTATTAAAGCTTTCTGGTTTTGAGAACTTATCCTCAAAAAGCTACAACCCATTGAGCAAGGAAGAGGGAAAAATGTCCAGGAGGCTAGGTGCCAACCGGGCAAGGGTTTTCCTTTCCTGGTTATCTGAAACCAGAACCAATAATCTCACTATTTTTAAAGTCGGTATTTCTCTGAATAGGATTAGTCTAGTTATGAAAAGTGTACTTCTCTGTGAAACAGCCTGTTTTCAAATATGGATCTCAAAACAGTAAGTATAAGATTTCCATAATTGCAGCAGGGCATGACAAAGAGACCAGGATAAAACCCAGAGAGCAAAAAGCAGAGTCAGAGCAAGAGAGAAGGAGTAAATAAAAATTAAGTTGGGATAAAAAAAAAAGAGAGAGGTGGTATGGGAGAAAATCCAAGCAGGGAAGAAAGAAACAAAAATATCTGAAAAAAGAAGAGAAAACAGTCAAATAAACCTGGATTGTGTTGAGTTGCTAAGTTGCTAAGTAATTACAACAACTGGCTTCTCTTAAATGGGTGCAGCTAACAATAGCAGGAAGGAGCTAGATCTTCAGGTAAACACACATACGGTAAAGCATTTTTTTCCAAAATAAGAGCTAGCAAGTTAAACCACATTCTGAGTATTAAGGAAGAGGGGATTTCACATACATTTTGGTACTTAAATTGAGCCTAAAGAGCCCCCTCAGATAAAACTGTTAGGCTAGAAACTCACGCAGAAATTTCTGGAAGGATTCCCCTCACCCTTTATTAGCTACAAAATAAACTCCTCTCTAAAACTCCCATGCTGTGTTTTATTCAAATCTACTTGTGCTGTGTTTAAAGTGGGATTAAATCTACTTAAAGTGGTTCAGAAATCTTAGAGGATTCAGGTAACTTTCTCTCAATAAAATGAGTGTATCCTGAAGGGCTCATAGACGTTAACAGCTAACAGGTAGATGGCATTTGAAGATTTTCATTAATATAGGAGAAAAAAGGATCAGGGGAAAAATCCATCCATATATGGAAAGAACATCAAGAAAAATTTTGCCTATGTCTTTTTCTAAAATTTGACTCAATAAACCAATGAGAGAAGAAAATCCACAGTGGGGGGAAAAAGACCTTCGACAATAAAGACAGTGATATTCAAGCTTACCTGGAGAGCTTCTTGAAACATGGATTTCTGAGTCATATCTCTAAAATTTCTAATTCAGTAAATATCAGATGGGGCCGAGAATCTGTTCCCATGTACCGATGCTTCTGCTTTGAAAATCATTGATACATGGGATGCAAATAGTTAAACAATGACAATTTTATAATGGAAATTCTAAGAGTTTCACCTAGCTATTTGAACAGAATCCATCTCGTCTACTTTCAGCCTTCACTTTTTGATGATAGAAAACCAGGAGGCCATCCAGAGAGAAGAGAAGGATAATTTCTCCTCACTAAGGGATATTTCCCAATATTTAGGCAGAAAACGTTCAGAGGTCAAGGGGATATTCTCTGAGAATGATATATTCACGGGACCCTCCAGTAAGATCTTAGAAAACCATTTGGAAATTGTTATGGATTATCATCAAACAGGATTATCCAGGAATAGCAAGATCAGTTTGGGGGAGAATGTGTGAGTTTAAGGAGGATAGTTCTGGTTCACATAGTTAGAGTTATCATTTACAAGCTAAGTGCCAGATTCCTCCAATGTTGGTGTTAGTAGAACATGTCGAACATATCGAACCAGAGAAAAATCTAAATTAATCTCTATTCTAACCACCACAGATAATTTATCAATCTGTGTGAAGAGAAAGGACAAGAACCATGAGATCTCAAAAATGGATGACAGTGGGTAAGCATTTAGTTAGATATTTATTACATCAAAAGCTATACTTCCAATGCCTCCTCTTAAGACATGTATTATTGCAATTTTGTTGGAGTCCTTCTCCCAGCTATATTGTAGATCTGGGAGGGCAGAACATGCCCAACTTGTCTAATATTTTGCCATTACCATAACTAAGCTATGAGTTTTTGAGAGGGAAGTCCTATTTGTGCAGTACAAGGAAGATCTCTTTTACTCAAACTCTGTTACCCTGGAGCTCTGTGGACCGTCATATTTTCTGTGGCATGGGCAGACTAAATTATTTTTTTAACTTTTATTTATTTTTGCGAGAGAGAGCATGCAAGCAGGGGTTGGGCAGCGAGAGAGGGGGAACAGAGGATCCGAAGCAGGCTCTGTGCTGACAGCTGAAAGCCCAATGTGGGGCTTTAATTAATGAACCATGAGACCATGACCTGAGCTGAAATTGGACGCTTAGCTGACTGAGCCCCCCAGGTGCCCCCAGAAAGACAGAATTCTTAGCTGCCTGATTACCTCAGAGCTCTACTTCTGAAAATCTTCTGGTGAAATGGGAGTAGGAAGTAATCTTTGTATTTTTACATTTCTCTGGTCTTAAATTGGTTGTGGATCAGGTGAAAATATCAAGTGACCCAAGCAAGATTCAAAAGCTAATCTAAATCCAAAAGGATATGCTCCACTAATTCTCCAAATATTACCTTCAGACTCTTTGAAATTCATGGCAATTTACAACCCGCGATGTGCTGGGACTGGATGGTGTAGCCCACAAGAGCCTGTAGTTCACATGTCTCCCCAACTCTGCCTTCAGTGAAATCAGACAGGAGAAGATTTACAGGACAGAACCCTCAACCCCCACAAACAGGACTTCGGATTTTCTGGAAACCCAGTGGTTAAACACACTGATTCCAACGCAACACAGTAGTACAGCATGTGTTTGTGACAAGTTGACAAGTTTCTGGACTGAATGTATCATTGTTTCTTATCTATTTTAAAAATAGTTTGTAGTATTTGGTGAAAGGATATATGCACTTCGATTAATGTATTGCTGAGGGTTACCCAGGCAGACTACTTTAAGAAATACCAGAAAATCTTTCCTGTGAAGCATTTGTCGATTCCACAAAGGGATAGTGGACTATCTATATTAGATAGGCCATGTCTGCTGTTTGTTTTATGCACGTAGCAATAACGTATCCCCGGACCATTTAATGAATAAACTTTATTTGACATAGAAGAGCACTTTAATTTATAGGAAAAGTTCAGCGATACTAGAAATATGATCTCATGCCTTCTAATCTCTTAGATCCTTTTGTTTTCTAATTTTTAAAACAGAAAAGAAAATCACTTCTTTGTCTCAACTTTGTTTTAAGAATCAGAAAAAGTAATGTACATGAAAGTGCTATGGAAACTTTAAACCAATATGCAAATATAGTGTGTTAAAGGCATTTCTTAGAAGTAGGAAAGGGAGCCAAACAACTTTCTTATCTTTAACTCACATTTTGAAAATAACACAGGGAGGCGCCTTGGGTGGCTCAGTCGGTTAAGTGTCCGACTCTGCCCAGGTCATGATCTCATGGTCCTTAGGTTCGTGCCCTGCGTTGGGCTCTGTGCTGACAGCTCAGAGCCTGGAGCCTGCTTTGGAATCTGTGTCTCCCTCTCTCTCTACCCCTCTCCCGCTCATGCTCTGTCTCTCTCTGTCTCAAAAATAAATAAACACTAAAAAATTAAAAAAAATGAAAATAACGTGTATTCCTATAGATAAAATAAGTTAAAAATGCAGCCTTTTCTACTTCAGGATACTATTTGGATACATCAATTAAGATTACATAGAAACACCGTATACCATTTGTATATGATTTGAAGGAATTACTAAAATCAACCTGGATCAAAATAGCAATAGACAAATTTGTCAACTTAATATTCAGAAAGTGATTAATGTCAGTAGTATACGTTTTCACTTGAAGGATTTCGAAATACTTTGTAGACAATAAAAGCACTCACACCTTACAGTATTTATTGTGTTTATTCTCTTCCAATTTGCCTCATTTAATGAAAAAAGCCACTTACTTAACTTCCTAGTGCACTTCATTAAATTAACTCTAACATGTCTTGTTAGAGGTAATTTAGCTAAGAAAAAACTCAATATTGTTTTCATTAACATCCATTTAGTCAAAGTGACTGTGGTGGATTTACCAGGAGATGAGTCCAGAATGTGTAGAAGAACTTCAAAGACAGAGCAGTAAATTGATTAGGGGATGAGGCAAAGGAGTTTACTTTTAAAACCTGAATCACCTGGCCAATTAACATAAACTCAGCCTGTGCTTATGACTTTTGCAATCAAGTGATTCTCAGTTCAATTTTCCAAAAGACAATTTAGCCTAAGGCACAGTCTTCTGAATTTACAGCTACATCCAACTGTAAGTCAAATCAAGGAACTGTATGTTTTCTTTAAAACTACCACATGGATGATTCTATATAAAAGACACAATTAATGCAGGGAAGTTTCAGAAATGAAAGCATAATTACTCCAACATTTCTAGTTTAATACAGTCATTATGAAGCCAATCACGATTCTTCATGTATTAGGGATACTAGCCCTTTAGTTGTGCTGTAAATTGTAAATTTTTCTCCATTTTATCACTTGTCTTTAGACTTGCCTTACTATTTTTTGTCATGTCAAGGTTTTCTTTAATACGGTGAAATTTACTAATTTTTCAATATTACATCTGGATTTTGAGTCCTGGTTAGGATGCCTTCTCTATACCCAGGCTGAGGAACTTAAGCATATTTCTTTTTACTACTCATATGTATGTGTGTTTTTATTTAGGTTCCTGATCCATTTGGAGGTTTTTTTTCCCGACATATGGTGTGTGACGTGTATCTTTATCTTCATCTTTTCCAAAATGGCTAGCCAGTTATCTCAGCACCATTTATTAAAAATCCTATCTTTGCCCAGTGATTTGCGAGCCCATCTTTATTATGTGCTTATTTTCATATGTACTCTGGTCTGTTTCTGAAATTTCTATTATCCACTAGTCTATTTATGGGACAGTACTCGACTGCTTTCATTATAGAAGCTATCTCGTATGTTTTAATGTCTCGTGAGGCGAGTTCCTTATAGTTGATCTCTTTCATTGGTTTTCTAGCTATTCTTCCATGATTGTTTTTCCACATGAAATTTAGTATCAAGTTTTCTAGCTGTATAAAACTAGTTTATTGGTACTTTATTGAACCGTATAAAATTTACAAATTACTTTTGGGAGAACTGACATCTTTATGATGGTGACTGGCTCTGTTGTGATTCCTTTGTACAAACCTATATTTGTGATTTTAGAAATATTTCAAGCTTTTCTTCATATTGCTTTTACTCATTTCCTATTAAATTTATTTTTAAGTATTTAATTTTCTTTGATGACTGAAAATGGGGTTTTCACTAACATTTAATCTTCTAGCTGATTGTTTATATATATGGAGATTATTGATTTTTGTATACACTTGTGCATCCTGCTACCTTACTCTTTTTTTTTTTTTAATCGTTTGACAATATGGTGATTGATTCAGGGTTTCTTGGTATTCTATTGTATCTTTTGCTACTAGAGAATTTTTTTGCTTCTTTTCTAACTCATAGTTCTCTATTTGATTTCTTCTAACTGCCTCGGGGAACACCTCCAGTCCAGAGATGGATAATGGAAGGGAGAGTTGGGAGTATTTCCCTTTTCCCAAAGATGAGTGTGGGGATAACCAACCTTGCATTCTTGAAATAAATGCCACTTAATTGTTATTACACAATGGGTTTAGCTTCATGAATTTTTTATTCATCGGTTTGTAACTTTCTTTTTTGTGCTATTTTTATTTGGTTTAATTATCAATTTTAAACTAGCTTCAAGAAATTTGAGGGCATTTTTCTTTGTTTACTCCACTTAATACCTTATATGCATTTCAAATATCTGTTCTTTAGATATTTGGTAGATTTCTCCTGGGGAGCTAGCTGGACCTGGTGCTTTATTGTAGAGTAGTTCCTTAATAAGTTTTAAAATTTTTCTACATAAATTAATGTTTTTAAAGATTCTGTCTCTAGTGGGACTAATTTTGATGCTATTTTCCTATATTTATTAATGTAAACTAGGTTTTCAAATTTATTTGCATAGAGGTTTTCCAAGTAGCCTCTTCCATTATTTTTTAAAATAGTTTTTCTGTTTCAGTGCTTTTATTTTTATATAATTTCTTATTTTGTATGTCACTCTTTTCTTCACTTATTAAATTAGCAGGATGTTTGAATATTTTGTCATTTTTCAAAGAACAAAGTGCATTTACCTATTAGAGCTTTCACTTTTCATGCTTCACCTCATTAATCTCTTCTTTTAAAACCACTTTACTGAATTATGATTAACCTGCAAAAAGCAGTACATGTTTAAAAGATACAACTTTATGAGTTTGGGGGTTCGTATACACTTGAAACCATTACAATCTATGCCATAAACATATCTGTCGCCTGCAAAAGTTTCTTCCTGCCATCTTTATTATTATTGCTATTATTTTTGTGGTAAGAACACTTAATATAAGAGTTACCTTCTTGGCAAATTTTTAGGTATTCAAAACAGTATCATTAAGTATGGGTACTATGGTGTATAGTAGATCTCTAGGGCTCTTCATCTTGCATAACTGAAACTTTATACACTTTGACTAATACTTCTCCACTTCCCACCCACCTAGCCCCTTGCAAATGCCATAGTTGTATTGCATGACAGTATTGTTTATTATATTTCTCTGTGAAAATCAATGATACATTTTTTGCAAACTACGATTAATTTTGGCAAAATTTTATGTTTAATATGTTTTAACAGAGAAAAACTGAGAAGCGGTCATAGGCTGGAAAAGACTATTGAGATGCAACTACGGAATGCAACATGGGATCCTTAATTGGATCCTGGAACAGAAATTATATGATTTATTTTCAGAGTTAAGGATTTTATAATGCATGCCACTCTATCTCAGATATAGAAAATACATACTTTAGCTTTAGTCTTTGTTTGCAATGCTGCAATTTATCACATTTTTTCAATTTTGTAATATTTTATTTATTTTTGAGAGAGACAGAGAGAGAGAGAGTGTGAGTGGGAGAGGGGCAGAGAGAAAGGGGGACACATAATCAGGAGTAGGCTCCAGCTCAGAGCCTGACACGGGGCTTGAACTCACAAGCCGTGAGATCATGACCTGAGCAGAAGTCGGATGCTTATCCAACTGAGCCACCCAGGCGCCCCTCATACTTTACATCAGCTCTATATCTAGTTATTAAAACTCATTCCATTTTACATTCTTTGTTTTTTCTAATTTTCTTTTTTCAAGTCTTTATAGTGTGATACTAGACACAACGAGTTCTTTCAGGTTGAATATAAATAGATGGATGGATGGATAGATAGATAGATAGATAGATAGATAGATAGATAGATAGATAGATAGATAATAGATAGACAGATAATCTTGAATATTTAAAAAAAAGACATGGAAACACAACGTAAACCTCATTACTCCATATCATGATAATTACTTTTATTTTCTTTTGTTTTCAGACATCCTCTCAGATCTGATCTAAAACAAGTTTTAATATCTATTATCATGGCGTCAAATTTGATGTTTAGGTCTTCTGTACACCGACTTATATTTTGTTCTTGTATTAAAAGCGGTGTGTTCAAAATCTTTTATTATTAGCATTTATATCTTTTCCTTTTTGCTTTTTAAAGGTGGATACTGTGTTATTTGAAGCATAAATATTCATAAAAGCTTTATCAAAGTTGTAAAATATGGCTTTTAGACTTAAAATGTGTCCTTCATTGTCATGGTTTAATGCTTTTGTACTTGAATTCTACTTTGTTTTATATCAGAACTGCGAGCTCTGTTTTTTGTTTTGTTTTGTTTTGTTTTGTTTTATTGTTTCACTCCTGTCCCCACCTTTGTTTTACTTTTAGATCTACAACTATCTACATCAAATGCTCACCACTAGTGTTTTCTTATGATTTCCCAGTCCATTCTTAGAAAATTTCATGCAAGGTGTGAGCTTTGAGGCTCATTTTTCTACCTACGAATATCCAGTTGCCCCAGTACCATTTGTTGAAAAGACTATTCTTCTTCCACTGAGTTATATTTAAAACTTTGTCAAAAATAAGTTGGCTGTATTTGTTTAGGTTATTTCCTGGCCCTCTATTCTGGGCCATCTATGTATCTATCCCTCTGTGAAGACCACCCAGACTTAATTAGTGTAGCTGTAAAATTTGTGAAATAGAGTAAACTGATTCCTCATACTTTATTCCTTTTTTTTAAGCAAAATGTATTATGTTAGTAATTCTAATCCCTTTGCCTTTCCATACAAATTTTAGAATAATATTATATATGTCTACAAAAATACTTATGTTTTTCCTGCCTTTCCGAGGATATATGAACATTTTTTAGAATTCCATTTTTATTTATCAATAGTGTTTTTAGTGTTTCTGTATAGCCTTTTTTAGTGGTTACTCTGGGTATCACATTACTGTATTTATCCATATTTTTGCTTACTGTGTTCTTTCTTCCTTCCTAATATTCAAAGATCCCATCTTTTATCATTTCCTTTCTGTTTAGAGAACATCCTTTAGCCATTCATTTTTGTTAGGTCTGTTGGCAACAAATTCTCTTAGTTTTTGTTTATCTGAGAATGTTTTCTTATGTATGTTTGCCAGGTATAGGATTCTGGATTAAGTACTCTTTTCTTTCGGCACGTTAAAAATGTGTTCTTTCCCTCTGGACTCCATGGTTCTTGATGAGAAATTTGTTGTTCATTCAAAGCAATGTTCCCTTATAAGTAATGCATCTGGCTGCTTTCAAGATTTTTGTTTTCTTTTCGTCTTTAATTTTCAGAAGTTTGGCTATGATGTCTATGATTAGCATGGATTTCTTTGGGTTTGGTGTTCACAGAGCTTGAATCTGTAGATTTTTTTTCTTTTGCCAATCCTGGGAAGTTTTCAGCTATTATTTCTTTGAGTTTTGTTTTGTTTTGTTTTTTTTCAGCTCTATCCTGCTTCTTCTCTGCTAGAATACCAAATACTGACTGTTAGATCTTTTGTTAAAGTCTCACATATCCTTAATCTTTGTTCATCTTATTTTAGTCTATTTTTTCTCTGTTGTTTAGATTGTGTAATTTCTATTGTTTTATTCTCGAGTTCACTGTTTCTTCTGTCCTCTCCATTCTGCTATTGAGCTCATCCCTTTATTTTTTAATTACAGTTATATATTTTTGATCTGACATTTCCATTTTGTTCTCATTTATATTTCCTATTTCTTGCTGAGACTATTTTTTCATCTGTTCAAAGTGTGCTTATAATCATTCATTGGAGCATTTTTATGATGACTGATTTAAATTCTTTGCTAAATAATCCTGACATCTGTTTCATCTCAGCATTGGTATCTATTAATTACACTTACTTATTCAGGTTGAGATGTCTTGAGTCTTGGTATGAGTGATTTTTGATGGATAACTGAACATTTGGGTATTATAAGACTCAATAATTATTTGAATCTTTTTTAAATTAGTATTTTAATGTTTATTTTTATTTTTTAAGAGAGAGACAGAATGTGAGCAGAGTAGGAGCAGAGAGAGAGGGAGACACAGAATCTGAAGTAGGCTCCAGACTCAACTGTCAGCACAGAGCCCGATGCAGGGCTCAAACCCACAAACTATGAGATCATGACCCAAGCGGAAGTTGGACACTTAACCGAATGAGCCACCCAGGCGACCCAAAAAGTATTTGAATCTTGTGTTTTATCAGGTCTCCTCTGACACTGCTCCCTTTGGGGAAAGAAGACTTGACCTCTTTACTGCCACATGATAGTGGAAGGTCTAGATTCTCCACTCAGCGTCCTTTGACACCTGGTGGAGGGAAGTTGTTCCTTGTTACTGTTGGACAGGGTGAGAGTCAGGCTCTCCAGATAGCCACTGCAATGAGGGTCTGGCTATTAACTCTGAGCCCTGGCAAAAGTCCTGACTGTCCCTTAGTCCTCTTCTGACACTACCCCAAGAGGGAAGGAAAAGAGCAATTGTTACCACCAATTGGTAGTGACAGTCTGGGTCCCTCTGTGGTTTTTACTGATATTGCAGAAGTAGGGAAACTTTTAAATTCTTGGAATGGATGAAAGTCCCAGATTCCCACTCAGCTTTCTGACACAACCTTGTCTTGGGACAGGAGAGATAAGAGTCAAAGGGGTTTGGGGCACTTCATTATAATTAGGTAAGAGTAAGTATAGACTCTTCACGGCCTTTGCTAGCATAAGTAGTGATGAAACCACAGCTTTTTTGGGGGGGAGGGGTATTTGGATGGAATAGCACAGTAATTCTCTTAAAATATTCTGTCTTACTAGATCGTCCCTTTCTTGGTGTAGATTGGCCCTCTCTTGGCCTTGATGGTTTTGTTGTTGTTGTTGTTGTTGTGTTGTTTTGTTTTGTTTTGTTGTTCTTTCTTTCTTTCTTTGCTTTTTCCCTGTTCCCTTTGGTATTTCTGGGTAGTTTACTTCTCTCATACCCTGTTTGGAATATATGAGGCAAAAACAAAACTGAAAGAATTCATTGCTTTGGGATTTGGGTACCGAAATTTCTCTCTAGTCTTCCTCCTTCTCTCCACCTTTTAGAGTCTTCTTATGTTTATTTATATGTAATGCCCAGGGCTTTACACTGTAGTTTGCAAGAGGAATGGGGAAAAAGTATACATTTTCTATTGTATCTTCTCTGAATCTGCAGTCTTCTTTATTTTATAAATCAGTTCAGTGTAAGCCTAGATAGCTTTAAAAATATGAACATTTGAAATTTGATATACTTACTCTTTTATTTATTGAATATTGAGATCTTAAGAGCAGCAATAAATAGCTATCAGTTATTAAGCACTTAGTGTATGCCAAACACTATGTTAAGAACTTTAAAAATAATTGATTTAATCTTCAGAAGAAACCTGTGAGGTAGGGATTAAAGGAATCAGAAACTCACAATGGCTATACACTTCCTTAGTTCACACAGGTGTGTGTGGTGGGATTTGGTTCCAAACTCAGGTCAGAATCTGAAGTTCTTTTTATTCAGTAGTCCCTGTGACAGCCTGTAGGAAATCAAAATCCAATAGATAAAGATAAGCACATAAAGTAACTTGACAATTACACTGAATGTGAAGTTTGGCTGAGCTTCTCCATACTACCTTTCAATGGTTTCACAAATATTTTAAATAATATCTTATGGCATATTATAACATTTTTCTTCTACGTTGTATTCAGTCTTTTTCTTGGTTCTTTCTCACAAGTGCTACAGGTACCGTCTCCTTAAAATTTGGAGCCAGTCCTGACCGAGCAATAAAGTACATAGCAGTCTTTATTACAACATCCAGTGCATCTTGGAATAGTCAAACTCCTATGTGGGATCTAATGGCCCACCTTGGCTACTATATTCTGTCAGTCCTTCCCACTCCTCTCCCAGTGGGTTTCTCCATTGTGAGCTAAAGCTCTATTAGGTATGCCAGGGCAAGCCCTTCAGGGATACTTGGCTTCTATTTTCTGCACGCAACATCTGATTGCTATCATCTTGATTTTTAATCTGTGAGCTGCCTTGTGCAATACTCTGTTACAGTGTAAATGACAGTTTCTTTGAATTATTATCATGCCTTTTCTTGCCAACCTTCTTTCCAACCCTTCTGCTGGGTTACTCCTGGCAGATCTCCTTGAAAGATGCCTTCTTGATCCAAGGTAATACTTCATGAAATAGATGTTCTTCAAGACATATTGTACCTCCTGATACTAAAGATTGCCTGAATCAGAGCCAAGTTTGAAATATCCTTTATACCCGTGGTATTTACAAAAGGATGCACATGTCCAGGGAACCTGTAAGATCGTGTACTGAGGAGCTGGAAACAAATATTAGATTGTCCTTATTTATAACTTTTTTTTCTGATAAAAGAAAGAAAATGGAGGAAATATACACTTTCCAACTTTTAATACATAGAGTTGATGCTGGTGTATGTCATGAAAAGAATGAAGGAAAAGAAGAAAAATAGTGATATGATATGAACGGCCTTATAGGGGCCCTCAAAATCATTGATTTAGTTTTATTTCGTGTACCGTGAAGAAATGGACTGATAGATAGCTTATACTATCTTAAACAGAATCTTTATAACACTTTATAAAGATATCAGGACTGACCATGATAACATACAGGAAGATTTGTACCATACAGGAAGATTATCCAAGAGATAATTCACAGAGAAGTGCTTTAAAGAGCCACTGGGTTTAAAGATGAGCTACATATTTCCTTCTTTAACAAAAATATGTTTTGTTTTTGCAGATCTTTCCTATGAAAATACATGGCTGTCAAAAGCATGCTATCTACAGGTGAGCCTGGATGGCTCAGTTGGTTGAGCATCCAACTTCGGCTGAGGTCATGTTCTCAGGGTTAGTGAATTCAAGCCCCGTGTCAGGCTCTCTGCGAACAGCTCAGAGCCTGGAGCCTGCTTCAGATTCTATGTCTCCCTCTCTCTCTGCCTCTCCCCCCACTTGTGCTCTCTGTCTTTCTCTCTCTATCTTTCTCTCTCAAAAATAAATAAACTTGAAAATTAAAAAAAGTATGCTATCTACATAGATTACAAAATAAAAAAATATAATTACTTAGTTGTTGCTCTAAGGGAGAGAGACTATTTTAACAATAATTGAGAAAATAACTGTTTTTCAAAAGAATCTCATAGAAAAAAGAGAATGTTGAAAATAGATGTTTGAAAATATCATTAAGTGAATTTTTTGCTGAAATAATATTAAATATTTCAATCCTAAAAAAAAGGTGTTCGTATCTGGTCAAATTAAAAACAAAACAAACCTTGGAAACAATTTTCTAATCTGTTAATCTTCCAAATAAAAAATTTTAAGAATTTGTTTTTAACCACTTTGCTTAAATGATTAAAATCCAACATCTTCCAGTTAGTTTGCTAAAGCAACTAATTGGCATTGAAGAAAATGGAAACATATTAGGTGAACTTCGGCAAAAACTTTTTTATTATTGGTGAATGTAGTTGAAAAATGTGGATCATAATTTAGTAAATGCAGCCCATGAAATCTTTCTTCCATTAGTTTTATGCATTTTCGTGAAGTACATTTTTCAGTTCTATAACCATTAAACATAGGGCTTGAAGTAAACCTAATTTAGAACTAATCTAGCTTTATTCCTAATTCAATTAGTCAATAAGTTAGCTTAGAATTAAACTCTTTTGTTAAAAATAATAAAATATTCTTAATTATGGTGCTGTCACTACAAACTAATAATGATTATTTGATATTTGATGACAGCAAAAATATTTGGTATCGTTAAATTAAAAATAAAATAATAAACAGTTTGGGCATGTGTGGTTTAAAGTTTGTATTTAAACTTTATTATTTATTTAATCTTTGGAAATTTCTTTTAATTTTGTAATTTATGTATGTTTAGTAATACATAGATTTGCTATTATATAAACATTGCATAGAGCGATATAGTGGTACATATAGTGGATTTTGATTTTTTTTTTTAACTCTTTGGGATGTATGCTTAGCAAAATGTGGTGCAAGACTCCTGCATTTGACCCTGTAAGTGCCCACCGGGTCTTCTCTGAAGCTAATTGTACCCTAAGACTCCACACCAACGTGTACGGAAGACAAGACGGTTTCTTTCTCACAAACTCACAAATTCATAGCTAAAGCTATTTACGTATAAAGAGACAAACACATACACATAGAGCAAGTGCAAAAGTAACAATATGTTAATTTTAATTATTGAATCTAAATGGACAGTATATGTGTATTCATTCTTTCAGCTTTTAACTTTGCTTAAACATTTTTAAGGTAAAAAAGGTCAAAACTAAAGCACTTTATGCATACATCCAGTATGAAAAAAATAATTTTTAGTAGAAATTTATCTCCTGAATATCACTTCTATTCCATAAGTAATTACTGGACTCCTGCTATATGAAGATATGTATTTGAAAGGAAATTTCTCTAATACTTACCTAAATTCTCCACTTTAATCTATGTATATATATATATATATATACATATATATATACAATCCTGAGTTTCCACTACAGCTGGAGTGGATTCTACACTAAGAAATGTCATAAAAAGTATTTTTTCTCTATAAAATAGTTCTAATACATTAGCAATTCTAACCGAGGATTTTTTCTTAGCAGAATACATTCAACAGCTGCTATTTATATTCATTCCATTTTAATATTTTCTTTATCAATTTGTAAACAGGAGGCCAGATAAAAAAGATGAAAACTCAAGAGGCTTGAAGTTTTCTGAAAAAGGTGCTGAATACCTTTTGCCATGGGAACCATCCAGAAGACAAAAATGTACACAGATTTCCAGAACAGCCTTCCAAACCTTCGATTGCATTAAAGTTGAATTTTATGGGTTTTCTCACTTCTGCATATGTATAAACTGAGAATAGAAACTATTCCCTATAAGGAGGCTTCTATACATATATCAAAGGATTTTGATGACATTATAATAACCAATAGCGTGAAGCTGGGGCAGATTGTGATGATTCTGGAATCTCAAGACATTTACTTTCTGTTATAAAATATTAATGAAACAGCTGACAAGCCAACAAAATTCTAAAGGAGCACATCTCACAGGAGAGAAATTTGTTGACATTGACTTGGACTCCGAAGTGGGTTTTATGAACTCACCTTTATGGATGTACCTATTACCTTTGTGTTAATCGTGTATTCAAGGAAGAGATGCAGTACTTTCAGAGATAGACATCATCATAATCTCTTTTATTATTCAATGTATTTCTAAGCTATGGGGCAGGACAGAGCTTGGGCTGGTGCTGTTTTTATTTGCTTTTAAAAAGAAGTGACTTATCTTGCAAAATGAATGTGGATAGGGTTTTTGTTGTCTTGTTTAGGCATTTGTGGTTTAATTTTTTTAAATTTTTTTAATTGCTGCAAGAATTCCAAGGCATGGTATTTTTTTTCTTTTTATTATCATTAGGAAGAAAAAAGATACCTGACGATAATCAGAAACACTTTCACCCATTGGTGGGGTGTGGTAGTATAAGTTGCTATAGCCATAAAGTTTAGGGCAAGAGGCTGACTCCTCACTGCTGGGAGCTGAGAAGCACTGGAATAATAATGCATCCCAGCAGGAGAATATATATTTTTTTTCCTTCGGTTTTTCCTGGCACCCTTCCCCCTAGCTCCAGAAGCCAGGATGATGTGCTGCAGTGTCAAAAGTAGCCTGCGATTCTGCTGCATACTGGGGAAGAACAACTGACTTCCAGAGTATTCAACACTTATTTGGCTGCTAATTCAACACATACTTACCTATCCCCTGGGTATTTTTGTTTTGTTTTGATTTACACCCACAAAGCAATAAAAGCCTACAATTTTCACAATATATACTTTGTGGTGCTGGGTTTTACCTGAGTAAACTATTTACAATATTTTCTCTTTGTAAGCAAGAATATACAGCTGCAAATCGGCAGGCAGAGTTAGAAGACTAGAAAACTCCCAGCATACAGAGGCACATATATTTGAAACATTTTGTTTGTATGAATCCAAATTGCTCTATCTAAGACTTAATTTTGATATTGACCTCACTGGCGCCATCTTTTAAACAACCAAGTTAACTACAAACATACTAAATAATTGTGTCTCAATTGATCTTCAGTAAAGTTGTGAAGATATTTCAATGGAAAAGGAATAGTCTTTTCAGCAAATGATGCTGGAACTGGACATCCATATGCAAAAAAAAAAAAGAACCTAGACATAGATCTTACACCTTTCACAATAATTAACTTGAATGGGTCATGCATCTAAATACTATAAAACTTCAGCAAAAAAAAAAAAAAAAAAAAAAGAGAGAAAATGTATGCGATGTTAAGTTTGGTGGTGAATTTTTAGCTGCAACACACACACACACAAAAACAATCTATGAAAGAAAACAAAATTGGTAGATTAGACTTAATTAAAAATTTAAAACTTCTGCCTTAAGAAAGACTCTATTAAGAGAATGATGAAATAAGCTACAGACTGGGAGAACCTAACTGCAAAATAACATCTGATGAAGGGCTTCTATTCAAAATATACAAAGAATTCTTAAAACTCCACAGAAAAAAAAATGGATAAAAATTGAGCAAAAGATGTGTGTAGACAGTTCACCAAAAGAGACATACAAATGACAAATAAGCATAGGAAAAGATGCTCAATATCATTCGTCCTCAGAGGAATACAAATTTAATCAACAATGAGATGCTACTACACCCCTATGAGAATGCCTAAAACCCCGAAAAACAACTGGTGAGCATGTAGAAGAGCAAGGAACTTTTATTCCTTGCTGGAGGGAATGTAAAATCTTACAGCCATTCTGGCAGACAGTTTTTGACAGTTTCTTACAAAGTGAAATAATAGTCTCACTGTATGATCTATCAATCGCACTCCTGGTATTTACCCAAATGTGTTGAAAACTTATGTCCACACAAAAACCAAGTGTTTACAGCAGTATTATTCATAATTACTCCAAACTAGAAGCAACGAAGATGCTTGGATAAACTGTAGTACATCTATATAATGGAATATTATTTAAGCCACAAAAAGGAATGAGTCATCAAGCCAATTGAAGATATGGATGAAGTATAAATGCGTATTGTTATGTGAAAGAAGTCAGTCTAAATAGGCTGTATACTGTACAATTCTCAATACATGACATTCTATGAAGGCAAAGCTATAGAGACAGTAAACTAGTGTTTGCCAGGATCTCAGGGGATGGGCCATTGATTTGAATCCATGAGGCAAAGAGAATTTTTTAAAGAATTTTACAATATGATACTATAATGGTGGATACATGACATCGTAGAATGACAAAGTGGAATGCAGAATATGACAAAGAAATCTAGCTTTATTACAAATGTATGAAACAGTGTCATTGAAGGGGTAGAGAGCAACATTGTTATGTTTTTGTTGAAGGTTTTTTTTCCCCCATGGCAGCGCTGGGTAATAGTTCTAATATAGCTTTGGAAGTATACTAGAATTGAACAATTAAATAAATAAATGGCAGATGGTGGGAGCAAGGTTTCTCACTGTTGTAGTGGAAGGTTATAAATAGCCAAGGAGAGGAGGGTAGAATGATCCACGCGGTAATTAATTTGTTGAAGACTAATTATATGAATTCATGTTTAGCTTAATATACATACAGATTATTACATTTAGAAATATAGATACAGGTATGTACATAGGTTAGTATTCTCACATATATTTCCTTACTCTGTCAGCTGAGAAGGCTAGAAAAAACACCTCAGGAGCAGCATTCATACCTAGCACTCAGATCTTGGTTTCTATATCATTCTCTCATACAAGAATGAGTTTTCTTGGAGAAATGGCTGATTCTGTGACAGGGACAGGAAATACACAAGATGAGCCTGAAGCATCTTATAGTGCTAGAAGATAGAGATGTGATTAAAAAAAAATAAACAACAAAAAACAAAAATTGTAATAATGGGAGTATATCAAAAAGTTATAGCAGTCATCTAAAAGAGCTCCCAATGGCCAATTTGGAACAATTTGAGTACAAAAATAATTAATGTTGTTTTGGTTTATAACCTATAATAATATTCATAAAGATCAAATAAATGTGGAGAATATACAAATTTGTTATGAGGAAGTATCCACTAATGTACCCGTCTCTTCAAGTGCGAGTTGCACATACTAACAACCTTCCAAAAAGTATAGGATAGAAAAGAGGAGAAAAAGAAACTTCACAGTGCAAAAATCCGACAAACTCCATCTCAGTCAGATGATCAAGGCCAACGACAACAGTGATAAATCACGTTGATAGTATGTACTCTTGTAACAACGTGATGAAAATGGTGGTTAACCTCTGGGATCTTGCTCACGAAAACCCCTTAACTCCAATCTAATCATGAGGAAAATATCGGACAAATTCCAAGAGAGGGGCATTCTACGAAGTAGCTGAAAATATATCTGTCCAGAAGTCCTCGAAACTGTCAAGCTTATCAAAAGCAAGGCAAGTATGAGGAACTGTAGCAGCCAAAAGGAGTCGAAACCTGATGGCTACATGTAAGATGAACTCTCTGGGGGCGCCTGGGTGGCTCAGTCGGTTAAGCGGCCGACTCCGGCTCAGGTCATGATCTCGCGGTCTGTGAGTTTGAGCCCCGCGTCGGGCTCTGTGCTGACGGCTCGGAGCCTGGGGCCTGCTTCGGATTCTGTGTCTCCCTCTCTCTCTGCCCTTCCCCTGCTCACGCTCTGTCTCTATGTCTCTCAAAAATAAATAAACGTTAAAAAAAAATTAAAAAAAAAAAAGATGAACTCTCTGATGAGATCCTAGGATAGGAAAAGGTGTGAGGTAAAAACCATGGAAATATGATGGGTGCTCGGGTGGCTCAGTCTGTTAAGCTACTGACTTTGGCTAAGGTCTTGATCTTGCAGTCCATGAGTTCGAGCCCCGCGACCAGCTCTCTACTGACAGCTCAGAGCCTGGAGCCTGCTTCAGATTCTGTCTTCCTCTCTCTCTCTCTGCCCCTCACCCACTCATGCTCTGTCTCTCTTGCTCTCAAAACTAAATAAACAAAAAAAAATTTAAAACCTGGAAATATGAAAAAAGTATGAACTTTCATTAATAATAATATGTCAATATTAATTCATCGATTGTGACAATGCACATAATAATGTAATTTAAAAAATTTTTAATGTTTATTCAGTTTTGAGATACACAGAGAGACAGAGCATGAGCAGGGGAGGCTCAGAGAGAGAGACACAGCATCTGAAGCATACTCCAGGCTCTGAACTATCAGCACAGAGCCCAATGTGGGCCTCAAACCCAAGAACTGTGAGATCATGACCGGAGTCGAAGTCGGGTACCTAACTTAGGGAGCCACCCATGCTCTGCATAATGTATTAATAATATGGGAAACTGGGTGTGGGGCATGGGGAGATAGTTTATCGTTGTGATTTTTCTATGAATCTAGAACTATTCTAAAATACAAAGTTTATTTAAAAGGTAATTGTCTCAAAGGTCCTAAGAAAGTTAAGTACATGTGGGGTATTTTTTAAAAAAATTTTATGTAGTTTTATTTATTTAATTTTTTCCTTGAATATGTTTTTATTGTGGATGATTATTAGTTACAATAATTATTAAATACCTATGGAAAGTATTGTGCTTTCCACTTTTCAAAACTCTTTCACACATTTCCTTATCTGGTCCTTTATCATAAGTAACAAAATATTAGTCTTGTTTTATAGCCAGTGAAATTGAGGCTCAGAAAAGAGAAGAGAGTTGCCTGAGGTCCCACAGCTAGGAGTGGCAGAGCCGACAATTTTCCATGCCGATGCAGCAAAGTCCATGTATATTAAAGGACTTGTACATGTGCAAACATTTATATAATGCAACCTTATTAAGAATTATACTTTCTTCAGCAATTAACCTAATTTTACTTATCTGTATCTATTTATATCTTGTTGCTATGCTGGAAAGTAAAACTACTGTAACTTCCTTACATTATGAAATGCATGCATTTCATTAAGTTGCACATATGCTATTTTAAATAAATATACATCTCACACAAACATGAAGAAAACAGGGAAGCAGACGCTTCTTTTACAAATGTATATGGATAAATTATCTAAATAATTTCACCGACTCAGTATCTTTCTTTGTGGCATATATATTGCAGCAGGATCCTAGATATCATAAAAACATGTGCCTTATTTCCGCTTTTGAAAAAGAGGAAAATATTTTGTAGTAGAAAAGATGCTCACTGTCATGTAGAGATGCACTGAACTGGAGCGAGTGAAAGTAGGAAATTTTGACTCATTGCGTAAAGTTTTCATCTCTGCTCTGTCACTTGCGAGTTGTATGAATTTTTGCAAAATTTACTTAATCTGTCTGCAGTCTCACTCTCTCATTTGTGAAAGAGGTACAATAATTGTATATAACTCATAATGTTCTTGCAAATAACAAGACAATACCTTATTATAACCTCTATGGCACAAGTGCTCAATAAAAGGTGGCTATTGTTACAATTGGCACAACCCTAAGAACCATCCATTTCCACATATATATCATCTTTAACATGGACAAATATTCAACTATATTTATCCATAAAAATAAGTCAATAAAATTCCTCTTAATGTAGCTTTGTAGATGTGAAGGTCAGAAAATTCCTTATTGGTCATTAAAGCATTGAAAAGGAAAGACCACGTTCATCTCCTTTCTTCTCTTTCCTCTCCACAACTTTCTCTCTCACTTTTTCCTTTTCTTTTTCTTGCTCTCTTTAAGTGTGAGGATGACAGCATTTATGAAAACAAAAACAAGAACAAACAGATAAAAAAACACAAGTGAAAATGGTGACATTATATTAGAATGTCTTGGTCTGATGGTTGGATTTAATTTTGCAATCCTAGATCCAAAAGATGGTATATGATCCCACTAATGGGATGTTCGGAGATACACTACGTAATCAGAACAAGTGAGTAGAACAAATGCTTTCTTTGTTGCTTAGCAGTTGGTGCATTAGTTCATTCAGATGTTGTTTAACAACTGATATATACTAACCCCTGGGCCCTATGATGGGCCAATCATAGGGCTACGATGCTGGCAATAAAGACATCATCGGTTTCTTTAGAAAACATCCAGTTAGTGGGGAGGGTAGTGAGGGTTAAATACCCAGTAGAAAAAAACATTTGAAAATATAATGGCTGAAACATATCCTAGTTTGGCGAAAACTGAATTCAGATGCAAGAAGCTCAGTGAACCTCACACAAGAAATATGAAGCAAACTACCACCAAAACTTTATACTAAAGTTGCTCAAAATCACTAATAAATTTTTAAAAAAAATTTTTTAAAGCAGCTGAAGCGGGGGGAAAAGGCTCATTATGAGCAGAGGAACAGAGATGAGGGCTACTGCAGAATTCTCATCAAAAGTAACACAAGGGAGAAAACAGAGAAGGGCTTTGATAGGGACCGCATACCAGCAGCCTCCTTCACCTCTGTTTTGGTGGAAATTGACAAGTTGATTCTAACATTAGGTGAAATTTGAGGAATTTTGAATGGGTCAAGCAATTTCAAAAAAGGGGAACAAAACTGAAGATTTTATACAGCCTGATTTCAAAATATATAATGCTATAATAATCAAAATGTGATATTGGTATTAGAATATATATTATATACTATATATATAGAGAGAATATCTAGATCTAGATCTCTCTCAACAGAGAGAGAAAGAATATATAGGTAGATAAAATACATGTAGCATAAAATATATGTAACGTGTGTGTGTGTATATATATATATATATATATATATGTAACATAATACATAGCCCAGAATATCTACATAATTATGGTCAATTAATTTTCCACCAATGAGCAAATACACTTCAACAGAAGAAAGGATATTCTTTTCAACAAATGGTACTGGTGATTGGATAGCTATATGCCACAACCAATAAACTGATAACTTTGCCCCATACCATACACAAAATCTACACCATAAGTCATAATCAATCATATACAAATATTTACAAGCTGAACTTAGAAAAGTAGAAGAAAATAATAAGAAAAATATTTGTGATCTTAGGTTAGGCAAAGATTTCTCCCCCCCTCCAAACATTCATTTATTTATTTAAAGAGAGAGGGAGAGAGAAGGAGCCACAGTGGGGGAGGGGCAGCATAGAGCCTGATGCAGGGCTCAATCTTATAAACTGTAAGATCATAACTTGAGCTGAAATCAAGGGTCAGTTGCTTAACCGACTGAGCCACCCAGGTGCCTCAGGTTAGGCAAAGATTTCCTAGATATGATACCATACAGCTACTACATAAAAGAAAAAAAAAACAGATTAATTGGGTTTTATCAAAGTTAAAATCTTTTTCTCTTCAAACTATACCATTAAAAAATTAAGAAAAGTCATAGACTCAGAGAAAATGTCTATAAATTATGTAATTGATAAGGGACTCGTATGAAGAATATATGAAGAACTCTTTAAAAAATGTTTTTAATGTTTATTTATTTTTGAGAGAGAGAGAGAAGGAGACAGAGACAGAGCACAAGTGGGGAGAGGCAGAGAGACAGACACACACAGAATCTGAAGCAGGCTCCAGGCTCTGAGCTGTCAGCACAGAGCCCAACGCGGGGCTTGAACTCACAAATGGTGAGATCATGACCTGAGCTGAAGTTGGACGCTTAATTGACTGAGCCACCCAGGAACCCTGAGTATATAAAGAAATCTTAAAACTCAATAGTAACATAAGTGACACAATAAAAATGGGGAAAATATTTATATACTAATTTCATCAAAGAATGTAGTGCCACTTTGGAAACTGATTTGGCAGTTTCTCAAAAATGTAAACATGCACTTAACATAAGATAACAGCAATTTAAAAGCTTATAAACTTATGATAAGATACAGTAATTCTACTTGTAGGTATTCATAAAGAAAAATGAAAATCTATGTCCACATAAATATTTGCATATAAATATTCATAGGAGTATTATTTATAATAGTCAAAACTGGAAACATTCCAGATGTCCTTTAACTGGTGAACGGACAAACAAAAATGTATATCCATGCAGTGGAATACTACCTAGAAAGAAAAGTAAAGTACTGAGACATGCAACAAAATGGATACATAAAATAGATTATGCTGAGTGAGAGAAGCCAGACAATTAAAGACTACACATTGTGCAATTACATGCCCTAGAGGTAGGAGCAGGTTTTCACTTCATCTGGGCATGAGGTTACTTTTAGGGGGTGTTCAAAAGTTTCTAAAAGTAGATTAAGGTTATGGTTGCACAGCCATATACATTTACAGAAATAAAGTCATCAAACTTCATAATTACATTGGGTAACTGTGGTGTGTAAATTATACCTCAATAAAAGTGATAAAACTTTAAAATGGAATTTAGAGAAACAGTAGAGTGAATTACTAGCTTTGCACATATCGCAGAAAGCAAGAAAAAAATAAAATGCATTAAATCAGAAAAGCAGTATAAATTCTGTTATTTATAAATAACATAATTTTGGACACAGAAACTTTTCTTGAGTCTATGATAACACCAGTAAGTGAATTTAGCAAGGTGACAGTAGCTGAGATTAATATTCAAAAAACAATTTTATTTCTATATATCATCAGCAAATAGCTTCCAAATAAAATTAAAATATGATTTATGAAAGTATAGAAAATATCAAAACTTGGAAATTAAAATAGAAGGATATCTTCTTGAAGCTGGGGTAGGCGAAGATTTCTTGGACAATATTCAAAATCCCTAATCATAAAAGAAACAAATCAGGAATTAGACCTCACTAAATGCCAGACGCCATTACAAAAGTGAATAGACAAGTTACAGGCAGGGGTAAATATTAACAGTCTATTAACAGGCCAAGCTCATCTATGGTGATTGAAGTCTGAAAGTGGTTATTTCTCTGAGGTGTGAGGAATGACTGGAAACAGCATAAGGAAACATTCTGGAGGTGATGGAAATGTTATGCATTTGCTGTGAATGATAGTTCCTGAGGTGTACACAATTATCAAGAGTCATTAAAACAGTTGAGAGCTATGCATTTTATTATATGTTAATTATACCTCAAGTAAAAAAAAAAAGAACAGAAATAGAAAGACTTAAAAAAATTTTTTTACAAGAGCAAAACACTCTTACCTGTTTAAAGAACGCAGTAATGAGCCCACAAATAGTAAGGGAGAAGGAATTAGTTTTACGAAATGGAAATTAAATGAATGATTGTGGGTTCGGCAGAAGAGTTGTGTAAGACATTTTGGACCTTTACTGCAGAGTTAATCCCTCTTGGTCTAAAAAGGAGGAGAGTCTCCAGAGAAAAGAATTTTCTGCTAAAAAATGCGCATTGATCAAAGTTCTTACCAGCAACTCAATCCAGATATTGTTCAAATGCATGATTCATTATTTTGACATCTAAATGTCATAACTATCTTTGATCCTTTTCCTTGGGGATACCTTGCCTAAATGTGATAGAGTGGTAGAAAGTCAGGGGGAGTGGGTGAACAAGAATCTCTTTTTCTGGATCTCTCTATTCTCACACAAAAGGCAAATATGTTTAACTCCACCCCCACCCCAAGCCTCAGTGGGGCAATGAAAATCCTGGACAGACTTCAGACGCTGCAGGGCATTGTTCCCTCTTCTGAAATACCATTCCGCTGCCTTTCCTCACTACTAGGTGAGGCTCTGAGGGGAGGTGGCAATTTCTGCACAACACCCCCCCTCCCCAACTTCTTTTCTCTCATCACATAAACCAGTAGACAATTGGATGGCATTTCCTTGGCTACAATGGGTTCCTAAGAGATCTTCCAGTTATTCCCGCTATCTAGCTAATCAATCATGTCACCCCATGGTTACTGGAAGTGTGTTGGCCAGGATGATCCGCCATGTCCCCTGCAATAAAACTCAACGGGAAAGCAATAAGAATTCTTCAGTTACAAAAGGAACTCTATTTCCCCACCACTTCACTCCATCCTTGTAAAAGTTGCAGAATGGCCTTATACCTTCCTTTGAGTTTTCGGTGCTAGGCACAAATGAAGAGCAAGGTCTGCTACTAGATTAATACCTATGGTGTATACTTTATATACCTTACCGTACCACTTATATTACTACTTATAATAGTAAGTCGGTGAAAAATTACTGAAGTAGCTACTTGTTAGTGAGTGATCCCTCCAAAGTTCTTTTTTGGGTGTCTCAACCACAGAAGTCACCCTTTGGTAAACGTGGAAACTGAGGCAAGCAGAATATCAGTAACATGGATATTCCTGGAATACACAGGATTCCTGTGAATTACAGAGTCTGAGACAACACTTGTAATCAGAATTCTAGTCTTTTCCTTTGTGAACTAAGAACATTCTTTCCACACAAAGATGAATTTAGCAGCATGTAATTTCCCTTCTTATCCACTGAATGTGGGCTTGAATTAGAGTTTACCTAGAGAAATCTAATTTGTAGTTTTGAAAATAAGCAAAAAGCTGTTAGACCGTAATGTTGATATTCTGATCACGTTACATATGCATAAGAAGATAGTATCAAGCCAAGCTTTATTTACATTTCCTAAGTGTTTTTTTTTTTTTTTTTCATTTTGTATAAACTAATGAGTGGTGCTGTTGGGGAATATGTGTATCCCTCTTTGTGTAATGGATTAAGCGTGAGTCCTGTTAAACACTAGGCCATAAATCAGACTGTGTTCTCTATGCCTAATTAAGGGTTTAAAGGGGGAAAAGGTAAATTCTTGAATGAAGGGCTCTACTCAGAAGCAGAGTGTGTGATTTCACAAAGGAAGTAGATAAAGCAGGAAAAGAGAGCAATTTAAGTGAAAAAGAAGAAAAGTTTGAAAATATTTGAGCCACTTTATTCTACTTCCCCTCAGATTTAAGAATGCTTAAATCTCCACATGTGACATGAAACTTTATTTTTTAATCAGTGCGATGAAATGTAATAATAATACAGATTGACCATAAAATTTAAAATGTGTCAAAATAGTTTTAATCAATGAAAAAAGAAAATTGTATGCATCAAGAATGCAAACAAAATCAGCTACAGAAAAGTTTTGAAGAAAATTCACAAGTGTTTTTTTTTTCTTTTTAGCTACATTTATATAATTATAGGGCACTAAAATCTCAGCATATTGAAGTGCTGTAGATTTCGAGTAAAAATCAAAATAATCACAGTTAATCCACTCATTTCCTAGTGGAAGAATTGTCATGAGTTTTGATAAAATTAGTCTCAGATAATAGAGTTAAAACCCTTCTGTATGTTCCTGGAGTGCAGCTAATGTTTATATTCATAATATAAACTGACTTTAAATGAATATATTGAAAGATTTGAAAAGTGCATTACATCACATATGCAGGATTAGAATAAGAGAAACAAGGTCATAATTCATTAGCCCTTAGGAGCTCCACTCGGTAATATCTGACTATACATAATTAATAATGCTGATATTTGGCTTTATTTCACCTTGCTTTGTATTACTCCTGAACTGCTCAGTGAAATATAGGAGAGGGACAGGAATAGAAAACATTTCACTATGATAAGGAAAAGAAATAGATCTTGATGGACTGGACTCGTGTTTGTAATAAAAGGGATCAGTTTACTAAATTTCCAATCATTTAGTTTTTATTCAGTAAATATTTATTGTGGACCAGATTATGACGAGTAATTTGTTTCGTGCTGGAAATCCAGTGAATTGGGTAGCAGACAAAGTAGGCAAGGTGTCCACCTTCGTGGAATTTCCAGACAAGTGAGATCCTAATTGAGCATTAACAGAAGATGTTTAGGAAAATAAGTTTATTAAATGTTCTTATTTGAAGAATTCAGAGATTCTCAGCTTACACATAAGAAATATATTTCAGAATAAAACTCAGGTTGCATGGTCATCAAGACCACCGAAGACCTCTTCCATCCCCCTGGCAACCTTTGCCTCCGTTCTCTCCTCTCAACTTTTATTATTACTTTCCCACCCCACCTTCTGCTCTGTATTGTGCTGCTGGCTGGCATGTGTGGGGGGAAGGGTGGAAGAGATTTCCATTAATTCTAGACTCCCACATGCAGTGGGTGTGTGAGGTGGCAAAGAAAGCAATCCCTGTCTCTTATTCCTGACACATCTAAATTCTCCCGTATTTGGTCAACACTTTGATGAGGATTCGTAGTAAAAAACCTCGTATTTCCTGAGAGAGCAGTCATGACACTTCTATCCCCAAATTCTTAGGTCTCTCTTCTCTTAGTATTGGAGTTTCATATGACCGTTAACCCTTGTCCAGCACACCGTCACCTCTATTTTGTCTTATACACATTGATATTTATTACTGTTTGGGTTTGGTGGGTATTGAGTGTTTATCGATTGTCACACATCTCGTAATAGAAAACAAAATAACATTCTTGGAGCTGACAAGGTCTGCTGGGATTGATGAAAGTAGACATGTATAATGGGAGTTTGGATTGTTGAATTTTGAACCTAAAAGCAGGAATGGAATAAAGCAAGCTGGGTGATGCAGAGAAGGCGCTGTGGCATGCCAAATGAACTTGGGAGCTATCCCTATTCTGTCTAATTGGATGGAGAGCTCAGAAAAGGAAGAACTTACAGGGCAGTGCTCACTGGAACCTCTGCTCTTCGAGCAAGCCCTCCTCATTTTGAGGAAGGGTTCTTGAAATACAAGGGATCTTATATGAAATTGAAATGGATGCCAGCAGCACTTGGTACATGTCACCTCTTCATTTGAGCATTTTTCCAGTTCTAAACTGTCCTGACTTTTACTGCACTTTATTTGGAAAAGACTCTCTCCCGGCCTACAAATCTGAATGTCCAAATCCTTCCCATCTTTCAAATCCCATTCGAAAGGACGTCTGTTTCTGAAAGCCTTCTTTAGTCTCCACAACGGAGAGTTATTTTTCTTAATTTTCACATAATTTTATTTGTACATTTGCGAAGTTCATTATTTTCTAACTGTGAAAAAGATATATAATTTACTAAACTATAAAAGATCTGTAACTGATTCATATACTCCTTCCTTCTACTACATTTATTGGGAGATTGTCATAAGGAAAAGTATGGCTTACTGTGCATAAGTAAATGTAGAAGAAAAGAATATAACCACAGCGACAACCTTTCGGCACTGGTGGCCCACCTCTATTCTGGTGCTCTGTGAAATACATATTTCGGCACAAAACACAAGTGTTTAAGTAGACATACCTAATACAGACTATTTATACTCAAATACCCAAAAGTAGAGAGAGACTCTAAGAGATAGAATATAATTTATTATATTGATTATTTATACTTGGCTCACTGTCAAAGAACGGGTGCACGAATAACAGCATTTAGTTTGAGTTTCTTTTTTAATGTATAATCGATTAACATTGCTTAGGTGGGATGATATATTTTCTCTTCTGTAATAGTCAGAATTGTTTATTAAAGAATAATAAGTTACCACAAAGCAAGTGAAGAAGTATGTTTTCCTTTAGCTGGCTCCAAAACTTCTTATTAAGCACTATTTCACAGAAAATAACAAATTATATGTTATGGTCTGATGGCTTAAAATAGGTATTTCTGAATAGAAGAGAAAACATTAGAATGATAGTACTTTGAAAGATACCAATTGCTTTAGTTATAAAGAGAATTGTTGAAAATAAAAGCAGATGTGAACGTGATTCAAATTTAATATATTTGAAATGTAAAGTAAAAATATAATACACCTGGATAGAGTTATGCAAATTGCATGGGTAAATTTTTCCTCTAGGGATAACTTCAGTGTGTTCTCTAAATCCATTAAAAAAAAAAAAGAAAGTAGGAAACTGGAGATAATTTTAAGATGTTTCCTTCAACGGATGCATAACTTTTTCTTATAATGAATTAAGAAAGTAAATATTTTAAAAGAATTAACATAATCAGCTCTTTATAATGGTGAACTGCCTCTGCTTAATTTTTAGTAATTGAACATTTCTATTACTTCAGTCATTTGACACTATTTTCAAAGGAATCACCTTACTAGTATCGTTCTCATTCTTAGGCATATGTCTTTTCAGTAGATATAGGTGTTCATTTCCAGTTAGGAGTACGTATTTGTAAGTATTGCAGTTTAGAGTAATAGAAACAACACGGGAGTAGGGTCAAAAGACTTGGGTTCGGTTCTTAAAACTGACTTAGCAAGAGATCTCACGTGCAATGTAATGTTTTTAAGTTTCATTTCCTCATTTGTGCAGTAGACATAAAAATATATGTTTGAGCGCCTTGATTTGAAAGGGTCAAATGAGATAATGTATATGAAAAAACTTCAGGTACTATTTACTTATCATTATTACCACATTTCGTAAGTAACCTTACATAAATAATCCAGTATGAGCGCCCTCTTTGTTTTTTAAATCCTTAAGATAAATACACACAAAATTAATGTGTAGGTCATAGGACCCCTTCTTTTCTTTGCTTAACAATAACTTTCTTGACCCGAACAATTTACCAGCGGTCTAAGAAGTTGGAAACTTTCAAGTCTTAACATAACGTTTTGTAGTTCGCTAACAAGGTTAAAAATCCAACTCTTCATGCATCCCAAACGCGTTAGCTGTGCAGTTGTTTACACATGTATCACGTTTTACGCTATGGACTGACGATCGTACGATATTTAAAAATAATTCGTGCTAAGGCACAGCATGGCACTGATCCACGACCACATCTCTTTGGTCTTGCATTGTTTAAGAAGACGCAGATGGCTAATGTTGAGTCAAGTTGCACGTTCAATATTAGTTCAGTTAAGAGGCTGGTTTAGTACCCTTTCAGCAAGGCTCTGGGAATCCACCCAGCCAAGGAGAAAAGGGTTAAAAGAGTCCAGCAGAGGGAAGTAGTGCGGAGTGAGTCTGTGTGTGTGTGTGTAAGTGTGAGCGCACAGGACAGAAGCCTCGAGTTGCGAAGCGGACTCCTACACAAGTTCCAAAGGCCACCGTTGTCCCCGGTTCTCCGCCCTAGCGGGCCCCGAGGGCACGGCCTGCGCGCAGCGGGCAGCGCCCCGTGGATTTGGGGGGCTGGGCTGGAGGGAGAGGGGTCTCGCGAGGGTTTCAGGGCGTGGCTGGAGTGGGGGGCGCGCGGCGAGTGTGCGCGGGTGTGCGCGCGCGAGAGGGCGAGTGTGAGCGCGGCGAGTGTGAGCGCGGCGAGTGTGCGGCCGCGTCGCCATTCCCCGTGACGTCAGAGTGTATTGTTGTGAGCGGGGCCGAGCGGAGCATCCCCGGAGCTGTCACCGCGGCGGCCGCGGCGGCGGCGCAGCGCGAGCCCCGCACGAGCGAGCCCGGCCGGCGCCGCCCCCGCCCCTGTCCCCGGCCCCGCCGCCGCCGCCCCAGCCCCCGCCCCCGGCCCGCCCGCCGCGCGCCGCCGCCGCCGCCGCCGCCGCTCGCGCGCCCCCACCCACCCCACCCCACCCCCTCGCTCCATCCCTCCCACCCGCCGCCGCCGCCGCCGCCGCCGCCCGCGCGCCTCCCCCCGCGGAGCGAGTGCGGGTCACCGGGTCACTGGGTCATTGTCTCCGCGCCCGAACCCCGAGCACCCCGTGGAATCCCCCACGTCATCATCAGAACCATCAATGAGATGCAAACATGAAAGACAAGAGGAAGAAGAAGGACCGCACCTGGGCCGAGGCTGCCCGCCTGGTACGTACCGCCCCCCGCCCGCCGCCCGCCGCCCGCGCGTCCCGCCGGCCCCGCCGCTCGCCCCGCGCCGGCCCGCGGCGGCGGAGACGGCCACTTCCAGCCCGAGCCGCCGCCCGCTCGCCGGGCTCCTGCTCTTTGTTATTCTGCGGGAGTGGGCTCGCCCAGGGGCCCCTGTGTGTGTGTGCGTGCGCGCGCGGAGGGGCGCAGCGATTATCTCGGGGAGCCCCGCGCCCGCGGCGCCCGGGACCGCCCGGGACACTTCTCCCGGTACTTCGCTCTCGGGGCTCGGCTGTGCCTTCGCCTCGGGTGAATTTCCGAGCGCTCGGCCCGCTCGACTTCCCTCTCTGCTGCTCCGGAGACCTTTGTGTGGCAATTACCACTCCCTCCCGGCCCCTCCACCTCCCGGAATTTCATCAATAACTCTCTGTGCACGGTCTGTGTGTATGTTCGGCGTTTGTGAGTTCATACATTTTACACGTGCATGCACGGTGTGTGTCCGACACGGACTTGTGGGGCGTGTGCATGTGGGCTAGGTCGTGCGTGTCTGTGTGCCGTGTCGTGTGCATTATGGATGCACACTGATACGTGCATGTTTTGTGTGGATCAAGTTCGTTTGTGTTTTGTAGGTATTGTGTTCTGCTCGATGTTTGTGTGTACATTCTGTGCACGTGTGTACAATTTGTGAGTGTGTGTGTGCGTGTGTGTATGTGTGTTTGGTGAAGTTGGGTCAGTGTCATTTGTAGTGGGAGGTTATTAACAGTGTACAGCTAGGTGTGTTTTAATGCTGGCTTCCTGGGCGGTGTTACTTGGCTGCTTTTCTTTAACCTTTCGGAGCTTACGTTTTAATCATCGAAAGAATGTCTCTATAGAAATGCTGGTTGGCAGAGGGGCGTCGGCGTCTTTGGTTTGATGCATGTGTATGTGTGGGTTTCTTTTTTTTTTCTTTCTCTCTCTCTCTCTCTCTCTCTCTCTCTTCTTTTTCTTCTTTTAAACGACAGCTGTAAACGGATTTTTTAAAAAAGGATATTTCTGTACCGTGTGCCTCACGGGAATGCAAGGCATTACATTTGAAGCTCAGGCTTTCAGGGTTTCGACTGCATAAATTAAATATTTACTTAGCAACTTACTATCTTTTATAAATTGGCCGAAAGAAGGCAGATTGCATGCAATATGGGGGGTGGAGGGGGAGACCAGGGAACATGTTATTGGGTTGACTTTGTAAAGATTGTTTTACTATGACTGTGGGTTGTTTTTGTTTTGTTTTTTAAAAGATTTTGAGTAACTGTATCATGCCCAAGGAGAACGTTTGTCAAAAGTAATTATCTGAGTTTGGTTGAAGGGCCTTACTGGTTTGTCTCTGGCAAGGGGTTTTAAATAATTGACCCTATTACCCTAGTAAGGAGTGACAAAAGTCCTTTTTAATTGCAATCTAGTTATTGGAAGCTAAAGTGGCTAGGCCCCTTTACCTCATCTCTTAATTTGTAGTGGTGTATATTATGATTTCTCCCCTTATCTGTGATTGTGTTAATTACTAAATCACTCAGTGTCTGCGGATGAATGGGCAGGTGATAGTCATTCTCTAATGAACTACATCTGTGAAAGGAAACTTATCTGTGAGGAATATGTGAAAAGTAAGCAGTAAGTGTTAAGTAGATGCCAGATTGATGTTATCACTGAATTTTTGCTAGAGCATAGTACATTACTTATTGTTTGCTCAGCCATTAATTCAGAATTGTGTGGGGGTGTGCAGGGCTTCTGAAAATACATTATTTAGTTTCCTCGGAGTGGCAATCAAGTATTATTATCGAGCTTCAGTGTATGTGTTTTAAACAAGCGAAAGAGTTGACTTATAAATATTTTAAAATAATGATTCATGAATTACCTATATCTGCTTGCAGAGAATTATTTAATAAATAACATTATTCTGACTGAATTTAAAACTAACCATTTGTATTCAACAGTATTTGGTACTGTTCCTGAAAGTCCTGTGCTTTATTTGATCTAATCACAATAGATCTGTATTGATAAACCTTGAGATGGATTTCTGAGTCACAGCGTTTTGTTAAAAGTTGCCTTTTCCTCTCGCAAAGTTCATTGATGGGAAAAGACACACTAGGAGTCATCAACACAAAAGAATTAATGATAGACCAGATGTCTCTATTTTAACCAGACATATTGAACTAGTAGTTATGGTAATTTTTCAATTTGGTTCAAGTTATTTTTCCCCTGGTAGTTGCGCAAATGTGTATGTATTCAAAATGTGACAGTTGAAATAAAATACTGAATGAAATAGCAAGTAATTGTACTGGAAATATGTGTCTCAGAAATTTGTGATGTGTAATTGTGACTTATGATCATTCTTAGTTTACTTTGTGAATAAAAGAAAAAAAAGGATCCATTTGGGCAATTGTGACTTTTTAATATTTTCTTTATGATTATATGAATACATATAGACTTAAACTCTCTTAGAAACTTGCACGAAAACCATTTTTACTCTTATAATTATAGTATTAATTTACACTCAATTAAAAAGCAATGCCTTTTGGGGGAGCATTTCTGTAATATAAAAATACTGTCATTACATATTTTACCCTGCCCCTGCTAATTTCTCTGTGGTTGTTGTAATTAAGGGCTTTGAGCCTTTTCTTGAGATATCAAGTGTTAAGCCAGGTGTCTGATTTTAAAAGTAAAGACTAAGGATGAACGGAAAAGATGCATGTAGTTCTTGCAGTATATGAACTGAAAGGAGAGAGTATCGAAATTAATATTAAGAATAATCTCCCAATCATACAGTATATAATATATATCTCCTACTGGAGTGTGTATGTGTGAGGGAGATTATCTTGAAAGAGAGTATCAGGGGAGAGGAAATGCAAAATACATTTTTTGAACTGTGACCAAAAGCTAATGTTTAAATGTGGCTTTGCATTCATTTTTAAGGAAAAAAAAAATACATATATGGAAGAAGAACGGTTCTCTGTAGAGTAAGAACTTCCAGCCGACGACAGAATTTTTGTTTTCTTTCTTTGTGAGAAAAGTATATGGTTTCTAAATCTGCAAACTCTGAGTGGCAACTCCAGGGATTTTGCTTTAGATAGAGATGCAGCTATCAAGCCCTACCAATTTTCTTGTAGAAGTATGTAACGTTTGTGTGTGGTGAGCTTGCTTAGCTTAGGAAAGAAGGAATGGTAGTATAATTTTTCTGTATTTTCAGGAATGTCGTGATTATTAACAGGCTGCCATTTTAAAACAGTAATACCACATCCTTTTTTTTTTCTCTCTCTCTCTCTTTTCTTTCTTCCTTTCAATTTTTTTTCCCCTGCCCTGCATCAGTTGCAGAAATTTCAGCCTTCAACCTCCCCCACTCCCCCTCAGCCTTCTGCAGTTGTGGTTGTTACTTTGCGCATTGCCATTTAATATGGAGGCTGCTCCTAAACCAGATGCATTTTCATTCGTTTTATCTGCTCTTCTAAGGTTATAGAGTCTCAGAGGATCCCCCAATCACATGGAAGTATCTTCTGTCTTAATATTTGTAGACCACAATAAGAATAAAAATCAAAACCATAACTCATGTCGAGCTGGGGCTTTGACTTTAATCCTTTTGACTTTTATCTCAAGTCTTCACTCTGTTACTATAAATACAGTTTAAACCATTGTGAAAGGATCTTCATGCTTCTTTGTAAAAAATGGGGATTTGACAAGACTTTGTTTTACTGCACTAAGGGGTTTCTTTGTTACTGGCTTAACACAGAACATACTGTTATTTATATATTTATTCTAGGTTAATTCTTTTTTCTTCTTTTTTTTTTTTTTGACATGCGAAAATGTTATTGCTTTGAGAAGTGCTTTTTGATAGTTTCATCACTTTGTTCTGTAGGGAATGCTGCTAGTCAGATAATGATTCAATGCATTAATTTGTTCCCTGAGTTTCTTCTGTTTGTTTCATTCCTTACAATCTTTGTTTAGTCTCACTGGCATCTGAAAATAAATCTTAACAATCTTCAATAGATTTGTGCTTGGTAACATAGCTGATTTATTTGCTTGTAGTTTAGGTACATTCGCAAAGACAATGACTATTGTCATTGTACATGTGTGTGTGTAGTTCAAGGTGACCTTTGGGAAAAAATTTTAATGGCAAATTTGCCTCATTGTTGAGAGAAAACAGACACATATCTCTTTATGCCATAGTAGAGTTACTGAAGGTTTTAAGTAAATTGAAATTTTATAAATCATATTCTATTAAAAATTAAGTGGGGGTTATTAATTAAAGGAAATCTGTGTGAATCTTTTGCACAGAGAAGCTTCTTTTGCATAATGCATTATATGCTAAATAAACTCTTAGGGTTTCTGTGAAATAAAGCCGGATGGCCTTGGTAGCTGTTAAAATAGAAAACAATTCATAATTGTTAACTTACCGTTTGCCTTGTCTTTTGTCTTTGTATTTTAGAAATAAATATAATTATTCAGGAATGATGAGCATGGGGATGGAGGAGAGAGCATTGGTACTGCTTTTGGCGTTTTCTCACTGTGTTACTGGTGCTTAGATTTCAGGTTATGACCAGGCCTTCACAGTTGAGATCATTTTGACTTGTGATCTGAGGTAAGCCCCAAAGGTGCACATGAGCGTAATCGTGTCCGTGCTTGTTGGCCTGGGAGCCTGGCTACCTATTTGCCAAATGGAGTTTTATTTTCATTCGCTTACATTTCAGTTGGTTTGATTCAGCTGTTTTCTGTGATCCGCACACGTAACATCATCTCTTTATGTCTGCATCTCAGCATCTCTTCTTTCAGATGTGGAACCTAAATTTTCATGTTGCAGTCTGAAAGATGGAAAAGAGTTTAGCAGTCTCTCTGCCTGTTTTGAGTTTCAACTTGGGAAAAACGTGTTTGAAATAAATGAGAAATGTGAACTTAGGCCTAGTGTTTAGGTTGTTAATTTTTTATTTCCTGCTGACATGAAAGGAAATTTTAAGAATTGATTGTTTCTTAAGTTTTTCTCTTCTTTGAGAAATTCTTTGATAGCAGACGATTCCTTGGATGTCAGAAATGGATTCGTGGGGTGCTGTAGCTTTTAGACTTGTAGAGTCATACCTGTAAAGGAGTTTCACCACCGAAAAGTGAACTTATAAAAGTAATGAAATTTAATGTTTAATTATGTAATCGTGTCAGCTTTCAGTGAAACGCATTGGAAATGTGCGGTATGGTCCCTAACGATTTTGAGTTTGAGGGTTTCTCCATGTAAGGCTCAAATGCTGGGGCGGATACGAAGATCCATCCGCAGGGAGTGTTGAATTCAGTAGCGGAGACAAGGAACGCTGGAGCAAGACTGAGCAGACGCCATCTGTAGGTGTCACATGAATGATCCAGCAGGTGCTAGTCTACAGATTTACAGAAGGGGGAAGCCGTGTGGTATGAGGTGACTCAGAAGGCTTAGCGGATTAGGTGAAATTGGGCTGGTCCTTGAAATATGAGTAAGATTGAACAGGTCATGAGAGGAGCACTTTCTAAGAAGAGAGCCCTGCATGAGAGCAAAGGTGTAGTGACAGGCGAGAGGATGGGCTCAGGCGGCAATGCGCAGACAAGTCTAGAAGTATCTGAAGAGTGTAGGCACCTCAGTAAAGGTGAAAATTACATTGTAACCAGGTTGCGGGGGGTGGGATGGGATTTGCAAGTGATTTTAAGACAGTGGGACATGGGCCTGGTGGGGTAGGTGCTAATAGAAATAGGATTTTTTTTTTCCAAAACACAAAACAGAAAGACTGCCTCTTGTATAGAGAGGGGATACCAGTGGTCTGTGGATGTCTCTGAATGTTTCCGTTATTTGGTAATAGAATCTGGAAACAAAATTGGTGTTAGAAAAATTTTATTTTAAATAACACAACTTTATTCTGTCCCATAGCCTTTGCCAAATGACACAAAGTAAACATCAGTGAGTAATACCCATTCCGTTTGTAGAAAACATACACAGGGCACTGTCTCTTGAGATCAGTAGGTAGCTAGAGTTATTTCAGTAACTCAGTCTCCAAATGTGTGTGGTTTAATGATATGCTCACTATCATCACCCTCTCTGTAAGAAGCAAGGCTGGCACAAGATTAGAAAGAAAAATTCTGTGTCGTGTCTTTCTGATTTGTGAAAACTAACACAGGCACATTAAGTGATGTGAATTTAACTGATTTGTTGCATGGAGACATAGGGCGGATCCAAACCTACATCAGACTTATTTCCTGCTTTTCAGATTGCCTGTTCTTCATTCCTTTCTCCCTCTTTCCTTTTCATTAAAAGTCTGCATGAAATTATTATTATCATTAATCCATAATTTAAAATCCTCCTGGCACCCCTCCCGCAAAGGTTTTCCATAGCAGATTCTGGCTCCTTCCTGATAGGGCAGGGAGGAGGGGCATCTGTATAGAACCACTTCCAGCTATTTGCTAGCCCTGAGTGCCTTGATTGTTCTGCTTTTGTCCCCGCACAGTTGGTAGCTGTGGAAATCTAGCCCGGATTGAAACTTTCCCTGAAGAGCCCTTGGGGAACAAATAGAAACATTATATGATTAGCCACATTGTTTTCATTATTAAACAAATCTACATAAAAGGGTAGCAATTAACAGCTTTATCAGCCTGAACTTAGACACCTAGCTCTCTTCTCCCCTCAATATTCCCACTTGAAGGGGTAACAATTAACTGTTGCTGGTTTTAATGTCAGCAACGGACAACATTAAATTGGGAATAGGCACTTCTCCTGGTTGATTGACATATAGCCTTCTGACACATTCTTATGTATTTTAAGGCAAATACACGCCCTGGGGTTAGAGCCAAAGGGCTTGTCAGAACATTGGCTTTAATAGCTGAAGTGTAGAACTTAAATGACATCCAGGACCTTAGCCTTTGGTGGAACTTTTAGAACCTCAGGAATCTTCGAAGGCAGTGCAATCTATACTTAGTGGACACACTTAGAACTTGTAAAATTTTTTTCTAGGTATATAGGTATATAATTTATTTTACGATAGTTGTTTATCATGGGCTTAGTTTGCATGTCTTTAGCATGCAAGTTAGTCCATGAAAAAGTACATAATGATGCTTAAAAGAATTCCATAATTGCTATTTTTTTGACAAGTGTTCTATTCTTCAGTTACATGGTTGATTTCTGAATATATTATTTATGATTTAAGGGAGGAAATAGGATAGACCCTTTTCACCTTATTCAGAAGACAGATGACATTTCAAAGATTTTGTTGACTATAAGGTATTAAAACCTATTTTAAAATTTCGAGGAGTTAGAAATTGAGGTAGGATCTTTGGGCTAATTTTCCACATCAGTCAAAGAGAATGCATGATACAGTGAAGCTGTTGGCTATTCTTAGTTTCATTTTAATGTCAAAGGTAAATGATGCATATATAATTTGTACATATATCAAGACCTTTTAAAAAAATTTAATGTTTATTTTTGAGAGAGACAGAGTGTGAGTGGAGGAGGGGCAGAGAGAGAGGGAGACACAGAATCAGAAGGAGGCTCCAGGCTCTGAGCTGTCAGCACAAACTCACAAAGAACTCACAAACTGAAATGATGACCTGAGCCAAAGTCAGATGCTTAACCAACTGAGCTAACCAGGCACTCCTATCAAGACCTTGTTGACAAGGCTGGAGAACTCAGTTGTTGTCTGGACCATCAGGACTCTGTATGCTGCTCTTTCACTGCTCTGAAACTCAATTTCAGTGAGAGAAGGGGTCCCCACCCATACAACAAGCAATTCTGACGTCAGCACGGTATCCGAGTATTCAACTTAGTTCTGGCGGTATCTGTCCAGAGACAGCATCAGATTCAACAAGTTAAGGATTCAGTCCTATAAGTGTTGTCCCCCACCCGCTTCAGAACCAAGAGTAAGTCCAGGTGGAGTCAGTCCAGGACTCGCTTACCGGCTGTAGACTGGAAGTTCCAGTGACTTCTCCATGGACTTCAGAGGCCATTTGCAAATCTAGATTCCTACCCGTACTTTTAACTGGCTGTAAATCAGAGCCTCCTGTGACATCTTCCTCAGGTTAGATTAATTTGCTAGAACAGTTCACAGAACTCAGAGAAGCAGTTTAATACTAGATCACTGCTTTATTATAAAGGATATAACTCAGGAACAGCCAGATGAAAGAAGAAATGCGTAGACTAAGATATGGGGAAAGAGCAGGAAGCTTCTATGCCTCTCCAGGTGAGCCCCTCTCCCAGTCTCCACGTGCTCACCAACCCAGAAGCTCTCCAAACTCTGCCCCTTTGGGTTTTCCTGGAGACTTCAGTACATAGTCACGATTGATTAAATCATTGGCCATTAGCACTTGATTTGACCTCCAGCCCCTCTTCCCTTCCCCAAGGTCAGGGGGTGGGACTTAAAGTTCTAACATGCTAATCACATGGTTGGCTCTATTGGCCAACTAGAACCCATTCTTAGGTGCTTTCCAGAAGTCACCTCATTAGCATAATGAAAGATACTTTTATCATTCTCCACACAAGAAATTCCAAGGTTTTGGGAGCTCTCTACCATAAACAGGGCAGAGACCAAATCACACCTTCCAGCCTAAACTTCCCCCCACCATGCACACACAACAGATACTCTATTTTAAAAAGTATTTATAAGAAAATCTCTTTATTTTAAAATACGTTATGTCTTCAAATTCTTGCACCCAGAAGCTGTCTTTTCCTAAATCCTTTCTGTTTAATTTCTTGTCTCTTTTAAAGCAATCCAAAAAATTAAATTAAGACATTTTTCAACAAACCTGATACTCTCCTTGTAGTCTTTCCATTACTATTCTTACTCTTCCTTGCTTAAGGGTCTCCTTTTCTCAGTTTCCCCTTTAGGACTGACATAGCTCAGAATGCTGCCCACCCTCTCCTTTTTACTTTCACTTTCCTCCTCTCCTTTGGCCATCTAACCTGCCTCAGCGACAATTCTGTCATGAAGAGGTCTTCATCCTTGAACTGCCCCTATATTTTGGATTTCTATTAACAAATCCTTTGTGTATCTCTACAAATTCTGGATATTTCAGATGAAATGTATCCAGTGCAGACATTTATTAGATATTTCCTACAAACATGTGCATTGGACACCCAAAGAGAAATGTGACCGCATTCTTGTCTGGGACTGGGGAAACTTATCTGTGTGTACATAAACATATGGTGTCTGCAGGGGGTGGGGAATTCTGTCTTAATTATAGTTCACATTTAGCTCTTCCTCTTTTCATTCACTAAATTTTACCTTCCAACTAGTTTTGTCTCTGATCTATTTTTTAAAATCTTACAAAAGCTGTATTTTTATTTCTAGTAGATTTGATCTTCCCAAATCATTCCTCTGCTTAAAAACTCTTGTGGTTATCTTCAAGTTAATGAACAACAGGTCATAGGAAGCCCTTTTCTATATTGGAAACAGTTGTGATTGTTTTTTCTCAACATGAAAAATTTCACATTTTCTGTCCATTATACATCACACTAAATGTTACAATTTCTACAGCCTTACACAGATTTATTTATATATTCTTTTAAAACACAACAGATATAGTTAACTAAATTTATCAGGAGGTAGTAAATTATCAACATTTTAATCTGCCTCTGTGCTCAACTCTATTTCTTGTCTCATACTTTCCCTTTTTTTATTAATTACCTCCTGGAACAGGTTTTTATTTATTATTTTTTTTAATGAGGGGCTCTGAGTTTGTTAAGTCTTCATATATCTAAAATGTTTTTGTTTTGCCTACTCCTTAAGAAATCTTTTTTATTAAACTTTAATATTTTGAAGTAATTATAGACTCCCATGAAGTTATAAGAGTTAAAAAAGAGAACAATGAGCAAATGGTTAGTTACATTCTCTCCCTGTCATTCATACTCTCTCCCCAAATCCTTCCTATCCTCAAAAATTTAATCTGAACACAGTCCAGATTGGGTGTACAAAAGTGGCCAAGGGCAGTGTTTAGGAAGATTATCCCCCAAATGTGTAGACTACAGTTCAAAAAGAGATCTCTTAACAAAGCTCACCACATCTTTTTTTCTTTTAAACTTAATTGTTTATTTACTTGGGTAGGGAGGAAGTGGCAGAGAGAGAGGGAGAGAGAGAATCCCCAGCGGGGCTCAAACCCATGGACCTGAGATCATGACCTGAGCTAAAATCAAGAGTCAGACGCTTAACCAGCTGAACCACCCAGGTGCCCCTCAGCACATCTTTTATTAAAATAAAAGTGGAGACTTTGATAGAGAAAAACTAAAAGATACAATGTTGTTCTCACCTTTGAATGATAATTTAGCTAGTTACAAAAGTCTTAACTGACAATTTTTTACCCTTAATATTTTGGAAATGTTTCTTCATTATATTCTTGTGTCAGTGGTTGTGATACTGTGGCTGAATGTGTTAGTTTTTAAGAGGTGATACACTTTTGTGTCTGAGAGTTCTTACACATTCTCTTTATCTTTGTAGTTCTGCAGTTTTAATACTCTATCTTAAATGTTTCTGGATAGGTTTCTTTATTTTCCTTGATTGTGTGTGTGTGTGTGTGTGTGTGTGTGTGTGTGTGTGTGTGTGTATTTTAGAGTATACTTAATTCTGCTTTTTTATGTTTTAAAATTCAATTATGTTGTAGTACAGTAACTTAATTTTTGCATTGCATCCCAGTTCATGAATTCTTCGAAATCTTCCGAGAGTTCCCTCAACATCTAGTAGTTCAGTATATTCAGCTTACAGTTTGGAAATGATTCAAGAACAATGCAGAAAGTACCTCCCTAATACTGAACAAGATACAGCAGTGAATGTGTTAGCTTTATCAGTCAGAATTACAGGTTGCAAGCAACAGAAAACAAGTCTTGGTAACTTAAGTAGAAAAGGGTTTTTTGGAGTCCACAAAGTAGTTCAAGTTCATATAATATTTCAGAAGGATCCAAAAACCAGGCTGGAAAATAGGCAAGGAGCAATAGAGGCCGAGTGGCAGACACACACACAGTCATGCTACAAGAATAGTCTAGTTGGGATATTGCAGTGGGCATCATTAATGGTCACCAGTGTGACTTAGTGTTGACATAGGACACTGCCATTGCTGCCAATGCATCCTAGGTTCAAGATTCAAATCACAGGCAGATGCATTTAATTGTCACTCTCTGTTCCTATATCTACACCTTAGTTGTTAGGCACTGATGCAAAGGTGTATATGGCCTCTTCAGTACCATAGGGGAAACCTCTCCATCTGTGTTTTTCATAGCAGTGATAAAGTTAACAAGATTAAAACCAAATGCCTCATTTCTTCCCCACCCCCTCCTCTCAGCAACTCTGCTCTTCCTCTCCTCTCTCTGGAAAAGCCACCATCATCTTCACAGTTGTTCAAGACAGAAACTTTCCTCTCATCCTTAATACCTTTTTGTATTTTTTCCCTTCTATCCAGTAATCACTGAGTTCCACCAGTTCTACCTCCTTTTCTTCAAATCTTCAAATCCTGTTCTTACATCCTACACTTATATCCATTTCCACTGTAATTTACTTTGACACAGTCATACATGGGTTAGGAAAAGAATATAGAGTAATGACAGGCCTAAAAGTCAGGCAGATAATGTTTGAGTCTCAATTCTGCCACTTACTATGTATTTGACCTTGGGCAAATTACTTAACATTTCTCAATTTTATTTCCATTGTGTTTTAAAAGGGAGTAACATAAAAGAGTGGTTGGAATATTTAAATACGGTAATGTGTATAATGTACTTAGTATAGTTTTGACATTAGAAGATGCCAGTTAATGTTCATGCCTGGTAGTTTTCCTTTTCTCGTTAAGTGGCTGCAACAATCTTGTAACTGATTTCACTGACTACATAGACCTGCCTCCACTCAGCATTATTCTTCTTATTGCATCCATAACTGCTTCTTTAAAGGTGAAACTGGTTTATGGTACCCCTTGAGGGTGACTTAGTTTCTGTAGGAAACAGATGGCATTATCTTAAAGGGGTGATTAAGCAAAGTTAGGGCACAGTGAAAGAAAAGAACAAGGGTTGGTGAGGCAAATCAGGGATATCACCAACAAGAAGCTGTCACTCCCCTTAGACTTGAGGGGTCAAGAAGAGTAGGGAGTGGGTATTGCAGTGGATGTCGGCTGTGATTATAGGAGAACAGTGCCTGACATAAGCCGTGACCAGAGGCATGGATATCACCACTCCTAGCCCTCACCCCTCCTGGGGAGGACACGTCACATTAATACACCGACTCCTCTCCCTTCTATTTGCTGATCTCCACTTGGCCTCCAGTTAGCTGAACCCATCCAGAAGCCAGAGGGCAGGGGATCTCTGTTGAGAAAATTTATAGATGTCAGTCTGCTGGGTCACAGAGCTGGGTGGAGGAAGGCAGAGAGTCTGGAGTTGCTAATGGGGAATATACAAAACGTCACTTTTTCAGAAACCCTTTATTAGCTTTCTTTTATTTTAGGAGTGTAGTCCACTTGTGTCAACATCTTATAGGTTTGTTTTATTCATACTTCTCCAGTTTCGTTGCTTGATTTTCTTCTCTAGTCATATAAAAGTACTGTTAGAGCTCTGAATTTATCATGCTTTCCCTTAACTTCGTTCACATTGTTTCTTTTCTTTGTAACATTCTCCCTCCCCATTTCGTCTTTTTATCTGGTAAATTCCTATGCTTTCTTCAGATTTCAGTCCCCCTTGAGAAGCTTTTATATGTTCTGTAAGCACTTTGTAGTTGTGACAATGCATTATAATTAGTTGTTTACTTGTTTATAATTGTTTCCCGAGTGCCTAATGTACTACCTCATTTTAAGAAGGTGTGATTATAGTTAAATAAAGTGAAGAAGTCAAAGAAGGTTGTTCAGGGGAGTCGTTAGAGTTAAGTCTAAAAGTTTGCAACATATTTGTAGAACTATAAAACTTATGTCTCCTTGATTTATTTCTGTGCCATGCTAAATTGGCACTGTACAATCTAGAGAAGGGATCGAATTTCCCAAGAATCAACTGGACAGCTGATGGATTTTGAAAGCCTGTGTCTACTTTCAGCTCACTAGCACCTTTTACTACTTTGGGATAATAATTTGATAGTCATCATGCTTAATGGCACTGGAAAATATTCAGTTCCTGCCATTAATATGTTAGGTGCCTTGGGAATGTAATGAGATATGGACCTTGACCTTTGGGAAATTAACTTTAAAAAAAAAAAAAAACACCTCTTAGGGCCCAAGAGATACTTCGCTATAGATTTAAAGTTGCATAGTGTAGTAGGAATTCAATAACTTACAAGTAACCTTTTTCTGTATTTGATTCTAATAAGGTACAATGATGATTTATAAAAGCTTGCTATGACTTCCAAACCAAGAGAAGAATTTTCTAGTACATTGATTACAGTGCAGATTGGAAATGTTTGCAGAGTATATAACCTCCTTTTTACATGTAAGTAAAATATTTATAAGCTTGGTGTCATAGCCTCCTTTTAAGAGTATAGGAATCTTGTATAACAAAAGAATTAGCCTCAGTATGTCAATTATCATAAAATATTGCTGTTACTAAAGTAACACTAATTAATAATAATGGCTAGTGAGAACTAATATTGGGTACTTATATGCCTGACACTGCACTAACTTGTTATATTGTTTAATCTTGAGAGCAAACCTAGAAGACACATTATAATATTAACCGTAATTTAAGTGAAGAAACTTATAGAATGTTTTTTAGTTGCATTTCTCTCAGTTGAAAGTGAAATAAATTTAACTCAAACTTTAAGTAAAAAAGCTCATATAACTGAGAAATCTAAGGGTAGACTTCAGTTCTAAGTAGATGTAGACATTTAGAAATGCCATCAAAGTATTTGCTTTCTCTACACTTTCGTCTTTGGTTTTGCTTGTCTTCATACTGCAGGCAGAGTTCAAGCCAAGTTTTGGGCAAGAGGAGGTGGTCACTGGCACCCCAGATCTGCCTCTTCTAAGCTTAGCACACCAGTATAAAGAGAACCAATCTTTCTCTCTCTCATTATTAATTTATTATTATTATTAATTATTATTATTGTTGTTATTGTTATTGTTATCATTATTATTATTTCAATGCTAATCCCAGGGAAGTCTTCACCATGCCCCACTTGGCTGATATACCCATCCCTCCCAGCAGTGGCCAGGATCAGATAGCATGATTGATTGCCACTCAAGGATCACGTGGAGCAGAGGGAAATTACACAAAAGCACCAATAAAAAGCAGATGGAAAGTATGTTGGGAAAGCAAATTATAAATGCCCTTGCCTTTACTACAGAGAGGGTGAGTTAACTTGCTGAGCTAGTAAGTAGTGAAGCAGTGATTCAAATCCACATCTGCCCAACTTTAGGGCTCTGGTCCTTAAGTGTATTAATATAGATACTCCCTCATTCATTTGTCCTGGTATTGTTTTTATGGTATTCATTTTATACTTAAAAAATGTTAAAACCAAGGCAGCTATTGCAAAGGTTCTAAAGATTTCTTTGATCTATTTCCTCCGAAATTTACTTTCCTGATTTAGAGGCTAAAAACTACCATGGATGGTTTCTGTTCTATTTTCCCTCACAGACTAGTTTTAGTGTTTGATATGAATAGTCTATATATAACATTTATAACATAGTTTAACATAATTTAGGATCTGAATTCACAAAATATATAATTCTGGATGAAGCTTCCAGGTACTCTCTGGATGTAAGTAAATATTTTTATTCACCGACTAAATGCCAAGTTTCCTTTATGGCGTTGACCATGACCCTGGGAGGATCTGAGCTTAGCAAAAGAGAGCAAACCTTTCTGTAGTGTAAATCTTCATTTATTTCTCTGAATATCGAGATAAGATCAGCATAATGACTCCTTATTTGGTGTAGAATTATGTGGACATCACAATCTTATTGCCGTCACTTCTTGTTTATTCATCTAATGGTATTTCTCTTCTTCTAGAGCTTAAATGAAACAAAGATGGTACTCGGGAAATTTCTTCTTCTCCTTTACCCCCACCTCCCCCATTTCCCCCTCAGTCTTGTGGAAATTGGGCCATACTTTCTCAGTTTGGATGAAGGTGATGGTACAGAGTGTTAATGTTTATGTGTGGTCTGCTCTAGGCGGGGATGCTACTGTGTGTAAAGAGAACACCTTTAATCCACCAGGATCTTTGGTGAGGGAATGAGAAAAACAAGACACTAATAAACGCAAAAATGATCTCCTGTTCTTATCCTTTCTCCAATTCTTATATGTGTATCTTGTCACTTTTTGACTAATGCTATCTTCACAAGCCAACTTCCAGTAACTGAATAAGGAAAACTGTTAGCAGGGGGGAAAAAACCAATGAAGAAATACAGATACTGCATTTTTAAAAATCTTCTAATGACTCTGCCTTTTTTTTTTTTCAGAATTCACTATTTACTGAACTCAGCTTCATAGTAGGAAATGCAAGATGCATGAAAGTTAAACATTTTTCCCCATTGTTAAAAGTTGCAGTGAAGAATGAGGTTTTTTTCTTAATTTGTCCAGTCTTCCCACTCTATCTTCTCATGACATTTTGTCTCATTCTCTTTGGTGCTGGGTGACAGTGGTAGGCAGCTTGAGGGAAGGAAGCAACCCCAAGCCATGAAAGGTGTCATCCAGAAAAACAAATGATGAAGAAACAAACACTAGGACGTTAATAAACTTCAGTGTTTTGTTACAGTTTTTTTCTGTGTGTTTGTTCATATATCTTCAGTTGTGTTGGATGGAGTCTGCAGGGGGGAAAAAAAAGATGGTCTTCTAAGTTATTTGAAACAATCTTTCTCTGTCTTTAATGAATGGTTGACTGGCTATTTTGTTAGTAGGCTGCTACACAGTTCTTTCATTTTTCCTCCTTGGGGACAAATGGTAGGGTTGCACTTCTTTGCCCCCTTGAAGTTAGGCATTAACCATGTGAGTTGTTTTGTCTCCTCTGGCCAGTGTTTGATTCCCCTTATTTCTTGCTTGGTTGTGTTGGTCACAGAAGCTGGTGACAAGATGGACTTTCAGTCATCTCGGTTCTTGGTTGGACATAGAAATGTTGAGTGAGAAATAAGCATTTGTTTTAATCCACTGAGATTTCAGGGCTTTTTATTCTCTCTTTTTTCTTTTTCTTTCTTTCTTTCTTTTTTTTTCTTCCTGTTTTGTATCCCTGCCTATCCTGACAGATCCAACCCGTATAGTAAAATGGGTGTTTTTGTTTCAGGGCGCCTTTTACCTTTGTTTATGAGACACTAAATGCATAATTACATGCTTCAGAGGTAAGTGAGGCAAAGAAGGTTAAGTCCCCTTTTTCTTCTCCATTGCATGAAATTGCTTTGTAAAATCATCCTCTCTAGTATGTACTCTTTGATATTTTTTAAACCAGTAAACAATAGGGAATTTTCATTACAAGGAAAATTTCTTTTATATTCTATCTTAAGAGAATTCTGTTCATATTTTTGCTTTATAAAATAATTGCTTTTCATTTTATCAGTCTGCTGAGGAGGAAAGCTTTCTAACCAGGAGTAGAACAATTATTGTTAGTAAAGAATTGAATTCCAAGATAGTTAAAAAGATAGAAAAAGGGCACCTGGACATTTTAAATGAGTTCAAGTTTCCAAGTCCAGACAAATTGTGCTTCATTGAAAAGGTATGACCAGATTTCCACACCATTGAGAAGAGGAAAGCAGACACTGTAATAACACCTCTCTCTCTCTCTCTCTCTCTCTCTCTCTCGGCCTAGGGCAATGCTGGTAGAGGGAGCACCCCCACTAAGGGATTATATTTCCTAGTCTGTCTCAGAGATTTCTGTCTACATTTCCCTTCCATTGAGGGCTCAGTCACCCTTGGGCTGTTTCCCACCGGTTTCCACTCTCCTCTAGATATAGCATACAGAAACTCCCGACAGCTGACAGACTCCCCATTGAGCCCTACTCCTTCATGTAGGAAAAGGGGGGAAAATGAAGAAAACTTGTCTTGAAAGCCTGTGGACTTTCACACCACAAGGAATGTGTTGACCATATGCATCTTAAAACCAGATGAACAATGTTTGCCCAGCCCTTCAACTCACCAGTGTGCAGCCATATCTGTTCCATGCTCTAAAGCAAAGACTCAAAACCAGATTTCCTACCAATTTACTACCAATCTCATGCTCACATAGGGATAGAGTTGTTAGTACACAGTCCGTACGTATTAAATTGTATTGTTCTCTAAGATGTAATTTATCTGCAGAGGACATTGATTTTCACAGTGTATTCCTTATTTTCAGAAAATTTTGACCTTTATATGGGGGCATGTTAATTATAATTATCATAGGCAAGGCCACCTATGAATTGCTAGGGTCACAAAACAGACTTTCATTTTCCTGTTTTAATTGCCAGTAGTGTAGAGATAATGTGTTTATGTTTATTTCCCCTTTGCCCCAGGATACCTACAGAGTATTCCAATGTTTGTTCTCTTGTATGTTCCTACCTGATGGCAGACTTAGTTATCTCTTAAAACCTGAACGTCAAAGTAGTTAAGAGAACTCTCAACACTTTCCCCACAGATAGCTTCTGGAGGGAGGATTTGATTCCTTGTGGGGCTAGTGCCTCCTGTTGTAGTTGAGCGAATCTAAGAGAAAAACATCTGGCCTAATTTATCTTCAGGCATAGTTTAATAAAGCTGAATGGCAACCTCTGGGAAAAATCTAAGTAAGACTTTATGTAACCACTAATTTAGAGTTGGTTAATAGGTAATTCTTATTTGTGTTTCTTTCAAAGGAATAGATATTTTGATCACATCAGAGTTAATCATTTTTCCTCATTCTGACATCTAAATGTGGTATTATAGTATAATGAGCTCCCAGCCTAGGAGTATGTAGAACCCAACTGGTAACATCAGGACTGAGGAAGGCTGGAAAGCAATAGGGACTATCTGATTTCATAAAGAATCTTTTGTTGGCAAAGGTAAGTTTTAATGCTCCATTACCTCCTTAAAGAGACTCAGCCTATGTTTCATATCAACAAATATGGGCTGATTGAAACCAGTTCTGTTTCCTTTGTGCCCTGATAAATATGGCCTTTATTCCTTCAGCACATAGTTTAAGAAATAGGACAGAAAGGGAGGTAGGATGAAGACGGTTGGAAAACTTGACTAATACTAAGGTGGGTAGTACATCAAGTAGAATATAAAAGTAATTGCGCCATGAATGTATTTACATAAATCTTTATGCAGATACCTAAATTATGTCTTCATTACTTGAGAACAGTAAATCTGGTGGGAGATCTTTGACTCGGTGTTCCGTATAAACAGTTAGGCTAGATTTTTCTGCATGATTCCAGTTAGAAACGGGGATGCATGTATCACATAAGCCTTTTGGCCTTCAGAAGGCCTCTGTCACTAAAATATTAGGATACCTGCTTCTTATTTTTAAAATGTTGGCCCTTTTTCTGAAGCCTGGGATTCAGAAATTCTTTTAGCTATTACTCATCAAAGTTGTGTTCTAGATAAAGACCTCTTACTGCTAAAATTATGTATAGCTTTGCCTGGTGAGTTCCCAATTTTATACAATCATTTTATTTTTCTAACTATGTCTCCGGATGGTTCCAAGTGCATACTTGACAAGGGCTCATCACTCGGCATTCCCAAGTTTTATTTCGTTAAGAATTTGGGTTGCCAATGATGAAGAAGTAAGTTTTAGTAACAGATACTCCTTTATTTATCTTCTAAAGGAATAAAAAATTAACGCCAGACTTGGAAACATATATTTTTGTACTTTAAACAAATATCTCGTGAAAGGAACCAACTAAGGGCTTACTAATTAGTATAACACACACATTGGTAGTGAATATTTGGTCACGAACAGTGACTAAAATCCAACTCTAACCAATTTAGTGAGAATTTATTGGGCGGCTTGTATAAACCTACACTGGTACAGAGAACAAAGGTCCCTCGCGACATCTGAAAAGAAGGAGTGAGTGTGTCCAGGGCTCCATCATCTCTGTTTCTATACAGGAGCCTTATTTTCTGAGCCTGGCTTCTTCCTCATACCTAGAAACTTGGCTTCCAGCAAATCTCAGGCTCTCATCACATAGGGTTAAATCAGAAAGGAACTGAGATGTATGATTTTGAGTTTTAGGTAATATATCCTGGGGAAGATCGGTGATTGGCCCTCCTTGTATACTTGACCCCTGCCATGCCACCATCCCGTCATTAAATATCTACAGGAATATCACAGCTCACATTTAAATCAAAGTAGAAAATGTTATTTTTCAGAAGAGAATAAGGAGTTGTGTACACAGGACAATAAATTCAGTACATCAATTCTTCTTGTCATTTGTTCATCTTGTTTTCATTATGTAGGCAAGTTTTTAAGTGCCTACTGTGTGCCAGCCACTAGAAATAAAGCAGTAACCCGAAAGAAAAAAAAAGTGCCATGATGATTATCACTACTTCCATAGAATCTGAATTATAATACCATTACTGGAAATAAGGCAGGCAAGGGTAATTTCTATATAGACTAAATTAGCATTTTGAATGAATATGAAAACAGGAATATGGCCTGGTCTCCTTCCTGTTATTTTAAATCTATTTGTAAGTAAATTAGCTGTTTGCCGCCCTCCCCTCCCTAACCGTGGTAAACCAGAAGATAAGTGTCTCTAGAGATGGTGATGACACATTTTATTGTGTTTCATTTTGGTGTATGTGTGTGCTTGGTAAATATTTGTTAAATCAATGAATTATTAAAGAGGTGATGTTGTTTGTAACTATAGTCAGGAGAAAAGGGTTACTATTAACTGTGACAAAGCAACCATCATTGTCTTTGTCATTCTTCAACATTTAAGTGGTCAGAATCAAATAATTCCATATAACAAAGTCATTTTCTACAATTATCCCAAGATATATTTTGCAACTAATTCCTTCTGGCAGCTACATCTGGATGCTGTGTCATTTCAAATGAGTCTGTAAGAATAACACTGAAGAATTTTCCTGACTCAGATTGAATGATGAGCAATATTTGCTTTAGAAAAAATTCAATATACCTAGATTTTATTTTCTCCACTGTGCTTTACAGTATAAGGTATATAACGGTTTCTGTTGCTGTTTGAGTATTCATTTTTGTTTGGAATTGATTTTTAAATTATTAGGTATATATTATCATATATATTACCAATATTGTATAAGTTATATATATATTATATAATATTGGCATAAATTAGATAAATGGCATGCTGTATTAAATACAATTTAAAGATTATGAAAGGCATTTCTGCTTCTAAATACACACATATAAATAAAAGTATGACATTTCCTCCTTGAACCTTTGCTTTTCAACCACTCTCTGGAATAATAATTGTTAACTGCTGGAATATTTTAATGTGTGACGTGTGTGTGGGTGTGCGTGTGTGTGTATGGACAGCACATAATTTGAATACATGCTTTCTCTATACATCCTGTTCTTCAGCCTGCTTATTTTTACTCCTCACTTTCTCACGGACATCTTTCTATATTAGTGCACATTTTCTTTGCAATGGCAGTATATTCTTTTATGGTATGTACATGCCTTCATTTATCTACTTATCTCTCTTGTAGATTATGTCTTATGTTTTGAAAAATTCAAATAATGCTTCATCGGACCTTCAGAATGGGCTGTGGATTTCTGTAAGAAAAATTCCTAGAACAAATAGGACCACCTACCTTTTACATGTTAGTAGTATTGCTGAATTACCCTCCAAGAAAGTTGGCACCATTTGCTATATGATAGTATATTTTAACGGTGAAACACTTGGAGCCCGAGGGCATAGGTTTGAATCCCAGGTTGGCTTCTTACTTGGGAATAGGCGGGTGTAAATGAACGAATACATCTGTGTCTCAGTTCTCTTGTCTATAACACCAATACCTACCTTGAGAGGTGGTTGTAAGAATTAAATATGTTAACATAATTCAAGTTCTTGCAAAAGTATCAAGCTTGTTTCTTTTACAGAATGCTTTCTAGCATAATGTATATACTGCCTTCTGTTATTAACACAAGCACCTTGTAACAATTCCAAAGACAAGGAAATTCGTGATCTCAACTGATTGCTGCTTCAGAATGTTATCTTCAGGAGAATGCTGGCTTTGTCCATAGTTTCCATTTAGATGATATTTAGCTCCTCATGCGTGGACAAAAGTACACATTAAGATCCTTAATTTTCATAGTTTTGTGTTCTGCCCTCTGCAAGCCAAGTTTTTAGAGTTATTATGTCTATAGTAATAAAAAAATAAACTCCAACTCGTTAGAGTATATAATCTTAATTATATCGGACCTTGGGAAGACTACTTGGATTATTTTACCTAGTTATGCTCAATTATATTTTTATGTTTAGATTCGTATGAGTGGTTCTTCAACAGAACTTATGTATGTTCTGTGCTTGCTTTAGTGAACCTCATCAAAGATCTCGTTCATTACTAACCAGTGCCACTATATGAATTTCCATAAAGGCAATCGTCTTAGTTTAGAACTACCCTATGACCCAGCAATAGCACTGCTAGGAATCTACCCAAGAGATGCAGGAGTGTTGATGCATAGGGGCACGTGTACCCCGATGTTCATAGTAGCACTTTCAATAATAGCCAAATCATGGAAAGAGACTAAGTGTCCATCAACTGATGAATGGATAAAGAATATGTGGTATATATATACAATGGAATACTACACAGCAATGAGAAAGAATGAAATCTGGCCATGTGTAGCAACATGGATGGAACTGGAGGGTATTATGCTGAGTGAAATAAGTCAGTCAGAGAAAGACAGATACCATATGTTTCCATACATAGGTGGACTTTGTGACACTTAACAGAAAACCAGGGGGGAGGGGAGAAAGGGGGGAAGCCACAGAGAGGGAGGGAGACAAAATATAAGAGACTCTTAAATACTAAGAACAAACTGAGGGTTGAGGGGGGTATGGGAGAGGGGAGAGTGGGTTATGGGCAATGAGCAGGGCACAGGTTGGGATGAGCACTGGGTGTTGTATGGAAATCAATTTGACAATTAAAAAAAAAGAAGTAGTAAAACCTTTATCAGCAATGACAAGCTAATATTTCCTTCTTTCAGCTAACAGGAGTTAACTGACTGCCTCTGCATTTTAACTGCCATGAAATTACTATGATGTTCCTGGTCAGAGTGGTAGTACCTTTACTACTGGGCGTAATTTCTTGACATTGAAATATTTCATTATATTTTCCCCTTTAAAATAGTGTAGAAAAAATAATAAAGTAGTGCAGATTTCTTTTTAAGAAAATGTGATAAAGTCACATAGGAGTTATATCCACTGTAGTTTAGATGGGATATGAAATGATGAAATACGAACTTGGGGACCAGACACCTAAGGCACCTGCAGATGTGCTCAGGAATGCTGCTGGTGATCGCGGGGAAGGTCACTGAGAACGGGGGAGGAATTGTCCAAGACCTGAGGCACCACGCTTCAAATCTTGGCTTTACTGCCTTGTAGCCGTGTGACTTTGGGAGAGTTAAGTAAACCCCTTTGCACCTTAGTTACCTCATCTGTGGTAAAATGAGGGTGATAATAGTCCGTCTACGATATGGTGGCTTTGAGGATTAAGCGAGTTTATATACATGTTACAATAATGCCTAATGCAAAGTCACTGCTGTGTATTTGCTATTGTTATGATTGTAAAAAGAGATATAAGAAAGTGTTTGAAGTCACAGCTTACTAAGTTTTGTCTCAACCTTCAGGAAAATTCTAGGCTGTATTATTAAATAGATGACTGTAAGCATTTGCAAATGGAAGGAGTGATCCCTGGAAGGCATTATAGATTCTCTAAGTTAATTCATGTCAAACTAAATTAATTTATTTTTGATAGGATTATTAGAATTCCATATCAGGAGGATGCTCATCTTGGAGCTAAGTTTCAGCCGGTCATTTGAAGTATAATTAAATGAATTTTTAGAAGATTGAACATGTATAGCCAAGTGTATTGATTGTCTAAGCGGGGGAAGTCTGAAAGGAGATCCCAAGCTGCCGCTTGGCTGTGGCTTTGATTTCCGTTGCCTTGTTCAGCTCTATCATGAGTAACTTGAAGGAATACATCAGAGTGATGCTTGTCAAATGTGTGACTATCACAACATAAAAAGGGGAACCGGACAGTTGAACAAAAGAATGATAATTCCCAATGTTCCTAGCAAACTTTATAAGTTTGAACAGACAACCTTCATCTAAAAAGATGAAATTCGAGATAAATGCTTTTCAAATTTGTAGATACCATAAAGTTTATCTGGAACCTAGAGTAATTAGATATCTGGGAATAATAAGATTTCAGAACCTGTAGAAGTTAATTGAAACAAACACTAGTGCATAAAGCAAGCATTTATGTCCTGCATGTTTGGAAATATACACCACAGAATTATGCATGTGATTACAGAAACAAAGGTTGAAAGATCTGGCAGTTTTAGTTGGTTGATGGCATGAGGGCTGCTAAAAAAGAGCGAGTGTCCTATTAGATTATATTAATATAATTTTATGAGTTAGAGAAAAGGAAGTCATAGTTTCACTATATTATGTTTCACTCAAACTGCATTTAGAACATGTATTAATGGTAGTTAGCTGATTTATTTCAATTAGTATAATCCTTAAGGCATGTAGATTAAAAGTGACAATGGTAGAGTCAATGTTCAAAGAATGATTTGTGAGACAGTGTCTGCAAACTATTTTATGTGAGGATTGGTGGAAGAAACTGAGGATCCATTAGCCTGGAGATAAAAGAAGACCAGGCCCTTAGTAGTGTATTCAGAGAGGCGGCAGTGTATCATATGAGTAAATGATTGGGCCCCATTTTGCAAACTCATAGAACACAATCACCTGACTTTAATCTTTCATGTTAGGAAAGTGTTTGTAATTTAATATGAAATAATTGTCACATGCAAAGGCAGAAGCCAGGACTGTTGTAGAAGTCACAGGAGAGCAGAATTTTTACTTGATTCACAGAAAAAGCATTTTAATAATTGGTGGGTTTTGAGTAGAGTACACTGCCTGTATGGGAGGTGTCTGTGGGAGAAATATTTCTTTTTCATTAAAGAGATGTTTTACTTTTAAAACAGCTTTCATACATACCATTTAAGGAGTTTTTAATATTTTTCTTTTACCTTTTTGAGAACATTGTAGAAATTCTAGGTATCTCACTTTGTTTTTGTTCTGTGTTAAAAGTAATGGTAACTGTTTCAAAAGATTAGCAACTTAATGGGGTAGAACAGAGTTACCAAAATCCCACAGGAAATGAGAAGTCACCTCTCAGTTGCGTAGAATTTTATCTGTAAATTCAGGTAATGATCACTCTTTGAATTCTTCTAGGCCTTAGAAAGCGTCTTGCTACTCGGTTGTGCTCAGTTTTATGAGACTGGGCAACTAAAACCATTTTACAGACAGAACTTTTTTTCCCTCATGGATATTCTATGATACTATATATCATATTACTTGAAAGTTTGTCTTTAAGTGCATATGGTTGGAAGTAAGTTGTTACTCTTAATATTCTGTATTTTTACTTGATTTGTAACACAAGCATAACAGGATAATTTGTCCCTGTAGTGTACTTTTCTTTCTAGGTAACAGAGCAGTGTCTAAAAGAGTGCCATATTGTATAACCTCTCTTGTTAAACACAGAAAGACTGTTGGATGATGAAACTGGGCACAACGTGTGCAGGTTTGCCTGTGAATCTGTGGTGGGATAAATGGCGCCATGTCACACGATGAGGGATGGCGTTGTGTGGCTAGCCTTGTTTGCGGAAGCTCAAGTGCAGTTGATGCAGGAAATCTCAAAGAGGGACAATATCTAACGTCCATCATTTTTTAAATAGCTCTCCTCATGTCGCTAGGATGTGCTCAGAGCCTCCCCTCTCCAAACCAACAGTGTTAACTAATGTTTATTAGCAGATATTGCTGTAGGCAGTCATTTGGCGTATTGGAATAATAAGTGCTTTAGATTCATTATCTCATTTTGTCCTGAGCAAGTGAAGAAACTGAGATTCAGGGAGGTTAGATATCTAAGATCAGACAGCTAGTGAGTAGTGGTTCTTGGTTCATCTGACAACAAAGCCCATAACATTCTTAATTATTCTATGAGTATTCCTAGTATAGCTTGAAAACATCTCCCCAAATTACCTTTGTCTCTGTATAGCCAATAGGAGTGCTGCCATCTGGGGGTGTGGACATGAATGAGAACCAATGCTTGCAGCGTAGCAGGAAGAATATCATTAAACAGATAATGCTAATTAATGACTGCTTGACAAGTGCTCCAAGGGAAGGTACAATTCAAACCATTATCAGAGAGTTGAGAGAAATATTTGATTGTTCTTAAGTGATAGATTGCGAAAGTGGGTATTATGAGGTTGATACTGTGTATAATGTCTTGACTGTAGGCCCTCAGGTTCTGTACAACCCTTGTGCTCATGAGGAGAAGCAATTTAACTTAGTAGAAGAAGCAGACTTCAGTGTCAGATGGGCTAGACCCGTCACTTACTGGCTGCCGGACCTGGGAGGTGCTTGATCTTCCTGAAGGCTGCTTTCTTCTGAGTGAAGTGGTCCTGATCTTCAAGGGTACTAAAACAAAATTTCTGTATCTTTTAAGTCACACATTCATAAATGCTATTAAAGCATATAATTCCCCCATAAAAAGCATGCAAGTAGAATAGAAAACTTGGATCATCTTTAAACCCTTAACTGGTAACCACACGTGTTACGGTTAGAGAACAAGCTGACAGAGCCACGGATACTGGACAGTTGGGAAAGGTGCTGTCACTTTTTATGTGAGTGATTTCTCATCTGAATCCTATCAGTGATCCAGATTCATGTTTCACCAGAATGACACGGACCTTTGAGGTTTCTCAAGAAGAGTGGAAGTAGGGAATATTAAATATATGAATCCTGGAGACTATTGCAATATATGTTAAGCTCCTACAGACTTAGCACAGAATTATCTAATAAGTATTAACTGTTATTACTCCACTTAAACATTGTAGTCATCGGTATTATAATGTGTGCAAGTCCTGTCCCTCCACTTACTTACACTTCCTTCAACTTTGTGCATCTCTGAGAATGTTAGTCCTGCCTCCTCTGTGTATCTCACCGAGTTGTTGTAAGTGTCAAATAAAATAATATATGTTGAATGAAATAAAATATGTTATGTGAAAGCACTCTTTAATCATATAGAGAGATATATAATGGTTACTGTTATAACCCCTAAACCATTTACCTAAGACATGAAACCTTAGGCAGCTAAGCATTTAAATGAACTGCCCGTATGGATTAAGGGAAGACATATTAATGTTAGAAAAAGGGAGAGAGCTTGGTGCTGGATACTCACTTAGGCTTCTACAAATCTCATATCATTGACGTGATTTTAAATTGTAGAAATGTTTTTATTTTGCAATTAAATAAGTAAGCTCAGGGGGCACCTGAATGGCTTAGCCAGTTAAGCATCCAACTTCGGCTCAGGTCATGATCTCACAGTTCGTGAGTTCAAGTCCCACATCGGGCTCTATGCTGACAGCTCAGAGCCTGGGGCCTGCTTCAGATTCTGTCTGTCTTTATTTCTTGGCCTCCTCTCCTGCTCCTGCTATCTCTCTCTGTCTGTCTCTCTTTCAAAAATAAATAAAAATATTAAAAAAATAAAAATAAATAAGCTCAGAAAATTTTACTTAGGCCCTGAAGGATTGAGATTTTAACCATCAGATGAACATTGGTCTAATGTGTTTATCTTAGGGATACTTGAGATGACTTTTGTGTTTGAGAGACACCCAGGAAATCTTGAGTAACCCTTAAAATGTTCGAAACATTTATTGGATGAAAATATTTGAACCTAAAACAGAAAAATTCTTTCTTAGGTTATTCTGTGCCCTTAATGATAATGGCAAACTATCTCTCTCCTCTTAACTATATTACCGTCCTTTCTTTGCAGTTTTTTCTTCCCTCCTGCTGGGACATGTAGATGTCTGGAGGAGGAGGAGGTTTCCGAGTCTGTCTTGTCTGGCAGAAGCATGCATCCAGACGTTCTTGAGATAGGCTCTGAGATAGTCCCAGAAGTAGAGAGGGTGAAATCCAGTAGGGTAGTCCCACACATTTGTTCAGGTCCTCTGGAAAATACAAGAGGATCCCCTGCTCGGAAGATAGCTGATTGTATACAGACTCGTGTCCCAAGCCATGGAAATCTCCCTTTCTGGAGAGCAATGCTGAATCTGAAACCTACCGTGGACCAGCTCTGTGAAAGAAAGGAAGTTATAGAGTATTGAAAGGAGTTCAGCGTTTAGGGTGGGGGCACAAGAGTTGCAAGACCCAGCTCTTAGACAGCGGGTGTGAAGTGGACTCACAAACACAGCTCGAACACTGGAGAACAGTTTGTTTTACAAAGAAAGAAAGGGCATTTTATGTAAAGATTGAACACTGTGGCAGACTGATTTGTATAGAAGAGACATTGATATCTGGCCAGAGGTTTCTAATTACAGTGTTTCCTTGGCAGGCGGCTCTAATAGTTCCAGCTAAGGGTATTCTTTGGGAAACTCAGCAGTTTAGGGGCCTGTTTTTGAGGAGATAAATTCCAAAGCAGCTCAGTTTTCAGCAAACTTTTTTGAATGGGACTAGAATGGATCAGCTTTTATCCAAAATAAATAATACAGGAAAGAGAAAACATAGAAGCTTTGGAAAGGAGACCCAATTCACATTATTTGTAGAAAATATGATTCTGTCTTCTGTACTATTAGATCTTGTAAGAATTCAATTAGCTCTTTATATAGATAATAATTATCACAATTCAGTGGCTTTTGTATGTCTTAGCAATAAAATGTGAGAATATTATATGAAAAAGTGTATTCATAGTTGCGACTAAAAATATAAACCATAAAATGCTTATTACAGTTTATAAAACAAAACTTAAACACATGGAACACTGTGTAAATTGCTTAAAAATTTAATTAGATGTCTCATTTAATTCCAATCCAAATTTCATCTGGAAATATAAAGAAGTGAACAATTAAAAATGTAAGAAGGAATAATGAGAGCAATGGCCGATCCAGGTAGTAAAATGTATTATGATATCAGAGCAACTTAAACCAGTGCGGCATTGCCACAGCGGTTGGTTGAAAGATCAGGGATCTTTCAGGACCCCAGACAGGCCCCGGGGACAGTGGTTTCCAGTTTGGCCATTAGAGGGAATACGTATGGGGGCTCTGAGCAGTCTCCTCTCCACAATAGCTCTGCTTTCGTGGCTTTTACATATCGAGTTCCAACATTTATTTGGTTTCACATCCAAAAGAGCTTTCATTGTCCTAATATTAATAAATAGTAGAGGGTGACTGAATAACCAAGATTGGCTTATGAAACAGATTATGGTGGAGAATCTTGACTTATTTATAGGTAGTGGGGCATAAGATAGTGTTTCACCAGGCTACAAAATCATAAACTCCAGATGACTCAACAAGTAAAGCCAGGGGTGCCTGAGTGGCTCAGTCGGTTAAGGGTCTTCAGCTCAGGTCATGATCTCACAGTTTGTGGGATCGAGCCCTGTGTTGAGCTCTGCACTGACAGCACAGAGCCCGGTTGGGGTTCTCTCTCTCTCCCTGTCTCTCTGCCCTTCCCCTGCTCACATGCACATGTACATGCTTGCTCTGTCTCTCCCCCCCGCCCTCAGAAATAAATAAACAAACATGAAAAAAATGAAAACGTAAAAATAGGAAAAACGTATGTAGATATTTGCATGCTCTCAACATGAGACAGAAGTCACGATGGGAAAGACTGATGGAATTGTTCACGTCAAAATAGAAAACTTTGCATATCTCTCTAAAATATCCCCAAGAAGCAACAGAAATAATACCAATTATTAATATGCAAAACAATAAATGTTATTAACTGTATAAAGAGCTTTTTATACATTAATAAGGAAGAACAAATAGCTGCTGTCCTATCCCATATGATATTCATTTGGAAAAAAAACCTTTATCCTCATTAGTATTTACAGAAGTATAATTAGAATAACACAAAGCCATTACCTCTTTGACCTACTAAGTTGGCAAACACTACTGAAAGATAATGCTGAATACTGGCAAAGTTGTAAGAGAGGCAGATTTAGTTCTGCTTGGTGAGAGTATAAATTGTTAAAATCTTTCTGGAAGCAACTGGCAGTGTATCAAGAGACATGACAGAGCTCACATCCTTTGACTCAATAATACTCTAAGAATGTTACATTCAATATATTCTTTATTAATTGAATTTTTAAAACAATATAAATGCCTGTCCTTGGTGAAGTGTTAATTATGATGCCCATTTTGAAGAATTCATATTACATGGAGATAATTAGGATAGGTAATGATATATGCATATATTTTATATAATTAAATTGATATGTATGGATAGAAAAAAAACTAGGAGGAAAACAGAACTATTAGGAATGGTTAGTGTTCTTGTTTGTAAGCCTACTTATGGGTGCATTTTGTTTTTTATAATATAGGTATGAGTTTGCATTTTTCCAGTTTTTGCTATTTGAAAATAAGCAATGTTTAATTGTTTAATGTTTATTTGTTTTTGAGAGAGAGAGAGAGAGAGACAAGAGAGTTGTGAGCAGGGAAGAGGCAGAGAGAGACGGAAACACAGAATCTGAAGCAGGTTCAAGCTCTGAGCTGTCAGCCCAGAACCCAATACAGGGTTCGAACTAATGAACTTTGAGATCATGATCTGAGCCAAAGTGGGACGCTTAATCCACTGAGCGACCTAGGTGCCCCAAGTGAAGGCATTTTAAATGATTATTATCCATGAAAAACTTTAAAATTATATTTTCTATTTTGTCATAATTAACATCATTATTGCCCAAGCCAGTTTCAACCTGTCGTGTTTATCTGAAATATTTATTGGCCCTATATAATCTAATTATGATTATCTTAAAAATTGTGAGTAATCTTACTCTCTTCCCTGCCCTCATGCATCCTTGACCCCAGTTTCTAAAGAGGTAGGCACAACACGGGAAACAAATCGGAGGAACGTCGTAAAATCAAAATAAGTGTTACATAACCATGAAGACATATTCAAATATTAGTTGTGCTTGAAAATGTCAGGAAGGATAATTTGGAAAGTTGAATTTTGCGGGGTGTATGGAACGTAACCCCTCAGAGCCCAGAGAGTGTCGGGGCAACCGGCGGTTCCTCTGTCAGCTGTTAGCCTAGGGTGCTGTTTCACTCTGACTGTGGCTTCTTCCCCCTGTAGTGTTTGAGCATGACTGCCGTGAGTTTGATTCGTGTCTCCGCCATGTGTCGCATTATTTTGATGGTATCAGTGTTTTGTTTTGTGAAGGTAATTTCTCTCCCTCCTTTGTTCTGTTAATGTTCACACAGCTAGTTCAGTGAAGCTTGTTCACAACCAGGAACTCTCCTTCTCTGTCTCCTTTCTCTGTCTTGCAGGAACGGAGGGTGGCTTCTGGTGTTTTGTGGCTTCATCATTTCCTTCCTACCTCTCATCCACTTCATGATGTAATTCTTGGCACTTTTACTTCCTTTGTAGAGTAGGATGTGATGTCATAGAGAAGGGGACAGGGCTATCCAAATTCTCTCAATTGCTGGGAGGAGCTGCCCAGGTGTGCTGAGGGGCCTGTACTCAGGAAGAGAAACAGGGAATCCTCCACAGTGAGTAACCCCACTTTTGAGTGCACCCAAATTTCCGTTAAAATGTTGCCCAGTACACTGGAGTTTCCTCTTCGGCCCTTTTTAGATTTAATCAGTTTGCCTTTGGGACATTCCCGGTTCAGCTCAATTTTCCTCCTTTTTCTCCCTTGTCCCCTCTTCCCCTCTTTCTGCCATCCTGTGCCTCTCCCTACCAGTTTCCCTCTTCCTTGCTTGCTTACTCATGTCTGTCTGTGTCTATTGACCTTCTGCCCATATCTTTTATGAGAGACCATGAGTGTCCCCAGCAATGCCTTTCATTTGGGGTGGTACCCACCCTATATATAGTCCATGTGACCACAGCATCGCCTTTCAGTAATTCATAAGTACTCACTGTTCTACTTACAGTTCTTGTTTTGTTTTCATGTCTATCTCTTTCCTGCCTTTCTTTGTGATCTAATCTTCTCCTTTTCAGCTCTATGATGCAGTTTCCTTCTTGCCTTTTTTTTAACGAATATTTTTACACATTAGTCCTCTTCCCTATACAGCTATGCCTATGTTTCTTTTTCCCCCTTCCCAGTGTTCAGTTCAGCTCTCTAGCGACCTCCTCTGTGAGGGCAGGTTTCCTGCTTTCCTACTGACATACTTGTTGCTATCCCCTCTTTCTAGTGTAGCTCACATTTCTGCGTTCTTTCAAGGACATACCAACAAGGGCTAAGGGGCTGATCCAGACTGGGAAAGCTGCGACTTTTCCTGGGAACTAGAGAGTGGAGAACAGGAAAGTGGCCCTAATGGTGAAATACGGCAGGCTGTATGTCGATCACCCGAGAACCTTGATGGATAGAATCTTTGCTAGTGACCTGACTGAAGTTTGGCCATGATAGTAGGAGAGATCACAGGGCTGTTTTGAACAGATTCAGAAGCCTTTTCAATTTTTAGTTTTTAAGGTGGCCCTGTTAATTCTTAATAATTAGGATCATTCCAGTAAATAATTATAAATTGGAACTCTACAATGTGCAGAAGCTTCTTTAAGTAAGCGTTGTCTACCTTTGGAGGAAGTCATTGTGAAGATGTGTGTAGACTTGTTTCTTGTGCCCAGAGGTGCCCCCCTGTCATCTGTGCTGGTGACAGTGTGGGCACTGTTGTTTACTGCTTTCCCGACATGTCGTTAAACCCCTGGGTAAATAAAGGAACTTGATTTCCAGGCCTGATGGTCTAATGACTATGGAAGTAATTAGCTATGCCCCATGTATTTCTCACACTTTGTTTAAAACAAGTCCCTTTCACTCAAAAATAAGGAGGCCAGAAGGGGAGAGAAAGAAAAATGGGACTCAGTTCATAAAACTGAGATGGGCTGAATGGGAAGAGGAAGGGGTTTACTTGAAATTAATTGGAAAAGGCAGAAGAAAGGAAACTGAGCTGAACTGGAAAACACACACTGTAATGACTTACGTGGGTTTCCATATGCTTTTTTTCCATTTTGGCCATGAAGAAATTTTTTCCTCTTTTTTTTTCTCCCCTAATACAAAAGAGGTTTATCAAAATGTGAATCCACTGAGGTAATTTCTAACCAGCACTTTGTTCTCTGCTGTTGGTATTGTCCGGGCTCCATGTTTCCAAGGTCCTGGAAATTTAGGAAACATTTTAATGGCCTGAAAATCTGTCTTTAACTATATATATTAGAAAATTTTAATAAAGGAAATTATATACATTTATAAACTTGTTTTTTCTGTTTTCACATTTCTTTTTTTGGTGTGTATGCCTTTGTGACAGTTTTTTGAAGAATGACCCCCATGTTGCAAAAATTGCCATAAATGTCCAGAAAAGAATTACATTCTCACTTTGGACACCTGAACTGTGTGATGGGACCTAATTTTGACACGACAGCCCCTTCCCCTTTAAAATTTTAAAGAAGCATTGCATGATTCACCACACATTTTCACTTTGTACACTTCCATACAATAATCTAGGAATTTTGTGTTTATTTTTATTTTTTAGGCACTAGAAAAATACCCCAACTCACCAATGACAGCAAAGCAGATACTGGAAGTCATTCAGAAAGAAGGGTTAAAAGAAACAAGGTCAGTATTCATATTTACATTTTCTATTTTCATTGATTAGTAATTGCCATGAATCGCAAAGCAATAGATGTATCTAGAGTTTAATATTGTAGTTGATTGTGAATTAAGTAATTACCTGCAAATTCTTTTGTGACTGCCAAATATTTAGATGACCCAAGATTTCCTTGGAGCTGCCTGTTGGCTTAATAAATTACATTCAGCAGGTTAACATAGAATGTACTTTTGTCCACAAAGAGCCCCGTTGCATGAATTAGCCCTTCATTGGAGTTACTCCTTGTTCTCTGTCTTCTTGTAAGAGGAGATTTTGTTTCTGAAAATGAGTAAAGAGGAACACTTTCACAGGCTTAATAGATTGATTCCAGGATCACTCTGATGAAACCTGAAGTGCCAATAAATGTGGTTGCAAATTGAGACCTCTTATATTTAGAATTCCTCTACTTCGAGTGTCATTAATCAGCTGTTGTGAGCCTTAAAAAAATAACAGTTTTATTGAGATATAACACATATATTGCAAAATTCGCCCTTTTGAAATGTACAATTCAGAGCTTTTTAGTATATTCGCAAAGTTGCACAGTCAGCACTATTATCTAATTTTAGGACATTTTCTCACCCTCGATGAAACCTCATCCCCATCAAGTGGTCATTGCCCATTCCCTACTCCCTCCAGCCCCTGGTAACTACGATTTGACGCTTTGTGTCTGTTTTTGACTATTCTGGACTTCTCATAGAAATGGCATTATGCAGTATGTGTGCAGCCTTCTGTGTCTGGCTTCTTTCATTTAACAAAATGTTTTCAAGGTCCATCCATGTGGTAGCATGAATCAGTACTTCATTCCTTTTTGTTGCCCAATAATACGCCATTGTATGGATGTGTACTGCATGCCATTTATCTGTGATTGTCCTCTATTTAGGACAATCTGTGATTGTCCAAATTTGACAATTTGGGCTTTAGTCATCAGTTTAGGGCCATGTTGATGATGCTACTCAAGGAGAGAAAAGAAGTTTGTTACAAAGTAAAATAAACATCTAGCCATCACCTGAGTGTGTCATCATCTGTGTTACATGGAATAAATGTATTTTGTATGAACTTGTCAACCTACAAACCGTTGGCGTACCCTAGTTGCAGCTTGGTGAAAAAAAAAGCTGCTGAGCTACCTTTCAGATGTTTTTACTGATAACGAGATAGAACTGAGAGACATGAGTATCCTCCCGAGGCCAACTTTTCCTAAAAACAAATCAGTATTACTATAACTGCTACTACTGTAAAGGGCGAGTAACAATAGCTTCTAGCTGCTTAAAATGCATGCTTTGCAAGTTTGATCCCTGAACATCACAATTTAGAGGGGTGGAGGACACCAGGACACCTAGGCTCAAATTTTCATCTCTGTGTTGGAGGCTTTTTCTGCCTGTTCCGAAGACGGAGCCTGAGATAATGTAACGACACCATTTGCGATCCTTGTTCCCCCAACAAACTGCAGTCAGCGATGGGGAGGGAAGTTGCTGACAGAGCCTAACAGCTCTGGTAAGGGTACTCCTGTTCTTCAAAGCCAGACGTTAGTGTGAGGAGTTAGGGAACAAAATGGGGACACCTGGAGATTAATTTTCTCCTTGCTGCTGTCAAAAACCCTGAAAATATTTATGCCACTTAGAAGGCACTGAAAATGTTTGTGCAGCAGCCAAAAGAAAAGTGGGGGTAAAAAGTCTAAGGATATCAACTCCTCTTGAATGTGGGCTCTATGCCAGTGGAATCCACCAGTACAGACATAAAAAGCATCTCCTAGAAGCAGACTTTTGAAATTTGTTCATTACGATAGTCAACAGGAGTCCACCGGAGTGACTACTCTGATCAGTTGTTATGTGCCGTGAGATGCAAAATTCCTGGACCATGCCTCTGAGCAGCATTTTAATTACACTTATTATTGTAACAGCATTATTTCCTATTTTTCAAAATGCTGGTCTTCCCAGAATGGTACATTAAAAGGCTTTAAGCATATCTAGTTAACAAAACACAAAACAGCGTCTTTAAAAAGTGAAGAATACTGAAATGGAAGACGTAACCTGCTATTTCTCGGAATATAGCCCTCCCTCTGCCCCCTCCACCCAATTATTGTGTCCTTCTGTAAAAAAAAAAAAAAAAAACAAAACTGTTTGTTTTTACAAATACTGATAAACCAGTATGGTAATAGTGAAAGTGCCTGCAACGAATTCACAAGTCAGGTAGGCAAGGGCACAGGTGAAGAAAGAGACCATAGTTCTATTTAAGTTCTATTCTGTAAAATCAGTTCTGCATTGGAGGGCCTCCTACCATACATTTTATGTTCTCATTTCTTTCCACTTTCTTTGAATCTGCTCTCTCCTGCCCGTTGTGACCTGTTACTTATGGCCAGTGTGTCTGTGACCACTCTTCCCTTGTTATCTAGTTCTCTTATTAGAATCATCTCAAAAATAAAAGTACATGATTTGTGTGAGTTTTGGGCTTTCCTACCTGTTATGTGTGTTGTTTTAGGGAGCAGATTCTGACATTTATTTTTCCTACTTAATGTACTATTTTGCTACCTTCCAAGTTCTTAAATGTTTTCCAAATATATATGGTAGCTAAGTAAATGACGTGTAACTATATTTATTTTTCTTAGGTTACATTTAGAAATTCCATCATGATAAGGTCATACATAGCTGCTTAATTTCTAGGTATTTATTAATGATGTGTTTTCCAAGAAATGCAGGTTTGTGATGTACTCAGTGAAATGGAGGGGCGTGATTGTGAGAGGTACCAAGGTGGCCATGATCTTCTGGTGATCTCTGTGGGTGACAGGCGATGGTAGTGGCCCTCTCCCAAACAGCTCACCCTTGTACCTAGCTTTTCTAGAAAGAGAGAAGACTGGGTCCTTATCCATCATCATTGGGAACCTAGATTTAAAGTAATGTCATTTGTTTCAAGTACCATGGTGGGGAGGGGTCCTTCATTCTGTGTCCCAGACAGCTCTCCTGTAGCACTGACCTCACCATCCTGTAATTTTGTTCTTGTTTCTCTCCCTGCGCCCACCTGTGGGCTCTCCAACAGCAGGGTATCTAACACTCCCCCAACACCCAGCGGATAGTCAGTAAATATTTGTTGAGTAAATAATAATCCTCAATATGTAAATTTTCTGGGGGCGCCTGGGTGGCTCAGTCAGTTAAGTGCCAACTTTGGCTCAGGTCAAGATCTCACGGTTCGTGAGTTCAAGCCCCACATCGGGCTCTGGTATGACACCTCAGAGCCTGGAGCCTGCTTTGGATCCTGTGTCTGCCTCTCTCTCTCTGCCCCTCCCCTGCTCATGATCTCTCTCTCTCTGTCTCTGAAAAATAAAATAAACATTAAAACAATTTTTAAAAATGTTAATTTTCTGGTGATTAGTGATGACTTTGGCTTCCATTTAGAGTTAGAAGCTTCTTTTTAACATTTTCTGTTGTATTTTTCATCTTATTTAATGGTTTGCATGTTTTAATCAAAAGGAAGCTAACAGTTTTATGGGAACCCCATTAAATATGTGCATGCTAATAGCCTCTGGCAGATTATATGTGAGCAAGTAAGGTTATTGTGTGGTTGCCTGTTTTCAAACACTGTTAAGTACCTCTGGTTTAAACTTGTAATTTACAATAAAAATACACCAATAATTTTGGCAAAGCTGATATGAGTATTTGAATGTGCTCAGTATATGTGATATTGTTAATTTATTTGACTGTGATGAAATTCTTGACATTTCACGCTATCTTTTCCTCTTTTCAAGTGACACTTTAAATTGCAGACTTTTCAAGTAGACATGATAAAAAGACGACAGCTTTTCTATATCATGCTCTGTGTATCTTTTTCATGTTATTGATGAAATGTGTAGTGTGTGATTAAATTCTATTGGGAAAAGCCAGACTGAAATAAGTACTTTCCATGTGGCTTAAAAAATGTCAGAAGGACATACGGTTTTTGTTGACAAAAATAACATTATGGCATGATTGCCTGGAATTTTTAATGAAAATATATTTGATAGGTTTTAATTACCTTCTGTATAATGACATAGAAGATTTTTATCAATACAGTTTTCCTCTGGTTCATCTATACGTTTGCTTTGTTGATTCTGAGTATTTCCAGGCTCTTATCACTTTGTTTATGAGTTGTGAACAATGGATAAGACAGAGCTGTTTGGAATGCTTTTCAGATGATCAGAATCGTAGAGTCAGTCAAAAAGTCACATTGCTTGTATAGAGGGGATTAAAATGTACGTATTCCAGTGTGCTTTTGTGGATGGATATTTGATATGTTGGTTTGGACTGCTTGACTAAACATTCCCACCTCCTCAGGGAGTTAGGGATCTGCTGCAGAATATGGTCTTGTCTGCAGTAATTTTAGTATATGTACTGCCAAAGCGAGCACCTGTCTCTGGTAATTATAAATATGTTTGTAGAAAAAGAGGAGTACCTTTAGTTACCGTGTTGGTTTGGATGACATTTGGGGTTGTCCTAATTCTGCTCTTCTGTTTATGGTTTGCTTGTTCAGAAGTTATAATTCCTTTACAAAGAGGACTGAGGGATTTTTGATGCCTGAGGATATGTTTTTCTCTGCTCATGTAAGTTTTAAAGTGATGTTTTCCAAGAAATATGTGCCCTCATATAGTGAAATATCCAGGGGCAGCAAGGTCGAGGAGTGAGGCTTGCTGCAGCTCTTACCTCGTGAGAGCAGAACAGTCATTCATCAGTGAGGGATAATTTCTTATGTGCTAGGCGTTATCATTACAAGATACCTGTTATTAATATAACATGAACCTTGATTTGGTTTTCGTATTATTTGCTAATATGCAAATAGTTTTCTATTGGAGGTGGATGTATGGCAGTCATAAAACACACACACACACACACACACACACACACACAGCAAAAAAAAAAAAAGCCCTCTGTTGGGTAGGGGTAGTGTGATATTTATGAGGTACATTTTACAAGATTATAGATGCCTTACTTAAAAAATCTGTTAGATTTCACCAGCCATTTGCAGAGCAACAGCCTATAATTACATACCACAGTAGGGACACTTGAAAAGCTTTAAAAACAGTCTCTGTTGTGTTTAGTGTTACTCAGAATACGGACATATTTTTGATTTTGCAATGTGGAACGTGCAACTGACAACCTAAGAGTTTGTAATTATTCTGGTATCAATGAGAACTTCTTATCCCTGTGATAATTCTTCGAATAAATTTGTTTTGAGCTACTTGCCTTAAGGTTTTGCATGTTTTCTGTTTTGCAGTCTCTGTTATGATATGCTGAAATTAGGATCTCTACTTCATACTGTTGTTTATTAAGGATGTTGCATTTTTCTAGGGGGATAAATGTCAGAAAATTCTATTACCATGTATAGTGACAAACAATAAAATTTCTTGGCATTTCTCTTGGTGAGATTTACGTTTCTAATTAGTACTATAGGAGATGATTCTTTCTCGCTGCTCAAATGTTTTGTCTAGAGATAAGAAAGAAACACAAATAATTTATACTGCAAAATCAATTCTTATCTCCAGACTCCATGATGGCATCCCTCCTTTCACACTGAAATGGTGGTCTAGTTTGTGCTGAGGCATTTTAGAATCATAGTGTTAACTCACAGTGTTACCCCTGCCATTTGCTAACATCTAATCCTCTCATTGTGTTAATGGTGTGCACAGTCAGCTACTTAGCGGGGGCAAATGAGACAATGGTGTTATTAAACAGAAACATAGGACAGTCTGCATTTATTTATGTATGTGTATAGGTGTGTGAATGTGAGTTGGTAAGCAAGCCTTGAGAATAATTTACCTCTTAGCTGACATAAAATTTTACTTGTCATCATTAACTCAGATTAGAAGTCTCAATCAGTCATTCCCAACTTCCTTCTTCGATGACGCCATGTCCTGTTGGTTCTTAGGAAGTATTAATTTTACTGCCTAGCTACATCTTCCTTTATATCGCTACTCCTTGCCACTTATTCTGCATTTATAATTTCTTAACTAGTTTAAAGAAGCTTGCACATTTGCACTTATAATTTCTTAACTAGCTTTAGTATAGTATCTTCTTATCTGGTCTCTTTAAATCCAGTCTTCCCTTTTTTAAATACTTTTTTTTTTTCGGAAACAAACACTGCCATTTATGGGAGATTTCTGAACTGACAATCCATAATACTCCACCTAGTAAACTGTGAATCAAAAGGTATTGTCAGTTCTATGTTTGGTGATAATTAGGTGAAATTAGGTATGGTACTTTTTTCTAGTCACATGGTATCTGAATAAATGCATTATATTCCAATAATGTAGGGTTTATGATCTGAATGGTGAAACCATACATTATATCTTATAGTTAGATGGGATTTTGAATTTCCAATCTGGTCATTTATATTTATGTTTCGTTTTTCCCAAAATACATCACTTAAAGTGTCAGTCATTGGGATTGTACATATTTAACTTGTTTTAAATTAAATGGTATAAAACTGAGTAAATAAGAATTTAAAATTTATACATGGATATCACTAATTGTTTAAAAGTAACTTTGCAATCAATCTGTCATAAATTAAACTTTTTCTAACATTTTTCCTTTTTTTTTTTTTATACTTACTATGAAAACATGATTCAGGAGAATAAAATTATATATTACTTCAGAAGAATTTCCCAAGTTAAAAACTAATTATGTGAAACGTTCCCCTACAAGGGAGAATTCCAGCCTCTAGGACTCCTTCATCAAACTGGGCTTCGACAGCTTTGAAGCCTTACTACCACGCATTCGATGTTGCAGCCACAGGTGACTACTTGCCTTTGGCTCTCACATTTCCCCTGTTAGCTTCTCATGATTTTGGAAGTTAGAAGCAGAGCCCCATGAGGCATTCATGAGCTGTGTCATGTGTGTGTGCGTGCACCAACATTTGTGTATACTTCTGCTATTATCACATTGTTCCATAAGAGGAACTTATATTATGTGTATAAGAGCAGGTCACTGAATGGGTAGGTAGCCCTTTTCAGATAGAATGCCTCATGCTAATGTAATACATTTAGAACAGGACTTTTCCTAGTTCCCTGACCAAAGTCATATTAATAGTGATTGGTTTAATCTGCTCAGGCCGTCATCACAAAACATCTTAGGCTGGGTGGCTTAAACAATAGAAATTTATTTTTCACAGTTCTGTAGGCTCGAGGTCCCAGGTCAGGGTCCAGCAGGGTAGGATTCTCGTGTTGGCTCTTTTCCTGGCTTGCAGATGGTCCCCTTTTCAGTGTCCTCACATGTCCTCTCCTGGGTGTGTGTGTGTGCAGATAGAGAGGGTGAGCTCTTTTCTGTCTCTTATAAGGACACTACTCCTGTCAGATCAGGGTCCCATCCTTATTAGACCTCAGTCAATGTTAATCACTTCCTTAGAGGCTCCATCTCCAAATATAGCCACACTGGGGGCTAGGGCTTCACCATATGAATTTGGGGGACACAAAATTTTGTTCATAATTGTGATTCAGAATTTGGAACTTTAGATTGCCAGAATTCATGGCATAACATAAGAATATTTCTAGAACTTTGGGTATCTGATTAATCTTGGAGGGTATTCATAACAGTATGCTTTATACTGTACTGTGCTTTTCTTTTTATATACTCCTAATAATGTATTTTCACATATTATTCTTAACGTATAAACTGATAGAATACTTGGCTTAAATTTTGTGTTCAAATATTATGTGTATATTCATATAACATAAATTGATTTGGATTTTATTTGAAATCTTTGGTAAAAATAGCTCCGGTGACTGCATATAACTCTCAAGACATCAATATTCACTAAGGAATGCAATTATAGCTGTGAAATAGCCATTTCTTAATACATCTTTTTATTCTGTCAAGCTTTCTTTCTCCATTCTTCCAAATAATTGAACAAAAAAAGGTAATTTGGGTGATTTCATCCTTATCAAGATCTAGGTATAATTTACTCCAGAAATACTGAGCTCTCTATAAATATTTCAGGGCAGAAATAGAAGCAGAAATGGATATAAAATTACATTGTATGTGAGTCTAAGTAGCCTATGCAGACGAAAACCTTTGGAAAGGAATAGGCACTAAACTGGGGTGATTTTATTTAATTTTTTTCTAAGTGATATTTTTCTCTTTAGCTCTTAATTTCATTGCTTGTGCTCTTAATTGCCACATGCCTAAATGATTTTCGTTTTGCTTCATTGTTTCGAAGTTGACAACATAATTCAAATGCAAAACAGTTGATATGCTGACATGAGGACTTCTTTTTATAGTTGATTTGTTTTCAGAAGAATAAAAATTATGACATTTTGTTAAGTCAGGTTTTCTAAAAGCTACAGTGTGTAATTCCTAAGAACAAGCCTTAGTTCTTTCAGGACAATTAGAGACTATTTATCCTACAACTCCTGAGATGTGTCTGCAGAATCAAATTGACAGTTGTGGACTGGGATTCTGCCTGAAATTCGGGTGATTTCTATCAATGTTTTTGTTTGTTTGTTTGTATTCGTTTTTTTAAAGAAGTTAAGCTCTGTTCTAGGTGCTGCACAAGGCCTATACGCACCCTTCAGTCTGACCAGGTTGACAGGACTCAGGTGTGTAGGTGAGAGCTTTGTCTGGAACTCAGTGGTCAAATTAGGACATCGGAGGAATAAAAATAAAGTTGTGGAGATGTAGATATCATAACATGATGTTAATCAATTCAATACCTACTAAGCAGTCACTGTGTTAGATTCTGAAGTTTTGTGGAAGCTTTAAGGCATGTTTTCATTCCATCAACATTTATTAAGCTCATGCTATGTTCTTGAGATTGTAGAAGTTGCTAGATTAATCGATAAATAAAATGTAGTCCCTCCTTTTAACAACATGGTTCCAGATCATTTTTCTGTTTCATTTAATTAGGTCTTTTAATCTTTTCTCTGTGAAGCATGTCTTCAACCTAGTGCATAATGATTAAATACATGCAACACACACATACACATATACACACACATACATATACTTTTTAAATTTAGAGATTTCTAATTCTTTCTTGAATTCTTCATAAACTGTGTGATATTCCAAGATATCAAGAAGTGTTGTCTTCCCATCACAAATATAAGGCTATTACAGTAAGGAATACACATCCATGTGTCCATTAGTTTGGCATAGAGTTGAGATATCATGCTCTATGGAGTATGTCAGGCAAATTAATGAATAGAGGCTTGATGATTTAAAAATTTCCTGATTAAAAAAATATCATTTGTTTATATTAGGCCCAGTGCTAAGGACTTCACATGAATTATCTTTTTAAAATCTTTGAGGTGTGTCGATGATGCTGTGTTTCCCATTTCACCGATAGGGAAATCGAAGCAGGTGAGGTTAAGTAACTTGAGACAATTTTATCCAGCTAGCAAGTGGCAAATCTGGGATTTGAAGTCTGATTCAGAACCAATTGCATAAAACCTTTAAAAATACTTGTAGCCTGAGCCTAAAACAATTTTGATTCAGGAAAGTATTGGTTATGTGATTCTATTAATTAAATACCCTCCCCCCTCATGACACACATATCCCATTAGCAGCTTTTTGGGCTAATTATTGAGTGTCTTATATATTACTTGCTGAGGTTAAAGTCTAGCCTAAAGATAGCCTATAGATTGAGACTCTTCAAGCTTATAACCTAATTATAAATAGAATTGAAGGGTGAAAAAGACATTTCCATAACCCATTTACATTTGGAGAATGCAAAGCCGCAGATGAATTTTACCTTTTACGTGAGGAGGATGACTATGAGTGAAGATTTGGGCTTACAGACAGGGGCAAGACATATTTGGATACACCTTCTTACTGTTACTGTTTGTTTTAGAAGGTAATGCTGTGAGGATGAGAACCCTGCCTCAGGGAATGGGTGGATCAAAGGCTTCATAAGATTCTCACTCTGTTGTTGATATTGGACTTACAGATTGAAACTTGTTTCTGAGGAGCTTCCTAGCTGTGACCAGTCAAAGCATAATTGCTAACAAAACGTAAATAACCCAAAAGGCAATTTTAGAGGGTACCACCTATTCTGTTAAACAACTGAATGAAAATAGATGGGAGTGACTAAACTATACTTAGATGGGGATAGCGGAGGCTAAGTTATGAACATTGTTTTCCTTTTAAGAGATGGATCTAGGGGGAAGAAAAGGAGGCCCAAATGGATAAGTGAGTCTGGTTTCAGAAGCAGCATTTTTTGGGGAAATCCTCTTAAGCAAAGAATTACCAGATGTCCTTTACTGTCATAGGTAATCTATATCATGACCATTTACCCATCCTTCTTCATTTCATCCATCCATTGTATTTCCACTGGGAGGTATAAAAATGCTACTCTTTCCTTTTTGTTTTTATTTTTCATTTTTCAAAAGACAGATGTAAAATTTCCAAGCTGAGCACGTTCTCCTTTAGGCCACTACAGCTAACCCGAATTCATGACTTAGTTCTTTTCTAGCATGTCTGGATGAAATACGACAATTTGTACGATGATTGTTATTCAATTTGTTGCTTAATTAGTTTTTATCGAAGGTGACTTGCTGGTTCTAGATACAGAAAAAAATAGCATTCATGAAGATTTGTTGGAACAGGTTGTTGCTAGTGGGAAAATCTAAATGGCTCAAATCTTAAATTCTGAAGTGTTAGGATTAGCAAAGATTACTTTGGAATCTCCCTACACCTCTACCCTAAGAAGGAAAGTGCTGAATCATGAACACAGACAGCACCGTTTAGAATTACTTAGAACAGTTTTTACTACTCACTTCTTTTATCCAGTCTTAATATTAGAAATGTTAACTTTTTTTTAAATTAGAATTTATTTAGTTTACTATTTTTAGATACCACCCTTTTGAGTCATCCACCTATAACTTAATTTTCAAAGTTGTATTAATTAGTTTGTATGTTAGAAACAATGATATACACTTCTTATACTTCTTTTCTTATTAAAGTGTGATGAAGAATTGTGAGTGTCTATAGAAGTTTGAGTAGGAGCAGATAATTATCTAAATTTTAAATCTAGTCTTTCCCTTAACCCAATTTTGAACCACCTGGTCACTCCAGCAATTTATCTAGCCTTTCTTAGAAGAGTTTCTTGTGATAGAAGAATAAGGGGCTGAATATTTGCTAACAGTTGAAGAATTACAGCCTCTGGTGTTTTACACAAGGGGCCATTTGCTCCTGTCATTACTATTCCAACTTTAAGCAATGCTTCTGAGAATTTATTTGGAAGCAAGCTTCCTGAAAATAGTGTTTTCAGAGCAATCTCTACTGCATTAGAATGCAATGTAAGATGAGATGAAGTTTAACTCAGTACTATAACATTTTGTTTCTGGTAAGGACTTGGCAGATCATATAGTCTTAAACTTTTATTTCACAGATCAATAGACTAAGGCTTAGAAAGATGAGTGGTCCATTATAATAGAACTAGTAAATATTTGACTTATCTTAAAATTTAGAAGAGACCAATCGTTTTGAATTTGAGAAGAATGTACAAAAGCCTAGTAGTAAGTGAAGGCAAGTCTATGTAAAGAAAAGGAGATAAATCTTCTCTTTGAAGGTACTATTAGAAGGGACATGTCTTTCAATTGATTTTCCTGAAGTGATGGGTTTTCATTGATCCAGTCACCCTCTATTACCTGATTTTATTTGCCTCCTGTAGTACATATTTGTAACACTGTTGGCAGGAGTTAGGGGTGCAAGAGAGATTGTACTGTAATTTATATTTCTGCTAGTGATCTAATAGTCTTTACTCTGGCCTCAGTGGCTCTTTGTTGCCATCAAGACCTTGCCCAAAGGACTATGGGAAGAACAGGGGAAGAGGTTGCAATCACCTTACGTTCCTTCCTCTGTGGGTTGATGTAGACAGCCAGTGAGCTGAGCAAGTGCCTTAGATCATTTTATTGAATATTCTTATTCCAGCTGTTTTTTGGAATGGCCGTCGTAGGTGGTACTATGTGAAACAAGGGTGATTGGATTTGTGTGTGGACAAGTTGATGCCAACAGGTTATCCAGCACCTTTTGTTCTCTGTTCATATTTTCCCTCTGGGCTCTTACAGCTTGTTCTGTTTCTTCATTAACACTGCGATAATATGTTTTTGTTTACTTATTAAAATTTTCCTTTGTTCCCTATAAAAAATGGATAGTAATTAAATATTTAGATGTAATAACAATAAAATTGAGTGGACTGAGAAGTCCAATGGGTAAATTGTAAACTAATGTGAACTTACAGTAAAAGTCTCGTTTTTCACTAATCGATTCTTTTTTTCTGACATTGATAGATCATTTGACTTTCTTTATAAATGGATTTTTAGTATATCAGTGCAGTGTGGAATATATGTAATGATTATTTTATGGATTAAGCGAAGTTAAACTCAATACAATTTGGAGCTATCAAATTCTTTTCATAATGAATTCATGATATGTTGTCATATTCTTCACTTATAATATGATAATATTGATTTCTGACTTTTACTCTGCCTAGGGTTGTTACATAGAATAAAATGTAAAAATATATTTGAAAGCCTATTAAAATTGTATGTTGCTGATTATATTAAACACTTTGCAATTAATTTAAATATGTTCAGATTATTTTTCTTAGGTTTTGAGAATTGAGATCCAAGAAACTACTTTTAATTTGTGTTTACTTTATAGCATAGGCTATTTATATAAGCTAGTGTATAGGTTTGCATGGGTATCATGGAATCCCAAAATAAGTGATTAAAAAAAATAAAAGTTAATTTCTCACATGACATTCTTAAGGTGGTTAGTCCAGGAATGATGAGGCCACATACATCAGGATATCCAAGAGGTCAGGGTCCTTCTGTCTTATTGCCCCTTTATCCTTAGGATTTTGTGCTCATCCTGATGGTCTTAACATGGCTAGCCACCAAATCTATGTTCCAAGAAGCAGCTGGAAGAAGGGACACATGCAATCTCTTTTATTGATATCTTCTGGAAGTTGAGTGCATCAGTTTTCCTCTTGCCCATTGGCCAGATACAGAGTTGCACTTAGCTGAATGGGAAGCTGCAGAATATAGTCTTGCAGGAGATGTGTTTCCAGCTAAAATGTAAGAACCTTAACTTTAGGGAAAGGTAGTTATTGAGGAACAACTGCCAGCTGCTGTTATATCTGTTTTTAAATTAAATCTCATTTTTGGTCTTGATTTAGGTTAAATCTGACATTTGAAAAAATAATTACCTATACTTGATTTGATGCAAACATTCCATATATTTTCAAGTCTCTGCTCAGCCCTCAATGACCTTCACCATTGCTTGTCCTCCACCCCCCACCTCCAAAGCCCAATTCCAATTTCTTATACCACTTCCTCAGTAAAGAATTCTTTAATTCTGGCTCTAATTCATTATTTTATCCTCCCTATTCCATTATAACATAATATGTGTGTTCCTTTGTTGTAGCATCTAATAAACTAGCTCAGATTTTCTCTTGTTATAATAGGACTGCAGTTTCCTTAATGGTAGGGTTCATGTCTCATTGATTCGTCTCTTCCCCATGGTGCCCTTCATATAATAGGCTCATGCTATTTTCTGATTGAGTGAATGGAAATTTTAATTCTCCATTTCTGCGTCTAACATAATGTGTTATCCTGGATAAGTCATTCAGTCTTGTTTTAATCTTTCCAGTAAAATGGGGGGAATTGTAGCTCTTTATCTGCATCTTAAGATTATTATGAAAATCATATAATTTGGAAAATGTGCTGTCAATTGTAAGATATTTGAATAATGTGATTTTACTGTTTGCTGCCTTAAGAATTTGGGGAAATTAAGAATAAATAGGTTTCAAGTCAAATTTGTTTTCTGAGATATTTCACAGTAATATTTTGGCACACTGGTGCCAAAAGGTTGTTTCAAAAAAGAAGTAGGTAATATTATTTAATACCCAAGTTTTTATCTAAAATTTCATGAGACATTAGAAATGGGATTTTAATTTATGTTCTTAACTCAGGTTCAGTGATAAGATTGAAAGCCATTGTTACTTGATTAAGCAGATCCTGAGTCATTTTTAATATATCTGCCGATGACATGCGCGGACCTCTAGGCAGGGATTTTCCCACTTTACAATATACCGACAAGTAAATAATATTTAGTTAAATGAGGTGCTTTTGGGGAGGTCCTATTTATAACTGAGAAACTGTATTTCATAGTTGGGCCACTTTAGCCTTTTAAATGGATGGTATCAATGTGGTATTTCCTCTGCGTTCCCATATTCCAGATTTTTCTGTTTTAACAGGTAGTGTCCTGACAGTACCTCCTACTAATTATCTAATTAGTTGTTTGGAGGGGAAAGATGTGTCTCTGAGTCCTGTGTTTTTGGACTATCATCCAAATTTGGCTTGAAATTTGATTATGAAGCTTGAAATACACAAAATGAAATTTTGGAGAATAGGCGTCAATGAAAAATCCACTTTGCCGCCTCTGAGGAGGTCTCCATTTAAACGTGTAGGAAATGATTGATTTATGCAAAATCTGTGTAATTATTTGTGTGCTTCTATCATTAAGGTTCTCACAGTTTTGTCTTGTTTAATATTTATTAAATGTTCATCGTATACCAGGAATTTTCCATTACACTGAAATAGTTTGACTGTCTATTCCACTAAATATAGGACAGAATATATTTTACTTTTGAGTAGTGATCTGATTTCCAAGAGTCTACTAAATTACATGTATGCTAATGCCTTAGCTTCTGTTGATTATTACCATTACTGCTACCCTGCTACCTGCTTATAATTTAAGATGCAAATTGTCATCTCCCCTGGGAAACTTACCCCATGATTCCCAGGCAGAAATATGGTTCCTTGTTTTGTATTTAAAGGGAGGTTTTAAATGCATCTTTACCACAGTTGTTTTTGCTTATATGTCTTTCTCCCATCTAAACTGTGAATTGCAAGAGAGGTAGTGACCTATCTCACTCCTGTTTGTTGTATATCCTATATAGTTCCTACATCGTAGTGCCTATCTCAGCAAATGTTTATTTGATAGAGCATATGTTACTTATAGACATCTTCAGCTGACATCTGTATAAGGGATGGTTTGAGAAGACTCTTATACTTACTGCACTTGGTCACATCCTCAAGTTACACAACAGAGGGTCGATATGTCATACCAAAGGACTTAAAATTTTAGGAGGAGAAGCATAGTATATTGTTAAGCACCTAGTGGACTGTAAGTTTGAACTACCTACCAACTGGTCTCCCTTTTGGTATGGTATTTTGTAAGTCCTTTGCCTAGGTGATCCATTTAGGTTTTGCATTTTCCTTGGGAGTTATGTCACTTTTCATGAGATGCAGTGAAGTCAGTGGGAGAGTGTCCAGAAAAAAACACGATGAATATTATGTTTGATATAAACCTCAGATCCAAACCTGTCTGAAAGGTTTCTGGATATTTGATGTCAATGGAACAGTTGACTTGAGAACCAAAGTAAATATTGAGGGGGTAGAGGAGGCAGTGCACTAGATGGACATTACAAAGATTTTTCATTTTAGTATAGACTGAATGTAGCCGACAAGGATGGGATTAGTCTGGCTAGTAGAGCAAGTGAAATGGATATTAGAAGACAGAATTCTATTAATTTTAAATGGAATTATATATGACAAGCAGTCAGATAGCCATTTGCTTAATGCAAATAATAATTGAGGGTAAGTACATAGAAAAGAATGCTGCAGTGATTTAACCCATTTAATTTTATTCCAGATACATTCTGGAAATATAGAAACTTAGTAAGGTTTTGTGCTAGAATTGAAAGTTTTAGTTTTCAGCATTAATTTGAGAGAGGGGTACCAAAAGGAACTATATAGTCTTTAATATTGTAATAAAGGTTTCAAGAAGATAAAAGTAGTGAATTCTCTGGTTTAATTTTGAAAACTCTATATAATATCTATCTCTTTGTTTCTTAAAAGCCTATTCATTAAGAAGTGAGAGGGGAAATTGATATTTTAAATAAGTTGGTCTGTTCTTGCTCTTTAACATATAATAGCTCTTGGGGTTCCATTGATTTTTTTATTATTATTATTCCTACCATTTGAAGTTGATATTCATTAAAAGTTTTCTGGTCCTGTCTGCATGATGAGCAAGTAGAGGATTCCTTGATCAGTAGAGATTCTGATAATGCAGTCAAGGCAATGGTAGCCAGGATCATGAAAGTGGTGTCCACACAGTGGGATTCAGGAGAAAGAAGGCACATGTTTGGTAATATGAAACAGTGTCAAGAGTTAATCTGGCATTACTTTCCCATCTCCCAAAAAAGCCAAGGTTTTTTTGTTTTGTTGTTGTTTTTTTTAAACACGAGAATAGTTTGATCCTATATACCAAGCCTAGAAGATTAGCCTTGGAAACCAATATTGTGTTTTCTCTCTCCCCTTCAGGACAGAGTTTATTCCATTTGGGACCACCTCAACTACCTTACCAGGCAGCACCAGGTCTTCATATGCTTTCAGTTTACCTTCTACTATGAAAAGGATCTTTCCTTGAATGTTCATATTTCACCTTGAGAAGGCAATATATATCTATATATTTATATATAGGATGGATTAAGCAGCTGTAAATAAATATGACATAGTAGAAGAGTGGTTTGTGGGAGTTTTACTATATATACACATATATAATATTTTCCAGTCTGGTTTCAGACCCCGGCATGGCTTGGAGACAGCGTTGGTGTGTATGAAGGATCTTCCTCGAATGAAGGATTTGGGACAACTTTCCATGATGATTATATTAGAGCCTCAGCTGCTTTCGTGTTGGTCATGAGGTGATGCTGAACCGAATGCTTGAACTAGCAGGAGTGGCTGGGATTGCATTGGAGTGGTTCCGTTCATTCCTTCCGGGTAGGTACCAGCTAGTGACGGGTGAAAATGGACATTGAGGGTCTTCCTGTATGGAACCGCGTAGTTGTTACTCATTCCCCTGTTTATGTCGAGTGGGTTTGAGAAGACAACTGGATGCCTGGCGGCCAGGCAGTGTGATTTGAATGACTGTGTAGAAGGTTACGAGGGTGATTCCCAGATGGATGTCGCTCACATACGTTATTTCTGTTTTGTCAGTGTGACAGTGCAGACTAGAATCGAAACTGAGAAGTGTGACTTGTTGGAAAGAGAGAATTCGGGAGGCCCTGGTGTGCTTTCTAATTCCTCTGTCTGAGTTACAGTTTGTGTAAACTGTGGCCATATTTTGACTACCAATTTATCTATACATGCAAATCCTACTGCAAAGTTAGATAGAAATGTTTTATTTTCCTTTTCATTATATATCTGAGCCTTCTTCCCTGTGAACATTGACTGCATCTCCATGATCTTTCTTGCTGAAGTTGTAGTCTGCTTGTTCACCCTTTTCCTTGGGGCTCTTTTAAGCAAAGTAGCCTGACTACATTAATAAATATTCTTGAGGGTGATGGCTGATTTTTCCCAGTAAATGTTTTGCTTTATCTTCACTGAGAGCACTTCATTATTCTAACCCTGTTTTACTAAGAATCAAATTGGGTTGTACTTTTAAGGAGTTTTGCAGCACAAACACTGTCTCTCTTTCTCCTTAAACTGCCTATGCATTTAAAGTTTTTACAGAGAATATGCTAGAGTTTCTGCAATTTTTGAACATGTTCTTTAGAAACTTGGTGCCTTTTCTTGCCTATTATTTATTTATGAAATATTACTTCAGTTATTTTCCTTTAGGCAGTGAAAAGCTTGCTGAGTGTTGAACATGGAGGAAGTTTATTAGGCCTAATAGTAGAATACAGGCAAAAAACTGAAAAGAAGAAATACAGATGTATGTGTCTGTAAATATCATTAGAACTGTCCGTTGAATGTCATTTTGGCAAAAGGGCAGGAAACTAACATTTTTGCAGTAACTGATCAGTGTCAGGCCCTGAGCCAAGCAGTTTCTATTTCTTAGTTCAGTTAATCCACACAGTAACATTGAGAAGTAGGAGCTGTTTGTTCATTTTACAGATGAGGAAGTTGATGCTAGAGAAGTTAGGTACTTTTGCCTCTGACTTCACATGGTTATAGGTGGGAGATCTGGTATTTGAGTCTGGGTCTTGCTGATTCCAAAGCTCATTCTTTCCATCACAGTAAAATGTTAAGCCACAGGCAAATGTTAGACTTGACATGGGGATCCCAAAGGGGAAAAAAAAAAGAAAAAAATTAAAAGAATGCCTATCAGGAGGCGTGAGCAAACCAAGGAGGAAATGGAAGATAGGAATGTACTAGCATCGTGTTTGTTTTGAAAATTTCTAGAGTTTCCTTGAAGCTCAGTTTAACAATCCACCTGACAAAATGAACAATTTTAGAATCATCAAAGGTTTGCCACTTGAGTGATAAATAGGTCTAGAACTTTAGATTTTTATCTGTTTGGACATTTGTTCATTTTGTGTTTTGTTTTGAAAATGAAGTAGGTATACTCTACATTGGATCCCAGAATATTATAAGGATCAGTGCAAGGAGGCCAGTCAGGTAATTAGTAATTATTTGAAAAGAGACAGCATTTGAAGACCAATTCTAGGTGTTTACTAAGAGTTTTTTTTTTAATGTGTCTACAAAACTTTTCTATGTGGAACCTCAGCTTACCATTGCCTTTCATGTATAATGTGCTTATGACTAAATATATGAATTTTTGTTTTCTGCTTAAATAGTAACATATCTGGGTTTCAGTAAATACTTGTTTTCATCTTTGAATGAAGTTTGAATCAATATTATCAGTTTTCCTTTTCATATTGACAGTCAACTTCTTCCCACATCACAATAGATTTATTTTAGGCACAGCCAGAGAAAATGTTGTCTCTGTACTTATAATCTGGCATTTGGCAATAGGAAAGTACTATATCATATATTAAAGTTGTTATTGTTATCCTAACATGATATACTGTTATTAATTATATTAATGGTACCTAATAAAACACCCCCCCAAGGAGGTAAAGCTCTTTAACTGTAATGATTTTCAATTTCAATGATATGTTTTATCTACTAGCAGCTCATGAAGTAACAGTCATAATTGAATTCAGCACCTTAAGATTTCCTGACTTAGCTTTAGTGAAATATTGATTTCATGGAATTAGGTGGCAGGTGCATCGAGGAACTATTTCCTGAAAGCTTTAAATGGCTATATAAAACCTCAAGAATATTAATTCAGGTTAAATGAGTGAGTTGGAGTTGTGGTTACTTAAGATGTTTGCCAAATGGCCAGAAGCCATGATATCTCAAGTTTGGTTCTTTGAAACATTGAGAAACGAAGGAAGGCAGATCTATTTCCCTTATTGTTACATAAACATAGATAGTTCCCTATAATTTTAGTCACTGCTTAATCAGTTACCATTTAGATAGTTGATTAACTAGGGCTCCAGGTTGAAAGTAATTTTTCTTGAATAACTGTGGCTCACCAACTCTTTTCCTTTCCGCTCCAATTACACTTACATATTTTTCTCCCTTTTTGTCACTGGAGTTGTTGTCTGGAGGGTCTCTGTGTGCCTGGCTGGAACATTGATATTGCTGTAAAATAATGTACAGGAAATCTTCTTTTGTCTAAAGATACATTTCTCCCCATGGGTCATCAAAATGCGCATTTTTTCCTAAGGAAGATGTTTATTTCTGTAAAACAGAGGTAACGCATATATAACATATTAGTAGCACTGCTTTTGGAATTTATTAATATGTATGTGTGTATAATTTTAGTTTTTCAAAACCATTATCCTGAAACAGTATTGTTTATTCTCTTTTTACATTTGCATTGATCTTAGGCATTCTTAACTTTATTTTACTGGTTTTTTCTGTATGGAACAGTATTAATATGGCTCGTAGGAAACAAGCATTTCTGCAGTCCCTGCTCCCAAATTATGCCTCTCATGAATTATATCTTCCTGAGGGTGAAATTAAAGAACTAGGTGTATTAAATTTCTTTTAGGCTTACTGCCAGATTCTTAGATGTATTTTTAAGTGTCAAAACTAAGTCTGGGGAAGGGAAGGTTGCTTAACTTCTCTGGCTTTTGTGTTTACTCTTCCTTTCTCAAAACATATTGTTTCCATAAGAGATCTTGCCTAGAAGTTAGGCCCTTTGTAAAGTTTGTTTTTACTTTATAATTTGATACGAATTCTGCAGATGTATTTCATGCCCTTCCAAGTAACTATGAAATTTGAATTTCGCAAAACTTCTATTTTATACCAGAAAGCTATGTTTACTAAATATCTTTCTATGGTAATACTTCTAATTAAAGCAAATAACTACCTCTGAACAAATTGTCTTGAGAATATAAGTGGACAAAGAGAGAGGAAAAGGAGAAAGGAGGAGGAGAGAACATAACTAAGTTAAACTGACATTTGTCCTGTGGTATGAATGGCAATCTTAACAGTAGTGGTGGATGTAGTTAATTTTAGACATTTCCTTTATCAAACATTTAAAGGTAAAAATTTCCCCATAGCCAGCAAAACTCTGAGCTGAATTCTTTTGACATTCTGCTGATGAAAGAATTTCCCATGAGTAGTACCAGATTCTTCTGCAGGGAAGGAGTAGGAGCATGAATCAGATATGGACAAGAAAGCTCTACTCTTTCTGAGCCACAGAAAGCCATGAAAAGTGATAAATGTCTATTGAACATGTAATGTGTTAGTTGTGTTTTATATTGAGGAAGATACATACGTGATTGAAAACCTACCAACGAAAAGTCATACAATTGGGAAGAAAATTAGTGAAAGGTGAAAGATTTATGTGATATGAAGAGAAACCAGAGTATGGGGAAGAAAATTAGAAAAATTCAAATCCTGTGTGAATCCACCTTTGATAGGGAAGTGACTTTTCAGAGTTAATATCTGTAAAACAACATGCAAAGGAAAAGAAAATGCGCATGACTGACTACAGAAATTTTTACGTGCTAAATATTAAGTGACAGTGGGGAAAACATTTTCAGTTAATATGCTGAAGTTATGATATGAAGAGATTATTAAAACAGTTAAGAAAAAAAAATGACGACCTTAGAGCATCACAGTAAAAGGACTTGAACCAAAGAGCTCCAATGTAAACAACTAGGGAATAAACAAGTATGGGATAAACATTCGATCTTGCTAATAATCATAGAAATGCAAGGTAAAGTAACCACTGGGGATTGTTTCTTCATTTGCCTAATAAATTAATCAGTCCACACACTTCACCCTGACTCCAAAAGATGTTGCCTGCTATATATTACTGGTGAGAGTGTAAACCAAAATAACTCATTTGAAAAAGCCAGTTGGCATTATTCGCGAAAGGTCATTACATAACTTACACATCCCAAATTAATAATGCCACTTCTGCAAGCCTATCTTAAAATAGTTTTGAATATAAGAAAAAAATATGTGCTAACAGATTCATGTTAATGCTATCTCAGTTACAAAGGACATAATTTAAATGCTTACCAGTGATATCAGTGATTCTCAAACTTGGCTGTAAATTAGAATCATTTGGAAAGATATAAGAAAATGCTGATACCTGGGTGCCACCCAGGGATTTTTACTTAATAATTGGCTTGGAGTTGCCTGAAGATTTGCATTAAAAGAATTGCCATAAAAATTCTAAGATATAGCTAGTTTGAAAACCATGGAATTGAAACAAGTTAGTAGAATATATTTAACCGGTTGACATATTTATGATGGTTTTATAGTATGGAGAGGGTGTTATATAAAATGAAATATTTTAATTCAATACTTAGGCAAATTATAACTTTAAAATAGAAGCACACCAGTAAAATAGGCTAGAAGAAAATTTATAAAATGCTCATCAACTGACGAGTGGATAAAGAAGATGTGGTACATATATACAATGGACTACTATGTGGCAATGAGAAAAAATGAAATCTGGCCATGCGTAGCAACATGGATGGAACTGGAGGGTATTATGTTAAGTGAAATAAGTCAGTCAGAAAAAGACAGATACCATATGTTTCCACGAATAGGTGGACTTGGTGAGACTAAGCAAAAACCAGGGGGAGGGGAAGAGGGGAAAGAAAAAAAAGACACAGAGAGGGAGGGAGATAAAACATAAGAGACTCTCAAAGACTAAGAACAAACTGAGGGTGAGGGAGATGGGGGGGGAGAGGGGGTGATGGGCATTAAAAAAGGGCACATGTTGGGATGAACACTGGGTGTTTTATGTAAACCAATTTGAAAATAAACTATTTTAAATTAAAAAAAAAAAAAGAATTAAAAAAAAAATAAAATAAAATAAAATGCTCAGAGTTGTTTTAAGGAGATTTTGAGTGATTTTTTTTCATCTTTTCATCCATTGACAGATAACTTAGTAGTGTTCTTATATCACCTTTTAAAAGAAAAACTGTACTTAAAAGAAAGATTCCTGCTGGCAAGATCCTGTAGGTAATTTCCTATTTATTAGTTTTTTCTACCTGTGAATACAGAGACTTATTCTGACTTCTAAAATCATCATGTCCTGAGGTTAGAGTTACACTCTATTATTATTATGAAATCCTTCATAAGATTTCTTTTTTCCTTTTTGTCATCTCAGAAATATTTTCTCATGTAGTTTTCTGACTGTTGGAATATAATAATCTCAAGTCAGTCATTTTTCTCTCTTTTTTTATTACTCTACATCTGTGCCTATCAGTTTTCACCTTTCTAAATACCATCTATATACCGATGGCTCCCCAGTGTTTATCTCTAACCCCAGCATTAACTCTGTGATGCATGTCTGTATCTGAATTTGGATACATACCTTTAAATTAGTAAGTCCGGCACTAAATTTTTTTCATAGTTTCTTTGCCAAACCAATCTTTTTTATATTAACTGTCTTAACTAATTATACCACAATTTCCCCCCAGTTACTAGAGAGGTCTCAAATTCCTTCTCCTGCCTTATCTCACATATCGAGTTAGCATTTACGACTTTCCGAGCGCTCCTCACACCGTATTTCTTCTCATGCATTTCTTCACTCTTTATCATCCCCATCTCTGCCCTACCGTCTTTGCTCTGGTGACGTCCTTGTCATCTTCACTGAAGTCTAGTATTGAGGCACCTTCTCAATCTGTCTCTAGGCATATCTCATTCTAGATCTATCCTCATGCTAACAGAGGGACAAGGGCATTTCCCTCCTTGAAATCCTCTGAGGCCCTTTATCGTGCCTTACGTGAAGTCTTGGCCTTGGGATTTCAGCTGCGGGATGATGAACGTCATGTGCGTGGCAGGGTGCATGTATCTTCCCTCTGGAAGCTGATCCCAACTCTGCTCTCCCTCCCACTCGCTTTCTGGAAATACCAAATAAATGATCAAGTTTCTGTGTACCATGTCTGTGCCTTCTTCATGCTGCTCCTTCTCCCTGGAATGACCTCTTCGCTTCCATTTTGGATAGATTGACCAAAATTTAAGGATTAATACTGCCCACCACTTACCAGGGTGAGGAAAATAGTTACTCTCAATGGAAGGTAATTTGTAAGTAACTATCAAAATTTTAAAATCATCCTTTTAATCTAAAATTCTTTCAGGAATCTATTCTAGAGAAATAGCTATACATATTTTCTCAGTCTGTTTGGACTGCTTTAACAGAATGCCGTACACTGGGTAGCTTCTAAACAACAGAAATGTGATTCTCTCAGTTCTGGAGGCTGCAGCAGAATCTAACAACAAGGTGCCTGAAGATTAGGAGTCTGGGTAGGGCCTGCTTTCTGGCCCACTGGATGTCCCACTTCACATTGAGTCCTTACGTGGGAAGGGGACAGAAGACTTTCTAGAGTCTCTTTTAAGGACCCAAGTCCCATTCACGAGGGCTCCATTCTTATGGCGTAATGACCTCCTAGAGGCCCCCATCTCCACATGCCATTACTTTGGATACTAGGTTTCAACATACGAATTTTGGAGGTTGGGGACACAAACATTCAATCTATAGCTTATATATAAATAAAGAATTATATACCGATTATGTAGTGCGATTTTAATGGGTAAAATCAGATACAAACTAAATATTAAATAAGGGAATACTTTAAAAATTTAGGATATACCTATTCTATGGGGTATCAAAAATACTATATGAATATTAAGAATATTCAGTGATCTGTTCAATTTTGAGAGCAAAATATTCTGTGAGAAAATCTCCTGGTTGTGTTATGAAGTAAGAAAGCATGTACCTACCAGTATGCACTGACTGCTCTAATTTGTATTGAAAATAAATTTTAAAATACCAAAAATAAATTTAAAATATATGAATACAGACATATATGAATGCAAATAGGAAAAGCTCTGGAAGAAAACATGATAGATCCTTAAGAGTCATTACCTCTAAGTAGCAGATGCAGTCGGGGGAAGTTGGGAAGGACTCATTACCTTTAAAGATTTTATTTTTTTTAAGTAATCTCTACACCCAACATGGGCCATGCTCAAACCTACAACCCTGAGATCAAAAGTCGCATGCTCTACCAGCAGAGCCAGCCAGGTGCCCCAAGAGGAACTCATTACTTTTAATTCTGCATGATAATGTACCTTTACACTTTCCATATAATTCCAATGTATTTATTTGCTTGTGCAAAAATCTTTAAACAATAACATAAATGGACACAAGGGAAGAATCTGATAGATTTAAAGAGAAGCCAAATTTCAGGTAGAAGAACAAACTCATCAGTGATTTTCTGTTTTGAAAAATGTAGAAAATACAATAAAATGCCACAGACCTACCGCCCGTGGCTGGAGTCCACAGTTGTGGACGTGTTGTCCTACTTGCTTCAGATTTCTTTTAAATAAAGTCTAGCAGAAAAAACTGGAGCTTCTCTGATTTCCTTCTGTTCTCAGAGACAATCTGTGTCATAGATTTGCTGTATACTATGGTACTTCAGAATTTTATAGTTTTACTATGACATATAGTTGAGGTATATGTATGTCTATAGCTGTAATCCATCGGTGAATATTCAGTTTATTGACATTTTATTCCTTCTTAAAACAAATAACGTCTCTTTGTGAATGTGCAGGAGTTTTTCTAGGACCTATACCAAGAAGTGGAATTGCCGATCTGTAGAGCATGCATACTTATGTTTTGTTTTGTTTTTCACTAGATATTGCCAGATGTCTTTCCAAATTGGTTGTGTCAATTTATATTCTCACTAGAGTATTTCATAGTTTCTATTTCTGGACATTTTCAACCAGTACTTGGTATTGCCAAGCTTTAAATTTTGTTCTACTCTGTAAATTGTGAAACGTTACTTTATCAACAGCCCCTGAATGTTCAGTTCCATGAGTGTCCAAACCTGGCAGGGCCCTGTGAGGGGAACACCAAAAACCGTAAGGAGGTTGATTGCCATGGAAAGAAGCTGGTTGTCATCAAGCAATGTGGTCAGTTAGATGCACAGAACTAGATGCTCCAATCGTAGGATGGGCTATAAAGCCTGTGGAAATTCAGAGTTGATCTTGTTCTGGACAGATGACCAGAGGTTTTTAGGAGGTGAAGGTGAGGGAAACTTGACAAATGGATAGGAAGAGAAGAGAATGGAAGGCACTGAAGGTGAAGAGAGCAGGAAGATGGCGTGACTGGAATGACTTGTAAGCCAGTAGTCAAACCATCATGAATTGTCCTTAAAACCTTAGCCAGAAAGGGATTAGCAGAGTTTTAAAGCATACCTATTTTCAGCTCATCATTTTACAGGTGAGAAAATTGAGGCCTAGAAAAATGTGATCAGCTTATAGAAAACATTTAGCCTATTAGACAAGTGTCCAAAAAAAAAAAAAAAATGCTGGGGATTTATTGGCTTACTTAACTTGGACATCCGATGGGTTGATACTCAGCATGACTAGATAATGCAGGAGTTGAAATGGTACCACCGTTCCCCACTTTTTTCTTTCCATGTTTTACTCTGCTTTTCTTTGGTTAGCTTTATTCTTGGCTCTCCTTGTGGAGGCAGAGGTAGACACCATCTTATCTTTTTTGTACCTTTACAACTTGTATTTCTACGGAAAATAATGTATGCTCTTTTGTCTTTATTTATATATCAACTCCCCAAACTCCCACCATTTGACCATTTAGTTTAGTCTGGCTAGCCTTTCCTAGTGGAGAAATCAGAACTATTTCACTGATAACTAACCTGGAGTTACATTACTGAGCTGGGGACAGTCCCTAAAAGAAAGGAATGCATGGTATACATGTATAAAATGGGCAAGTGTGGCCTGAGTGAACTGTAGGGTATTTGACACACATGATTATAGTCATAAATTTAAATATACCATGGATAATATTCATTGCAGGTGCTTTATGTCCACAAATGCATGATCGTAGCAACCTTTATAGCAGTGATCATCTCAACAAACATGTTTTGATTGCATTGGTATTACTTGTCAGATAATACAAAGATAAATATATGCCTATCCCCTATGGAGGTCCCAAACTTGAAAGTAGTAGGGGCAGGGAAGTTAGAAGTTTAAAAGTTTTGGTGCATGAGAAACCATGAGATATTCAAAGTGTTGAGATCGTAATGCAGGAATGCCCTGGCATCACAAAAGGTGTCACCATACAGGTGCTAAAGGTTTTATTTATTATTATTACTGTTTATTTTAGAGAGAGAGAAAGAACATGAGCTGGAAAGAGAGACAAATGGGGAGAGAGAGAAAGTGAGAGAGAGGAAGAGGGAGGGAGAGAGAAAGAGAATCCCAAGCAGGTTCCACGGTCAGCGCAGAGCTCACCGCAGGGCTCTATCCATGACCCTGGGATCATGATCTGAGCCGAAATCAGGAGTTGGACGCTCAACTGACTGAGCCACCCAGGCGCCCCTAAAAGTCTTATTTTGAGTGATAAATGGAGGAGTGGGATGCAGTTCCAGGCAGAAGGTTTCATAGGAACCAAAGCAGAGAGATGGGAAACCATGGAGGCACATGATTTACTGAGTTGGATCAGATTACAGGAGAGTGGTCTGAGAGTACTCTGATGAGGTTGGTTCCAGCACACTGTAGGGAGGACTGTGATTTCAGCCTGGGAGTTGGTGCTTCTGAAACCACTGATTTTAAAAATACATACATACATACATACATACATACATACATAAAATCCAGTGTATGTCCTTGCTTGAAAAGTCTAAGCAGTGTTTTTGTTTGCTCGTTAAATAGGAACTTGTTTTGGCACCAGTGGGTAGGCCGTGTTGGAGTAGGGAGATTTTGAAGGCAGAGTTAGGGGGCTATAGAACTGTCCACCTGTGATGCAAACAAACAATGAATGAATTAGAATGTGAGGAAGTGAAAAGGGAAATTGAGAGATGAACTTTGTTGAGGCAGAATAATTTGAAGGATCTGAGAAATGCTTCAGTCCTGGGTGCTGGGGAGGAGGATAGTGAGAGAAATAGAGGATCGGATCAGGAGGAAGCTCTCCAGTGGGAGGATGAGGAAGATGTTTTCATGTTGGGTAATGTTGCAGATATGTAGTATACTCAGTTATATTTTTCAATGCTATTTAAAGTTCCTGGATATGCTTTTCAATTTTACAAATATATATAGTGAAAAATGCTCATCATAGTGCATCGTTTTTTCCCACAGAGTAACAAATGTTTTATATATCTTTAAAATAGGATTTTAAGCATTCGGCTAATAAAATTAAACATTCCTGGGAATTATAACTGCTAGGTAGTTTTTTCTAATGATCCTACTCATAAATATAGTATAGCATTTTCCCAATCCTACTATAGTAGGGTATGTTGCTAAATATTACAGTGGGAAGAATTTTTTTAAATTGCTTATGCTTAGGAAACACTGAGTTAAGGAGGTTTCTTGAGTAAGGGTGGATTTTTTCACAGACTCTAGTATATAATAATGTATTTGGTGAGTTTGCAAAGCATACAGCATGCTGCTTTTCCAAAATTCATATGACAGTTCTTTGGGGGCATCACTTGGGACTAATATCCTACAGGGCACATTCAGAAATGCTATGGTATTCGCCATTGCTAATGAGTTGGGAGAGGAGGAGTACAAGTACAATATAGGAATTCACATCATTATTTGAAACTAATTTATGATACCAAATATAAGTAATGTCTGTTTTTTAATGTATGAAGTTCACCATTTTGTTTTGGAAGATATATTTTTTAGCCTAACTGAAAATATTATCTTGGAGATTGTGGTAATGGAGAAATAGTAGAAGGTCCTGAAGAGCCACCAGTGGCCGTGGGTTGGTTGCCTCTGCAGTAGAGTTGGTGACATAAGAAATTGGCACATGATCTCATCCCCGTCATCTTCTTGGAATAAACTAAGGATAACATTTAAATTTGAAATGATTTTCCTCCTGTCGTGCCACATGCCTCAAGGCTCCTTTCTCCTAAATCCCTTGTCATTTTGCATGTACTCAGAGAATTCAGCTGAGCTCAGCCTGCATTTCTCTTATGTGCAAAGCACTGTCAGAGTGCAAATTTATTTCGAGATTAACTTTACATATATAGTGTGCTCAATAAATGTTTATTCAATTAGTGGATTGTATTGTTCTTTAATGATCCAATTCTACAAAGAGTCATCTCAATTATGGACCTGAATTCTCTACCATATTCTCTCAAAGTTCTTTCTTCCTTCTTTAGTTTTCAGAGGTAGCATTACCTGAGGAAGATGAACAGCAATGTCATCTTCTGCAGCCTAGTCCTTAGAATAACGGCATCTACCCAGAGGGCGCCATTGCTCTAGGTGGCGTCAATTGAGGATGGAGCCAAGCACATTTACCATTTTCCAGCATCTGGCTTTTCTTTGTGTGTTTCCTTCAAGTGCTAAATATTCTTTTTTAGTATCCAAGGTTAATTAAGTGGAGGAGGCAACTGTGGAGAGAAGAATGTGGGAGAGTGGAAAAAGCATGGGCTTTGGAATCAGAATAGAATTTGGATTTCAGCTATATCACTTAGTTGTTATTTGACTGCAGTAAGATTCTTCACATTTCAGCCTCAGCTCTATCTGCAAAATTGGAAATCATGCTTACCTCTCATGACAGCTACAAGGCATCTAGATAATAGTTGTGAAAGCCCAGTCACCTTAGAAATCCTCAGTAAATGGTAACTTTAATAACAGATATTTATTATTATTCTTTTCCTGCTACCTTTACTGAATATGTTATTTTCACTATTACTCACATGTGAAAGGCTGTGGAGTTGGAGTGTATGCACTCCATGATGTCTTCACTTCTTTTTGCTAATGAAGTGAAAGTGAAATTAGACAAAATCTTAACCTGAACCTAATCTTTAGACAAGTTAAAAAATATTTAAATTCTTTCCATTTGCATCTTTTGTACCTCTTGACATTGGTCTCTTTGAGGAGGAGGAGTATTCATAATCGCATAATTCACAATTTTGAACGCTTACAATATGCCAGACACATTGCTAAATGTTTTAACTCATTGCTTCTTCAGAATAATCCCCTATGAAATAGTGACTTCTATTATCCACATTCTGTAGTTGAGGAACCTGAGACCCAGAGTGGTCAATTTTTAAGTAACACAGCTAATAAATGATCTAGCCTCTGTTGAACTCAAGCGGACAGGCTCCAGAAGCCACAGCCTTACTCATTGTGCTCTGCTGCCTCTCTTGGTACAGTAATGGTAACATGGTGTGGGGAGAGACAGTTGCCAATGTCCAGCTATAGAATGCTGTGTTGTTACTCAGTATCTGGATAGGAGGATGCCTCACCTCAGATTTTAGTCAGAGGCCTTTAAAAATTATAATTTGGATTATAGGCTTTAATTGACACTTGTAGAGGCCTATTTGTTTCCTTATAGATACTATTTTAAAATAATAGTAGGCATACTTTTGTCCCTGTATTAATGTTTTGGGAACCCTGCCTCCTAAAACAAAAGCTTACTTTAATGAATGTGGTTGTATGAACCACTGTAGTCTACCTGGTGGTAGCTTGGTAATGTCTCCAAAGTCAATAAAAGGTCTAAGTTCAAATTCCTGTTTATATTTTAAGAAGAATCTCTTTTTATATTGTTCACGCCAATCAGAGACATGTGTTGAGGTTTGGAAATTGTTTCTCTAAATTTGAGAATTGCTCAACATATGTCGCTTGGTATTTATTTCATTCCTCAGTGTATCTACCTCATAAGAGTACCACTGCTACATTTCTGATTTTACCATAGAGACATAGAGACGTGTCAAATTTTGAAAATCATGTGGATATTCTTCACATGGGAATATGCAAAATATCTTCCTTTTATGACCCATCTCTTGAGTTAATTGGTTATTCCTATTTATTTTTATATTTTTAAGACTTATTTCTCATATGTCTGTGCTGATTAAAAATGTTCATTAGTGATCTTCTTAGAGACACTATAGAGTTTGGAACACAGTTTTTGTCTTCAAAATCAAATTTCAAGGCTGCTTTAGATCATTTCTTGGCTAACATTTTATGTGCCAGGATTATTTAGGTAATGCGTAGAGTTTTTAAGTTTTTATTTTCAGTCATTTTCAAGAGTTCCAGACTGGTGGTAATTTTTCTCATGAGTAAGAAGTTAGTTGGGCTTTGACTTTCTAGAATTTTTTTTAATCGTCTAGATTACTGATTTATCAGATGTACAGTGTGCCTTTATGTGTTAAGGAGTCATCTACACTCACTGTTTATTCTTCTCCACTAGTAATGACTTGCCCATTGAAGAAGTAAATAAATAGACAAGTCCAAAAATGAACTGTCCATTTTTAACATTTTAAAAACATTTTGGTGGAGTATAACTATAGTTAGATGCACAGATCCTAAGTAAACAATTTAATTTTCACATAGTGAACACAAAGATCCTATATCAAGAGCTAAAATATTACTTGCACCCGAGAGGCCCATATAATTTCCTTTTAAAAATATATCCTTTACAGTTAAGATATTTTCTCTAAGCCATCCATACTGGAAGTACTTGAAAAGAGCTATTATGAATTTTTTTGAAAGAAGAGTGATCATATAATTCTTCTATTAATTTACATTAATAGCACTTAGCACATAACTGTTCATAACACAATAAATGCTGTTAACAGCTGCTTCTTGAATTTGTTGAGTTTTTAGACTTAGGTTGTTCAAGATTAATTTTTTTGATGCTCCCATATTTGAAAAATGAGTTTAAAATGTTTTTTGGAAATAGCTTTCATCTGACATTTTTAAGAGATACTTAGTAATATAAAGTAGTTTAACAGTTGGGTTACTTAAATATTGTATAGCATTATTATTTTATATATAAAGGAATGGAGGACCACAGTTATAATATTTTCTTGGTCATGTCTATAAATATTCTTCAAATTACATTCCCTGGGCGTTTTCTTTTGGTTTTTAAAATTATTAAAATAGATAGGCCATCCATTCCGTTCACTAAGTGTGCACTATTAGTAAAATTTTATGTGTTCTGTCAGCAAACTGATGTGAGAAAGCAATGGTTTTTCTGTAGTTCACACAGCACCAGGGCTCTGCAAAGCATCTCTGGGGGTTCTTTGATGTCTAGACAGTTTAAATTATGCCTGCTCCCCTGCCTCCAAATTCCACCCCTGTTCTGCTTCAGGGGTTGTGGGAAATGAAAACAAACCAGAAGGGTTCCACAACCCTACAGTCTAGGGAGAAAAACAAACAAGTAGAATAAGCTGTATATCTACCCTGGCAGGTGTATAGGAAAGGGCCCAATTAAAGGGAATGGCAGAAAGAAAAGAATTGGGGACAAATACTGTCCTTCTTATTTGTTTCTAATTATATTTATGATATAGAAATACATGTGCATTGTGGACAGAATGAAAACATTGTAGAGGCATTAGGAGAGAAAGTACGAGCCACCTCTTACCCCAGCTCCCCAGTATTTTCCTCCCCCTTGTCTCCCAAAACTGTAAGTTTGGTGTGTTTCTTGTATATTGCACTGTTTATTGAAATGGTAAGATACAGAATTGCACTTTAAGTTGGAGAACTAACTTTCTTTCTTCCTTTTTTCTTGGTTTTCCTTTTATAATTCGGGATATCGTGATTCCTCCAACTCATCTTTTTAGAAAGTAAGTAACTTGAAAGTCTAGAGGTTTTTCTTTTGTTGTTGTTAAAATGATGATGTTTTCTTATTTCAGATATACATATACACATATGCATATTTTATTATAGAATTTTTAACTTTTAAGATTCTAACTGAGGTAATTAACCCTTGCCTTAACTGTGAACTAAATGTGTTTTATATTAATTACAAATATTAAATGCTACATAGAAGGTGTTCATGCTATCTAAGAATACACTTTTAACATATATTGCCTTATCTTTTTTCATACCCACAGTAAATCATTGTAATATATATTCATACATAAATGTATATAAACATATTTAAATATGTATGAATATAAATATATTTTCCTTAAAGCAGGCCAAGGCATGCTTGCTAGATTTAGTTTTTTGAATATGAAAATAATAAAAATATATAAATAAGACTTTTATTTACTACTGTTCGATAATAGTTCATTAAGACATTTTTTTCAGGAAAAGCAATCCAAATTTTCTAGACTGTATAGGGTTGTTGAGGCTAATAGCAACAAACAATTGGTAGGAAGGATTTTTTTTTAAAACTTCATTTTCCTATGTCTGTTCTGCATTGGATGAAACAGCTGATGCTAATGTGTTATTGTTTTTAAATAAAATAGACCATATAATTAGGTTTTTTTTTGTTCTGTAAAGAAGTGCAAGTGATATGCTTAAAACTAAGTGACTAATCAGCCAGTGATTTGAATTGGAAAATTTGCATTTCATTGCAAAATATTTTCTAATTCTTCTAAAATGCAAACGTTGTTTAGTTTTGAAATAAAACAGATTTCATATGTTTATTTTGGGAATGATTTGGGAGAACGACGATAGTCATTGGGACTTGGAGATACACTGTCATTGATTGTGAAGTACATATTTTTAAATATTTCCATAGTAAATCTTTAGTTTATGGAATTAATAAACTGTATAATTTAATAATATATTCATGCTCCACAGAGCTTATTATTTATATGAAACTGAGTGCTTATCACTTACATTTGCAGCAAGCATAATATTAAACTGCTACTTAATAGTCAATTTATCTTCTACAATTATCTTTCATTTACTGCACCTTAGAAAGAAAACGTAAATTATAGTGTTGTCAAATTACATTTGCTTAGCGCTTTTTGTCTTTAAATTTGTATTATTCTTTCATATTCTAAATCTGTGTTAGGATTTTAGGAAAACAAGAAGAATGTGTGTGAGGTTTGATGTTAGGTGGACAATATTATTGTTATATTTTTAAAAGTACATTTTTTTTCATTTCTATGTATTGGATTCTATTTTACTTGTAGTGTTAACATTTTCTTGCCAAGTCCCTACAGAAAGTCTGTGTTTCTGACAGTTTCACTAAATTAAAACTCCACAAATCTGGCATAATAATTTCCCAGCTTCAATTTGTCTGTGCTTTTATCTAAAGAGAAAATGACAAAAATAGGTATTTTGGAGTGTTCAGTATAGCGTGTGCGGCGTTATTTATTTGGAATTTGTTCATCAACAGAGATATTTCTGGGAAAGATGAATATATTTTACTGTATAAGGTATGCCTGGCCCACTTGAAATATGAGCAAAAAATCTTTTGTGAGGAAAAATAATGAAAAGAGGTCTGTGAACTTGGAGAAGCTTCACAAGGGAAGATATTACATAAATGCACACAGTAGAATTACTACCTGTACTTTAGTGTTATTACTGCCTTGTTCTATGACCAAATTTATGTTAGAGCTCTTGCTTCCTGTCAGATCCAGTGGGATCATATTGACATGTTGGCATAGAGAAGCTGCTTCCTAAAATAATAGTGTTCTTCTTGCTATAATTCTCATAAACCTTTATTACTATGATGTGTATATAGGCAATATATGCAGTATATACAATATATATACATATACATTATATGTGTGTGTGTGTGTGTGTGTGTCTAGACACACACACACACACACATGCTGTGGCAACTTGGCAAATTTAGCCTTTTAATTTTATTGGTGATTTTTCCTAGTAGGTAAGAGATTTCATAATCTTTGTTTTTAGAAACTTTTAATTTAGTAACATAAAATTATGTTTCTGTCATAGAACTTCAAACTTTAAAACTTTAATATCTTAGAGGTTCTCTTACCTGAGAATATTTTGGATTAAATACCCAGAACCCCTATGACACAAATCGGGTGGAGTAGGGCTTCTAATCAATATTGGTTCAACCAAATATTGATCTTTTAGTGTATTAGGAAGTAAAATGTACGTGGAAACATTAGTAAATGAAAGTAATAATGATAGCTCTAACTTATGGTTTGCAAAAATATTAGTTTGCAAATACAAAACAAAAATTCTAAAGTCTGTTCCAGAAAATACATACATATAACATTTCACAAACATCTTTCTAAGTGTAATGAGTACATTTCATATGTACTCATATGTATGAGTATGTACATGCATTGATATTTTTAATTATTAGTTTAATTCTGTTTGATTTCTTTAAAAAATCTGTTTTCATAATTCAGTCACTTGTATCTTTACTACAGAACATAATTATTAACTGAGTAGAATTTCCAAACACATATTTTTTTTTATTGACAAATCTGAGCAACGGGTGTCATTGTAGAAGCTGTATCAGAGGTACAAACACAGATACACATTTTTATTTGGCCGTGTGAGAAATGCAGTCCTGTGAGTAACTTAAATACTTGTAATTTCAAATCAGTTCTTCCCTGGTTTCTTATTATTCTTTTGTTGCTTTTCAACCTATAGGATGGAGCTGTCCTTGAACTTGGTTTATTTGATCATTCAAGTGCAACCATCAAGTTGTCTGTAATATTTAAAAACTGAGGCTTCGTGGTATTATTTGTAAAGTAACAGCACATAAATGTTTGGACTTTGGTTTCTTTGAAATAGAGTGTTGGTTGCTTTATGAATAAAAGCATAATTTCAATTCAGGAGACTTTTTGCCTGAAGCCTATAAGACAGATGCATCTGATTAACTTTGGCAAAACTGGACTGGCCTGTTATTGTAATGTAGATGTTTTCGGGGTTGGGAGGATATTTTAAAAAGGCATGTGAGAAGGTCTTTTTTTTTTTTTTTTTTTTTGAGAGAGTCTGAGAACAGTTTTGCCACAGAAACTGCATCTCAGACCGCTTCATTTTTGCACACTTTTATTTTCTAGTGGAACTTCTCCATTAGCCTGTCTGAATGCAATGCTTCACACTAACACTCGAATAGGGGATGGAACATTCTTCAAAATCCCTGGAAAGTCAGGCCTCTATGCTCTCAAAGTAAGTTGGATTGTTCTGCATTTTATATCTGTTATTACTGTGTATCATGCATTTTTTCAGACATGTGAAGGTAAACAAAATTAGATTTGGGTGAAGGGTAGAAAAATGACCCCTATGCCTTTTAAATGTTTTCAGATGTCTTAAAAGTGATTTCATATTAAGAATAAACAATGACATTTTTCTTCAAGGAAAGCATATCTGTGGTTTCAGTCTAACATATGGTAATGGAAAATAGTTGTGGCCTCCTTAAAATTCTTGATTTTTAAAAATTTACATGGAGGAGTGCCACAAGTCATCAGCCAAGAGCTTAAGATGATCACAGTTGCTGCAGACTATTTGCTTTAATGACCATCAGTTGATACACAGGCTTCACACCTGTGTGCCTTTCTGTCTTATAAAAATAAGGTTATCTATCCTTCTTGAAAAGTCACCGATTTAAATTAATCATTCAATTTTAAAACAGCAGTGATATCAAGAGAATTTTAAATATGCGTACTTGTGTGAGAATAGAGAAACGACATGAAAAATGACATAAAAAGACTCAGTAATTGAGTCTTCATTATTTTAGTGTAATCCCCTTCCCAACTAGAATGAGAAATGCTATGTAAGATACAAAATTCCAGAGGGTACAAGCTGATGGTCTCCAAATGGTTGTGTAACTTCGAACAATATATCGTGTATTTTTCTTATATTTTAAAAATACATCACTGTTTTAATAAATGATGGATTACCTTTAAAGGTCATTAATTTCTTTTGAGAAGTCTGGTTTTAATGCTAAAACTTATACCTGGCAAAGAAGCAGGGGTTCTTTCTCAGTTATTAAGCATTAGGCCCTCATCACCATGTGCGTTTCAGAAAATAACACAGGTTAATAAAAAAGACTTGTATTAGTTCAGTTGCCTTTTGTAGTGACCTGGGTATTTAATGTACTGGTAAAATTCCATGTTTTTAAACCATTTCCTAATATAAGGAAGAATGTAGAATTGAAAAAAAAAATGGAGGCAACGTATGTCACTTTTGTTTGGATTTTAAAAGGTTATCTTAAAGAAATCATCTGTGGCAATGTGCTTTTCCCAGTTTTTTTTTGGTTTCGAAGGAGTCATTTTACATTAAGAAGTAAATCTGTTGAAATTCCAAGTCATAAGTAACAGCAGTAATACTTTAGGACTCTGAAAGTATTCTAAATGTTTTCAGTTGCCAGTACATTATCCATAAATCATAATTTTTTAAAAATAATATAGAAAGAGGAGTCGTCATGCCCAGCTGACGGAACGTTGGATTTAGGCTGTGAGTCTGAACTGGATGGCGCAGAAATGGCAGAGGCCAACGCCAGTGGGGAAGGAAATGGAGGTAAGTGTGATGAACTTCAAGATATATAAACCTTATTCTGTTAGAAGGTATGTAGAATTCCAGTCGTTCACTGACTGAATTCCTGACCTTTATAGATACAATTTCTTCTCTAAGTTTTTACCACCTACTTAGATTCATCATCAAATAATTTTGATTCGGAAGATTATCACCTAGGAAAAGAATGCATTTATTTGCTTTTTGTTTTATTTATTTTTTAAAGTATGGACTTTTCTGGATAGTGTGTTCTCAAGTGCTATCGGTGTATTTCTCCTATAAGGTGAGAGCGATACTGAGGGTATCCAATGATTTTATTCTTATGCAAGACAGAGAATGCTAAAGTTTTGTCTCTGATTGTGTTTCTTTTTCCTGTGATCACAAGTAGTTTTATGATAGCTTTGTTTGTCCTTAGTGAATTAAGCCCAGGCTTAATATTGCTTTCAGTGAAACAAGGACCAAATAAGTTACGTTCTTGTGAAACACTTTTGAAAAGTGAGCAACCCTTCCAGAATTCCAAGGGAGCATTTTCAATGGCCTCTGAATTCTGCCCATGTTAATTCATTTTTATCTTTCTCAAGACATGTGCATTAGGATTCCATTAGTGTATATAATTCCTGTACTGCAGTTTTAGCAAATCTTTGTTCCACAAATGCTACTGTACTTTTTCCTACCCTACCCACTAGTCCCACAAAGTGGACTCAGATCATGATTCGGGAGGAAGACTGTGTCATTAAAGCTCTGTCGGTGGACTCATAGAAATCAGTAAATTATCTTTAAACAAACAAATCTTAAAGGATCCTTGCAGAAATATCGTATTTCAGTAATAGCCCAAAGCTATTCATTTTATTAACGGCCATAGGAGTTCCTTTGTATTCTGACTGGACACTCCTGCCCTGTAAGCTGGTATGCTTTCTGATAGTCCCCAAGAGACTGATTTTGCTTCAGTGCCTATCTGATCTGCAATAGAGGTTGTGAATTAAAGTAGAAAACACAGATTCTTAGTAAAAGGGCTGAAGTTGGCTTTGTGGACTTTTTTTTTTTTTTAAACCAACTCTCACTGAATTTGAGGTCCCTATTCTTACACCTTTTGAAAACTCAGCTCAACCCCATGCCATCATTGTGGTAGTACTGTGAATTTCAGCAGGGCCTTGTGGTTACAGAGAGAACAAGGCAGAGATACACAGCAATTTCTGGCTTTCTGGAAGGGCTGCTAAATGAAGCGAACTGTTCTCCTTCAGAAAGATGAAGGGGAATCTTATTGGGTTATCCCTCTTGTTGTACCACCAGCTTCAGTGAGCACTTGTGTTCTCTCTCTCTCTCTCAAGCTGTTGAGCTTCTGTGTGCCCTGCACCATTTTCAACACTGCACTTATAGCAGTAAAAACAAGAACAAAAAGAGACCTCTCATGGATCTTACATTGGTAGAGAGACATGAAGCAAAATAAATATGTAAAACGTATAGCTTCTTCAGTGCCAAAAAGGTGATACGAGGCAAAATAAATGAGATAAGAGCCAGTGAAAGGGGTACATTTAAGGAAGATCTGAGGGGAATTAGGGAGCAAGTATTTAAGGGTAAAGAGTTCTAGGTGAAGAAGCAGCAATTATAAAGGACTTGAAGCGGGAGAGCTCCTGGAATGTTCCAAAAAACATCAAGAGTGTGGCTGGAGGCCAGGGTGAACAAGGGAGAGGATGGTAAATTACGAGGCTAGAGAAGTTATGGGGCCAGATATTATAGTGCCTTGATATTGCCTTTTGCTTTGAGTGAGATGGCCCGCTCTTGTAGTTTTGAGCCAGAGAGATGACGACCTCACATAGATTTTAGCAGAAGCTAAAGTATAGCAGGAGCACTAATTACAAAAAAAATGTGTATAGGGGGACAAGGACAACATGAGAGACAAGTTAGAAAGCTCTTGCCATAATCTAGATAAGAGGTGATGGTGTTTGAATAAAAAGAGTAGCAGTTAATGTGCTGAAAAGTGATTGGATTCTGGTTTATATGAAGCTAGATATAACAGGAGCTGCTAAAATTAGTATGGTTATGAAATAAAGAAAGGAGTTGGAGATAACCCCCAAATTTGAGTGTGAGCAGGTAGAAGAATTAGCATTATCTTTAACTTAGATGGAAAATCTGCAAGATAATTACTTTATGAGACAGAGAGTTGTTGATTGAGTGCTCAGTTTTGGACATATTAAGTATGACCTTCCTTTTCAACACCCAGGTGGATGTGTTAAATAATTGGATTTATCAGTCTTGAATTCACAGGGAAGACCTTGCTGGAGATACACATGTAAAAGTGGTCAGTTTATAAATGATATTTAAAGATAAGAAATGGATGAGATCACCAAAGAACTGAAAGGAGATAGAAAAGAGAAGAAGCCCAAAGACTGCGCTGAAGGGTACTTGAATTTTAAGAACTTGAAGAAATTATAGGAAATAATTACAACAGATGAGACCAAACATAAATGGATAGGAGAACATGTCTGTCCTGGAAACCAAATGAAGAAAGTGTTTCTGGGGAGGAAGCACCTTAAATATGCCAAGTGCTTTCAATAGATCAGCTTATGATGAAGACTGAGAATAACCATTGGATTTAACTTTGTGAGATTACTGATGAACTTGGCAATGACCGTTTCTGTCTAGTGCCAAGACCACAAGCCTGAGTGGAATGGGTTCAAGAGAATAGGAGGATGGAAATTGGAGACCCCAAAAGTAGATGATTCTTTCAAGAATTTTTGAGATACAGGGAAGGAATGAAATAGGAAAATGGCTAGAAGGGAAAGTGGAATCAAAAGAAAGTTGTTTTGGGGCACCTGGGTGGCTCAGTCAGTTGAGTGTCCAGCTCTTGGTTTCAGCTCAGGTCATGATCTCATGGTTTGTGAGTTTGAGCCCCGCAGTGCAGAGCCTGCTGGAATTCTCTCTCCCTCTCTCTCTCTGTCCCTCTGCCCTTTTCTCAAAATTAATTAATTAAAAAAAAGTTGTTTTAATATGTGAGATAAATATTAGAAACATTCTAATTATTCTAGATAATGAGGATATCAAGTTGATACCTCAGCTGGATGAGGATGAGGAAAATTCAGTTGAGGAGGAGAATTCGATAATGAGGAAGGTGACCTGTGGCCATGTGCTTGATTAGATGAGAGGAAATGGGATCTATTAAATGGACGAAGCATTGGCCTTATAGGACTGTTTGATTTGGCATTCTGGAAAAAATGAGTTAGAAGGTTAGGTGATGTGAGTGGGAATGCATGAAATTGAGGTTAGGGCAATACTGTGGAGTTTATGTCTGAGATGAGAGGAAAGAAAGAAGGGGGCTAGGTTTAAGGCTGTCACAAATGGTTAGGCAGTGTGTGCCCTCTTCATAGTGCCATGACCGAAGACACCATCATCAGTGGCTGAAATTCAGCAGCCTTCTGTTTGCTCATCCTAGTGCTATGGGATGGAGCCGGGTCTCCTTGGAGGAAATGTTGCTTTTTCTTATTTGCACAAAGACATAGAGGCTGGTGGTAGCCCAGATGTAAAGTGTTAGAAGAGCATCCGTATGGATATTGAAACAGACAATTATGTTGGAACTGGCATTGAAAGACTGTGACATTTAGGAGTTAAAATCTTCAAAACACGAGGAGGGGTAACTAAGGAGTTGGTAGATGAGCGCAGGAAGGAGCCGTAGCTGTTACTATGGTCTGATGGAACAAGATAGGCATATAAGAAGCAGTGAGGGAAAACAGAGGCCACCCATCCCCTTTCCAATCTCAGTAGTACAAGATGTATGGAGAAAAGAGGGGGACTTCTACCTGAGAGGCTTCCAGGGAAAGCAGCAGTGTTCATTGGAGACAGTCAGGGTTTTTGTAGATCAAGATGTGAGTGGAATATTCTGAGAAAAGATGGACGTTAATGGGAGACCTTGTTGAATGACTAATTCTGAATTTCAGAGGAAACAGTGGGAGGGTTTTAGTGACTGGAAAGGGGTGTAACTTCTTTTAGCCAGTAACTAAAACAAAGCAGGGTGAGTAAACTCCCCTCATTTGAAATGTGAATAGGTACTTCACAAAATAACACATACCCACACATCTCCAGCTAATGTGACCAAGACTAGATTTCCTGGTTTCTCCTTTGAAGTTGCATTAGAGAGATTGCTTGGGGGAATCACCGAATGGACAGTAAACAGCTTATTTCCTTGAGTATTCCTTGACTTTTCCACTGTTACATCTTACGGCAAACCACAATTGCTTCTTTTAGGATAAGTATATTTCCTAACCACGTAAATACCATATTCTTCTGTTTATAGCCCATGAACCTTGCCAAACTTAGATATTGAAAATGTGAATGCCTCCAAGGCCCAGCCTCTGTAAGCTATGTGCATGCATATGGTTTAATCTGCACAACATTCTTATGAGATAATTAATCTTTCTAGGCTCTGTTATTTATTTATTTATTGCCTGTGAGAAGACAAACTTAGGCAAGTTAAATATCTCATCCAAGTGTTAAGCAGGTAGATGTGTATGACACTGAAAGCCAGGCTCTAACCACTGTGACACTCTCTTGGAATCACAGAGAATTCTAGTATCCAGGAGTCATAGATACAATTCGTTTTTCCAACATTTGTTCAAGTCTATTCTGATTATAGACTTGAAAATTTGACAAAGAGGAACCCCTGGCTTATCCAAATTAAGGAGTGAGGTACCACATGATTTCTTACAAATTGATAATAAAGTCCTGAGTCAGTTCAGGTGATTTCCTTGCTTAATCTGTTTCTAATACATATTTAAACCAGAAGTTAGAATGGGTGCAGTTTCTGCACTTCTTACAGCTGTACAAATATACTTTGAAAATATAATCAGAGAGAAAAGGTGGGGATGTGTGGACCTGGGAGCCAGGGCAGGGGGGAGAGGGGGACGGAAAGGGGCGGGTCCCACCATCTGTTTTTTTCTTCTCCTCTCTCATTCCTCCTCTGGGATGAAAGAGTGGGAAGTGCTGATGTGAATAATAACTATCAATTGGTAACATATCCTTGTATGCAATCCAGAGAATAAGCTAACATAGACTATTTCAAATTAATAAAGACCAACTCACAGCCGCTGCACCATTAAAGAGGGCAAGCAGAGATATGTTTTTAGTATTTTTAATATATTTTAAGTTTTTATTTTTTTTAAAAAGCACTTTACAAAAACTGGTAATAAGAAATTTTAGCAGCTTGATTCCTGTCAGTAATATTTGAATCTTTAGATTTGAGATAATAGTAATGCTTTAATCCTCCTCTGCAGCCAGTTGGCCAGAGAAACATTCTTATTAAATGGGTGATCTTTTGCCAAGATATTTTGTTGTAAAGTTGTGTTGAAGAATTTTAACAGAGTGGGGAAAGTGGTATATTATTGATTATAGAATTTACAAGACACAGAACTGCAGTTATGTTTCTTTGACTCCTACTAAACAGTTTCTCAAGATAATAAGAATTAGACATACAGACTCAAGAAGGTAAACTCTTCAGATTTTATAGGCTGTAGCTCTAGAGATTGAAGAGTGATTTAGGTGAGTCACTTGATATATCTTTGTTGACAATCCACAACCACTTATGCCAATGTAAGTATAGCTCTATGTCACCCAAAGAAAATATTTTGAATTTTATAGTCAGAGATTTATGGGTATATTTGTGTCTGAGTTGTTTTCTGAGCATAATACATCGGCATATCATGTGTTTGCACACATATTAAGTTGACGTACAGTGCATTCCTGGCTGCAGAGCCCATACATATTTTATGTGAAATGATCGCATCACTAGAGAGTCTTCACTCTTTTCACCTTCTATTTATAACTTGTTATTAACAAGAAAAAATTGAATTTCTCTTTTCGTGGCCCTAATTTATATTACATGTTTAAAATCAAAAGCAACCATCCTACTTTTTAAAATGAAAAAAGAATAAACTGGAGAATGTACAATTTTCATCCACAGAGATCAAAAAAGGTTCTGCTTGTTATTAACCCTAATGACTTTCAGGGAGGAAGCGGCACTCTAGCGGGGGAATTAGTATTTTAAAAGTCTCTATTTAGGGGAAAAATTATAGAGAACATATATCCTACATTTTAGTCCTTAGATCCCAGGGTAAATAATGATTCCAACATTTGAAGAATTTTATATGGTCTTTTTTCATTATTCTTTATGGCCAGCTTTATAAGTGGGTTTCTGATTGTATGATTCTTGGCAGAGTTGTGTTAACTTAATGAAACATTATTCAACTCACTCTTTGTTTTCGTTGGCTCAGAGGCCACAGTTTAAGGGGTCTTTTTTCAGAAGTGAAAAGTGCTTTAAGATGGTCTGAAGTGTGTGGATAGGATCTCTGTTGAGCCATCAATTACATACAGATGAGGAGCTTCCTGGAGGAAGTGAGAAGTGTACTAATGAAGGTGTAGGTGCCCTCAGGGAGCACTCACACTGACAGTTTATCAGTGGCAATTTTATATAAGGGATTGGGGAAAAGAAAATGAGGGGAATATAGAGTTGTGAAGGCAGTGTCTTGAGTAACTTCTGAAGATTTTGCTAACCTAGGTGGTGTCTTTTCCTTGTAGTGGTATTGGTCTTGTTTTGCTGGAGGTTTTTCAGTAGCTAGTCTGTGATTGTACCTGTGTGATTTTACATCAGATAGTCTCTGTATTCATGATTAATTTCTACCTGACAGCTATTCCTATGAATCTTGCAGATGAGGGAAGGGAATTCTTTCAATGACTGGACCAGGTCCCCTGCTTTTCTTAGGTTAAGATAATTGGTCTTTTCTTTAACATTTCTTTTTCCTTAACAGCTTTGTTAACTCCTATAGACACCTGTTTTCTACATTGGTGGCCTACAGAAACTTAAGTATGTGAAAATTACATTGTTTTAGTTACATATGGAAGGAAATACGGGGGAAAAAGAATACTCTTCACAGTCAGAAATGACCATTGGCAGGATATCAAGCCTCCTCTGCCCCCTCTTTCTTATTCTTCCTTTTTTCATCCCAGCCCACAGCATTCATGACTTCAAGTTCATGCAGCCTGGCTCTCAAGCTAGCATTTGACTTAAACCAGTCAATTCAGTTCTAATAGTAAGTATCCAGAGGGATAGGAACCTCACAGTCTCTTTTATCTCACAGTCTCTTTGATAATCTTTAGAGCCAAGAATTTTTTCCTTATGCCGAAATCTTGGGTTTTTTTTTTCTTTTTTTTTTCTTTTAATTAAACTAATTTTCTCTCTCTCTTTTACTCTCTGATGATGGAGAACAGCTGAGCATCATCTAGATCCCACCCCCTTCATCTTCTCCAAATAACTTATCCCAGCTCTTCCAAACATTACTTATGGATACTATTTTTCATTTCTTTTACCCATTAGGGACCTCTTTTTCTTACATACTTCCCCTTGAACTGTGAACTTTGTTCCTGTATAAATGGATTTTAGTCACTTTTAATAGCCTAGAGTCATGGAAGAAAAGGAAGTTTTCTAAGTGCAGATAAAATGACCAATATTAGTGTACTTTTCCCTTCTTTTCTCATGCTATGAGAGAAATATTTCATAATATAAGGATTGGAAAGAGAGTATGATCTCATAATAAAAGCAAACTCCCTCTCAAATAAAACCAGAATTAAAGGTATTCCCCTAGTTACTCATTTAAGCTAGCCAAGTTTCTATTTGATTTTTTAGTTCATAATTAGTATATAGGAACAATGCACCTATTCTTTAAAAAGTACATTTTTTCATTGATGCCAGATTATCTATTCTTTCCTTTTTAAAGTGACAGGGTATAACCATTTCTCAGTTAACCACCTCAGTGCCTTATCTAACTCCCTTTTTATTGTGTACTGGAGTTACCTTTTATGTGTCAAAGTATAAAGTACTTAGTCGTGATACCCATGAGTGAAGGAAACATTTACCCTTGACCTGTACCAACATTTTAATATTCTTCTTGCCTGCTTCTTGCTATTCCTCATTTTGTAAGCGGATTGCTATATTTCTTTGTAGATGTTTCAAGAACCTAATGCAGTGTAGAAGATCACAGGTGTTGTGTAGTATAAAAGAAATAGCTTCTACTATTTTCCCTCATGCAAGCAGCTTATTGTGTTATTACTCTCCATAATGTTGAGAGAGGAATTTGTATTGGTTCTGTGGTAAGAACAGGTTAGGTGGTGAAGGGCTAGTACCTATAGGATATGCTTTTCCTATTAAATATCCTTATTTCTGGTTCGAGTTTCTCTTTTAATTTTAAAGGGTATTTTTTTATGGATATCCAGAGATAATAGTGTAGCTGATAAATACAGAGATAATAGTGTAGTGGTGATAAATTGAGTGCCTATAGAATGGATTCCCATAGCTGTATCTTCGGTGTGCAAATGGTCTTCGTAGTTACCTGTGGAGCGTCAGTGCCCTGTTCAGGGAAAACTGAAATATCTGTGAACCATTTGCGGACATGGCAATGAAACTGCAGTCTGTCCAGTTCCATAATATCAGATGAGCATCACTTGAAGCCTGTGGTATCAGCCTGATCATATCTCGTTGGAGCATGTTGTCCCTGATGGACATTGCTAGCATAGTTATCGTCTGAGCCACCATTCCCTTTGTTTTATTTTGCTTCCTTTTCTGCAAACCTCTTCTATAAAAAGAGGGCATTATTGGGCTGATACAGTAAACATTTCAATTATATTAGCTCTATCTTATTCATAGATGATATTGTAAATATTATCAAGTATCAATATGTATAGTATTTAGACAGTTTCTCCCCTGAAATGTTCTTAGGGGAAAATGGCTATTTCCTTTATTTTATTGCTAGTATTTCTGTATTTAATTGCTGGCCTTTCTTGGCATCTCATACACTTTGAATAATGTCTTTTATTGCAATGAGGGACGTTGTTTGTTTATTTTTTTATAATTTACTGCTAAATTGGTTTCCATATAACACCCAGTACCCATCACCCACTCTCCCCTCTCCCATACCCCGCATCAACCCTTAGTCTGTTCTTAGTATTTAAGAGTCTCTTATGTTTTGTCTCCCTCTCTCTCTCTGGCCCTCTTCCCCTCCCCCATGGTTTCCTGCTAAGTCTCTCAAAATCTACCTATGCGTGAAAACGTATATATAGTATCTTGTCTTTCTCTGACTTTTTTCTTTTTTTTAAAAAATTCTTAACATTTTTATTTTATTTTTGAGAGACATAGACACAGAGTGTGAGCAAGGGAAGAGCAGAGAGAGGGAGATACAGAATCTGAAGCAGGCTCCAGGCTCTGAGCCGCCAGCACAGAGCTTGATCTCACAGAGATCACTACCTGAGCTGAAATCGGCCGCTTAACTGACTGAGCCACTCATGCGCCCCTGACTTATTTCACTTAGCATAATACCCTCCAGTTCCATCCACATTGCTACAAATGGCCAGATTTCATTCTTTCTCATTGCCACATAGTATTCCATTGTATGTATAAACCACATCTTTATCCATTCCTCAGTTGATGGATACTTGGTCTTTTTCCATGATTTGGCTATTGTTGAAAGTGCTGCTATAAACATTGAGGTACACGTGCCCCTTTGCATCAGCACTCCTGTATCTCTTGGGTAAATTCGTAGCAGTGCTATTGCTGAATCATAGGGTAGTTCTATTTCCATTTTTTTTTAAGGAACCTCCACACTGTTTTCCAGAGTGGCTATACCAGTTTGCATGAGGGACGTTGTTTAAATCCAGATATCTATACCCATCTTGGAATAAGGAATGCTTTCAGAGAGGTTAGTTCTCCTCAGTCTGGATCCAAAAATAATTAAGGAATTACCTTTTCTCTGAAAGAAATGGAGTCAAATAGATGTGATTTTGGGGTCAGATAGATTTGCCTGGTCCTCATTAAGTCATTTTAAACAGTTTTTGGCATGTATTTTGTTGCCATGTATATCTGGAACACCTGATATGAACAATTTCAAATGTAAGTATGATACCTAAAACCAAGTGTAAGCTTTATTTTAATTATTTGCCATGTGGGGATACTTTTGAATTATTTACTTACCAATCTTTCAGAACAAATTTTAGTTATCACTGGTAGGTTTTCGTACACTTGGTTTTCCTCACATAGAATAATATTTTTGTATCCTTGTTCCTGGAAAAAACACATTTTTAAAAAGCTTTATCATCTCAAAGTCAGGTGTTGGGTTTTATTTGCTGCTTTCTCCCTGCATTTTCTACAGTGCTTGTCATGAAGGTGTTCGGTAAAAGTTTTGTGACCAAATGAATGATTCATAAATAAGCTTCCTCTAAGACTTGGTTCTGTTTTGAAATGTGATTGAATCCTAACCATGTGTCACTGTGTCATCCCTAACATACTCTATGCTCTTCAATTTAAATTTTTTATTTATAAAAATTGTGTTAAGCCTCTAGTGTATAGCAGGATTATTTTTACAGAGAACTGTTTTGATTTGAGAGCATCTAGTTTGATCAGAAAATCGAAAGGGAGTAGTTGGAGGGAGAACTGATAGCAATGGAGTGGTTCAACAGCTTCTCTTCTTCCTGCCTGACTTAGACCTTCCACACCAGCTACCTCCGATAGCCTGTTACTTAGTGTGTGGCTTAGCGGGATACAGCAGTAAATACCTCTGTCGCAGTGACTACATTGTGCACAGATCCTGGTCTGTGTTGTGGTTCTGGCCTCCTATAGCTCCTGCCATTTTAAGTAAGCATTGTGATTTCTAATTTTGACTTTTAAATTGTCTTTATTTTTATTCCACTCTGCAAAACCTCCAAACTGTGACTTTCCTTTTAAATAAGGCAACAAGTAAGGATGGCAGGAGGAAGTTTATCTACAGTGAGTGGCGGGTCATGTGACTCTCCACTGACCTGCAGAGGATATTTTGTGGTTTGGTTTTCATATTTTCCCTAATTGACTTTAGGATAATTACAAACAGTTTCATAAGATAAAAAAAATCACTTCTTGTGTATGCTTTTCCATAATAATAAACTATCCTTTGCTGACTTCCCCTTCCTTGAATTCTTATTAAAAGCAGTAATTGAAAGTTGACCTTAAAAATAGTTACTTTAGATAAATTTAATGAAAATCAAGTTTCACAGTTCAGTTTAATGAACATTTATAGATTAACTGCTCTGTGCCTGTCTTTGCACATAAGTAAGTCCCTGATTTGTTGAACCTGTGGGTGGTGAGGCAGACAGAACCACCAGTTGCTATGAACTCATATACTAAGTTCCAAGGGAATGTGGGGGGAGGAGGAGTAAGTCTACCTTGGAGACTGGCACAGTCAAGAAGGCTTTGGGGGAAGCTGTTCGAGTTTGGTCTGCCAAGATGAATTTGCTAGGCAAAGAGATGGAGAAGTGGATTCAGGTGAGGAATTAGAGCAAGCACTGTAAATACAGCAAGTCACTGTGTTCAGGAAATACCACAGGGTCTCAGTTGGCTGGATCAGAGACAATGGGAGTAGGGGAGGCAGACAAGATGTATACCTTCTCTCTGTCACTCAACTTTAAAAATAGGAGTTCTAATCCATATTTTCCAGTTTAATTTTATTTTCAAGTTGAATGGTGAGAGAGGAGGACAGTGTGGAGACTCTAGAGTCAGAAATCCAATCTTGCCGGCCAGTCACCATCTGCTCTAACCTTCAAGACTATCTCATGACAACCTGTAATCCTCCCTTTCTCTTTGCCGCTGAGCCTTCTAAGTAGAACATTTTGAATGAGGGGCTTGGGAATCTGAGTGTGAGTGAGAGTGGAAGTAGTTGAGCAAGGAAGACTGATAATCTCATTACCTGTTTGAATTTAAAGTGAGCAGATGAGCATTTAACTATGTCTCTGGCTTTGCCTAGTTTTGGCAGCTAAGCTAAATGTAGACAGAAATAATACTTCTGTATGTTTAAAAAAAAATGTTTTCTTGTCTTTGGTTTTTCCACCTATGGAAAGGGCAGGTAGTCTTACAGGATTTTGAGGTACAAATCTTGGCATTCGTTTTGTGATCATGCCAGTGAAGTTAGGGGGAAAAAATCCACATTCATTTTTGAATACCAAGAAGATATCACTTTCTAAGCTGCACGTCAGTGTTTGATATTTATTGGATAAAACATCTGTCCTAAGTCTTCAGTTTCCTGGTTTCTATTATAATTTCACATCACGGGATTTCCCCTGGTCCTTCCTTTAACATTGGTTTTTCTTTGGCTTGTATTTCACAGGCCAGACTCAGTCCCCTATATAAATATTCAGGCGACTGTTTAAAATGAGCCCTATATTACGTATTTGTCACATCTGTTATTAAAAAGCTGTAAGAATTAAATAAAAGTGAAAAACATGTGTTTTGTCAGAATATGAATCTGCATGAATCTTCACAGTCCAGCTACTTTCGATTCAGTCACCCTCACCAGATACATGGCAGAAGAATGAATAAAACCATCCTGTGTGTGTGCGAAGGGTCCTTTTTTGTCAGTGCACACATATACACACACAGCACACACATGCACGTACACACCGCACATGCAGATACACTGTTTGGAGCTTATGGAAGCGCTACATTGTGCATTTTAGTCTTTCCTCATTTTATTCTTGATTTCCCCCCTTAAAAATAAGGTATTTGTTGTTTTTTTTTTAACCCAAAGGAACACTCACATGTAGATTTTTTTTCTATTTTATTTACCTTTTTAATTTTTTTTTAATATTTATTAAGTTTTGAGAGACAGAAACAGTGTGAGCAGGGGAGGGGCAGAGAGAGAGAGAGGGAGACACAGAATCTGGAGCAGGCTCCAGACGTGAGGGCAGTGCCCGATGGGGCTCAAACTCACAGACTGTGAGACAGTGACCTGAGCTAAAGTCGATGCTTAACCGACTGAGCCACCCAGGCACCCCTCTGTTGTATTTACTTTTTAAAAGATTCTATAATTATTTTACTAGAAATAAATAATTAGGGAAAAAATGGTTTTGTCCTGGGAAATAGGAGCAAGTTCCAGAAGAGGGGATCAGGGAAGAAATAAACTGTCGGAAGGAATCCTCATGATGCTTCTCTTGAGTGTAGGGTGGACTGCAAGATAAAGCAAAATAGACTTGAGTGGAAGGAAAATGAGTCATTTTGAGAAAAAACTTCATAGGATTCCTTGATGCTGTTTCCTTTTATTCTCTTGCCTACTGTCTGAAATTCTGGTCCTAAATTGAACAGAATCTTCCTTTTGGAAGCGGTAAGTGTATGTGAATCACTGTTAACAAAGTGCAGTAGTGAATTTAAATCCAATGATGCAAAACATTTTCTGATACTGAAATAGGTATCATGATATTCAGTGACTTCCTAGGTCAGAGAGAAATAGAGCGAGTTGTAAGATACCTGTTATCCTCAGAAAGGAGAGGTGACTGTGTACTGCTGATTGCAGCAGTCAAGAGAACACAAGCGGAGTATCAGGCTTCAATTACATATGTACTAATTAGGTATTTGTCATTTTAAAAAAATTAAATATTTTTGAGGGAGGGGCATAGAGAGAGGGAGAAAGAGAATTCCAAGCAGGCTACACGCTCAGTGTAGAGTCCCATGTGGGGCTTGATCCCATGACGGAGAGATCATGACCTGAGCTGAAATCAAGAGTTGGACACTTAATCAACTGAGCCACCCAGGTGCCCCAGCATTTGTCATGTTTTGATCCTGCCTTATTGGAGTTTACCTTTGAAAGACTTAGGAATAAAAGTACTTCCTAATTAGCAAATCAGTAAATTTGTTTAGATGCTCAATATGCAGAAGCATTCTCCTGTTTTCCATAAATTCCCTAAAATCCATGGACTGCATTTTGTTCTCCTTTGTAACTAATTAGTAAGTTTCCATTTGTCTTGGTGGAAATACTATTCTAAGAATGTGAAGTAATAAAACACATTTTTTTCTTATTGTAATTTATTTTTTCAGAGTAATCCGTTAGTTAGCATATAGTGCAACAAAGATTTCAAGAGTAGATTCCTTAATGTCCCTTATCCATTTAGCCTATTTCTCCTCCCACAACCCCTCCCGTAACCCTCTGTTTATTTTCCATATTTAAGAGTTTCTTATGTTTCACCCCTCCCTGTTTTTATATTATTTTAGCTTCCCTTCCCTTATGTTCATCTGTTTTGTATCTTAAAGTCCTCATATGAGTGAAGCCATATGATATTTGTCTTTCTCCGACTGACTAATTTTGCTTAGCATAATACCTGCTAGTTCCATTCACGTAGGAGCAAATGGCAAGATTTCATTCTTTTTGATTGCCAAGTAATAATCCATTGTATATGTATGTAAACCACATCTTCTTTATCCATTCACCCATCGATGGACATTTGGGCTCTTTCCATACTTTGGCTATTGTCAATAGCGCTTCTATAAACACTGGAGTGCGTGTGCCCATTCGAAACAGCACACCTGCTTCCCTTGGATAAATACCTAGTAGTACAATTGCTAGGTCGTAGAGTAGTTCTGTTTTTAATTTTTTGAGGACCCTCCATACTGTTTTCCAGAGTGGCTGCACCAGTTTGCATTCCCACCAGCAGTGCAAAAGAGATCCTGTTTTTCTGCATCCTCACCAACATCTGCTGTTGCCTGAGTTGTTAATGTTAGCCATTCTGACAGGTGTGAGGTGCTATCTCTTGTGGGTTTGATTTGTATTTCCCTGATGGTGAGTGATGTTGAGCATTTTTTCATAGTCAGTGCACCATCTGGATGTCTTCTTTGGAGAAGTGTCTATTCATGTCTTTTGCTTATTTCTTCACTGGGTTATTTGTTTTCTGGGTGTTGAGTTTGATAAGTTCTCTATAAATTTTGGATTCTAACCCTTTATCCGATATGTCATTTACAAATATCTTCTCCCATTCTGCCAGTTGCCTTTTAATTTTGCTGATTGTTTGCTTCACTGCGCAGAAGCTTTTTATTTTGATGAGGTCCCAGTACTTCATTTTTGCTTTGGTTTCCCTTGCCTCTGGAGATGTATTGAGTAAGTAGGTGCTGTAGCTGAGGTCAAAGAGGTTTTTGCCTGCTTTCTCCTTGAGAATTTTGATGGCTTTCTGTCTTACATTTAGGTCTTTCATCCATTTTGAATTTATTTTTGGGTGTGGTGGAAGAAAGTGGTCCAGGTTCGTTTTTATGCATGCTGCTGTCCAGTTTTCCCAGCACCACGTGCTGAAGAGACTGTCTTTATTCCACTGGATATTCTTTCCTACTTTGTCAAAGATCAGTTGGCCATACATTTGCGGGTCCACTTCTGGATTCTCTGTTCTGTTCCATTGATCTGAGTGTCTGTTTTTGTGCCAGTGCCATACTTTCTTGATTACAGCTTTGTAACACATCTTGAAGTATGAGATTGTGATGTCTCCAGCTTTGGTTTTGTTTTTCAAGATTGCTTTGGCTATTCGGGGTCTTTTCTGGTTCCATACACATTTTAGGATTGTTTGCTCTAGCTCTGTGAAGAATGCTGGTGTTATTTTGATAGGGATTGCATTGAATACGTAGATTGCTTTGGGTTTGCTTATGGCTTGGCTTCTACTGCAACATTGAGGCTGGTGCAGTTGGCATCATTTGTCCTGTCTGCCAGGTTCTTCTCAGTTCCCTGGTTTGTTACACTTCAAAGAGACTTCGAACATTGAAAAGACCATCTGTATAGTCACTATAAAAGTCAATTTATCTTTGGAATGTAAACTGATGATTAATTTCTAATATTTCTTGGTGAGTAAGACTTGGCACAGTGTTACAGTGTATTCTAAGTGATCATTTCATGGAGAAAAGCCTAGGAGCCATAGTTCATGTACGCAGTGCTATAAAGTGTTTCTTAGCTACAACGTTTAGAGTGTTTTAAGGAAAAATGTCATATAGTATCAAATAGAAAAGAGTCACCTGATCTTTAATTCAGGGACTTCTCTGACTCCACCAATGGGCAAATTGTTTTGCGTCTTCAACCCTAGTATTCCCTGGACCAATCGCTCTCATGTTTTTTCATGTCAGTGGCTAAATGACTTGATCTCCTTGCCCTTATTAACTTCCTGTTACAGTAGTTTCAGCAAGATACAACTAAATTAAACTTCTTTAGACACTGAATTTTCTGCATCAGTTGTGGGCTTCGAGGCTGAGTATTTTTAGTGGGAAATTATGGGTCTGGCGCTGGCTTCCAGCTCTGCTATTTTGTCGACTGTGTTACTGTGGATAAGTTGTTGAGCTTTTCTGAGCTCTAGTTTTCTCTCTTCAAAACAGAGACAATGCCTTTCCATCTTGTAAGGAAGCAGTAAGGAAGTGGCAAGGGTGAAATGAGATCACATATGTAAAGTGCTTGGCATTAATAACTAACAATTCTTTTATCATCCCAAACTTGATCATTTTGTTTAGTAATCAGTAACTTGATTAATTTCTGATTTAAAACAAAACTTGACTAATCCTTTTTTTTCCCCAACATTCTCTTTCATGAACCTCATCTTTTATTTCTAGGCAACATGTGCCTGAGTCTATCTAAAGCAGCTCGAGTGTTCTCAACACTGTGCACGTGCATATGCTTCCATTTTTGACTAGAATAATTTTTACTCCTCCACCTGCCTCTAGAGCTCAGGTCAGAATCCTCTCAAGTTACTGTTCCTTGGAAAATTTTCTTGGATTAGTGTTAACCCTGGTGCCCTTAAAAGTCATATTTTGAGCTTTTCCAATATGTTCTCGAGTTATTTTTTTCCATCTAACTTCCTCTTGCCTCCTGCCTTTGACATATGCCTCCATTCTGCCACTAATCACAGTGCTTCCTTACTTTGATTTTCCAAATAACTCCTTCCCCTCTTTTGTGTACGGAAAAGGGCCAGCTCCGTGCTGCTGCTGAAGTTATCCAGCAGTAAACCTCGTCTCTCAGGTGGAAGGTTTGAGGACTGAAGAAGAGTTCTAGCTATAACCCAGGTGTCATAGAGGAGAAAGTGAATGTGGTCCTTTGTCACCCGTGTCAGCCAGACACTGACTCTTCTGCAGTCTTTTAGAAGAACATGTCCTCCATACCATAGGTGACAGGAAAGCTCAACTCTGGTAGAAGGGGGGCAATGATGTGGCAATCTGCAGAGGGCACGGTTTCCTTGAAAACAGTTGTCTTAAATTGACATCCAGCATCTCAGATTTTATTTTTCCTTCTCCATGGTAAATGTCTTGGCCCCTGGGAGAAGATAAACATGTCAAAATAAGCCATAGAATCTGTGGAAGGAGGGCTGTTAAATTGAGAACAACATGGAGGTTGGTAGATTTGAAACAGTTTCATTAATTTACATCATTTCTTCAAAATACTATGCATTGCCCAAGTCTTGAGGCACATATATGCTCTTTGTCTTATGTCCACACGACAGCCCCATGACATAGAAATTATCATCATTTAGTGGGTAAGGAAACGGAGGTGTAGAGAGGTTACATGGGACTGTGGCCATGCAGTTATTAACCAATCTCTTCTCTCAGATCTAGATACACTTCTTTTTACTGTGCTATTTGGCTTTATTTTAGGTATCCACTCTCAATTGGAGAGACGCTTCAAGTGAGTTAATTACAGTCGGTATAAAAAAAGGAATTCAAATTAGTAATATCATTATCTCTCTGTGTTTCTAGTTTGTGCGAAGCAGGTAACTGATGAAGCATCTTCCACTCGAGATTCAAGCCTTGCTAACACAGCAGTGCAGAGCAAGTTAGTGTCTTCCTTTCAACAACACACCAAAAAGGCTCTTAAACAGGTAAGAGAACTGGCATTTGTTCTTTGATCTACCTACTTAAAGTGTTGTTATGTGGAGAAAGCGAAATAAATAAGAAATAGTAAGTAGCGATCAAAACCAACAGACATGTCCTAAATTCAATCACTTCCATAATATTCATATTCTAATTTTACTCTTTGCTGAAAACTCGGAGAGGCTTGGCTGAGAAACTTTGATGTAAAACAGAAGAGGGAAAATGTGCTTGGACCCATAAAAACTTATATTAAGATTTTCTTGTGTGAGATTTATAGTAAACAGATTGGGTTCATAAATGCACTGCATGTTTTGAGAATAATGCCCCTGTGGTCTCATGTTTAACTGATAGCTGATGTAAAAAATAAACAGATAGTTTTTTTTTTTCTTGTTACTGAGATGCATTAAGTTACAAATAAGAAATACAGTAATTGTGGCTTACATTGAGCAAGAATGTCCATCAGTGAGCATTTGGTTAAGTTTGCAATGTCATCCCGATACTACAAGAGCAGTTGTGAATTCCGCATCCTTGCCCTGTCATGGTGATGTGAGGGAATGGTTGTTAAGAGTGGCCTCTAGGCTCTGAAATACCCTGGCTTGGATTCTTGCAACTCTGGGCAAGACACTTGTTTCCTTGGACTCTCGGATTTCTTCTCTAGAAAATGTGGAAAATAATAGTACCTTCCACACAGGACTGATCTGAGGATTCAGGTGAGAAGTTGAAAGCACATGGCACAATGAGTCACCCATTAGAGTCACTCAGTAAATGTTAGCTGTTGCCGCTGCACTGGCAAAGTCCGAATTGTGCGTGCAAGAGGAGAGGAGATGGTGTGGTTAGAGGGGGGCTTCGCACGATGGTGATACTCTCAGTAAGCGGGAAGCTTGTGGATGTGGCAGTTCGTGTGAAAAGTAATGGCTGTCCCTTGTTTAACTGCTTTCCTCTTACATATTTTATTTTGATTCTTTTTTTTTTCCTGAGAGAGTAAGAGAGAGAGAAGAGAGAGGGAGAGAGAGAGAGAGAGAGAGAGAGAGAGAGAGAGAGGGAATCTTAAGCAGGCTCCGTGCTCAGTGCAGAGCCCTACACAGGGTTCAATCCATGATCTTGGGATCACGACCTGAGCAGAAATCAAGAGTTGGATGCTTAACTGAGTCCCCCAGGGGCCCCTATTTGGATCTTTCTATGACAGCCCCCTCAATCTCTCCTGCTGCAGAACCTTACCAAGTCTAGGGATCGAAGTATCATTCTAGTGATATATTTATAACAAGGAAACAGAAACCATGTTTTTAAAATAAACTTTTTTCTTTTTTTAACTCTCACTAATCAGTAAAGCTTCTTACGTCATATCCAATCTCCTAGACTTTAGCATGTCTCCATCTACCTTCTCCTCTGCTTCAAACGGGACACTTAGGAAAGAAATTCAACATTTTTGTACTGAATTAAAATTTTCTTTTCTGTTCAGTACTAATTATCGAAATTGCAGTGTTTCCTTTCATTTGTATTGTATTTAAGGTAATTAGTGTTGCATCAAATAATCTTTGGTGAGCTTGCCATTTATGTCTTGTAAAATGTTTTAGAACAAATAACAAAATTGAATTCAGTGTTGAGGTCCCTTTTTAATTGATGAAATAAAGGATGGATGACAGTAGGGAAGTCTGGAAAAAGGCTCATTCAGGCGGCAAATAGGATGCAGATAATAAAACACTAACCAGAAGAGAACAAAGGATACAAAGCTGGATCCTGGTACTTGTAGCATTTAAGAAACTTAGATGCAATCATAAATGATAGTCATACTTTTGAAGGGCAGTGATTTAGAAACTATGTACACCATGAAACATTCCTGTGTGTGAATGTAAAGATAAAGATTCAAATCTATGCGTTGTCATGTCTCATTATTTTTTACTTTCTTCATTTAGGTTTCATATAATTGGAACGTGTTGTGCCATTACTAAAACATCTTACAACTTTGACTTAGTGTTTTTGTTTTGTTGTAGAGTACGTCACTTGGTTGCTTAGGATTTAAGCCTCCTTTTAAGAAACCTGTCCTGTAAGCTTCTTCATGTGCTGGAAGAGTGTTAATTTCTTAAAATTTCGCATCGTATTACCAAATAGCAAATTAGCTACAGTGAGAATATGGCACAATATGTAGAAGATATGCTAATATTTGATTAATAATCAAATTCATATTGGAAATGCATTTAGAGAAAGCTGTTCTTGCAGAATTTTGCCCAGATTCCCTGTAATTGCTGAGTTCCTTAAGACAGCATTTCAAAAATTGACTGAACATGAAGCATTTTAAACTGTAGCAGCCTCAGCAAATTTGCAGCTTTCTTTTCTTTTGGATAGTTGGATGGCTATGACCATGTAGAATTCTTTGTAAGTGTGTATATATGTATATACACACACGTATATGTGTGTTCTCGATTTGTGAATATATCTTTTGTGTGTATAGATGCATGTATAAATCATCATCTCATGAATGTAGGGCCAGCTGAATAACCCTAATAATAATTATATTAGGTGATATTTAGTTCTCTGAATGCTAGACATTATACTCTGCATTTTATATATACTATGTCATTGAATCCTCACAGAAATCCTTAATGTATGTCCTAGTATTCCCATTTTTCAGATGAGGAAAATAAGACCCAGAGACTTGAGGTAACTGGCCCACAGTTGTCCAGCAAGTAAGTTTTGGAGATGATATTTGAACCCAGAATCATAGTTTAGATTCTTCCCTCTTAACTAATACTGCCTTTTAGCATATGGTATGTAGTACGATAGATGAATTTTTGATATTATCCAAGGAAATTACATTCTTCAGTATTTGTATAGTGTAAGGAAAACAAGACAGCATAGTCATTAAGAATATTATTTTCAAACACAGACCGCTTGTGTTCAGTATCGGCACATATGAATGGTAGACACTCAACTATATCAAATATATAGCTCTTATTTTACCAGAAGTATATTCTGAGTCAGGAGGGCTCTAGTTAATATAACAGTATATTGGCCCGTGTAGAATCTTAGAAAGAAGTAGATGGGAAAAAAAGAAAATAAACAAAACCCAGTAGCTTATAAGACTAAATGTAATAAATAATAATAACAATAATAATAATAATTTAAAAGAAACCATGCAAACTAAGCCAGACATGATTTCTCAGATCTGAAGCCCTGACCCCTCCCCACCCCAACCCCATCTGAAGCCTGTAGCATAGAGAGTGGCTCTTGTACTTTGCAGCACTCCTGACTGCAGACTAATGATAAGCCGGATGGTATGGAGGCTAGAATGTCCCTTGTCTATTGATAATAGAATATTTTCATTGCTTCGAAATATTTGGGTCTGTTTTATTTTCTAATCGTCAAGATGTTAGTTAACATCATATGTTAGACACAATTGCATGAAGACTATATTGTCATTTCAGTGGATTTTCTTTTTTCTGAATAAGCCTATTCTAAATCAAATGTTCAGAAGCCTCTGGAGAGTAGCAGATTGCTAATTTTTATCTTCGTTCCCTGTTTCTTTCTGCCTTTGTTGTTGTTGTTGTTGTAATGATCTTTAAAAGTATGAAATGATTAGATTTTGAATTTTAAAGAAGGATTATTAGAAAAGATTAAATTTTTGAAGTTTTTAAACAGCAGAATCAAATGAAAGATTCAGGAAGCATGAGTCTGTTATGGGATGTAACATGGTAGAGAACAGAACCCTTCTATGTTGTTGCTGTTGTTTTATTTGACTTCATTATTTATTTAGGGTGGTAGAATTTCGTCAAGTGGCAGGTCTTTGCCGTCTTCATATCACAAAACAGATATAGTCTTGCTATTTTACTTTAGCTTTATATGTTTGACCACTACTGTGAAATTCTAAAGGTTGTGTCGCGTGATAGCAGTTTCTGGACATGGGCGTTGGCATTTAGCATACTAGCAACAGTGCAAGTTGGTGGTGCCTGACGCAGCCAGCTGTTTCCTATGTGTGTATTTCTAATTATTTTAGCAGGCACAGCATGTGATATTTTCAGATTTTTCAGTGAAGGGCTTATTGCATTCAGTGCATTCTTAAGTTACATTGTTAGTGTTGTTTCTCTATTAAAATAAAGCAGGCATTACTGGTTTATGCAAATTCCAAGTTAGCACAAAGCCTGTGATTTTAGGTTTTATTTTGTTTTTCACTAGAGTAAAAATGAGTACCATTCCATTTTTTTAGAGTTATCTTTCTGTTTACAAATGAAATGTTTATTTAAAGGTTTTTTTTTTGTTTTGTTTTGTTTTGTTTTTTTGGTCTCTTTTTACAAGAGAATATCACAATACATCTCTAGAGAAAAGCTTGCTCGGTCAGCATCTTTTGATTTCTTTCCTTTTGCTTAAAGCCAGAATTGTAATTGATGTATGATGGAATCTTTACTTTTCCCTGACTGGTTTAGCTCTGTTATGTTTGTTTCCTTTAAAAAGTAAGTTCATTTCCAAGTTGTGAAACCTGTATACATTTTTTTCATACTGAATAGTACCTGAAAGTATTAACCTTGGTTATTAGTAACATGTACTCTGTGTAGTTTGGGTGTGTTGGACATTATATATGTGGACGGCTGAAAGGTGCATTCCTTCAGAGTAGACTGCATTTACACTTGCCACCTTCTTAAGTTTTGACTGTGTGTATTCCTGGATTTGAAATTACAGGATTTAAAGTTGTTCAATAAGATATTCCATTAGCATTTCAAAGTATAGCTAAGACTTGAGTAGTTGGAAGTACCTCTGTGATACAATCTCCCTAAAATGAATCAAGACTCATACATTAAGACATTATATAATGTCAGTGTCAAAATAAAGCCATGTTATAGATTGATCAACAGGGCCACCTCTAGCTAATTGAGACCTTTGGTGTGGAGTAGAAAAAGCCACCTTTCATAATTTGTCACAACAAAATAAAATCTCCCTTATAGGCTACCCTTGTGAAGAACAAACCTCCCACCGCCATCTAAAGTGACTCTCCTAGGCTTATTTTCTTAATCTATTTTGTGGCTTTATATTGTCCAAGCTGTGGGATATCCAAATTTAGATAATGATAACTTAAGTCACATTTAACTTCTATTATATTTGTAACAGAATATAAAACAAGAATTTTCTTGTTCTTCTGGAATTTTAGCTAAAGCTCAAAGCTGAGGACAATGGGATACAAGCATACCTGTTGTAAAGAGAGATGCCAGACATAGCCTCACAGGACTTAGTGAAGGAAGCCTAGATGGCCCTTAGTGATGTATCAATAGCTGATATAAAAAATAGCTCAAGATTTATTTGGAGGAACATTAGTTAAGGAGATTTATTAAAGTGTGATGAGCTCTGCTACATCTTTTCTCTTGGTGAAAGCAGGCACAGTCTAAGTGAGAGAAAGACTCAGAGAAAAACATTCCTTAAAGATGGAATTTTATGTATATGATTCTCATTTATATTATATATATATTTTAAATTTTTATTTATATTCACATACATATATAAATATGTATGTGTGTATGCATGTATGTATATATATATAGTTATAACTAGATAAAAGATACATAGGTGACATTATCTTTATAACTAGATAATGTATGCCATGCAAATCTAGCATTTGGCCTTCTGCCTTCCCAAAGACTGTAATTCTGTGACTATGGTAATACTGAGTGAGACAACTTTGGCCTGTTATTCACCTCATTTTCAACTCCCAATCCTGGGAAGCCCAGAAGAAGAGGCAGAAAATGGGGGAAAAGTAAAATCAGGAATCTATTTACTAATGAAGTTTTTGACCTGAAGCATTGGTTGTGATCTGGGGAGAACATAAAAAAGGCTTTATATCCAACCTCATGTTTTTAAGCCCCAAAATGAGACTGTGTAAATACTTGAAGATGACCCAAGAAGCTGCGTGTTGTATATAAAGTACTGTCCAGAAATAGAGAAGAGAAATTGGTCAGAACACATGTGAAGGCAACATTAGGAGAATAAAGTTATTTCTTGATTGTTCCATGCGACTCTCTGCCTTTGGAATAAACCAGTAATATATTTTACAGAGAAATAGATGAGAGCCTTTTTATTTTTATCAAAATTATTTTATGAGTTTTTTTAAATTCGTACTTAGTAAAATAAGTATAAATAAAATGCTGAGCTCCTAGTATAGCCCATATAACCTAGGCGCTGAGGATATGTCAGTGAACAGAAAAAGATGAAAATCCTTGTCCTTTACAGAGTCTATATTCTAGGTTGGATAAGAGAAGAGAAAATGACATTACTCGGTATAATATATTTTCTATATTTTTCCGCATGGGGGGAAAAATAAGGCAGAGTGGGTGGTGGGGATAGATAATATGGTGGGAATGCAGCATAAGAGTTTATGATCTCAATATTTGTGTCCCCCACATTTCATAAATTGAAATCCTAAGGCTGAATTTGATGGTTTTTGGAGATGAGGTCTTTGGGACTACTTAGGCCATGAGGGTCATGCCTTCCTTTTCTTACAAAAGAGACCCTACGAGAGCTCCCTAGCCCCCCGTCTGCCTTGTGGAGATACAAAGATACATAATCCAGAGGAGGGGCCCTCACAGGATCACACTGGCACTCTGGTCTCAGGCCTCCAGCCTCCAGACTGTGTAGAATGGATTTCTGTTGTTTATAGGTTACCCGGTCTGTGTTACCTTGTTCTAGCAGCCCAGATGGCCAAAGGCAATGAATAGAGACTCAAGTATATGAGGAAATGAGCCATTCAGATGGTTGAGGGAAGAGCGTGCATGCATAGAAAAGAATTGTGCAGAGGCTCTGAGGCAGAAGCGTTCCTGGAGTGTTTAAGGACCCTTCCCTAAAATGCTCAAAGTGCTCAGAGCTGTTGGGAAGCTTGTCTAAGGTGTGGGGTGCAACGTACTACATGCAGTGGAGCCTTATAAATGTATGCTGAGGATGCGCGTAAAGACAGAGTGCACTTATTTCTTGGAAGACACCCTGTGCTTTCTTTTGCGAGGCCTCTTTCATATCTCTGGTGCACGAGTGCCAGTGTGGTCACTGTAGGCTGTGGGAAGAGACTGGGGTTGTACAGCCACCTTTGCTTTGACCATAAATCCCCTGTTGCTAATAAACCCTTGGCAATCATTTCGGGGAATTCTTTTCCATTTCTGTAATCTTCCTAGTCTTTCTTTCCAGCTACCCTGGCTATTTATTCCTTGAACCGCCAAAGAATTTTCCTGATAGGGGTCTCAATACTGGTTTTTAAACCAATTGGAGATTCTGCCATCGTCACATGACCAATTCTTGTCATTAGGATTTCCTCTCCACTGTCACCTGCCGAGAGGTTTTCCTTCCCACCCCAGTGACTGTCCCTCATCATCCTGGCATAATTTTCTCAGTACTTGTATGTGCGTAAAACTACTATGTTTATTTTCTGTGATTCCGTGTCAGTCTTTTGGTAAAATGTGAAATAATTAAAACAATTTTTTTTTGTTTTATTCATTGCTATGGATCAGCAGTGCATATACTGTACTGCAATAGTAGTCCTCAAAAAATACATTCATAACAGAATGGGTAAATTATATAGATATAATAAGTAATATTTATCGAATATTTACTACGTGCTACAAATAGTGTTAATTCTGTGATTTCCTAGTTAATGCATCTTACCAATACTACTGTCGCTATTTTATACGGACATTTTACCCAAGTAATTTACCCAGTATTACTCAGCTGGTTAGTTAATTCTTTCTCTGCCTCTGCAACCTCGCCCTCACCCAGTGCACCACAGTCATTCAGATGGCTCTGCACCGGTCCCTGTTCCTCTACAGGTCCTCGCATAAGCCCTCTGCTGGGCAGTGGTTAGACTCTTTTATCTGGGGGAGGAGCATTGGGATCAGTGTGTAGTAGGTCTCAAAGATTGGTGCCCTCAGCCTGAGTTTAGCTTAGTCATCTTTGTTTTGTCTGGTACATTGTTTAAAAACAGGAAAACTCACCAAAAAAATCTAGTTGTGTTGCATCTGTTGAGTACTTACTGCCTCTTCCAATGGGATATGTGTTTTCCCACTCACTTCTGCCTCCCCCTTGTCTTTGTCTCACCCCAGCTGATGTGCTGCAGAAAGGCACTGCATGTTTTTCAAGGGGATTGTGAGGGGACATGCAGCATATGTTTGAGTGGTCAAAGTGCACATCATTGCAGAAATAGAGTTACTTAACCAAACAACCCACAAACAACTAGCTTCATTCCTTGCAGGACAAACACCCTATAATAAGAGAACAGGGACCACTGTTAATACAAGAACCACTGTACAACCTGCCTCATGGACATGATAAGTGCCAGAGTTGTCTCGTTTGGAGCCCACATGATCTCAAATACCTCATTTATTCAGCATGGTTTTTCTCCAGCTCCATCCACATTTTGATCTGCTTGGAAGGTGTCCTTAGCGTCCAGAGTCAAATAAATCCTGCTTTCTGGGAAGTGAATTGGAATCTGCAAGTTAGCCTAAAGTGACCATGAATCTAGTAAATGTGATCAAGATGCCCCTTCCGATAACTGAACTGTGGTGCTCCTCGAGTTTGCTTCATAGCCTGCTGCTTCCCTGCTGCAACGGGCCTCATAGTAGACAAAGACTTCCCAATTTTTGTATATCTGCCTCTAGTAATGTTACTTGGAGTCGACATAATGCATGTTTTTCAGAAGGATAATGGAAAAGCATATTTTAAATACACTTAAGACAATTTTTTTTTATATGGGAAACATTTAGATTAGGTCACCTAGAGATGTTCATTTCATTATTTAAAAATATTGTATTTAACAAATATTTGTTCAAATTTCCGTGTACATATTTATTAAAAAATCATTGAAATGGTCTCAATATTGATTAGTATTCCTTTATCCCTACCTTGGCTTCACCTTGATGCTATGGGTGGTGCCGGTGCTGGCTGGTGGTGGTGGGTCATCATTGTCTTCGTCGTCTTCTTCTTATTATTATTCTTATTACTATTATTATTATCTCCGTCATGGTTTCTTTCTTTCCAACTACAAGTTTTTCTATAGTTGAGTCCTCTCAGCTCTAAAAGTTGAGGACAAAATTTTTATTACTTTAGTTATTACCTACCACAACTGCTATAAAAAGACATGGCATCTTTATGATTCTAGTTTCTATGTAGACCCTGTGTTATTTTAATTTTTTAAGCATATTTTCAAATATATACTTACCCACTCTAACATAAAATGAATATTTTTAAAATACTTGGATTGCCAAGGGAAGTAGTTGAAATCTATGATGTATAGACTCCTAAAAATTAATCGTTCTTTGTAAACATTATTGTTTTGTGAAGTCTTATATAGTAGGCAAAAATGGTCGTAATCATAATTTGAGGCACCGTGTTGCCTCATTCTGTTTTGTTATTGTGTCGATAGGTTAATGTCTATCAAGTGCTTCGAGCTTTTGCAGCAGGCTGTAGACCTTTATGCCGTTATGTACACCTTGATGAAAAAAGAGTAAATGTCTTAAATATTTTATGGCACACATGTTCTCATTAAATAATTTTATTGACAGCAAGCAAAAGGTGAGGAGGAGGGCATTTTATTCGCTTTTGATCTCTCGTCCCCACATGGTGCCTGGTACTTGATAAAAGCTCAGTAGATGTAAGAATTGAAGGGAAGTTGTTTGTGTTACTAATAGCCAACAGTATCATTTGTAATAGACTCCCCCAGCCACTCACTTTGCCATCTGGTTCTAAATCTCATCTAAATATGCCTTCTCTCTTTTAAGCAGTATTTAATTTTTCACTTCTGTAATTATTTGATTGCTAAATCTTATGATCTACAAGTTGGACATTCAACTAATACCCTTTGCAAATACAATGACATTGTTTCTGACAGCAGGGGATATATAGTCAATGCAGTATTTTAGGAGATTGTGACAACTTCTGGTCGAAGAACATTAATCAAGTAACTGAGTTGTTATAAAATTGGTAGAAATGACACAGAAGCCAGGAATAAAAATGTTTGAGACTGTCTGTGGTCAGCCTTTTAACCTTTTGAGGAATTTTAGCCTCCCTGTAACTGGGAATTTAATGTCTCTTCAGTTTCGTGTGCTGAAGACCCTTTTTATTACAGGTAATTTTCTGTGTAAAGCGATTCGCTGCATAAGCTGTATTTCAAAACTTTTAAATGTCTTTTATTACATTATCATCGCCGTGGTTGATTCATTTATGAAACACAAAGCACTCCCATTTGGAGAGATTTATTCTCGTATCACTTTTTTTTTTTTTTTTTTCCTGGATTTGCCAGAACACCGTCATGTTCGTGTTCTGAAGGTTAATGCCCAAAGTCAAGCAGACAGAAGCCAAGTGCTGCAAGGTTTCCAAGATTAGGACTGATTCCCTTCACAGAAATAAATGATTCCTGCCATGTTCAGTGATTTTGTGCAGCGCTCCCCACGGCTGAGTGAGTGCATCAATACTGTAGTCCTTACCTGCTGTACATACTGATGACACTCGGTGTTAACTTGATTGACTGAGCAGTGCACTGGAGAGGACGCACCTGCAAGAGAAGTGCAGACACATATATTTTTATCCTGGTCTTGAAACATTTATTTTACATTTATTTTCCTTGGGAGTCATGGCTTCAAGTTCCATGGGCTCCCAAGCCACGCTGCGAAGGTAGAACAAACCTTTAAGTGCTGCTTTGGTTTCAGAATTTTTACCCCAAAATGCTCTCAGGTTGATACCCTTTGCCAAAGCCTGATTTTATGCTTTTGAGGGAAAATGGCATGAAGATGACTATTGAGAATCAGGATAAATTAGTGACTCTGTGGAATTTAAATCTCTTCAGAGGTGGATCTAATGATGGGCAAATGAACCATTTAATTCAATCACAAGAAATCATTTTGGCTATATTGTTATGTTATATTTTATTATGTTTTGTAGGCTTTGAGGCAGCAGCAGAAAAGAAGAAATGGAGTCTCAATGATGGTAAACAAGACTGTTCCTCGTGTTGTTTTGACACCATTAAAGGTGTCTGATGAGCAGTCGGATTCGCCTTCAGGTAAAGAGCTCAAATATTGTATGCTTGGCCAGTTTCTGCCCGGAGGAGACTTCCTCACTGAGAGAGATGTCACAAATTTTCTCTGCAACTGAATAATGTTTCTACTTGAGGTTTCATTTTAATTTTCTCATACTTTTGACTCTTTCAGTGATTCAAAAATAATAGGGCATTTTGTTATTAACAAAATAAAAGTCATCAGCTCGTTCGTCATCAAAGGTCTTCATTTGCTGATGTCAGTAGGTGTAAGAAAATGTGCAGGCCTGCTAGGTGGATTTTTTTGTTGTGGCTTTGGCTTTTGTTTGAATGTTGAACTTTAATGGTGGACCCCATGCTGATGTGTAATGCCATCAAAAGCAGTTCTTCCGTGAGTGTGAATTTGTTTTTCAGTCTTCTGCAAAATCAGGCATCTTTTATTAGTTTCTGTGTTCTGGGAACATTCTTCTCACCTCAGTGCAGTCCTGACCTTTTCTTCTAATTTACCGTCTGTCGCTTTATCTGCTATGTACCATTCTATTTATTATAGATTGATGTTTGTATTTTCTGTTCCTATTTCAACGTAAAGTTATTTATAGAGGTATGCTCTCTCCTTCTCTTCAAGCCTTTCTTCTTCCTTCATGTTTCTATCTCTGTCTTGCATGGTCTCTAAATGGTACAGTATTGTCGAAGCTTATTCCTGTGTTTTTACAAAAGATCCGAGTGTTTCTTTTAAAAGCTATCAGATCAGTGAACGTGTTTTTGACTCCACTATTAGGCCATCTGTTCTTGCTTTTTGTTCTGTGTGATTGATTTATTGGGCTTTTCTCTTTATATCCAGTAGAGGAATCAGATTGTGGCCAAAGGTAGTGAATTAACTTATAGAAAAGGAGATTGTATCTATGGTTTTTGAAACAATTTTAGATTTTTCTTTTCAAGGACAGCAAGAGGAAGATAATGACATAATAACTATTTCCTTTTTTAGGATCCGAATCTAAAAATGGTGAAGCAGACAGTTCAGATAAAGAAATGAAACATGGGCAAAAATCTCCCACTGGAAAACAAACAAGTCAGCACTTAAAACGATTAAAAAAGTCTGGTTTGGGTGAGTGTTCAATAGTCTATGACATTTCACATTTTATAGATTTATACCTTTTTCAATGAAAATACAGAAGATTCTTAGAACATTTTTTTTAATGGTTAAACCAGGAAACTTAAAAAATCTTTCCAGTTTATTTAAACCAAAAAACCTAATAAATAAGAAAATACAGTTCCAACAGATTGGTCTTAAGCATATTGCTGAATCTGTAAATGATATTGTTGGGTGAAACAGAGGCTAAAGGTTAGAGATTTAAAATGATCTGTGTATTCAAGAAATTATCTGCCAAGTCATGATTTTATCTACTATGCCATGCTTTGTTCCTGCAGCCGGGTTTCAGTTTGTTGGAATATACTATATTGGGGGGAAAATCCAACTCTTTGTAAAGAGTTCACTGAACCATAGAGGACATCGTCACTGGGGTCTGCTGCAGTAAAACTGCTCTGCCCCGCTTGTCATCTGTGCTGCTTGAAATACTCCGCAGTGCTTGTCGGAAAAAGAGTGCGAAACTGCCGAGAAGTCTGGGAGACACGGTCCCGGGGTCTTCCGAGTCAGCACCAGGTTTTCTTCTGCAGATTTCCTTCCTGATAACTATCACCAGGAACTTAACGGCAGCCTTCAGGGAAAACGTAATATGAGAATGAAAAAGAGGAAAATAAACACATCTAGGGTTGAACATTGTAATTCTCTACCGGATCTGCCTTGTTGGATGTCCGGACCTAATGGCTTCATGTCTCTCTCTCCGTTATTTCACCTCTGAGCAAGGGTAATGATAATGACCTGGATCATTGTAATGTTTTGTAAAATGGTGGTAGAAACTACAAAGTTACTGACCGGAACTTTCTTATTGATTCTGCCACTTACTTTCTTGGCAACTTAGGGTAATTCTTATTTGCAGTTCACATGTTAATAAAATTCAAGCAAGAATTTAACTTTATATCTGTCTATCTGTCTGTCTGTCTATCTATCTATCAATCTATAGTAGTAACTTTAAGACTGAAAGTCAAGCAGAGTGTGCTTTAATTTTATAACTTTATTCTATACATAAATGTAGAATAAAGTTCAGGTCAGTAACTTTGTAGAAAATTTTTATTGATCTAGGTTTGTTGATTGCCTGTTATATATACTAGGAATTTTGCTAAATCTTGAGAACATGCTTTCTTTCTTTCTTCTTTTTTCTTTTTTTTTTTTCTTTTTTTTTTACTTTTTAAAGTAATCTCTTTGTCCAACCTGGGGCTCAAACTCATGACCCCGAGATCAAGAGTCGCATGCTCTACCCACTGAGCCAGCCAGGCACCCTGTTGGAAGCATGCTTTCAATAAAAAGTCTTTGAATAGGATTTATATATCCTTAGATAAGATCTCTTTGGGGAAGCAGAATTTATTTTTGTTTTACATTCTTGGCATGTAGTATAATTACATCTTTTGCATTATTTCCAAAGCTAAATAATTTCATAGTTTTTGTGTAGCCCCGAATGTATGAATATGTGTTTGTGTATAACCTCACTTACATATATACTGATTTTTTTCCCCCTAGTCTTTTGGGTGTTGTAAAGTTTATGCTTTACTGGAAGCAGTTTCTAAAATAGAAAGCTCTAATGGGAGAGTGACATGTAAAGAATGTAGTACAAAAAAAAAAAAAAAGGCATGTTTTGGTATCCTAAGTAACTTAAAAGTCGGTGACCTTCAGTTAAAAATGGCCTGCTACCAACCTCAATAAAGTCAATGCATATCATGAGTTTAAGAAAATTCAAGGCACAGGGGGCCTCCCTATTTAATTACTTAGCTAACTTCAAGACTGGAAGTCAAGCAGAGTGTGTATTAATGTTCACGATCCTGTCAGGTGTTCAGGTCTTTAGTCAGAATCTCTTGTATTCTAACTGTTACCTAGAAGCCTTGCGTGACAGTAAACATCTTTCATGTTAAAAATCGTGTTGTCCTAGTATTTCAGCCGGCTCGCTAGAGAAGTAAAAAGGTGATAAAGGAGACCACCATGTTCTTTTTAACCTGTTTTTTTAAGACTGCACAGTTGTAGAATAATGAAGCTACCTCACTGAAAGAATAAAGTGAAACATATTCTCTGCCCGTATTTAATGCCATGGTCTAGGTATTTTGACATACGTTACCTCATTCAGTACTGCCTTCAATTATGTACAGTAGAATTATGTTCATTTTTCAGCTGAAAAAACTGATGCCCAGGGGGTTAAGGAGGTTTCCCATAAACGACACGGCTAAGATAGAAGCCGAGGCATAGCTAACTCCAAAGTCTAAACCGCTCTGTTGGGTATCTGAATGGCAGATCATCTAGCCCATGCTCTGGACCCACAGGCCCCACTGAGGAGCAGCGGGGCACTCTGCGACATGATGAGTCTGCCGTCAGTGTTCAAACGCAGGTACACTAGTTACACATAGAAGGGAAAGCTGGCCACAGACATCCTGGCTGATCATGTAAAACCAAGCAGATGGAGAAAGAAGGTGGGACTTAAAATTAAGTCATTTAAGGTAAAAAGACTGTCAAAAATAAGCTGATTACAGGGAAGGAGAGGCAACTGATGACTAACCAGCACAACAGGTGGAGTGGCATATTCTGTGCAAGTGAAGTCAGCAGTGCATATGAAGCCTCCAGTATCAGAAAGAGCCTTAATGTAACTATTTCTAGACAATAACCCATGTCTTTTTTAGAAAGTAATGTTTTTGGGGCGCCTGAGTGGCTCAGTCAGTTGTCAATTTAAGTGTCTGATTTTGGCTCAGGTCATGATCTCACAGTTCATGAGTTCAAGCCTGGCATGGGGCTCTGCCCTAATAGCAGGGAGCCCACTTGGGACTCTCCCTCTCCCTGTCTCCCTGCCTCTCCCCTGCTTGCATGCTCGCTCACTTGCTCTCAAAACAAATAACAAATAAATAAAAACTTGAAAAAAAAGGAGCGTAGTATTTTTGATGTTCTATGACCTTAGAAATCTTACATAGTAAAAGATTCTCTGTGCCGTGAAGCATTTTAGAATCAAGGTGGTATTGAATAGTTCTTAAGGCATATTTGTTTGTATTTTGCTCTTCCTTCTTTGCCACTAAGTTGTTAATTCCTTGGGAATAGGGACCTTCGTGTCTGTCTTTGAGGTCCTCACCACACCCATTCTGCCCCTCTGGTCTAGTAGGTGCTGGATAAGTTTTGAATCAATGATTTATAAGTAGCTGAATGGGTTGGTAAGTTTGGGTGAATGAGTCATCCTTCAGGTTTCAGCACACTTCCATATCCTTGAATAAAAGTGGTCCTGCGCTCCTAGGGAAAGGTCATTCTTGCATAGCTGCAGCACCAGCACAAGGAAAGATGAATCCAGCCAACACCTAGGAGCCAGCCAGACAGGGAGAGTGCTTTCCTCATCAGAGCTAGACCTCTAATTCACACAGCGTTAGACATGTAGTTTTAACTATCTTTGTCTTCTCTAGGTGGTGGTAACTGTACAAAACTCCTAACCTGTTGATGCCATTCTGAATTAAAACACATGGTGTAAGCCTGTTCTAACTTAAAGTAAATCCAGTCCAATCTGATGTTATGGCGTAAGTCTCAGTTGTCATCCGTATTGCGAGATTTCCCTAGCAGGATATCCGGTACTTCCCCTAGGTGCTTCCCTTTGCTCTCTAGCAGTTCCTTAATTAGTCGGATTACAGGATAGTCACCCTATTCAGGTATAGATTTCTCCTGGGTCTTGGAAGCTCATACATGTAGCCCAGAGCACAGGGGACCCTGGTGTGCTTCCCGGAGGACGCTGCAGTAAGAAAGTACCATAGACCTCTGTCAGGTCCCTTCATATGCCAGTTTCCCTGGGGAGGATTAGGAGCCCACAATAAAAAACTATTGAGCTTTAGTATACCTCAGTCATTCTAGCTCTTCTGATGGTGACGTTGAAACTTTTTTGTTTTAAATGCTTTTTTTAAAATGTTTTTTTATTTATTTTTGAGAGAGAGCGTGCATAAGTAAGTAGGGAGGGGGCAGAGAGGGAGAGAGATAAAGACTCTGAAGCAGGCTTCACGCTGTCCGTGCAGTGCCCAGCGGCAGGGCTCAAACTCACAAACTGTGAGATCATGACCTGAACTAAAGTCAGATGCTTCAACCAACTGAGTCACCCGGGCACCCCAGTGTTGAAACTTTTATGAGAAATTTATCATGGGGGACGCAGGCGTCTCAGTGGTGTCCGACTCTTGATTTTGGCTCAGGTCATTATGTCATGGTTGTGAGATCAATCCCCACACCAAACTCTGTGCTGACAGCACAGAGCCTGCTTGGGATTCTCTCTCTCCCCCTCTTTTTATGTTCCTCTCACACATTCTCTCTCAAAATAAATAAATAAACTTAAAAGATACACATCACTCAGCATGGGAGCCCATTACTTGAGACTTGTATTTTTTGTCTTATTTGGGTTTTCATTGTTGTTGTTCTTGACCAGGGTTACGTATGAAAATTAAGAGAATATTCCCATGAGTAGCTCTCTAATTGAGTAGACACGGTAACATGGTGAGTGGGTAAAGGTGGAAAAAATAATGGATCTAAAGAGTATTTCTCTAATAATGTTATAATAAGAAACCAACAAAATATTGTTGGTGTCACCCGCTTTTATATCATAAGTGGTAGAAAACACTATTCTGATACACATAAAAACAAATGCTAACAATATCTGCGAGGCTCCTTTATTGTCACAGTTCTTGCAAATTAGTATAACAGTTAATATTAGGCTACCAAGTAATCAGACAGTAGAAAGTGCATCTCATGAGATGAAAGGTTGGTGACAGCTGAAAATGGGATTTGAAACACGTTTTCTTGCCTGAGCAGTTGCTTCATAGCCTTTCTTCTTGTTTTAGCAAAAGATGAAACTCGTTTAAAACCTCCCCTATGGGCTTTTCTGAGATAATCCTGGTACATTATCATCTCACCGTCTTCAGAGCACTTAGAGGATACATTGTAAACATTTAAAAAAAATTTTCATGATATTCTCTCTTACTATTTGTTTTGTATTAATTTCTCACATTTTCTCCTCATTAAAATGTAAGGTCCTTGCATTGGGGGTCATTGACCTAAACCAGGTTTTAATTATACTTCTTCCTACCTGATGACACAGCAGGAGTTTAAAAAGTACTTCGCTAAACAAATCTAAGCTTCTAGTGGATATCTCTGATAGATCTGGTTTTAAATAAATATCCTCACTGAGCCCAATGTCCATTCCAGTACAATTTATTTGGTTTGATCTTTCTGTAGTAAGGAATTACAACTCTGCTTGTTTCATAAAATGTTACATACTGTTAAAATAAGTTAATTTAGGAAAATTAAAATAAATTGTGAATAATATCCCTAAATCCTATCATCCAATATAATTCTGTCAATGTTGTATAAACATTATTCAACAACTTTTTTGTATTAACTTATATATAATACCCATTGCTCATCACAATAATGCCCTCATTAAAGAAAAAAAAATTATGAGTTAGGGAAGAGGCAGAGAGAAGGAGAGAGAGAATCCCAAACAGGCTCCTCACTGTCAGTGCAGAGCCTGACACAGGGTTCGATCTCAGGGTTCATGAGATCATGACGTGAGCCGAAACCAAGAGTTGGACACTTAACCGACTGAGCCACCCAGGTGCTCCAGCAAGTGCCCTCCTTAATACCCATTACCCATCTAGCCCATCTCCCACCACCTCCCTTCTAGCAACTCTCAGTTCTCTGTATTTAAGAGTATTTTAATGGTTTGTCTCCCTCCCCCCACCACTGCCGTGTTCATCTGTTTTCTCAAATTCCACATATGAGTCCAATCATATGGTATTTGTCTTCCTCTGACTGATTTATTTCACTTAGCATAACACACTCTAGCTCCATTCACCTCATTGCAAATGGCAAGATTTCATTCTTTTTGTTGGCTGAATAATATTCCATTTTATATATAATATATAAACATGAATCATAGTATAAAATGTATAAATTATATATATATAGTAAATATAAAAACATATTATATTTATTATATAAATATACATTTTTATATACAACTTTTTTAACCGTTCATCAGTCAGTTGCTTGCTTGGGCTCTTTCCACTTTGGCTATTGTTGATAATACTGCTATAAACATCTGGGTTCATGTGCCCCTTAAAATCAGTATTTTTGTATCCTTTAGGTAAATATCTAGTTCATTTGCTGGGACAGAGGGTAGTTCTATTTTTAACTTTTTGAGGAGCCTCCATACTGTTTTCCAGAGTGGCTGTACCAGTTTGCATTCCCACCAACAGTTGAGGGCTTCCCTTTCTTTGCATCCTCCCCAACATCTGTTGTTGCCTGAGTTGTTAATTTTAGCCATTCTGACAGGTGTGAGGTCATATCTCGTTGCGGTTTTATTTTGTATTTTCTTGATGATGAGTGACATTGAGCATCTTTTCATGTGTCTGTTAGCCACCTGGATGTCTTCTTTGGAAAAGTGTCAATTCATGTTTTCTTTCCATTTCTTAACTGGATTATTTGTTTTTTGGGTGTCGAGTTTGATAAGTTCTTCATAGATTTTGGACACTAATCTTTTATCAGATATGTCACTTGCAAATATCTTCTCCCATTCCGCTGGTTGCCTTTTAGTTTTGCTGATTTCTTCGCTGTGAAGAAGCTTTTTATCTTGATCGAGTCTAAATAGTTTATGTTTGCTTTTGTTTCCCTCGCACCCAGAGATGTGTCTAGTAATAAGTTGCTACAGCTGAGGTCAAAGAAGTTGTTACCTGTGTTCTCTGCCTGGATTTTGATGGTTTCCTGTCTCACATTTAAGTCTTTCATCCACTTTGAATTTATTTTTGTGTATGGTATAAGAAAGTGGTCCAGTTTTCCCATCACCATTTGTTGAAGAGATTGTCTTTTTTCCATTGGATATTCTTTCGTGCTTTGTTGAAGATTATTTGACCAGGTAGTTAGAGGTCCATATCTGGGTTTTCTATTCTGTTCCATTGATCTATGTGTCTTTTTTTGTGCCAGTACCATACTTTTTTGATGACTACAGCTTTGTAATATAGCTTGTAGTCTGGAATCATGATACTTCCAGCTCTGCTTTTCTTTTTCAAGATCATTTTGGGTATTTGGGGTCTTTCATGGTTCCTTGTAAATTTTAGGATTGTATGTTCCAGTTCTGTGAAAAATGCTGGTGGTATTTTAATGATAGGGATTGCATTAAGTGTGTAGATTGCTTTGGGTAATATAGGCAATTTAACAGTGTTTGTTCTCCTGTTCCATGAGCATGGAATGTTTTTCCATTTATTTGGGTCTTCTTCAGTTTTTCGCATCAGTGTTCTATAGTTTTCAGAGTATAGATCTTTTACTTCTTTGGTTAGGTTTATTCCTAGGTTATCTTACGGTTTTTATCGCAGTTGTAAATGGGATCATTCCTTGATTTCTCCTGCTGGTGCTTCATTTTTAGTGTATAGAAATGCAGCAGATTTCTGTACGTTGATTTTGTATCCTGTGACTTTACTAAATTCATATATTCGTTCTAGTAATTTATTTGGTGGAATCTTTTGGGTTTTCTACATAGAGTTGTCTGTGAATAGTGAAAGTTTGACTTCTTTCTCACCAATTTGGATGCCTTTTATTCCTTTTTGTTTCCTGATTACCGGTGAGGCAGGGACTTCCAGTGCTATGTTAACAATGGTGAGAGTGGACATCCCTCTGTTGTTCCTGACCTGAGAGAAAAAGCTCTCAGTTTTTTCCCATTGAGGATGATATTATCTGTGGGTCCCTCATTTATGGCTTTTATTATGTCGAGGTATCTTCCCCTTATCCCTACTCTGTTAAGCGTTTTTATCAAGAAAGTGGCATCCATTGACAGGATTTTATGGTTCTTATCCTTTCTTTTATTAATGTGGTGTATCATATCGGTTTATTTGCAAATACTGAACCACTCTTGCAGCCCAGGAATAAATCCCACTTTATCATGGTGAATAATTCTTTTAACATATATACCGTTGGATTCGATTTGCTAGTACAGTATTTTGTTGAGAATTTTTGCATCTGTGTTCATCAGTGATACCGACTTGTAATTCTCCTTTATGGTGGGGTCTTCGTCAGGTTTTGGAATCAAGATAATTCTGGTCTTGTACAATGAATTTGGAATTTTTCCTTCCATTTTTATTTTTTGAAACAGTTTGAGAATAGGTATTAACTCTTTTTTAAATGTTTGGTAGAATTCTACTGTAAGGCTGTCTGGCCCTGAACTTTTGTTTGTTGGGAATTTTTTGATTACTGATTGCATTTTTGCCTGTTATAGGTCTTTTCAAATTTTCTGTTTATTCCCGCTTCAGTTTTCATAGTTTATATGTTTCTATGAATGTATCCATTTCTTCCAGATTGTCCAATTTGTTGGTATATAGATTTTTCATAATATTTTCTTTTAATTGTATTTCTGTGGTGTTGGTTGTGATCTCTCCTCTCTCACTTGTGATTTTATTTATTTGGGTCTTCTCTTTTCTTTTTGATAAGTCTGGCTAGGAGTTTATCAATTTTATTAATTTTTTCAAAGAACCAGCTCCTGGTTTCATTATCTGTTCATTGATCTCTCTCTCTCTCTCTCTCTCTCTCTTTCTATGCTATTTATTTCCTCTTTAATATTTATTATTTCCTACCTTTTGTTGGTTTTAGGTTTTCTTTATTGTTCTTTTCTAGCATCTTTATGTGTAAGTTTAGCTTGTTTTTTATAAATTTTTCTTGCTTCTTGGAATAGGCCTGTATTGCTATAAAATGCCCTCTTAGAATTGCTTATGCTGCATCTCAAAGGTTTTGGACTGTTGTGTTTTCACTTTCGTTTGCTTTTCATGTGCATCTTTATTTCTTCTTTTATTTCCTTATTGACATATTCATTGTTCAGTTGCATGTTATTTAGCCTCCATGTATTGGTGGTCTTTCCAAAGTTTTTCTTTCAGGTGACTTTTAGTTTCGTAACATTGTGGTCAGAAAAGATGCATGATATGACTTGAAATTTTTTGAATTTGTTGAGGCTGGTTTGGTGGGATAATTTGTGATGTATTCTGGACAAATGTTCCATGTGCACTTGAAGAGAATGTGTATCCTGCTGCTTTAGGATGAAGTATTCTGAATATACCTGTTAAGTCCATCTGGTCCAGTTTGTCATTCAAAATCATTGTTTCCTCGTTGATTTTCTGCTTAGATGATCTGTCCATTGTTGTAAGTGGGTTGATAAAGTCCTCTACTGTTATTCTATTGTTATCAGTGAGTATATGTTCATTTTTAATTGTTTTATATATTTGGGGCCTCCAAGTTGGGGCATAAATATTTACAGTTGTTAAATTTTCTTGTTGGATAGACCCCCCCTTTATTATGATATAGTGCCCTTCTTCATCTTTTGCTACAGTTTTTGGTTTAACATCTAGTTTGTCCGGGCTACTCCACTTTCTTTTGATGTCCATTAACACGATAAATGGTCCTTTGTTCCCTCACTTTCAATCTGCAGAGTCTCTTGTAGGCAGAATATGGAAGGTTTTTTTCATTTCGTTTGGTTTTTTTGTTTCTTTGTTTTTTTTTTTTTTAATCCATTCTAAAACCCCATGTCTTTTGATTGGAGCAGTTAGTTCACTTATATTCAGAATGATTATTGATAGGTATGAATTTAGTACTATTGTATTATGTGTTAAGTTGTTTCTGGAGATTTTCTCTGTTCCTTTCTAGTCTTTGTTGCTTTTTGTCTTTCTTTCCCAATCAAAGACTCCCCTTTAATATTTCTTGCAGGGCTGGATTTGTGGTCATGAACTTCTCTAGGTTTTGTTTGACTGGGAAACTCTTTATCTCTCCTTCTATTCTGAAAGACAGCCTTGCTGGAAGAGTATTCTTGGCTGCATATTTTTCCCATTCAGCATGTTGAGTATATCATGCCACTCCCTTCTGGCCGGCCAAGTTTCTGTGCAGAGATCTACTGCCAACCTTATTTGTCTTCCCTTGTAAATTAGGGATTTATTTTCCCTTGCTTGCTTTTAGGATTTTTCCTTATCTCTATATTTTGCAGATTTTGCTACCATATGTCTTGGTGTTGTCCTGCTTTTTTATTTATTTATTTATTTTTTTTATTTCAATAGGACTTCTCTCTCCCTCGTGGATTTAGATGTCTGTTTCCTTCCCCAGATTCGGGAATTTTTCTGCTATAATTTCCTCAAATAAACTTTCTGCCCCTTTTCCCCTCTCTTCTTTTCCTAGGACTCCTATGATACCAATGTTATTTCACTTTATGGAGTTGCTGAGTTCTCTAAGTCTACATTCGTGAGCCAGTACTTTTCTTTTCCTCTTTTTTTTAGGCTTCATTATTTTCCATAATTTTATCTTCCTTGTTATTTATTTGTTCCTCTGCTTCTTCCATCCATGAGGTCTTTATAAGCAGTTGGTTTTGCATCTTGGTTATAGCATTTTTTTATTTAGGCCTGACTAGTTTTTTCATCCTTCATCTCTGTAGAAAGAGACTCCTGGGTGTCTTCTCTGCTTTTCTCAAGCTCAGCTAGTATCCTTTTGATTGTTGTTTCAAACTCTGGATGGGGCATATTACTTACATCTGTTTCGATTAGATCCCTGGCCGTTACCATTTCTTGTTTTGTTTTGGGATGAATTCTTCCATATTGGCATTAATCTAGCCCTTTGTCTTCTTCTCTGTGTTAGGAAAGCCTATGTTTCCTGCTCCTGAGAGTAATGGCTTATTAAGAAGAGGTGGTAAACGTCCCATGGCCCAGTGCTTTGGGAAGTGTTTCTTGTATATGCTGTGTTCTGCGGTTTGACTGCTCTTTCTCTGAGGTCAGTCCTTTGGAGAATTTCTCCTTGCCTGCAGTGGGCAGTGTTTTGAACCTTGTCCAGAGTGTGCCAAATCTTAACTAGATGTGTTCTGGTCTGCTTGTTAAGAGGCCTAGTCCTGTTTCCACTAGGGCTGAAGCTTTGCAGCAGTCTATAGTCAGTAGGCTTGGTTGGGAGTTTGTGCTTGTCTTCTAGGGGAGGAACCTGCTACTCTGTGTCTCAGGCTCATTGCCCTGGTGAAGAAGCACCTACAGAGTGTAGGGGAGCAGGGCTTGGAATAAGTGGCTCTGGCCTTCACTGTGGGCGCTGCTCTGCTGATGGGCAGGGGAGAAAAATGATGCTAACTATCTCTCTTGTCCCCAGAGAGTGAGTTCACACCCACCACTGTCTGGATAGTCCTCACAGAAGAGCAAATAGTCTCCCCTCATGAGTCCCAGGGATCTGAGATATTTGTGTCAGGGCCATCTGCTTGCCTGGCAGCACAGGAAACCCAAGTTTTATCTCAGACATGCTGACTGAGTTTCAAAACTCCAAAATTTAGGGACCCAGTATGGCAACAGACCCATGCTAGTCCTCTGGGGGTGGGTTGTGCCTCTCCAGAGCTGGTGCTGGTTTGTCCTAGAAGGGTAGTCACACTAGCATGCAGGCAGGAGCTTGGAGTTCAGAATAAAGCACAGCAAAAGGCCTGAGTCCAGCTTAGCCACCCTCTGCAGGTATCACTGTGCCTGTGCTAATGGACAGTACAATGGCACCTGCCAGCTCTTTTGTCCCCTGAGCAGCAATGCCACCTCTCCCAGGTGCACTCCAGGAAGGGGAAACATCTCTCCCTGGGGATCTTCAGACCATACCATCTACTCCTGGGCTTCCACCTTCCTGCAGTGCTGGCTGGCTCCACACCAGCCATGGTGCAGAACTCTGAAACTCCAGTCTTTGAGCTCTGCTGGTTGTAAACATGAAGATAATCAGCCCCTCTCATTTTCCTGTCAGTGGCATTGGAGAAGAGTTTTCCTTGTGTGATTCCCCTGTGCGATGCTCCTTCTCTCTCTCCCTCTCTCTCTCTCTCTCTCTCTCTCTCTCTCTCTCCCTCCCTCTCCTCTCTTCCTGATCAGGACTCCCTCCTCTCCACAGTACCCATGATCCTTTTCTCGCCCAACCACATCTCCTCTCCTCCTACCCTCCACCATGTGGCCTCATCTCTTCTCCTGTTCATGCATCTTGTTCTGTTGATTCTTAGATTTCCTGGGCATTCAGAATGATCTGAGACAAGCATAGCGTCTTCCGACTAACGTGGCATCTTAACTCCAGTTCTAGAGGCTGAAAGTCTAAGGTCAGGGTGCCTACAGAGTCGGGTGAAGGACCTCTTCTGAGTCAGACTTCTTATATCCTCACCTGGTGGAAAAAAAGTGATTTCACATCTCTTAATGTGTATCTAAAGCCAGAATCATCTTAGAAAAACTGTATTAACCATTTTGATCAAAAGTACTAAATTTAATTAATTTTAGCTGAATAATAAAAGTAATAGAAATAAAACCAAAAGAACAAAATTCCTAAACATTGCCACAAGATATGTTCATTTCTAAAAGTTTTATCCCAAGATATTAAAATGAAAAACTGATTGTTTTTTGATTACTCATTACAACTTTGGACAATATACAGTCCCTCCTTGCTCCATATTTTTGTTAATTTTATTATTTTTAAACATCAACGTTGTTAACAGAATACAAATATTCTGTTTTGTAACCATAATCCCCATAGTTTTTTAACCTCAGTACTATATTTTAATACCCGATTGACTTTTTAGGCTTTTTATACAATTACTTCATTTGTGAAGTTTCTGTTGAATCACATTGTAGATGATTTGCTTTTGCCCTCTGATAATCCTCCCCCCCCCCCCACCACCACTTAGAATGACTCTTCGAAAGCCTGTTTTTCTTTTCTGAGCTCTTTTAGAATCATTCCTCTCTAATTTCTTTGAGACAATGAAGAACTAACTCTTTCATTTTGAACTCTTCTTGTATTTCTTTGGGCAGTTCCTCTTAAAACTAAGAGGTCTGCTTATTGCATGTGCTTCTTCCCTCTGTGTTAGTGTTATATCTGTGTCTCTGTTCATGCATTTTATGCATAAATCCTCTGTGGGTTTTCTTCTTGGAAATAGGAGTCTTTAAACTAACAGACTACCCATTGATCAACAAGTGGTCCAGAGTCTGCAGCCTTTACTCAGATTGATGGTCTTTGAACTCCCTTTGGTCAAAATAATAGAGAATTTCCCTTACCCTGATTGGATGTATTCCCCATGATTTTTATCATGAGGCCAGCCTAGTGTCTTCATGTATGTCATAGACCCTCACTGTGGCATTTTGATAACTGATGCTTCTCATCCCTCCTTCTCCAGAGACCGCAGCTACTTTATACTCTCTGGTGTCCAGAAAGTAGACACTAAAATCTTTTTCTTCCTCTGAATGCTGTAGGGAGATAAGGTACCAGCTTTTTAATAAGATAAGACAATCAGATATAATTGGATTGTTCATAAGCCAATTAAAAGCAAGTGTATAGGGATAATTAAAATGGAATTAAACATCGTGTATGGCTACAAATTTAGTAGTAAGTTTATCTGCTCTGTCTTTGTTCCCAAATTATAGAACATATTCTTGCTTAGTGGGACATCTTTGAAATATATTTTTTTGGTTTGTCATAAAAGATTATGTACCTCTATGAATCTTTTTTTATCAATGATATTCTTAAAGATTTTGAACAATACTAAATAGCAACCAACCGCAAAGCTTCTCACATTGCTTATAACATCGTTCAAAGTCTTACAATTCTCTCATTTCCCCAACCTTCCTCCCAGTCAGAATCACTGTTGGTATGACCTCAGCTCCTTCATATGAGAATATTTAGGCCATAAATGGGAATTAAGAAGACTCCTTTCATTTATTTCTCGCACTTTTTGTCTCTAGGTTTTGCCTTTGCGTCTATTGCTGAGAATAGAAACTTCTCCCTAATTCTTCTTTCCTTGTGGTTTTGTTTGTGTTTTTTTAATTGTGAAAGACTAAACATAGAAAAATATATATACAGTAATAATAAAGCAGACACTTATCTATCTCCTTGACTAAATGTTAGATTTGCTTTAGATTTTTTTAAATGATATAAATTTTGTACTTTTTTGTGTCTTTGTAAGTGGGGTTGGCTGATAATATTTTTTCTCTTATGCTGGTCCTGTTCTTCTTTTTTTAAGTTTATTATTTTGAGAGAGAGAGAGAGAGCGAGCAGGAGAGAGGGAGAGAGAGAATCCCAAACAGATTCCACACTATAAGCATAGAGCCTGACACAGTGCTCAGACTCACGAACCATGAGATCATGACCTGAGCTGAAACCAAGAGTCAGACACGTAACTAACTGAGCTACCTAGGCACCCCTGTCCTTATTTTGGAATAAAGGTTATATTAACTTCATGAAGTGAATTGGAAATCTTTTCTTTTTCTTACCTTCTTCCTGGAATATGTATAAAATGAAGCAGTAAGAGAGCTCCTAAATGCATTGGTAAAACTCATCTTTAGAGCTATTTATAATAATGTGTTTTGTGTGTATGTGGGGGAGGGGAGGTTGCCTACTTATCCAATTTTTAAAAAAGGTTTTGAAAATTTATTCAAGTTTTCTATTTTAAATTAAATTTTAAATATTTATAAACTGAAAAATAGTTGGTCTTCAAAGATAATGGATAAAGTCATAGTATTATACTACTTAACATCTATTTTTCTTTATATCTGCCTTGTATATTATATCTAGAGTTATATACCTGTCTTTCATTCCTCTTTATTTTTGTGATCTCTCACCAGAAGTATATCTATTTTATTCTAATTTAAAAAAAAAACTCTTTTTTGGTTATTTATGGTCTTCATTGTCCTTCTGTTTCATGAATGTATACTCTTATTTTTGTAACCCCTCCTTTTTCAAGTTTTTGTGTAGTTCATTTATTAACTTCTTGATTTGTGCACTTAACTGAATTTTCATTTTTTTTTTCTATTCTGTAATGGGTAAAATTTACCTTTAAAATGGAGTTGCTTTTCACAAATTTTGGCATTGTCATTTAGAATCCAAATGTTTTATAATTTCCCTTGAATTGTGTTTCTTTTGCTTATGAAATACTTAAAAGTATGCTTTTGAATGTCCACATGTATATAATGGGTATGGGAGGATTGGAGAGTTGCTGTGTTTGTGTTATTGCTACCTAATTAGGTTGGGTTTTATATTGTTCATCAGTGTTTGTAGAGACTCACAGGTCAGGTTTGTTTGTTTTACTCTTCTCGAGTGCTGACAAAACATTGCTTTCTCTAACAGCTCAGTGCAGTGACCTTTGTTAAATTCATTGGTTCAGCATTGATTATTGAGTTGTTAAAGTTCTCTGTATTAAGACAAGTTTTTTGTCTGATGTCTCAGTTTCTGCCAGAAGATGTTAAGACTTCTCACTAGCATTGTGTAATGGCACTTTCTCTTTTTAGTTCTCTCAGTTTTAATTTTTCAATGATATGCTACTTAAGTGGATTCAGCTTTACGGTCGTATCTTCTCGGTGAATTATTCCTTTTCTACTTAAGGAATAATCTTCCTCATCCCCAATAAGGTTTTCTACCTTTGTGCATCTTGTCTGATATTAATATTATTGTATTGTTTTGTTGTTGTTTTGAGTCTCTGGCTATTATGTCTTTATTTCATTTTCATCCATTCCTTATGATTATTAAGTATATTTTTTGTAAGCAGCACATAGGTAGATTGCATTACTTTGTAAATCAAGTATGAAAATCCATTTGTATTATTTTGATTTTGTTGGACTTACTTTTTAATTTTTTTCTGCTTTTATGCCTTTCATTTGATTCATTGAGAATTCCTTCCATCCACTTATTTGGAAGTTATAATTCTTTTTCATTGCCTCTAGTGGTTACCTGTAGAGGTTTTTTCTTTCTTTACTTATTTTTTTAAGGTTTATTTATTTTTGAGAGAGAGAGCATGAGAGAGGGAGGTGCAGAGGAGGAGAGAGACACAGAATAGGAAGTAGGCTCCAGACTCTGAGCTCTCAATACAGACGCTGACAGGGGGCTTATACTTGTGAACCACGAGATGATGACCTGAGCGGAAGTCAGATGCTTAACTGATTGAACCACCAGGTGTCCCATCTATAGAGTTTTAACCAAGTAGAGAACTAGGCTATTGTCCTCTCTTTCTCAAATAATGCCGGGGTGTCATAGCGCGCTTATTTTAGTCACTTCTTCACATCTTGCGTGAAGTCGTTTTCCATTTTATTTCCTTTTTATTTAATTTATTTCCTTTATTTAACTCTTATTAGTTATTAGTATTATTTTTCACCATTAATATTCATTTGGAGTTGCTCTGATCTATTCAGTCTTTTAGTTTACTGTTGCTTCTGCAACCCATTCATTCATTCATTCTTCTATTTAATTTCTTCATTCGTTGAGAATATCCACTAGTGACTATTTTAGTGATATTCTCTAAAGGGTAGAGTTTCCATTTTGGATACTAAAAATGTTCTTTTATCATTGCCATCATTGCCATTTTTGAGATACTTCTTTTTAAAAATTTTTTAACGTTTATTCATTTTCGAGAGACAGAGACAGAGCACGAGTGGGGGAGCTGAGAGAGGGGGAGACACAGAATCCAAAGCAGGCTACAGGCTCTGAGCTGTCAGCACAGAGCCCGACATGGAGCTCTAACTCACAAACTGTGAGATCATGACCCGAGCCGAAGTCGGACACTTAACCGACTGAGCCACCCAGGTGCCCTGAGAGACTTTATTATTAATGAATTCTAGAATGGTGCTCACATTCTCTTAGCCCTTTGAAGATATTCCACTACCATCTGTTATTTATGGATAAGATTTCTGTGTTCTTATTGTCATCTCTTTAGATATAATCTATTTGTGTTAAAATTGTTTTATGATATCCTTTTATTGTTGATGTTTTAGAATGTCAGCACATCGGCCAAATGTGGGTATTTGTCCTTCTTGAGATTTGATGTATTGCTTTACCTGAGAACTCTTACCATTTTTTTCAGTTCTAAAAATTTTAGCCATTATCTGTTTAAATATTGCTGGTCTTCTGTCCACTGTTCTGCTACTCCTGTAGATGTTCATTCTGACTGGTTGTGCCATTCACTGTATTTCTTCACGATCCTGTTTTTTGATTCATCATTTTTTTATGCTCCACTCTAGATATTTTCATTTACTCTCTATTTTAATTATTTAAATACTGTGTCCATTACATTTTTTAATTTAAGAACTAAATTTTCATTTCTAGACATTCTGTATGGTTCTGTTTCGAAGTTGCCTATTCTTTTATCGTGGTTTCCTGTTTATTAATAATGACTTTTTCTGTCTCTTGTCTCTAATTATTTAAAACAAGAGTTGACAGTTTTTTTCTGTTGAGGGCTAGAGAGTAAATATAGGTCATGCTATTTCTGGCACAACTGTTCAATTCTGCATTGTAGTGCAAAGGCAGACCTCGAAAGTAGCAAAACAATTGGGCATTTACTGTGTTCCAGTAAAACTTTATTTACCAGAACAAAAATTGGACTGGATATAGCTCATGGGCCGTAATTTGCTGACCCTTGATTTAAAACATACTCTAATAAAATAACTCACATTCAAGGTGTTCTTTTAACTCACGTAACTGAAAGTGGCAATTCTTCTGTTTGATGCATCAACTGACTATTCCTTATAGTGGGTTATTTTCTTGTATGTCATAATTTTGAGTTGTGAACTCTACACACAGCCTTCTGTTGAAGGTCAGTGTACCTTGAATTGTAAAATTATCCTTCAAAGTGTATTGGTATTTTAGACCTCAAAGCTGTATTTGAGCTCAAATATTTCAAAAAGTATTTTTTTAATAAAGAATAGCTTTTTAAATTATTACCCTCCATCTACCCTGAATAGGAATCTTTTGAAATAATCCATTGCTTTGTTCTCTGATACATGGGAAATCACACAGCTATCAGCTAGCTATCAATATCTCTGTTAAAATTAATAGAACTATTCTTCTTATTAATCCTAGGTCTTCTAGAATCCATAAAAATTGTAGTTGTTACTGTTTATGCTCCCAAAGTATTTTACAATTCTGATTAATTAGAAGACCATAATTAAAATACTTCCTTATCTCGACCTGATGCTACTTTGAGTAATATCTATAAAAAATATATAGATGGTATTGAGTGAAGTACATATTATGATAATAAAAGACAACTAAGATAAGATAGAAACACAAAGAAGCTCTGGAAAATTTTTCTAAAATGTCACGTTTAAAAGTGACAGAACTGAACATATCATTGAATATCTTTGATATGTACATTAATGTGTATGTACGTGTGCGTGTCTTTCCCAACCTACAGGGAATTAATGCTCTTGCTTGTTTATCACAGGACACTTGAAATGGACCAAAGCTGAGGACATTGACATAGAAACCCCAGGATCTATTCTTGTCAACACTAACTTGAGGGCATTAATAAATAAACATACATTTGCTTCCTTACCTCAGCATTTTCAACAATACCTCCTGCTTTTGCTCCCAGAAGTGGATAGGCAGGTAAGTAGGAGTTTTAGACATTTGATATTAGTCACCAGTTACATTATTGTGAAATGGCAGTTCTGTTACCAAAGATGACTGATACATGGATGGACTGTTCTATAAAAATAGAGTGTATTTATAATATATATAGTCATTGCTAGCATTGATGTGTTTCTTTAATTTGCCAAAACAGAACCATTTGTATTATCAGTAGAGAGCCAATTCAAATTTTAAAATATAGCAAATTGCTGTAGAGTGAAAACAACAGACCTTTAAACATTGGAAGGGGAAAACAAAGAAATCAAACATTCCATTATCAAATAAATCTTCAAAGTAGCTGCTCCTTTGCCTGAGGGGAATATTGAAGTGCAGCAATAAAAAGCCAGGGTTTCTAAGAAATTATGTAAATGTTTTTATTCTCAACTCTTTCCAAAAAGCATTTAAAATTTATGTTTGCAGTTGCCTTCTGAGAGTCTATCATCATGAATATGATTGCCTATAAATAATCACCTTTTATCTTTTTTTTAGTATAACTGGAAATGCTTTAAGTTTATTTTTGTATTTTGAAAAGCCTCTAAAATAAGGAAATACAAATATAGACCCATAATAGCAGCCATCAATCATCTAAAGCTGTTTCCTTAGAGAAGAAAAGGAAAAATATTTCATCACATAAACTTTTATTAAATTTCACAAAAGTTATTAAATGGCAACTAGGAAAAATTCCTTGTGATTCTTATTTCAATAAATTTTGACACTGTGTATAGTTTCCAGTTGATGGACAGAATGTGTGTGTGTGTGTGTGTGTGTGTGTTTATGTATTTGCATTGCAAAATGAGAGGTGCATCCATATACTGAAATGGGCAAGATTGATTCAATATTTCCACATTACTTTGAATAAATTTTCTTAGCTTTTTATTTGATTCTATTTTCTAACTAACTTAGCTGCCTCCTTTCATATATATTTAAAATGTGATGAGCTATGGTTTTCTACCACTCGAATGTATCTCTTTGGTTGAGATTATTGTTCATATTTAGGAAAAGATTATTTTGATTTTGGGGTACATTTCTTTTTGGGAGTTTGCTTTCATTCCATGGAAATTTGTTTAGTATTTACTATGTATATGGTATGTTTTAGGTGCTTTGGAGTAATGGAAAGATAGTAAGTGCCTGTCAAGTATTTATTGATGATTAAATATGCTTGGTTGGATACATAGGCTATATTTGTGAATAATCAAAATATGAGGTAGAAGCAGGTGTGCTTAGAGGGGAAAGCACAAAGTATATTGAGCTTTCCTGTGTGGAAGGGTAAAATCAGTGACAAATTTAAGGTCCTTGAATTGGGCCTTGAGATGTAGGCAGAATTTGAATAAGATAGATGGAAACGTACCAAGCGAAAGGTTCAATGATACAAAATCAAAAGCTCATTTTGTGGGAGTCTAGACTGTAGGAAGAACAGTGCAAAAGAATCTGGACAAATTGTAAGTCCATTTTGGAAGATTCCTTGAGTATAAGGCTAAGGAGTCTGAACACCTTTCTGTATTTGCAAAGACATTGAGGGCTTTTGAGCACAGCTATAATATAGTAAGATTATTGCTTTTTAAGAAAATTACTCTGGTAGTATGGAAAGGGAATGTAGAGATGGGAAGCATTAAAGCGGAAAGAGTTGTTAGGAACAATTTTAGGGGTTCCAAAGAGGCAAAATGTGGGCTTGCATTTGGAGAATAGCATTGACATTAAAGAGGAGAATAATGTGATCATCACCATCTCCACCATCATCCAGTGGCAGCAGTTTTACATTTTGTCAAATAACCCTTGATTAAATAGGGAGAAGCCACTCATGACTCTCAGGTTTCAAATCTGTGTGACTGGGAACTGAGCTCAGGAGTTAAAGAAAACTTTATTTCGGGGAGGTGGGAGAGAGCCTGATCTCTTAATTCCAGAACTGTTTCCTCCACCTCAAGGTGCATGTGGGTTATTTTGTTTACAGTTCTATCCCCAGCTCCTAGAATGAGATTTAGCACATACAAGATACTCAGTAAATCTTTTGGAATGAAGAAATGACAGATTGTCCTCGATTTAGCCAAATATTTTGGTAACCCAGATGGCCATTATAAGCCCTGCATTTTATTCAACTTGTAAACAGTTACTGTTTCTCATTTTTTCTAGTCACTGTAAGAAGTATAAATGAATTAAGGCCTCATATCACATTTAGTCCACTGGTAAATTATTCAAGCGGTATTGACCAAGATTGTATTGTGTATTGCATACACTTTGCTAAATATGGAGGATATAAAAATAAATCCCGTGGAGAAGTAACAGCTAACTCCATGAAGAAATCCAGTTCCCTTAGCTCATGACTAGGTAAGCAGTCTAATAACTGGGTAAACCTGGACCAGATGACGTAGCAGAGCAACATAAATGTCATAATAGTAGTATAAAGAAAGTCTGCTGAAGGCACAAAGGATGAAGAAATTTAATCTGAATTAAATCTTACTATATTATAGCTGTGCTCAATCTGAAACTAGTATTGGGGAAGATTTTATGGTGGAAAGGATACTTAAGTGGAGCCTTGAAAAACTAATAGGTGTTTCGTAAAGTAGAGCCAAGGGAAAGTGAATTTTATAGAGGAAGGATTTGCTGCTTTTGTGTTCTAGAAGATATAGTAGTTCAGTGCAACTGGACCATCCTGCGGGGGGAATATGGTGAGATATTCTTCAGAAGAGGAGTATGGTTTACAACCTTGATGATTTGGTTGCATATTAAGGTCTTTGAGGTTTTTCTGAAAACTGGGTACCATCAGAGATTTTTTTTCAAATGAGAAATGGGGTGCAGAGAATAATTTAAGCAAATATTTCTATGCCTGGACACAGGGGGAAATAAAGGGGGTAAATAAAATGCATTCCCTATTTTCTCTTAGGAGCTAGTAGCCCTGTAAATGATGGCAGAAAGATAAGACAAGAGAGACTGGTTAAGAAACAACTGCATTAGTTGAGATATGAGATAAGGGTCTAAACTTGGGCATTGGCCTTAGAAATGAAAAGAAAGGACTGAATTCCAGACATAGTTTCAACCTACGAAAGTAGGAATTATATGACAGATTGCCCAAGGGATAGGGTTGTAAAAGGTCTAGAAGGCAACTGGAGATTTTATCTAGGGTATTTGGGAGGACAGAAAGGCTCTGTGGGCCTACCCATTTAGAGCTCTCTCTCTCTCTCTCTCTGGCTTGCTGGAGGGGAGCTGAACCCTGTCTCCTATCAGAAAGGGGCAGGCGACCTGATGCGGCAAGCTCCCCAAACTGCTGCTGTTTCACGACAGCTTGGAGATATCCAAATGGGGATGAACCCACCGTTTTCTGGGCCAGAATGAGTAGAAAAGGAATGGAGAGGTGAATCTGATTACATACCTTTATTTGAACCCAGTAGAAAGTACTATAATTCCATGAATTACCTCACTATTTCGCTTGTATGAAAGCTTGCCTTTACATATTTTTACAGAATTTGAAAGTCACACATTTCTTGTTTGCCTCCTTTGACTCCCCAGATTTCTACCAGATTTCTCCCCTGCTGCAGCCCCTACCAGCCTCTGACTTTGGACTGGAGAGAGCTGGGGATCATTCAGTTATTACGTCTTTAAAATATGGAAGCTAGGTTTCCCATTTTTCTTGCTTTCCAGTGCCAACTGTCATTATGCCAATGTGTCTGGTATTATTTTTCCATAGTTCTACTTTTTTTTTTCTTTTACAGAGGCCTGCTTATCCTAGAAAATTTATATATACACATATATGTATATGTATATACACACACCACATATGTGTGCATATATACATATATATATTATATACAAATTACACATGTATACTTTTTAACTTCTAGTTGTTTTATACCATTTTCACATCTAGTTTTATATTTAAGTTTACTCTCCTTCACATATTATACTGCAAGTAACGGAAAGTCAAACTCAAACTGACTTAGCTATAAAGAGGTTTATCGACTGAGGTAATTAGAGGATAGAATTAGAGTGGGTTTCTGGTTGTCGGTTCTGGGATCCAGTTATTGTCCAGAACCCTTTAATTATTTACGAATTAATTTTAAAAATAGTCTTTTTTTGTTGTTGGTACTATTCTAATCCCTTTGTGGTAGGATGGCTACCTGAATCAAAAAATGGGTTCTTGCCTCTTGGTTCACATTCATGGAGAAAATACTTCTGTCCCAGTATTTCTGAGAAAAGACCTAAGATTCACTCTAATGACCTACTTAGATCACATGAACACTTCTTAAACAATGCTTCCAGCTAAGGAAAATGGAATATGCAAATTTGTTTAAAGCAGCTAGACCTATTCTTGAACCTCATGTGCTCACTGTCTCCTCAAGTAAATGGCATACCATGATGGAGGTTAAGGATACTTTAGAAATCTAGTTTTTAGGAAGTTATGTTAGAGGATATGCAGTGGGGGTGGGGGAGAATCTTGGTAGTCCATTAAGAGGGCTCACTGTAGTGGGATAGGTATTGAGTTTGATTTTAACATGCTGGGATGAGATGCTTCTACTATAAAAAATGTCAAGAAGTAATTATATATTGAAGTTTTAAAACTTAAGAAGATGGAGTTAGTTTATATAACATCTGCCTAGATTATGGTGTCAACTATGGGATTTGATAAGACTGTGAGATACAGTCTTATATAAAAGACTTATATTCGTGAGAGGATGTGGATAAGAAAGAGTATGGGAAAGAGCCAGGAAATCGACAGAAAATAGCAAATACTTAAGAGATCATCACATGTAGGTTGTATACAGACAACAGTGTCAAATGGACGTTGGGAGGTCAGTGGGGAGTAAGTGGGGTATCTTTCCTTTGTCCACCTAGATCCACCTTTCAGCCTTCTTCACTCTGCTTTGCTCCAGGAGGCTAAACCATGTATGAACTACCGCACCAGGAGGAACGATGCCTTCTGTATTTTTTTAAAATTTTAAATAATTATAAACTTTTAGAAAATTTTAAGATACATTAGAGAATTAGTTTGCACCCTGCCAATCCATCCAGGATCCCCTTCCTTCAATATTTTAAAATGCTAAGGTTACATTTTCTACGAAGAGGGACTTTCTATTACATAAGCACAATCCAAGCAATCAAGATCAGGAAATTAACAGTGATCATTATTACCATGTGATTGATTCTTAGGCTATATTAAAACTTAGCCACTTGTCCCAATAATGTCACTTTTAGCAGCAAGATCCAGTACAGAATCTGTCACTGCATTTAGTTGTCATGTTTCTTTAGTCTCTTTCATTCTAGAATAGTTATTCAGTCTTCCTTTGACTTTCATGATTTTGACACTTTTGGAGATTATAAGCCAATTTTGAGTTCATGTGCTGTTTCCTTGTGGTTAGATTCAGAATACCTCTGGGAGGAATAGGATAAATGATGATGTGTTCTTCTCCTTGCACCTCTTAGTTGGCACATATTTTTGATTTGTCCCAATGCTGATGATGTTCGTTTGATGATTTGATTAAAATTTATCTGCCAATCTTCCCCTGTACAAAGTTACTTCTTTTTTCCTTTGTAAATAGTATTTTATGAAGAGTCTCTTTTAAATTATGTAACTATCCTTCTCCTCAGACTATCAATTTTTTCATTTATTTGTATATGTATGAGTTCAGCATTTTCTATTTTTTTCAGTAGATTACTGTGCTCGAACTGTCCCACACCTGGTCCCTGGGAGCGTGTTCAAGCTGATCCGTGTCTTCTGACATGTCTCCATTCCCTCTGATCGCTTTATTAGTTCGAAGCTCATCACATTGTCCCAGTATCATACTTTTCTTGCCCAGGCACTGGAATAATCCTTTCTTCAAGGAGCCGTGGTTCCCTTTAGTGGACAATGATATTTAGGAATCAAGATCTCACAGCGCATGTACTCTTCGCGCATGTGTGTGTGCACGTGTGTGTGTGTGAATACCTCCATACTTCCGTGTCTTGGAGACAAGGAGTGTCATACAGAAGAAAGAGCATGAACCTTTTGGAATATATAAACATAACACAATTTATATTGACACTTATTTCTATCTGTCTGTCTACATCTTGTAAACCATGAGTTTACAACTAATACCTCCAGTCCTATTGGTCCAGTCTAATACCCCATGGTTTATTCGAGTGTGCTCCCTTTCTGTAGCTGACACAGTGAGAAACCCAGTTTTTATTACCCTTAATATATCTAAATAGTTGATTAATCCCTTTATAAGGAGTAGCCACACTTCCATACTGCCCCCTGTAGTTGGTCTCCTTTACGACACTCAGGCCCCAGACTCCAAGACAGGCCATCTATCCACCCATCCAACTTGGGCACCGTCCCCTTCCTGCTTGACCCCTGACACTGCATATTGGGCCCCTCCTCTGTGAAGATGTTCCTCACTGTGCAGCGCCTCTGCAGCTCATCTCCAGGCTTCCCTCCTGGATATCTGCCTTGCCAGATGGGCTCTGGGATCCCACTCTGGAGCATCATGGATCCCTCTGTTCCTTTTCTGGCACAGGGGCCCATATGGTTTTAAGCTTGAATGACTGTAATGGGGGAAGAGAAGGCCCCATGAATTCTAACTGGGTTCAGCTATTAGGGAGCCCCAACAGGGGTTTGGGTGAAGGAAGAAGACAGAGACTGAGCCCTTACCTGCTCTGTGTGGTCAACACAGGCTGCTAACATCAACCAGCTCCTATAAGAAGGCCCTCTCCATACAACCATCTCTCTGTCCAAGTTCTGATAAACTCTTTCTCCCATGACCCTTCAGGTCAAATATTATTCCCTATCATTAGCTTTAGTTTACTGCACTATCCTTGGTGGTTTGCACCCTGGCCGTATCTTTCTTTTTAATCCGCTCTCTTCAAATGATGCTAACTTGAGTGAGCCATCTGAGCCTGCTGGGACTCCTCACTGACAGATTGTTTGAAGAAGTAGAATATTATAGATGTAGGCAAATTCTAGTGGTTTGGGGGAAGGAATGGAATATACAGTTCATGCATTCATTCATCCAACCAATGTTTATTTAATACCTATTATGTGCCTGATAAGCACTGATAATACAAACATTAATAAGTCACAGTTCCAGCCCTGAGATAAGTGATGGTTCTAGAAAGGAGAGAGAGAGATGTAAACAGAACTGTGCCATGGCGGTAGTATATGCATTGTGTTATGGGAACAATGAGATAATTTTGTATGTGGGGGTTGGAGAATGCTTCAAAGAGAATGTGTCATCTAAACTGCATCTGGAAAGATGGAGGAAGGTTACCAGGAAGAAAAGTGTGGCTGGCATTCCAAATAGAGGAAACAGTGTGTGCCAGTAATAATATTGATTACTTATAGTGCTAAGCTTCCTACAGAAATTGTCAGTAATCCTTACTATGACTCTCTAAAGAGTTTGTGTTATTAACCCGACTTTATCTATGTGGAGATAAGGATCAAGGAGAAAAAAATATTTATCCGGCGTCTTCCATGTAAAAACATGAGAGCCAAGTTTTTAAAATTTTGTTAATGTTTATTTATTTTTGAGAGAGAGAGCGTGAGCGGGGGAGGGGCAGAGAGAACAGAACGAGAGAGACAGAATCTGAAGCAGGCTCCAGCACAGAGCCTGACGTGGGGCTCGAACTCACGAACTATGAGATCATGACTTGAGCTGAAGTCTGACACTTATGGACTGAGCCACCCAGGTGCCCCATGAAAGCCAAATTTTGAACAAAGATTCGTCTGACTCCAAGTTCATGCTCTTTCTTCTACCCGTTGTTTCTTGCCCCCTACCGAGGCACAGGCAGAAAAGTATATGCTGTCTGTGAACATGTAGTTTGAGATGGTAGGGGCTACAGCGTGAGGAAGTTGAGGTTAGAAGAGAAGGTTAGGACAAATCTTTAAAAAAGGCCTTCTGTGTTAGTAAGCATTGTAGGACATACCAAGGTTGTATGTTCAGAGCATATTATTAGATGTATATTTTTAAAAAGACCCTACTGTAGAAATAAAGCATGAAATAGAGGAGAGAGATCCCCCGCTTTCCGCCTGACTGTGCTTTAGCCACTCTGTCTTCCTTCCTGGCCCTCATACTAAACCTTTTCTCCCTAACGCCTGTGCTTGCTAAGAGCTCTGCTGGGAATGCTTTTCAGCCTCTTTCGCCAAGGCCAGCTAATTCTTATCCACCCAGTCAGTGTCATCTCCTCACAAAGGCTTTTCTTGTCCTCCCTCCCGTCTCAAGTATCCTCTTCGGTTGTTCTCTGACTTATTTTTCTGTTTATTTCCCTCCCAGAACTTAACCGTAGTTAAAAATTACTTGCTTATGTAGTTGTATATTTGTCTTCCCTCATGAGAATAAAAGCCCCACAACAATGGCTTTGTGGCTTTCTTCTATTCACTGTGCCTGGCATGTAGTAAGTGTTCAGTAAATGTTTTTTGAATGAATGAATGAAAATAGGCTGGGAATCCACTTATAAGCGGGTGTAACGTGTGATAAACAAGAACTTAGCCAAAGCCGTTAAAGAATGAAAAAGAAAAGCCTAATTCATGAGACATTGTATTAGTTTGCTATTGTTACCATAGCAAAATACCACAGACTGGGTGGCTCAAAAAACGAAATTTATTTTTTCACAGTTCTGGAGGCTGTAAGTCCAAGATCAAGGTGCTGACATGGTTGGATTTTGCCGAGGCCTTAGCTTACAGAAAGACTGCTTTTTGCTGTGTCCTCACATGGCCTTTTTCTCTATGTGCCCACATCCCTGGTGTTCCTTCCTCTTTTTATAAAGACGTTAGCCATGTTGGATAAAGGCCTTGCCCTATGACCTCATTTATGCTTAATTTCATCTTTAGAGACCTTGTCTCCAAGTAGTCACACTGGAGGTTAGGGCTTCAACACAGGAATTGGGCAGGGAGGCGTGGGGTGGGGTGCACAAGACAATCCAACACAGACATTTTAGAAATAAAATCGTCAAGACTTGGTAATCGGATTTGGATGAGAAGGAGGAATTGAATATATATTTTAGGCAATAAGTATTTATTGTGCATTAGAGAATAGCAAAAGATCGTTATGTCTTAAAAGCCAGGGTAGACTTAAACATGTTTTTGTCCTAAAAATTGAGGCAGTTGATAGGAGAAATTGAAGATAGAAGAAAGTGGATTTGATTTATTGACTAAGTTTTAGAATAGACGGGATGGACTATATTGGGGAAGAGGCTGGTTTAAGGGGAGGAAAGTACTGATTTCCGAGATCAGAGAAAAGAGAAGCAGGAAAAAGGGAGAGGAGAAATAACTAACTGTGAAGAGTACAGTGGGAAGTGAGGGGCTGTCAGCTGGGCGGTGGCGTGTTTGCCTGCTCAGACACTGGAGGCTCAGGGGTTTCAGGAGAGCTTTCAGCAAGCAGCCCGAGGGTTGTGCTGTGGACCCATCCTGGGGCAGAAGTGCTTGCCGAACAGCACTGAGGCTCCATTTTAGGCTAGATGGCAGTGGATATCGAGTTGGTCTGCTTAGGATTTTCATTCCAGCAATGCTAAATATTTGTGCATTTAGCTTGGTAATAGATTTGCCAGGAGTTGCATTTTGCCAAGATTGGAGATTTTCAAAGGCTCACATGGAGAGAGCTGAGAGATTTTAGAAGACATATGATATGCTTGCTGGAGTGGTTGATGATGGGGTCCAGGCTGTAGGGAGAGAAGCTAAGATCGAGGGGCTGGAGCAAGTGGAGGTCTCAGGGAGAGGAAAATAAGACTTGAAAGGAAGAAGGGTATATGGTTGAATGAAGTGGTATAGGACCTCAAATTAACACACTTCAAATAGGATCAGGTTCTGGCAAACACATAGGTCAAAATCTGGCCATAGCAGTTTGGTCAGAGATCAGCTGCAGAGAAACCAAGAGGTGAGGGCAACATTAGCTAGCGCTAGTAAACAGGTAGAATTGTAGCCAGTTCTTCATTCAGTTCTCATGCAGGAATATTACCTGAATAAATTCAGCGCTTGTGTTTGCAGCCAGACATGCCTTTGTGCATAGTTCTCTGCAAAATATGCTTGGAGAAATTTTAGAACCTCCTTGATCACACATAGCAGATCCCTCCTTTCTTAAAGAATTTGTACTTCATAAACTATATCTATGTAGAATGATTCTGTGACCTTTTAAAATATATAGCAGCTGGTGGAGTAAATGTCAACTAAAGTGGAGTCATATTTAGGTTTTTATTACACTTTCAAATTGAACATCACTGATGAATAGGTTGTTGTCATTTCTGTCATCTGTATCATTTGTAAGTGGTGTTCATCTCTGCCTCGGTGTGGTGGTATTGGGGCTATTAGGGCTGTCTCTCCAAATACTTACAAGACCATCCCCCAACTACTTCTAAATAAATTATGCCTATTATTTTTCTCCAAATGGTAATTGCAGCATTTCAATCCATCCTTCCTAATCTCCCAATTTTGTTCTGCATTCCTATCTGTGTCTCTATGGTCTGTTAAATGACTAGCCACTGAAGGATATGTACTGTGTAGGCTCTTTAAAATCCTATCTAGCTTTGTGCTCTTCAGGTTTCTGCACTCACTGGCAATAATGCACATAATTTTAACTGTGGAGAATGTCATTAAACTAAAATGGAACATTTACACAGTTCCTTTTGCAGAGAATTTTGGACTAGGAAAATGAACGTGTGTGTCAGACATTTTACAGCACATGAGAATGTGATTTATTGATTTCTGATGGCTCTGTTGGCATCAGTGTATATATTTAAAGAAGTCACGCAGCCTTTATAAATGCAAATGGGAAAGGGCTTTCCATCTTTTTCCTCCATGGAAATAGCTCATACATTTGCAATAACTCAGGCTCCTCTTAGAGATTGCTCTATGTACTGTATATATTGATTTAAAAATTATACTGTTATTTTATTCTGCAAATAGCGTTTATAATGAAATGTCAATTTACCTAACAGATTATAAAAATTCAAAAGTATTAAAGATACGAAAAAATACTATATCTTAAGCCTTTAGGTAAAAGTAAGTGTGTACTCGAGATGTAATTATTTTAATGGAACTGACACTGGCTTTTTCTCTGCTTCTGAAAGCATATCTTAAAGTACTTAGGAAATCCAATATTCCTTCTAGCCCAAGTCACTTACTGGGGATAGTAAATCATACATGGCCAAAGATATCTTTGCAGACCACGCCTGATATTTCCATGCTCGCCATTTGAGCTTGATGCTTACAGAGGGAAGTAATTCCATCTGGGTATTATCCATCACTTTGCTAACTGGATAGTTAACATCAAATCCTGTTTATCAGTGTCGGCTTCAAAGTATGTCAAATAATGGACAACCTGGATTGAAGTATTTGTGTACAGGTAATTGCATGTAATAGACAATTTGACAAATGGAGTTTCTTTCAACTCCATTTGCATAAGGAAGTTGAGGAACATGCACTCATTTAACCTGGAGAATGTCCTACTCTATGCATTAAAGCACTTTCCTCCTCCCTTGTATAAGATACGGAGTGCCAACCTCGTGGCCGGAGAGGATATCTTTGGCCACGTGTGATCAATTACCACTGGCATACTGGATGATTAAATATCTGATTCTGTAATCTAATATTACAAAATTACTTTTTGTTATGTAAATTTTAAAGTAATATGTGTATGCGTAATACTTAGTTTAATGAGAATGAAGAGTAGAAACGTTTAACTTTGTTTTTTTTCATACAAGTGAATAGAGTTTGAGAAAGGGAGTCATTACACATTAGTGCCTGACTTTTTAATAAGGGACATTCTAAAGCCTGGATCACCACAGACTGTGATGAACGGTTGTCATACAGTGACTCATCCCTAAATTAGGCTCAAGGGTAGAAAGAAGAAAACGAACTTCACTCATTAAATCACCTTTAGAACTCCTAGTAGTTATGAAACCCTATTCAAAAAATGTAGTTGCCTGAGAAAACACTCTGGTGCCCTCTGTAAAACTTAGTAAAGATCATTGTAAAGAAATAAAGAATCAATTATAAGCAGGAAGTGAACGGTGTAGTAATGAGTGAACCTCTAGATTAAGGTGGCAGCATTGTATAATTCCCCTGCCTGCTTCTAAATTCCCATTAAAATGACACTGGCTTTTCCCAGTATATTTCTTTATCAGCCTTAAAACCTAGGGGAAGAATGCCATCCAGATGGTAAAATTCGTGAGTAATTTCTGCAGGAGGTAATGCAGGTGAGACTAGCCTGTGCTAAGAGATTATTAAAATGAAAGTGACTGCCTGGAGAGGAACACTCTTTGTGGGGTCTCACTGAAAGGGACTGTAGATTTCTCTTAGACACAACCAGCAATGAGCGGTCGGGAAGGAGGAAAGTGTAGAGCATTCCGGAAGTGAAGATCTTTATCCTCACACCTGCTTTCTGGGTATGTTTGCTAGCATTTAGTCTCCGAACAGCAGGGTATCACTGCGGATGATGTATCCAGTCTGTACTTGCTGGAGGGCTGCCTTGTGTTCTGTGTCCAAAAGCGATCTGGTTTGCTAGCTAAAGGGAGGCCTGACTTCATTGATGTATCCTTAAATATATGGTTAAGATGTTCTTTATTAAAGAATCAATCCCTACTCCTCACAAGTGCCAAACCTCTACTTGAGCAAGCATCAGTTGGGTAAACATGTGCTTTTTCCTGATCCCTTATCTGAGCCTGAACGATTTGTACCAAGTCCAACAGAGTTTCTTCAAGAAACCATCTCAACGGCTAATATGGATCCGACAACTGCTGACCGAGAGGTCAGGATGAAAAGATAGAGATCAGTAATGCGGCACAGGAAAGATCCGGCAGTTCAAAAAAGAGTCCCAATGTGAGAATTCAGAGAACAAGAATAGGTGCTACAAAAGGAGGGTAAAAATGATTTTGACATGTTAATAAACTCAGGGAGATTTATAAGAATCCAGTTATTTTTTCAAGTATTAATTGAAGATTTACGGTGGGCCATGTGATGTGATGGCCATTTGGGCTAGCATATCACACGAGACTGTTGTGTATCTGCCTTTGTCGAGCTTAGTGTCTAGCATTGAAAGGGGATCCCCCGGGAATATAATTTTGTAGACTCAACACAAAGCTTTTGAGGAGGTATCTAAGGGAGCCTCACCTCATGCCATTAAGTTACAGGGAAACAGTTTGATACTTTAAAACCTTAACATATCTTCAGGGGAACCAGAACGGAGCTCAGTCTTTGGCAAATTCCTCTCATAGCTGAGGCATGTGTTTTTCCAGTCTGACAGATGGGAACAGAGTGCTGGGCCCTATCACTTTTATTCATTTCAAGTAGTCTTGCCTAGCCTCTGGTAGTTTCCTCACATTTACACACTGATAAATATTCAGTGGAAGAACTCCAGAATTTTCTCTCTGTTGAGCTCGGGTTCACTTCCTGTGAACAATAACTGCCTTGGTTTCTTCTCTCACATCCAGTGTCTTGTTAGCCCAGCAGTTGGATGGTGGTACCATTTACTGATGTGGGTAAGGCTGGAAGAGCATGTTTTCAGTTGTGGAGTATGTTGTATCAAGGTGGATTTGAGAAATCTATGCAGAAATCTCGAATAAGAAGTTGGGGTGTAATGGTGAAGGTTAAACTAGAGTTTGAAGCTGGAGTTTAAAAAAATGAGAGCCACCAACATCTAGATGTTAATTAAAACCATGTATATAAGTAATATGTACTATAGAATAGAATGAGAAAACAGCCCAAGATTAAGGCTTGTGACTTCCACATCTTAATGACTGAATAAAAGAGATTAAGCTGGCAAAGGAGACTGAAAAAGAATAGCCAGGGAAGAGACCTGGAGACCAAGTATGTATCCCTGAAGTCTAGGGAGTGAATATCTAAGAAGGAGGGTGTGATATATTAATACTTAAATATTGACTGTGATGAAGATTGCAAGGTAACTATCATATTTCATCAACGCAGTTCACTGGTAATCTTGACAGGAACAATTTCGGAAGCATGGCAAGGAGGATATACCAGTTTGGAGGGGCTTCCAAAGAGAATGAAAGGAGAGAATTTGGATAGGACACCCATCTTCCCCTTGTATGTAAAGTGAATAGAGAAATGGAGCAGTAGATCTTAGAATTGCTTGTTGATTACATTGAGGGCAATGCGTTTCTAAAAGATTGCTGTCATAAACAAGGTCTTTTCTTCCATAATACATTTGTTCCATTTGGTATATAAGAAAGCTAATTTTTCTTAGCCATCTTACTCAGTATTTAATAACTTTTAATTGTTTTTCATTTTATGCTCTTGAGTTTCCAGGCTAATCATGTCACCTACTAAGAATGGTGATTTTATCTCCTTTCGAATTAGTATGCTTTTTAGAACCAGTTTCATTTATTTGATAGGTAAGAAGGCCAGTTTAGAGTTCATGAAGATTGAGTTAAAGAAGCAAAGGAGAGAATATAGAGACTGTCTTTGAAAAATTTGGTTATGAAGTAGAATAATCATAAGGATAATGGAAATACCATAATTTAAAGATAAAGGGGGGGTTTGTTTATTTGATTTATTTGTTCAGTTGGGAGAGGAGTTAGCATGTTTAGTGATCAAAGGAATAGAGGTCCCGTTGAGAGGGAGCAGTTAAATAATCAAGGTGAAAATGGAAGTTGGTTACTTACTATAATGATCACCTAAAAGGCAGGGGAGGAGAAGGTAGTGATCAAAGCACCAGTGGAGAGATTTTCCTTAGAAAGGAGGCAGAGCACCATTTCCGGGAAAACTGGAAAAGAGGAAGAAAGTGAGTGAAGAAGATGGGTGTTTCCTGTATGATCAGTATGGGTTCTTTTTTTCCCCTACAAAAGTAGAAATCAAAAGCGTGGACAGGTAGGGATGAGTAGGATGAGGACAGGGAGGAAGGTAAAAAGCTTGAAGAGAATAGAGTTTGGGAAAGTCACTGAAGAGTGAGAGAGTGAGTTCACTGGAAAAGCACAGTAGGCTAGCTGGAGAGTGTTAAGTGACCCAAAGTTGAAGACTTAATTATCAAACCCGTTAGAAAAGTGAATTTTTACCACAAGTAGGTGTAGAATGGTAAGGTCCACCGCCAAAGGATTGGACCTTTGTCATATATATGTGTATCCAAATGATAAGAATAAGAATCTTAACACAACAGATCAGAAAATCTCAACTGGAGAAGGAAGGGAATGATGCAAGAAGAGGAAAAATAGACTGAGTGGAAGCAAAGGGATGAGTGGACATCGGGTCATAAGGAGTCAGGAATGGTTAAAGTGGGGCTGTGTGAACAAGCAAGCCAGAAGGAAGGAGGTGGATCAGCATAATATGCATATATTAAATGATGTAATGACAGAGAAGTTTGGAGGATTGTCCCATTTTCCCACAAATATCTATAGTTTTTTTTTTTATTTTTATCTTTTAGTTATTAGTAGCTCTGTAAAATATTTAAGTTTTCATTTATGATTATGGAGTCTTGTGTCTAGCTTAAGAGTATATTCTCTACATCAAAATGAAAAGAACAAATATCCAACAAAGTATTTTAATCTTTTTTTATTTTTATTTTAAAACTTTTACCTTTGGATTTTTAGCATTGTGTTTTTCTTTCTCAATATTGTTTTGTTTCTGTATGAATTTTAGGATCAGCTTGTCATTTTCTGTAAAGAAGCTAGAATTTTGATAGGAATTGTCTTAAATCTGTATATTACTTTGGAGAGTATTGGAATCAGAACATGAAGTCTTCTGATCTATCAACATAGGATGTCTTTCCATTTACTTAGATCTTGACTTTGTTTCAGCTCTTTGTTTCGTTTTATTTAAAGAGAGTAAATTTTACCTTTCTTTTGTTCCGTTTATCCCTTCCTATTTTATTCTTTTTAATATTATGGCGAATGTCTTTTTTTCGCTTCATTTTTGGATTATGAGAAGTCAGCCGATAATGTTCTTGGAGTCTTTTTGGACAGAAGTCATTTTTCTGCTGCTGCTTTCAGGATTTTCTCTTTGGCTTTCATGATTGTTACTATGAAGTATCTGGGTGTGAATCTGTCTGTGTTTATCCTCCTTTTTCAAGTATGTCACGTGTCTTTGTTTTATAGATTTATGTTTGTCATTAAGTTTGGAGAGTTTTAAGCATCATTTCTTTGAATATTTTTCTGCTCCCTTCTCTCCTTTGCTTCTCTTTATGTTAACGTCTGTTACTCATTTTTTTGGTGCATTTAATTGTGTCCCACATTTCTTTGAGCCTCTTGTTTTTTTTATTTTTTTTCACTCTGTTCTCTAGAATACATAATCTCTATTGCTCTGTCTTCAAGTTTGCTGATTCTTCTGCCTGTTCAAATTTCCTGTTGAATCCCTCTAGTGAAATTTTCATTTTAGTTATTTCAATTTTCAATCCAGAATTTTTCATTGTTTTTGTTTCATAATTATTATCTCTTACTGATGTCTTTCTATTTGATGAGACATTTTCATCATACCTATCTCAATTTATTTAAGCAAAGTTTCATTTAGGTATTTAAAGATAACTTACCTTTAATATTTGAGGCTTCGAAGTCTTTTTTCGTTAAATCCAAACTCAGGGTCTTTCACCACAAATTTTCTTTTGACTTCAGTTGTTTTCCATTCTTGGGGTCACTCCTGTTTCTTTGCACCTCTTTCCCTGCCCCTCCTACCTTTCACTCTCCTCCCCCTTCTCTCTCTCTGAACATTTTAAGTTGCATCTTGTATAATCTGTATAGTGATCCCCCACTCCTATCTCCGGGAATTGTTTTTGACTTGTTTTATTACTTATTTGTTTAGAGACTTGGCTGGATTATTTTATTTAAATTGATTTTCCCTGCAGTTGTGAAGCCTCTGATATTGCTTCTCCAAGAGCACAGCCTTGGCCAAGTTCATAGTTAGCTGGCGTTCTCTTTGTCCAGTTCCCTGATCTCTCTGTTAAACCATTATAAACACCTGTGCTAAATACCTATGTTAAGGTATTTTTTTCCTTAAGGAAGGAGAGTATTTCTTTTGTTTATACCTTTATTTCACCATTATTTATTATAATTTTGAAGGGTTTGTTTGTATTTGCTTTGGGGAATGAGATAATTATATTAAGTTTTCAATGGTTACAACGAAATTACATTTGCTCTTCATAAACATTGTGAGCCTGTTCTAAGTGTTCTGTTTCCTTGGTAAGCAATGGGGATAAAATTAATGGGTAAATACAGACTGTGCTCAAAATTTTAGTCTCTTTTGGTATCACACCCAACCCTTGGGCTCCATTAATTGCTGCCTAATTGCTTTATTGTTTTCAACAGTGCTCTGGGGCATAAATTTCTCCAGAGTCTGATCCAATTAAATTAGAACCCTTTTGCATGGATGGTTTTGAGGCCAGTGTTCGAGCCCCCAGGAGGGCTCTTCCTAGCTACTTCTTTCCCTGGTTCTTTCCAGTAAATTAGTTGGCCTTGGTTTAGCTTGTTGCTCTCAGAGAGCTATCAGTCTCTTTAATCGCTCATGGCAAGAGCACCCTTTGTCTTGAACTTCTCTACATTCTATTTTTCCCCCCACATTTGGTTTTAAATAAAATCAGTTCCCTTTGGGACAACTTGGGAGACTCTCTGTTCTTATGAACTCCCTCTCTGCTAGGGCGTAGAGCCACTGCTGCAGAGCTGGGAATAGATGTGACCTTTCTACTTTTGTAACAGAGCTTCGGGTAGGGGTGGTAGCCTGTGGTCTTTCTCATCTTGCCTCTGCTGGGATGGAACATCCACCCTTTAGGTGAGCTGAAGTGAGGGCACTCAGCGCCCCACTAATATTGGCCTGCTACACCAGTGGTAGAGCCACCAGCCTAGAGTGGTCACAGGTGGTGAAAAGGAACCCATGACTCCTTGGCTGTAGTTCTCAGGAATTTAGCCTCCGCAATACAGAGCTAGAGGGGATGAGAAATGAAATTGTCTTGCCCCTTCCTCTCAGAGATACATTCTTTGACTGGGAACTGAGATCTCTCTTTTTGGCTACAACCACCTGCAAAGGAATTTTCTCATAGAAACCTATTGAGGAGAGGGAGTATGCTGGGGATTAAGTGGCCTAGACTTTTGCTGTTGTTACAAAGATTTGATAGAGTTTTTGTATAACTTTCTTCATTTACTATATGCTCTTAGGACAAATTCCAGAAACTTTAAATATTAAATTTTTTTTAATGTTTTATTTTATTTTTTGAGAGAGAAACCGTGCAAGCAAGGGGAGGGGCAGAGAGAGAGGGAGACACAGAATCCTAAGCAGGCTCCAGGCTCTGAGCTGTCAGCACAGAGCCTGACGTGGGGCTCGAACCCATGGATTCGAGATCATGACCTGAGCCAAAGTCGGACACTCAACCAACTGAGTCACCCTGGTGACACCCCTAAATGTTTTTTTATAATAGTTACCACTATTATGGTTGTTTCACAGGGGAAACAGTTTCATATAGCCACTCACAACACCATTCTGGAGGTGGAACTTTACTAACTAGATTTTTAATGTAATATTTATATATAGTAATAAATACTGGCTCAAATTGCTTTTCTCTGCTGGATTACCAAGTATGCCAAAATTGTTTATTAAATAACCACCCTTTTTTCCAAAAGTAACATATTAATAATGGATGGATATTTTGATATGTGCTATAATGTATTAGGTACTCAATAAATATTTTTCAATGAAATTTATATTAACATCTTATTTCTAAGAGTAAAGATGCCTCAAAAAAACTGGTTTATATTTTTCCTATCATCTTAGATTACATTTCACATTTATATTTCAGTGAGAAGTTACAGCTTTGGTAAGCTTTTTTTATACTACAGAAGCTTATAAAGAGTTGTATTAAAGTGTAGATTATCTGCAAACAGTGCGGAGAGCTTGACAGTTACCATTATTAATACGTATGTTAATTACTTGTAGTAATTGTTTAAAGTACTTTTTCCTCAAAGAAGGAGAATATTTCTTTTGATTGTACCTTTAATCTATCATCATTTTTCATGATTTTGAGGAGTTTGTTTACATTTGCTTTGGAGAATGGTGTAATTAGTTTATATTAGGTTTTCAGAGGTCACAGTAAAATTGCATTTTGTACCCCATAAACATTGAGCCTATTGCTCACTATCTGGTTTCTTTGGTAGGCATTGAGAATAAAATTCTTGAATAGAAGCCTGTATTCAAGGATTTAGAATCTTCTAAAATAGTACGATAAGTTCTAAAACACAAGTATGCCATTGAAATGTGGGAGTTCAGACATGACAATGATACTTAGAATATATGTTTCATTTATTTTTCCTCCTAGAGTAATCAAGCCTTTACAGATCTGTTTTTATTAATTGGTGTTTTAGTGCCAATTTTTTGGTTATTTCAATCTGGTGTTTTGTACACAAAATCATTAAATAAATGGTGAGTGAAAGGAAGAAAGAAAGAATGCATTAATGGACGGTTGAGGAAATGCTTCAAGTGGTTCGAGTTTCTCATTTTCTTTAATCTTCTCTTGGGGTAGTTTCCAGAATGTTACTTTTTGTACTCTGTGTTCTCTAAATTATTAATCTAATGTTTTATCTATTCAGAGATTCCACTGAAAGGAAAGGAAGGACTCTAGAAAAAAAAAACCCGTTGTGAAACAGGATGAATAAACTCTTATTAATGTTCAGATATTGTTTGATATGTTTAATAGCTTAGATATATTAATATATTTTAATACACTATATACATTTGTTTCTTAAGAAATGAGGAATATATTTGCTTTCTGGGTATCTTACAATATACATGCCTACATTTTATTTTACAAAAGATAACTTTATAGCAATATGAAGCTACCATTATTGTGTTTTTTTTTTTAAGTTTATTTATTTTGAGAGAGAGAAGACAGAGGGAAAGGGAAAGGGAGGGAGAGAGAATCCCAAGCAGGTTCCACACTGTCAGCTGAGTCCACAAACCATGAGATCATGACCTGACCCAAAATCCAGAGTCGAATGCTTAACCAGCTGAGCCGCCAGGTGCCCCCATTGTGTGTGTGTGTGTATATCTGTGTGTGTGTTTAAGTTTATTTATTTATTTTGTGAGAGACAGAGACAGTGTGAGCAGGGGAGGGGTAGAGATAGTGGGAGAGAGGGAGAATCCCAAGCAGGCTCTATACCATCAGCGCAGAGCTCTATGTGGGACTTGAACCCATGAAACCGTGAGATCCTGACCTGAGCCAAAACCAAGAGTCTGACATTTAACTGATTGAGCCTCCGAGGTGCCCCCCACCATTGTGTGTTTTAATATCCATTAAGAGTGTGTTTCATTGGGAAAAAAAACAAAGTGTTGGGATACTATCCTACCACAGAGATCTACTTCTAAAACTTGAAGGTAACACTGCAGTTTTTTTAATATATATAGCTGAAAATATCTTCTTATGCCCCACGTGATTGGCTAATTTATTTAAATTAAAAAATGTGGTCAGTTGTGGCACCTGAGTGGCACAGTTGGTTAAGTGTCTGACTCTGACTCAGGTCCTGATCTCATGGTTCATGAGTTTGAGCCCCGCGTTGGGCTCTGTGCTGACAGCTCAGAGCCTAGAGCCTCTTTTGGATTCTGTGTCTCCCCCTCTTTCTGCCTCTCCCCAGCTCACTCTCTGTCTCTCTCTCCTTCAAAAATTAAAAAAAAACATTAAAAAATTAAAAAAAACTTTGGTCAGTTAACTGTTATAAACTTTTATATAAAAGGATCCATATTCAGCAGCTAAACTTTGAATTCTAGATTTTTTTAAACAAAAGCCAACTATAGATAATTATAGAAAATGTTAAGCCTACATTATTCTAAACAAGCCCCCAGTGTACTTTGGTCATTACTCATTTTATCAGTACGAGGTCTTCCTCCATACCCTCTTTCTGGAATCCTGGCTGTTCTGTACATCAGTTATTTCTAAAATTGAGGGAGTAATGGAAGGAAAACATAGTTATTCTTTTATGTAAACATTTTATTGAAGTGTAGCATGCACACAAATAAATGCCTATATGATAATTGTGTCATTTTGTGAATTTTATAAAACATGAACATACCCTTGAATTGGCATACAGACTTTTAAAAAAGAGCGAGCCTGTTCTGGCACTTCAGAACTCTCTCCTCTCCACCCCCCCCCTTCCATTAATACTCAGAAACCCACTATCTTGACTTTTATCACCATCAGTTTTATCTATTTTTAAAAATTTTCTAAATGTTTATTTATTTTCAAGAGATAGAGAGACAGCATGAGCACAGGGGAAGGGTGCACAGAATCCAAAGCAGGCTCCAGGCTCTGAGCTGTCACCGCAGAGCCTGACATGGGACTTGAACTCACAAACTGTGAGATCATGACCTGAACCAAAGTCGGAAACTCAACCAACTGAGCCATCCAGGCGCCCCTATTTTTGAAGTGTTTATTATATGTATGAAGTCATTCAGTATGTGCTCTGTTTTATTTAGCCCAATATAGTGCTCACGAGGTTCATACCTTTTGTAATGTGTAGCAGTAATTAATTTATTCTTGTTGCTGTATACTATGCCATTGGGTGATTATAACATAATTTCCTTATTCTCATTTGGACTGTTTTTAGTTTGAGGCTTTGAGTAGTACTGCTCTGAACACTTTTTTATCTATGTTTTTGATTTGCCTAAGTACAAAAGTCTTTGAGGTTTATGCCTGTGGGCCTAACTACTGGATTACAGAGTTTAATCTCCTTTTTAAAATAGTAATCAACAACTTCCCAAAGTGCTTACCTTAATTCCACCAGGAGTATGTGAGCATTCAGGCTATTTCACACCTTTACCATGATGGGTAATGTCAGTTTTTATAATTTTATTTGTGGTTTTAATTTTCATTTCTCTGTTTACTGATGGTTTAGGATATTTGGATATTCCCTTTCATGAACTACCAATTCAAGTCTTAGTCCACCTAAAGGTTGTGTCACCTTTTTCTTATTGATTTCTGGCTGTTCTTGTTAGCATCTCATATTTTGGCTTGTCTTTTGATTCTCTAAATGCTGTCCTTGATGAAGAAAAATTCTTAATTTTAATGTACCCCAATTTGTTGCTTTTTGTTAATAAGCCTTTTTGTGTCATGATGAAAAATGTCCTTATGATACCTTTAGATTGAGATCTACAAATCACTTACAGTTGAATCTAAGTATGAAGATGAGATACAGATTGTTTGATTTATTTTCTATGATATTCAATTTGCCAAACATGTTTTGTCAAAAAAAAAAATCCTTTCTGCCACTGCAGTGTAATGTCATCTGTGTTTTAAAGAAACAAGTGACCAGGGATGCCTGGGTGGCTCAGTCAGGTAAGCATCTGATTTTGGCTCAGGTCATAATCTCATGCTTCCTGGGTTCGAACCCTGCGTTGGTCTCTGTGCCGAGAGCTCAGAGCCTGGAGCCTGCTTCAGATTTGTCTCCCTCTCTCTCTGCCCCCTTTGCAGCAACTCATGCTTTGGCTCTCTCCATCTCTCAAAAATGAATAAAAGTTAAAAGAAAATTTGAAAAAAGAAGGAAAGAAGTGACCAGATACATGTACATCTACTTTGGACACCATTCTTTTACATTGGTCTTTTGTTCTTTCTTGCACCAAATCATCTTATTTTGATTCTGGTAGAGGCAGTCAGCCTACTTTGTTTTCCTCCATTGGTTCTCAGTGGCTTTGTGTTTTCATAGAAATTGTAGAATAATAGTATTAGTTTCCATACAAGTACATGGATTTTGATCGGGGAATGCATCTAATATACAGAACGATTTAGGGAAGAATTGAAATTTTTCCCACATACTGTCCTCTTACCCATGTATGTAGCTTGTCCTATTTATTTATTTAGGTTTTCTCTAATTTCTCTCAATCATCGTTGATAATTTCCTTAGGAAAGGTCTTGTGCTCCTTTCAATAGATTTGTTCCTACACGTCTGAAGGTTTTTTTCTACTGTTCTAAATTGTTTATAATTCTCGTTGATCATATAGGCCTAAACTTTCGTATATTGATTTTTCCCAATGAATGTGCTAACTCGTCAATTTAAATATAGTTTCTTTTGGATTCTGAGTATACAGTTGTCTATAATAAACATGATTTATTTATTTTTTAAAATACTTGTCTTTATTATATTGTTGCACCGAACAATATGTTAAGTACAGGTGTTGAATAGAAGTGGTGCTGGCTGCTGGGTTTCTTGTTTTCAACTTCAGGAACAGAGATCTTACTGGTTCAGCTTTATGCAGGAAGCTTAATGCTTTTAAGTGCTTGCTTATTTTTCAAAGAAGCTTTTTATCATATTAAGGAGGTTTCCATTCTTTTCCTAGTTTCCTGAGTTTTAATCACAAAGGGTATATTTTCTGCCTTAAGATGATTGTTTTCTCCTTTATTACGTTAATGTAGTAAATGACCAATTTCTTTTCAGATGTCAAACAAACTTTGGATTCCTAGAATAAACAATAGACACATATAAATGCAATTTGCTAATATTTTATTTAGGATATTTACATTTATGATGAAGGGAGCGTTAGGTCTGTCATCGTCCTTTCTGCTAGTGTCCTTGTCAGGTTTTGCTAGTAAAAGTAATGCTGACTTGTTAAAATCACTAACAAAATATTCTATTTAATTAATGGTTTGTATAAGATTGTTATTATTTTAAATGTTTGGAATAATTAATTTCTAAGCTATATAGGTCTGGTTATCTCTTCGTGGTAAACTTTAAATTACAGATTCAATTTCTTTAGGAGATGTACAGCTTCTCTTAAATTCATTCAGTTTTTGTAAATTATGACTTTTTGAGAATTAAAATTTAAGTTCTTTGAAGTATAATTAACATAACCTGCACACATGGAAAGTGTCCAAGGTGATGAATTTGGCAAACGTATATATCCATGAAACAATTACCACAGTTACAATAATGAACATACTCATTACCTCCAATTTCCTCATACCCTTCAGACATTGGAATAATAGTAAGTCTTCCAATCTAGAAGCATTGTATACCCCCATCCTGCCATTTACTTAGATCTTTAATTTTTTTAATGATTTGTGGTTTTTGGTGTATAGCAGGGTTTTAAAAGCTCAGCACTGATGATATTTTGCACTGGATCATCTTCTGTTGGGATGGGATGGGGAATAGGCTTGGAGAGGACTGGCTCCTGCCTTGTAAGATGCTTGTCAGCATACCTGTCTTTACTAGATGTCAGTCAGGTCTCCTACTTCTAGTTCTGATAATCAAAACTTTTCTCTAGATATCGCCCAGTGTCCCATTAGGGGCAAATTTCCCAAGGCTAAGAGATTGAGAACCACTGGAAGAGAGGTCTCACACATCTTTCATTTGGATTTATTTATTCCCAAGTATTTTTCATGCTCTTGTATATACTAGTATCTTTATAAATTTCTATTTTCTGTTTGGGGCTGCCATTCAGTGATGGTGGTGATTTTGGTGGACTGTGATCCAAAAATTTATTACATTTACTTGTTAGTAGTAATAATTTTTATTAATCTAGGTAAAAAAAACTTGAGTTAGCACTTCAAAAAGTAATGTTATGAGAAAGGCCAGTAAGCATTTAAAAAGGGGCTCAGCTTCATTAGTCATTAAGTAAACACAAATGAGCCATGAGACCGTACAAAGATACACCCAGGAAGATGGCTAATATTACAGACAAACAAACCTACAAATGAAAACCATACATGGACAGTAACAAATATTGATGAAGAAGTGAAGCACACGGCACTGTCACTTGGGCGGGAGTACACAACCAGTTTGAAAAATGATTTGACAGTATTTATTAAAGTTGACTGAACATTTACATTCCCACATTGATATCCAATGGAATTGTGTATATGTATATATATATGTACATATATATATACACATGTATATATATATACATGCATGTATGTGTATATATATATATACATATATATGTATACATATATATATATATATATATATATATATTTACCAAGAGACATGAACAAAAATATTTATTATAGCCATACTGTTCACAAAAGTCAAAACCAGGAAATTACTGAAATACCCACCATCAGCAGAATGGGTCTATTTCTGTAGAGTATTTCAGTGTTTGAATTCCCCACAGTGAGAATGAACGATCTACTGCCACGTGTAGCAGTATGGAGGAATACCAGAAAACACGTAGAGCAGGAGTCCTTGACACATAGAAGTATACATGCTGTTTAATTGCGGCACCACACAGGTCAAAGACCAGCAGGACTCCTCTACTCCTCTACGGTGTTGTATTGTCCTTGGGATGAGTACCTGGGAGGTGGAGCTTCTGAGCGGTGTTCCAGTTCCGCTTTTCAGTTTGGGTGCTGGTGACATGACAGTGTTTGCGAAAATGAATCAAGCTATATAGTTGTGGTTTGTTCACTTACTACGTAGGTTACACTTCAATAACAAGTTGCAAAAGTTAAAACCACTATTCTTCTCCCCATGATTTCACTGGGCAGTAAGCCCATCTGTTCTGTCCCACAGGCAACTAGAATCACCTTCCTGTCCTTCCCTCCATTACTTCCCAGTCACCTCCACACCTACCGCTACCCCTCATCCGCCATGTCCTGAGTTGGTAGGTCTGACTTAAAAGCCGAGTCATGGCTTTTGTTCTAGACGAAATGTGTTATTTTTCTCCTTGCTGTACCTTGTTTCACGGGTACTTCATTAAGGCCAGCCAGGAAAATGTAATTAGCAATAGTTTCAGTTTAAAAAATTGTGCCCACAATTGGAATGTCTTGACCAGAAAATGTTTTTCAAAATTAGTATTTTTTTTTTTTTAAATGAGTGTTTTCTCTTTGATCATAGTTCACTTTGAAAGGGATGCCTATGAGCTTTGGAATATATGTTCAAAGACACAAAAGGTAGATTCTCCCTCTTAGTCTTCCTAAAGGTGTAAATCTCTAGGGTTGTCTTTTTAAATAGTATTGATTCCAACCAATATAAAATTTCTGTGAATTTTTGCCCTTGATTTATCTAATTTACAATTCCCTGCTTACTTAAATATGGGTCTATTGGTGAAGATTTAACAAAGTTCATTTTATCCTTTTTTTTCTTTAAGGCTTAAGAGGTTTGTGCCTCAAGTTTTTGCCTTTAACCATATAATGAAATAAATGAACTTTCAGTTTATTCTGACCATATTGAACTTTTGATTCTATTTCTTTTACTGAATACTTGGGAAGTTTTGTGTGATTTTTTTTTGAAAAATATTTTACCAACCCTTTATTTTATAAAATGTTTTTTAAACGTTATGATTAAATAAATTTATATATAAAACACTATTAAATTTCATGTGTACCATTGTATCCTTTTCCACAATGTTGTTTTAAAATGTTATACATTTTTCATCTTTTCAGATTTATTATTTCATTTAGATTTTCAATTTAGTTTCCTGTATTTTAGCCCAACAGAGCAATTTTGTCATTTGAGAATGAATGTGTAGATATCATGGTTTTCTTGAATTCATTTCTAAATTAACTAAATTACATCTTATTTTGTAAACAGATGTTTGCATTTATTTTATTGCCATAATTTCTGTATTCCTTTTGGCGAAATACATCATTTGTAAATTTCTAATCTCAGTAGCATTCACATTTGCTCTCTTTTTTTTGTCTTTATAATTGGGTGAATATTCTTCAGATCTAATTTTTAATTTGATTTTGTGCCATATGCCTTAAACAGGCTTTCAAAATATACATGATTTTTTTCTAAAATTTAGTTTGGCTCCCTTTCCCGAATTGTATACAGTATTTATATAACTCCATTGTGTTCCCGTTTATGAAGTAGGAACCATATCATGGAATATCTGAATTCCCAAATGACTAATTGCTAACTTGTCAGTGTACGGTTATTATTTAATTAGATGGAAACACTTTGCAGTTATTATGATAATGAATTGTGTCACTGGTAACGGATTTTTAAACAGCTTGGAATTTTAAAAGCCATTCCTCCCCTTCATCATTTGAATAAAATTCGGCGGTCGACTCGATCGTTCGCACATAGGTCATGTGTGTCCTGAGGGTGACAGCATATGGTTTGACTGGCTCACTCTGTGTTGAGGGCAGGGGGTGGGAATTTCTTGCAGAGACAGTGCTGCATTTTTACAGTATCGCTTCCCTAGGAATTCTTCTCAGGGCCTCCACGTTCTCACATTTGTGGTCTAGTCACTTGTGTATCGTTCAGCAATGCAAAACTTCTGTCAAAAAGATTAAAATTCTATCCATTCCTGCAGTTGCTGGAAAAACTGGCAATGCAGTAATAGAATATGCAATCTATGTTCATACTATATGAAATTAATTCATTAGTTCCACATATTCTTGCAATTTCTAGTTTATGGACAGTAGATTATTCTGTAGGTATTATGACTTGCTTCCTATGATGAGATAATAGAAGAAAGATATAGAAAGGGAAAACAGATAATGTTGTTTTGGCAAAAATTTGAGAACTAATGTTGATCTTACAGTTGCTATTATCTTGCTAAAATTTTCTCATATTCTTTTTAAAGCCTGTTTGTTCATAGTGGTTAATCATAAAGTTTGTCTTTGGCTCTTTGTTTTCTAGTTCATATATCTGTTACGAGATGTTTGCTTTAGAAATTCACCCTTTATAAATGACCAAAAAAAGAATATGGATGATGGCATTTGAGTAATTTCCCTCATTTAAAGAATAATTGTATTATAGTTTTAGAGTTGAGAAGATTATTACTTGGTATTTGCATTAACACAGCTAAATGCGATTTGGCATTCATTAAGATTTCTTGCTTGCAGGCCTGAAAATAGAGATAAGAGATTTGAAAGAATTTAGGTTATTGGGGAAGGAGCCAATCATTTAATCATACTTTTATATTTCAGAGTACTCTCCTGTTTCACCTATAGATTGCAATACTGGCTGACAAAATGAGTTTCCCTGTGACTAATCCAAAACAAAAACTCCTCTGGTATTCTTTAAGCTAGTTTTCCTAAGAGACCCTTTAGCCGTGCCTGAGTACTACAACATTTTTAGCTCAAAGCATCAAGAAAGGCTTTAGGTTCTATGAAATTCTGAAATTTTCCATAGCATTTTGCCGTGGAAGTCTGCATGTGTATGTGCACACATGCATGTGAATTTGGCTTTCTGTTGTTTATTTTCAGGATGCATCAGTCAAGGTAGAAGCTATGTTGCTGTAACAAAGAGTCTCAGAAGAGGGCAGCTTAAACATGGTAGCAGTTTTTCCCTTACATAACCGTCTGCAAGTAGACAGTTAGCCCCTGGTGATTAAGCAGTTCTGCCCTCATGGTGGCTCATTCTCAAAGCTGAAGCTGACACGTCTGTGTTCTAGTTCAAGGATTGTGGAAGGTGAGCTTCCACAAGTGACCCACAAGATGCGCCCATCATGTTAGCTCCCATCTTTATATGAGCGCTTGGTCCTGAGGTTACAATGAACTGTAAGAGAGTCTCAAAATATTATCGCTAATGCTGCTCAAACTCATGGGAGGTATTTGTTACATACAAGTATGAAGGACAGAATGGATACTGGGGGACAATTAGCAGTCTGCCACACACAGACTATAGTTTTCACCTGTAGTTTTTATCAAATATAGAAAAGTCACTGTAGACCCAGAACATGTGAAACCACTGATACAGAATGAAAGCTCTGGAAGTAGTGACCCTATTCTAAAATACATATTTTGTAAAGCCCATTTACAGCCTTTAAAGTCACAGAAAATGTAATTTTCCTACACACACATTTTAAACATATATAAATAACTTACAGTAACATATAGATGAAAGAAATAAAAAAAAGACGTTATGATTACTAAAACCTTCTATGTTCCAGTACCTCAGCAGTCAGGCACAAGCGTCTGTGCAGCCACGGTGGAGAGTAGAGTCACTGCACACACACGTGGGATGGCTGTGGTGGCCGTAGCTGTGGGTGGAGACTGATGGGTGATCTAGAAACTCAGAGTTAGCATCAGCAATGTAATTTTCCATGAACAACTTATATAAAAGTTTTGAACACAGCGATTTCTGTATTCCCTCAAAACAAATGGTAGGTACATTCCTAGAAAGAAAACACAGTATATATTAAAACCCATGCAGAAAGATGCAGTGATATTCTAATCTTGGATCATCCTAGCAGTTGTTTTCCTTCCTTACATGCCTCGTTAGGTCATGTGTAAGGCCTGTGGAATGCAGGTAAATTCCCCATTGTGTGTGTGACTGCGTGAGCACTACGGGGCCTCTGTATCTTTCCTCTTTGACCACTAAAGATCAGCAGTGCCGCCCGTAATTGTTAAAAAAATACTCTTCCCACCATCAACACACACACTTCAAGTGGCGTGTCTTATTTTTATAAAGTTTCCCTCCTGGAACCTCATCCTGCCTTTTGCTCTTTCAGTCCTTCACCCACATCCATGCCCTAGTCCTTCGCATTTCACCAGGGTCGGTCCACGCGTTTTAGTACAGCCACCTTCAAAGGTTCAGATCACCGTCAGTACATGTGACCAGCAGCTAATAGCATCACACCACTCACTGCCCTTGTCACCACCTACTTTCTCCCACCCCCATTTTACCCTGTTTAAACTGTTGCTTCTTTGGACTTGATCTTCAGGATTACTGTCATTGTTTTTCCTCCTTTGCTCTACCTGTGTCGTAGGACAATGGGTCTGGAAAAAACATTAGTGATCTTTTATTTTAATCACTTCATTTTACAGACCTTTTATATGAGTTCCGAATGGTTACAGTAACTTGCCCAAGGACATATGGTTGGTTCTAACTCTAAAGTGGGCCAAGGGTATTTCTTATTGCTTGCATATTTCCCTAGAGAAGCAAGCATCCTTTTTATTCTTTCCAAGTTTTACCCAACTAGGCTTTAGACCGCAGCTTGTTTCCCGAGTTTAGTAGGTAGATAACCAGAAGGACCTATGTGAGCTCTTCTGTATTTCGGTTTGCTTTATTTGCTCATTAGTGTTGAATCCATTTCTTGGTAGGGACCTTTTCAAAACCCTTGTCCATCTTGATGACTAATTTAGTTAAGATTTATAATTGGTGAAGTTACTTAACTGGGAAGAAGTTGAGTGCGACACTTTTCACTTACCCCTGCTTCCCAGTGAAGCACTTTGTGGTGTCCATCCGCTGGTGCTAAGTACCATGGTACAGGCCTGCATGAGTCCACGGAACTAACTAACTTGTGCACATGAATACGTTTTAAAAATTAAATTTGCATGACCTTACCAAGACTTCTTAAGCTGTCTCTTCTGTCTAGATTTTTATCCTGTTTCCTGCTTTTGAACCATAAAATTCCCTAAAAACTCTGCAAATTCATTCCTGACACTGGAAGACCAATCTGGCACATCCGTGTCTGCCTTTGTACATTAATATATTAAGAAAAAAAACTCACAGGAGGCCGGCGCATCCGCTGGAATCTTCTCTCTCTGCTTGTCACATCGACCTTTTCCATACATATCATGTAGACATTTCATCACATTCAGCTCTGCTTTCTGTTATCTCTCAAGCCATAGTAATTAGAGGAAGGATGATTTTTCTGTAGGGAGTAGACCCACTGTGGACTCACAGTTATCAAAAATACATGTGATTAATGCCCGAAACATTATCTTTGTGTGAGTAATATTGTTGTCATTAGCAATAATGTTTCTATTTTTATGTGTAGCTTTAGGAAGGATAATATAGTTCTTCATATTTATGAAATAGTTACAGAAAAAATCAAGACTGTTAAAACTGGCTTCCCTGTTGGGGAGCCTGGGTGGCTCAGTCGGTTGGGCATCCGACTTCAGCTCAGGTTGTGATCTTGCGGTCAGTGAGTTCGAGCCCCGCGTCAGGCTATGTGCTGACAGCTTGGAGCCTGGAACCTGCTTTAGATTCTCCATCTCCGTCTCTCTCTGCTCCTCCCCTCCTCACGTTCTGTCTCTCTGTGTCCCTCAAAAATGAATAAACATTAAAAAAACTAAAAAAAAAAGCAACTGGTTTCACTGTTTATGATCTCTTTACATTTAAAAAGTATTGGGATACATAGGATTAAAAAGTCAAATGTTTGAGATATAGGTAAAGAGATGCATGGCAGCTAACAAAGGGGGATACAGGAGGGTCATTACTGAGCACATCTTGAGTGAAGTCCCTGAATTTGAGCACACAGCTCATTTTAAAGATTTTTGAGATCAAAGGCAAAAGACAAGCACAGAAAGTCATACACACCTCTTTTTTTGAAAAAGGAGTCCTTGGTTTACATGGAGGAAGTACCAAACAGCATTTGAATAATGTTTCAATGGCAATTTTGCAAAAATGGCAAGTACGTAGGTCATTTCTTATTCTGGCCTTTGACCACAGATTGAGGATTCATTAAGTTGGAATTTATAAAGATGTGTCAATTCGGGCATAGAGGAATAGAGTTGAGTCTAGCTCTATAATTCTCCAGTGCTCTAGCTTGCTCTAGTTGCTACAGTAGTTGCCTTGTTACTACTGTAAAGCAACATTCCCTATAGTGAACACGATCAGTAGAACACAATTCCACAGAATTATCCAAGAGAGAGCTGTATCTCTGGCTTTTCAGGAGTCTGAGAAATGCTTTACTCATTTGCACAATAGAGACTCCAGAGCTCTGTAGTGGATAAAATTGTTGAACTTTGTGTTAAACAATGCTTCTCCGAAACTTAATTGGTGATAGAATCTTTTATTTCCCTAGGAACATCTCATGGATTACTATCATAGAATGTCTTTTGGGAAATGAAGAAGTAAAGGAATGAAGGTTGGCATGTATGTCACTAATCTGTGACATAAGTATTTCAAATATTAGGTGATGGACAGACATTGTCTGTTACTAACAAGAGGAGGGTTGTGTGTCTTAGGATTTTTGTCTAGGTGCTTGGTGTCTGTGTGATTTAGGTGGAATGTTTGGATTTTTTTAGGAAAATTTAAAGATTGATTTAGAGCCTTATCTGTATGAAACTCTACTCTTAAAGTGTGCTATAAGTTGAACTGCTGGCTCTTTATTAATTTGCATTTTGCAGTCCAACTTTTTTCATGGTCTTTGGCTGTTTTTGCAAATGGAATTTCCTTCTCCAATGAACTGCACACTCTCTTCAAAGTGGAAAATGTTTAATAGATTACTCAGTGTAATACTTTCTAGTTATGTTAGTTTGGCCTTGCGCAGGTTGCAAGAAATAGAGATCCTTTGGGGGCAGGCAAACTTTATTAAAAGTAATTGCGGGGAGGAAGAGGGAGTTAAACCTCTCTTCTCGTTTACTCTGTGATTTTGGGGTATCTTTATTCTTCTTAACGATCTCTTCTGGCATTTCAGGCCTTATCTTTTTCTCTTAAACAAGGAGAAGATGATTTTCTGAAGTCATAGTATGCTTCTGTGTGACAACTGTGACTAGCTGTGCACTGGTCTCATGGCCAATCAGCTATGGTCTGGGTAGTAGAACTGATTTTGCTCCTAAGTTGCTGATTTCTCAGGGGATAATAAAGGCCATGTAACCAACCAGCAGTGAGGCAGCAAAGCCTACCCTCTCCAGCTGGGATAGCGAGTTTCAGAGCAGATAGTCCCCTCCAGACGTTGCTTCTTAGATATCACGGTATCTGTGTTCAGGTGTTGTAAGCTTAAGAGGACATACCTGAGAATTCCAAGATTTGAAAGATCACAAACTAAGTACTCAATAAATGATGGTTGGTATTATTATAAATTTCAAGATCTTTTAAATTCTCATGTTTCATATGCAGTATCTTATTTTTTTAACGTTTATTTATTATTTTTGAGATTTAATGTTTGTCTCTATGTCTCTCAAAAATAAATAGAGTATGAGCAGGGGAAGGGCACAGAGAGAGGGAGATATAGAATCTGAAGCAGGCTCCAGGCTCTGAGCCTCCAGCACAGAGCCCGATGCAGGGCTCGAACTCACAAACCGTGAGATCATGACCTGAGCCGAAGTCGGCCGCTTAACCGACTGAGCCACCCAGGCGCCTCCATATGTAGTATCTTAAAATTTCACTACTCACTAGCTGGTATATTGGGTTCTTTAAACCTATTTATGTAACAGCTTTGGAAGTATGTTTGATTTTCCCATTTGAATAATGAGACAAACAGAGACTCGAAGCTATTACGACACTGGAGCATCTTCAGGTGACTGTAAAAAAAACAGAGCTGGGATTAGCTGCTCAGTTTTCTAACTTTAAACCCAGCCTGCCCTCTTTCCACCGTGGCATGCTGGGTTACTTACCTAAGGAGAATACCAGAAAAAATGTCTCCATATATCAGAAGGTTTGTTTTGCTTTAATTTTTAGGACGATACTAGAGGAACCAGGATATACATACAGTGTAGAGCCTTCCAAGGCATATCTTCCATTTTCCGGTTTGCACACAACAGATTGATTTAACTTGAAGAGATAAAGTGTTCACACTTTGGAATGTTATGTTACATTAACATAACAGTGGTGTTGATAACCCCTAGGCAAAGACTGAAATCCTTTGTTTTTTTCCTCCTTGTTACTTTACATCAAACAGAGTAACTGAAAATATCTTCTGCTACCTGTATGTTCCTTATGAAATCAGTTGTTTATACACCCTGACAAAAGTATATTGTGGGCACTGCCTCATCAAAAGACTGAATAGGGTTACACATAGATGCATCAAATAATAATACAACTAAATGACAACAAAGTAGTTCATTCAATAATATTTATTAGGCACCTACTCTGTCATGGCTTACAAATCGCTGCTGTCATGGAGATCACAGTCTGCTCTTATATATGGTCATGTTTGATAATCCTTTTATTCCTGTGTTCTCTCCTCCTATCCCCTAGACACACACACACACACACACACACACACACACACACACACACACACACACACACCCCAATAGATAATTTTCTATTAACTGATAAAGGAGAAGCAATCAAATAAATTTTCATCGTCTCCCCTGTATTGGTTCCCTGTGCTGTGTAACAAAATACCACAAATTTAGCAGCTTGAAGTAGTGCATATTTATCATCCAACAGTTTCCATGGGTCAGGAGTCTGTGCACAGCTTAGCTGATTTCTCTGTTTAGCCTGAAACCAGGGTCTTGTCCTAGCTGCATTCCCATTTGCAGCTTGGAATCCTCTTCCCGGGCTCATTTAGGTTGCTGGCAGAATTCACTTCATTATAGCTGTGGGGTTGAAGCCCCCAGCTCTTAGAGGTCACCTCATGGTTGTTTGCTTCTTTGAGGCCAGCAGGAGAGTGTTCTTGCCTCTGCTGGTTAAGATGGAATTCTATGTAACATAATCAAGAGGGTGACAGCCCATCATCTTTCCCGTTTTCAATTGGCTAGAAGCAAATTACAGGTTCTTCCCATACTCAAGGGGAGGGGTTTATACAAAGGTGTGACTCAGTAGGGTACCCTAAGGCGTGTCTGTCATACTTTCTACCAAATAATAATTACCGTTACAGCTGCACTTCTTGATCTCTTTTCCCAAACCAGAACTGTTCAAAGCATTATACATATATTTGTTGAGTTAATAATTACAAAAGCTCTATGTGACTTGTTATATCCTTATTAAGTAAAAAGTTTGTTACTCTTAGTTTACATGTGATGAAACTAAACTGTAGAAAGGCGGACCATTTCAGCTAAGACTATCCATCAAAAAAAGGTAAACAGACAAAAACAATAACAACGAATCTTGGCGCCACATACTCCTTCAGCTACGACCACTCACTCCATTTCCCTTAGTAACATGATTCTTTACCTCCCTTTTCAGAGTTTGGTGGCTTCTCTCTCTCTCTCTCCCCCTCTTTTTATTGATGTAAAATTGGTACTTAACGTTATATAAGTTTAAGCTGTACAGAATTATAATTTGACATCTGTGTGTACTAGAAAGTGATCATCACAAAGTCCAGTTACCGCCCATCACCATACCGTTGACCGCCTTCATGCGTTTCACCCACCTGCACCTCGTTTGCCTATGGTAACCACCAATTTGTTCTCTGTATCTATGAGTTTGTTTTTGTCTTGTCTGCTCATTTGTTTTCTTTTGTTAGATTCCCCACATGAGTGAAATCATTTGCTAATTCTTTTTCCATCTGACTTATTTCTCTTCGCATAATACCTTTAAGGTCCATCCATATTGTTGCAAATGACAAGATATAACCTTTTGTTAATGGCTGAGTAATATTTTAATATGTGTATGTGTGTGTATATATATAAATGTCTATTATTTAATAGATAATTTATTAATAAAATATTAATTTATTTAATTAATGATAATATATATAATTAATATATATAATATATATAAATGTCTGTACACACCATATCTTCCTTATCATGCATTGATGAACATTTGTGTGTCCATTTCTTGGCTATTGTAAATAATGCTTCAGTAAGCATAGGAATCTATGTCTCTCTTCAAATAGTGTTTTTGTATTCCTCTGATAGACATTCAGACGTGGAACTTACGGATCATAGTGTAGTTCTAAATTTTTGAGGAAACTTCATACTGTTTTCCCTAGTGACTGTAACAATTTACATTCCCACCAACAATGCATGAGAGTTCTCTTTTCTCTAATCCTTGTGGACATTTATTATTTCTTCTCTTTTTCATAATAGCCATTCTAAGAGGTGTGAGATGATATCTCATTGCGGGTTTGATTTGTATTTCCCTTATGATGAGTGATGTTAAGTAGCTATTCATGTGCCTTTTGGCTGTTTGTATGCCTTTCTTAGAAAAATGTCTATTCAGGCCTTCTGCACAGTTTTGAATCAGGTTGTTGTTATTTTGTTATTGTTGACTTGTATGAATTCTTCATATATTTTGGGTATTAAAGTCCTGTCAGAGAAATAATTTGCAAAAATCTCCCATTTAGTAGGTTGCCTTTTTGTTGCGATGAAGGTTTTTTTCACCATGCAGAAACTTTTGTTTGATATAAACACAAACCATTATTTGTGGGGATTTTGTTTGTTTTTGTTGTATTTTGTTTTGTTTTTTACTTTTCTTTTCCTTGCCATTGGAGTCAGATCCACAAAAATATTGATAAGACTAGTGTTGAGGAGCTTACCTCCTATGTTTTCTTCTAGGAATTTTATGGCTTTGGGTCTTCCATTCACACTTTAATTCATTTTAAGGTAATTTTTGTGTATGGATTAATATACCGGTCCAGTTTAATTCTTTTGCACATGGTTGTCTAGTTTTCCCAACACCATTTATTGAAGAGATTGTCTTTTGCCATTGTGTGTTCTTGGTTCCTTTATTGTAAATTAATTGTCCATATATGTGTTGGTTTAATTTTGGGCTCTCAGTTTTATTCCATTGATCTGTATGTCTGTTTTTATGCTAATACCATTCTGTTTTTACTTCTGAAGCTCCATAGTGTTGTTTGAAATCTGGGAGCTTGATTACCTCCTGCTTTTTTGTTCTTTCTCAAGATCACATTGGCTATTTAGGATCTTTTTTGCTTTCATACAAATTTTAAATTATTTGTTCTAGTTCTATGAAAAATTCCATTAGAATGTTGATAGAGACTACATTAAATCTGTATTGCTTTGGGTAGTATGGACATTTAAACAGTATTCTTCCAATCTAGGAGCATGGAATATCTTTCCATTTATTTGTGTCTTTTTCTGTTTCCTTTTTTAGTGTTACAGTTTACAGTGTACAGGTCCTTTACCTCCTTGGTTAAATTTTTTTCTATGTATTTTATTCTTTTCAATGCAGTTGTAAATGAGATTGTTTCCTTAATTTTCTTTCTGATAATTCATTATTAGTGTATTACAATGCCACAGATTTCTGTATATTTTGTATCCTGCTACTTTATTTAATTCATTTATTACCTCTACTAGTCTTTTTTTGGTGGAGTGTTTTTTTGTTTTTGTTTTGTTTTGGTTTTGGTTTTCTATGTGTGGAATGATGTCATCTGCGAATAATGACAGTTTTACTTCTTTCTTTCCAATGTGGATGACTTTTCTTACCATGTTTTTGTTTGTTTGTTTTAGTTTTGTCTAATTGCTGTGACTAGGATTTCCAATAATATGTTAAATAAAAATGATGAGAGTGGGCATTCTTGTTCTTGAGCTTTGAGGAAAAGCTTTCACTTTTTCCCCATTGAGTATATTAGCTGTGGTTTTGTCATATATGGTATTTATTAGGTTGAAGTATATTCCCTTTATACCTACTTTGTTGAGAGTTTTTATCATAAATGGATGTTGAATTTTGTCAAATGATTTTTACGCATTTATTAAAATGATCAGGCATGCCTAATTGGCTCAGTCGGTTAAGCACCTGACTCTTGGTTTCAGCTCAGGTCATGATCTCACAGTTTTGTGAGTTCAAACCTCACGTTGGGGGCTGCCCTGACAGTGAGGAGCTGCTTGGAATTTTCTCTCTCTCCTTCTCTCTCTGCCCTTCCCCCACTTGCACTGTCTCTGTGTCTCTCAAAATAAATGAGTAAACTTAAAAAATATGATCATAAAATTTTCATTCTTCGTTTTGTTAATGTGGTCTATGACATTGATTGCCTTGCAGATATTGAACCATCCATGCATCCCTGGAATAAAGCCCTCTTGATTGTGGTTTATAACCTTTTAGTGTATTTTTAAATTCAATTTGCTAATATTTTGTTGGACTTCTACTTTACTCACCTCAGAGCTTACATGTCCCCATCCTTCACTTAAACATCTCTGCATAGATATCAGTACTTCAGAGAATCCTACCTGCATACAATTGCACCTAGAACATTCTTTTAGAGTATTTGTTTTTTTTTCTTTCAGGGATCTTAACACAATTTGTCATTACAACTTTATAAGACAGGGACCATGTATTTTTTATTGTTGTATTTCTAGCACCTAGCATATAAAGATTTTGAGTGGAAGAATGAATGCCTGAATCCTAATTAAAGGGAGCCATATGATATAAAGAGGTATCATTTTGGGAGACTAAATCCTGCTTCACCACTTACCCACCCTCAGGATTTGTTGTAGGTATGAAATTAGTAATAGTTACTATAATTGTTGATTTTAGTTATTATTAAACAAAAGTGGATTGAGAGCCATTGTTAAACTCTAGAGAGGAGGAAAGAGGTATCTTTGGGCATGAATATTAACAGATTACAAAGGGAGAATTAAAAACATCCCAGATACCCAGGCCTAGGGGTTCTCATAGTGTTTTTTTCTTCTCTGGGTCCTTATACTATTAAAAGGGATTTAACCCTTGTCTCACTCTAGGTGCTAGGCTTTTGTGGCAGCAGAAACTGTCCACTTCATAGTTCCTGGCACATAGTAGATGGTTATGAAATGTTTGTTAAAGAAATGAGTGACTAATAGATAGTCACTTAAACACAGCTGTTCAGTGTGTTACAAGTAGAAACAGTGAGTCATTGCTTCCCACTACATTATGACATAAGCTTATTTTTTCTGTATAAGAACATGAGCTTGATTTCCACTAAATAAAACATTAGTATTCTGTTTCATGGTTGGATACCTTGGAAGTTTTCTTTATTCCCTGCCCACAGAAGAAACATTGATGAAAATATAAGAGAGATCTTCCTTTAAGACATATACACATTCTCATATATGCTAAAACTTGTTCAAATTTTATATATCTGCATTTGTATAAAAATCATTTCTCATCAAGATCTGTCAAATTAACCCAGTGGTCAGGGGTTTTCCACAAAATTAAATAAAAGAGATGAACCATAGAGATATGAAAACATACTTCTCTAGTTTTGAGAAGTTGAGTAAAGCTTAATCTGTCGATGACTTTATTTTTACCATTCGACATCTTTATTTCATTATTCTCACCTGTTTCATAACAGGCTCTGTTTCTTCTGTGCAAACTGCTAAAACATTGAAGACATTATAGCACTTTGAATAGAGGTTCCTCCCTTTAAAGTCTGAGAATGGGATGATTCTTAGAAAAGGTGGCAGTATGTAAAAACGTACAATAATGTCATTAGAAAATGATTATTTTTGTTAATAATATTGTATGAAAGATTAAGATATTTCTCATGTAAGCCTAGTAATTAAAACTCAGTAATAGAAAGCTTTTAAGAATAAAGATTCTTTCTTTTTTTAATAAATTTCCCCTCAAAAATGTGCTTTTCCTGGTTGCATATTAAGTAATTATGAGAAGATTTTTATTTTTCTCTAATTATTAGAGAATTCCTTTTACCCATTGCTTGAGGCTTAAGAAATTGCTTACCAATATGTCTTGCTCTAGGGGATGGCCTCTACAACCTCTGATTGAACATTTCCCCTGTGGACTTGGAGGCTTGGGAGGGCATCTGCTGAGAGAGACAGCCTTTCTCTTAGAATGGGCCAGAGATCCTTTTTTTTTCCCCAAGAGATCCCATTTTAAAAGAGGACCATTATCTTAGCCAAGTGGTTGGATTGCTTACAGATTGTGTTTCCAGAGGAAGGAGAAAACTTGGTGTTTATTGGGTACATATGCTATACACCCAACAAACACACACTTATATGCATATATATCTATGTGTGGATACACATATATATGTACACATATAGATACAGATACATAAATTCATATGCATATATGTTTCTGTGCATTTGTTAATGAGAAGGTGATAAGCAGTTCCCACAGGATTAGTTACCATTTTGCCATCTTACAATCTTCTTTAGTTTCAAAACGCTTTGCAATTTATGTACACAAAAATCTCATTGAATAATTAACTAGTGCTATGTACTTCCTTTGTATTCCTCTGCTTGAAGAACCTTATTCTAGTTAAGCATTATGCCTGGCATCATGCAGAGTGTGGGGGAGCTTCCATCTCCCAAGCCTTTCCATGCTGAACTCTGTACCTTGTGATTTTTGCCCTAGTGCTCAGCAGTGATTCCCGAGCAACAAGTACTAGAAAAGGCGTCAGCTCAGTTCAGAAGAGAGGCTTTTATGATAAAATCACCTGTAAAGCCTTGTCATAACAATGATGACACAAAAGCCTCCTATTTCTCTATCTAAATGTTGGTTTTTTGAAGTAATATATTCTCTCTAGATTTTCTTTTTGTTTAGCTTAATTCCATGTATGTATATATATATACATATATATATATATTTTTTTTAATTAGGTGGAAAAAGGATGGACATGGTATAATATTCTTTTGTCTCTAACCTCCATGTAATTCCAAACAGTCTTGGTTACAAATGTAAAATCAATCTCTATTTTTTAAAAAGAAAAATTGTTTTATTTACTTAAATTTTGATGTGTTTTTTAAAACGGAATGCCAAATGGTTGTTTCCTGAAGTGGACCTTGAACTTGAAGTTGTTTAGGTCTATAGACTAAAGCTTATTACATCATCCGTTACGTTCTTTATAAGTGTTCCCTACTTTAAAAATCATTTCTTAGCTGCTCATCTGTTTTATTATTGAAGTATAGTTGACATGCAGTTCTATAGTTGTTTCAGGTCTGCGACATAGTGATGCAACAATTCTATACATTACTGTCACCACAATATGTATAGTCACTCTCTGTCACCATACAACATCATTACAGTGTTATTATTAACTATATTCCCTATGCTTTGCATTTCATTACCATGACTTAACTTCTTTTGTAAATGGAAGTTTGTACCTCTTACTCCCCTTTACCTATTTCACCCATCCCCCAACCCCCTCTCCTCTGGCAACCACCAGCTTGCATTTAAGAGTGTGGGTTTTTTTTTCTTGCTATTCTTTTGTTTTGTTTGTATTTCCGCATGTAAGTGAAATCAGATATTTGTCTTTGTCTGACTTATTTTTCCCTTAGCATAATATTCTCCAGTTTTATTTTCACTATTTTATTTATTTATTTTGAATATTTGATTTTTGCAGTGTAATGAAAATTATCCTGTGTCCAGATCTGAGAGAAATTTTTGTTCATTTGTTCAACAGGGATTTAGTATCTGGTCTGTGCAAATTCATTGTGCTTAGGTTTATTTCATTTGATTGCTTCTAACTGATTTACAACTCTTAATGCATCATTTCCCAAATTATGTTCTGGAGAATACTTGTTCCATGAGATATTGATCATTGCTCTGTGGGAGGAGTACAGGGTTAAAAAATTGGGGAAAGACTGCATGATAGATATATTCTTGGGTGTTTAAAATAAATTATAGTATATTACAAAATACTTATAGTAAAACTATTTTATCATATTTAGTAAATACAGGCATATTTGTTGGATGGCAGAATCAATTTCCTTTTAGATGGATCACCCATTAAAATTACCTATTAAAATTCCTATTTTGCAAAATACAGTTTGAGGAATATTATCTTAATGTGGTTTTGGAAATAGCATTCGGAAGTTACTGGCCAAATTGTCCTTAGTCTATCATTGGTTCTGTCCCCCTTACTGACCCTCTCTCTCTCGGCAACCCTCTTTCATTTTTATGTCTGACTTCGTGCTTAAAGAATTATATCTTCCCTTATGGATAAACCTTAAGCATATGAAGTCTCCCGAGCCACCTGAATCCTATTAGATGATAAGGTAAAAAATGAAAAATTACCCTTTAGAGAGAATTAATACACTGACTTTAATTCTTACTGGGGTACATAGTACAACAGCCCTGGGTGCTTGATCAGTTAAAAGAGGGTCAGTGATGACAACTTACATACTTCATCTGCTCGTCACTCTTTGGCTGTTGCATTTGTCTCCTGTTTGGTCTCCCACTGCCTAGCTTGTCTTTGCTGTAAAGCCTCTTTGGATTTTTTTATTGGCCACAACAACTTACATAGTGTACTGAGCATATTGTTGACCTAAATAATTCTACATGGCTCGATAAATACTAGCACACACACAACACAGATCACTTTCTTCCCTTGCATCTCTGCTCCTCGTTCTGATGTTCTGATTTTCCTCCTACCTCTGACGGACAACTTTTGCTCAGCTTTCCTGGAAGGATCTATGTTTTCTGCCCATTCCTTCTAGATTAGTGTTCCTAGGTCTCTGCTTTAAAGCCATCATTTTTCTTTTCTTTCTTTTGGTAACTTCTTCTTGCATGTTCTCATCCACATCCATGTTTTCAAACACACATTCTTTGCTAACAATTCCTGGTTTTCTTTGTTTGATTCGTCCCTTGCTGTTGAGCTTCCTTCTCTAAGTCTTGGTTATTGATTAGATATGTTTGCTCGGGTGCCTTCAAGATATCTTTATTTCAGCATATCCAGAGAAAAATCCATCATTTCTTTGTCCAGAATACTGATCCTCCATGTACCTTTTCCTGTCCTGATTTCTGCTACCGGTATCCACCAGGTTATCTGAGCCCTAGGCCTGGAACTCCTCATTTACGCCTTTGTCTCACTTACCACCCATTACATATGCACTCATCCCCATTAGTCCAGTCCCTGTACCTTTCTTGAACAGGTCTCTTCTCTTTACTTCCACTGTCTGAACAATCTAAAGACTTCATCATTTATATGCCTTGGCCTTCTCTTCTTAATGATTCTTGACAGAGGAGTGTCTGTCCCTAGACTTACCTATGTTCAGGACATCCCCTACACTTAGATGCAGAATGATAGATCTGAGGCATCTGCTTGGAATTGTAATCAGCATCTCAACTTTAATTGGTTTAAAAACCAAACCTCCTTTTCCCATTTTCTTCCTTTTTTTAAATGTTTGTTTATTTTTGAGAGAAAGACAGAGTGTGAGCAGGGGAGGGACACACAGAATCCAGAGCAGGTTCCAGGATGAGCTATCAGCACAGAGCCTGAGGTGGGGGGCTCGAACTCATGAGCTGTGAGATCATGACCTGATCCGAAGTTGGACCCTTAACCGACTGAGCAACCCCAGGCTCCCCTGTCTTCTTCCTTTTAGTAAATAGGAATTTCATAATTGTAATTGACAAAGCCAAAGAAAAAGTCTGTGTTGTTGTCCTTGCCTGCTCTCTTTCTCTCATACCACACATCCGGTGCGTCATCAGTCAAGTTCTGTGGGCTCAGCCCTCAGGATATAATCAGACTCAAGCATGTATCACCATTTCTACTGTTGTCACCCTAGTACAAGCTACTGTCATCTTTTTCCTGGATTATCACAGTAACTACATACGTGTGTCTGGGAAGTCTTTATCGTCTAAAACTGTGTCGTCCTGTACAGTAGCTCCAGCCACCAGTGGCTCCTGAGCAACAGAAATATGGGCGATCTGAACTGAGGTGTTTTAAAATATACACCGGATATTGAAGAATTATTACACAAAAACAATGAAAAATATCTTGATTCATACTGATTATATACTGAAGAATAACATTTTGGATCGTTTGGATTAAATAAAAGGTGGCATTAGGATTAATTTCAAGTTTCTTTTTACTGTTTCAGTGTGGTTACTAAAAACTTGAAATCAGTTATGTGGCTGACATTTATATTGCTGTTGGATGGCACTACTCTGAAGTCTTTTTTAAACACAGCAGTCAGAGCTATCCTTTCGAAACGCTAGAACTTCCCATTTCTCAGACCGAAATCCTTCCAAGGCTTTCCAGCTCACGGTGGGAAAATGCCAGTCAGTGGGTCTCAGGCCCAGCGTGTTTCTGTCCACGCAGCTCCTGTCCCGCCACTCCCCAGTGTGTCTCCGGATACTTGGGTCCCTTCACTTAGCACACTCTTCCCCACAGGGCTGCGTGACTGCTTCCTCGCTTCTTCCAGGTGCTTCCGTGAATGAACATCCCGCACCAGTCGTGACCATTCGAGAGGCCCATCCTGAACACCCCATCTCAGTCAGCAGCCTGCTTCTCTGGGCACACTCAGCATGTGGGCACACTTCACTTTGAGTGGCTCCCCATTGTCTGTAGGATGAAATCCACATTGCTTAGTATATCTAGGTGTCCCTTTATTGTCTGGCTATTTTCTAACTCTCCCGACACATCTCTCACCGTTCCACTTTGCAGCCCACATAGCGTGCGTTCTGAATCACAAGAAACCTAAAATAAGGAAAAAGTGATAGTGTATTAGAGGTTTAAAGAATTATTATTAAACATAGATATATTCATGTACAGAATTTAAATTCATCAAACTTCGAAAACTGGATAGTGTGCAAGTAGCATCGGCATTTTAACCCTTTGAATTCCACTCACATCCACCCCACAAAATGAATGTTATTAAAATCAATATCAAAGGCAAGTGGTACACTCACCAGTAAGAAGTTTAAACCTTTGTGCAACGAGCTCTGCATGAATGTGTTTCCATTTACTAATATTTATTTTCCTCTGTAACAACTAAATGTTCAGAGGTTTTTTTTTTCCTTGTAATTAAAAAGGAAGCATAATTTATCAATAGCTTAGTTAGACACTTCATTATGAGAGGGTTGAGGGAGTTTTTAGAATGAACATTTCTAGTGTGGGTAATCCAAAAACAAGAATTTATAGCGCAGCAATAAATAAATAAATAAATAAACCTTTCAGAAATGTTTATTGTTCTAGCTCATTAAAATGTTATGTCTTTTGGACAGTATTTCTTAAAGGCCATAAAATTAATAGTGTATTTTAAAAGTTTTATTGGCTTGTATTTCCTAGGTCCAATTTAGCCCTAGTGTTTAATTGTGCTGTCTCATACAGGCTGGGAGTCTGGCAGTTAATATTATTTTTTCTATTTTAAAAGAAAAACATTTTCCTGCAGGGCTAGCTTCCATATTTTTGAATGTGTTCATTTCACACGGCCTCGCGTCTTCATGCTCTGAAACCTTGAGATTCCGTCAGAGGTAATTGGGATCTGGTTTTTCTTTGTGTCTTAAAATTATGCTAAAATTTTGATTAATAACTAATCACGCCCCTGGCCTGGGAAACACAGTCAACTAAAATCCTGCATATCAGGGACCGGAGTTAAATTTTAAATCTTTCCTTACACAAAGCAAGGGCAGCAATAAACATTTATTTGAGTACCTTCCATATAGGCAACTGGGCAATGCATGGACTATACAAGATGATGAGGTACTGTGCATGTCCTCAAATATAGAAAAATTCGAAACTATTCATTGTACCTTCTATAAATGCACTTCATAGCAAGTAAATTTCTTTACCTCTTCAGGGAACTTGCCTTCCACCTACTAGTCCTATTTAAAATCTACACAATAAGAATACCTCTTCCCTTTTAGTCTTCCCAAGTGAAGCTGTTTTTTCTTAAGACTCCCAAACCACGGAGAGACATTCAGAGTCAATATTCACAGAAATTATTAGAATTCTTAGAGGTATCATTCCGAGGGACTTTCTCTTCATCCTTTGGGCTTTGCTAGGCCTCTCTCATGGTACTGGTTGAAGACTCGTACTGAAGCTCAGCTGCCTTTTCATCCACCCCATTTGCAGGAAGCATATTGACCCTGTTTGGCATCAGCTGAAATACTCTTTAGTGCCTATACCTCCTCAGTCCTGAAGCCCTCCACCCAGTCCTGAATATCTCACACTTGCCTTTCTTTTATTACATCTTATGAAAGGATTCCACTACCTTCTAGCAATGCCTTCGTATCTCTCCATTCCTCTCCATTCCATCCTTTTTAAAGGTAACGGAATTATCATTTTAAACACAAATCTTTTGGGACATTTCCTAGGCTTAGACCTTTCTAATGGTAGACCTCATTGCCTAGAACAGTGCTTCAGACCCTTCTCCCATTGTGGCACACATCAAAAAGGCAGTAAATATGCAGGATAAAGTCAAGGGGCAGACTTGGATCTGGGGGCAGTAGCCAAAGGCACAATGCTGATTCCATCTCTGCCTCAAGGCCCAGGTTTACCTTATATGGTGCATTTGCTGGACCATTTCCACATAGATGATAAAGCCCAAACCCCTTAGATTCCAAGTCTTACTTAGGATCCTTCCCTGCCCCTTCCCTCCAAAAGTGGACCCTGGAACAAGAACTTAAGTATACTCAATTTGGAAGCAGAAGCCAGGGATTAGATGATGGGAAGATAAGGAAAAGAAAAACCTTCCAAATAACCAGGTTTCAGTTCTATGGAGGACTTTCTAGGAAAATGTGTAGAATGAGTCCCAAAACTGTCCCAACACAGCAGGAAAGCAGGACCTTTTAGCATGACAAACCCTTGTCTCCCATAGATTGGGAGTTGCCCTCAGGGCCAAGCTCTGCATTTCCAGGTGGCATCTGCATCCTAGAAAGCCCTAGAGTTTCATAGGCATGGGCAGGGCAAGTGGACTTTGCTGCCCCAGATGCTCTGTACTCACGTAGGCTAGATGTGGAATCACAAATGTCCCATCTGGTCTAACTCTCACCACTCAGACCTTGTTGCACTTCATGTTAAGTTCACTCTGTCACTTTAACGAGTGGCCGGTCATACTTTGGTGTGTGTGGGCAAGGGGGAAGAACAAGACTTTTGACCAGGGGGCTAGTGGACCAGCTGCAGGCTCCACTGGTCTCAAGCTGGTCTTAAGGCTGTAATTGAAGCTTATCATTTCCCTACTCTGACACCCATTTCCGAATTTCCTCCCTCAGCCAGTAATTCTGATAGTTTTCCTGGTGTAGGGACCCAAACTGCCATCTTTGAGGAGTCTGAGCCTTTGGCTGCCTTTCCCTTTCTGACTGTCCTTGCCGTAATCTGTGTTCACTGTTGCCAGCAGACACAGATGTCCCAGGAATCTCCAGTGTTCCATACATCCTTCTCTCTGCCTCCACACTACAGCAGCAGTCCCCCTCCCTCCTGCTGGTTAGGGCCGATTATCCCTCCCCCACCCATCCAGTAGGTCCTCCCCTTGCCTGCTGATCCATGAGAGACACAAAGTAACCAGCCAGAGCTTTGGCTAAAGTGGAGTCCATGTCCAATGGTGCGATGATTCTTAACTGGGGATGAGTTTGCCTCTAAGGGACTTTTGGTAATGTTTGAAGACATTTACACTTGTCACAGTTGCGACTGGTATCTGGTGCGTAGAGGCCAGGGATGCTGCTCACCAGCCTATAACACACAGGACAGCTGCCACAATAAAAAAGTCTCTAAACCTACATAACAGTAGTACCAAGGCTGAGAAACCCTGACATAGTAGAAATGATTCTCCCCCAGGAGCATGGGCTTTTAATCTCACATGGTCTAGAACTGTGGGAACAGAAAGTACAGAGTCTGCCAGTGGTTTCCTGAGAGTGATTGTACATAGCTTTGTTCATTCCACCCCTTGGTTCCCAGGCTCATGTAGTCCAGCTGCTGAGGATGCAATACTAAATGGTATCCATCAGTTCAGTGCATATACTGCATTCCAGAGGATGCAGTCCTAGAATTGTCCAGTCAGAAGACGGGAAGGCTGGGTCACTTACCCATTCAGATCTTGGGGCTATGGGAGGACACTGAAATGAGATACTGGCTTGGTGATATAACTGTATTACAGCCATGCTGAATTCAGGCAGATGGAAGAGAGCTACAGGGACCCGAAGCATCTGCTATATGTAGAACATATTCAATATATGGGCAGAGACTTTTTCTTTGCTGCCACTGTATACAAGAGCCAGGTACATGGGTTCATATGAATGGCTTAATAAGTGTCTGTTGAATAAAGATGAAATAACTGTGAGTAAACAATGGTTCAATGAATGAACGGAGTCTTCCCTGGGATTTTCAAAGTGTATTGACTATTTTAGCATGGTTACCAGTATCTTCTTAGGTAAAGAAACTCAGAATGTCAAATTGGTGGTTCCCTGTGGATGTCATGATGGCAGCATTCAGCACCCCTCATGTTTATTCACAGTTTCTCTCTTCTGAATTTGATCTACCATTATCCAATTTAGAGTAGTTATATAATATTTACTTTTAGATTCAGTATTCTCCTCTGCTCCTGAATGATGGTTCACCTGATGTATTCATGAAGGCATTATTTGATGGAAATTTTAAAAGAGCGGTAGTATTTCAGTGGTGAACATGGAATGTGGAAGGGCCGCAAACAAACGGACATGGGGTTGAGAAATCTCTGGGAGTGTTTTCAGGTAGCAGTGACGATTGGGGCTTAGTACTCATGAAGTGTGTCTATGGAAATAAGAGGCATTCTTACAGTTTGCCAGGCCTTTCCCGGCAGGCTAAAGCACCCTGCACCTTCTTATGTGTTCCAGTTACTGGTTGTCTGCGATGTCCTGCCTCTGCAGTAAAGCTCCTGGCCTCGCCAACAGCACACTCCATGCTTTATCTCTAAAACCATCCTGCTCAGATCCTATCTTGCAAGACTCTGCACCAGCTTTGCCTCTGGCATCAAGTTCTTGTCCACCTAAATATCATCCCTCAGTTTTTATTGTTTACCCTTCTTAATGCCCACCCACCTAATGCCTAGCACTGTTTCCTCTTTGCTCTTCAACCTCTTGAGTGGCCAGTCAAGGATAATGCTGGTTCTTTTATCGTCTATGTCAGCAGGCAGCCTACATGCACACAGAAGGTTCAGTAAATAACTGGAAAGGTAAAAGCATCCAGTTTGATAATGCTTATCTGAATCGCTTCTCCATGGGAGTTTTAAAAACTTAGTATATTTGAGGAAAAAGGTTAGTAGCATATAGTTGCCCATATCTTACACTTTGCTATTTACCTGTTTTTTGTGTGCATCTCAGCTGGAGAGAAGAGTGGAGTGGGGCCTATATGACAGTGTGGGTGTATTTGTTTTAATGTTTTAGAACTTTTTGTTGTCTAAATATCAGCCGGCAAAAGAGTCCAAGTGACCAGATTGGATTTCGTTAGCTTTCACAAATTTTAGAAAACTTAATTTATAAACTCAACCTAAAGCTATAAACATATTGATTCTTAATGTGGTATCATTTAAGGCATATTAAAATGATCAAGATATAAAACTGTTTTCGATGAAATCCCACACATTGGGATCGCTGGTTATACTCCCCACCCGTGATGGAAATGCCTTCTAAAGGTTTCCTTTAAATTCATATATATTTGTCATTATAATAGCCAATGTAGAGTGCACTTCTGCCCTCCCTGTGCCCCGCGCTGGGTCTCTCACACCCCCACCCTCAGTTTTCTCTCTTTCCGGTGTACTTTTGCTTTGAGTTATTCTTGATGGCGTCTTATTTTTGTCGGCTTATTTCCTAGATGGGAAGCGATGGAATTTTACGCCTCAGTTCTTCAGCTCTGAATAATGAATTCTTTGCATATGCAGCACAAGGATGGAAACAGCGACTGGCAGAAGGTAAATTCCTCTTTTCCATTATTATTTGGCATGTTTGAGTACACACACTGTACCGAGCTTCACGCCTTTCTCTGATATCTGAGCCTTTTTCTCCCTCTGAAGTACGCTTGGATTTGGTAAAAACTCCTGATCTGTTCCAAATGGCTTCACTAATTCTTTGTTATACTTGGCATTTTTGATGTCTGATATTTTTGAAAGAAATATGAGGTTATCTGGAACAGAATAAAAATTTTTGATATAGCTAGACCCGCTTTGGAATGGAAATTTTAATCACTTTTCTGAGGCATTATGTATTCTCTTAATGTCCTAGAGCCTAAAGAATCTTCTTTTAATACTTTCTTGCCCTAAAGCCACCATTTCACCCGATTCTTCTGTTAGTCGTTAAGCTTCTTGGAAGGCTCAGAATAACCAGTGCTTCCACATTTCTACTCCCTTACCTGGTCCCGTGGCTCTAGTTGGGAGCGGCCCTGCTGTCCACAACCAAAATAATCCCTCCTGGAGAAGACTAAGGGCTTTCTAATGGCAAAGGAAGTGTCCTCTTCTTAGTCCTGACATTTCATGTTCCTTCTGCAATACCTCTCTCTCTCTCTCTCTCTTTTTTTTTTTTTTTTTGAACCTCATCCAAGTTGAAACCATCTACCTTTGATGTTCATAATATATTTTAAATTGTTTCCTCTGGCCAAATTGCTGAAAGCCATTCCTTAGCTTCCTTCAGGAGCTCGTGTTCTTCCATCTGATGGTACATGTTGACGTCTCTGCCATTTTGTTCTCTCGGATTTTCTCTTGTAGCTGTGCCCAGTTGCTAACGAGCCTCCTTCACCACCTTGGTGTATGGCCCATATGCCAAAAACCTTCTGGCTTTGGCTTCTCTGTCCTAATTCTGTGTTCTATTCCACATGTCTGCTGGATCACCATAGCTGATATCATGCACCCTAAAACCATAACGCCAATATTAACTTCACTGTCTTCCCTTCACTATCTGTTGTCCCTTTTGTCCCCCATCTCTATTAATGTCACCACTGTCCTCAGAGCTCCTCACTTTGAAACTTGCTGATCTCTGTGGTCCTCTTCCTTCTCCCCAGGCCGACTTGGTCATGAACTGTTAACTGTGCTGTGAATCTGAATCCCCGTGAGCGTTCCCAAAGCTGCTGGCCTGCCTGTCCTCTCTGTTTCTCATCTGTGCTGTTTGACAGCCTCCTGGCCGGAGTCGTTTTGTGTCTTCATCTTGTTTCTAAGCCACTTATTTGGCCATATTCCTCCCCGAGTGAATGCCATCAGGACCTTCCTCTGTCTCTTGTAGGGAAGATTTAGAACTCTCTTTAAACCATGTTTTGCTAATTGGCCTCAGCCTACTTTTCCCTTTCCATTTCATTCTACTCCTACATTCTGCTCACAATTGGCCACTCAAAAGAATATAAATATACATATTCATGTCTCTGTGCCTTGTGAGTTAATTACTTTATAAAAGCTTGGTCATCCTTCAAAAGCTAACTCAAGAGCCATTTCCTCTATGTGGTCTTCCCTAATCGATTCAGGCAGAATTAAGTGCCTTTTCTTCTGTACTTTCACTACCTTTATCCTTATGGCCCATACAGGGCTTTCGACATTATAGCATAGTCCATTTGTATGCCTTTTCTCCCACCAGACTGATTTCATTAAGGGCACTGAATATATGCTATTTCATCCGCAGCCCCTACCGTACAGTATATTTGCTGAGGGTTTTAAAGTTCATCTAGGGCTAAATGACTATTTGAGCGATGTTCATAAAAAGAGAAGCTGTAGAAATGTTATCAGTTCTCAACCTTTTACTTTTCAACATCCATCAAAGTTTACTCAAATTAATTACATGTTTTCTCTATTAATTGGCAGAAGCTATGGCCGCTCTTACTCCATACATAAACATTTTCTTTCTAGGAGAGTTTACTCCAGAAATGCAGTTGCGGATAAGGCAAGAAATTGAGAAGGAAAAGAAAACAGAACCTTGGAAAGAAAAATTCTTTGAAAGGTTTTATGGAGAAAAGTAAGTACTAGAGCATTTTTTTCTCATCTCTCTCTGAAGGAAATGAAAATGTAATTCCCTGCTTCACATGCCTCACGCATTTGCTGTAAAGCTTAATAGGGCTGCCATAAAAGGCAATAGTCCCTCAGTGTAAGAAATCGCAGGTAAAATTATAGCGGCATATCAGCACTTAACGTTTTAAAAAAATGCATTTTCAAGGGTTTATAACCTGTCCATGAAAATTCATTTGGGGCTGAAAATAGCACATGAAATCTGATAGAAGTCCGTTATGGCTTTCTTAACTAGATTTTAGTAAAGCTCTCCTGTTTTTAATCCTAGTACATTCATTAACAAACCCTTCAGAGATAAATAGTTTTAGACACATTCAGTTCTCACATCTTTTCCTAAAATGTTGACTGTGCAAATACACATGTTTAGTCCTTGTTCTGGGGAGAGACTGAGGTGTTACTCTTCACTCTGTCCATCTTCCTTTTTGAGTGTAATCAGCTTTTCGATACTATTGTGTGTGTGTGTGTGTGTGTGTGTGTGTGTGTGTGTGTGTGTGTGTGTGTGTTTCTTTTTAAAGTAACACCAGCCACACATAAGTGTGGTAGTGAGTGAATTAGATTGAAAGTATTTTCACCTTTGCCTCAGATTTAGAAGGGACATATTCTATTGGAGCAGAATTAGAGTCTCAGAGACCATAGGGTCCCTAAGGAAGGAGGAAGGATTTAGGAGCTGACAGTGGACAGTGACTTTAGATCCTCCTTAGAAAGGAACTTGTGCTTGAACTCCCACATGCACAGTTAATGCTTAAGAGTTGTTGTTTTGTGTAAATGATACTGAGGTGGTGGCAGGTAACAGAATCTGTACCATTTGATCTAATTTCATAAAATTCCCCCCGTAAACAGGGAAAACAATGTCAGGAGGCTCACTCGAGTGCTCTACTTGGAAAGGAATCCCTTGATTTACAGCCTGCTTACTCAGGGTAGGCTAGCATTTGATGGAGTGCCCCAACTAGCAGTACCCTCATGTAGGAAGGCTTGTGTTTAGTTGCTATCCTAGGACCATGAATACGTATACATATTTAAACAGAACTAACAGGAGATAATCCATATGTTTTCTCAAAAATTAAAAATGCAGCAGGCTGCTTGTATGCCTTCCTGTTTTGTCACCAGCACCTTACTCAAGCCTGGCTGCATCGATATCCTCCTTGGAGACATGATGTTTAGGTTAGGTTAGGTTAGGTTTATTTTGAGAGGAAGGACAGAGAGAGCACATACGTGTAAGCACAGGGGAGGGGCAAAGAGAAGGGGAGAATCTCAAGCAGGCTCCCTGCTGTCAGCACAGAGTGGGTTTCAGGCTCACAAACCATGAGATCATGACCTGACCCCAAATCAACAGTTGGACACTTAACTGACTGAGCCTCCCAGGCTCCCTCTCATTGGAGCTTTTAAAAATAGATCCAGTTTTCCAGGACCCATGCCAGACATACTGACTGGGAACCTCCAGGGGTTGAGCCCAGAAGTATGTATCTTTAGATGCTCTCCAGGTCATGCGGGTGCCCAGCAGGATTAATGACCCTGGGATGACATTGAAGACCACTCAGGAGGCCTCCTTCACCTTTTATCTGACAAACGCAATGTTGAGAGCACAAAGATAATGTTGAGAGTTATCTTTTGCCAGCACTGAAAACTGAGCCAGTTACCTCCAAAGCACTGGTCCTTAGTTGTTGTTGAGTGTTAGGCCCTCTTTTTTTTTTTTTTTTCTATTTAGCAAAATTGATCCAACATCTCATCTGTGCCAGACACTACATGCTGGAGGTGCAGACATTTGTAGGGCTGCCTAGGCTCTGCCCTCAGGAGGCCTGTACACTAGAGACCAGCTGTTACAGAGGGCTCTCCATTCAAGTAGTCATTGAGCATACTCGGCTCTAATATGTTTCTAAGAGCTTTGCAGGTATTATTTCACTTAGCCCACCCAACAGACCTGGAAAGTGGATACCATCATTATTCTTATGTTAAAAGAAAGTTTTAGTAAACTGAGATACAATGAAATTAATTTTCTCAGGTTTACAATGGTGTGGTTCAGTAATTTGCTCAGTGTCTTTTTTTTTTTTAACTTTTTTAATGTTTGTTAATTTTTGACAGAGAGACAGAGAGTGAGCAGAGGAGGGGCAAGGGGAGAGGGGAGGCACAGAATGTCAGCACAGAGCCCAACGCGGGGCTCGAACTCATGAACCATGAGATCATGTCCTGAGCTGAAGTCAGGTGCTTAACCGACTGAGCCACTCAGGTGCCCCTGCTCAGTGTCTTAATGCTGAAATTCCTTCTCAGAAAAATTCACATAGACGTAATTTTTTTAACATAAAATTTGGGGGCTTCCAGAGTCCCATGCATATGGGAGTCACAGCTACAATACTGTAAGTAACCATGGTTCCCTGTCATAGTCCAGAGTTTTGAAAACTCAAACAGTTCTTCTACTTGACCCTTTTATTGCTGTAGTTCATCGGTAGAGTTTCTGTCCCCTCATGTCACTGAACTTCTTCCTTGTCTTTTCCTATCTTTGATTACACATTGAATGACAGATGTATTTTGGACGTTTCATTGACCACCCTTCTAATTTGGTTACTTCTAGATTACCTCCGCTCCCCCAGTATGTGAGGGATTATTTCTTAGTGTCAGATAATTTTCAGCTGACATTTGCCTTTTCACTTCTTTAAGTTTTCCCAGGAATGTTGCATCCAAATGCTCCTCTAAAAAAATTTTTTTTTAATGTTTATTTATTTTTGAGAGACATAGAGACAGAGCGTGAACAGGGGAAGGGCAGAGAGAGAGGGAGACACAGAATCCGAAGCAGGCTCCAGGCTCTGAGCTGTCAGCACAGAGCCCGACGCAGGGCTCGAACTCATGAACCATGAGATCGTGACCTGAGCTGAAGTCGGATGCTTAACCGACTGAGCCACCCAGGCGCCCCCCAAATTCTCCTCTAGTTCAGATTTGTCGACTGTAGTTTTCAGCTCTTTGTTTGAGCTCTTTATTATGGTTCTTATTGACTTACTTTCCTTATAACCCAGTACTGTTCTGTATTTGCTTTAGTTACAGATCAGCCATATATATATGCTAGATCAGAATTATGGGAGTTGGTCTGTTGATTTGCAGTCTGTGTTTTTGGACTTCAGTGTTTTCCTTCGTGGTGGTGTGTGGTGTGCTGTGAAAAACCAACCTTCTATGCCTATCCCATCTTAAATCTATTTTTTAGAGAAAATGATAAAATGTTGACATAGGTATATTTTATACAGGGCTGTTTTTCATATATACATATACTTATATTATATCCATATATTATATTTAACAATATTAAATATATTTAATATAAGTTAGCATATGTATTATATACTTATTAGCCAACTAGCAGAAATTTGGCTGCCGTGGATAGATACTGTATATTCTACACCTAACCTAGTATCGGTGCTTGGCCTAGCCCCAAGGGACCTTATTTCTAGTTGGTTATTCTGCTTTAAATTTATCTGTAATGTAGTTGTTCTATTCCTCTCAGTGTAGGATAGTAATAAATTGTAGCTTACTATGATCCCATCTTAGGGAAAGTTGAAAGAAAAGAGACTAATTATGAGGGTAGTACCTTCTGTCTTCTTTTAAGAGCCTTATGAATTTTAGTAAAGAAGGCAGTGACACCCCAAAAACACATATTCAACTTTATTTCCCTTTCATTTTGAGGATTTAAGTGAGAGGTTGAAGAAGATTTCACTGAGATATTTTCCTGCCTCGATACTATTATAGCTGTATTTCTTCACTCAAATGTGTTTTCTCCCGAAGAGAGAAATCTGTCTTCTGCTTATCTTTGTAATTGTCTGTTCTCTAATTTAAGTTCATTTAGAAGAGCATATTTCTCTACCATGTGATGCTGACATTGTAACTTAGAATGACAACAGATAGTGATTTACAATATCCTTGTAATTCTGATGAACTTTCCCTATGACATGGATTTAGATTGGATTATTTCCTGATACTTTTTGCTATCTTCCCTGGAATATCTTTACAGTAAGTGATCACAGGAAAGAATTTTAAAGCCTTGCCTTATACAGATGTAGCCTAATGGATCAATTTTGTTGACCCAGGATATGTTTGTTATTTTGTATTGAAATTTCCATATTGTTTTAAGTTAGACACTTAGAGACTAAATTAAGGTAACACCTCTTACATTGTTTAAGAGAAGTTAATCTTTGAAAATCATTTCAGTTTCATGATTTTACTCCATACCCATCTTCCTTTGATCTTATTTGCTTATGCGCATCCTTTGAAGACTGTGAAGCTTTCTATTATAATTGCTACTTTCTGATAAAAAATTTATATCTTATACATTCTTTTGCTTTTCTGCCCATATTTTCTAACCTTTTGTAGTACACAATTTTTTTATTCCTTTTACCAACACTTGGCAAAGTTAATCTCTCCTTGCTTACAGAATAAAAATCTATATCAAAAATAAATAAATAAGTTGATAGATAAATAAGTAAGTATAAAAAGCTATACCTTTCTTAAATAGAAGTAGAGTTTATTTTAGTTATGGTTATAAAAGCAGTAGGTAAACTAAGTCATCATAAACTAGTTTACATAAATGAAGCATGTTATTTAGTGATTATAAAATTAATTTGATTCATTTACTTCTGTTAAATACTATATGCATGTAGTACCTTTTGTGTTTTGTGGTTGATAGTAATTTAATATTTCTAATATCTGTTCAGGTTGGGCATGTCAAGAGAGGACTCGATAAAGCTTACTTCTGGGCCAAACAATGATGGTGCTGAAAGTAGTTCTTCACGTGGAACCACTGGCCTCCCAGGTCTTTCTGCACAGACTCCCTTGGAAGAGCAGCAGCCAAAAAGCATGAAAAGTCCAACTTCACCAGAGCTGGATTTCTGTGCTATGGTAGATGTAGGTAAAGATGTAATGGCAGAATCAGAATCAGAAGATATCTTGATCCCTGAAGAATCTGTCATTCAGGAGGAAATTGCCGAGGAGGTAGAGACTAGTATTTGCGAATGTCAGGATGAAAATCATAAGACGATACCTGAGTTTTCTGAGGGGTCTGAAAGTCCAGCCAACTCTCACGAAGAACCCCAAGTAGCACCTCCTGAAGATAACTTGGAATCCTGTGTTATGATGAATGATGTTTTAGAAACTTTGCCTCATATAGAAATTAAAGTGGAAGAGAAATCAGAATCTCCCCAGGAAGAAATGTCGGTTGTTATCGATCAACTAGAAGTCTGTGACTCTCTTGTTCCTTCAGCTTCATCTGTGACTCACGTCAGTGACACAGAGTGTAAGGAGCCAGAAGCTACGGTAGAGACCAATACTCCAAAGATAAAAACAGGGTCATCTTCTCTAGAAGGCCAGTTTCCCAGTGAAGGAATTGCCGTAGATATGGAGCTACAGAGTGAGCCTGATGAACAGCTTTCTGAAAATGCTTGCATCTCTGAAACGTCTTTCTCTTCTGAGAGCCCAGAGGGAGCCTGTACCAGCCTGACATCCCCAGGAGGGGAAACCCAATCCACTTCTGAGGAATCATGTACTCCAGCCTCCCTCGAGACAACGTTTTGTTCTGAGGTGTCCAGCACCGAAAATGCAGACAAATATAACCTGAGAAATCCCCCTGATGAAAACCTTCATGCATCTTTGATGTCAGAAGTATCTCCGGTGTCCACTTCACCTGAAATATCAGAGGCATCTCTCATGTCCAGTTTACCTTTAACGTCTGAAGCATCCCCGGTATCAAATTTACCATTAACATCAGAAACATCACCCATGTCGGATTTACCTTTGACATCGGAAACGTCTTCAGTGTCTTCCATGCTTCTCACATCTGAGACCACTTTTATATCCAGTTTGCCACTTCCTTCAGAAACATCTCCAATTTCTAATTCTTCCATGAATGACAGAATGGTGCATCAGCAAAGGAAGTCCCCCTCCATCTCTGAAGAACCACTCTCCCCACAAAAAGATGAAGGCTCTGCCCCTGCCAAGCCCCTGGGCGAGGGCCTTCTCTCTCAACAGAAGACTCTATCAAATACTCCTGAATCCGTCAAAATGGGTTCTTCCATTGCTCCTGAAGCATTTCCATCTGAAGAATTGCACAGTAAGACTCTGAATCAGCAGCCTTGTAAATTACATGTTGAAACCGAGAAGCCCTATGCTGCTTCAATTCCAGAACTTCCTTCTATAGAAATGATAAAAGTTAAAAGTCATAATGTCCTGCAAAGAACAGAGAAGAAAGGGGCATCTTCACCATTGGAGTTACCTGTTTTTTCTGAAGAGACAGAGACTAAGGGAAATGATCTTCCGTCAGCTAAATTACAGGACAAACAGTATGTCTCATCAGTGGATAAGGCTTCGTTTTCAGAAGGTTCTAGAAGTAAAATGCATAAGCAAGGGAACTCACAGAACCGGTTGGAGACCACGCATTCTTCCAAGTTATCAGAGCCCTCCAAGTCACCTGATGGGATAAGAAGTGAAAGTAGAGAATCCGAGATATCAAAGAGGAAAACCCCAGAGCAGCACAGTTTCGGCATCTGTAAGGAAAAGAGGGCTAGGATAGAAGATGATCAGTCAGTGCGGAACTTGTCGTCCAGCAGCCCCCCTGAGAAAGAGCAGCCCGCCAGAGAGGAGCCCAGGGTTCCACCTCTCAAGGTATGGAGTAATAATAATAACAATAAAGGCAATGCCATAGATTGGCTTTTCCTATTTACATTCTTAGTTTTCACATTTTAAATAAGGCTTTCTTCCCTCCAGGTTTTATGTAGCAGTTTACAGTCTACAGTTGGAGTATTACTCCAGCACCAATCTAATATTAAATGATCTTTTTTAAGGCTGTGTGCTGAGCTCTTATGATAATTTTAGATACACGTATATATATTTAGACGTCAGCATTTAAGGAGAAAGAAATGAGGAGGGAGACAGTGCCTGGAGGAGCCTATAGGCCACGAGATACAGGGTGTTTGGGGGACTCCAGAGTGTAGGACAGAGACCTACATACACTTGGAGAAAGTTGAAAGTGTCCTAGAAAATCCAGTAGGGCTAGGGAAAGTAGTCAAAAATCAGAGCTATGCACTGAGGAGGTGAAGATACAGGTAATCGGTTTAGTTTTTTCCAGCAAACATTTGACTACCACCATTGCCTAGCAGAAAGGCCCTGACTTATGGAAGAACCTCATTAAATATTTCTTGAAAATATCAATGAAATTGCTTTACGCCCCCTGAGGGACAATACTGTAGATGTATAGGTATGTAGATCCTCTTTTATTTCAAGGTAGTAAAGAGGTATTTAGCTTTACAAATAATAAAACCTGTAGTCAGATCTTCTGATTTATATATTTTCTTTTGATCTCAGGTAGGTTTTAACTCTGAGAAAACAAGCCTTGCATATAAATTGACTCTGCATAACTGAAAATTGAGGTTAATTCAAAAGAAACACTGTGTTTAATAATAAAAAAAAACATACCCAATATAATCTATATTTATGTGGTGCTTTCATCTCAGTCCATTAATATCGTCTTAAAATAAAATGGATTATTGCACCGTAGGTGTGGTCTAGAATTATAAACATATTCTAGCTTTTTTTCTTTTAATCTCTTTCTCTTTATTTTGCTCTAATCTGACATCTAGTTTTTGTATGTGACTCATGATATCCATAAGGCTGACTTCCAAGAGGGTAGCTGCAGTTATTCTATTTAATACAGTAACCCCTTTTAAATAAGATTCTAGACATGTGAAAGATGAACATTAAGCTGCAATTAAAACTCCACTGTGCATTTATTTTCTGAAGCATAGGAAAAAAATATGAGCATGCTTTTCATAGGGAATATTTTTAAACGTAGCAGACTAATTTTTCTTGTCAAAAGCTTGTTTTCACATAATATACACCTTATATAAAGACTGATACCATAAATATATTTGATGTTTGTTCAACCTTGAGTTCTTCACTATATCCAGGCTTAATTTTTTTTAATGTTTTTAGGTTTGTTTTTTTTTAACTAAAGGAAATATTTAAAAGGAAAAAACCGAGTCTGCTCTCTAAATTCATTTTTCCTTTGGAGCCTTTGGATTAGAAGAGAGACGTTACAAGTTGGAAATTGAGAAAGAAGATAGCTCAGTAAGATAATTTCTTCTACCAAAGTTCCAAAGCATAATTCGGGACTGAAAGGATCCTGTAGTATGTTCCAGGGGGTTATAGTGTAAATACACATGTGTTAAGAAGAGAGATAAGTGTTCTAGGAAAAGCTTTGTCTAGAGAGAGGAAAACAAGGGAAGCATAGTACCTGCCAGCAGCCCTAAATTGGGTGCCTCTCACCATGAGAAGACTCTCACTGTCACTTGCGAGTTATATGACCCCAAGGCAGCCTCCGTGGACTCAATTTTTTCAACTATACAATGAGATGCTTTAACCAGAACCCTTCCAGCTCTATATCCGGACTTTAAGGATGTTTTTAGTGACTGGGGCATCATAGGTATTGCTATGGGAGGTTGGATGTGGGGCCTTGTGCCTTGTGAATTTGGTGATGTCTGGGTCTCTTTCATTAGCAAGAGTAGGTGGTCACTGTGGGTTGGGATATTTATGAAACTCAGCAAATTACAGATTACCAGTATCAGAAGAAACTGCCCAACCCGTGGTTGCTTTTAGAGGCAAAAAGCCAGAGTCACCCTTGCTTTCATGAAAAGATAATGCTATCAAATCCCTTTGGAAAGCTAAGCACTCACACAAATGTAGTCCCATTCCATCTTTATAAGAGCCCTGTGAAGGAAATAGGCCAGAAAAAAACTAGTCTCATTTTACAAGTGAGTTTACAAACTCTTATTGTGTGCTTATTACACACGTATGAGGCAGCATGCTAGGTGGTGAGGGAGTACGTAAAAACCACGGGGTCTCTGGCTCAGAGAGGTCTTTGGAGAAACTGAGGTACATGGGGAGTTGCTGAAGATCACGGATTTCCTTCCGATGAGAAGTCTATTCTCCTGACCTGTTGGCTAAGGGCTTTTTCTCTGTGTCAGATTAAGAGAGAAACTCATGTAGAGTTAAGGTCCCAGTTTGCTATGCCAGCAAGGAAGATAATTTAAAAGCTAAATATCTCTAAGTCTTTTTTAGCTAACCTCATTTTAAGAAGCACGGATTTTGTTTCCATTTATACGAGGCATTAAGAAGATGTTTCATTTCCATACCAAATGAAGTCACCGGTTGATGTTTCTGTAGATGAAAAAACAGAGATTAGAAATTTTAATTTCACGTTCATGCTACATTTATTGTTGCCTTGTCCCCTAAAGGCCCATCCGGGGATTTAGGTGTAGTTCGTGCCGCATTATGAGAGAATAGAGCTCCTCTTTCCTCTTGCATTATCACGTTCCTCATGCCTCCTCTGTGATCATGTTCCAAGCACTTTATCTTTCCATTCTCCCCTTCCTGTAGATCCAGCTTTCCAAAATTGGGCCACCTTTTATTATCAAGAGCCAGCCAGTCTCCAAACCAGAGTCTCGCGCGTCCCCCAGCACGTCGGTCGGCAGTGGGAGGAACACAGGAGCCAGGACCCTTGCAGATATCAAGGCCCGGGCCCAGCAGGCAAGGGCCCAGCGAGAGGCAGCGGCCGCAGCTGCCGTGGCCGCTGCCGCGAGCATCGTCTCTGGAGCCATGGGGAGCCCAGGAGAGGGCGGAAAGGTGAGAACCCTGGCACATATCAAAGAGCAGACGAAGGCGAAGCTCTTTGCAAAGCATCAAGCCCGAGCCCACCTCTTCCAGAACACTAAAGAGTCCCGGTTGCCTGCTCTCGGCTCAAAGGATGGGCCTCCAAGCTTAGAAGTCTCTCCTACCCCTGAAACAAAAATCGAAGGGTCCACTGGTGTGATTATTGTCAATCCAAACTGCAGATCTCCTAGCAACAAGTCTGCGCACCTCCGGGAGACCACCACTGTATTACAGCAGTCTCTTAACCTAGCTAAACTTCCAGAAACTGCCACTGACTTATCCGTGTATAGTTCTGACGAAAATATACCTGTGTCGCATTTATCTGAGAAAATTGTTTCATCTACCTCTTCTGAAAATAGCAGTGTGCCCATGCTTTTTAATAAAAATTCTGTCCCCGTGTCTGTTTGCAGCACTGCTATGTCGGGAGCAATTAAAGAACATCCCTTTGTGAGTTCTGTTGATAAATCCTCTGTTCTAATGTCTGTTGACAGTGCAAACACTACGATTTCTGCTTGTAATAGAAGCATGTTAAAAACCATCCAGGGAACTGACACTCCATGCATAGCCATCATACCAAAATGTATTGAAAGCACTCCTGTCCCCCTCACGACAGAGGGCTGCAGTGTATCGAGCCCCATGGATGACAAGCAGGCACTTCTGTCCAGCAGCAGTGCCAGCAACTTAGTCTCCAGTCAGTACACCTCTGTGCCAACTCCCTCCATTGGAAATAACTTGCCCAACCATCTCTCCACTAGCTCTGTCTTGATTCCCCCAACGGGAATTAACAGCAGATTCCCTTCTGAGAAGATAGCCATGCCTGGGAGTGAGGAACAGGCCACCGGACCCATGGGTACCACTGTGAGAGCCGCGCTCGGCTGCAGGGAGTCGGTAGCAGTCACAGACGCTCCGGCTGCACGTCCACCTGTCGCAATGTTTACTGGAAGCATGCTAACAATAAACTCTTACGAGAGTCCTCCCAAGTTGAGTGCTGAAAGCTTGGACAAAAATTCAGGGCTTCGAAACAGGGCAGACACTTCTGGGAAACCTCAGCAGCCTCCAGGGGGCTTCGCACCAGCAGCCATAAACAGATCGATTCCATGTAAAGTCATCGTTGACCACAGCACCACGCTGACCTCCACATTGTCTCTGACCGTTTCTGTCGAAAGCGCAGAGGCCAGCTTGGACCTCCAGAGCAGGTCAGTGAGGACCGAAGCCTCCATCCAGCCCATGGCGTGTCCTCAGGTGTCTGTCATTAGCAGGCCCGAGCCAGTTGCAAACGAAGGCGTAGATCACACTTCCAGTTTCCTTGCTGCTCCCGCGGCAAAGCAAGACTGTAAAACGATGCAGGCGGCCTGCTCAAGTCTCCGAGAAGGACCCCTTGTGATTACGGATAAATTAAATGAAGCGACTGCTCCTAGTAATAGCTTTACTGAGCAGGCACGTGGCCCAGCCACTTTCAAAAGTGAAGCAGATGCGACCTGTAGCAATCCATATAACCCAGGCAACCGGATTTGCTGGAACGAGGAGGGGATGAGGGGCCCAGGCCAGCCTCTGGTCAGTCACTCCGGTTCAAGTAAGCAGAAAGACTATCTGGAACAGAGCTGTCCAAAGGCTATCAAAACTGAACACGCCAGCTACTCACATATGTCAGAACTCCACCCCAGGAATCTCATGACAAACGTCCCTCTCCCGGTGAAGTCTGAACCTCATGAAGCGGACAAGGGCTTTAGAATGGACACCGAAGACTTCCCTGGCCCCGAGCTGCCTCCTCCGGCCGCAGAGGTCGCCCCTAGTGTGCAACAGGCACAGAACGTGAAGGCCCCCACCTCCGGCCCCATGGAAGAGGTGATCTCCTTGGCTGCCGACCCCCTGAAAAGAGTCCCCAGCGCAGGGAGCTCCGGCTGCCGTCTCTCATCTGTGGAGGCTAACAACCCCCTGGTGACGCAGTTACTCCAGGGAAACCTGCCTTTGGAAAAAGTGTTGCCTCAGCCCAGACTGGGAGCCAAGCTCGAAATTAACAGGCTTCCTCTGCCTCTTCAAACTACCTCAGCGGGTAAAACAGCCCCAGAGAGGAACATTGTAGAAATGCCGTCCAGCTCTCCAAATCCAGACGGGAAGGGCTACCTGGCAGGGACCCTTGCACCGCTGCAAATGAGAAAGCGAGAAAACCACCCCAAAAAGAGAGTCGCCAGAACTGTGGGGGAACACACACAAGTTAAATGTGAGCCGGGGAAGTTGTTGGTGGAGCCAGATGTGAAAGGGGTGCCTTGTGTCATCAACTCGGGCATGAACCAGCTAGGACACGGCCAGCCATTCAAGCAAGAGTGGCTGAACAAGCACTCCGTGCAGAACAGAATCGTTCACAGCCCCGAGGTCAAACAGCAAAAGAGGCTGCTCCCCTCCTGTAGCTTCCAGCAGAACCTATTTCACGTCGACAAGAATGGGAGCTTCCACCCAGATGCCGGTACCTCACACCGACAGCAGTTTTACCAAATGCCCATGGCTTCCCGGGGCCCCATCCCTAGCGCAGCGCTGTTACAGGCCTCCGCCAAGACCCCAGTGGGCTGTAACGCGTTTGCCTTCAACAGGCATCTTGAACAAAAGGGATTGGGAGAGGTTGGCCTTTCTTCAGCTCCTCACCAGCTAAGGTTAGCCAACATGATATCCCCCAACATGCCCATTAAAGACGGTGATGACGTGGGAGGGGCTGCGCACGCAATGCCAAACAAAGCACTAGTGCATCCCCCACCCCCTCCCCCTCCGCCCCCTCCACCCTTGGCTTTGCCCCCACCTCCCCCACCGCCACCTCCACTACCTCCACCTCTTCCTAACGCAGAAGTCCCATCCGATCAAAAGCAACTGCCAGTTACCATGGAAACCACTAAGAGACTTAGTTGGCCACAGTCCACGGGCATATGTAGCAATATAAAATCGGAACCTCTTTCTTTTGAGGAAGGTTTAAGCAGCAGCTGTGAACTGGGCATGAAACAAGTTTCCTATGACCAGAATGAAATGAAAGAACAGTTAAAAGCATTCGCGCTAAAAAATGCAGATTTCTCTTCCTATTTGCTTTCTGAGCCACAAAAGCCTTTTACCCAATTAGCTGCTCAGAAAATGCAGGTGCAGCAACAACAGCAGCTCTGTGGAAATTATCCAACAATACACTTTGGTAGCACGAGCTTCAAAAGGGCGGCATCTGCAATTGAAAAGTCCATTGGGATTTTGGGAAGCAGCTCCAGTCCTGCCACGGGCCTGCCCGGTCAGAATGCTCAGATGCCCGTGCAGAACTTCGCCGACAGCAGCAACGCGGAGGAGTTGGAACTGAAGTGCTCTTGCCGGCTGAAAGCCATGATCGTGTGCAAGGGCTGCGGGGCCTTCTGCCATGACGACTGCATAGGCCCCTCCAAACTCTGCGTGGCTTGCCTGGTCGTTCGGTGAGAGCTGGTGAGAGATGCAGTATCCCTTTTCAACAAGGAAAAGCCAAACGGCATCAGCAGCGACACATTGAGTAACTCAGTGGTTTATATCGTGATAATTTATTTTACTTTGGAACAGATTATCTTTTCTCTCTGGGATTATTTACTTGCATTTCCCAGAAAGGGGAGGTTGGCGTCCCAGCCGAGTGGCTCAGCAGCATGTCTTTTGCAGTTTAAGTTGCCATTCCCAGCTTTGGAAAATTTCTGTCCACGTGGATACAGGTCGCCACCCCATTCGTTATTATTATTATTATTTTTTAACCCAGCTGTAGATAGGAAAAGGACATTTTTAATCACTTCCTGCTAACCAGAAATGCAGATGTAGAAAGAGAATGGAAAAAGTGATTTAAGATGGTTGGTTATTCATTCTCCTGTAGATTGACCATTGCAACAAGGGTTTTCGCGGTCGACTCTTCTGGACCTACCTTTACCACAGTGATTCGATCGTATTTGGAAAGGGGAATCTGATTTAAATGTATGATTCCTTGTATTTGCTCATATCTCAAAAGATACATTAAAGGAGGTGTGCCATTCATGAACTCCACTGTCCTTATTCTCTTCCCTCCCTTGCTACTCTTTTCAGAGACTGGCAGAGTGTCTGGATCCGCCTTGGACATTGTGCACACATTATAGTGAAATGTGTCTCCTGCCTGAAATTGCCGTGTGGGCCTCATGCCCGGTAATCTGGTTCGGGCCCTTTGACACCCGATACTGTCAGATGAGTTGACCAGCAGGGGGCCATAGGCCCGTAGGATTTCAGAGCATCATGTGAAGCTTTTAAGAGCAAGTATGAAAAAAAATGCCCTAAAATTAAAAGCAAGCAAATAAAACGCTGTGTATGCAAACACATACAAACGGTGGCTAATGTAAATACTGGTCCATTCTGTTCACTCTAAAGACCATTACTAGATATTAAAATGGATGGGGGGCAGAAATAATTGTAGCCCTTTATGGAGGACACCAGTAAAGTCTGGCTTCTGACTCTGCAGAGGTTGGCCACCTCTATCTTAAAGTGTCATTGATGACAGAAAGGAACTACCGAAGACTGAAGCTTTGCTGTATTTCTGAACAGTGTTTTTCCATGATTCGCATCTATATATTTGATTCAGAGATAGCCCTTATTTAAAAAAAAAAACGGTCTAGGTATCGCATGTTTTGGGTTGTTCCCCCCCCCCCCTCAGGTGAATTTAGCACATTCTTCATATTTGGGGGAGTAGAACTGCTTTTGAAAACGGGATACTGCATCTTACAAATACCGTCAGTGTCGATCCGGTGAAGTCTGAGTGTTGAGAATTGGAACTACGTTCCACATACTTTGGTCACCCTCATGCCAGAGGACAGCCGTAGGTCAGCAGGCTCTTTCCCTAAAGCAAGTTCAAAAGCACATGCACATTGTGGAAAGACGAAAGGTAACAAAAACCATGCCCATTTAACTTCAGACTACCGAGCACAAAATGTGGAGTGCCGTTAACCCACTGATTGACTGTGGCCATAGAATTAATAAAAGAAACAAAATGTGGGGGTAGGTGGGGGAGAATCGTCTGTATCCAGGGCAAGAACGACAAATATTTTCACATCAATGTAAACTTCTGACATTCCCTTAAAACATGTCTTAAAAATTACCTGGAATGAGCAGAGATTTCATTCCTGGGGGGAAAAAAGAACAAAAACACTTTGATTTTTTTAAGTAGCAATCCACCATGGTATACGTATTTTTTCCTCCATATTTATTATTGTGACATTGCCAAATTTTGTTAGGCGATACGGATGTCACGTTTATTAAGAAATTGCCAATAGTGAAAGGTACTTAAAAAGAAAGAAAAACAAAGAAGGATCCGCCTCTGTGGCCAAGATTTGGTGCTTCAGTACTTTGGCTTCTGTTCTGCCATGCTGAAAGTAACAAAGTTTCATCACCGAGAAATTAGCAGATGCACTTCACCAGCCCGTCCCCAGGAAGGCAGGGTAAGTTCCAGTGGATCCTCGCGTAGTTCACTCTGCACCAGGTTGTGTTTGGGTGGCGTCTTCTCTGTGGCCTGCTTGGCCTGCAGTAGCATCTTGGTTCAGAAAAGCATGCTCTAGTCTCACAGAAGGGCACCCCTAAAACGGAGACCCTTGCATGCCTACTCCTTCCAGATCCGGTGCCGCTCTTCCGAGGTCCGGTCCTGTCCACACCAGCAGGTTCAAAATTACTACGTCAGTAACTGGCACAGTGTTGAAAGACACTTCGTTCTACAAAGCTTTGCACTCTGTATATGAGGTACAGTTTAGCCCGAAGTGATGCTGAGCTCATTACCAGTTCCATCTTTGTGGAATGCTGCCTGCAAGTTACTTACTGGGAATAAAGAAAAAGTGTCCTTCTAGGTGTTTTGATTTTTCAGACAGTAGGTGATTTTTCACTTAATTTCGGAGAATCGATTGTTGATCGGACATGGATTCTGTCACTCAGCTCCAAAAAGGGTATATTTTCTGTGCCCTTTCTCTTTTCTGCACCAGTTTAAATTCCCAGTTTTCGCATCTGGTTTTTATTACTGCAAAGGAGATATCTTTGGGCTAAAATGATAATGGAAAGAAAAATTCAGAAGTAAAATGTGGGTCAGATATTTTATTAAGTGTCCACTTAATATACATATATATACAAAAGCCAGTATGTTTGGATTAGGTAGGTAGGTTCCTAGTTCCTGATTCCCACAGGTGTCTGCCTATGTGCAAAGGTAGTATGTTACTACATGGTTATTGTGGTGTGATGTGCAGATGTTAGTGTGTGAAGTATCCTGATTATTGGGCACTGCGACAGCCCTATCGGGAATAGAACTTGCACATGTAACATGTATTTTTTTTTTTTTTATCACAAAGGATGTATTTCCCTAAGTAGCACTTTTGGAGCAGGGGAAGGAAGAAAACGGCTGTTCCCGAATCCCCCTCCTCTATGATATGCATATGCCTGAAATGTATAAAAACATTTAGGTAGAGAATGGGCATGTTAATACGAACGTTCTGATGCAAATTCATTTTCAAAATGAAAATACTTTTCTTTCCCCAAAGTGAGAATAGCAGAAACGTTGGTGAACCGAGAGCACCACAGTTATATATAGTATTTCTCTGCTAAGGTCTAGTTTGAAGGAAAAAACTTGAAAACAAACCTCTGAGGTTGAGCCTGGTTGCTACAAAGACTTTATGGTGGTATGTGTTTCTGGGATGAGCTGTATAGCAGGTTTAGGTGAATCTAGACCTTGGATGTTCTTAGTCGTTCAAAGTAGGCATTCGAAACCCAATAGGCTGGTGCCTGTGGTGCTCTGTAACCCAGTCAAGAGACCAAATAGGTGACACTGCAGCCCATTTTTAAGCCCTGGCACAATTTCACAAGAGGAAGTTGCCGTGGCCTTGGTTTCCCAGTTCCTCCTCGGTCCGGTGAGGTGCCAGGGTCCAGAAGCCGAAGCCAGGCTTCTAGGGTTGCGTCATCTCTCCAGCGTGGAGGCCAGCGCCACACGAGCCGCCTGGTGGGAACGAGCGTGCGTGCAGAGCCCAGAGTCACTGTCTTTCTGTGTTTCTAGAGAACAATGTGAAGAGTCCCAGAAAAGGAACTCATCAGACTGTCAGGGGCCTATGTAGCCAAAATGTCACTGAACATGAAAATCTTCAGTCCTCATGCTTTGTCACTGTAAAGCGAACAAAAAGCATTTTTACTATAATTTAAAGGAGCTGCATTTTTATAGCACATACTATTTCGCTTTGTACTATATTTGATAGTTGCAGAATAATTTAGACTGTAGAAAAACTTTGTTGTATTTGTACTGTTCATGAATGTTTCAAAGAAAAGTGCTTTACTTCGTTGCCATAATTTTCTTGTACTGCTGTATTCCCCCCCTGCTTCCTGGAAACCTAATCTGATTCATATTTTCAGTACAGTACGTTTTTTTTTTTTAATGTGTGTTTGTATGTATTTTTTTGGTTTTTTTTGGTCAGTATTCTGAATGTTTACATCTGTTTGACATTAGCCATTTAATGCCTTTAAAAAAAAAAAAAAAGGCGGTATTACTCCTACAGTGTAACAGCAAAATGTGAAATCAACCCAAACATAACATGCATGACAAACACAGAGTGGGGGCGAAGGCCCCGAACATACAGACATCTGCTATCAGCATACAGAAAAGTAAAACCCTCCTTCAGTCCTCTACCAAAGAATATATTGTTCCCACAGGAAAAACTCAGAAAAGGTGTGTAAAATCCTCGGAAGGAGAGCAGTTGATTCAGGAGACTGCTGCAGTTTCATACTGTTATGCTTGCTTCGATACCTGACTAAATGTGACTGAGCGCAACGAGCATTTAAACAATTTATAGACAGTGTTTTGTTTAGAATTCAGGGATCATGCATTCTTTAATGGTGCTGTTTGTTTTTTATTTCTTTTCTACAAAGAAAAAAAGTGTTGCCTACAAAAGTGACTGCTCACAATACCATAAGTTAAATGAAATGAAATGTTTGTCTCTTCATGTTTCTCTGTTTTTCCCTTTCTCAAAGTAACAATTTGGGTTTCAATATGAAAATATTCTGGAGAAAATAAAGGAATTCAACAGTAAATAATTGTCATTTTTAATTTTTTAATGAAATGTAGTTACATAAAATATGTTAATAAATACATTGGAAATTTCACTTAAAAATTAGAGGGAGGAAGAAAAACACATACTGTTATATTATCTATCCTTTCTGGTTTGGTGACTTGCCAACACGTAGTTATAGCTACGGTTAAAACTGTCAAAAACTGAAACCTATTTGAAATTCACAGTATCTACTGTGCTTATCATTTAAACATTTATTTGGACCTTGTTTTCATAAAGATATTGTTAATTATTTATACTGAAAGACGTGCAGGTCAAATTGTTAGCTACCATATTTAATTTTACCTTTCCAAATGAATTAACTTTCAAAATTATTTTTTAAACAAATGATTTGGTTATATTTTTGTCTTGCATTAACTATTAACAGCTAGAGTTATTTGAAGAAGCTGCTGTGAACCATTCGAACAAAATTGCCTCAGCTATATTTATATTGGTTAAAAAATACTCCTATCTTTACAGTAAGACGAATCAGAAAGCATTACACATAATTGACTAAATCGAGTTCCAACTGTTTGCATCTACGTGGAAAATGCGGTCTTTGGCCACCAGGTGGCGAAAGAGTATGTTTACTTTTGGAGGGGGGAAGAAAAGAATGAAATGTGCTGCTTCCTCCAAAACCTGAATTAAATTTATGATAATGAAAGTCCCACTTATCCAAGTAAGGCAATGGAAAATTGATCATTCTAATTGGTATTTTCACTACAATGATGGCAGTCCTTTTTTCTATTTTTTTTCTATTAAAATATTTACAAAATGCTTAATTTTATTTAATGTGGAAAACTTTTTGTTGTTTTCATTGCATTACTCCACAGGCTTCCTTTATTTCAAAATTCATTAGAGAACGTTGAACAGTCCAGAATTCTTTAAGCCGATATTTATTGAAACTGATCTTATGCTTTATATAGTTTTAATTCATTTATTCTCATAAATTTGGTACAGTTATACAGTTTCTATATAAATATTCCATTATTCTTAATACATTAGTGTGGCCTAATTTGAATAAAAATTGCTCTTAGCATCTAAAGTACTTACTTGTGTCCATCATAGGTCTTGTCTGAGAATAAGTAATTTACCCAGTGATTCATCAAGTTTCACATAGATGCCTCATTGTCATCAAAGAAAAGTATTTTGTTTTGAAAGAACCTAGCCAGAAGAGAAGTTAATACAGCAATTGGGGCTTTTTTTTTTCCTGCAGAAGACAATTGAACAGAAATCCTAGAAAGTGTCTCTCACTCCATAAACATATTCGAAGACTTTAATTACAGGTTGCCTAGACTTAATGTTTCAATAAATCATTTCCAAGTCTTCAGCCTTGATGATCTGAATATGAAAGAGATTTTATAAACTATCTTCATATAAATAAACTTTTAGACTTTTAACTGTCTGCTGTGCAAATACAGCAATTTCCCAGAGTTGTTCCCAAAAGGCAGATTGAATTTAAAAACATAGTAGATAATACTTGTGAAACTCTAGTATGGAGTGCTGTAAGGCGTTTCACAGATATTATCACCTTATTCTTAGAAAAATTCTTTAAGGTAGGCACTGTTATTTTAGCCACTTAGAGGAACCTGAGGCGTTAAGAGTTTAAACAAAAGAATACGGGACAGAAATCTGGAGTACGGAGAGCATTGCTCGGAGACCAAAGTCTATCCTCTTATTTGTTACAAGATGCAATGGCTGCTGTGCAGACTTCTATGTACTGGGAACTCGGAGAAAAATAAGAGGGTCCAAAACCTTAAAAAAAAGTACCGGCTGGTAGGATGGATGATAAAATAATTTTATTATGGCAAGGGTATAATCTTGACATGTACAAGGTACTGTGGGGAAGAGAGAACAGAGTGGGTGAAACCATTTAGGGCTGCCGCTGGATGAGAGCAAAACCTCCCGAGGAACATCCCTAGTCCACACCTGACTTAGTGTCAGGGAGGGCATGCTCCCCACTGTCGGCATCCCCATCACTTCCATTGAATGGGGCTCATCACTAAAGACACAGTCCTGTCTGTTAATGATTTTGGCAAGGTGTAGGGTCCTTTACACGTTTTAGAGCTCTGTCCCCAGGCCCTTCTTACATGAATCTAGAATTTTGTTTAGAGATTGGTAATGTTCATAATTGATTTTGTAAAAGTTAACAACATAGGAAAACAGTGTTTGTGGTACCAGATGTCCTTGGTGGTCATTGACTTTTAAATACTTTTATTAAATCACTGTGATACATATCTCCACATTAAAGAGTCAAATCGTATTACAGAGACTACAGCCAAAAAATTTCCGTGTCCTGATATGAGTTGCAATGTGGGCTATTCTTTTTTTTAAGGGAGAAGACCTTGTTTTTGACTATTTATGTTATTCAGTGGAGTTCAGATAAGAAAACAAAGAGGGAGTCTTGCACATGGAAATTGCGGGTTTGGACTGAAGTCAGGAAATTCACAGTGCCTCATCCGAACTTGTAAGAAATAAAAGCTTCCCACGTTGCTGGCGATCACAAGAGGGAAATGTTTGGTCACTGGGGCAAATGAAAAAGCATAGATGATGAGCCAGCTAACAGACAACACCAGGATATATGTTGCCACAGATCAACTTCACCTGTATCAATATTTTTCCAAGCAAATCTTCACTGGATAAATGAATCCTACTGCTTCATTCCTGCTAGCCTGTAACTGGGAACATGGTGGTAGCTGTTACCATACAGAGAAGCCTGTTCGATAGTTCCCAGTGGCCTCTGCCCTCTGCGTGTTTTCAGGCCACTCGGGTAGGAGCACGACTTTGGGGTACTCACATTCCTATTCGGTGTCTGACTCCCTATCTTCCCCAGGAGACAAAATCATCTTTAATCAACTTTTATCTTATTTTTCTTAAAGCCACCTGGCAAGCTAATATTTTAAATATGTTAATAAGTAATTTTTTGATGATATATCAAAGTAATAAATTTGTAAGGTTATATTGAATGAGGAGTTTGTTATTTCCCCCAAAGAGATGCTTTAACTTTCTTTTCTACTTACAGAGAGTATGTCAGCTCACTGAATATAGCAGAGCATACTCCTTGATCCTCAATACTTGTAAGGAGATTCTATCCACTGGGTCATTTTTGGTGCCAAGATTTACCCAACCTACAACGAGCAAACTGGTTTTGTTTGATCACCCCATCTAGGTGCTGCATTATAGGGGACAAAAGATTTTACTGATGACCTGATTCTTCAAGAAAAATAGTTACTAAGCATTTCTTTAATATGTTATGCTCAGAATTGTACCAAAAACCACTGTCATAAAATAAAAGGAATTTTCTCAGAAAATGCTATTAAAAAAATTAACTTTAATTCCAGCACAAAATGCCATTTAAATATATTTTTTTCCAGGAAACATCCTATTTTCCAGAACAGCTTGGGTGTGCAAGGGGAGAATAATCGAGCGAAGGGAAGTTTCGAAGAGAAAAATCTCCTCTAAAGTCTTCATTTAACTTAACTGCTTTAGGTTCAGAGTCAAGATATTTAGGCAACATGAGAAGTAAAATATTTTTCTGCATCTTTTACTGGGGGAATTGTGCTTTCTTACAAAATAGAAAAATAAAAAAGAAAGAAAATCTCCTTTGTATGGAGAATGGTTTGTCACCAAATTTGGCTCATCTGGAGAAAACAACATAGACGGTCTGGTTTGCCTCAGGATGTGGTTTCATTCCCTGCATGAGTCACCAGGCAAGGCAAATCAGCGTCTCTTCATTTCATTTTAGACCCCACTATTGCAGTAATAGGTTGCCATGTACATTAACATTGTTTAGTCACTAGACCTTAGCAGGAAAATGAATGCTATCTTCTAGTTAAACTTGAGGGTTTTTTTCCCCTATAATTTTACATCCAAATTAATGAGGGGATGATTAAAAAAACCTTTGCAAGCTTAATAAAATTTTGGATGTCTTAGAAAGCTCTCTGGCCGAGACCTAGTAAATCATGTCTTTTTTTTTAAGTGAATATCAAACTGATTCATCAGAAAGGAAAACCTGGGCTTTACAATTGGCTATTCTTACACATGGTCATTTATTAAACTATTGTCACGGGATATTTCTGTGTCTAATTTGCCTGTGAGGATGGATATTTAAAATGTGCTTCAGCACATAGATTTGACCTGTTCTTAAGGTTTGCGGTTGGCTCGTATAAATATGACCGAGAAAGAATGATAACTTTAATAATGGGAAATCTGATTTCCTGACCCATGGTTCAGCAAATAGATTTATGCAAATCTGAAGAGGCTCGCTCCTGCATGAGAAGCAAATATCTCCCTTGACTGTGCACAATACAGATTTCTGCACTCTTTTGCAATCATTTCCTGAATTATGGTTTATAGAGAGCTACCATTTACTCATAGTGAGCCTTGTCTATATAACACAACTGAGACCTACCGAGCAGCAGGTATAGTATCTCATCTATTTTGGAGTCTCTGGCTGGTTCCATCATGCATAACAAAGGATAGTCCATTCATGTCACAGCAGTATTTATATTATTGACTTCTATACCAGACTGTATCATGGGTGCTATAATCCTGAAATGAACAGTCACAATTCCTAGGTTTTTATTCTTGTGTTCAGAGACAGGTAGCAAAGAGATAAATGTATGGCATATATAGTATGTTTGAAAATGGAAAGTATTACAAAGGAAAATTTATTATGGTAAGGGCATGGAGTATTGTGGTGTGGAATTTGTAAATGTATACAGGGTTCCCAGGGAAGGTTTCCTCACTGAGAAAATTCTATGGACTGTGTTTCCCCTCAAAATTCATATGCTGAAGCCCTGCCCCCAGTGACTGTAATAGAGCTAGGACATATAAAGAGGTAATTACAATAAATGAGGTCATAATGGTGGGGCCTGATACGGTAGGTTTAGTGTTCTTATAAAAAAAGGTATCAGTGTTTTTTTTCTCTCCACCCCACTCCCCACCATGTAAAGACATAGCAAGAAGGTGACGTGTGCAAGCCAAGAAAAGAAATCTCACCAGAAGTCACATCAGCCAACACCTTGATCTTGGACTTATAAGCCTCTCCAAAACTGTAAGAAAATTAACTTTTGTGTTTAAGCCACCCAGTCCATGATCTTTTGTTGTAGCTGCCCAAGGTGACTAATACAGAAGATTATTTTTAAGTAGAGAATTGAAGGCATGAGGGTACAGGAGCGTGCCAAGTGGAGAGGCCTTTGGGTAAAAGCAAATGTAAGGCACTGGTTCTCAGTGTGCTGTGGTAGAGAATCCACACTAAATTCTCTCTCATTCTCAAAGTGGCCGTCTAAGTAGGAGAGGTTCTTCCTAAAGGCGAATAGTCACCTTCCTACGCCTTCTACTCACCAAGATTTTTGCATGACTGATGGGAACAGCTGTTTCCAAAGGCCCACCTTGAGAAGAAAGTGTAAGTTTGCTAGTAAATGATTAAAATAAGTTATTTTCCCTTCGCCCATGTTATTAGGCTTCTAATAAAAAGTCGAATTATTTATCCACCAAGCAAGATATCAAATGGGCCTCATGTATTCTATCATCCAGTGCCTCGTCAGGACGAAAGCTTCCTCTGAGAGCTAAGAAAGTAGTGTGATCCCCATTTTCACAGAAGGAAAGGAAAGTCAGACATATTAAGTCACCTGGAAAGGGCTCTCTGTCTCCAAAACCCATGCCCTTCTTAAACCACGCATTTCTAGCTCCATGTCGGTTTGCAGGAGCTACCTCAGAATTCGCTTCTCTGCCCCAGCCTCCTTCTAGTTGTGAGTAGCTATACATCTTAACAATACTGTCAACAGCGATGTTTTTGTCTGGTGGAGCATTTTATTAAATTTCCTTCCCAAACCTCTGAACAATGCGTATGCCACTTTCTGACCTCTAGTTAATAATTGTACCATCTAAAATGAGAAAGAAAAAAATTAAAAAAAAAAAAAAGATCAAATCCAATTGCTTCTCAATTAACTCCATGATATATAACAGAATCACCTCTGAAGTGTTTCCTTGCCATTTGTAAATAGCAGGGGAAAGTGACTATTATTCCTTCTCAACTTACTGAACCAGGAAGAAACTCGATCTGCCTCCCTCTCCATGCACCTTTCTGCGCGCAGGCTGAGAGTCCTAGAGTTGAATGAACATAAGTCATAGCACCAGAAAGACTTGTTTGAATTCAGATTTCAATTTTGACCAACAGTGTCACCAGGGTTGACTTATGTAACCCATCGGAACCTCTGAGCTTATCTGTAAAGATGGAATGAAAGCAACCTGGCAATATTGGTGTGAGGAATAGCAATACACATAAACTGCTTAGCATAATGTGTGTTGCATGTGACAGTCACAATAAATGAGCTCTAGTATTTAAAGAAGCATATTCTTGCCCACAGTGTCTCCAAAGCCTGCCTTTTAAAGTTGAAAATGGACTCGATAAATACCAGTATTCCCTTGACATCACTCTAACCTTAGGACATATCATCGTTTCCCCTTTAATAAAGGAAGAAATGGAGACAAGTGAAATTTAAATGTTTCTCCAAGTTTGTGCATGTCCTTATTAACATTATTGTTGAAGTTCTGTGACTATATAGTTTGATTCCGAGTGTCAGTGGTTCTAAACTTTAGTATACTTTTATTTTTATTAATTTATTTTTTATTTATTTTAATTTATTTTAATGTTTATTTACTTTTGACATAGAGACAGAGCGTGAGCAGGGGAGGGACAGAGAAAGAGGGAGACACAGAATCTGAAGCAGGCTCCAGGCTCTGAGCTGTCAGCACAGATACCGACACGGGGCCCGAACTCACAAACCATGAGATCATGGCCTGAGCCAAAGTTGGTGCTTAACCGACTGAGCCACCCAGGTGCCCCTTTAGTATACTTTTAAATAGCTCAGGTAAATAGCCCAGAAGTCTGGGCCTCAAACTTAACATTCTGACTTAGGAACAGTCCAAGTAATTCTGATCAGAAGGTTCTGACTCTCTGAGAGAAGTTGAGGATCTCTCACCATATAAAATATTAATTTAGTGCTTAACATCAGAAGCCTGAAAACCATCAGCTACCTTGACTTCCAAATTAGCAACAGTTGTCTGTAAGAGTAAATGTTAGAAAAATTGGTAAATGCTTAACCAGAAGAAATTGCTTATAAACTAGTCTAGCCATATGAGGGAATTGTATTCATTTGCTAAAGAATTTTTAATGACATGGGGAAATAATTCACACTGTATGAAATGAAAAAACCCCAGAAGTTTAAAGCATTACGTAAAAAGAAAGACTTTATTATTGAAAAAAAAGTACACATCAAAAAATACTATATATATAGCAACATACATATAGTGATATATATATAGTGAGATATGTATAGTGAAATATATAGAGAGAGAGTAACTATCAATGATTAATGTAGATTTTGGACTTTTTAGTAATTTTATTCTTTGTCTTTTCTAACTCTTCAAGTTTTCTTCTTTGAATATGTAAGACTTCCATTAGCAGACTTATACAGCTCTTAGAAGTAATGGCAATTTTTTATTATTTGGAAAATAACATGTCCATCTAAAGTCATCCTGAGTAATTTTAAAACTTTATATTATAGTCATAGAATATTGGGTCATAAGGTTTAATGTTTTATATATTTTCTCATAGTTGAATGTGCTAGTTTTCATTAGAGAGATAAGTGAGTGAATATTATTTATTGCAAGACATTTTGTGGAAAATACTGTTGTCTTTTAGCATGCCAAACAGTAAGGGATAGAATAAAACAATAAGAAAATATATTCCTGCTGTATATTTTTCAAATTTCTGCTGCCACCCAGTGGCTACCCAGTCTGTTTTAGATACATCATTCACCTAGCTAATTGAGCAGCAATGTTGCTGTTGAGGAACACATCATTTATGGGCGAAAATCAGCCTATCTTGAAGAAGGAGTGATTTTCTAATGTCTAAAAATGACTAGCTAAACCATACTAAATAATAGAAAAATGTTTCAATAGGTCATCACTAAGGTATTTTGGGTCCACATGAGTAATTTCCCAATATATCCTGTTTGTTCCACAAATTCCAGCATCTCTTTCTTGGTATATACAGAGTCTCCCTTAAGCTAATATTTGCGTAGGAGCCCTATGCAAGAGACAGTTGTCACACAGTGGCAATCATTAACACCTGTTCATTGAATTGGATCCAGTCCCTTTTAACCCTCGGAGAAGAGAAAAACTGAGGATGAGGCCAAATTACACGTGGACATCCCCAGAGGGCAGACAGCTGCAGTTCAATAGAGGCATAGTTAGACCAAAAGGTACTGGCAGGTCAGCTAATAGCTGAAGCAGAGTATGATTTAAATGAAAACATGCGAAAGCATGAAAAAAAATGAAAAAAAGAAAAAACAATATCTGAATAAGTTCCAATTCCAGTGCAAATAAATTTTAGAAAACAAGCCATGTCTAGAAAACCAAATAAGAGTAAAGGTCAAATATATAAATCAGTATTTGCAGAGGTTTGCAAAAGCCTTGAGGTAAAAATGGAGAGATACACGTCAAAATATTATCATTGGCTACATGATGAGGCTGGAATAAGAGAGGAAAATTATCTTTCTTCCCTCTCTATTTTTTAAATTGTTAAAGCTAATATACATAACAATAAATAGTTTTTTGCAAAAGCTTATAAAATATTTATTGTGAAATGAAGGAAAAAATAATAAGTACTGGTCTAGCGGCTCCTTCTTGTATTTCTCTGGGTAGAAGGGTAAAGCAAACTTGAATTGTCTTCAGGGCTGTAACAGGGTTGTTTTTCCCAAAGAAGACATGAATATAGGAAAGGATAGAGGTTGAGATGTCTCAAAACAAAGCAAGGCAATTTGGAGCCCCAGTAGAACTAGGTCAAACAAGTATAAAATGGAAATATCTTTGGATTGAAAAGTAACTCACACAGTTAAAGCCTATATTAAATCAAGTTTTTGAAAGGGCAGTGTCAAAAAGTAATTTAGGAACTAAATGGAAATGAATAAAAAAGTACTCATTGGGAATAACGGCATATTTTAAATTCTGATTGAGCCACAGTGACCTACAATGGTTGCTACTAACAGAGCAAAATGGAAAACCCTTCAGGAACTGTGAAAATCCTACTGATAACTGGTGCCTATGGGCTGTTAATTTCAAAGCAGGGAAGTGGACTTTGGAGGATATGGAGAGTAGGGCAAGGATTGATCAGTTGTAAAGATTTGGGTCTCAGAATCTTTCATTCCTGTAAGGATATTTTCTGAACACTTAAGTTTAGAGGGATATGTATGATGTTCACTTAATTTCTGTGTGTTCATCCTAGGATTCTTGTCTCTGTGGCACTCTTTTCATTTGGCTTGTTGCTGTCAGATAGTGATTTTGAAAGACTGCAACTGCAAAGATATGTCGAGATCTGTTTTTTTCCTTCTTTCATCTTGGAGAATTAGCTCCTTACATACGAAAAAGAGGTAAACCATTGATTGACTTGTATTGACCACTTTAGAAACATAAATGACTTATGTTTTAAAATTAAGAACATGTAAAATGACTTAGCACATATTTGTTTAAGTTATGTTTCTGAGCTGTTTGAAAAATCAATTAATCAAAATTTATTAGTGTAAGAATGGTGACAGTTGATATACATTAATTTATATCACGGATGAAACTACCAACATTGAGTAAATATCACAGGAAATTCATTAAGACCAATTAAATATTCGTTTCTATTTGTTTATAAGACTAAATACATGCTGACCACCTGTACAAAATAGGCTTCCCCACTCACCTCTTTGTCTTCTCCTCACCATGCTTTATTTTCCTCTGAATAACTATCATTACCAAAGACAAAGCTTGAAGAATGGCTTGGGATAACAATAAAAGCAAAGCAATCAGTTATAACATAAATATGGTACTTTTTATTTTTCTGATCTCAAAATCATTCAAATGTGAGATTGTTTTGCTTTTTCTTAAGAAAGAAAAAAAATAAGGAAGGAAGCATATATTCAAATGCAGACTGTCTTTGACCAGTCTGAAAACATTTGAGATTTGATCCATATCACTATTACTTAATTTGTATTGTGATGTTCTTAGATATATTCTCATTTAACTTTGTGAATAAACAAATATAGGTATTAGCTAACTAAACCTTTATATTTTATTTGTTACCTCTTTTAGTTCTTATTCACTAGTTTTATGTCTTTTTTAAAAAGTTTTTATTTAAATTCCAGGTAGTTAACATACAGTATAATATTATTTTCAGGTTTATAATATAGTAATTCAACTATCTTACATTATAATCAATTATATATTGATTCATATTAGCATGAAGCATAGGTCATAAGTATTACTGTGCCAGGAATCAACTTGGATGAACATTGATAAGGTAGATTCTGAGCCTGCCATCAGAACTGGTATATCAGGAATGGAACTCAAGAATCCATATATGCAATAGGCAACTCAGGTGATTCTGATCTACATAGTCTAGAGATTTAAAGTATGTGATTGTCATCTACTTATACTATATCCTGGCAAGTAGTGTAACACTAAAAATCTCTTTTAGAAGTTAAGAATTCCTGGAGAAAAATGGACAGTGAAAGCCATAATATGGATACCTCTGACAGGTAAGCTTACATTGAGGAGGGTAATTTGTTGAATTTGTGGGAAAAGTATATGGGTTACGAATTTCCAAATATATGAAATCAGTTCATTTCACAGTGGTGCACATTGACAAATGATACTTTTCCTTTTCCCTGCTTTTTTAATTTAGTTTCAGCTCCTGGGTTTCTGTGTTTTCATTTTGCCTTTATAATTTATCTGACTGTTCACCCCATAGGCTATTTGAGTAGAGGGAGAAAAGTTAGTTTTTGACAAATTAAATCTACTGAATGAGTTTTCATGTACCAAATATTATTTTCTATTAGTCCTTTAACTCAAGACTATCTTACTTGGAAAGCAAATGTGTTCTGCTGGTTAAAAGTGAAGTCTCTTAGCTTCAATTTATTTTCTAACTTTAATCAGCTCTTACGCTAAATCAACTAGAGTTAAGTAATTATCTGTTTTTGTAAAAACTAGAAGTGTGTATTTAGTGAAAGGAAATTTCCGTCAGTGAATTAGTGTGTATTACTCTAAATATATTGTACCATTTTTATTTATGCTTATGTGGAATCATATACTATAAGTTTAATATGGACTTAATTTTATTGCACTTCATTCATAGGGTTAATATTATTGCATTCAAAATATCCTCCAACTAAGTTGAATTTGCACAGCTAGTCACTAAACATGATTTTTACCAATTGTATAACATTTGCCTTTGTAAAAACTAATAGGCAATTTAACAATTTTAAGTTTTGTCTTCTTTACTTTTACTATTCGTGCTTTACAGTAAGTACTGATGGTTAGAATTTGAAAGCAAGAGGATATTTCAGATATTGGATAATTACTGCAATGTTAAAAATTTACTGTGGTAAAGTGAACTAATTACACTTTTCTTAGCCTTTAGATTATAAAACAGTAACAAACCATAACAATTTAAATTACAGGTGAGACCTTTAAGCTTTTGATCCACGGTAACCAGAAGACCCTGGACACAGCTCATAAAAGACACAGCAATAAAGATTCTCTTGATGTGAATAATTGAGTTCACTTTGTTCTCATTTCATTCCTGAGTATGGTGCTTTGAACCGTTACAGAAATGAAATTGACTCATTGTCTTCACAATATATCTTGCATGTTCTGTGTCCCCACTGTTGCTCTCTGTACTATCCTCCTGAAATATACTGCCTGCCTTTCTCAGATTATCTGAAATTTACTATTTCACATATTCAAGAGGATTTGCCATAAGCATAATGTAGCTTGCTTGAAAGAAGAGTGTGTTAAAATGTATTATCCTCACGTTGTAGCTGAGGACAGTATGAGGGGAATTCAGGAATTAAATTTAGTCAAACATGGTATCTTAGTCTGATGTAATTATTTGAAGTTTTTTTGGGGGAATGAATTTTATTTAAAAAAATAATATTTATTTTTAAGTGATCACTACATCCAGTGTGGGGGTCAAACTCATGATCCCATGATCAAGAGTTGCACGCTTTACTGACTGAGCCAGCCGGGAGCCCCAGTAATTGATTTTATTTTTTAGAACAGTTTTAGATTTACATAAACATTAAGTAGACAATAGAATTTGCATATACCTTGTGTTCAGTTTTACCCTATTATTAACATCTTATTTTACTATGGTATATTCATTATAATTAAACTATGTGCATTATTATTAACTAAAGTCCCTAGTATTTCTTTAATTTACCTAATGTCTTTTTCTCTTCCAGGATCCCATCTAGGATATCGCATTACATTTAGTCACCATGTCTTCTTAGGCTCCTGTTGGCTGTGATAGTTCCCTGGAACTTTCCTAATTTTTGATGACTATAAGAGTTTTGAAAAGAATTGGTAAGGTATTCTATAGAATTCCCCACTGCAAGAATTTGTCTTACGTCTTTTTCACGATTGGACTGGTGATATGGGGTTTTGGGGAGAAAGAACAGGGGTAAAATGTAATTCTCATTACACAATATCAAGAGTTAACACTATCAACATGATTTGTCACTGTCAATGCTGCCCTTGATCATGTGGCTGAGGTAGTGTTTGTTGAGTTTCTTCACTGCATAGTTCGTCAATTATTTTTTTTCCTTTTTACACTGTACTCCTTGAAAAGTGCTTAGTATGCACATACAACACTAAAGAAGCCTCCATCTGTGTTAGTTTCCAATGCTAGTTTCTTGCCATTACAAATTATGACAAGGTTGGTGGCTTAAAACAATATAAATTTATTTTCTCACAGTGTTAGAGGCCAGAAGTCTGATATCAAGGTGTCAGTAGGGTCATGTTCTCTCAGAAAGCTCTATGGGAGAATCCTTTTTTGCACCTTCAAATTCCAGGCATTCTTTGGCTTGTAATAACAATGCCGATCTCTGTGGTGGGCTTCACAGAGCCCTCTTTGTCTTGTCTTCTCTTCTTACAAGGACATTTACTATTGGATTTAGGGCCCACTTGGATAATCTAGAATGATCTCATCTTAAGATCTTTAACATAATTACATTTGCAAAGACCTTTTATCAAAATAGGATCACGCCAACAAATTCCAGGCAGATAGATCTTTTGTCAAGCCACCATTCAATTCACTACATCCTTCTTTTTTTTTTTTTTTTTTTTTTTTAATATAATTTATTGTCAACTTGGATAGCATACAGCGTAGACAGTGTGTTCTTGGTTTTGGGGGTAGATTCCTGTGATTCATCACTTACATATAACACCCAGTGCTCATCCCCACAAGTGTCCTCCTCGATGCCCATCGCCCATTTTCCCCTCTCTCCCCATTAACCTTCTGTTTGTTCTCTGTATTTAAGAGCCTCTTATGGCTTGCCTTCCTCTCTGTTTGAAACTATTTTTTCCTCTTCCCTTCCTCCATGGTTTTCTGTTCCCTTCCTCCATGGTCTTCTGTTAAGTTTCTCAAGTTCCATATGAATGTGAAAACATATGATATCTGTCTTTCTCTGATTGACTTATTTCACATAGCATGATACCCTCCAGTTCTATCCACGTTGTTGCAAATGGCAGGATGTCATTCTTTCTCATTGCCAAGTTGTATTCCATTGTATATATAAACCACATCTTTATCCATTCATCAGTTGATGGACATTTGGGCTCTTTCCATAATTTGTCTATTGTTGAAATCACTGCTATAAACATTGGAGCACATGTGCCCCTGTGAATCAACACTCCTGTGTCCTTTAGATAAATTCCTAGTCGTACTATTGCTGGGTTGTAGGATAGTTCTATTTTTAATTTTTTGAGGGACCGCCACTCTCTTTTCCAGAGCAGGTGCACCAGTTTGCTTTCTCATCAACAGTGCAAGAGAGTTCCCATTTCTCTACATCCTTGCCAGCATCTGTTGTTTCCTGAGTTGTTGATTTTAGCCACTCTGACTGGTGTTAGGTGGTATCTCAGTGTGATTTTGATTTGTATTTCCCTGATGATGAATGACGTTGAGCATCTTTTCATGTGTCTGTTGGCTATCTGAATGTCTTCTTAGGAAAAGTGTCTGTTCATGTCTTCTGACCATTTCTTTACTGGATTATTTGTTTTTTGGGTGTTGAGTTTGTTAAGTTTTTTTATAGATTTTGTGTACTAACCCTTTAACATGTCATTGGCAAATATCTTCTCCCATTCTGTTGGTTGCCTTTTAGTTTTGTTGATTGTTTCCTTTGCAGTACAGAAGGTTTTTATCTTGACGAAGTCCCAATAGTTCATTTTAGCTTTTATTTCCCTTGCCTTCAGAGAGGTGTAAAGCAAGAAATTGCTGCAGTTGAGGTCAAAGAGGTTGTTGCCTGTTTTCTAGGGTTTTGATGGTTTCCTGTCTCACATTTAGGTCTTCCATCCATTTTTTTAAGTTTATTTTTGTGTATGGTGTAAGAAAGTGATCTAGTTTCATTCTTCTGCATGTTTCTGTCCAGTTCTCCCAGGACCATTTGCTTAAGAGACTGTCTTCTTTCAATTGGATACTCTTTCCTACTTCGTCAAAGATTAACTGGCCATACATCTGTGGGTCCAATTCTGGGTTCTCTATTCTATTCCATTGGTCTATATGTCTGTTTTTGTGCCAATACTATACTTCCTTGATGATTATAGCTTTGTAGTAGAGGCTAAAGTCTGGGATTGTGATGACTCCTGCTTTTTTTTTTTTTTTCTTTTTCAACATTACTTTGGCTCTTCGGGGTCTTTTGTGGTTCCATACAAATTTTAGGATTGTTTGTTCTAACTTTGAGAAGAATGCCGGTGCAATTTTGATTGGGATTGTATTGAATGTGTAGATTGTTTTGGGTGGTATTGACATTTAACAATATTTGTTCTTCCAATCCATGAGCATGGAATGTATTTCCATTTCTTTGTGTCTCCTTCAATTTCTTTCATAAGTTTTCTATAGTTTTCAGCATGCAGATCTTTTACATCTTAGGTTAATTTTATTCCTAGGTATTTCATGGTTCTTGGTGCAATTGTAAATGGGATCAATTTCTTGATTTCTCTTTCTGTTGCTTCATTATTGGTGTATAGAAATGCAACTAATTTCTGTACATTGATTTTGTATCCTGCAACTGCTAACTCATGTATCCATTCCAGCAGTTTTTTGGTGAAGTCTTTCAGATTTCCATGTAGAGTATCATGTCATCTGCAAAAAGTCAATTCGTTATTCCTTCTTGAAGTTAGAGTATCTATATAAATTATTTCAAGTCAGATTTGTCTCTTTTCCCCATTTATGTATTTATCAATCATTTATTTACATCAGTATGGACTCATTGATATTTAATTTATTTTTAAAATTATAATCCAGTATTACTGTATTTATTTTATTACTCAAATTATTTCAACTTTGGCCATGGGGAGTTCCTTCACCTGTCTCTTGTATTCCTTTGGAATATTTGCATTAATATAGAACTTTTTTGGGTTTGTTTTTGTTTTTTTGTTTTTTTTTTTTGGCAGGGAGGACGGGGGCATTTGCTTACTTTTTGGTACTACAAGCTGCTCAAGGCTCATCTTGTATATTTCTTGCTCTAGACCTAGAATCAGTCATTTCTTCAAGGAGCCCTTCTTCCTTTTATTGGAGAATAGTGTTGGAAACCAAGATCTAGGCAGTAGGTGTGCTCACTGCTGCTGGGTTGTCATCGCTTCTAGAGCATGTAAAAAAGGGGTATTCTAACTTACGTATGTGCACCTATATAAATATAAAATATTTTATGGCTAAATATCTGTTTCTATATTAAGTTAAACATAACTTCATTGTAATATCTCCAGTTCAAATCCATTGTTCCATGGATCATTCTATTCTTCTCTCCTTGCTTATCTCTAAATTCTCACTCTATAGTGAGAAAGCTGGCTCCCACCATCTGCCATCCATTCATTTAATTATTAGCTCCAGTATACAAGTATAGCAGGAGCAGAAGTGTGTTTCCATACCAAAATAGGAAGCAATTTTATCAACTAGAGTACAGTGCTTATGTGGAGTTCCTCTTGCCTTTAGTCTAACAAACCATTCATTTCCGAAGTCACTTAGGTCAGCACCTTGTTCTACAGCCTCTGTTGATGAAGTTGTATCACACATTTGTAATATCCTGCATACATTACATATATACATTTATATATATCCAGTTTCATACATTATGATACTCTGAAATCTCCAGGCCTCTAAATTATTATTTTGTAATTTGCTTAAATTAGTGTCACTCTTTGTTCTATGCATTTTGATAAATGCATGTTATGTATCTATCATTATGGTATAATACAGAATAATTATACTTCTCTAAATATACCCTGTACTTTACCTATTCAACTTTTTCTCCTCTCCCAAACCCCTAGCAACCACTGATGTTTGTACTGCCTCTATAGTTATGTGTTTTCTAGAATGTCATGTAATTGGAAGTAATCTTGGCTTGATAGCTCATCTCTTTTTATCACCAAATAATATTGCATTGTATGGGTGTACCTTAGTTAGTTTATCCATTCATCTATTAAATAATATCTTCATTCCTTCCGGTTTGGGTGATTGTGAATAAAGCTGCTCTAAACATTTGCATGCATGTTTTTGTGTGAACCTAAATCTTGAATATCGATTAGGTAAATAAGAGCATAATTGGCAGATTATATGGTCAGACTACATTTAACTTTATGAGAATTTTCCAGAGTATCTTACAAAATCCAGTGTTTTGCATTCCCACCAGGAATGAATGAGAATTGCTCTTGCCCTGCATTCTCATCAGTATTTGGTGTTATCAGGTTTGAAGTTTAACCATTCTAATACGTGTGTAATGGCATCTTGTAGTTTTAATTCACAATGCCCTAATGGCATTTGATGCTTGTATTTTCATATGGTTATTTGTCATCTCCATGTGTTCTTTGGTGATTCCTCTGTTTGGATCTTTAGTCCATTTTTTGATTGAGTTATTTGTTTATCGTTGAGGTTTAAGAATTGTTTATATATTTTCCATACATGTACACTGTCAAATTGTGTTCAGGAATATTTTCTCCAAAATGATGGCTTGTATTTTAATTATCCTATAATGTCTTTTGCAGAGTAGGAATTTTTAATAGATTCCACCTTTGTTTCTTCTATTAACCATACTTCAATATTGTGCATGAAAATTCATCGGCAAACCAAAGAATTCCTTTCTTCTTCCCCTGCTCTTTTCTAAGATATGGGCGTCTGGGAGAAAGGGTGTATGTGATCCTATAGTGGAGGGATAGAATAGAGTCCTTCTGTATGTTCCCAAGTTTTGTTCTGCTTTGTTTCTTATCATGTTTTCCCAGAGATGTCACGTCCATACCTGATTACTGCATGCTCAGCAAGTGTCCACAGCTGAGGTCTGTGGCTGGCGAGTCCATGACCTTCCCTCTCCTGGCTTTGATAGACCTTCTGCTGACCCCGCCCCACATTAACCTTGCTGAAACTGCAGACCTGCACAGCCTATTTAGTCTGCATCTGACCTTCCTTCATATAACTCCACATCAGGGTGGGGGCTTATCAGGGAGACAAGTCTTTCTCAGAATCTCAAATAGTCAATCGGCCAAAGGCTTCTCTGTCCCTAACTTTCCTCTTAACATTTCTAACAATTTTTCTTGTAGACTTTTAGCTCAAAAGGAGGGCGGCCATGAGAATCTTGTCTCTCCATCAGCTATAGCTCCGTATGCCCTCCTTTATCCCAGGAACTGCCAGGTCCAAGAAGGCTGGGCTCTTCTCTTGTTCAGTCATTTTTGCTGTGGCTTTACCCTACAGGATGGCCTCTTTCTTCCCAGTGGGTCATCCATCCCTTTTCTTTTTCAGAAATTATAATTCAGAACACCATGTAGAAATATGACTAAATGGAGGGAATAAAATACATTGGCTTAATATTATCAATGGCCTCTCATCTTTACAGCTATAAAGTACATATTTCAATATCTATTAAAGGGCTCTCTTAAAGGTTGGGTAATGTATTTGCAAACCATTTGTAAAATTGTAATCATTACAAAAATGAGGTTTATTATTTGAGACTCTAAAAATAATCACTAATCACTGTCACGTAAAATAATACTAATCCTATAATTCAAGAGTATATATTATGTGTGTTTGGGGCATTGAATGGGAAACTTTCAGCCAAAAAGTAGCTAACATCTAGGTTTCTAGAGATACTTAAATGGCTACTTTAATTATGAAGTAAAAGGATAGTAGCAAACATTAGAGAGCTTTCTCAATAATGTTTTAGCCCATTACTCATTATAAAGTTCTTTGTTTTCCCTCAAAGCATTAATAATGGATAAAGTTATGTGGTGGTTGCTTTTTTTCTCCCTTGGAGAAATATGCCTTAGGAATCTTTGGGGACATCTCAAAATAATCCTGAGGAGAAATAATAGAGATTCCAAATAGGAAACTCATAGCAAACCAGTCATGATGTTTTTGATTATTCCAAAGGTAATCAAAGAAACGGTATGCTGTTTTGGGAAAGTTGTGAATCTTCCATCTGGTTCAGTTAGCTCGCAGAACTAGACTCATTTTTAACAACGAAAAGTTAGAAGAACAAATTACTCAGGACCAGAGCTGCAGTGGACATTTTAGCATAGCTTTAATGGGAATTCTAGCATAAAGTTCCTATTATAGGCAAGCCCTTGGGGTACACTACAACAATAAGCAACTAATTACAAAAGGTCAGTGTACTCAAGATCTTTTAGTTTAGATGAGAAGATGGCATCAAAACAGAAATTTCAAAATAATGTGATAGATATTATGATAGAGGTAGCTATTAAAGCACAGAAAATTATCCCTTAGGTCAGATTTGGGGTTGAAACGTGGCTTTTGGAAGAAGCAATGCTGAACCTGAAACTTGAATATTGAGTAGAGCTTATCCAGGCATAGAAAATGGAGATAAATATTCCAAGCAAAGGAAGAGTATAAAGATAGATGAGCGTGTGGCATATATAGGAAATTTTGAGCAATTTATTGTTGCTGGAGCATAAAGTACAAGTAAGGGTGGTGGTGAGGTGGAGGCAACAGAGGGATACAGGAGGCAGGGACTGGAGGGCCTCCGGGACCTCACTTACAAGTTTGGGCTTTGTCCCAGAAGTGGGTGTAAGCTGATGAGGGATTTTCAGCAGTGCTGAGACATGGTTGGTTGTATATTTTGGATAAACTACTCTCTTGTCACTGCAGAGAACAAGGAGAGTAAGGACAGAGGTGCTCATAGCCTTGCGATAGTTCAGGAAAGAGATAGTACCAGAATTAATAGGGGATACATTGGGGAGATGTTTGAGAGATTAATTAAATAAGATTTGGGAATCCCTTTAGAGGATGAGTGTGATGGAGAAAGGGTGGATAAAGGACAGAGAGGGGTGAGACCGCGGTAACCCTTGGTCTTCAGTGTCGAGTGTAGAATAGCTCCAATAGCTGGGTGATCAAACGAAGGTGGAGAACCCATGGAGAGAGAGAGTGTGAAGTTCAACTTGATACATATTGCCTTGATGTGCTTGTGAGAGACGAAAATTGTAATTGTAGTATGCAAATGAACAAATAATTCTGAGGCTTTGTAAAAATTAAATATTAGAGTGTCATCAGCTTATAATTATTTATAATGTTAGAATCAAAGAGATTGTTCACAGTATGTAGAGAAAAGAAATCAATGGCCTGAGCACTGAACTCAGGAACCCCTACACAAATGGGACAGGATGCATACGCACTCCAAAATATGACTAAGAAGTGATGGTTTGGGTAAAAAAGGAGCAAAAAGCCATGTCATGAAAGGCAAGTATCAACAGCATCATATGCAGCTAAAAGGACCACTAGAAGTCAGGATCTAAAGATGTCTGGGACATTTGGAATCATGGGGTTGAGATTTCCCAAAGCATTTTGTTATATATTTTATACAGACACACACACACACACACACACACGCACACACACACGCACACACACAGAATTCTACAATAATTCAGAGGTGTTTTTGGATTTGTTTTGTTTTGTTTTGTTTGGGTTTTTTTTGTTTTTTGTTTTTTGTTTTTTTGTTGTTGTTGTTTTTTTGAATGACCAGAGGCAGCAACAATAGTGGGTGAGGAGTGAGTTAAAAGTGAGAAATTGAACACAGCATATATGGACAAAACTTCCCAGAACTGAGAAAAAACGGAAGACAACAATAGAAAAGGGATGATGGAAAGTTAAGAGGGATTTTTTTCCGTTTCTGTTTTGCTTTCTTTTTTTTTTTTTATTTTTAAATGGAAGAGACTTTCGCATATTTATTGGACTGAATTTCCTCTGGCCAGGGGAGGCAGACATTGAAGATACAGGGAACTGAGGAGACACTGGAGGAACAAAGAACTGGGAAAAGTGGAGTAGAAATGGGTTGTAAATGTTGGCCTTTAAAAGGATTTAGATTAGAAGAAAAGAAGCTAAGAAAGCACAAATATAGATGTGTAGGGGGCTGGGGAGAACACAGTCCACTTGCTCTTGGAAAAGACAGGATCTTCTGAGGGTGAGGGGGTGGGGCACTGACAGCATATGTAAATGTTTCATGACTGTTACTAGGTAAGGACTGCCTATTAAATCATTTAATTAGAAGTGCTTAGTGAATCAATGCTTCAGAGCTCCAAGACTTTGTGTTCTCAAAGATACTCAGAATTAAAGACTTTTATCTGGAATGTCAAGCAGAAATATAAAAACAAGCAGTCCTAATATTGACTTTCCTTCTGATTAACCTGCCTGTACCATTTTAGAGGGCAGAAGACACAATGCATCATGCTGCTGAACTCTTTTTGTCCATCTCCCCTCCCCACCCCCCCCCACCGGGTGGTACTGTGCCTGGCCTCCCTGTCTCCCATTAGAGACAGTGTGGCACAGTGGGAAGAGTGTGAGTCACAGGGACTGGGTTGCATCTTAACCCTTTCCATTCAGTAGCTGAATGTCCCCAAGTAAATGGCTACACATTCCCGAGCCTCAGTGTCCTCATTTATAAAACACAGTTCAGAAACCTCCTGTGTATGTTTGCTGCAAGACACAATCCCCGAATATTGCCCGGGGCTTAGAACTCACTAGGACTGTGGATCTCAGTTCCTTTCCCAGGCTGGGAACCCTGAAAGGCAGGGAGTGTCCTAATCCCAGTTCTTAGTTCTTAGCATATTCCGGGGGACACACCTACACACATATACACTTAGTGAATGGTGGTTGATTGGTTGAATGAACAAATAAATGAATTAAGGATGTTCTATAACTGTTAGTGTTTTATAATTGAAAAGAAAATCTTCATGAGAACAATACACCGATTTGTTTTGGACAAAAGCAGAGGCTTTTCAGGTTCCTGACCTTCCCTCTCTGCCTAGCACAATGGTATATAGTAACTTTTTTTCAAGATGGTACCTCTGTGCTAAGCGCGCCTTTGACACCTAATGAAATACAACTCTATCCATTTCTTTTTAATTTTGGTGTATTCTCTGGTAGAGTCGCTAATGGACAGTGTAAGGCGAAGAAGAAAAACATAGCGCATACATAGTGCAAGTATATCCCTGAATAACAAGTAACAGTGGCCTGTATGTGGATCTGTCTGTTTTCTGTGTAATTTTTCTCATTATGGGGTTTCTCCTCTAGCCTACTGGTGAGACCTAAAAAGAACACATATTGAGATAATAGGACGTTCCCTGCTTTGTCTTTAAACTTTCCCAAACACTGTAAGACGGGGCTCCCAAGGAAATCTGAATACAATCTAGTTTGGTTAAAAGCTCCTGTTCCTGAGTTATCAAAAACCGAGTGGGGGCTGGGAGGGGGAGAGGTTGCACTACAAAGAACAGGCATGCTAAACCCTTGCAGGGAACAGACTTTTTTTTTTTTAAAGTATCTGGCCATATTTCCATGGTTACAGCTAATTTATTATTTATTCTTCATGTACAGAGAAATTCAGTAACAGCGCAGTCGCTGAGTGGTGGTTGCTGTGTTTTCCACGCACAGAATGAGGCTGAGTGGGAGGGATCAGGACATTTGCTTGCAGAGACCTTGTCTGCACTGCCGGCTCCTTAGTGGATCCTTGCAGCACTCGCCATTCTCCGCTTCACTATTTCTGGCCATGCAAGGGCAAATTTGGTGAAAGTAGACGGCTAGATTCTGATACCCTTCTCCTGCTCCCACTAAAGGGATCTGGGTGGAGTTGCTACCCATATATTTTCCCCATAGTTCACTTTGTCCCCTCCGTTTGCAATGAATTACTCCATTGGTGAAATGGAAATCCTAGCTGACATTCTGAATGCATCAGAGAGGACAGTGGAGAGGGACTGTCAGTCCTTGCTTCGAAGACCTTTCTCTCTCTTGGGCTTGGCAGGAACAGATGAGGAACACAGGCTCCAGTGGGCAGAAGCAGAGAACTGAATATTTCGGGTGTTTTTCTTGCTTAAGGGAGGATGGCAGGAGGTCAGGCTCCTTCCCATCTTGCCGTGTCGTATCGTATCCCAGGCGAGGGGTCCCACGTGGCCTCATTTTAGGAAGATCCATTTCTCTAGCCATTGTGGCTCTGCTCTCTACAGGAAGACTGGTATAACACAGTCACTGAGCACTGGTAATTTTAGCAGAAAATTTCTATGAATTGAACTTGGACGTGGATTAATTCTATGTCATAAAAAGGGAAACTAATGCAATTTATTTGTTTGGTTTTGTTTTCTGTCGCCTAGTTGACCAGTACAGTATGAAATGGAGGTTGTTTGTTTGTTTGTTTGGGTATTGAGTGAACAAAACTAACCCTGTACATAAGGACATCATTTATTTTTAATTTGTCTACTATTTTTCCGGTCATCAGCTTTTTCTATCTATGAGTCCTCTTTTGAAAGTATATTTTTCCTAAAGCTTCTTTTCTTTATCTAAGTCCTTTAAGATAGCCTTCCCTTTCAAGAAAGGAATTGATTACCCATTATTTCAATCCAATTTCCTTGCTATTGATTTTAACCACTTCGGAAATGTAAAAGTAAAATTGGCATTTCGTTATCCTGATTTATCCTTCTTATCCCTCTGATTTGTATCTCTAGCCATATGGTAGTTGTTAATAATTAATTTTTTCAATTTACTTTTTTCTGCTCCTCACCCTCTTTCCATTGGGATCAACATTTCCAGAAAGATAGTGAAGGTTGCTACAAATTACGAGTATATACCTGTGCAGTGTCTAAGTGCCTTGCAAACATACTCCTTTATTCCTCACAACAACTGTGAAGCACAGACTTGTCACTATGTCCACTTTACACCCTCAAAGAAGTTACACACGGCAGCTGCATGGCCCACCCGGGATTCATGGCTACATATGCCTCATAAAGCCCCTGTTCTCTCTACCGAACTTGACTGTAATATTTCAAGCATTTATGATTATGTATTAAATATTTTAGAAACCAAAAAAAGAAAAAAATTGGCCAAAAAGACAGCTTAACTACAGGCTATTATAAGCAATGATTAAGTCATTTACATGTATAACCACTAGGTAGAAAACATGAAACTCGAACATTAAGGGGCACCTGGGTGGCTCAGTTGGTTAAGCATCAAACTTCGGCTCAGGTCATGAACTCACAGTCCATGATTTCGAGCCCCACGTCGGGCTCTGTGCTGACAGCTCAGAGCCTGGAGCCTGCTTCAGTTTCTGTGTCTCCCTCTTTCTGCCCCTCCCCTGCTAGTGCTCTGTCTCTCTCTCAAAAAATAATTAACATTAAAAAAATAAAAAAACAAAGCTAGAACATTAAATCAGATGCAATAGCTTCATCTTATTCCTTGAACTTACAAAACTGCCCTTTTATCTATTAAAACCTATATTTTATGTCTTAGAAATCCTTCTTTTAGGAATGTTTAAATATATAATTATAAGAATATTAAATGCAGTGAAAAGTGGAAGCAACATAAAAGGTTCTCAGTAGAGGATAAATTATGCTATAAATTATGGCTTGCCAGTGCGATGGCACTCTCTGTAGCAATTAAGAACAAAAACCTGTATATTTTTATTTGGAAGGGTAATAGTGAGCAAAGAAAGAGCAATCTGTGTTGTATTATTCTATTTTTAAATAAATATATAAATATGATTATATGTACATATGTCTATATGCATATAAGAAGTAGCAAAAAATTCCAGGGGGGAAATATTTTAAATTATGTTCACCAAAATGTTAATAATGATTACCTTTGGGGCTTAAATCAGTGAAAATTTTACTTCTCAGCATAAATACTTAGGAAGTAGGGAGATTAATGGTGATTTTTATAGCTTTTCTTTTTTAAAAATTAACTTTTATTAATTTCAGTATTGGACCTTTACCTTAATAAAGATATTTTTCTGCCCTTAGGCATGGTCACTCCATATCTATAGTCTTTTTTGATAATCCTTACTCTCACTGAAACTATAAGAAATCACCAGGCAACAACAACAACAAAAAGATCATATACTTCTTTTTTTTAAATGTTTAGTTATTTTTTAAGAGAAAGAGAGAGACAGAGTGTGAGTGAGGGAGGGGCAGAGAAAGAGGGAGACACAGAATCTGAAGCAGGCTCCAGGCTCTGAGCTGTCAGCACAGAGCCCGGCATGGGGCTCGAACCCACAAACCGTGAGATCATGACCCGAGCTGAAGTCAGACACATAACCAACTGAGCCACCCAGGTGCCCCCCTGTTTTTTTGCTTTTTTGTTTTGTTTTGTTTTTTTAAAGATCATATATTTCTTTAATGCTCTTAAAGATCTTTGGATACCAATAAACCTAAAAGAACTAAACTCCAAAGAAGCAAGTCCTTTCACATGAGAAAGAGATAACTCACGTTTTTAGTTAGGATAGTTCCTGAGGGTGGCAGCAAGGCTGGCAGAGGATCGAGACTGCACAGTGTTTGCTTGGAATAAGAAGAAACCAGCTACCTTCTAACATGCCCATGTACTAGCATGCTGGATTTGAAACTGTCAGAGCTTCAAAAGCAGAGACAATTCTTTCTACCAAGTATTGCTCTTACACAGGAATTCTGATGAGTCAGGAGAAGCTGGGAGTGGAGCTGAAAAGAAGAAAATCTCCGCAGCTTTATGATCCACATTCCTACAGTCTTGAAGCCTCATGGTCTCATAATCTCATGGTTTTACAGATATGCAGTCTTATGTCTTCCACTCTTGTGATTTTTGGTTCCTACTGTAGGAAGAGGACTAACTCAATGTCAAGGCTGTTGAAGCCAGAGATGAAGGGAGTCTAATCAAAGTCATAACCCACTACTACCCAAGTCCAATTCTGATGAGATCAAATATATCAGTGCTGTTGCAGTGTAAGAAATGGGGCTGACCGCGGCACCTGGGTGGCTCAGTTGGTTAAGCATCCGACTTCGGCTCAGGTCATGATCTCATGGTCTGTGAGTTCGAGCCCCACATCGGGCTCTGGAGCTGACGGCTCAGAGCCTGGAGCCTACTTCAGATTCTGTATCTCCCTCTCTCTCTGCCCTTCCCCTGCTCATACTCTGTCTCTATGTCTCTCAAGAATAAATAAATGTTAAAAAATTAAAAAAAAAAAAAAAGAAATGGGGCTGATTAGCAGAGAGAGAGAGAGTAAACTCTTGGTGTTCTAATTCCAAAGATCTGCTAAATGAATTAAAGCCACCTCATGCCAAACCACCTCAGCCTTTGACTGAATCAAGTTGAACAATTTTTTACTCTGTATCACCTTAGCTACCTAACATTAACAGAAGAAAGTGATTGTTTTTATTTTAAAAAAAGGAACAAATAATATACACACACAGTCTTTAGATGGACTGTCCAACATACAATAAAAAATAAAAATAAAAAAGACATGGAAAAAAGCAGGAAAACTCATAGTTAAGGAGAAAAATTGGTCATAAAATATAAACATAGATAATGAAGATATAGAAACAATCAAACCAAACTTTCAACTAGCTGTAATAAATATGTTTAAAAAATCCTTAGAAGAGCATAGATATAATGAATGAAGAGACAGAGAATTTCAAGAAATAATTTGAAGTGTTATAAAAATACCAAATGGAAAACCAAGAACTGATGGATATAATATTTGGAATAACAGTATCTACTGAGGTGGGGAGGGCATAGGGGCAAACACCAGACCAGACAGAAAGAAGGGCCATTGAAGCTGAAAACAAGCCAACAGAAATCATCCAATGGAAGCAAAGAGAGAAAAAATTAAAACCAATAGAACAGAACCCCAATGGACTAATATCAAGCAGGTGAATATTCATAAATGGGAATAGGAGAAAAAATAAGAGCAAGAATGAAAGAGAAAATAATATTTAAACAAATATAGGATAAAAATTACCAGATTTGATTTAAAAAATAGCAGCTCACGTATTCAGTGTAAATATAAAGAAAACCACATTCAGGCACATCTTAGTTAAACTGCTGAAAAGACAGTGATGTAGAGAAGAATCTTAAAAGTAGGGCAAGGAAAAAAAATGAAACAAAACAACATGCCTCCAATCCCTGCCCGCTCTTCCAGAATCATTTCAGCTACTCTAGTTCCTTCATATTTCTATTTAAATTTTAGAGCTAGTTTATTGATAGATTCAAAGGGAAAACGTCTATAGGTATGGTTCTTGCTATGCCTCAGTCTTAGGCAGACAATATCCTTGGGTGACATGTGGGTGGCCTTCTCAGGACTCTTGTCTCCTTTTAATCTGTAATTCTGGGCCCAGCACTGTCCATCCACCGAGAGGAGAGGTAACTTTCATTTCCTTCCCTGGCTACAAAAGTTTCTCTGTAGTGTTCTAAGGGTGTCCACATTGACTTTTCCCCATCCAGCTTCATTTAAAAGTTTAGTTCAGTAGGGGAGACGGGGAGAGAAAGACCTGGGTAGGATGTCATGCCTTTCTTTCTTGCAACAGCTCTTGCTCCTCATCCACAACTTCTTCCCCAGAATACTCGTCATTAATGTTCTAATTCTGTTCTTTCTGAGTTCCTGACCCTTCAGCCAAATCATTAGCAGCTGCTCAGGAATCACGTAGACTTGCACTTCTGGTCCTTTCCCTCCAGACAGAGTGAACACCAGATGAACTTCTCAAGGTCCTTCCCACTGAGAAGATTTCTTTCACTAACGATATTCAGGGATTCTAGCAGAATATTCTGTGGAATTCAAATGCTATATTTATCCACTTTGAATTAGAACTATTGTGTTGTAAAGACCCATTTGGAAACCAGACTTGAGGGTTTTTTTGTTGTTGTTGTTTTGTTTTTTGTTTTTTCTCCTCAGACAACCAGTCATAGGAAATATCCCAGGAGGACATAGGTATGAATTTGAGAGACAACGCAGCATTACTTGATGTTGGAGTCCATGCCACCTCCTCCTAAAACTTACCCATACCTTCTAGACCTGCCCAAGCATAGTCTCTTATACACAATTTTTTATACCATCTCCATTTGATGATAGATTGCTATGGCTGCCGGTTTCCCATCTTATGGCCATGTGGCTCAAACACCGTAGTGCATGAAGGTATACTCCACCCAAACGGTCACCTGATGTTCCATTGTTAGCTGTTTAGTCCCTACCAAGGCCCAGTAGAAAATCAGAACAAGAATCTATTTCTGAAGAAAAGGGTAGTCATCTCTATTAGATATAAATATAAGTATATATAGATGTATAGAAGTATATAGATGGAGGTATAGATATTCCAGTATCTTAGAGATACACACTATGGTTCTTCCCTGTGATGCTCGCCATGGTCTCCATGCAGCAGCTTTATTTGCTACTGAGCATCATCAGATAGGCTTAATCATAAGGCCAAAGTGATAGAGGAGATTGTGCGTCACACTGACCTTGTACCAGAGCCTTCTCTTACTCTGATCTTTACTAAAAACTGGTGTCTCATGGACGAGTCTCTAAATACATTAAGATCTGCCCTCAAATGTAATATAAGTTACCTACAAAATCTAAAAAGGCCTACTGAGTATCTTTTTTCATGGCAGGTGATGTAAGGTACAGCAATTTATCTTTCACCTTGAAGGAGATATCTCTACATGCTCCAAACCACTGATCCCTCAGAAGTTTCACTGAGGTGGCCCCCAAATTTTTGTGTACGTGGCCTCTTTTAGCTCACATACGTCTTACTAAGGCATCTAAAATCCTTGCTACTTTCAGTTGGTTATATCTAATAAGCACAATATCAATATAATAGACCAATGCAGTATTTTACTGAATGTCAAAAAGATCAAGATCTTTGCAGATCATACTTCTTGCAGAGAGCAGGAAACCTAAGAGAAGTCTCTGAAGGTATACTTCTGGCTCCACCATGAATAGCCTCATATGTAGTGGCAAGGCTTATGCCGTCCCAAGGAAGAAATTATGTCTGAGATAGCAGTTTCTATTGAAATCACCACTTTATTAAGCTTACAGTAATCTATATTCATTCTCCAAAGTCTGTCCGATTTCTCCATAGGTTTAATTGTTGAGTAATATATGGATATTATAGGTTTTGTCACTTTTGTTCATTCAAATATATGATGTGTCATTAATATCTGAAATTCCCCCAGTGATACAGTATTGCTTCTGGTATCCTATCTTTATAGGGAGGGAGAAGTTCAAAGGGCTTTCTCTTGACCCTTTATATAATAATAGTCCAAATCCTATGAATCAAAGAGCCAATGTACGGATTCTGACCATTGCCACGTCTCTCTTTGAATTATACATTTAGGAGCTTGTGGTTACAAGATGGGTCTAGGGACTAACTTGGCTCATTTTAAATTGGACTGGAGCTAATACTCCATCCATCACCTGACCACATTGGCATTTGGGGTCCACTGGAATTACCTTTAATTCAGAGCCAATGTCCAGTAATTCTCCAAAGATTTGGGTATTTCCACTTCATGAATGCTCAATGCCTCTAGTAAATGACCACGGGTCCCTGGCGGGAAGCCTTCAATAAAGATTTATAGTATGCAGCTGTGACAATGGTGCAGATCCTTTTTCATGGAGACCAACATTTTTCTTCATGGGTCTGTGAATTAACTCAAACTGGACTCAACAGGAGAGTAAACCAAGTCAGATTTCCAGCTACCTGGCTCAGAGTTTTGTGGATTTTTGTTTTGTTTTGTTTTGTTTTGTTTTGTTTTTGTTTTTATTTTTTTCCTCCTCATGCTAAATCTATACTATTACCTTTAACAGAGAATAAAGTGGAGAGAGGAACTAGGAAAAAGAAAAGGAACACTTTTTACTTATTCCATTTATACCCAGGGCTAAGATAGAGTGCCCAAGAAAGAGACACCCAGTCCCAGAATCCAGCTCCAACACTTGTTACTCATGGCATGACTGTAGCTCAATCGAGGTGCTGTACTGGTGGAACTTGCTGGTACTCTGCCCTCTGTCATGATGGAGCGAGCTGCCCTCAGAACTAACTGTTGAACCCACAGGACCTCCTATGGATGCCAGGGGAACTGCTGGCCACAGGGCGCTGGAAAAGCCACATAACATGGGAGACTAGAGGGAAGAAGATACTTCAGAACCCATGAAAGAGATCTTCCTCTTCCTGTATCTCTCCAGTACCTTCACCTGACAAAACTTAACATGGTGTCGGTTCACAAAAGAAAAATATTTATAGTTCACCTATATTATTACAGAGCAGCAGAAGGTGGATGAATTTGGAGCCAAGTCAATACATTAATAGCTGATGTAGGAGGAAGTAGAAAGAGTTTCATTTTGTATATGAAATAGTATACTCCATCACAGTGGATTGCCATAGTTTCCAACTTCAGTGCCTCAGAAAATTAGCCTTTTTTAAATTTGAAAGCCCTTTGATAAACTAACTAGAATAAATGCTTTAGAAGTGTAAACTCTGGTTCATCCATTAAAAAAAAGAAGAAGAAGAAAGAAAGAAAGACAATAAAAAAGTGAACAAATGAGCCAAAGTCAAAGAAAAAAATAAAAGACAAAAAAAAAAAGAGAGAGAGAGAGAGAGAAAATGAAATCCTAATAGTCTTCAATTAGAACAAAGAAAGCAGGAAAACTGAAAATTGAATACTGGGAATATAATTAATATTTAAATAACTTTATACCAATAACCTTGATACCTTAAATGAAAAGGCAGTCCACATATATCTGTATTTAAATATTTGTAGCATCCTACTCATAGTAGCCATAAGATTGGGAGCAATCCAAATGTCTGTTAACAGATGAATTAATAAACTATTTACAGCCTATTGATACAATGGAACACTAGCCAGCAAAAACAGTAAGTGAGCTACTGATACACACAGTCACATGGTTGAATCTCTCAAGCATGTTGGGCAAAGTAGACTGAAAGAGAATATATATTGCATGTTTCCATTTATAAGAACTTCTGTAACAGAAAAAAAAAAAGAACTGTAACAGGTGAAATTAAACATATTTGCAGAATTTGGATCATTGGTTGCCTATTGAGAATGGGAGAGGAGCAGGGGATTGTTGGCATGAGAGAAGTTTTTGGGGTAATAGAAATATTCCGCATTTTGATGAAGGTGGTGATTATATAAGTATACACATTTGTTAAAACTCATTCAATTGTATATTTTAAATGTGTAACTTAGGTAAATTAAACCTCATCAAAACTTATAAAGTTTGTAATTGAATAATTATTTATGTTCTAGTATAAATAAGGCAAAATTTTGGCTATAAAGCCTTAACATACCATTTCCTGTTCCTTACAAAAGGTGATCTTTCTTTGCTATATAGATATTAGCCTCCTCTAAAACAATGTTTAGTGATCCTTCCTTCCTGCCTTCTACCTTTCTCACCCACATGCAATATCACTTATTGTTTTTATTTTTATTTAATTTTAAAGATTTTATTTTTAAGTAATCTTTATACCCAATATGGGATTCAAACCCACAACCCTGAGATCAAGAGTCACATGCTCCCTCAACTGAGCCAGCCAAAAGCCCCATGTTTTTATTTTTACTTTTTTTGAGATGTTTTGATATAAGGAAAAACTGGTTTTAAGAAGTTTTGTTTGTTTTGTTAGTTTTGAAAAGGTGTGGCTGCAACTATGTTTAAAAAACTGGTATACTATAGAGACGAACAGAGAGGCATCTGTTGTCAAGCTTTTTGTCATTCCTACCAGTTATTTCATACAATAGTTACTTGAATATCAGTTTGTTATTGTCATACAGATGAAAACTCTGAAGCTCAGGCCGAATAATGTTCTCAGCTTCATATCCCACGACACAAAAGCTCTAAGATTCAGGTGTCATAATGCCCTCCTTTCATATTTATGAAAACTTAGTTTTCATTGTATAATTTTATTTATATACTTCAAATACTTGTCGATGTATTTCAAGAATAAGTAGTGCTACTCTTGTCCCACTATAATCCACATCACAAAACTGGTCCCTCCGTTGTACCTTAAATATCTGTTTTCCTTTTGATGTTTCTGCAGATGTCAAAAGAAAAGATAGGAGTGCCTGGGTGGCTCAGTCAGTTAAGTATCTGACTTAGGCTCAGGTCATGATCTCGCAGTTCCTGAGTTCGAGCCCCATGTGGGCTCTGTATTGACAACTCAGAGCCTGGAGCCTGTGGATTCTATGTCTCTCTCTCTGCCCCTCCCCTGCTCACACTCTGTCTCTGTCTCTTGCAAAAATAAATAACATTAACAATTTTTAAAAAAAAAGAATAAGAGGAAAAACTTAGAGTGATTTTTTTCGCTCTTTTCTTCATACTTCATTTTTATAATCTATAAATATTGGATGAAATAATCTAATTGTTCTTTGGCACTTCAATAGATTGGATTCAATAAGCTGCTAGAGCTTTCCCCATTCATTTCTGGGTGTATTTCTCTCCATTTGCACACTACTGGTCTTCTAATGTGGTTAGTATGACCCAGCAGAGAGCCCAAACATGAAAATTTACATTTTTTTTCACATTTATTTTTGAGAGACATAGAGACAGAGCGTGAGCAGGGAAGTGGCAGAGAGAGAGGGAGACACAGAATCCGAAGCAGGCTCCAGGCTCTGAGCCGTCAGCACAGAGCCCGACGCGGGGCTCGAACTCACGAACCGTGAGATCATGACCTGAGCTGAAGCCGGACACTTAGCCAACTGACCCAGGCGCCCCGAAAATTTACATTTTTATCATTATGCCTCATTTATAATATATAGGGAACAAAAGTTGTATGTTATTTTATTCACATGTATGAATATATGTGTTTGACATTGCAATTGGACCAGCGGCTTCAATTTTGCTATTTAAAATAAATGTTGTTTGGTTTAGTAACAACTTTGTGGAGTTGTCACAAGATTCTTAGAAATGTTAAAGTGGAAAAAAAAATATACTTTGATTTTGCAGAAATGTTGTCCCAAATCAATAGCAATAAATAATTAATTTATCTCACTGGAAATGTTCTTCAACCTCAGAATAACTCACAATTGCATTATTCTTTTTGATCAACATGTGTAAACAAGCTATAGGCAAATACTTTGTTGGCTTTAGGCTCTGAAATGGACTTTTGATCACTTGCCTTCAGGCCCATCTGATCTTTGTTCTACGAGGTTGACTCTTCTGAGTGCTCGTGATGATTAAAACAGGAGAATCAAACACAGCGCACGTTCTCGTATATTTTCACCCATACTCCACAATGCTCCTTTTTTCCCTCTTCTTCTCAAGGCTCCACTTTCATTATGTTTCACTTGTTGAAAGTGTACCACCTCTCTGATCAACCAAAGCCTTTTCCTTTACTGTTTGTAGAAAACAGTCGAGTCAGAAAAAGACTTCTAAGGATTACATGGCATACAAATAAATACATTCCAGAGCCCAATTCATCCTCATATTCTGAGTTTGAGAAAATCAAGTGATTTGGCCTCTGAATTAGACGTATGTAGTTTGTCTTTTCCCACCTAGAAGTGCCTGGGTGTTTCAATCAAATCCAATGCTTCATCCATTAAGAGAGACTTTGACAGCATACGGAAGTTTTGAACAAAGGGTGTCTTGGGGTTGAACATAAGCGGTCTTGGGGTTGTTTCTCCATTGCTTGTTTGCGTTCCATTTTCTGGCCTGTATTCCCTAAGGCCTGGCCTGTGTTGTCACTGAGCCTTGGGATAGGTCTGCTAAAAACGTCAGCATAGCATATGTGTGTACGTGGAGGGTGAGGAAGAGTATCCAATAGGAGGGAGAATTTAATGTGACTTCACTCTTATGTCAGCAGATAAAAACTGAGCTGCCCAGTCAGAGTTCATAGTAAAGGGATATCTATACAAGGTCATAAAACACTGAAAATTACTTCTTTTGGGGGTGCCAGGACGGCTCAGTGGGTTAAGCATCTGACTTCGACTCAGGTCATGATCTCACAGTTCATGGTTGAGAGCCCCACTTCATGCTCTCTGCTGTCAGTATGGAGCCAGCTTCTGATGCTGTGTCTTCCTCTCTCTGCCCCTCCCCTGCTTGCTCTTTCTCTTTCTCTCTCTCTCAAATATAAATAAAACATTAAAATCAGAAAAAAAAACTATCTCTTTTTGCAAAAGGCAGCTGCCTTATATGTATACAAATATATTTTGCCTCAGCTTCATTTTTCTGGTCATGGTTGGAAAGCTTTGAGCAGTCACTGGTAGAATGTTCATCTGGCCAACTTGCATCCTTCATTCCAGATCCATAAATAGGTATTGATAACACAGAAAATGGAAAATTAGAACTCACTCACTTTATTTTTCTCATTATCATCCTCAAAAGAAGGCAGAGGAGGAAAGGAAGAAGAACTAAAAGGAACTGTCCACAAGTCAAATATAATTATTCTGATTTTCACATGAAGCGGCTAAATGAAATGACTTCAAGAGGTAACCAGGGGGGCAAATATCACACGACCCAGGGTAAGAATCAGTGTTGATGGACCACTCCCAATCTCCTAGGCCACTTGCATCAGGACACAAGTGTCACATGATTGGCCACGGTAAGGTCGGGATTTTGCTCCAGCAGGTGCAAAACCTGTTGTTTACTTAACAACATTGGCCACAGCAGCTGTCGCTTGTGCCGTCTCAATGCAATTAAAGAGTGTGCTGTTTATTAGTTTGCCAGGTGCTGGCTTCCCCGCGTGCTATGACAGGTGGGGCAAAATTTCATGGAAACACCTGCCAGCCTCTGAGACAGACCTGTGCTAACTGGCTCTTATGTACATAGCATTTAATCTTCTGTGGGTTTAGCTGACAGAGCAGGAAGTAGCGCTACAATACCCTCCGCCAGCGCTGGAGAGATATGATATGTAAGCACTTTCTTGCTTGCCACTGTAGACAGTGCATTTTAGATATTAAGAAGATTTCAGGGCTTTCCATTTATCAGCTGTGTTTGGAGAACATAGCAACCCCCCCAAATAGAAAAAAAGGGTTGTCTAGAGATATAACATGTTAATTATTAATGATGGTTACCAAACTGACTTATGAAACAATAAATACTATCAAACACTGTTCACCCAGTGCTGAAAACTTCCCCTCTATCTTTCCCTTTAGTTACAGATTTGTTCTTAGAAGAGTTGACATAGGAAAAGTACCTTAATGCTCATACTAGAGATAAAATGAGTGAAAAGAATCACTATAGCTTTTAGAATTTATTTATTTATTTATTTATTTATTTATTTATTTATTTATTTTAAACACATGTGTGACTTGGGCTCTTTAGTTTTCCTTTTCACAAACAGTGGGAAACTCCTTGGAAAAGAAATAGAAATCTAGAGGTTTTCCAAAGGTTAGATCACAACTATTTTCTCTTTGGTAACATAAGCCCAGGTGACAGGAGACACAGACTTCCTTTTAAAAGGAAGTCTTGACAAGTGTTACCCACCTACCAGGAAAGATTTCCTCCATCAAGTTTAGAACTGTGAAAACTTGATCAATTCTGTAAAGAAGTCTAAGTGATGCAATCTTGGAACGATATTCTTTGTATTTCTAATCGTCCATTGAAAAAAATGCTTGATATTCTGTCCACAAGGTAGCCATACAGTTAACAGTTTGTGGTATTTAAAGTGTGTCTTCAACCTACTCCTCATGCGCCCCTTTTTCCATTTACCTTCCTCTATTCGAAGTCGATTTCCAGAAAGAAGTTTAAACACGTATTCATACCAAAACATCAATCACTAATATAGAATAGTCAGTAACCTGTTTCTAGGACATTTACATTTCAGGAGAAAATACTAATATTATGTCAAGGGTAAAACAACAACAACAACACAAAACTGCCTAATTCTGCCATGTTAAGGATCACCAAAGATAAAGAGTTGGTATTTTGGGAAACAAAGACATTTCTGGTTTGCATGCACATACTTAATGCTTGGCCCTTTTTGCCCATCGTTAATGAAACTCACTTGTGTTTTCTTAGGGGCAGCCGAATGTTGCAGAGAGCAGCGATTTGGTTTTTGTTTGTTTTTATGTTTATTTTTAATTTGAGTATAGTTGACATACAACATTACATTGGTTTCGGGTGTACAACATAGTGATTTGACATCTCTGTACGTTATGCTGTGCTCATCACAAGTGTAGTACCATCCGTCACCATACAACACTGTTACAATACCACTGACTACATTCCCTGTGCTGTGCCTTTTATCCTCGTGACTTAATCATTCTGTAGCTGGAAGCCTGTATCTCCCCCTCCCCTTCACCCGTTTTGCCCATTCCCCAACCTTCCCCCCCTCTGACAACCGAGTTTGTTGGTTTGTCTGTATTTAAAGGTCTGATTCTGCTCTTCATTTGTTCATTTGTTTTGCTTTTAGATTCCAGGGACTTGAATCCTCATTCCATTATGTGCCAACCAAGTTTAGGATCGTAAACCTCTGTTCTGTCATCTATGGAAACAGAAACAACAGTATCAGCACCTTCAACAGGTTACTGAAGGGGATTTCAATTAAATGACAATCTATGAAACCACCCAGGACAGGACTGGACACAGGTGACACACCAGAGAAATTCAAATCTGGTCAAAGTTTCTTCAGTAGATAAAGTTCATTCTAAGAGCCCCCTTGCTGGTTCATGTTCACTGAGGTGGAAACTGGCCACATCTTGGCATTTATTGTCATCGGGGACCACTCAGCATAGGATTTATTACTTTCTGCAGGAAAAGACTGCCGTGGGAAATGTGAGTCTTTGACGGTCTCCTCCCCATCTTTCAAGGAAATAGTTCATAACCATCTGATTTAATGCTTGCGAAACTCAAAGTTAGTTTTATTAAGTATATCAAGCCTCCTATGACCTTCAACTTCCCATTTCATCTGGCAAAAAAACCTTCATTAATGTTCACCATTGTGATTAAGGTAACATTTAAAAGCTGTCACAGAATAATCTAGAGGTTATTTTACCTTAAGAAAAAATACGCCACCATTTCCAAGTTTCTGCTAAGAATCTCCACTGCCTCCGTAAAAAGATTCTTTTAAGCCATGTCAAGAAACTGGTTTTTTAAATCAGGAAAAGCACCGGGTGGCAAATATACATTTTATATAAACTCGAACTGACCTTTCGCCATTGCTGGACATGGGGGAGAAGGATAAAAGGATGTGGAGTAGAAGCAAATAGAATTCACACAGGAAAATAAAATTCTTTCCATGACCATCCAAAGATACGCTCCATCATGGATGCTGTAAGAAGTTAACGTTATCAAGCGGAGATGCGAGACAGTTGGTCTGAAAAGTAAAGCAGGGCGGCGTTTTTCTAGGAAACAACATAAACAAGTCAGAGTCGATTTCTAGTGGGGGATCAGGAGGAAAAAGAATAATGAACGATGTGGTGAACAAAAAAATTGTAAAGAAGATAGAGAACAAACTGAGAAAAAACATGAAAAAGTACATTTAGAAAGTCCCTCAGGTTACATTTACAAGCATTAGAAATAAAGGGGAACACAGTCCTGTAGGTGTGGTGTTTGTTTTCGATGTCCATACTGCAATTTTTATTTATTTATTTTGAGAGAAAGAGAGAGAGTGTATGTGAGCATGTGTGAGTGGGGAATGGGCAGAAAGAGAGAGAGAGAAAGAGAATTACAAGCAGACTCTGTGCTGTCAGCATAGTGCTCAGCACAGAGCTTGATCCCATGGAACTTGAGATCATGACCTCAGCCAAAATCAAGAGTCAGACATTGAACCGCCTGAGCCACCCAGGTGCCCCATACGGCAGTTGTGAGTGGATTTATTGTTGTTTTACTGGCAGCAACTGCAGGTGAAAAAGGATCCTGGGTGCGGATTGGACACTACTGTACACTTGCGAGTAGCCTGTTGGAAGCAGTAATGACAAGGATAAAGGACCGACTTGATCCAAACTAGCTTCGTTTTCTTGCAAGGTCAGGTGTGTGATTTGAGTGAATTATTTCCCTCTTTATCAGTTTTGTCTTGAGTAAAATGAGATGTAATTTTATACCTAATAAATTTACCGTAAAGATTAAATAGATAATGAAAGGAAAAGTATTCTAAAATAAAGCCTGGCTCTCGGTAAGTAAACACTAATTGCTAACTATTGTTATTGGTTATTAGGATTAGATTTTTAGCTCATTTACTTGCTTCTAACAGGTAATTTTCGAAGAAGAAATAATTTCTACAGAAATACAACACACAGTCCTTTTCTTGATTGCTTGCTTTCTGACCTCAAGAAAGTAAGTTTTCTCTCCCTTTTGGGTAAAAATGTAGAAGTGCTTGGAGAACCTGAGTGGCTTAGTCGGTTAAGGATCTGACTTCGGCTCAGGTCATGATCTCACAGTTCGTGGGTTCAAGCTGTGCTGACAGCCCAGAGCCTGGAAACTGCTTCGGATTCTGTGTCTCCCTCTCTCTCTCGGCCCCTACCCCGCTCATGCTCTGCCTCTCTCTCTCAAAAATAAATAAAAATTTTAAAAAATGTGGAAAGTCTACATTGCAAATGTGAACAAATCTCAAAATTGTTTCCTCCTAACGCGGTAATCAATGAAGATGAAATTGAATTTACATTAAGATGTTAATGTCTTAATATTTATGGACTCTCTCTGTCAGATGGCCAATAAGAAAAGAAAATGAGTGCTGAGAAAAGTGATTAAAAGAATGATATTAATGCCTAAGAATTCGTGGACATGAGGGGAATGGAAGAGCCAATTAGAAAAGACATTACCTCATCATAAAGAAGTTACCATCCAAGTTAACTTATTTGGTTTTGATATACAGAAAAAAAAAAGAAAGAAAGAAAATCATGCCAACATATACACAGAGAGTGATTTGGGGTCTGATCATCAAAGAACTTTGTTGTGAAATAGGATTGTGTTCTGCTGGAGGCCCTGTTATGTTTTATTTGTAATCTGCAGGAGAAAACCAGACCTAGAGGTCTGAGCGTTTTGCAGACTAACAAAATGATCCATGTAATTTACCTGTTGAAACACAAGCCATTGGTCAGTTCATTTTCAATTCAAGTGAAAACACTCCACTTTTTGTCACAAATACACTCTATAGACAAAATTGTAAATACAACGTTTTACATATGCCCTGAGGATTGAGTGTTCTGTTCCTGGGAGATGAAACAATAACGATTTAATGTCCCATGAAAAACAAACACTAAACTAACTTACAGTTCCTACTGAATATCTCCTGGAGATTACTGCTCTTTTTTTTAGTAGCATAGCGAGGACATAGCAAGAGACAGAGCCTTCATAAATGTAAATAGCCTTTTCTCCCTTCTGACTTGTCTCTTATTATGCACTTAGTTTACTCCGAGTCTATGGTCACCGACTATAAATATTCTAACTCTGTCATCGTAACTTTGAAATGTCAATGTACCAGTGAATAGTGGCCTTTCCTCCTAAGTTTATAAAATATTTCTATGATCTATATTTTAGTTTGAACAAAACTGGATCAAAATTTTAAGGTTATAATTTCTATGTCTAAAATATGAATATTAAACTCTTGTAAAACTTTAAATATTAAGCAAATCACTCAAGAGCATAACCAACTATCAAATGACATCTTTGTCCTTTTCTTAGACAAATCCAAAATATGGAGTCAATGCCTCTTTGAAATTTATTAACCAACTACAAAGGAAGGATATCGTTTTTCAGATGGCAGATTCTCTCTTTGAATCTCTTTGAATGAGGTATTCTTTGGGTGATATTTATGATTTATTGTACAAATATACATAGCAAAGAAAACCACTAGGCTTTTAATAGGGCACTATAATGGTATTCCTGGAATTTGTTTTCCAAAGAATTTGGGTCCCTGGGTTGTTGAACCTTCATTTCACCCAACATCGTACTTACTGCTCACAGATTCTGGGGTATTCTGTACCTTGATACTGTAATGGATTTTATTTATCTATTTGTTTGCTTGTTTATTTATTTTTGGGAGAGTGCAAAGGGGGGAGGGGCAGAGAGAAGGGGACAGAGGACCCGAAGCAGGCTCTGCACTGACAGGCTGACAGCAGCAAGCCCAATGTGGGGCTTGAACTCTTGAACCAGGAGATCATGACCTGAGCCAAAGTTGAGTGCTCAACCGACTGAGCCACCCAGATGTGCCTATGGTAATGAATTTTAACAGAGAGGGGATTCTTCACCTTAACTTTATTACTTCCATTTGGAACTTTGAATCTTTGTTTTCCTAGTAGTTCTCACCTTCTCTTCTCACTTCCTCCCCATAGCCTTGCTCTTCATGAGCTTCTTGCTCTCACTGATATGATTTAATAAAACAGAGTATCTAAGCCGATTTTAAGAGAGAGGAACAAAGTCATTTTTTCTTTGCATAAGTAGTATATAGAGTCTTTTTTGTAAAAGAATCTAATAATATATAAATAGGCAAAGTCCAACGGGGTTTTTTTTTTTTTTCCACTTCTCTTTCTCCACATTGAAACTGTCCTCTTCAGAGATAGCCACTGTTAAAAGTTTGTTATGTAAACATTCATGTATATGATATCTACATATACTGAACTATGTTCATTTCATTCACATGGTTATATGACTTGCTTTTGGGGGGGATCTTTCCAAGTCTGTATACATAATTCTAATTAATCCATTTTAATAGCTGTATAGTTTTACAAAGTATGGATGTTCATTTTTGGCAATATTTAAAATAAAATATATGAATATCATTGCTCACAGAACCACCGTCCAGTTTAAGAAGTTGCACGTTACCAATATTGTGGAAGTTCCCAGTGTAACCCTCTGTGATTTTATCATACCCCTTTCCTCCTCCAATAACTCCAAACTTTAATTTAGAATCGACTATTCCTTTCCATTTCTTTGTACTTTCTTTATCATTTTTATTATATATTAGTGTATGCCTTAACATACTTTTTCTGCATATTTCTAAACTTTATGTAAATAGTATAAAAATATATTTGATTATTTCCTTAGCAAAATGTTTATGATATTCATCAGTGTTGAGATAGAAAGTTCTAGTTCATTAATTTTTAATTTTTTGATGTAAAGTAGTGTATTATAGAACTATAACACAATGTATTTATTCACTCTCCCAGTAATGGACATTTATATGTTTTTAATTATTCATAACTAAAAATACATGTTGAGAATTTCTGGTTTCTGGTTCAACATGTAAAGAGTTTGGAAATCATTGCTCCCGTCCTCAAAAAGCCAAACACACTGAAAATCAAAAACTCAGAATTCTTAGATTCATCAGAGAATTGGAGTCACAAGACAAATTGCTGGCATCAAAACTAAAGAGACAGACAGGTGTATGTAGAGTATCACAGCTTACTGGAATAGAAACCCAGGAGAAGAAATGTTCTAAGAAATAAATAAAAAAGCCTAAACTGCAATGGACAATTTGCTGGAGGCTCAGGATAGACAAATTTGAGAGTTAAAAACTCCAGGGGATCCAAGCTCAGAGACGCCAGAGACTTTGGTGAGTCTTACCTTTAGAAGCCCCACCAGATTCTCACAGTAAAGATCGAAAAAAAAATTCCCTTGTGCTTGGGGCATGGAGAAAGGGAAAATAACCATACTGAAATATATCCAAAGCATTTGGTTCTTCTTAATAAAGACTGTCATCGGGGGAAACTATTTTACCAGCGTGTAATTAACTGGTGTTTTATCAGAGCCTAACTGACCTGAGGCAAGGCAAATATTCCACTCCGGCCCCTCCTAGCCTTCCTGATATAAAGGGAAAAAGTCTGAGAAACACGGATAAAGATCATAGATCAGAGGCACAGGTTTACTAAAAGCCTGAGACCTAATTTTAAGACTACAGAATGCTTCCCCTCTGCCTATACACAGCATCAGTCGTGTTCCTGTGTAATAACAGGAAAATACAACAAAAATCATTACATGTCTTAGACTTTATTTAAGAAGAGTTCAATAGGAAAATCCAAAGGCAGCAACAAAAACAAAAATAAGACCAGAGGAAATTTTAGCCTCTGACACCCAGAGCTATAGCAAACAGTAAACACAGACTCACTATTAGCCAGACAAATATAAAACCTCATACTAAAAATGATTTAACAGAGTTCCTTTAATTAGGTACATCATATCTGGCTTTCAACAAAAATTATATAAGGTGTACCAAAAGGCAGAACATAGTATGAAGAAAGACAGCAAGCACTGGAACCAGCCTCAGATATGGCAAAGATGTTGGAATTAATAGAAATTTAAAACAACTATCATTAATAAGATGAGGGCTGTAATGGAAAAGTGGGAAACATACAAGAACAGATGACTAAAGTAAGCAGAGAGATGGAAACTCAAAGGATCAAAAGGAAATGCTAGAAAAAACCCCGCTGTAACAGAAATGAATAACGGACCCATTAATAGACTTAAATGGCCAAGGAAAAAATCTCTGAGCTTGAAAAAATGTCAGTAGAAACTTTCAAAACTTAAACACATAGAGAAAAAAAGTGAAAAGGACAGAACATGGTATTTAGGAACTGTGGGATAATTACAAAAGATGTAATATACATAATGGGACCACCAGGAGAAGAGAGAACGGAAGAGAAACATTTGAAGCAACAATGTCTGAACATTTTAGAAAAGCGATGATAGATAACAAGCCACAATTCCAGAAAGCCCAAAGAACAGCAAACAGAGTAAATCCCAAAACAACACACATAAGTATACCATATTCAGATTGCAGAAAAGCAAAGACAAAGTCTTAAAACTAAAGAGGGGAGACACATAATGTATGTGTCTTATGGGTAAGAATTATATCACTCTTCTCTCAGGAAACCATGCTAGCAAGAAGAGTGGAAAGAACATTGGAGGTGCTGAAAGGAGAAAACAAACAAACAAACAAATAAACAAACAAACCCAGCAGGTCATGATCTCACACTTCGTAGGTTTGAGCCCCTCATCCGTCTCCACGCTGACAGTGTGGAAGCCTGCTTGGGATTCTCTCTCTCTCCCTCTCTCTCTGTCCCTCCCCTGGTCATGCTCTCTCTCTCTCTCCCTCCCTCTCTCTCTCTCAAATAAATAAATAAATAAATAAAACTTTATAAAAAAGGACTTAGATAAACAAAAATTGAGGAAATGTATTGCCAGTAGACCCGCCTTGCAAGAAACGTTTAAAGAAATTCTTCAGAGAGAAGAAAAATGATTTAGATCAGAAATTCAGACCTACATAAAGAAAAGAAAAGTATTAGAGAAGAAATAAAAATAAAATCAGGGGCGCCTGAGTGGCTCAGTCGGTTAAGCATCAAACTCAGGCTCAGGTCATGATCTCACAGTTTCTGAGTTCGAGCCCTGCGTGGGGCTCTGTGCTGACAGCTCGGAGCCTGGAGACTGCTTCGGATTCTGTGTCTCCCTCTCTTCCTGGCCCTTCCCTGCTGTGCTCTGTCTCTCTCCTTCTCAAAAATAAATAAAACATGTTTTTAATTTTAAAAATAATAAAAATAAAATCAGTTTTTCTTAATATTAATTGATCTAACATAACAGTTTGTTTAAAATAATAATAGGAATAATAGATAATGTATGGATAAGTGAAATTAATGATGGCAATACTCTAAGGGATGGGAGAGGGGTATCAGGAATATTTTGTTATTGTAAGGTGCTCACACTACCCGTGAAATGGTATAGTGTTACTTAAGAGAGGATTTGGATTACTTCCAAATTATTTACAAATTCAAGGACAAGAAAATAAAACTACATGTTCTCTCATGAACATAGATACAAAATTCCTCAGCAAAACATTACTGAATCAAATCAATGTCCAATTTGTCAAGAAAAAATTGACAAAACATAAGAGACTCTTAAATACGAAGAACAAATTGAGGATTGAGGGGGATATAGGAGGGGGGAGAGTAGGTGATGGGCACTGAGGAGGGTACTTGTTGGGGTGAACGCTGGGTGTTGTATGGAAACCAATTTGACAATAAATTGTTAATAAAAAGAAAAATGTCTCGCATAAAAAAAAAGAAACATTGATAAAACTCAACATCCATTCATGATGAAAATTCTGGGCAAGCTAGGACAGAACTTCCTCAACTTGATAAAAAACATTTCTCCAAAACCCCAGACAATAACTGCTCCTGATGATGGGGTCCATGGTGAAACAAGTAAAATTTAGGGTGATTATAGTGTTAAACTTCTGTTGCCATAAAAATGTTCCAAGGTCAAAGATGATGTTATACTTTTCATATATGTCATATTATATTATTATATTGTATTTATTATATTATTATTCTATTGCAACAATTACGTATGATGCATGCTGAATCTTAGATTCTGTCTCTAGTAAGGCACTGGTAACAGGAGAAACATTTCAAAAAGAAGAAAGGGTGGGGCTGCCTGGGTATAGATTGCATGCCCTGCAAACCGAGGAAGAGAAACATGTCTTGATGAATTGTTCAAGTAAACCATCAACAAGCATGTGGCCAGCTTGAACCGGCAATAATAAACGTAAATAGATCCTTCATGTGAAACAGCCGCTATCATGGACCAAATATGGTTATTGATACTTGTTGCCTCTCTCCGAATAACCAAGTGCTAGAAGGCAAGTGATTATTGTAAGTGGAAATGTATTCTATTCACAAGCAAATGAATGAGGTGGGCCCAAAGCCAAAGAATTCTGTTGATTGGACTCTTATTTTATTGCCCTAAATTTAGCTAGCTAAATTTTGTTCAGTTTTTGAAATGGAGGCTTTGGCATTTATGATAAAATCTCATTTTCACTGCAGAGATATCATAAGGCTCTATAATTACCCACACGGAGAGTGGTCTCTTTTTTTTTTTTGGTACAATATCTATAGCACATAGTGAATCCCAAATTATATCATTGTTAACAGGTTGCCCTGGAGGAATCCAGACGTAAAGATTTGGAATCGTGATGACAGGAAGTGGGAAAAAGCTGTCATTTACAAGTTTCCAGCGGTTCTTCTCTTCTCTAGAAATAGAGCCTCCAACTTACATTTTGAGCAGATTTTTCTTTCATGTTAAGGAAACTCCAGGAATTAACCCTTCAGCTACACAAATGTAAAACATACATCTACACATTATGAGGCGGGATGCCATTTCCTTCATGACCATAATACGTTGTAAAGTGTTTATTTTGGTAATATAGTATTTATATATCTGTGAGCCTGAGCTGGGGATAAAATATTTTTGGAGTTTATTAATTAAGACCGTATTTTCCCTGAACTCTCACGTGTTTCCAAAGAAATTTTTCTTAATGTATATTTTGAAAAAATTCTAGACTTAGAGAAAAGTTGCAAAAATGCCAGTTTCTGTATACTATCTAACCCGTTTTCCCTAACATTAATATCTTGTATAACCATGGCACAATTATCAAAACTGTGACTGTTTCTGAATCTTTCCTGATAACTTTGAAGAATATTAATCAGATTTTTATATATATATATAAAATGTAACTCAATTTGAGCTTGTCTGATATTTTGTAAGGATTAGTTTGAGGCTCTGAATTTTTGGCAAGAATAGCTCAAAAGTGATGTGACTTTCTTGGTACTTCATCACATCCCAGGGCATATAAGTTTGGTATGTCTTATCAATGGTGATGTTAATTTTTGTCACTAGTCCAAGGGTTTGTCAGGTCTCACACTTCCCAGTTTGCCACTATACAAATACTCATTATTTTCAAACTTTTAAAACCCCCATTGGGGGATCTTGCCTATAATAATTATTACTGTATTATAATAATTATTAATTTATTTACTGCATTCTAAAGGTGATTTTTCCTTATTCCTACAACATTCATGAATCAGAATTTTGTAAGGAAGAATTTCCCCCCTCCCTCCATAAATTCATAATTTATTCACTAATTTACATATGTCAGTATAGACTTATGAGTAATTATTTTATGCTATGTGTTATAATTCAAAATTATAGTTATTTATTATGTGCTCAAATCACTCCAGCTTTGGCCACTGGGGGCTCTTTAAGGTTGGCTCCTGTGCCTGTTCAACATGCCCCAGTATATTTGAGAAATACTTGACTTTCTGGCACTAAAATATGCCCCAGGCTTATCTTATTTTCCCCACCCCAGTCCTAGAATCAACCACTTCTCCAAGGAGAGCTGGTTCCTTTAATTGGAGAATAATATTTATAAACCAAGATCTGGGCTGCTAGGTGTGTTCCTTGCCACTGCGGTGTCACTACTTCTGGACCTGTCATCAAACAGAGGTTGGAATATGTCTATGTGTCCTAACCTACGTATACAAGCACATAGATCTTTATTTCTGCATCTATCTCTAAAAATATTTATAATTTCAGATACCCTTCATTCCAATCCAACACCACAATGCTCGTTCCAAGCTTTCCCTTTTCCTTTTTTGTAATTTCTTTTTACCACAGTGAGAAGATTGGCTCTCATTATCTTTAATATATTTACTTGTTTGTCTAACTCTACTATATACATAAAGTATCTTCAGAATTGCTAACCCATATTCTCATGAAAAACACATTTGCTAACTAGGTACAGTAGTTGTATACAGATATTTTTGACTTCAACCTTTGTGTATCTGGTCAAAATATTGTTTTCCTACTTAAGTAGGAAACCATCCCTTTAGTGCAGTCTTGTTATTATTGACTATTATTTCAGATTTGTTTTTTTTTAAGTAGGTTTCACACCCAACATTGGAGCCCAGTGTGGGGCTTGAACTTATGACCCCAAGACCAAGACCCATACTGAGACCAATAATCAGATTCTTAACTGACTGAGTCACCCAGGCATCTCAGCTCAATTTTTAAAAGAGATATAGAGATATTCAGATTGTTTCTTCTTGTGTAAGTTTCGGCAGCTTGTGTCTTTCAAGGAATCATTCTATTTCTATCTAGGTTATCAAATTTGTGGGTATAGAGGTGTTCATAGTATTCTTTCATTATTCTTCACTTTTTATGGGATCAGTAGTGATAGCCCCTCTTTTATTTCTGGTATTAGTAACTTGTGTCCTCTCTTTTCTCTTCATTAGCCTTTCTAGAGGCTTATTAATTTTATTGATCTTTACAAAGAACCATATTTAGGTATTGTTGAGTTCTGTATTGATTTCTTGTTTTCAACTTTATTGATTTTGCACTTATTCTTATTATTTCTTTTCCTCTGAATCCTTTATTTTAGATTGTTCTTCTCTTCTAATACATACATTCAATGCTATAAATTTTCCTCTAAGCACTAATTTTACTGCATCTCACAAATTTAGTATAAGTTGTGTTTTCATTAACTACACTTATCGCGGTGAGCATCTCATAATGTATATAATTGTTAAATCACTATGTTGTGCAGCTTAAACTATTATATGTTAACTATACTTCAATTAAAAAAAACTAATGACACTGAAAAAATACATTTTTTAAATTTAAATTCAAGTTAGCTAACATACAGCAATGTATTGGTTTCAGGAGTAGAATCCAGTGATTCATTCCTTACATGTAACACCCAGTGCTCATCCCAACAAGGGCCCTCCTTAATGCCCATTACCCAAATAGCCCATTCACCCACCCAACACCCCTCTAGCAACTCTCAGTTTGTTCACTGTTTTTAAGAGTCTTTAATGGTTTGCCTCCCTCTTTATTTTTATCGAATTTTTTCTTTCCTTCCCTATTGTGTTTCTTAAATTCCACATATGAGTCAAATCATATATTTGTCTTTCTCTGACTGACTTATATCACTTAGCATAATACATTCTAGTTCCATCCATGTCGTTGCAAATGACAAGATCTCATTCTTTTTGATCACCAAGCAGCATTCCGTTGTATATGTATACCACATTTTCTTTATCTATTTGTCAGTAGATGGACATTTGGGCTCTTTCCACAATTTGGCTATTGTTGATAGTGCTGCTATAAACATTGGGGCGCATGTGCCTCTTTGAATCAGCACTTCTGTATCCTTTGGATAAATATCTAGCAGTGCAGTTGCTGGGTCACAGGGAGGTTCTATTTTTTGCTTTTGTGATATCTTCTTTGCCCCATGTGTTATTTAGAAGTAGGTTCATTAATCCTCACATATTTGGGGATTTTTTTAGTTAACTTTCTGTTATTGATTTCTAATTTAATTCCACTGTGGTCTGAAAGCAGGTATTATATGATTTCTATCTTTTAAGTGTGGTCAGGTATGTTTTACAGCCCACATGTCTGTATTGGTGAATATTCCCTGTAAGCTTGACAAAATTGCATATTCTGCTGCTGTTGCATGAACTGGTTTATAGATGCCACTTACATCCAGTTGATTGATGGTGTTGCTGAAATCAACTGTGCCCTTACTGATTTTCTGCCTGCTGGATCTGTCCGTTTCTGAAAGAAGACGGTTGAAGTTTCCAATGATGAGAGTGAATTCATCTATTTCTCCTTGCAATTCTATCACTTTTTGTCTTATGTAGTTACATAGTCTGTTGTTTAGGGGCACACATGTTAAGAATTGTTATATATTCTTGGAGAATTGACCACTTATCAGAAGGTAATATGCTTCTTTATCTCTGATTACTTTTCTTACTTTGAAGTCTGCTTTTCTGAAATTAACGTGCTCCTGTTGCTTTTTATTGTTATTTTTATTGTGTCTTTTTATCATGGCTATCCTGGTATATTTTCTTCAACTATTTATCTTTAATCTTTGTGTATCTTAATATTTAAAGCAGGTTTCTTGTAAACAAGATATAGTTGGGTTGTGTTCTTTTATCTACTCTGGTAATCTTTTAATTTGTATATTCAGACCATTGGCATTCAACATGATTACTGATATAATCAGATTAATATCTACCATATTTCTTGCTATCCACTATTTTTTGTTATTGTTCCTTGTTCCTATTTTAGTCTTCTCTTTTCCAGCCTTTTGTGGTTTTAATTGATCCTTTTATTATTCCATTTTCTCTCTTAGCATATCAGTCCCTCTGCTTCCTTCTTCCTTCCTTCCTTCCTTTCTTTCTTTCTTTCTTTCTTTCTTTCTTTCTTTCTTTCTTTCTTTCTTTCTTTCGTGGTTGCTCTAGAGTTTATAACTAATCCAAGTCCACTTTCAAATAACACTATACCACTTGACAGGTAGTGTGAATATCTTATAGTAATAAATATCCTAATTTCTTCCTCCTAGTCCATGTAGTATTGTTATCATTTATTTAGTTTATATAAGCATATATACATATATACACACACACATAATCTATAAATGGATATAATTGAATACATTGTTGCTATTATTTTGAATAAACTCTTATGTGTTAGGTCAATTGATAAGAAAAATAGAAGTTTATATTTCGCCTTCACTGATTTCTGCCTCAATATTCTTTCTTGATGCAGATCTATGTTTCTGACCTTATTCCTCTCCTCTCTAAAGAACTTCTTGGAAAGCAAGTCTATTGGCAACAAAATCCCTCCATTTTTGTTTGTCTGAGAAAAATCTGTATTTCTCCTTTACTTTTTCACTTTTGAAGGATAATTTTGTAATTTAGGTTGGTGGAGTTTTAAAAATATTTCTGTCTACTCTTTTCTTATTTGCATAGTTTCTGAGAAGTTAGACATAATTCTTGTCTTTGTTCCTGTATAGGTTAAGGTCTTCCCCCACACCCACCCCAGCCTCTTTCAGGACTGTTATTTTTTATCTGTGATTTCCTATAATTTGAAAATGGTATGCTTGAGTGTATTTTTTTAAATTTTTTATGTTTATTTATTTTTGAGAGAGAGAGAGAGAGAAAGAGTACAAGCAAGGGAAGGGCAGAGAGAGAGGGAGACACAGAATCTGAAGCGAGTTCCAGGCTCTGAGTTGTCAGCACAGAACTCGATGTTGGACTCAAACCCACGAACTGTGAGATCATGATCTGAGCCGAAGTCGAACACTTAACTGACTGAGCCACACAGGGGCCCCCATATCTATTATTTTTATTTTTGAAATTTATCCTGTCTGGTGTTCTCTGAGCTTCTTGGATCTGAAGCTTGGTGTCTGACATTAACTTGGGGAAAATTCTCGATCATTATTGTCTCAAATATTCCTTTTTTCTTCTTTGTTATTCCTATTATGTGTACATTACACCTTTTGTAGTTTCCCCATAGTCCTTAAATATCTTGCCCTTTTTTTTTTTTACTCATCACTTTCTTTGCTTTTCTGTGTTTGAAAATTCTAGTGTATAGATTCTTTTTGTTTCTAGGTTGTATCCAGTCTACTAAGAAGCCTATCAAATGCATTATTTCTGTTACAGCTTTCTTTTTTTATCTGTCATTGCCTTTTGTTTCTTTTTTTCTAAGGATTTCCATCTTTATGCTTACATTGTCCATGTGTTCTTTCATACTGTCTACTTTATCCCAGTAGAGCTCTTAGCATATTAATCATAGTTTTAAAAATTCTCAGTCTGATAATGTCAACATCCCTGCAATATCTGATTCTGATGCTGCTCTGTCTTTCCAAATTATGCTTTTTTTTTTTTTTTTAAGTTTCTTTATTTATTTGAGAGAGAGCATGAGCAGTGGAGGGGCAGAGTGAAGGAGATAGAGAATCCTAAGCAGGCTCCTCAACTGAGAGCCCAATACAGGGCTTAAACTCACAAACCTTGAGATTATCACCTGAGCCGAAATGAGGAGTTGGATACTTAACTGACAGCCACCCAGGTGCTCCTCCAACTTGTGCTTTGGCTTTTGGTATGCTTTATAATTTTTTCTTGATAGACAAACATGACATTCAGTATTGGGTTAAGGGAACTGCTGTAAGTTGGCCTTTAGTAACGTGGTGGTGAGATGTCAGGGAAGGGGCATATTCTATAGTCCTATGATTAGGTCTCAGTTTTACACTGAGCCTGTGCCTCTGGTCTGTGAACTTCACAAGTGTTTCTCATCACCTCCCTTCCCCCACCCTCCACAGGTGACAGGTTGGCTTGAGTGAGTTGACCTTGGGTCTTTCCCTTCCCTATACCAGTTAGGCTCTGATAAAACCCCAGCAGGTTAGGCTCTTAATTAGTTCCTCCTGATGGCAGGCCTATTTAAGGAGGATAGAGTGACCTGGCATAATTCAAAATGGTTCCTTTCCCTCTCTCTCCGTCTGATGCCCAGTGGAAGTTTTCTCTGATATTGACCGTGGGAATCTAGTTGAGCTCCTGGAGTAAATCTCACATACTGTGGAGTCTCATCATGACTGGGTCCCCCTGGATGTCGTGACTCTCAGACTTGTCCACACTGAGCCTCCAGCAAGAAGTCATTCAGAACTCAGATTTTCCTGCCCCAGGCCCTGGCTCCTACAGCAGATGCCTCTCGCCAGTCCCTGCTCTGGTATGTTGTTATTCTCTCTATTTTTCTGTCGTTCTCTCCAATCCTGAGGCTAGCAGTTTATTCTGTGTACCCCCCTCTCTTAGGGATCCAAGAACAGTTGCTAATTCTTTTTTTTTTTTTTTTTTAGTCTGTTCAGCTTTTTACTTGTTAGGATGGAATGGAAACTTCTAAACTCCTTAGATGAGGAACTGGAAACAGAGCCTGATTTCTTAAAAAAAAAAAAAAAAAAAGCTTATGCACAGATTCACTCTTTGTGGAGTCCAGTTCCTTTGTTAGCTTTGACAAATATAGAATGCAAAATAGTTCCATCAACCTCCAATATTCTCTGTGCTGCTCTTTTACAATCAACACAAACCCCCGTCCCTTGTAACTAATGATTGGCTCCCATCCTTAAAGTTCTGGCTTGGTCTATAAAGGGAATGAAAGTATATAAAGCCTTTTGGGGCTGGCTGCTTTTACTGAGCAAAATGCATGTAGGAGTCCTCTGTGTTGCTGTGTGAGCCAATACTGCTCCTTATTACTGCTGGGTAGTATGCCATTGACAGGACCTAGCAGTCTATTTATTCTTGGGTTAAGGAAATCTCCGTTATTTCCACATTTTGACAATTATGAATAAAGCTGCAGGTAGGTTAAACATAGATTTAATGGGTGAACTTAAATTTTCATTCTTTCTGGTAAAGTACCCAGGAGTTGAGTTATGTGGTAAATGTCCATTTCACTTTATCGGAAACCACTGAACTGCTTTCATTAGCAGCCGTGCCAGAAGTATATGACAGTCCCAGTTACTTTGTTTGCATCTTCATCTGCACTTGATATTTTAGCTTTTTGTCCCCTGTAATTTTAATAGCCATTTCGAAATTAGAATTGACACAGTGGTATTCCATGATAGTTTTAATTTGCTTACCTTAATGGCTCATGATGTTGAGTTCTTGTGTGAATCTTTTCTTAAATTGCTTTTTGAGCTGTTTGGTAAGTGGAGGGAGAGTTTGAGAGGTCCCTGCAAAACTGGGACATGACAGGGAGAGGCTGAGGCATCTTTTTGCATGTGGGATGGAGTGAAATATTACATGTAAGTAATGTTGATTTGCAGCCCAGATAACCAAGTGGAGATATTTTTCCCCAACCTTCACACAGAGCTGGGTGTCATGTAATAGGGGGAACCCTGAAATCATAGGGAGGCCGGCCCTAGACCAAGAAAATAAGTCTTGTGAGGAGTCCATTATTAGAGGCTACCATACAGGTGCTCCATCAGTTGCTGGAACCTGGGGGAGCAATCCAGGGTGACTGTCACTATTTTTTCTCATGGCTTGGAAAAGGCAAATTTGTTTTTAAGTGCCAAGAGAGACTAGCATTAAGTTTTAAAAATATTCCTCTAAGGGCATGAGTGCTTTGGGAAATACTGCATTAATCAGTATGGGAAGTGTGATCTTAACTGACCCTACCTTGCAGCTCCCCAGCCCCTCCCAGTACATACGTGCACATTGGTCTAATGACCAGTAATGCTCAGTGCCTGGAGGCAGAAATGGGAAACCCGGGTGAATCCGAGACCTCTGTGATTTGTCTCCCAACTTAGTCCATGGGGACTAAGCTTGAGCTCTAAAGAGAGAAGCTATAAAAACCAACCACGACAAAGAAAAACTGAAGAGACCGTTTTTACCAAGGACATTTTGGCATAAATTGTGGTGCTTCGGATTCTAGCAGACAAGAGTGCAACAGGAATTGCGGAGAGACCCCAACTCTCTGTAAGGAATGTAGTATGACTTTGGAACAGTGAAGAGTCAAAGCAAAGCAATGCACACCTGGCAGAAACTGCCATAGAGCATGCAGGCTACTGTCCCAGAGAGTGAGGGCCTCTTCCATCATGGGACTGGAGATGCCCAATGGGGACCAGTCTACTCCTGGAGCACAGGGAGGGTTTCCTGTGGCTGCCAGAAACAAGTGAGGCATCTACAGGTTGTAGGTGAGGTCCGGTGGTGAGGTAGTTACCAGCTCAGTGTTGTGCTAATATGATCTCTCAAACCCACAGGCTGAGGAAACCTGGTGAAAGCTGAATTATACCTGAATTATTCTCTACTGGTGGAGACATTACCTCCTCATCAGGGAGTTTGATTAGAAAAAGGTCTGTGTTTAAATGAATTTCAAAAGCCGGGCTCAGGAATTAACTGACTGAAGAATAGTTGGAAATTTTCTACCTTCCATAAAAAATAAAGTGAAAAACAAAAAACTCCAAGTTCTTCATTTATGGGCCTCTTTTACATGGTGCACATCTCCATGGCCTTCCGTTTTCTACGGTGGGTAGGTTTCCGTACGTGCAATTGTTAAAAACGAAGCTTTTTGCTCTGTCTGTAACGGCATTGTCTTTCTAGGAGAAAGTTATGGAGGTCCTGTGACCTCGCACAGCTTCCACAGGCCAGAAGAAAATAAGGCCCAATGTCTTCCTTGCAGAATGAGTCAGAAAGTAAAACTGGTATTAGTCCTGTCTTGTGTAATTACAGGAAGCAGAAAAATGACCGGCAAAATCAGAGGCATGACTGTTTTTGTTTTGACTTTACTAGTCTGAGCTCCTCCCAGCGAGAGAGCTGAAACAAAAGCCCCCGATGGCAATACTCATGCACCAGAAGAAAACCCCCCCTCTTCCCTGCTGCGTTCCTAACAACGCATGTCTGTAGCCAGTGACTGCAGTTCAGCCTGAGTCAGATGGCCGCTGTCACAAGCTGGTCCTGGAGGTTGACAAGAAGCAGCTGTTGACCTTTTCTTCCCCTGTGCCATTGTCCCCCTGGCTCAATATCCTGAGGAAAAGAGGGCCTGTTCCTCATCTGGCTGAAGAGGGAGAGGCTTTGGGGCCTGAATGGAAGGGAGAAATCAGTTGCTTTACTTTAAAAAAGCTGGTTCCTCATAAGAGCCCACTTCAAATTTGTTACACATGTTCTCACTGGTGCCTGTGCCTCTCAGGAAGAGAATTTCAACTGAAGGGATGAACCAGGGTAATGGTAATGGTTTCCATTCTGTGACTTCCTCTCTGCTATAAAGTAACAATGATGGTTCAAGGTACCATACCTGGGATATTAGCAAAGCTCAAATTTCCACCATCTGCAAGATTTAACATTGAATGTACTGGGTACAAGTTTCCAGAAATAATGGAAGAATGATAAAAAATAGAAAAAACAGTTAATAGCTAACCATCAACCAAAATAATAGAATGGTTACATTTTCTTGACTGTTGAATCAGTGCCAAGAATGTATTCAGGATGTCATTTGCAGTTCTTAATACCTTAAACTCAACCTACCTTCTCATCCTTATGTCTCCATCACAATGACCTTCTTCTCCCCCTGCTATACACACACTACCTCCAGGGCTCTGGCCATTCTGAACTACTCTCCTTCACTACTTAGCAGTGTTTGGATTTCATACCTTGATTATATTCCTTATTTGCCCTTCTTCTTTTTTAAAAAAATCTGTTAAAATCTTTTTCATATGTCAAGTACTATTTCTCACGATGGTGAAATGTTTTCCCAGTCAGTAAGAAGTACTTTCTCTCTTCTATGTTTACTCATTACATTTTTTTTTTACTCCTAGTTTATTGATCATTTCCCTTTTGTTATTAGAGTTTCTTACTGTGGTAGAGAATGTTTCCCAGGCCCCATTCTCACCTTCTTCCTCAGTATTGGAACCCGTTATTGTTTCACGGATGGTTTCCCAAGCACCATTTCAGCTCTGAGCAGATTTGTGGCTAAGATTTGTCAAAAGGAGACAAGTAGCGTTGGTTGGCATGTAAAAGATCGAGGAGATGTCATGAAAGGAAAAATACGTGTCCTTATTCTTCCTTTCTATCTTGTTGCCGTTCAGAATATAGATAAAATCGCTGGAACGGGGGTCGCCATGCTGGGCTAGGAGGAGAAATGAATTGGTGATTCTTTTTAAATTGAAGTAGAGTCAGTATTTAATATTTCGCTAGTTCCAGGTGTACAACATAGTAATTCCACAATTACATACCTGATGACATGTTCACGGTGAGAGTAGTTACCATGTGTCACCTCACAAAGTGTTACAGTATTGACCATATTCCATACATTGTTCTTCTCATCCCCATGAGATTTGCATTTGAAACTGAATTCTAACAACAATACCTTTATTAACGTATATCTCTCATACTAGATTTTTTGGCCTGGGGTGAAAGCTTTATGTCTTATATTACATCATCTTGAGACACTTCTCAGCAACTAGCACAGTGCATGACCTATATAAATTGCCAAATGATAGAGAGTTTGATCGAAGTAGAAAAGTGCTTCCTGATATTTTCTCATTATAGAGCAAGAAAATAGAAAGATAATGGACAATCAAAAGCTACATAAAAGCCGTGACTATTCAGAAATGAAGAATGTGCAAAAGAAGGGGAATCACAGTTCACGCATTTTCTACTAGACCTAGTATAAAGAGAGTTCAATTGTAGCATAGTTCTTATCCTGGCAGAAAGAGTATTTAAAGCTATTTTGAAAGAGACATCAGTGTCTACCGAGGTGTATGTGTTTATTCTATCAATATAAATTTTTGGAGTATGTACTATTGTCAGGTGGTACAGCAGTTGGTGGAGATAGAAAGGTAAACAAATAGGTATGGCAGTGCCCACATGTACGGTCTAATCAGATGTTTATTAAAAATTTCAATAGAAATTGCCAAATAATTTATAATGTAATTTGCATCAACTTTAAATATAATTAATGTTACTATGATTTTTAATTTATAACTACAACAAATGCAATGATAGTGAAGTATATGTGCATTCTAGGAGAGTATTGAAGACAGAATTGGAAAACTGAAAGTAGAGCTTAGTAATGGATTGGATATGAAGACAAGGAAGTAAGAAATGTCAGGGATGACTTCCGGTTGCTAGAATTGTGTAACAAGAATGGTGCTACCAGTCACTAATAAATGAAAGACTGGAAAGAAATAAGATTTGACATATATTTTGAGTTTGGTTTTGAAAAAATGTTTTTGTTTTGTTTTAAGATCTAGTTAAGACCTCAAATTTGAGATAGTGAGGGAAGAGTTTTATATAAGACTTTGGAGATGAAAAGTTTGGTCTGGGAGCTTGCAGCCTAAAATGTTGAGTTTTCTGTCTACGGTGGCAATGGACACTGTAGGGATAAATGAAATTGCTTCAGGATAGTCTAGCATGAGACAAGGAGAATGTTAGGATCTGGCATTGGAAGACTCCATTCAAAGCCAGATAAAGGGTAATTCTGCAAAGGAGGCCAAAAGGGAAAGAAATAGCCGGAGGGATTAGAAGAACATGATGTCTGAGCGGCTGAAGAAATTAAGGGTCAAAAAAAGGAGGAGTGAATATTCTCAGATGTCTAATACTAGACAGATGTCCAAATGAAGACTGAAAAACAAAAGTTATTGAAATTTGTATCCTAGAAGTCATTTGCATTTTAGCAATTGCTATTTGGGTGAAGATAAGAGTGGAGCCCAGATTAAAATAGGTTGATAACTGAACAGCAGTGAGAAAATGGAGCAGGAAGTGAGAAAATGGTGACAATTAACATAGATTGTTTTTACAATGATTTTTTAATATATTTATTCATACCTTCTTTAGTTTCATTAATGTCTCATTTTTTCAGTATAAAGGTCTTTCACCTCCTTGGTCAAGTATTTTTGTAGGTATTTTATTATCTTTGAGGCAGTTATAAATGGGATAGTTTTCTTAATTTCTCTTAGTTCATTATTAGTGTATAGAAATGAAACATACTTGGGTAGGTTGATTTTGTATCCTGTAAATGTACTAAATTCATTTATGGGTTCCAGTGTTCTTTGGTGGGTTTTCTGTATATAATGTCATCAGCAAATAGTGAGTTTTACTTTTTCCTAGATGCCTTGTATCTCTTGCCTGATTGGTCTGACCAGAACTTCCAGGGCTATGTTGAATAGAAGTGGAATGAGTGGACATCTTTGTCCTGTTCCTATTGTTAGAAAAAAGAAAAAAACTTTGACTTTTAACCACCGAAGATGATTTTAGTCTGGGCTTGTCCTATGTGGCCTTAAGTTGAGGCATGTTTCCTCTATATCCACTTGGTTGAGAGTTTTCCTTGATGTTGTCCTTGATCAAGGATGTTGAATTTTGTCAAATGCTTTTTCTGCATCTATTGAGATGATTACATAACATTTATTCTTCATTTTAATGTGGTGGATCATATTGACTTATTTATGGATGTTAAACCATCCTTGCTTTGCTGCAATCAATCCTACATGATCAGGGCATATGATATTTTTAATGTTTTGTTTAATTTGGTTTGCTAATATTTTGAGGATTTTTGAATCTAAGTTCATCAAGAATACTAACCTGTAATATTTTTGTGGAGTTCTTGTCTGGTTTTGGTATCAGGGTATTGATGGCCTTGTAAAATGAGTTGAAAGTATCTCCTCTATTTTCGGAAGAGGTTGAGAAGGATTGAAAATAATTTTTCTTTCGGTATTTTGTAGAATTTTATAGCAAAGCCTTCTGCTCCTAAACTTTTGTTTGTTGGGAGATCTTTGATTACTGATTACTAGTGATTAGTCTGTTCAGATACTCTTTCTTCATGATTCAGTCTTGGTAGGTTGTATATTTCTAAGGATTTATCTATTTCTTTTATGCTGTCCAATTTGTTAGTACCTGATTGTTCATAGAAGTCTTTTATGAATACTTTGTATTTCTGTGATATCAGTTATGTCTACTCTTTAATTTCTGATTTTGAGTCCTTTTCTTGGGGAATCTGGCTGAAGACATGCCAATTTTATCTTTTCAACGAAGCCACTCTTTGTTTCATTGTTGTTGTTTTTTTTTTTTTCTATTGCCTCGTTAGTGTCTATTTAATTATTTCTGCTCTAATCTTTCTTTATGGAGTGAAACCATATGGTATTTGTTCTTCTCTGTCTTATTTTGCTTAGCATTATACTCTCCATCTCTATTTATGTTCTTGCAAATGGCAGGAATGAGTTTTTTTATGGCTGAAAAATATTTCATTGTGTATATATACCGCTTTTAAAAAATTCATCTATTGATGGACACTTGGGCTACTTCCATAGTTTGACTATTGCAATAAACATAAGGGTGCATGTATCTCTTTGAATTAATGTTTTTGTTTTGCAGCAGTAAATGCCCAGTAGTGTGATTACTGGATCATAGGATAGTTCTATTTTTAATTTTTTGAGGCATCTTCCTAATGTTTTCCATAGTGGTTGCACTAGTTTGCATCCCCACCAATAATGTAAGAGGGTTCCTTTTTCTCCACATCCTCTCCAACACTTGTTGTTTCTTGTCTTCTTGATTCTAGTCATTTGACAGGTGTGAGGTGCTATGTCATTGTGGTTTTGATTTGCGTTTCCCTGATGATGAGTGATGTTGAGCATCTTTTCATGTGTCCCTTGGCCATCTGTATATCTTCTTTGGAGAAATGTCTGTTCATGTCTTCTGCCCATTTTTAATTGGATATTTTGTTTTAGCGTTGCCTTGTATAATTTCTTTATATATTTTGGATACTAATCCTTTATCAGATGTCATTTGCAAATATATTCTCCCATTCAGAAGGTTGCCCATTAATTTTCTTGATTGTTTACTTTTTTGTGCAGAGACCTTTTATTTTGATGTAGTACTAATAGTTTATTTTTAATTTTATTTCCCTTGGCTCAGGAGACTTATTTAGAAAAATATTGCTATGGTTGATGGCAGAGACATTACTCCCTATACTCTTTTCTGGAATTTGTATGATTTCAGGTCTCATATTGAGGTCTTTAATCCATTCTGGGATTATTTTTGTATATGGCAAAAGAAAGCGTTTCAGTTCGATTCTCTTCCATGTGTCTGTCCAGTTTTTCCAATACTATTTGTTGGAGAAACTGTCTCTTTCCCATTGTATATTCATTTCTCCTTTGTCAAAGATTAATTGACATTATAATTGTAGGTTTATTTCTGGGTTTTCTATTCTGTTCCAGTGATCTATGTGTTCATCTTCTGCCATACTGTTTTAATTACTACTGCTTTGTAATATAACTTGAAATCTGGAACTGTGTTACCTCCAGTTTTATTTTTTTTCTTTTTCAAGATTGCTTTGGCTATTTGAGGTCTTTTTTTTCTGTATCTGTGCAAATTTTAGGATTATTCTAGTTCTGTGACAAATCCTATTGGTATTTTGATAGGAATTACTTTAAATCTGTAGATTGCTTTGGGTAGCATAGACATTTTAACAATATTTGTTCTTTCAAATCATGACCATGGAATATCCATTTATTTGTATTGTTTTGAATTTCTTTTATCAGTCTTTTATAATTTTCAGAGTATAGGCCTTCACCTCCTTGGCTAAGTTTATACCTAGTATTTTATTGTTTTTGGCGCTATTGTAAATGGGATTGTTAAGTCCTCTTTCTACTGCTGCACGATTAGTGTATAGGAGTGTAACAGATTTCTATTTATTGATTTTGTATCATGCAACTTTAGTAAATTCATTTATCAGTTCTGGCAGTTTTTTTGGTGAATTTTTAGGATTGTCTATATAGAGTATAGACATCTGCAAATAGTATCATGTCATCTGCATCAAATAGTATCATGTCATCTGCAAATAGTTTTACTTCTTCCTTACCAGTTTGGAGCCTGTTATTTCTTTATGTTGTCTAATTGCTATGACTAGGACTTCCAGTACTGTGTTGAATAAAATTGGTGATTTGACATCATTGTCTTGTTCCTGGCCTTGGGAGAAAAGCTATCAGTTTCTATTGAGTAACATGTTGGTAGTGGGTTTTTCATAGAGGGCCTTTGTTATGTTGAGGTATATTCCCTCTAAACCCACTTTCCAGAGAGTTTTTATCACGAGTAGCTGTTGTACTTTGTCAAGTGCTTTTTTTGCTTGTATGAACATGTTCATACGATTTTAATCTCTTCTCTTGTTGATGTGATGTATCATGTTGATTGTTTTGTAAATATTAAACCACCCTTGAATCCCAGGAATAAGTCTCACTTGATTGTGGTATATGAAATTTTTAAAATGTATTATTGGATGCAGTTTGCTAATAATTTGGTGAGAATCTGCATCTCTGTTCATAAGAGATACTGGCCTATAGTTCTCTTTTTTATCTGGTTTTGGTATTAGGGTGATCTGGCTTCATAGAATGAATTTGGAATTTTTCTTTCTTCCTCTTCTTCCTCTTCTTCCTCTTCTTCCTCTTCTTCCTCTTCTTCCTCTTCTTCCTCTTCTTCCTCTTCTTCCTCTTCTTCCTCTTCTTCCTCTTCTTCCTCTTCTTCCTCTTTTTCCTCCTCCTCCTCCTCCTCCAATATTTTAAGACTCTATATTAACCCTTCTTTAAACGTTTGGTAGAATTTGCCTGTGAATATGTATGGTCCTGGATTTTGGTTTGGGGAGTTTTTTTGATTACTGATTCAATTTCCTTTTTGGTAATTGGTTCAAGTTTTCTATTTTTTGCTGTTTTAGTTTAGGTAGATTATGTTTCTAGAAATGTACCAATTTCTTTTATGTTGTACGATTTTTTGGCATAGAGGTTTTCATAATATCCTGTTATTATTGGTTGTATTTATGTGGTTATTTCTCATCTTTCATTAGTGATTTTTATTTTATTCTCACTCTCTCTTGATGAGTCTTGCTAGACGTTTTTCAATTTTGTCGATCTTTTCAAAGAACCAGCTCCTGGTTTCATTTTTTTAATTTCTATATCCTTTATTTCTGTTCTAATATTTATTATTTCCTTTCTTTTGCTGGCCTTGGGTTTTGTTCTTATTCTACCTCCTTTAGGTGTATGATTAGGTTGTCCATTTGAGATTTTTCTGGTTTCTTGAGGTAGACCCGTATTGCTATAAATTTCCCTCCTAGAATCACTTTTGCTGCATCTCAAAAGTTTGGGAAGTTTGTATTTTAATTTTCTATGTAATTTTAAATTTCTTCTTTCATTTATTTGTTGACCCATTCATTGTTTGGTAGCATATTATTTAACCTCTACCTGTGCTCTTTCTGTACCTCTGCCTGCGCTCTTTCCAGATTTTTTCTTGTGGTTGCTTTCTAGATTCATAGTGTTGTGGTCAGAAAAGATACTTGGTATTCAATTATTTTTTAATTTGTTGGGTCCTGTTTTGTGGGCTAATATGTAATCTACTGTGGAGAATATTCCATATTCTCTTGAAAAGAATTGTATTTTGCTGTTGTAGAATGGGATGTTCTGAATATGTCTGTCAGATCCATCTGGTCCAAAGTGTCATTCAAAGCCACTGTTTCATTGTTGATCTTCTGTCAGGATTATCTGTCCATCAGTGTAAGTGGAGTGTTAAATTTCCCTACTATCATTGTATTACTATCAATTACTTTTTTGTGTGTTATTATTAACTGGTTTATGTATTTGGGTGACCTCATGTTGGGTGCACAAATGTTTACAATTGTTATATTTTCTTGTTGGATTATCTCCTTTATTATGTAGTATCCTTCTGTGTCTCTTGTTAGTCTTTGTTTTAAAGTCGATTTTGTCCCAAATAAGTATTGGCACCCCAGGTTTTCTTTGACCTATATATGCATGATAAATGTTTCTTTTACTTGTTTCTTGATGTAGACATTTATCACTATGAACTCCCCTCTTAGAACTATTGCCAAATCTCCTAAGTTTTGGTATGTTGTATTTCCACTTTTATTTGTCTCAAGATATTTTTAAAATCTCTTTTGATCTTTGATCCATTGTTTTCCAGTAGTATGTTATTTAATCTCCACATATTTGTGAATTTTCCAGTTTTCTTCTTATAATTGGTTGCCGGTTTCTTGTCCTTGCCGTTGGAAAAAAAATGCTTAATATGACTTCAGTCTTTTCAAATTTATTGGAATTTGTAGTCTAACATATGCTCTATCCTGGAAAATGCTTCATGTGTTCTTGAGAAGAATGTGTTTTGTTTCTTTCAGATGGAGTGTTCTGTATATGTTTGTCAAGTCCATCTGGCTTAAAACATTGGTAAAGGCCAGTGTTTGTTTATTGATTTTTCTGTCTGGATGATCTAACCATTTGTTAAAGTCCTCTACTATTATTGTATTGAGGTCTATTTTTCCCTTTAGTCTTCCTTTAATATTTACTTTAGGTGCTTCTATATTGGGTGCATAAGTATTTACACATCTTTATCATCTTGGTAGATTGGTAGATTGACTACTTTACCATTATGCAATGTCTTCTTTGTCTCTTATCATAGTCTTTGTTTTAAAGTCTACTGTGTCTGATAGCAGTTTACTTTGTTTGATAAGAGTTTCTTTTGATTTTCATCTGCATGAAATATATTTTTCCATCCTTTTACTTTCAGTCTGTATGTCCTTACATCTGAAGTAAGTCTCTTATAGGCAGTAACTAGGTGGGTTTTGTTTTCTTATTCCATTCAGCCACTTTTTTTTTTTTTTTGGATGGTAAAATTTAGCCCATTTACATTTAATTGTTGAAGATAGGCACTTCTATTTTATTAATCGTTTGCTGGATGCTTTATAGTTCCTCTTTTTTTTCTCCTGTTCCCTTCCTTTGTGGTTTGATAACTTCCTTTAGTCTTATCCTTAGATTTCTCTTTATTTGTGTATCTACTAAACGTTTTTGCTTCATTGTTACCAGGAGGCTTACACACAACAACTTATATTTTTAAGTCTTTTAAGTTGGTAACAATGTTTGAGCACACTCTGAAGCTCTACATTTTTCTCTTTCACCATGTTTTGGTTTGATGTCACATTTTACATCTTTTTATTTTATATATATTCAGTATTCTTTGTAATTGTATTTTTACTACGTTTGTCTTTTAACCTTCATATTACCTTTAAAAGTGATAAATCTACCACATTTACTAAATATTTTCCTTTACCAATGAGACTTATGCTTCTTAAATTTGTTTCATTAGTTTTATTTCATTAATTAAAATTTAAAAGAATATTAAATAGTAATAGTGAGAAGTGGTTGAACATTCTTGCTGCTGATTTTAATGTCTAGTGCAGCATTTTCCAATATGTACTCCATAGAACAGTAGTCCCACAATATGATCTGTGAAATGAAATCCAAGGATTTCATAATTGGGAAAACACATTTATTATATTGTCCTTCCTTGAAATGAACAGTTTGGCCTCTTGTATCTCTTCAAAAATCTTCCATCAAAGAAGCCTGGAGCCTGCTTCAGATTCTGTGTCTTCTTGTCTCTCTGACCATCTCTGCTCATGCTGTGTCTCTCAAAAATAAATAAACATTAAAAAAATAAAATACGTGTTACAGGTAAATGATTTTGTACTTCATTTTTTTAAATTTCATTTCTTTAGGGGGAAAGGGGATATAAAAATGAATGGATTCTATTCTCTAGTCAAGCTAAAAGAGCACACAGAGGCAACTCAAGAATCCCCATCAATTTGAGATGATATAATTGACAGTTTCTTAACCTAAGAACCTTAGGTTTCTTAAACCTAAGTCTATATAAGCAATGAGATTTCCTTCTCTTTTTTGTAAGAATCCTTTTTGTTTCTTTTTAAAAATTTATTTCTAATGTTTATTTTTGAGAACTAGACCAAGAGAGACAGAGTGCAAGTGGAAGAGGGGCAGAGAGAGAGGGAGACACAGAATCTGAACTCTCAGCACTGAGCCTGACATGGGGCTCGAACTCACAAACCGCGAGATCATGACCTGAGCCAAAGTCTAATGCTTAACCAGCTGAGCCACCCAGGCACCTTTTTTTTTTTTTTGCTTTCTTTAAAAATAGTTTTGGAGGGGCCACCCAGAATGAACTGAGGCATCCTCAATATTTGCAGATTATTTTTTAAGACAGCTCTTCTCACAGTTTGTGGCAGGGGACATGTGCAGGGAATGCAGACACCACAGTACTTTCCCATAGGCTGATGACTGAGGACCGAAGGTTTGTCTCCTTCAGTACAAGCCTGATTCTTCTCCTCACAGAGCCTAGGGGCAGTCGAGGGAGACTTGGCATGCTGATACGGTGGTACCAGAATGTGTTGAGGCAACCTCTTAGTAAATCCAGGTGGCCAAGGGTAATCTGACTTCAATCTTTATAGTTCTCTTTAAAATGTGGTTAGTTTTTTTTTTTTTTCTCTTTACTCCCAACTAAAGAGTTCTAATGGCCATTTCGCAGAAACAGACAAGGTTTACTGATTATGGTGTTAAATGTTTTTGAGAAACACTAAAATGTTGACTGTAGATAAGGGCAGTTTATGTGTGTGTGTAAATTAAGATCTTCAATATTCAATCCGGGTTTTTTGGAAGAAGAAAGTATAAAGATCCTTCAAAAGCCCTAGAAGAACCTGTGGGGGTTCTTGTAATTGGGAGCTTTATAAATAACCATCAGCTGATAGGACCAGAACTACTGATGCTTTGAAATAGATTCCAACTCTAGAATTACATGTTTCTGTGAAGTGATGAGCATAAACCACATCACAATTATAATCCTTTTTATTTTGCTGGCAATTAATTAATGCTTCTCAGAGTGACAAGTACTGTAATGACTATGTGACATAAGAAAACTGTATCAAAGGATGACAAAACCATAGTGGCTTTATTGCTCCCTTAGTGTGGCTCAAAGACAATGATGCAACTAAAAATAACTTCATCAGTGACTAAAAGGATCCATGCCATTAGGTTCACTCTAAGTGAGAGCTATACTCTGTTCTATTCCTCGGGAGTGTATTCAGACCAATTCTGATTCATTTACTTATGTTATTTTGAATGGTTTTAAGTTACCTTCGAAATATCCACAGAATATAGCATGGTAAAAAAAAAAGTGGAAAAAGAAAATAAAAACATAAGAGGAGTTTATATAAGATGAATTTAGGATATTGTGATTTTTTTTTAATATCCAAAGGCATGCCATAAATAACACTGTATCACTGTTTCTGTAGCACAGTTACCTTATAACAGAGTATTCTTAATTTCACCTTCCAGACCTATGACCTTGTGTTTCATTTCACTTACCCATCTGTGGTGACGGCCTGATACATTATTACTAATACTATTTTAAACAAATTGTCATTTAGATTAAGAGAAAAAAGAAATTATTTTACACTCATGTATACTTACTCCAGTATTCTTCCTTTCTTTATCTAGATCCAATATTTCTGATCTCTATTTTTCTCCAGAAGAACTTACTTTAACACTTCTTAAAGGCAGGTCAGCTGGTGATGACTTCCCTCAGGTTTCATTTTATTATTATTTTTCCTCAGATAAAGTTTTTATTTTTCCTTCATTGTTGAAGAAAACTTTTGGTGGACATATAATTATGGTTGGAATTGATTTCTTTCAAAAGTATAAATATTTTATCTGCTATCTTATTTGCATGGCTACTGTCTGCTTTAACTCTCTTTTTTAAAACGTATTTACTTAAATTCAAGTTAGTTACATAGTGTAGAATTGGTTTCAGGAATAGAACCCAGTGATTCATCACTTACCTATAACACCCAGTGCTCATCCCAGCAGCTGCCCTCCTTAATGCCCATCACCCATTTAGCCCATTCTCCCTCCTAACACCTCCCCAAGCAATCCTCAGTTTGTTCTCTGTATTTAAGAGTCTGTAAGGGTTTGCCTTCCTTTGTGTATTTATCTTATTTTTCCTTCCCTTCCCTTATCTTCATCAGTTAAAAGATGAAATTCCAAATACACACACACACACACACACACACACACACACACACACACACACACCCCACATCTTAATCTGTTCATCAGTGGAGGGACATTTGGGTTCTTTGCATAATTTGGCTATTGTTGATAGCACCAATATAAACATTTGAGGTGCACGTGCCCCTTTGAATCAGCATTTTTTATCCTTTGGATAAATATCTAGTAGTGCATTTGCTGGGTCACAAGGTAGTTCTATTTTTAATTTTTTGAGGAATCTCCATACTGTTTTCCAGAGTGCCTGCACCAGTTTGCATTCCTACTGGCAGTGCAAGTGTTCCTCTTTCTCTGCATCCTTGCCAATATCTACTGTTTCCTGAGTTTGTAATTTTAGTAATTCTGACAGGTGTGAAGTGGTATCTCATTGTGGTGATTTGTATTTCCCTGATGAGTGACATCGAGTATCTTTTTACGTGTCTGTTGGCCATCTGGATGTCTTCTTTGGGAAAGTGTCTATTCATGTTTTCTGTCCATTTCTTCACTGGATTATTTGCTTTTTAGGTACTGAGTTTGATAGGTTCTTGATAGATTTTGGATACTAACCCTTTATCAGCTATGTCCTTTGTAGATATCTTTTCCCATTCCTTCAGTTGCCTTTTAGTTTTGTTGATTGTTTTCTTCCCTGTGCAGAAGCTTTTTATCTTGATGAGGTCCAAATATTTCATTTTTGCTTTTTTTCTCCTGTCTCTGGGGATATGTTTGGTAAGAAGTTGCTGCAGCTGAGGTCAAAGAGGTTGCTGTCTGTTTTCTCTTGTAGGACTTTGATGGTTTCCTGTCTCACATTTCAGTTTTTTATCAACTTTGAGTTTATTTTTGTGTCTGGTGTAAGAAAGTGGTCCAGGTTCATTCTTCTGCATGTCACTGCCCAGTTTTCCCAGCACCTTTTGCTGAAAAGACTATCTTTTTTCTTTGGATACTCTTTCCTGCTTTATTGAAGATGAGCTGGCCATAAATTTGTGGTTCCATTTCTGTGTTTTCTATTCTGCTTTACCTCTTATTCATATGTTATTGTATAAGGGGCTTCAACAGTCCCCTTGCTTATTTCAAGAATTTTTGTCTTTGGACTTATTCATTTTGAATATGTTATGCCTACCTGTAGATTTTTGTAAGAGTTAACTTTTTACAGGAGCTTCAGCGTCATAGCGAAATTGAGTGGAAGCTAAATATTCACCACCTCGCCTTTGTACTGATGCGTAGCCTCTCCCATATCAACTTCCTGCAGGTGGTGGTGCTTATGTTCTAATTGATGAATCTGCATTGGCACACCATTATCACTCAGAATCCGTAATCTACATTAGAGTTCGCACTTGGCGTTGTATATTCCATAGGTTTGGACAAATTTATGATGACCTGTATCTTCCATTATAGTATCATACAGAGTGGTTTCCCTGCCAAATATTCCTAAAAATCCTGTGTCTGACACATGCGTGTCTCTCTCCTATCCAATCCCTGGCAACCATTGATTCTTTTACTGTCTTCATAGTTTTTGCCTTATCCAGAATGTTATATGATTGAAATCATACAGCAAGTTGCCTTCAGATTACTTCTTTCACTTAGTAATATTTATTTATGTTTCCTTCATGGTTTTTCATGGCTCGAAGCCTCATTTCCTTTAAGCATTGAATAATATTGCCTGGATGTACCGCAGTTCCTTTATCTACTCACCTACCGAAGAACATCTGGATTGCTACTGAGTTTTGGCAATTATGAATAGAGCTGCTATAAATACCTGTAAGCAGGTTTTTGGGTGAACATAAATTTTCACCTTCTTTAAGTGAATACCAATGAGCATGAATGCTGCATTTCATTGTAAGAGTATGTTTATTTTTGTAAGAAATGCAAACAGCCTTCCAAAGTGACTATACCACTCTGCACTTCCACCAGCAAGGAATGAGAGTTCCTATTGCTCCAGTCTCACAGCATTTGGTCTTGCCAGTGTTTCAGATTTCAGTCGTTCTAATACATGCATAGTGGTGTTGGATTATCGTTTTAATTTGCAGTTTCCTGATGACATGATCCAGAGCATCTTTTCATGTGCTTATTTTCTATCCATACGTTTTCTTTGGAGTTTTTCTTAAGACTTTTGGCCTACTTTTTTAAACCACGCTGTCTGTTTTCTTGTTGAATTTTAAGAGTTCTTTGTATATTTTGGATCAGTTCTTTCACATATGTCATTTTGCAAATATTTTCTCCAAGGTTTTAGTTTGACTTTTCAGTCTCCTGATAATTTCTTTCACAGAACCAACATTCTTAATTTTTAACAAATCCAACTTATCCATTATTGCTTTCCTGTATTGTGTCTTTGGTTTTGTATCTAAGATGTCATCATCATACCCAAGGTCATCTAGATTTTCCCTTTCTAGGGATTTTATAGTTATGCTTACACTTAAGTGTGTGATCCATTTTATTTTTATTGAATTTTTAATTAAAATTTAGTTTTAATTTTAAAAATAATTAAATTTAATTTTAACTTAAAAATTAATTAATTTAAAAATTTTAATTAATTAATTAAAGTATCTGACCTTATGGAAAGCTTCAGGTTTCTTACTACTAGGTATGATGTTAGCTGGGGGGCTTTTGTTGTTTCTCTTTGTTTAATTTTGAGAGAAAGTGAGAGAGAAAGCACAAGTGGATGAGGGGCAGAGAGAGAGGGAGAGAGAGCATCCCAAGCAGGCTCTGTGCTGACAGCACTGATGCAGGGCTTAATCTCATGAACCATGAGATCATGACCTGAACCGAAATCAAAAAATCTGACACTTACCTGACTGAGCCATCCAGGCACCCAGCTGGAGGGTTTTTGTAGTAGTCTTTATCTAGTTGAGGAAGCTCCCTTCTATTCTTAGTTTACTGAGAGTTTTTAATGTGTGGGAGTTGACTTTCTTCAATTCTTTTTCCTTTGATCATGTAACTTTTTATTTATACTATCGTGTATGTTTTCTTTAACCTGTTGATGTAATGGGTTATATTCATTTTTTTTAAATGTCGAACCAGCCTTACATACCTGGACTACATCCCACTGAGTAGTGTTGTAGACCTTTTTTTATATATTGTGGGATTTGATTTGTTACTTGCTATTAGTGAATATTTTTGCACTTATATCCATAATGAATATTGGTTTGTAGTTTTCCTGCAATATCATTGTCTGGCTTCGGTATTAGGATAATTCTGGCTTCATAAAAAGAATTCCCTGTACTTCTATTGTACAGTGATTGTAAAGAATTGGTATAATCCTCCTTAATTGTTTGGTAGAATTTACCAGTGAGCTCGTATAGACCTGTGCTTTCAGTTATGTAAAGTTATTCATTATGAATTCAATTTATTTAATAGGTAAAGACTTTGTCTGATCATCTATATGTTCTCGTAGGAGTCTTGGTAGATTGTATCTTTTGATGAATTGATCCAATTCTTTGAGGTTATTAAATTTGTGGCCCAAACGTTGTTAATACTATTTCTTGTTTTATCCTTTTGTTATCCTTGGGGTTTGTAGTGATATTTATTAATTTGTGATATTTGTAATTTGAATCTTCTCTTTTTTTCTTATCTTGGCTAGAGCCTTATAAATCGTACTGATCTTTCAAAGAATCATCTTTTGGCTTTGTTCTATTGATTTACTATTTCAATTTCATTTATTTCTTTAATTTTTGTTACTTCTACCCATTTTGAATTTAATTTGTCCTTCTTTTTCTTGTTTTAATGTTTATTTTTGAGAGAGACAGTGCATGAGTGGAGGAGGAGCAGAGACAGAGGGAGACACAGAATCTGAAGCAGGCTCCAGGCTCTGAGCTGTCAGCACAGAGCCTGATGGGGGGGCTCGAACTCAAAAACATGAGATCATGACCTGAGCCAAATTTGGACACTTAACTGACCTAGCCACCCAGATGCCCCCTCCTTCTTTTTCTAGTTTTATAAAATTGAATGTTTATTGATTTTAGAACTTTTAAAATATATACATTAATACTATAGATTTCATTTTAAAGGCTGCCTTCACCATATCCCATAAATTTTTATAAATTTATATTTTCATTTAATTAAAACTATTGAATTTTTGATATATTTGACCTGTACATTATTTAGAACTCTGTTTATTCTGCATTTGGGGATTTTCTAGCTATTTTGCGGTTATTGATTCTTTTTGGTCTGAGAGCATACATTGTATAACTTTTTTTTTTTAATTTTGAAAAATTTATTTTGAGAGGGACAGTGAGTGAGGGAGGGGTAGAAAGAGGGAGAGAATCCCAAGCAGGCTCCATACTGTGACCGCGGAGCCTGATGGCAGGGTCCGAAACCATCAACCATAAGATCATGACCTGAGCCAAAACCTAGAGTCGACTCTTAACTGACTGAGCCACCCAGAAGCCCCTAATTTCACTTTTAAAACATTTGTTAAGGAGTGTTTTATGGTCCAGAGTGTGGTCTATTTTAGTGAATGTTTCATGCGAACTTGAAGACTGTGTATTCTGGTATTGTTGGATGAAATAGTCTATAGATGTCAATTATGTCAATGCAGTTGATTGATGGTGCTATAGAGTTCAACTATGTCCTTACTGATTTTCTGCCTACGGAATCTATCACTTTGTGATAGAGTGGTGTTGAAGTCTCTGACTAGAACAGTGGATTCTCTCTTTGTGGTTCTATTAGTTTTTGCTTCATGTAGTTTGATGCTCTTGTGAGGCATATACGCATTAAGGAATTTCCTGTCATTTTAGAGAATTGAGCCCTTTATCATTTGTAATGCTCCTCTGTATTCCTGATAACTTTCCTTGCTCTGACTCTTCTGTGCCTGCAATTAATATAGCTACTCCTGTTTTCTTTTGATTACTATTAGCATGGTATTTATTTTTTTCATCTCTTTACTTTTCGTATATAAGTGTCCTTATTTTTTAAGTGGGTTTCTTGTAGACTGCAAACATTTCAGTTTTGTTTTTTGGTCCACTCTAGCAATGTGTGTTTTAACTGGTACATTTATGCCACTGATATTCACAATGATTATTGATATAGTTGGATTAATACCTATGATATTAGCTACTCTTTTATCTTCTACTTTTTTCTGGTTCTAATTGAGCATTTTATGAATCTACTTTCTCTCCTTTCTTAGCATATCAGTTATACTTTCTTTTAATTTTTGGAGTGTTTTCTATATAGTGTGTAATAGATTTACAACTAATTCAAGGGTCCTTTCATATAAAACTATACTTCACAGATAATTCAAGTACCTAGTAATAACAAAATAATCCTAATTTCTCCCTCTTATCCTTTGTGTCATGGCTGTCATTCAATTCACTTATGTGTAAGCATACATCATTGGATATATCGTTGCTATTAAATTTCGAACAAACACATTTCAGATCGATTAAAAATAAAATTAATGAAAGCTTTTAATTTTCTTTCGTTCTTTCTCCGATGCCCTTTTTATGTAGATCTGAGTTTCTTGCCTACGTCATTTTCCTTTTCTCTAAAGACTATCTTTGAACAATTGTTGCAAGGCATATCTTCTGTCAACAAATTCCCTTAATTTTTATGTTTCCAACAAAGTCTCTATTTCTCCTTCACTTTTGAGGCATTACTGTATAGAATAATAGATTGGCGGCTTTTTTTCTCTTAACTATTAAGATATTTCAGTCTATTCTCTTTGCCTTGCATTGTTTCTGAGAAGTTGTGTATAATTCTTTCTTCCCTCTGATTTCTTTCAGCGTTAAAAAATATTTGGTTTTCTTAGCTTGAAGATCCATGCCCAGGTTGAATTTATTGGCCTCTATCCTACTTGGTCTCTGAGCGTCCTGGATCAGTGGTTTAGTGCCTGACACTGACTTGGAGAAACTTTCAGTTGAGCATTCCCATTTCAGAGATTTCTTCTTTTTCTTTCTCTTTCTTCTTCTCTGATATTTCTATTGTCATTGCTACAACTTGTGTAATTGTTCCATATTCCTTGGATATTCTGTTTTCAATTTTCTCCTTGATTTTTGGTTTTTGAAGATTCTGTTACGATATCCTCAAGCTTGGGGATTCTTTACTCAGCCGTGTCTAGTCGACTAATAAGCCCATCAAAGATGTTATTCATTTCAGTTTACAGTGTGTGTTTTATCTCTAGCAATTATTGTTCTTTGGACTTCCACTTCTGTTTACGTTGCCCATGTACTCTTGCATGGTGTCTTTTTTTTTTTTTTTTTTTTTTCCCTTAATCCATTACAGCCCTTAGGATACCAATCATAGTTTTTAAAAGAAATTCCCAGTCTGATAACACTAACATCTCTGCCATATCTGATTGTGTGGCACTCTCTCCCTGAATTGTGTTTTTAGGCTTTTTGGTATGCTTTGAAAATCTTTTTGATAGCTGGATTTGGGTAAAATGAACTTGTATAAATAGGCCTTTCGTAATAGAGGGTGAGGTGGTGGGGGAGGGGCATGTTCTATAATCCTATGATCAAGAGAGCCTCTGTTTCTGGACTGTGAACTTCACACGTGCTTCTCAGATTTCTCTCCCCTTCGGTGGGATAGGATGGCTGGAATCTGCTATTTCCCTTCCTCCATGTGGAAAGGTTGGGGCTGGCTAGAGCTGGATATTTACCGTCCCCAGGTTGTTTAGGCTCTGATAAAACCCCATCGGGCTAGGCTTGGGTGAAATAATTTCTCCTGTGAGCAGATTCAAGAAGAACAAAATACTTTGGTGTATTTCAAAATGTTTTATTTTCCCCTTTTCCTACTGGAAGCACAAGGGGGATTTTTCTCCACAATTCATCTTGAGGACCTGATAGAATTCCTGGGGATAAAATTCACAACAGTATGGAGGCTCCTTTATGACTCAATCTTCCTGGAGTTATAGCTCTCAGACTTGTCCACATTGAGCCTCTAGCGATTCATTACCGTTCAAGTTTTCCTACCTTAGCACTGGTTCCTACCCCGGTTCCTATTCATGGGGCTCTGGCACCGTAAGTTTGAATTCTTTGTATTTACTGTTGGTCTCTCCAATTTTGGGGGCAGTGGTTTACCCTGAGGTTTCACTTCTCTTTAAGGATATAAGGAGACCTATTGATTTTTCAGTTCAACTTTTTACTTGGATATGGAGTAGCAACTGCCACGCTTTTCTTACATGCTGAACTGGGAATGGGAAGTTGCCTATTTTTTTTTTTTTTGTGGTTGTTTTGTTTTTAATGTTCATCAGCTTGATTAACCTGCAGTTGATGTATTCCTGTATCCGAGTTTGTTGTACCTGAGCTACCTGTATCTGCAGTTTTGTTTCTGTCATTAATTTGGGGGAATTTGAAGCCATTATTAATACAAACATTTTTTCCTGCTTCATTCTTATATTCCAATTATGCGTATGTTAGATCATTTTAAATTGTCCTGAATTTATTTGATTTTTTTAAATTTTATTTTTTTCCATTTAAGTTTGAGAAGGTTATGTCTTCAAGCTCAGTTTGTCCACTCCACTAATGAGCCCAGTGAAAGCTGCTCCATTTCTGTGTTTTTGATTTATAGCATTACTATGTATTCCTTCTCAGAGTTTCCATCTCCATTTACCTACCTATTCTTTCATGTTGTCTTCTGTGTCTGCTGGAGCCTTTAACATATTGATTATAGTTATTTTAAATCCCACATCTTCTATTTTTAATATCTATGCCATATCTGAGTCTGGTTCTCATGCTTGCTTTGTTTCTTCAACTTGTTTTCCTTCCTGTGTCACATGCTTTGTGATTAGTTGTTGTTGAAAGCTAGATGTATTTTACTGGGTAATGAGAACCGAAGTAAATAGGCTTTTACTGTTAGGGTTTATGTCCATGTGTCTGGGTATTAGGCTGTGTTAAATGTTGGCTATAGTAGTGAGTGTCAAGGGCTTCACATTCCTCTAGCACTTTGTTTTTATTTGTTGTTTGTTTTAATTTCCTTTTGATTTTGGATTTCTTAAATTCTCCTTCTCAGTGAGTATGCATCCTGCTGTTTGTTTAGCTATTACCCGTTGTTATCATACTGAAACCCTGTTGGTATAGCGGCATGGTGAATGGGAGGGGGTGCTTTCTATAATGTTATAGTCAAAATCTCAGTCTTTAAGTAGGCCTTCGTCTCCTGGTTTGATCCTTGCAGGGTTTCTACCGTAGTGTAGCACCCCCACCCCAAGTTAAGACCAGAAGGATTGGGTATAGAGCCAGAATGGGAGGGATGTCTTTCCCACAGTTGGGATAAAACTCTGATAATGACTTTCCCCATGAAAAGAAGGCTGCTGCTATGGCACATTCTTCTTATTTCACAATGATTATTCCTTTTCTCTTCCTAAGCCCCAAGGCGATCTTGCTTAGATCTTCACCAGGATAGCCAAATGGAGCTTCTGTAGATAAAGTCACTGATGGCCCTCTCATAAGAATGCAACCCCCAAGAGGTTCTCTCTGTCGTGCTAGTCTACGCTCAGCCTCCAGAAACTTGTCAATTATTATTGAAGTATTCCTACCAGTTATGCTAGTGGCTGCTATTCCAAGTAAATAGATATTGGCTAAGGCCCTCTAGTTTTTCTGTCGTTCCACATTACTGAGTGACCGTTGACCCCAATTCTCATTTCTCTGGGTCCACAAAAGGTGATTATCAATCCAGCATTTTATCGCTATTTGTATGGGAAACACAACCTCTAAGCTCTTTATATAGCAGAGCTAAAACTGGACATTTTTTGCCCTTGATTTTTGATAAGATTTGCTTAAAGTAATTCTATCTTCATTCTACTCCCCTTCATGGGACATTTCTCTTCAATGATTGGGCTTAAGTATGGAAATAAGACTCTTTGTATAGTCTTAATGGAGACTGCTGGAACTTTGGAGCAGGACTTTTAAAAAGACTCGAAGATAACACAGGGAAATTTTCATCACAGAAATATATGGTTTATAAGATACAGATTACTTCATTTAAGTTTAGAATTGCCCACAGTGGGCCTCTTTGCAAGCTTCCAGTAGCTTCTCTGTGGCAAAGGTGATTATCCCTAACCCCCTGGAGTCTTCTCAAATATCTATCTACTAAAGACCAAAGACATTGGCAGAGAGAAGTGAAAAACCCTTCCAACCATGTTCTGTGTGGAAATCTGGCCTTTTCATATGACGGTTTCTTTCATTAGACCTTTCACTCTCTACCTTGTGTTGCAAACACATCTCAAAGTCTCAACAGGTCAGCCATCCTCCAAAGGCAACAATCCACCTTAAGGCAGCAGAAAATTTGGAAGGGATAGATGGATATGCCTACTGGGCAGTAGATATCTAGCAAACATCTGTTGAATTGAGAAATGAATGAAACTAGGTCTAGAAATTTGAACCAGAGGAAAATAGATTTGAGACAAGATAGTAAGTTGGTTTTGAGTGCTTTCTGTTGAGCTCACTCTTCCAGAACACAAGAGAGGAAAAGTAAATTGGAAAAAAAAAAGTCTAGGGAAAATGGTTGTTGCAATAACTTCCCTTTACCAAAAAAAGAAAAGCAGATATTTTGGGGGCATTTGGAACTGAGAATGAATTTAAGGCTGTAGTTTTCATAGGCATGGTCGCCTAACTAGTATCTTTGTGTCAGTCCTAATCCCCATATGCACACACTTCTTGACTCCCTACAATTTGTTCCCCACTAAGTACTAAGAGAATTTTCCAAAATATGAATTTGAGTATATTATTTCCATGCTAAATACCTCTGAATTACTACAACCTAAAATTAACCACACATTTAAAGTTGTCTTTAAAAGCCAAATTTATTATCTTGACTCAAATCTTTTTCTTTTTCCTACCTGCATCTTTTGCATCCTCTGCAAATAATGCATCTTCCAATCAAGTCCAACCAGTTGCAACATAAACCACACATTGCCTCATGGCTTTAAAGCTACAATGCCATATTTTGCTTGAACTTCTACACATCTCTTAAAGCTCTGCTTACTTCCTATATAGACTTTACTGAAGAATCCCTCCCTCTGTCAGTTTCAGTTATGTGTACTATTTTATTTAATATTGCATAGTATAAAAATTTTTATTGTTTCTTACGGGCAGGTGTGTACTGTTGACCAGTGGGCCTTTGTTCTCTGAGTAGTATGGGATATATAGTGTGAGAAACTGTGTCCATGGCTAAAAACACAGACTAGTTTCAGCTGCCCACACCTGACAGCCCTGCTCTATCTCCAACTATACCATCTATGTAATTTTTGTCAGGTTGTATCCCCTCTATGCATTGGTTTTCTCGAGTATAAAAATGCATATGGTGATAGTAAAACCTAACCATTGGAACTTTGCAAGGATTAAATGAGTATTAGACGTTTAAGTACAGAATGTTTGCTATGGTCATGGCCATAAGGATGATGATAGTGACGGTGGTATGCAGAATTAGAAGTATTGAATTGTTTTGTCTAATAAGTGGTAAGGATACTTGAGTTGGGTTGGTGGAGGAGAAGGGGGAATCCAGGAGGGAAAAGACAAAGTTAAGGAGGCTGAGTAGAGGAGGAACATGATATGAGTTTTAGAAAACGGTCCCATCTAGTTAAGATTTTAAATATTTTTCTAGTAATTCTGTGGTGCAACCTTCCCCTCTCCCCGTCTGCCATAGGAGACCACCAAACGTACCAAATGAATAACCTGTTTGGTGCCACAAGATACTCAGATCTCTTTCAGTGTAGTGTGGGGTACAAATACCATTTGTTTGTGGGGACAGCTGACTTCAAATTGCAAGTCTCTGTCCTTTAACAATCCGTGCAGGAAGGTAGTATCTGTATGTTATTTATACTGTAAAAAAAAAATACTCTCCAGCGTTCACTGCCTAAGAGAATAATAACCAGGGTAGGAAGGATATTAGTGTTTATCCTTGACATCCCTCACATGAAACCACTGGAATCTCCAAACTTTCTTTTTACACTCCCCTGAAAAAAATTCCTTAACAATTACCTCTGGGCATTCGCGTATAGTTCTTTTAGCTATGCTCAGTGGGCTGATAGTCCACAATGAAAAGGCATGTTTCTTGTTGCCATCACCACTCCCAGTGATCCTAATGGGACAGCTTTGCTCTATCAACTTCTGATGATACCTCTTGTGTTTCACCTCTTTCCATTTTTTTTGTTTTTTTTTTTAATTTTCAGACTCATTCTTTCTGAAGCTTTTGGGATACTTCTTTAAGACTGATCAGAGAACAATAAAACTAATGCTTCTTGTTATGCAGCCTGAACTTTCCATCTCAACAATGACTTATCCAGAGTAGAGCTCTTGAGAAATGATCCTCCTTTATCTGGAGGGGCCCTCTCCAGGGGTATTGAATTGCTTTGTCTAGTAAGTGGTAAGGATATTTGAGTTGGATTGGTGGAGGAGTAGGGGGAACAAGCCTTTGTTCCTACTTGTGTTTGAGAGCTTAGGTTCTGAGGATGGCTATCCATTGGGGAAAGTGTTCTACATATGTCTCCCAGGCGGGTTCTAAGAGTTTCATGCAATCAGAGCAATCTGTTCTGATGCACCTGAACTCCATACTGGGTTCCCTCTTATACTCTTCACTGGAATTGGACTCTACTGGAAACTTGTTTTCAATTTATCCTAAGCTTAGGGCCAGTGGTCTATAACTGTTCTGTTCTGTTCCTTACCCATGTGAGTGTCAGTGAGCATGAAAACCCACCAGCACTTTTGATGTTTTGCTTTATGGATTTATTAAACCATTAACAGCCATGTATGCCATCAAACTAGCCTCATTTGAAGGCAAGATTTTTTAAATTCTGGATTTTCTTGCACGTGGAAGATAATCCTATTTTAAGATGTGCCTTTGGAAATTTATGTGGCCTAATCTTTAAGTAATCTGGTCTGAAATAATTGGCTAAAGAGCCCAAGGTCAATTTAGGCGACATTGTTTATAATTTGAATCTTGTTTATTTTCTTAAAATATTTAAAGTTAGTGTCTATGAAAGTGGTAGAAAACAATTATAGGTAAATCAAAGAAGAGAGAGACAGAAGAAGCAGATATGTGGGATGAGTTACTTAGGACAAAAGCGTGGAGCATTCAGCTCTGAGGCTTCTGTCCACAGGGTAATATGTATAAACAGATTTGTGTTACTGCTGACATCTGTCGAATGTTTACTGTGTGTCAGGCCCAATTCGAAGGGTCTTTTTATGTGTGAATTTCTTTTACTCACATAACTCTCCTATGAAGCGAGTGTTATTGACACCCACACTTTACAGATGAGTAAACTGAGGTAAAGGGAGGTAAATAACTTGCCCAAGATAACATAACTAGGACGTGGGAGTTGGAATCTGAACTGACGTCATCTGACTTAAGGGTTGATGTTATTAACCACAATGATTCCTCTTCCTCTCCAGTAAGGGAACACCAAGAGGAAAAGACATTCTTGCCTCCAGTTTAAGAAAAATATATTTAGTTTAGCCTTAGACTGGGTAATGTAATAGAAAAATGAAAATCAAAATCTTGGTCCCAGTTTTGCAAAAGAAATGATACATTTTCCACATGGCAATTTCTTGTGTCACTATCTTAAAATTAGGGGAACACCTAATTAACTTAGTAGTGTACACACTTTGCTTTATAATGTCATAACTTAGCACAGATTAGCCAATGCTTAAAATTATATAGTGTAGATTATCGATTAAAGTGCTATACTTATAGAAGTCACAACGCTGGTTTCTAGGATGGTGTTATTTCAGTGAGTCCTGAATAATGGTTAGGGATGGCTTAGTAATGGCTTGCTTTATCTCCACATAGATGTGGGGTTTGGTATGGGGAGCTATGGAAACGAAAGGGACCAATTTGGCCAGAAAAAAAAATCTGGTGTAATTAAATACTCTTGTCTATGAAAGAAAGCATTCCTACAAGATATGTATTTTAAAATCGGGGATCGTATATATATTATAATATACATGGAATTTACTCCATTAGTTAAGAGTTAAAAAGAACCTGAAATAAATGAGTTAATATTAATAAATAATGAATATGTGCTGTTTTTAATATTCAGAAAGAGTTTGAGTTTTAGAACTTAAACTTCACCCTTAAATTTACATTCTTTCAGGTTATGCCATATGGTGAGTTTATATAGAGCTAATTATTAAACTACTCACATTCTAAATCTACAGAAATAACAGATCATCTTTATTTTCAAATATACATATGTATATATATGTATATATACATAAGCCTATATATATTTCTGTGTGTATATATGTATATGCCTATATTTTTAAAAAAATATATACTTTATATAAAGTATATATTTATTCATATATATAAAGTATATACATATACTTTAAAAGTACATATACATATATGGCTTTTTTACCTCTTTTTACTGGTAGTCATTTTATATTGCTTTCGCTTCACTGTTTATTTTGGAGGTAGAAAGGATTAGAGGTGGGTAAAAAAGCAATTGAGCATGTAATTTATTTTAGCAAAAAGAAAAATTTTGTTTCCCGGCAGAAAATCTTGAAAAACTAGCTTTTTGGCTAGTTACTGTTTGTTGTTACTCTCTCTTCCAGTAGGGGGCAGGATGTAGCAATCTGTAAACTCAAACTTCTCAGGGGTTAAATGAGGAGCAATATCACCTTCATTTGGAGTTATTGTTTAATTAAAAAGCTGTTATTTTTTTCTCTGATCTATATTTTCTGATTAATTAAGTCCCCCAATGTGAGATTGTGATAATTTGCAAGATACTGTATTGTAACAAATTAACACGTAGCCCAGTTCTTTTCCAGAATGCCTATATGCTTGCACAGATTTCAAAGGAGTATTTTTCCATTGTTGATAAATAAGCAAGTGGAAATTTACTATACACGCCAGGCTCTACCCAGGTATTGTATTTTAGCATGAGAAGACCACGTAGATGTTTATTCTTACTAAGGGAGAGCCACATATGACGTACTTTGTCCGGCTCTCTTTCAGGCTGTGGGTTGCAGAAGCGAATGGTACAAAGTCTCTACCTGTGAGCATCCTGCGTTGTACACAACAGACCCACACAGAAATTGACGGATAAATAAAATATTTATAGGTACTCATAATGGTTACAAAATGACATAGGTTGGAGAGTGGTCAGATGGTCAGGAAGACCTTTCTGGACTAGGAAGAAGTCCCCAAATTCTAAATGGGCTGCTTTTTATAGTTCATTTTAGGTCCATGGCTTGCCACTGAGAACTACTTTTCCCACTAAAAATAAGACATGGGGATTATGTTCCTAAAACAGCTCGTAAAAGAACTGAGTCAGAAACCAAACAAAACAAAACGGTGTTTGAATTCTGGTTGGAATACTTACTAGTATCCTAGTATGCTTTAGATGCTCATTTGACCTATGATTCTTTCCTTACCTGTAAGATCATGAAAATAATATAACTAGCAAGGTTATTGGGAACATTAAAGTTAATTTATAAAAGGGCCTAGTAGAGTGCCTGGCATATAGTGGCAGATAGATATAATCTTCCAGACAAGTTAGTTGACAAACATTTCTATAAATGGTCAGAGAGTAAATATTTTTGGCTTTATGGGCCATTCAGTCTCTGTTGGATTTGCTGGACTATTACAGTGTGAAAACAGCCATAGACAACCTGTAGGTGAACGAACGTGGCTGTGTTCCAATGAAACTGACGTATAAAACAGTGAGCAGGCTCCATTTGGCCAACGGGTCATAGTTTTATAACCCCTGCCTTGGAATATATGTATATATAACTGTGGATAAAAGTACTAGTAATTGGAATATATTAAAACTGAACCAAATCGCCCAGTGTAGCACCATTTCTGTGGTAAAAAGCACACAGTAGTGTCCCACTTGCCAGGAACTTGCCTCTAGCCTTTCGGAGAGCTAGTGACTCTCCTACCTACCCAGTATTTCCTTGTTAGAAGTCAGAAGTAGTCCATGGCCCCGGGGCTGTGCGTCTGTCGGAGCAGAGTTACTCAGGGATAGAGTGGAGTTTCTAGGGAGTGAGAGATGATTTATTTGTGGGGAAAGTCGTGATGAACTTCGAAGCTTCTCAACAGTGTCACTTCTGAGGAATGCTGTGTAACCTTGGACTTTCTGGGTGTCCCTTTATTTTCCTTCAAACATGCCCACCTACTGGTCCCCTCTTCCTTTTCTCTGGTCTCAGTTAGTTTTGAAATGATAAAGTTGTATCAGAATCACCTGGGAGAACTTAAAAAAAAAAAAAAAGGCAGATTGCTGTATCCTGACTACACTGTGGGGCCACCCACCTTTACCTGCCCCCTTCTGACTCAGATACAACTATGCTGGTGCTCAGGAATCTAGACTAGTCACACCTCTAAATTGCTAAAAGATACGTTAAAGCATAGTAAACAATTGAAGAATTCATTTGAACAAAACGTGATTTGATAGGGCACACTAAACTAGAAGTAGTTAGGCACGCTCCACCAATGGGAGTGATGGGAAGAGGCTTACATAGAGCAAGTGTGGAAGCCAAGAAAAGAAATTTGACCAATAATAGCTTAAAGCCTAGTGGGCTGTTGGTGATTGGTTGTCCTTAGCATTTGATTTTGTAACCGCAAGGCCTTGACAGGCTTGGATTTTGATTTGTCGATGTAGGCTGCAGCAATGGCCTCCCTGTGTAATGACATGAACACACCATACTTCAAACAATTGTTTGCCATCGGAGAACTATGGACTGGTGTAAAGGCAAGGCCCTTTCTCTGAAGGAGAGAGAGAAAGAGATCTTTTTTCTTCCTTTTCTTTCTCTCTCTTTGCCAGGCCATTCTGACACCACAGAAATACCTCTCATCACCTTAACTAGGATGTTTGGTGCCCAGGGAGGTGCGTGGGGAACTAAGGGCCCTGAGAAGGAGTTGGGAGGGAAGAGAAGTAGAAGCATGTGTGAAAATGTGCAGCCTCGTAGGCTGCCTTCCTTTAATATACCTTGGAGGCTGGGCCCAGCCTACAGAGACCTGCCCAGTGTTAGATACCACCTATTCTTTGTGGCTAGAGAAGCACTGGGGTCCTCTATCGATCATGAGAGAGTGTAAACATGGCTACCTTGCATGCCTCCCTCTGTCCTCTCCCCACAAAAACCTAATCAAAAGATTAGGCAAAACTAATTTTACTCTCCAGTTCTGAGAAACGCTTCTCTAAGGTAAAGAATGATCTGGAATCAGATTGGAATGGCCTCAAGATAGTGTCTATGACATAAAAAATGGCATATGGGGGGAATTTAAGAATTAAAAGGACTGGGAATTTGACATGTGCATTTGTGTCTATACAGTGAGCTCATGTTATTTTCTCATAAGGTTTTATGTAAAACTTTTAGGATTTTTCATTAATGTGAACTAAATTATTAGGCAGGGTAGTGTGGTAATTAAGATTCTGCCACTTCTTAGCTGAACGGTCCTGGAAAAGCTAATTTTACCTGTCTAGGCTTTAAGTTTCTCATCTGTAAGATGAAAGTCCTGCTGCCTCCCTCACATGTATGATAAAGGGATAAGAAGTTATACCCACTAGAACAGAACTGACACACAGTACTCTTCAAGGCACACTGGCTTTCATGGACCAGGGCATCCTAACTGTTGATTTGGTACTGCAGAAAATGTAGTGAACCCAGAACCTGTTCTCCTTTTTCATTAAAAAAAAAAAAAAAAAAAAGGAACAAGAGCTAGGTTTCTATTGTTTGGTGGGAGCTTCTTACAGAGATAATTCTGTGACATACACGTGGCACAGACATTTCAACAGAGTGGCCAAAATCGTGGGCTCTGCTGCTAGACCGTGGTAGCGCAGGTCACATCTTCACCACTTACCAGTGTGTCACAACTGCTAAGCTGCTGGTGCCTCAGTTTCCTCAGGGACAAGTTGGGATGATACATGTTTTCCTGAATACACAGTGAGCTTGAGAACTAAAATATGGCAAACCCTTAGTTCCTGCCTCATAGTAACAGCTCAGCGAGTATTAGCCATTGGCATTATTTTAACACAAAGGGGGAGGTGACTGACAGAGGAGGGGAGGCGCAAAGAGTCCCATGGCCCAGCAAGGAGAGGGAGAGGCCTCCTCATAACGAATTCAGTGACTTTTATAGGTGAGGGACGTGGGTTTGGGGCCTGTCCGGATTACAGCCTTAAGGAATTAGCAAAACCATCCACCCAGGTTTTAAAAATGAATTGAAACTTTAGGCATGATAGCTGTTTTCTCAAATGTCCAGTTGCTAAATAATGGTGTCTAAAATAGAGGGAGCAAACAGATTGAGCATTAGGTCTGGCTCAAGCGTGCCTTATTTTTCTGACTCCTGTTGCCTTTAGTGTACATGGAGATCCAACAGAGACCTGGTGTCAGCTACTTCTGGAATGTTGGGGACTATCATTCTGCTGCCTAGGAGCATAAAGGGGCACAGAGAAGCCCGTTTCCTGTCAAATCCGGAACAGGAAATGTTCTTAATGTTTTTAGTTCTCGTTTGGTTATACTGGTGTGGCGGGAGTTGGTGTTCGTTTCTACAGGTAACTCTGCCGAGCGCTTCCAATGGAAATGTAAGGAGTAGCACTTTGAGATCCTAAGTTTTATTTAGTGTGTACCTCAAAACCTGTCCCCTTCATATTCACTGCCGTGTTTATATTGCGAAGGAGCTTATTCTCATTTTACACATGGACAAACAGATCCAGCCCAGTGGCTGTCAGCACAGGGCCTGGTGCTAAAACCCTCGCTGCTGACTTGCAGACTCTACATAAAACATGTACTTCTTTTCTGTCGAAATCTCCCACCTCCGACGCCAGAATAGCATGGGGTTCTGTATTTCATATATTCTGCTTGAACGACTCTCCTAATGAATTTTTATTAAGAAAAAGACAAACCTACAGGCAAAAGAGGAGAGAAAATCAGAAGATATTCTGGTTTGAATGTCTCTGAGGTTATGGCCATGTCAGAGGATGGGTCTCGGAAATGAGCAGGAAAACATAGATAATGCATGTTTGCGGCACAAGGGAGAAACAACTCTTTGAAGTGTGCTGTGAAATAATGGGATAGGGGCCACGCAGGATTCACAATTAGAAGACCCGGCTTCTCTTTCTGGCTGTAATAATTAGAAGTCTCAAAACTCTGAGCTTCAGTTTCAGAAACGGATTATGAAATCTTGTCTTCCCTATAATATGGATCAACTAAATCTATGTATCAGAGGGTACTTTCTAAGAACTCTCAAGATTGTCCATTAAAGTTATATTTCTAAACAGAAACACAATGTGCTATTACTTGTATACTAGGAATATGTTCACAGTATATTATATTCTGCTTCTTATTCAGTGAGGTCCTGAGAGGGACTTGATGAGGTGGTGCAGACGGAGACAAAAGCTGGGTGCTGTTCGTTTGCCAAGCTGGGCTGGGCTCTCCTTTCTGAGCATCCGTAGCTGTCTGTATACTTGGGACTCATTTCAAATGTCAGAAGAGCTGGACTTTTCTGTCACAACACCAGCAGCAGTGTTTAATGAGGACAACATGTTGCTGGCCTGAAGCACTGGCCTCTGAGCACGGTGCCCAGTATATACATGGGCAGATCCATAGTTCACGAAGGTCTTTTCCATTTCCAGCTGTTCCTCCTCATGCTCTGGGCTTCAGCCATACCTAGTCTGGACATGGGTTCACTTGGCTAAGCCTTCTGCAATCACTCACCCAGGACCCAAGAGCAGGGGAGAGTGGGCTGCTGAGAATCTGAGCCCTGACAGCTCGGAAAAATCAAACCCATCCCAGTCTGCCCAGAAATGTAGAATAAGAGGGAAGATTTCCAGACCGTAAGTAGCTTTGGAGATGATATACTGATTAAGTCCTGGGTGGGGGTATTCTGTGAGAAAGAAATCCTATCCAAACATGACCTTGAAGGCACCAGTCTAGAGTATGACTTCCTACTTAATTGAAAGATCTTATGTAGGAAATTGAATTTGACCTTTGGTGTTGGCAGTATCTGCAGCTGAGCTTCATGATAATGAAGAGAAGGAGAATACTTGATTTAGGAGTGGGATAGTCACATCCTTCCATTCCCGCTTGGTCTGAAGTCCAGCACTACTCCACTCTGCATGGGAGGTATAGAACACAAGTGATACATAGAATGTGACACAGTCACATCTTCCAAAGGAAACACAACTCATGAGTAATGTTCATATCGCCAGTAAAAAACAAAAACAAAATCTCACCATATACACCACATTATGAGGTTGCAATATCCATGCCAAACATGACCCTCTCCCATGCCAAGCTCCCTAGAGCAACTCCGATGTTCTTTCCAATCTCCAGAGGCATCACACGTACACTTTGGACTGGTGAGGCATAGAAGGCATCCCTCCTGTTTCTATAGTGGATAGAAAATGTGTGCAGTAATCGACATTTCTGTACTTAGGAACTATTGAAGAAAGATTCCTCACAATGAAAGGTTTGTCATAGATGACACTGTTATAATTTCAGGTTGTAAAATGAGATTAAAAAAATTGTTTACCTGGTCTCACAGTATTGAAAGGCGAGTATTTATTGCAGGAAAAATTAGGTATTCGGAGGTATTTTATTTCAAGTGAATTTTTTTTTTCACATTTATGAACTCCTTCCTGTCTGCCTGCCTGCCTTCCATTCATTGTTATTGGCTGGCGATCTAGGTGTCATGCTGTTTCTTTACATCTTACTCATTTTTATGGGATATGCTCATTGTTTTACTATCTGTCCTGGAAGGTGTTGCTGGTCATTGAAATGATAGCAGTCTGTGATCATTTTATTCTGCAGCGTCCTTGGTTTATAACTCCACTTGGGTAGGACTTTATGTTATCAGGATTTACGAATGGGAAATTAGTCTGAAGATTTCTAAATTCCCCCATTTCAAGGTGGGTCCTTTGAAACTTTGCTTTCAACAGAGCCAATGAAACCCGTCATTCATTTCTCCTAATGCCCCCCTCCCCACCCTCCTACCCCAGCTTTGCTTGTTTTCCCTCTCAGAGAAAATCAAGCAAGAAAAACAGAGCTCATGAGTTTTGACTACTGTGTTGTTGGTGGGGGTGGGGGAGGTAAAGGAAAGGAGAAAGAAGACAAGACAGGAATTTGGGGTGTTGGCTGAAATCTTTATTATTGCGGGAGATTTGCCCTGGGTATCATTGTTTCTGCCTTTACTCTTCAGCCTTTCTTTTTCCACCCGAGGATGCACAAAATGGCAAGTTCTGCCAGTGCTTCTATTTTCGAGAGACTCGTGAGGACAGGGAGGGACTTGGCATTCTTGAAGCACTGCATACATATTTTCCCAAGTGGTCCACCTGCCGCTCATTCTCCCTTTTTCCAAACTGAGGAGTTCATAGTGGAGTTCTTTTTTTTTTTTTCTTTATACTTATCTGTCTTGGATTTGTCTTCTGAAGAAGAAGTCACATTAATTTGTGACATTTCCTGAATTTTCCCGGTTCTCCCTTCTCAATGGTTATAGGACAAAGCCATGCCTTCCTTGTCAACATGCTGCTCACATTATGCTTTTTTTTCTTAGTCTTAAGAGTTGTACTTAATTCTCTTGGGAAGGGAGGTCCTATGGTCCAGCATTAGTTCATTTCCCCAGAATTTCAAATAGTCAAAAGTGGAGCCAACACACCACTTAAGCACTCCACTAATATGCCAGTGACTCTATCCTCTGCAGGTCACAGCCCAGCCCTTGGGCATGGCAGGCCAGGCTCTGCATGCTAGAGCTGCTTTATTCCTTGGCAGGAACCCCTCTCCATTTCTGAAACCTACTGAGCAGTGACCTTAAGTTGCTTGAGTTACTGTGCACATCACGTTATTTCATATCTCCTCTATGCTCTCCTCGTGTTGTCCCCTGTATTTGGAATGCCCGTCTCTCATGTATCTTTTTCTCTTTCCTCTTTCTTCCCAACAATTTTGCCAGGTATTGCCCACGGTTCCAGTCCTGGTGACCAGCTAGCCCCAGCCCACCCCTCTGCTGCCAAGGCAGGGTCTGTTCTCCTGTGACCTGTCCGGCATGCTTCTATCATGACACGTTGCACTGTTAATCTTTATCCTTTTGTATTGTAACTATCTGTACCTCTGTCCCTCTCCTCCACTAGCTGGGACTCCTTGAAGCAGGAATAGTAGTTTTGTTCTGTATGACCCCACAATACCTAGCAGACAACAGGTCAAAAAATATATATTCATTAAAATGAATGAAAATTAAAACGAGCTAAAAGGTTGCAACTCCAAGGAGAGTAGTTCATGGCAGACCTCAGAATCCTTCCATCAGCGAAGGAATTAAGAATAAATAATCTATGGTGGGATTTGGTCACTTGTGTCACTGTCCTGGAGCACCTTCAATAAGTAGAAGACCTTTCTTGCAGGCAGACTGATCTAATTCATTCTCCAGTAAACAAATAGGAGAAATCAGAACTTCCAAGTAAAAAACTGGTGCCGATCACACTTGGTTAGTAATAGCATTTACTCTCTGTGGTCTATGCTTTAATGTATTTTTTCTCTCATAGCATTAAAAAATAGTCTTGAATTATCTTGATCTGCTTTCATTCAGTGGCTAGCCTTTTATGGGAAAAAAAACAATAAATAAGGGAAAAGAAAAATTTTAACATGTAGATAAAAATAGTTGTCCCGGCAAAGAAACAAAGAGGTTTAATTTTTAAACTCCGCTTATTATCCTGAATGCAATATATTTCTTATTGCCAAACTCTCCTTCTTAAAAGAAAAAGTGTCACCTAATAACATTTAGTGCTAAATATGGCATTTTTTCAGAGTGAATAAAACACCACTAGTAATTAGCACTAGAAGTTTTATAAATTGAGTTGGATTTTTAAAATTTAGTGAAGCTTAGATTCTCATGTACCCCTTCTGACCTCATGAATTGGAAGCTTCTCAAACATCTATCAGGGAATTTCTTGGGTGGAACCACCTTCTAAGAAATCAAAGTGGAAGAAAGGGTTCAGAGGTATTTTGATTTCCCTGGAAAATGTAGCGGCACTTTTACCATATTTATTTGTTCATTACATTTAGTTAGAATATGAGACATTTGAGGAAAATTCCATTAAAATTTCCAAAAGACTATATCCTATATACTGGGGAAAAAAGTGTGGTATGGCAGCTGACAATTATTTGAAAAATGTTTGTGCTGCTCACTTACATCTTTACCACAGGTGATTGGAAAATGTGTCTGTAGTATCTGGGCACAGAGAGGTTTTTTTAAAAAGAAATTAAGGTACTTAGAATAATGCCCCCCAAAGATGTCTACATTTTAATCACCAGAACATGTCGATGTTTGGTTGTATGTCAAATTAAGGATTAAGTTTGGGGATGATTTTAGGGTTGCTATTTAGCTGACCTTAATATAAAGAGATTATTCTGTGTGATCCACGTGGTCCCAAACTACTCACAGGATCCTTAATTGTGGAAGAAGGGCAAAAGAAACCAGGTGAGATTTAAAGATGCAAGAAGGGGCCACCAGTCAAGGAGTGCCCTTAGAAGCAGAGCACACAAGACAGCATTCTCAAGAGCCTCTAGAGAAGGAACACTTTTACTGAAACTTAGATTTGAGTCCATGAGACTTCCAACCTATTGGACTGTCATAAGTTTCTGTTGTCTGTGGTAATTTGTTACAGCAATAGAACACTAATACAGGTACATTCAGAAAATGTGACAGTACACAGTCATGAAAAGAGAATACTTAAGAAGAACATGTAGGGGCACCTGGGCGACTCAGTCGGTTAAGTGTCCGACATTGCCTCAGGTCATGATCTCACAGCTCTTGTGAGTTTGAGCCCCATGTTGGGCTCTGTGCTGACAGCTCTGTGGCTGAAGCCTTCTTCAGATTCTGTGTCTCTATCTCTCTCTGCCCCTCCCAGTGTGTGCTCTTTTTCTCTCAAAAATAAACAAACATTAAAAAAAATTTTTAAAATGCAATATGGAAAATAATACGGTATATTGTTAGAAAAGCAGCGGAGGAAATGCTATAAGACCGTAGAATCACATAAAAGTACTTATATACATGTTTAGGTAAAACTTGAAAGCCTATAAAATGTTATTCATGGTTATCTATGGATTATTTTTCTTCTTTCTGTATTAAGTTTCTTTTGGAAACAAAACAAAACCAAATGCTGAACACAACTGACTTTCACATTGCAGATAGGTTACTCATAGCATTTTACTCCCTTCAAAATCTTTAAGAGTGGAGACGAGCTCCAATTAATACAGCAAGCTCCTGGAGGTTAGCATGTGCTCAGTCCTTACTTTGCCAAATCTCTGCATCTCAAACACATTGAAAATAGGTTAATGTGTCTCCCTGCTTTATTTTTGAATTTTTAAAATGAAGTTTGAAACCTGAGCAGTATGAAATTAGAAAATAATTTTTGGCATACAAAGATCTCTGAATGATATTTGTAATGATGGTATAAAGATTAATTAAAATAGAATAACCAACTATATAGGTGCAGTATCTAAGACTAACATCCCAGGTGAATGAACTTAACCTTTATGGGTTTAGATGGATAATGCCTTTCATCTTTCCTTACCAGATTTACTACTGGCACCATCATTGTCAAAAAGCCACTGTCTTCCCTCCTTGCTTCGTGTATTTGATTTTCATTAGTGGTGGGTTTTATTGTTGCTTTTTATATTTCCAGAGAGTAACTTAAAGGAAATTAAACCTATCTAAGCAGGAGAAAACTCCCGGTGTTAAGTCAAATGCTTTATTTGAGGTCAAGAGCATTTTCAGTAACTATTACTTATCTACCACGCAAAACTGCTAAACTATAATACAAAGACCTGGTTTCAAGTCACAGGGTGAAACACAATTATTCAGTACCTGGGAGGTAGCCGACTCAGCATACTGCAGTGGCCAAGCGTGAAGCTCCGGCATCCGTATGCCTGGGTTCCGGCGACATCTGCAGCCGTCCCTTGCATCTGTGCTCCTGGCGAGTTACTTCTTACGCTTCCTTTGTAAAAGGGACTGTGACTGTCCTAATTATCTGCAGTTATTGTGAGAAGGAAAGGAAACAACGCCTCTCCCGGTATAAACAATCAGTACGTACTGACTATCATTATATCTGAATCCCCTTTTTACTGAGTATTGTTACTTGAATTGCACAATTTAAGAAAATTGAATAACTGCTTGTGTTTGTGTTCTCTGGTCACTTTCAAGGCATGTTTTCTTAGGAAGTGTGGAAAAGTAACACACATGTAACAAGGAACTGTTGTATGGGAAGCTAACTGGCAGAAGTGGCAGAAACTGGTGTTTGACCTGTTTATTATGATAGTTTTCTATCACCTCAGTTGAATGAGAACATGAACCTAGTTTCTCCAAAATGCTTTATAAAGGGGATGCGATCTCTTTATTCTCCTGTGACAGAGAATAAAAGAGGACCAGGGTGTTTTTAGGTACAAGTCTTAAGGAAAAGGAAAAATGGTACTTGACTTTGGCCTCTGAGCACTCCCAGAGAAATGATGGGAGTCCCAGTCCCTTTTTCTTTGAGATAAATGTTCGAAAAGCAGAAACTTTTGGGGGCTCTAGTTTTTGGTGGGCAGGTCTGGGAGTTAAAACTGAAGGTGGAAATGTAGTGAAAACACAGCACCTTGTTGAAACTTACCTTCTCTACTTGACTTGCTTCATTAATCACCATCAAGGATTTTTTCTATGTGTATGCAGAACTCAGACCTGTTACTTTGTGAAACAGCAACCATGTCAAAGTCTTCAAAGACTATTGCAACAAAACCCAAACCTGGAAACAGCACCGCCAACAGGCAAATGTTTCTCCTAAGTTGTTAAATCAGGAGTGACTAAAAGAGCCAGATGGCTCATGATGAATAAAAAATAAATACTTGGGGTGCCTGGGTGGCTCAGGTGGTTAAACATCTCACTGTTGATTTCAGTTCAGGTCCTGATCTCCTGGGCTCTGGGAGCCTGCATAAGATTCTTTCTCTCTTTCTTCCTCTGCTCCTCCCCTACTTGCACTCTCTTTCACTCTAACAAAAGTAAATAAACATTTTTTTAAAGAATTTATTTTATGAGAGAGAGCAGAGGAAGGGCAGAGAGCCCAAGCAGGCTCTGCACTGTCAGCACAGAGCCCAATGCAGGGCTTGATCCCAGTAACTGAGACCACGACCTGAGCCAAAATCAAGAGTCAGATGCTTAACCAGCTGAGCCACCCAGGCACCCCAATAATAAAAAAAAAATCTTAGATTTAAATAATCAAGTGAAATATTCTTGGTTGGCAAATTTGCTTTACCTTGTCTTAGAATAAATTCTTTATTAGACTATGTTGAGACTCCAGGGGATTCTGGGATAATCTTAAGATACAAGGCTAAACTGTCCTTTCTGTGCTAAATGTTAGGTACAAAACAGCATTGCATATTTTAAAAGCAAACTGCTAAAAGTTAAGTATTGGATCATTCGGAAAGTTTGGAATTTTTCACAATCATTGTTTTAACACAGAAATCTGTTTATTAAACCAAACAAAACAGAGAAAATTATACCAGCCCTCAATTTTTGAATTTTCATTTAAATAAGCAAACTCTAAATCCACACCTTAAAAGATGTTTGTGCATCTATGTATTTCCAAAATACTCATATTTCAATAAGATTTTCACATTATATTCACCAACAGTATCACAAAAGTTCTTTTTTTGTTTTGTTTACATAACTGTAAGGAACAGTAATTCTAGAAACACTAGAAGAAAAAAGCATAGCAATGTCCACAGTTACAAGAAAAAGTGCACATTACTTGGTCACGATCACAGTCATTACTTGAAAAACTATAACAAGTAGATAAGAAATATCACTGATGCCTTAAACTCATTATCAAAAACGGAATGACATAAGTTTTACATGAATAAGGCAAATCCAGGAATGCACAAAGAATCTGTAATCCAACCAAAGCTAAACAACAGAAAAAGAATCTCGTACAAGAAGCATAAATGGATGTACTCCTTCCTAAATATTTTAAAAATAGGCTTGCCTCAGTGCACAAACAAAACACCATTCGTGTGTATCCAACACTATAAAATAAGAAAGAAAGACAAAGTGGAGGGTGAGCAGGAGGGGGGGCAGTTCATTGAAAGTTGCAGCTGCATTTACGGAGCGTTCTTTACATCATTTTCACCTAGAACTGTAAATTCTACAAATCCTATGAGGAGAGGGAATGGTCTTTTTTGGAAACTATTTCTGAAACCGAGAAAGAAAAACCACATGAGTGCAAATTTTCAGATTGTCACTTGCAACCTCCTAACATCAGCCATCTACATCCAATTGCTGCTGAAGTGAGACAGCGCCAATCCAGGGCGAGCAGCTGTAAGGAACCAAGGTGTGATTTTTTTTTTTCAATGACATGTCTTTTTTAATATTAAAAAATTCGGTGATGAAAACCGCTATGGTGCAACCGCAATGTCGAGTGGGTTGATGAGCGTGAGTGCAGAAACGCAGGCTTCTCTCAGAAGTAGTTCCTGATGTGACGATTTAAAGAACGTAGCCAGGATTTGTTCTCCAGCATCGTTATTTTTGTAGAAAGAATTTGGAAAGAGGAGAAGGCAAAGGGATGTGGAAAAGGTACTTACAGTAGTTTCTCAAAACAGTTTTTTTTTTTTTTTTAGGACCTATGAAAAAGTTACCAAAGTAAAAATGACAATTTTGAATGAAAAACAAGTTTTCTTTTTATAAAAACTACATATATATTTTTTAAAATACAAGATCCTTCTCGTTGTTGTTATATCCTGTAGCAACAAGAAATTTGGCTTTTTTTTTTTTTTTTTTTTTTTTTTTTGCCAGATACTGCAGCTTTCAGTTCAATAAGTCAGTAGCAAATTCCACTAATATTTCAGTTGGATCTTGAACTATTTATACCACAAGCTTCTTCGGTTTTATCCTTGAGTTAGGAATATACAGCCTTTATTTGCCCCTGATACGTATGCTGACAAACTACAACAAAAAGCAGCGGGCTGGACACATGACCCTATCTCAAGTGCTTCAGAGGTCAGAGTTCCTTTGAAGCACCTTAATACATCACTTTATGGATCAAGGACAATGTGGCATAATGGAAGTATTTCTCTTAAGACTGTGCAGTAAGACCAGAAGCATCGCTGCTGGGAAATCAAAATGTCATTAGTGGAAACTGCAAATTTAGACCTCAGTGAACAGGATCGTCATTTGACTCAGTTCTGTTGTAAAATAAGATTTTCCAGTTCATCTGCAGAACGCAATAAAAATGCAGCTGATTCTCGATATCCCGCAACGAGCTGTCTCACGGCATTGATTTCAGTTGGACTCAGCTGGGGTCTGGAGCTTGAGCTGCTGGAGGATCCTGAGCTAGGCGCCAACTGCCTCTTCATGCTGAGGTCGGTGGGTCCTAGGAAGAAGAATCACAAAATTAACACGAACAGTTTTTGTTCCTGGACATTGAACATGAGCACCAAATTGTTGACTTAATTCACTTACTCTTTTGTGAGAAGCTGCTGATACCTTTAATCAAACATACCAGTTCACAGAAGTACCAAAAAGCAACAGGATGTGAAATGACATGGCTGAGTATTCTCAGACACCTCGTCCAGGCAATCACCTCTCATTGTGGAAACAGTGAAGACCTTCTCCTAACACGTGCTTTTCAAAAAAATCAATTTTAAGTCTATCTTACACATGTGGTAGAAGTTTCTCCGCAGGTGTGTAAAATGTTGGGAATTCCAAATGCCTTGTTTTTGCACCATTGGGTAACCAGGGATGTTAGAACCCACGGATTCTGACATGGAAATATCCTAGATTGTGATGCTAATGACTCCGGTTTACAAACTCCTCCATTTGGAAGAAAGAGTTTGGACTGGGGAGTTCAACTTTTAAGTGACACAGTAAGGATGTGAGTTGGATATATATATTTTTTCATTTCAGGAGAATGCTTTTCTTCCATCAGATTGATTTGTACTGAAAAATGTGTATGAGTAAAGATTAGTATTAAAAAATACCAGACTGAAGTTTGTATTAGAAGCGTATAGTAAGTTAATGATCAGTATGAACAATTCTGCAATGAATCTAGACTTGGAATACTGCTTTTCGTCTTGCTAAAGCTGCTTCTATATTTACATAAAACATTTAGGTGTCAAAAGATTTTTTTTTTTTACATATAATTAAGCCAAATCCTATAGGTCTGCTTTTTGACATTTTATAAACTTTTTTAAATAAATGTTTACTTTAAAACAGTTTACTTAACATAAATGAGTTAAAGGTTTTTTTTTTTTAAGTTTATTTACTTTGAGAGACAGAGAGAGAGAGGAGGGGCAGTGGAGGAGGGAGAGAGAGAATCCCAGGTGGGCTCTGTGCTGCCAGCACGGAGCCCATTGTGGGGCTTGAACTCATGAACTGCAACCCCATGACCCAAGCCAAAACCAAGAGTCAGATGCTTAACCGACTAAGCCACCGAGGCACCCCTGAGTTAAATATTTTTAAGATGCTTTGCATCAATTGTTCTTGGATTATGAAGGTTTTATTATATACCAAAGTATTCATTGTTATAGTTCTTATCTTTAATTAAGCAGTTGCTATAATTATTAAATTTGCAGTGAGGAATACATTTAAAATCCTTGAATAAGTCTCACTGTCAACATAACTAAAGGCATGGTCAAAAACTGTAGTGTTTTTGATTGAAGTTTGAAGATATTTTAACAGATTTTTCCTAAATATGACTTTTCAGATAATGGTATCCATGTAATGAACTCAAAGGAGAGGGATGTTATTTTATCCTGTTAGTTCTTCTGGAGGCCTGACGGAGACAGGTCAAGACCCAACCTCCTCCACCCTCTACCCTAAAGGGAAAAAAGAGCTTCTGTCAGCTAGGAGTCAGATGTCCCATGAGACAGAAACAGCTTCACTTATAATTAGGACAGAGACAATTCTTGTGTGCACAAGAATTCTGACATTTGAGAGAGACTTATTTCCACTTCTGCCACAGCCTTCAAAACCTTGACTTTCTAACAGGAGTTACCTTCCATTTGTTGTGCTGTTGACAAAATCACGAGTGTGACCTAGCAAGCTGAAAGGGACAGATGTAGGGATGTCAACACTTGCAAACAGGAATTACTGAACAAATATTCAAACAAATTATTCATAGCAACTGGTTTATTTGGAAAGTTCTGAGTGGATTAAGAAAATACCATGACATTAAAAAAAAATAAATAAAAAGGGGTCTCCTGGGTGGCTCGGTTGGGTGTCCAACTTCAGCTCACGTCATGATCTCATGGCTGGTAGAATCAAACTCTGCATTGGACTCTGTGCTGACAGCTAAGAGCCTGGAACCTGCTTCGGAATCTGTCTCCCTCTCTCTCTGCCTCAACCCTGCTTGTGCTCTCTCACTCGCTCTGTCTCAAAAATAAACTTTAAAAAAAATACCATGAAATAATGGGTTCAGGTTTATGGATGAACCTACTTTAAATGTGGGGGTTTTGTTCCTTTAATATTTAAGAATCGCAGTACCAGTAAGAATCATTACAAAAGAAAGTAGAAATGATTTTCCTCAGTTATGTAGATATTTGGCATCTACTTAATTATAATTTTATTAGAAGGTGTAATATTTTATGTTTTTTGCTGACAAGCCAAGCTGCTGATTGACCTCTTTAACTGGAATTGAGAAATGATGGGGCTAGGGATCCAGTTATTTTGGGGGTAAAAGATTCTGTGATCTAGTTTATTCTAACACTGCAGTTTACGGACAACTCTCTACTTCTGGCTCAGGAGTATGGGTTTCCAAACCAAGACATGGCTATCACTTTCTTTCAGATTATTAGCATAGGCAAATTTTTTTAAAATTTTTAATGTTTATTTAGTTTTGAGAGAGAGAGAGAGAGGGAGAGAGAGTGTAAGGGGGGGGGCAGAGAGGGAGACACAGAATCCAAGGCTCTAGGATCTAAGCTGTCAGCACAGAGCCTGCGTGAGGCTTGAACTCACAAACCATGAGATCACAACCTGAGCTGAAGTTGGATGCTTAACCCATTGAGCCAGCTAGGTGTTCCAACATAGGCAAATTCTAGATAGCTCAGTAATACAGAAATCATTCACACCTTTGTTATTTTTCTGGAACAAAATTGACTTATCTTGGTTTCTTTTACAAGTACAGGATCAGGATTAAGTATAAATAAAAACTATAAGGAATTATTTTTGCTATTATTTAAATCTTCAACATTAAGAGGTTGAGTAGGGAAGCAAAAAAATTAAAATATTGACAAATGAACAGATTACATAACTAGTATCTACTCAAACAGCTCCTTCCTTGTTTGTCACTAGTATTCTTATCTGCATCATTCAGACCATGTCAAACTTGACTGGCTTAGCTTAACCCAAACAACAATCAATGTAAAGTAAAATTTTGACATTTATGAAGATGTTGAATTTAATGAAGTCCAGGAAAATATTCTTGGAGACTTGCTTAAATCACAAAGCCACTAAAAGGTAGGGTTCTGGAAGAGTGGGACCTGTCAACAAAACAAGCAAAAACAATGACACAATAGACATCTCAGGAGAAAATGATTTGAATATCAAGTGTGAAAGGAAATAATCAGAAAACTTCACAAAGACCTTTTAAAATAAGTACCCACAGGGGAACATGGGTGGCTCAGTGGGTTAAGCATCTGACTTCGGCTCAGGTCATGATCTAATGGTTCCTGGGCTCAAGCCCCACATAGGGCTCTGTGGCAATAGCTCAGAGCCTGGAGCCTGCTTCAGATCCTGTGTCTCCCTCTCTCTCTACCCCTCCCCTACTCATGCTCTGTCTCAAAAATAAACATTAAAAAATTTTAAAAATAAGCACCCACATTTGAACAAAATGATGCAGACTTATTTTATGTTCACTCTGAAAATCTGAGGAAGAGATATATTTCATGTTAACATGCAATGTTAGAAAAATTAAGACGCACCAGTTAAGACCCACCAGAACCAATCTTTGAATTACTTTAAGGTTTGGGGATGTAATTAAGTTATAAATAAATTCTAATTAAGTGAAAGTGGATATCTATAATTCATTTTTAATATTTTAAAAATATTTTCAAAGTAAAATAAAGTTGACATACAATGTTATATTAATTTCAGGAGTACAACATAGTGATTCAACAACTTTATATGTTATGCTATGTTTAATATAAGTGTAGGTACCATCTGTCACCATACAAACTATTAAAATTCCATTGACTATATTTGGTAAGCTGAACCTTTCATCCCTCTGACTTATTTATTCCATAACTGGCAGCCTGTACTTCTACTCTACTTCTGCTCTACTCCATTTTTCCATTTTCCATCCTTCTAGCAATCATTACTTCTCTGTATTTATGGGTCTGTTTCTGCTTTTGTTTTTCTTTTTAAGTTTGACAAAATAAATGAAATCCTATGGTACTTGACTTTCCCTTATTTCACTTAACATAATAGCCTCTAGATCAGATCTATCCATGTTGTCTCGAATGGCAAGATCTCATTGTTTTTTGTGATTGAGTATGAGTCCATCACAGACACACAGACACACAGACACACACACACACACACACACCCCATTCTAATAATTCCTCTACTGATGGACATTTGGGTTGCTTCCATATCTTGGCTATTGTTAGTAATGCTGCAGTAAACATAGAGGAACATCTATTTTTCAAGTTAGTGTTGTATTTTATTTGGGGAAATATCAAGTGGGTGAATTGCTGGATCATAAGGTATTTCTATTTTTAACTTTTTGAGGAACCTCCATAGCCTTTTCCATAGTGGCTCCAGCAAATTCCCATCAGCAATGCATAAGGGTTTCTTTTTCTATACACCTTAACTAACACTATTTTTTGTCTTTTTGATTCTAGACATTCGACAGTTGTGATATCTCATTATGGGTTTGATTTGCATTTTCCTAAAGATTAGTGACACTGAGAAATTTTTCCTGTATCTGTTGGGCATGTTTTTTGGAGAAATGTCTATTCAGGTCCTCTGCCCACTATTTAATCGGATTGTTTGTTTTTTTTTTTTTTTTTTTTTTTTTTTTTTTTTTTTTTTTTTTTTTTTTTTTTTTTTTTTGGTGTTGAGTTGTATAAGTTCTTAACATATTTTGAGTATTAACACCTTATTGGAAATAGCATTTGCAAATATCTTAATCATTAAGTTGCTTTTTTGGTTTGTTGATGGTTTCCTTTGCTGCACAAAAGCCTTTTATTTTGGTGTATTCCTAATAGTTTGTTTTTGCTTTCATTTCCCTTGCCTGAGAAGACATATATAGAAAAATGTTCCTAAGACCAATGTCAAAGAGATTACTGCTTATATTTTCTTCTGGGAGTTTTATGGTTTCAGGTCTCAAGTTTACGTCTTTAACCCATTTTAAATTTAGTTTTGTGTATGGTATGAGAAAGTGGTCCAGTTTACTTGTTTTGCATGTAACTGTCCAGTTTTTCCAGCACCATTTATTGAAGACCGTTCTTTTCCCCACTGTATATTCTTGCTTCCTTTGTCATGGACTAATTGACCATAAAAGTGTGGATTTATTTCAGGGCTCTCTCCCCTATTCCACTGATCTATGTGCCTGTTTTTGTGCCAGTAGTATACTGGTTTGATTACTACAGCTTTGTAGTAGATCTTGAAATCTGAGATTTTGATACCTCTGGCTTTGTTCTTTTTGCTCAAGATTGCTTTGTGTATTTGAGGTCTTTTGTGGTTCCCTACAAACGTTAGTATGATTTGTTCTAGTTCTGGGAAAAATACTGTTAGTATTTTTATAAGGATTACATTAAATGCATAGATGGCTATGGATAGCATAGATATTTTAACAATATTAATTCTTCCAATCCATGATCATGGTATATCTTTCTATTTGTGATTTATTTCATCAATGCTTTATAGTTCCTGTGTACAATCTTTTACCTCCTCGGTTAAGTTTATTTCTGGCTATTTTATTCTTTTTGATGCAATTATAAGTGGAACTGCTTTGTTAATTTCTCTTTCTGCTACATTATCAGTTTACAGAAAAAAACTGATTTCCTTATATTGTATACTCTGAAATTTCACTGAATTCATTTATTACTTCTAATAGTTTTTTAGTAGAGTTCTTAGAGCTTTCCATGTATAGGATCACATCATCTACAAATAGTCACAATTTAACTTTTTTCTTACCAATTTAAATAACTTTTCTTGTCTTATTCTTGCATCTAGAACTTCTAGTACTATGTTGAATAGTAGTAGTAAGAGCAGGTATCCTTGTCTCATTCTTGATCTTAGAAAAAAAAAACACTCTGTTTTTCACCACTGTGTATGATGTTGTGGGTTGGGGTTGTCATATACGGCCGTTATGTTGAGTGATGATCCCTGTAAACCCACTTTGAGAGTTTTTATCATGAACGGATGTCTAATTCTGTCAAATGTTTTTTTCTGCATCTTGAGAGGATCATGACTTTTATGTTTCATTTTTTTAATGTGCTGTATTACATTGATGAATGTGCAAATATTAAACCATCCTTGCTTCCCCAGAATAAATCCCACTTAATCATGGTGAATAATCATTTTAACGAATTTTTGAATGCAGTTTGCTAATATTTTGTTGAAGTCTGTATTTTTTAATCTATCAATTGAATACTTTCCCCTATTGATGAGGCATTTTTGGTCCTTTTTAAAATTAGATTCACTTTTGTGGCCTTATATAAATGTCAACTATACTCAAATAATAGAGACCCCAATATAGGACAATTTTTAATTTGTTTCACAGAGTGAATTCTTTTTAAAGACTTTAATACCCATGTTTATATATATATATACACACACACATATACACACACACACACACTGAGGGCCAGATATCAGACCCATGAAGGCAGTCACCGTTTGTGTCTTATTACTGTGCTAGGTACTAGGATGGTGCATGGCACAAAATAAGGCTAAATATTTGTGTAATAAATGAATGAGAAATTCCAGATACTTTCGATAGCCAACACTAAAGAAATTGAGAATGAGTGATGTCACTAGTAACACCCAGTTATTGCTAAAATAAAACTAGTTAGCTATAGAACACAGTGGATTTAATGTAGCTTATTCAAAAATAGTTACCTCTGATATATGGGGATACTATTATTACCATAAAAGTCATCACTCAAAATTGTGAAAAACATAATCTAAGTAGATGAGTCTTGAATTAGGCATAAAATTGGTCCTGGCTGCATGCAAACTTGTCTTTTCTCCACCATCATGTTATGAACTCTGAATAGTTTGGATAACTGGCCATTTAACAGATTTAAATAATCGAAGGAAATTTTCAGATTTATGCTTAAAAAAGGGTTTGGAGGGGCACCTGGGTGGCTCTGTCCATTTACTGTCCAACTTTGGCTCAGGTCATGATCTCTGGTTTTGTGAGTTCAAGTCTTGCATAGGACTCTGTGCTGACAGCTCAGAGCCTGGAGCCAGCTTCAGATTCTGTGTCTCCCTCTCTCTCTGCCAAAAGTAAACATTAAATTTTTTTAAATAAAAAAATTAAAGGTTTGGAAAACTTTTAATATAAACAGCCAGATAGTAAATATTTCAGTTATAGGTCAAGAGGCATTTAGATACTTCATTAAAAAGGAAGTAAATTTACATAATTTTAAAATTAGGATACAATTGACATATAAAATTAGTTTCAGGTGTACATGGGTCAATATTTGTATGTATTAATAATTAACCACATTAAGTCTAGTTAACATTGATCACATGTAGTCAGAAATTATTTTTGTGATTTTAATTTTTTTAATTTTTATTAAACTTTTTAAAGTTTATTTATTTATTCATTTGAGAGAGCGAGCGAGCATGCAAGTGGAGAAAGGGCAGAGAGAGAATCCCAAGCAGGCTCAGCACCACCAGTGCAAAGCCCGATGGGGGGCCCAAATGCATGAACTGCCAGAACATGACCTGAGCCAAAGTCAGAACTTTAACTGACTGACTGAACTGACAGAACTAACCGACTGCCACCCAGGTGCCCAGTTTTTAAAGATGTACTCTCAGCAACTTTCAAATATATAATCGACTATCATTAACAATAATTGCCATGCTGTACACAACATCCCCATGCTTCTTTTGAAGTAGAAGTTTGTATTCTTTGACCCCCCCCTTCACCCATTTTGTTCGCCCCCACTCCCACAGCCACCAATATGTTCTTTTTGAGTTCTACGTTTTTTTTGTTTTCTGGGTTTTTTTTTATTCCACACGTGAATAATATTCTATTACATGTGTGCCTGTTCATATATGTACACATATACTACATTTTCTTGACCCTTTCCTTCATCAGCAAACGCTTTGCTTGCTTTTCATGTCTTGGCTATTGTAAATAATGCTATAACTGTTGGGATCCATTTTGGGCTCGCAGGTGGAAATCCCTCCCTGTGTGGAAAAGGTTGAAGCAAAGTTCCCGCCAGCCAAACTGGCGTCTAATCTTACCTCCTTCTAAATAATCTTTCAGGCCTGGATTTCTTGAACTGCTCTCGTTGGCCTAAGGGATATAATGCTCTTTGGTTTTATGGCATATGGAAAAGGGGACCTGGAGTGTGATGTCTTGATGGATAAAATCTGAATGAGAGTAATCTGGCCAGAAGTAGCCTCGAAGTTGCCTATTGGGGATAGGTTACACAAATTGATCATACAGAATAGCAGTTATGACTTGGCTAGAAATTAGCAGTCATTAGGCCCCAAGACTCCTTGAATCAAACTAGATTTTCCCTGCAGGTATCGCATTGTGTTAATCATCCTCTCAGCCCCACCATAAAACCTCAAGGCACATCTCTGTAAAGCTTCTGTCAGTATTTGATTAACAGACTGATAGAAGAGACTGTAAAGAGACTTAGGACCTTCCCGGAGGTTAGCCTAGCCTAAAAGTTAGAAGCACTTTTTATAGATAAGGTACAAACAGTAAGCCAAACAAAAGTAGCTACACATGTCTTCACTGATCAACAGCAAATATTGAGTACCTTCCTGAGGTTAACATTTCACAAATCCTTTTGTAATTCTCATTCCCACACTCTCTTATAATAAAAAGGCAATAACAAAATACTCTTGCAAAAGCTACCATAAAAGAATAGATAGACATGAGCCCTTATGATTATGGATAGAATGACTCCTAATCTACCTATAGATGACCAACATAGGTCTTGCGACAACGATGTATGTTGTTAAGAATGCCTTGTTACTGATGTAATGTCACTTGCTACGTTTAAAAATAAAGACACTGAGACCAGCAGGGCAGAGATGCCAGAATTGCCAGGGCTGCCTGCTTGGTCATCAGACTCCATCTCTCATGGCACTCTCACTTCATTTCGCCTGACCGTCCGTCCTTCATGGACCCCTAGATTCACCGAAACAAGGACCCCGGCATATAATGAACATGGTTAAGACATCTTTTTGATTTAATGTTTGTGTTTTTTCTGGATAAATACCCAGAAGTGGAATTGGTGGATTATATGATAGAGAATTATTCAAATGTATATGATTCAGGATAAAACATAAATGTTATAGTTTATTTAAAGTCAAAACAATAATGTTCACAAGAAATACTTTTTAAAGACAAACACACATGGCCACATTAAACAAATCTAGATGATTTGTTGGTTTAGAGCTGAAGTAGATGAGGCCTTACAGTTTAGGAAGGCGAGGGAGAAATAACCATGGATCTTTGAGTCCCATTCATTGTGAACCTTCCCAGAGTTCTTGCTTAGTGCTCTGGGAAGAGGGTGGGAAAGAGAAATAATTTTTTAATTGTAGTGAAACTGTTTAATGAAGACCAAAGCTGTTGGTACAGGTGAGGGCTGTGGGGGCTGAGAGAAAGTGGGGGGACAGTAACAACTGTAGTGGTGAGGGGTAAGCAATAACACTTCCTCCTGGATCCTCTCTTCTCACTAGGGACTCCATATTGTCCCCCTTGGAGCCTCCCAATGGTCTAATGGGGACTCAGAGCAGGATGATTGACTCCATTTTACAGTTGGGGAAACTGAGATCCAGACAGTTTGACAAAGCTATGCATGACTTCGGGTTCTTTCTCCTGTATCAGATCAGAGGAGATCTGAGCAGTTGGACAGGGAAGAACAGACAAATGGCTCCACGGAAAGAGGAAGCAAAGTTGTGGGGACACTGAGAGGTGCTGACTAGGGGCAAGCAGGGATCAGACTGGGGGGGTGTTATTTTTATGACAGAATTAATTTATATTTAAAAAGGCCTTAATAGAAGATCATATTGAGGTGGTGTCTGTTGGTTCTTCCCTTGAGCCTCAATTTGATCCTGGTTAATTACATGTCCTGATAATTCTTCTATTTGGGTAGTGGTGATTTCCTCTGATCATCAGCATCTTTCATAAATGGCCATCAGTCCATAAAAGATTAAAAAAGCAATACCAGAAATAATAACAAAATGTTGGCAGACTGTACTTAAACATCCTTCTTGAATTATTTGAAACCAGGTCCTCTAATTATTGGCTTGGGTAGTTGAGATCATGAAGAGTCTCATCTGGTATCAGGGTAATGCCCATCTTATGAAAATAATTTTGGAAGTATTCTCTATAATAGAATATGTCTAATTATATACATACATACATATATATATATATAAATATAAAATATACATATATATATAACCTGTCTCTCTCTATATACATATATATACCTCTCTATATACACACACACACACACATATATATAGATAGAAGTTTGAGAAGGATTAGTGTTAGTTCTTTAAATATTTGATAGATTTCACATGTGAAGCCTTTTATTTGTTGAGGTATTTGGTTGCTGATTCAATCTCCTGACTGATAACTCCTTAGTAATTGGTCTGTTCAGATTCCTATTTCTTCATGATTCAGTTTTGGTAGGTTACATGTTTCTAGGAATTTATATATTTTGTTTGAGATCTTACCTGTTTCTTGATATAGGCATTATTGCTAGTAACTTTCTTCTTAAAACTGCTTTTGCTGTATCCCATAAGTTTGGTATGTCATATTTTCATTTGTCTCAAGGTATTTTTTTCTGTTTTGATTTCTCCTTTGACACATGGGTTTTTCAGTGGCATGTTGTTTAAATCTTCACATATTTGTGAAGTTTCCAGTTTTCTTCTAAGTGATATCTAGTTTCATACCATTGTGGTTATAAAAGATGTTTGATATCTTAAACCTATTCATTAGGACTTGTTTTGTGACTTAACGTATGATCTACCCCAGAGAATGTTCCATGTGCACTTGAAGAATGTGTATTCTGATGCACTTGAATGGAATGCTCTGTACATGTCTATTTATATCCATCTGGCCTCATGGGTCACTTAAGGCCAATTTTTTCCTTATCAATTCTTTTTGTCTAGAAAATCTATCCATTAATTAAAGTGTTTTATTAAAGACCTCCACTATTATTGTACTGCTATATATTTCCTCCAATTAGATGTGTTGTAAATATTTGCTTTATATATTTAGTGGTTTCTATGTTGGGTGCATAAATATTTACAAATGTTATATCTCTTGGATTCACTCTTAGATGTCTTACCTCTCTATTATTAGAGACTATTATGTGGTCTTTGTCTTAGAGTATATATCATATGATATAGCCACCTCAGCTTTCTTTTGGTTTCTGTTTGCATAGGATATCTTTTCCACTTTTCCATCCCCTTCACTTTAAGTCTATGTGTATCTTGTATCTGAAGTGAGTTTCTGGTAGGCAGCATCTAGATGGATCTTGTTTTTTTTTTTTTTTTTTTAAACCCATTAGTTACTCTTTTGATTAGAGAATGTAGTCCATTTACATTTTTAATTTTTATTAATGTTTATTTTTGAGATGGACAAAGCATGAATGGGGAAAGAGCAGAGAGAGAGGGGGACACAGAATCTGAAGCAGGCTCCAGGCTCTGAGCTGTCAGCACAGAGCCAACACGAGGCTCGGACCCACAAACCATGAGATGGTGACCTGAGCCAAAGCCAGACACTTAACCAACTGAGCCTCCTAGGCACCCCTGAAGTATAATTGACATAGAATATTAGTATTAGGTATACAACAAAGTGAAATGGAATTTATATAGTTTTCAATATACCACAATAGCCATAGTTTCAATAAAGTTAGTAAAATATTGACTATTGTCCCTATGCTGTACTTTCAATTCCCCTAATTTGTTTTACAATTAGAAGTTTGTACCTCTTAATCCCTTTCACTTATTTTGCCCTTCTCTTCACCCCCCTGCAGCAACCACCAGCTTGTTCTTTGTAATTATGAATGTATTTCTGTTTGTGTGTTTGTTTAGATACCACATATGAGCAAAATCATATGGTATTTATTTCTTATTTCACTTACCATAATACCCTCTTGGCTCTTTCATTTTATCATGAATGGTCAAGATTTCATTTTGTTTTATGGTTGAATGATATTCCATTGTGTATATATACATTTTTACCATTCATATTTTGATGAATATGTACTTAAATTGCTTCCATATCTTGGCTATTGTCAATAATGCTGCAATAAGCATATTGGGTGCAAATATCTTTTCTAATGATGGTCTTCGTTTTCCTTGGTAATTACCAAGAAGCAGAGCTGCTAAATTGATCTGTTTTTAATTTGTGAGGAACCTCTGTACTGTTTTCCACAGTGTCTGTGCAAGAGTTCTGTTTGCTAGACATCCTCTCCAAAACTTACTTGTGTTTTTGATACTGGTCATTCAGACTGGTGTGAGGTAATAATTCACTGTAGTTTTGATTTGAATTTCCCTCATGATTGGAGATCATTAGCATCGTTTCAAGTGTCTATTGGCCACCTGTATATCTTCTTTGGTAAAATGTTTGTTCAAATTCTCTACCCATTTTTAATTGGTTTGTTTTTTTAGTTGAATTGTATGAGTTCTTCATATATTTTGGATATTAACTCCCTATTGGACATATGATTTGCAAATATCTTCTCCCAACCAGTAGGTGTCCTTTTGTTTTCTTGATAGTTTCCTTTGTTGTGCAAAACCTTTTAATTTTTATGTAGTCCTAATTGTTTATTTTTGCTTTTGTTGCTTTTGACTGAAAGGACCCATACAAAAAAATATAGCTAACACCAATGTCTAAGAGTTTACAGTCTGTTTTCTTTTAGGAGTTTTAAGGTTTGAGGTCTCATACTCAAGTCTTTAAATCCATCTTGAGTTTTGTTTTTTTTTTTTAACATGGTGTGAGAAAGTGGTCTAGTTTCATTCTTTTGCATGTAGTTGATGAGTGTTCCCAGCATCATTTATTAAAGAGACTGTCTTTTCCCTTGTATATTCTTGCCTCCTTTGTCATGAATTTATTGACAATATAAATATGGGTTTATTTCTGGGCTCTCTATCCTGTACCATTGATCTATGTGTTTATTTTTGCGCCAGTAGCATACTGGTATGATCATTACAGCTTTGTAGTATATGTTGAAATCAGGGGTCATGATACCTCTGGTTTTATTCTTCATTCTCAACACTGCTTTGGATATTTGAGGTATTTTGCGGTTCCGTAAAAACTTTAGTATTATTTGTTCAAGACTGAAAAATACTGTTGGTATTTTGATAGGGATTGCATTAAATATGTGGATTGCTTTGTGTAGTATGGACATTTTAACAATATTAATACTTCCAATCCATAAGCATGGAATATCTTTCCATTGTATTGTCTTCAGTTTCTTTTATCAGTATTTAATGTTTCCAGAGTACAGTTCTTCAACATCTTGATTCCTAGATTCTATTTCACTTCTGCTCTGATCTTTATTATTTCCTTCTCTATACTATCTTTGAATTTTGTTGGTTCTTCTTTCTCTAATTCATTTAAGCACAAAGTTAGATTGTTTATTTATTTGAAATTTTCTTGTTTTTTTTAGGTAAGCTTCTGTCACTATAATTTTGTCTCTTCGAACTGCTTTTGTTTGCTCCTGAAAATTTTGAAACTTTGTGTTTCTACTTTTACTGCCTCAAGGTATTTTTGGGCTTCCACTTTATTTGTTGAACCATTGGCTTTTCAACACATTGTTTAGCTTCCGCGTGTTTTTTCTTTTTTCCAGCTTTCTTTCTTATACTTGATTTCTAGTTTCATACTGCTGTGGTCAGAAGATTGTTGGTATAATTTCAATCTTCTTAAAATTATTGAGACTTTCCTATGGCCTAACAAGTGATCTATTCTGGAGAATACTCCATGTGCACTTGAAAAGAATGTGTATTCAGTTTTTAGATGAAATATATCTGTTAGGTTCATCTAGTCTAATATATGATTTAAAGCCATTTTTTTAAAAAGTTGATGTTCTGTCTGGATCACTTATCTATTGATACAAGTGGAGTATTAATTTTCTAATGAAAAATTACATGTCAATTGGGCAATCTAGAAGAATGGATAAGTTCCTAGAAACACACAAACTACCAAAACTGAAATATGAAGAAATAGAAAATTTGAACAGACCCATAACAGCAAAGAAATTAAATTGGTTTTTGGGAGTTTTTTGATTACCGAAAGTCCAGGACCCCATGGCTTCCCAGGAAACTCTACTAGACATTAAAAAATATTTTTAATGTTTATTTATATTTGAGTAGAGACAAAGAATGTTGTGTGGGTAGGGGAGAGGCAGAGAGAGAGACAAGACAGAATCTGAAGCAGTCTCCAGGCTCCGAGCTGTCAACACAGAGCCTGATGTAGTAGGGCTCCAATCCATAAACTGTGAGATCATGATGGGGGCTGAAGTTGGATGCTCAACCGACTGAGTTACCCAGGCACCGCTCTACCAGACATTTAAAGAAGAGTTAATATGTATCCTTCTCAAATGGTTTCCAAAAAAAAATAGAAATGGAAGGAAAACTTCCAAACTCATTCTACAAGGCCAGCATTACCTTGATTCCAAAATCTGACAAAGACCCTCACTGAGAAGGAAGACTACAGGTCAATAGCTGTGATGAACATGGACGCAAAAAATGTCAACAAGATACTAGCACATTGAATCCAACACTACATTAAAAGAATTATTCACCAAGATCAATGTGGGACTTATTCCTGGGCTGTAGGGGTAGTTCAATATTTACAAATCAATCAACATGATATACGTTAATAAAAGAAAGGATAAGAACCATATGATCCTCTCAATATATGTAGAAAAAGTATTGGATAAAATACAGCATCCATTCTTGATAAAAACCCCAACAAAGTAAATATAGATGGAACATACCTCAACATCTTAAAGGCCATATATGAAAGACTCACGGCTAATATTTTCCTCAATGGGGAAAAAGTGAGAACTTTTCTCTATGGTCAGGAACAAGACAGGGCTGTCCACTCTTGCCATTACTATTTAACATAATACTGGAAATTTTAGCCTCAGCAATGAGCAAAAATGAAATAAAAGGCATCCATCAGCAAGGGAGAAGTCAAACTTGCACTGTTTGAAGATGACATGGTACTTTTTGTAGAAAACCCAAAAGACTCCACCAAAAAACTGTTACAACTAATACATGAATGCAGCAAAGTCGCAGGATACAAAATTTCTACAAACCAATAATGAAGCAGCAGAAAAAGGAATTGATCCCATTTAAAACTGTACCAAAACTGTAAGCTACCTAGGAATAAACCTAACCACAGAGGTAAAAGACCTGTAGTCTGAAAAGTATAGAAAGCTTATGAAAGAAATTGAAGAGGACACAAAGAAATGGAAAAACATGAACATGGATGCAGAAAATGTCAACAAGATACTAGCACATTGACTCTAACACTACATTAAAAGAATTATTCATCAAGATCAAAGTGGGACTTATTTCCATGCTCATGGATTGAAAGAAAAAACATTATTAAAATGTCTATACTACCCAAAGCAACCTACACATTTCATGCAATCCCTACCAAAAATACCACCTGCATTTTTCACAGAGCTAGAATAAACAGCCCTAAAATTAATACAGAACCACAAAAGACCCTAAAGAGCCAAAGTAATCATGAAAAAGAAAAAGTTGGAGGCATCATGATTCTGGACTTCAGGTTATATTACAATACTGTAGTCATCAATACAGTATGGTACTGGCATAAACACACAGATCAGTGGAACAGAAAACCCAGAAATGGACCCACAACTATATGGTCAACTAATCTTCAACAAAGCAGGAAAGAATATCCCGTGGGAAAAAGTCTCTTCGACAAATGGTTTTGGGAAAACTTGACCTCAACACAAAGAAGAATAAAACTGGACCACTTTCTTACACCACACAAAAAAATAAATTCAAAGTGAATGAAAGACCTAAATGTGATAAAGGAAATCATCAAAATCCTAGAGGGGTCACAGACAGCAACCTCTTTGACATAAATTGGGCAACTTATTAGATAGATCTCTGGAGACCAGGGCAACAAAAGCAAAAATGAATGATTAGGACTTGATCAAGATAAAAAACCTTCTACACAGTGAAGGAAACAATCAACAAAACTAAAAGCCTATAGAATGGGAGACAATATTTTCAAATGACATATTTAATAAAGGGTTAGTATCCCAAATCTATAATAAAGGATGTAACAAAATCTACACTCAAAAATCACCTTGTTAAGAAATGGGCAGAATACATGAATAGAAGTTTTTCCAAAGAACACATCCAGATGGCTAACAGACTCAGGAAAAGATGCTCAACATCACTCATAATAAGGGAAACACAAAGCCACAATTAGATAACCCCTCACACCTCAGAATGGCCAAAATTAACACAAATAGGTGTTGGCAAGGATGTAGAGAAAGGAGAACACTTTTGCACTGTTGGTGGGAAAGCAAACTGGCACAGCCACTCTGGAGAACAGTATGGATGTTCCTCAAAAGCTAAAAATAGAACTACCCTAACATCCAGCAATTACGCTACTAGGTATTTATCCAAAGGATACAAAAGTACAGATGTGAAGGGGGTACATGCACCCTGATGTTTATAGCAGCATCGTCAACAATAGCCAAATTATGGAAAGAACCTAAATGTCCGTGACTGCTGAATGATTAAAGAAATTGTGGTATACTGTGGTGTGTGTGTGTGTGTAATGGAATATTACTCAGCTGTCAAAATGAATAAAATCTTGCCATTTGCAAGGACATGGATGGAGTTAGAGTGCATTATGCTAAGTGAAATAACTCAGTCAGAATAAGACAAATACCATACAAATTCACTCATGTGGAATTTAAGAAACAAAACAGATGAACATATGGGAAGGGAAAAGAGAGGGGCAGGGGAAACAAACCATAAAAGACTCTTAAGGATAGAGAACAAACTGAGGGTTGATGGAGGGAGGTGGATAGGGGATGGGTATTAAAGAGGGCACTTGGGGATGAGCACTGGGTGTTGTATGTTAGTGATGAATCACTGAATTCTACCTCTGAAACCAACATAGAACTGTATATTTACTAACTAGACCTTAAATAAAAATTAAAAATTTCCCTATTTTTGTATTAATGTCAATTTTTCCCTTTATGTTTGTTAATATTTGCTTTTAGTACTTAGGTGCTTCTATGTTGGGTACATAGGTATTTACACTATTATATTGTTGGATTGATCCCTTTATCATTGTGTAATGCTCTATGGATATAGTCTTTGTTTTAAAGTCTATTTTGTCTGATACAAGTATTGCTACCCCAGCTTTGTTTTCGCTTCCACTGTTTGCATGGACTATCATTTTTCATCCCTTCCCTTTCAGGTTATATATTAGTTTCTTGTAGGGAGCTTCAAAATGGTTTTATTTTTTATCTATTCAGCCACCCTGTGTCTTTTGATTGGAGAATTTAGGCATTTATATTTAAAGTTATTATCAGTAAACATATATTTATTGCCATTTTGTCAATTGTTTTCTGGTTTTTGCAAGTCGTTTGTTCCTTTCTTCTTGCTGTCTTTGTTTTGATTTTCTGTACTTGTATGCTTAAATACCAACTTTAGACAAGGACACAATAAGAAAGGATAATTATAGGCCAATAACTCTGATTAACATATAGGTAAAAATCCTCAACAAACTAGCAAACCAAAATCAACAATATTTTGAAAGGATCACACAGCATGAGCAGGTGGATTTATTCCAAGGATGCAAGAATAGTTCAATATCTGCAAATCAATCAATGATGTTCCATTAACAAAATGTATATAAAACATGTGATAATTTCAATAGTTACAAACATTTGATAAAATGCAACATACTTGAAAAGCTGTCAACATAGCAGACTTATAGAAGAATGTACCTCAATCTAAGGCCATTTCTAACAAGCCCATATCTAACATTATACTCAGGAATAAGACAAAGATGCCCACTCTCACCACTTTTATTCAGTATAGTACTGGAAGTCTAGCCAGTGCAATTAAGCAAAAAAAAAAAAAAAATAAAAAATAAAAGCATTCCAAATTGGAAAGGAAAACCTAAAACTGTCAGTCACAAAATTTGTATGGAACCACATAGGACCTCACATAGCCAAAGTAAGCTTGAGACAGAACAAAGCTGAAGGCAACATGCTTCCTGATTTCAAACAATATTACCAAAGCTAGCATAATCAAAATACCATGGCATAAACACAGAAACCAGTGGAACAAAATAGAGAACCTGGAACTAAACCCAAACATATATGGTCAATTAATTATGACAAAAGAGCCATGAATACACGATGGGGAAAGGAAACTATTTTATAAACCATGTTGGGAAAATTAGAAAGTCACATGCAAAAGAATGAAGTTGGACCTCTATCTTAAACTATAACCCAAAGTAGATTAAAGACTTTAAGAACTGAACCCATAAAACCCCTAGAAGAAAAAACAGATGAAAAACTCCATGATATAAATCTGGCCATGATATTTTGGATTTGACATTAAAGGCAATAAAAGCAAAAATAAACAAGTTTGACTATATCAATTTAAAAGGCACTGCACAGCCAAGGAGACCATCAACAAAATGAAAGGCAAACAACCAAATGGGAGAAAATACTTGAAAATCCTAGATCTGATAAGGGATTAACACTCAAAACCTATATAAGCTCCTACAATTCAATAGCAAAAAATTTGATTAATAAATGGAAAATTGTCTATTCAGATCATCTGCCCAAAGATTACATACATATGGCCAACAGCTACCTGAAAAGGTGTTCATAATGACCTAATCATCAGGGAAATGGAAGTCAAAGCCACAATGATATATCACCTCACAAATGTTAAAATTGCTGTTAGAAGATTTCATAAAACTTTCAACTCAAAACTCAAGATACAAAAATTAATACATTACAAAATATATATTATAGATCTGCTAAGAGTGAAATTCTGTTTCTTAGGAGGGGGGATAACATTTTGCTTAACTGGGGGTTTAAATTTATGTTCCCTGTTATCAAAAATCAATAGTAAATGTCTATTTGTTAATGTGAATCTGTATAGAGATTTTATGAATTTTAAACAGATGTTTCCAAATATGATAACAGTCCTCAAGATTACTGTGTTCATCATTTATAAATCATTTATAGCCTTCTACTAGATTTTCTTGATAATTACCTTACAGCTTGTCAATGTATTGCAGATTAATTACTTCCAATTGACAATTAAGCTAGAAGCTCTTCAGTTGAATGGTGAAAACGATTCTGAAATATGGGGATTTATTTTTCACTTGCATGAAGGCCAATAAAATATTAACTGGAAATGGGTATTGAAATGTAGATTTAACTTGTTTTAAAAGCAGCTAGCCATTACTCATGGGATTCAAACAATATTAGTCATCAGCAAAATGGCTTTACCACAGCATAATCTTCACATATAAATACTGTTTTGTAATTTTAGATTGAATTCATTAAGAATCATTGTCCATTCTGTAGCATAATCTAATTTCAAAGCTGTTTTGTGTTTGATAATAAAACTTGAGGGTAGTTCTTGTTCAGAAAAATTTCAATCTTAGCCCTGACCTGAAAAAAAGGTTGTAATAAAACTTTCTCCCTGAACCATCAAGCTGCTATGTTTTAGGATAAGTAAGAATATTCTAAGTTTAAAATTAACACTAGTGTTTCAATATCACATAAGTTCAAATGTTTTCCACAATGTACCTAATGCAAGAAATGAAGAGTTTAAGAAATAACCATATGCCTTATGTTTTAATAAATTTTTGTTGCCCAAATAAGCCTTTTTTCTGCCCCATACATCTTAGCAGATTCCACTTCAGGTTTTACTGAATTACCTTGTTCTTTACTTTAAAAATATTCTCAGCTGAAGGTGTTCCATTTATACTATTTATAAATGCCAATTATTCTGTCACTTCAAACTCATCATTGATTACTCAAAAAAAAATCCCTAGTAGTATCAGTAACATCTCAACTTAATGAAGAGACAAAGCCAATTTTAATCAGTTGCCTTGTTTTTTAATTGATTACTAATACTGTCAATATCTCAATTTCAACTCTTCAAGCACTGCTTTTGCCATAATGCTAATAGTGAAACAAATTTATTTGCCGTAGACACATTTCTTCAAGTGCTGCAATCACACACAACTTAATCAACTCAATGTCCATAAGGGAAGTCACTTTCCCTGCTTCGCAAATACATGAACCACTTCGACACTTAACTTTGGTTGCAGGCTTATTTCTACTTTATATTTTGATCATATGTTTAATAGTATTTTATTGATAATATTTTCACACTTCTGCCAATGGGTGAAAAAAAATTGTTACTCTTTAGCATCTTGGCTGAGATTTAGCAACTGAGCTAATACATACTAAGCAGCCAGTGCAGGGCCTGCATTATAGCAGATACACATTTCTAAATTCAACATACTAATAAGTTATTATATAATAAGTATTATATGATATTTATATTCACAAGTGATTACAATAGAATTTGGCCTTTTAATACTGTTCTTGGTGAGAGGATTATAATGGCATCACAAAATGTACTGTGAGCTTTCATTTCTTTTCCTAATTTAAAAAGCACTGCATGATGCTTTTAGATCTGTTGTCCCCTCTTTTAGATCTGTCTAAAATGAATATTATTTCATCCTTAAAGCTTTGGTAAAACTCCATCGTAAAATTATCTGAGTCTTATTTCTGAATGCATAGGTTTTTTATATATGATTCAATGTATTAATCATCATAAATTCATTTGGAATACCTATTTTTTTGAGTCAATATCCACCAATTATGTTTTTGTAAGATAGTCTTTAACTCTACATTTTCAAATATATTAGTATAAAGGTACTGATATTTTAATTTTAAAACCTTTTGTTCTTTCATTCTTACTTTATGCTTACTTGCTTTTGGCTAATCTTGCTAGATATTTTTTAAGTCCTTTCAAAGATCTTGGTTTTATCGGTCTCCTCTATTGCTGTTTTTTTTTTCTATTTAATGTGTGCATTTATTTTCTCTGTTCTGTTTCTAACTTCTTGGGTAAAATGAATAGCTCATTAATTTTCTCTTTCTAACGTGTGTGCCAACATACCACTTTAGTTCCATCCCACAAATTTAATGTGTAGTCTTTTCATCTTCATTAATTGTAAATCTTTCTAAACACAATGCTATCAGTAGACTAATGATCCTTTGGTTGTCCCTACTTTCTTAGTCAGTGTCTGAAAAAAAATATGTGTTGTCAAATATTTTGGGGTAGGTTCTAGATAGAACCAGATTAAATTTTTACTACTTTTTCAAATCCAAATGAATTTCTTTTCTATCAGTCTCTGAGAGAAATGTTTGAAAAGTCTATGGCTGTGGAGTGCCTGGTGGGCTGAGTTGGTTGTGTCTGACTTCTGCTCAGGTCACGATCTCATGGTTTGTGGGTTTGAGTTCTGCATTGGGCTCTGTGCTGACAGACGAGAGTCCGGAGCCTCCTCCGGATTCTGTGTTTCCCTCTCTCTCTCTGCCTTTCCCTTGCTCATGCTCTGTCTCTTCTCTCAAAAATAAACAATAAAAAACAAAATATCTATGGCTATAAATGTGGATATGCCAGTTTCTTGTAATTTTATTATTTTTAAAATTTATATTATTAGGGCACATAGTTTTAGACAGTTGTGACTCCCTATATTATTAGGTAATCTAAAGTTTTTACCTTCAAACATACTGTTTTCCACAGTGGCTGTACCAGGTTGTATTGCCACCAACAGTGTATGAGTGTTCCTTTTTCTCCATATCTTCACCAATAGCTGTTTAGTGTGTTGTTGTTTTTAGCCATTCTGACAGGTATGAGGTGATATCTCATTACAGTTTTGATTTGCATAAGGAAACAGTGGCTTTGAATGACACATTGGACCAGATGGATTTAAGAGATATATTCAGAACATTCCATCCTATAATACACTTTTTCAAGTGCACATGGAACATTCTCCGGGGTAGATCACATATTAGGCCACAAAAGAAGTCTCAACAAATTAAAGACTGAAGTAATAACCATGTATCTTTTCTGACCGAAAGGCTATGATACTATAACTCAACCACAATTAAAAAAAAAAAATCTACAAAGAGCACAAGTACAATGAGGTGTAAAAGTGTGTTATTTAAAAATGAATAGGTCAATCAAAAATGAAGTTAGAAATAAAAAATTACATGAAGACAAAACACAACAATCCCAATCTTTGAAATGCAGCAATAGTGATTCCAGGAGGGACATTTATAACAATACAGCCTACCTCAAGAAGGAAAAATAATCTCCAGCAACCTAAACTTTTCAACCTCCTAATGAGCTAGAAAAAGAATAAAACCCAAACCAGCAGAAGGAAGGAAATAATAAAGATAAATAAATGATAGAGAAAGATAAACTAAAAAAATACGCCACTAGAATCATTAAATAAAACCAGGAGACGGTTCTTTGAAAAGATCAACAAAACTGATAAGCCTGTAGCCACACTCATATAAAAAAGGACTCGAAATCACAAATGAAAGAGGAGAGGTAAAAACCAACACTACAGAAATATAAATAATTGTAACAGAATATTATGAAAAATTATCTGCCAAAAAATTGGACAACCTAGAAGAAATGCATAAATTCCTAGACCTATAACCTACCAAAACTGAAGCAGAAAGAAATAGAATATTTGAACAGACCAATTACCACCAATGAAATTGAAGCAGTAATAATAATAAAAAAAAAAACTTTAACAAGGACCAGGACCAGCTGGTTTCACATGTGTATTGTACCAATCATTTAAAGATTTCATACTTATTCTTCTCAAACTATTCCAAAAAATAGAAGGGAAAACCTTCCAAATTCATTCTATAAGGTCAGCATCACCCTAATACTAAAACCAGATAAAGACACCACAGAAAGAGACCCCCAAGGCCAATATCTCTGATGAACATAAATTCAAAAATCCCCAACTGGCCAATAGAATCCAATAATACATTAAAAAAATCATTCACTACCATCAAGTGTGAGTTGTTCCTGGGATACAAGGCTTTTTCAATATTTGCAAATCAATGAATATGAAATATCACATCTATAAGAGAAAGGATAAATACCCTATGAACATATACCCAGAGGCAGAAAAAGCATTTAGCAAAGTATGACATCCATTTATGATAGCAAACACCCAATAAAATTAGGTTTAGAGGGAACATACCTCAATAATAGAGGTCATATATGATAGACCCTCAGCTAACATTATACTCAATGCTGAAAAACTGACAGGTTTTCCCATAAGATCAGGAAGAAGACAAGGATGTCCACTCTCACCACTTTCATTCAATATAGTACTGGAAGTCTAGCCATGGCAATCAGACAACAAAAAGAAAGAAAAAGGCATCCGAGTTGGTAAGAAAGAAGTAAAACTTCCACTATTGCAGATGATATCGTATATAGAAAACCCTAAAAATTCTAGCCAAAAAATTGCTATAAGTAATTAATGAATTCAGTAGTCATAGCATACAAAATCAATGTACAGAAATCTTTCTTTACACTGTACACTTTCTATACACTAATAACGAAGCAGCAGACAGAGAAATTAAGAAAACAATTCCGTTTACCATTGTACCAAAAATAATGAAATACCTATGAATAACCTTAACCAAGGAGGTGACAGACCTGTACTCCAAAACTATAAAACATTGACCAAAGAAACTGAAGATGATACAAATGAAAAGACATTCCACGCTCATGATTTGGAAGAACAAATATTGTTAAAATGTCCATATTACCCAAAGCAATCTACAGATTCAATGCAATGCCTATCAAAAGATCCAAAGCATTTCAGAATTTCACAATTCTAAAATTTGTATGGAACCACCAAAGACCCCAATAAGCCAAAGCAATCTTGAAAAAGAAAAACAAAACTGAGGTATCACAATTCCAGACTTCAAGTTGTATTAAGAAGGTGTAGTAATCAAAATAGCATGGTACCAGCACAAAAACAGACTTGTAGATCAATGAACAGAGTAGAAAACCTAGAAATGAACCTACAATTATATGATCAATTACTCTTCAAAAAGGAGGAAAGAATATACAGTGGGAAAAAGATGGTCTCTTCAAAAAATGGTGTTGAGAAAACTGGAGACCTACATGTGAGAAAATGAAACTGGACCACTTTCTTACATGATACACAAAAATAAAAAACACGGGCAATAACTTCTCTGACAATGCCATAGCAGCGGTTTTCTATATATGTCTCCTGGGGCAAGGGAAATAAAAATAAACTATTGGGACTAAATCAATATAGAAAGCTTCTGCACAGTGAAGGAAGCAATCAACAAAACTAAAAGGCAACTTACTAAATGGGAGAAAATATTTACAAATGACATATCTGATAAAGGGTTAGTATGAAAAATATATGAAGAAGTGATTCAACTCAACACCCAAAAAACAATCCAATTAAAAAATTGGCAGAGGGCATCAAGGCACCTGGGTGGATTCGTTGGTTAAGTGTCAGATTCTTGATTTCAGCTCAGGTCATGATGACATGATTGCTGAGCTAGAGCCCTGCATCAGCCTCTGTGCTGACAGTGCAGGACCTGTTTGGGATTCTCTGCCTCTCACTCTCTCAAAAATAAGTAAGAAAACGTTTTTGTTTTTTTTTAAAATGCGCAGAGGACATTAACAGACATTTCTCCAAGGATCTACAAATGGCCAGCAGACACATGAGAAGATGCTCATCATCACTCACTGTAAGGGAGGGGCAAATCAAAACCACAATGAGATACCACCTCACACCTGTCAGAATGGCTAAAATCAAAAACACAAGAAACAACAGCTGTTGGTGAGGATGTGGAGAAAAAGGGACATTCATGCACTACCGGTGGGAATGCAAACTCATAAAGCCACTGTGGAAAAGAGTATGGAAGCTCCTCAAGTTAAAAATAGAACTACCCTATCATCCAGTAGTTGCAGTACTGGATATATACTGCCCCAAAAACAAAAAGCATGAATCGAGAGGGATGCATGTTTCCCTATGTTTAGTGCAACATGATAACCGAATAGTGAAGCAGCCCAGGTGTCCATTGATAGATCGATCAATAAAAAAGTGGTATAAAGAAGAGGAAATATAGATATATACTATGGAATATTATTTGGCCATAAAAAAGAATGAAATCTTGCATTTGCAACAACATGGATGGAGCTAGAGCATATGATACTAAGCCAAATAAATAAGTCAGAGAAAGATAAATTCCACACTCATGTGGAATTTAAGAAACAAACTAACAAAGGAGAAAAGAGACTAACAAACCAAGAAACAGACTCTTAACTATAGAGAACAAACTAAGGGTTACCAGAGGGGAGGTTGGCAGGAAGAAGGAGATTAAAGAGTATACTTATTATGATGACCATGGAGTAATTTATAGGAAATTGAATCACTATACCGGTAACTAATGTAACACTGTATGTTAATTATACTAGAATTAAATTTTTTTTAATGTTTATTTATTTTTGAGAGACATAGAGACAGAGTATGAGCAGGGGAAGGGCAGAGAGAGAGGGAAACACAGAATCCGAAGCAGGCACCAGGCTCTGAGCCATCAGCACAGAGCCCGATGTGGGGCTCGAACTCACAGACCGTGAGATCATGACCTGAGCTGAAGTTGGCTGCTTAACCAACTGAGCCACCCAGGCGCCCCCTAGAATTAAAAATTTAAAAACTTTATACAAAATACATCAATATGAAGGTTAATTTTAGATGTCAACTTGACTGGTCACTGGGTGCCTAGACATTTAACCAAACATTATTCTGGATTTGTCTGAATGCAATTAGCTTTTGAATTGGTAGCCTAAGTAAAAGAGATAGTTCTAATATGGGTGGGTATCACCCAATCAGATGAAGACCTGACTAGAACAAAAAGGCTAAGCCAGAGAGAAATCCTTCTGCCTGTTTGAGCTGGATAGTAGTCTGCTCTAGCTTTTGGACTTGAACTGAAAAAGCAGCAAGTGGGGGGGCTTGACCCTGCCAACCTCCAGACTAGAACTTGTCTAGTCATATCTCCTGGTTCTGAGGCCTTAAGACTTAGACTGAAGCTACACGTTCAGCTTTCCCTGGTGTCTATCCTGTCAGCTGTAGACCTTGGGACTTCCATAATCAGCCTCCATAATCAACTGGGCCAATTGCTCATTATATATATATTATATACATACTCATATATTAGCTGTTGGTTCTGTTTCTCTGGAGAACCTTGACTAATACAATGAATTACATCAACTTGAATAAATCCTTAAACTTTAACATAAATAATCCATGAACCCTCTGTTACTACTGAGAAGATAAGGCAAGGGCAGGATGCCAGTGAAGAATAAGATCTCACATTCATTGGACCATTTAACATTCATTTCGATTGCTCCAACAACGTGACAAATGGACAAAAGTAGTAGCAGCATTCACATTTTCCTTGTGAATCTCAGAGGGTAAAGGACTTGCCCAAATTTACAGTTCATGTATCTAGGAAGTTTCTATATTTAGACTTTAGTATATTAAAGTCACATGTTAGTTTTATGATCTTATAACTAAATGCTATATCTTGATACATATATATTAAATGGGATTTCATCATTTGAAGATGAAACCTGTGTCCAACTCCAAATTCATTAGAATTATACTATTATTAGTGCTTTAACACAGGTACAGTTTCTATTTAATTGGCATCTTTAAAGTGTCTTCAAATATTTCCCGAAATAGATTGTATAAATATACAGATACATTTTACAGCTTGACATTTTAAAATTGTAGCTTATCGGGATTTTCTGTTAACTTAAAAATGGAACATGATAGGGGCACCTGGGTGGCTCATTTGATTAAGCGTCCGACTTTGGTTCAGGTCGTGATTTCAGGGGCTCATCAGTTCGAGCCCTATATTGGCCTCTGTGCTGACAGCTCAAAGCCTGGAGCCTGCTTCAGATTCTGTGTCTCTGTCTCTTTCTCTCTCTTTCTGCCCCTCCCTCACTCATGCCCTCTCTCTCTCTCCTTCGAAAATAAACATTAAAAGTTTTTTTTTAAATGGAACAAGATAAAAGTATAAAAGAATAAAACAAATATCTAGTCTTTCCTTAGGGCATTCTGGAGACTTTTATCTCTTCTTCCCCTTTGTTTACTAAACTTCCTAATAACCATGACAAAAGGAAAAAAAAAAGGCAGAACTCAATAGTCCAAGCAATTAAGATATTTTGACCTCAGCTCTGAAAAATAATAAATTGATGTTCTGGTCACATTACTATTTTTTTAGGGATTGCTTCCTGTTACTTGGGAAAAAAAAAACTATACATGTATGAAAATGCATAAACTCACATAGTACAATAATTCATCATGCCCTCACATAGTATGTTTGATTCAACTCAAGTTAAAAACAACTCTCTTTCTCCTGCAATGTTTGTGTCCTCTCCCACAAGCCTACCTACAAGCACAGAACAGAACAGAAACATAAGTTGTTTTCGTCACAAATTTCTAAGACTCTGCTGGGACAGTGATTCATACTGCCAAGTCATCTTACAGTTTACCAGAATGATTAGTCAGGTCTCTACAAAATGTTGAATTGGAAGCTCAAGTGGAAAGGTCACACAATGAAAAACTAAGGCAGTTTACAGAGCTGAGTATCAGCAATTAGCAAATACAGAGAGCCGAGAGATTGGGCTTTCCAATGGGGGAAAGAATGGAGTCTTTTCCAATTGATTGTGTAGAAAAATTCTAAGATGAGAACAAAAATGCTGAGATGTTCAACTGCGATTTTACTTTTTTTTTTAAACAAGGTACATTTAGGTGAGAAAAATGAAATAAAACAAATGGATTAAAACAATGGAAAAATATTAAATACAGAAAGACTTGGTAAAGGAACAATTTTAAACATGAATTTTTAAAAATAGATCTAAGAGATTTACATTTTGAAATATATAGACTCAGATAAATTTGTCTTGGGACAATTATGTATAATTTTTTGTAATGTATGGGACATCAACAATTACAGTCTAAAGTAAATAATCAAAATTGCCTTCAAATCAACATGAGAATGTATAATGGGAGATCGAATTCAACCTATAACTCCTGTCAGTGCTTGATCTTTCGTTTTGCTAGAAAGTAGACTTATAATTTAGGGGCAGAATTGGAGTGATCCATACACTCTTCTCTCCCTTGCATAAAGCCTTAAACAGCTACTTGACAGTGACAAATATCTTGCTTTTTGTGTTTTCTTAGTTGTCTGTAGAATATGTATCTCAGCAATTTGGTACGTACTTTATGAATAAATACCCTGTTCCTTGGTAACCTAATGTTGATTAATCAGTGTTTATTAAGTAAAAAAGGATGAGATCAAGGAGAGCTAAGTACTTGGCAGCACAATCTATTAGGCTTACAGTAGATCTAAATGAGTTATTGAAAATGGCTTGAGTTTGACAGAGACTTCAGAAGAGACAAACAGTTCTCACTAAACTGTAGCATCTGACCTTTCTTAATCAAAGGGCAAATCTGCTAAAGAGGAGTGACTGCAGACCTTATATTAACACGTCATATCCTGTTCTGTTGTAATTCTTATTTGTTAAAGGACAGGTTCTTAGGTAGATGCATGAATAAAATGTGTATGTATATATATGCATATATATATGCATATATATATATATATAAACACACACATACATCCATATACCATATATATATATGTGTATATATATATACATATATACATATATATATATGTATGTATATATATAAGAATATGGAGATTCCTCGAAAAGTTAAAAAGAGGACTACCTTATGATCAAGCAATTGCACTACTGAGTGTTCACTCAAAGACTACGAGAACATTAATTCAAAAGGCTACATGCACCCATATGTTTATAGCAGTATTTACAATTGCCAAGGTCTGGTAGCACCCCAAGTGTCCATCAACTGGATGATTGGATACAGAAGTTATACAACAGAATATTGTTCAGCCATAAAAAAGAATGGAATCTTGCCATTTGCAACAACATAGATGAAGCTGGAGAGTATAATCCTCAGTGAAAGGAGTCAGAGAAAGACAAATACCATATGGTTACACTCATGTGGAACTTAAGAAACAAAACAAGCAAAGGGAAAAAATAAGAGAAATCAAGAAACACTCTTAATTGTAGAGAACTGAGGAGACCAGGGGTGGACACATGGGTTAATGGGGATTAAGGAGTACACTTGTTATGAGCACTGAGTGACCTGTGGAATTGTTGAAATCACTACATCGAACACCTGAAACTAACATAACACTATATGTTAACTAACTGTAATTAAAATAAGAGTTTAAAAAAAGCCACTCTTGTTGATTTTCTGTTTTGATAATCTGCCCATTAAAGTAGGTAGGGTGTTAAAGTCCCCTGTTATTACTGTATTACTCTCAGTTAGTTCCTTTCTTTATTAACTTTTTAATGTATTTGGGTGCTCCTATGTTGTGTGCATTGATATTTACAATTGTATCTTCTTGTTGGATTGTCCCCTTTATGATTATATATGTAGTGTTCTTTCTTTCTTGTTACAGTCCTTGTTTTAAAGCCTATTTTGTCTGATATTAGTATTGCTACTCCAGCTTTCTTTTGAGGTCCATTTGCATGATAAATATTTCCCTATCACCTCATTTTCAATCTACAGGTGTCTTTTGGTCTGAAATGAGTCTCTTGTAGGTACAATATAGATAGTTCTTGTTTATTTTGAGAGAGAGTGCCCTCAAAAATAAGCACACAAGTGCGAGAAGGACAGAGAGAAGGACAGAATCCCAAGCAGGCTCCATGGTGTCAGCGTGCAGCCCAACACAGGGCTTGATCCCACAAACCATGAAATCAGACCTAAGCCAAAATCAAGAGATGGATATTCAGTTGACTGACCCACCCAGGTGCCCTAAGATAGGTTTTGTTTTTAATCCATTCTATCACTCTCTATCTTTGGTCCATTTGTATTCAAAGTAATTATTGATAGATACGTATCTATTTTGTTATTTGTTTTGTGTTTGTTTTGTAGTTTCTGATTCTTTCTTGTTATCTTTCATGATTTGATGGCTTTCTTTAGTGACATGCAAGGAATAAATAGAAAGGAATCTAGGTATGTCCATTACTGGTTTTTGGTTTGTGGTTATCATTAGGTTTGCATATAACATTTTCTGCATACAACTGTCTATATGAAGTTTGTGGACACTTAAGTTTGAATGTATCCTTCTCTTCCTCTGGCATTTTATGTATATGGTGTCTTATATTACATCCTTTTATTTTGTGAATCCCTTCACTGATTTTTACAGGTATACTTATTTTTACTGCTTTTGTGTTTTCTACTTTTCCTACTCTCCTTATGGAAACACCGTATTCTCCTTCTCTTCAGATAGCCTTCCTGGATACAGTAGCTTTGAATTTTTTTCCATTCAGCACTTTGAATATATCATGCCACTCTCTTCTTGCCTGGAAAGTTTCTGCTGAAACATCAGCTGATAGCCTTATGAGGTTTCCCTTGTATGTAACTGTCATCTTTTGTCTTGATTCTTTTAAAATTTATTCTTTATCACTACTTTTTGCCATTAGAATTACTATGTGTTTTGGTGCAGACCTCATTCAGTTGATTTTGTTGGGGGATCTGTTTCCTTTCCCAGATTAGGGAAGTTTTCACTGTTATTTCTTCAAATAGGTTGTCTGCCCCTTTTTCTCATTTTTCTACTCAGGGAAACCTATAATGTCAATGTTGCTATTTGATACGATTACTGAGTTCCCAAAGCCTAGTCTCATTGTGCATAATTCTTTTTTTCTCTAGTGTGGTGAGCTGAATTACTTTCCATTGCTGTCTTCCAGGTCATTGCTTTGTTCCTATAGCCTGCTATTTATTCCATCAAGTGTATTTGTTTACCTTTTAATTTTTTTATTTTTAATGTTTATTCATTTTTGAGAGAGAGAGACACAGAATGTGAGTGGGGGAGGGGCAGAGACAGAGAGGGAAACACAGAATCTGAAGCAGGCTCTAGGCTTATAGCTGTCAGCACAGAGTCCTACACAGGGCTCAAATTTATGAGCTGTGAGATCATGACCTGAGCCAAAGTCAGATGCTTAGCCAACTGAGCCACCCAGGTGCCCCAACCACCAAGTGTATTCTTAATTTCATTTATTGTGTTTTTCATCTCTGAATGGGTCTTTTTTCCTGTGTTGTGCCTCACTGACATCATCCACTCTTTTCTCAAGTCCAGTATCATTATGATCATTACTTTAAATTCTCCACCAGGCATCTTACTTATCTCCTATTTGCTTAGGTCTTTTGCTGTGATTTTGTCCTGTTCTTTCATTTGGGACATATTCCTCTGTATCTTCTTTTTCCTAACTGTATCCATTCCTGTGTTTTAGGAAAGTCAGTTGTGTCTCTTGTCCTTCAAGTAGTGGACAAGACACACACTTTTAACAAGGTGGTACCTGTCTACTTCCACAGGGGACACACAGTTGCCGCTAAGATGGGCTGGCTGCAGCTGCTCTGCAAAATGTGGGCAGGGCGTGCAGTTTTAACAAGGTGCATGTGACTGCTGGAAGAGGTTGGGAGATGCAGTATTGGCAAGGTTTCCTAGTCTTCTGGGGAGATCGTTTGCAGGGCCAGGCCTGAGGCAGGACTAGCTGGAGAGGTAGGGCAGAGTGCAAGCACAAGTGTAACGTAGTGAATGCCTGGTTCCTGGGGGCAATATATAATTATGCTGGGGGGGAAGGGAGGGAATTGGTGCCTGCAAGCTCCTTTGTTCCTAGATTAGTAGCTAACTCTTCCTCCCGTATTCCACAAGTGTTTTTCTTTTTTCTTTTTTAATGTTTATTTATTTTTGAGAGACATAGAGACAGAGTATGAGCAGGGGAAGGGCACAGAGAGAGGGAGATACAGAATCTGAAGCAGGCTCCAGGCTCTGAGCCGGCAGCACAGAGCCCGACGCAGGGCTCGAACTCACAGAGTATGAGATCATGACCTAAGCCGAAGTCGGCCGCTTAACCAACTGAGCCACCCAGGTGCCCCATCCACAGGTGTTTTTCAAAATGCTTCTTCTATGCTATCTCCTAGGCCCATTTATTGTGCTGTCCGTTAAAGGGCAGGGACTCAGCTTCCTATCACCCCCCAAGCTCTCTTAGAGCCAACCCCACTGATTTTTAGAATTCCAGGTTTTACATCCTGCTGGTTGTAAGAATTCATGAAATTCAGTCCCTCTGGTTTTCAATAACAAATGCTACGCGAATAGTCTGTTTCTCACCCTTCTCAATGCCTGCATTTCCCTCCCTCTGGTGGCCATACCTGTGGGGTTTAACTCCCCAAGTCTCTGCCCATCCCACCCTCTTCAGTATGGCCTCTTCTCTAGTTATGGACTTTGTTCTGCCAGTTGTGGGGTTATTTTTTGGCTTATGGGCATTGATGTATTATCTAGTTGTATCCATGTATAGGGTCTTCCTACTCCACTATCTTGCCCAGAACTCTCATATAATTTTGACTCTGGTATCCCAAATGAAAGGTATTCTAAATCATTTTAGTGTTTTGAGTTAGTTACATAAGACATGTTTACTATAAGATAAATGTCTATTACAAAAATAGTAAGAGTTGCTTTTTGTTCTCTACGCTCAATGGTAAAATGAATTATTTCTTTTCAAGGGAAATGAAATTCAGCCTGGCATTATATTTATTTAGATTATCTTTTGTGGTTTTTCATTTTGTTTTCAATAATTACATTTTTAAAAATTTGAGTATAGTGACAGATGGTAGCTGCAATTGTGGTGAGCATAACAGAGTTAACTGAATCACTGCTGTACACCTGAAACTAATTAACATTGCATGTCAACTATACACAGATAAATTACTTTGAATTTAGGATATTAAACATACACCCACACACAGTGTTAATACTACAGTGATTAAAAAACTTAGGGTAACAACAATCATAGCAGAACTACTGATGGCTAATGAAGTAAGACATATGTTAATTAGTGAAATAATGACCCCTCTGGAATTAGGATTACTAAAAATTAATACAATTTATAGTCAATAACTGTAATATTGTACTGAAATATTATAAAAATGCAACACTGATTTACCTTGGTTATTATACAATAATTTTTAGAAAAAATTCTTATAATGGAAGACTTAATTTATTAATTAAAAAACAAAGTATAAGAATCTTTCTAATTTTCTTATCACTATTAATAACCTAAAATGTAATGTCTATGACATATCATTTCTATTTGTGTGTTTTAAATCCCTCAAAATTTGCGATAGACATACTAATTATGGAAATCATAGTATATAACAATTATAGGATTCCATACATAACTTCAGGTTATGTATTTGTAGTATGGATGAGATGCTTTAGTCTGATCCATTGTTTTAAAATTTGAGGTTTCTATGTTTAACTATTTTCCAAAATAGTCTCAACAAATTTTAATCAACATATTTTAAGATGCTTAAATGGTATATATCCATGGTAGTTTTTAAAAAATTTTCTTGGAAGTGTGGGTGAAATGGGGTGGGCAGATCCCACCCTCTGGAGTATCCAGATTAGATTTTACTCAATCTAATAATTGAAGGTTAAGAAGAGAAAAATGAACTTTGTAAAAGAATAAGAAGTCTAGCAAATAGCAGACTGTAATTAAATCAACTTTATAATTAAACTGAAGCTAAGGTCAGCAAACCTGGCTATTCTGCATGTTTAAAAAGAAAGTCCAGAACTGGCATTAGCATTATGGCAATGTAAGAAGTTCTTCCATTTTATTCTTTCTTTTGAACAATGAATTAGATATACATGTATGAGCATCAGCACTTTTGTGAGGAGTATAGGATCCAGAATATATATATCAAGAGACCAGGAGAAATCTCACTCACCTGCGCATCTAGTCATAGGCAAACAGACCTCGGTCTGGGCTGTGGAAACAAAAGAACCAGCAGACTTGTCCCAATCCCTCTCATTGAAGTTATGAAAAAAACAGAGAGCATGAAACTGGACAAATAGCCACAGAAGGAGAAAATTTGCATAAGTCTGGCCATTCCAAGCAGAGATTCTAGCATATCTTTGGAGCAACAAAACAAAACAACAGTTGGTTGCAATGGAGACAGTAAGAAGAATTTGCCCTAGGTACTCCACTCCACAACATAACAAGGACTGAGTTATCCAGTAGTGGTAACCTCTCTAGCAGATAAGAAGGATAGTGGTGAGTGAATGCCTGGCTAACTCAGTTGTGTGGAATGCTGCTTGAGAAACACATTTCTGTCCAGCCGCAGTAACTGTGGAAAGGAAGACTGGGGAAGAGTCAAACAAGAATATCAAGCGACATTAAAGTGACAGGGTTCCTGCTAACTAACTCTAGACTTCAGCAAGAAATCTGCCCATGGTGTCTGGAAGCATCTCACTCCAAGATCTTCCCACTGGGCTCATGGATACCTTCAGCACCCTAAATGCTGAACCCACACCTCGTCCCACTCTGCAGTTGACTCCTTGTGAATATTCCACAGTGCAGCATTGAGAGCTATCAGAAAAACAAATTGGGAGCTGTGGACAAAGGAGAAACCACAAATGTGAACTATAGCACCGCCTTCTGTTAAACCCAGAAAACAGAGAAAATCCTAAATATAAAAGCACCAATGAATAGCATACCCCAACTAAAGGCAACTAGTAGAGATTTAAGGATGTATCTGCTACTTCAAATGTGAAAACAGTGATCAAAACTACAAGAAACATGAAAAATCAAGGAAACACAGCATCACCAAAGTTAACAATTTTTAAATTACCAAGCTCTGGTGCATGACATTGATGATAAAGCATTCAAAATAGCTATTTAGAAGAAATTCAATGAATTACAAGAAAACTCAAAAAGACCATTCTATGAATTCAGGAAAAAAAAATACATGAAGAAAATGACATACTTACTAAAGAAATCATATAAAAGAACAAAGAAATTCTGGATCTGAAGAATTCAATGAATGAAATGAAAATTGCAATAGAAAACATCTGTAGCAGAGTGGAGCGAAAGGAAGCACAATAAGTAAATTAGAGGACAGGGATTTTGAAATAACCCAATCAAAGCAGAAAAAAACTAGAAAGAGTTACAAAAGTGATTTGTGAAATTTCATCAGAAGAACAAATATTGGAAAAGTTAATATACCAGAGGGATAAAAGTGTGAAGAGGACAAAAAGTTTACTTAAATAATAGCTGAGAACTTCCCAAAGCTGGGGAAAAACTTGGGCATCCAAGCTCATGAAAGATAATTCCTCATCCTATTATGTAAAAAGACATTATCAATGTAAAGAGACATTATCTAGGATAACATAATGAAACTGCAAAACATAAAAGATAGAAGAGAATCCAGGGAAAAAAAAGATTTTAACCTACAAAGGAATCATCCACCAGGCTATCAGTAGATTTCGCAGCAGAAATCCTACAGGTTAGGAAAATATTAAAGAAAAGAATTACCAAGCAAGAATATTCTATATGGCAAAGTTATCCTTCAGGTATTAAAGAAAAAATAATCTCATGAAAACAAAAGCTGAAGGAGTTAATCACAACTAGATTTGCCATGAAAAAATGCTAATATGAGAGTATTAAGCTGTCAAGAGGCTAATCAGCAACATGAAAACATAGGAAAGTATATAACATTGGTAAAGATAAATATACAGTCAGAAAACTCTAAACCTATAATGATTGTGTTTAACCACTTACCATTAAAAATAATTATAGCGACTCTAATTTAATGAATATAAAATATAATTATACCAAAAAAAATAAAACAGAATCATAATATGAAGATTTTGTATGCAACTGAATTTAAGCTGCTATCAGCTTAAATTGTTTTCTGTAAGCCTTTAGGAAAAGCCTAGAGTAGACTACTAAAGATTAAAAAATAGGGGGGGCAGTGGGGAACAGAGCTAACCACCACAGAAAATCACCAATTTACAAAGGCAGGCAGAAATAGAGGGGAAAAAAGGAAATATAAAACAACCGGAAAGCAATTAATAAAATGTCATTGGCAAGTCCACATACATTAATAATTGAGTGTAAATGGATTTAATTCACTAATCAAGAACCATAGACTTGCAGGATTAATTAAAAAAAAGACCCAATTATATGAGGCTCCCAAGACTCACTTGAATTTTAAGGACATACATAGGTTCGAAGTGGTGGGATGAAAAAAAAAAATACCAAAAGAAAGTGTGTTTAGCTATACTTACCGCAGGCAAAACAAACTTTCACCAAAAATGGTAACAAGAGACAAAAATGGTCACTCTATAATGATAAAGGTGTCAATTCATGAAAAAGATATATTTGTAAATATATAAATATATTGAGTAAATATTAACAAATCTGGAAAGAGGCAATGCAGTAATAATAGGGGTCTTCAACATCCTAAGTTCAGCAATGGGAGATCATCTCGACAGAAAATCAACATGGGGCACCTGGGTGGCTCAGCAGTGTGAGCAGCTAACATTGGCTCAGGTCATGATCTCATGGTCCATGAGTTCAAGCACCACGTCAGGCTCTGTGCTGACAGCTCAGAGCCTGAAGCCTGCTTCAGACTCTGCGTCCCCCTGTATCCCTTCCCGACTCACACTTTGTCCTCTCTCTCTCTTGAAATAAATAAACATTAAATAAAAGAAAAAGAAAATCAACAAAGTAACAATGGACTTGAACTATACACTGTACCAAATGGACCTAACAGACAGTTACAGGACATCCTATCCCATACCCACAGAAAGCACATTCTTTTCAATTTCACATAACATAGTCTCCAGGATAGATCTTCTAGGACATAAAACAAGTCTTAACATATTTAATAATACTGAAACCATATGAAGCATATTCTCTGATCACAACAGTATGAAACTAGAAATCAAGGGAAAACCTCAAAAATCTACAAATATGTACAAATTTAACACCAACTTCTGAATAACCAATGGGCCAAAGAAGAAATCAGAAGGGATATTAAAAAATTTAAAAAAATGGAAATATAACAAACTCTGTGGGATGCTGCAAAACAAGTTCTCAGAGGGAAGTTTATAATGATATGTGCATATATTAATAAAATAGTCATAAAAACAACCTAACTTTACACATCAATACTCTAGAAAAAGAAGAATTGAGGTGACTCACTTGGTTGAGCATCTGAGTCTTGATTTCAGCTCAGGTCATGATATCAGGGTTGTGAGTTCTAGCCCTGCGTTGGGCTTTGTGCTGATGTGGAGCTTGCTTGGGATTCTCTCTCTACCCTGCCCCTGCTTTCTCTCTCTCTCTCAAAATAAATAAATAGACATTTTTAAAAAAGAAAAAGAACTAAGCCCAAAGATAGCAGATGAAAAAAAAAAAAAAGCTGAGTTTTTTTTATCTTTAAAAAATAAAATAAGAGAAATTTGACAAACTGTTAGCTAGATTCATCAAGGACAAAAAAAGAAAACTCAAAATAAGAAATGAAAGGCAAGTTAGAAGATGCTCAACATCACTCATCATCAGGGAAATACAAATCAAAACTACAATGAGACACCACCTCATATCTGTCAGAATGACTAAAATTACAACACAAGAAACAGGTGTTAGGGATGATGTGGAGAAAGGGGAACCCTCTTGCACTGTTGGTGGGAATGCAAAATGGTGCAGCCACAATGGAAAACAGTTTGGAGGTTCCGCAAAAAGCTAAAACTAGAAGTGCCCCATGACCTAGAAAATGCATTACTATTTACCCAAAGGATACAAAAATGCTGATTTTGCTATAAATGCATCACTATCAACAATAGCCAAAGTATGGAAAGAACCCAAATGTCCATTAACTCATAAGTGGATAAAAAAGATGTGGTACATGTATGCAATGGAATATTGCCAAGCCATCAAAAATTGAAATCTTACCATGTACAATAACATGGCTGGAGCTAGAGTACATTAAGTGAAATGAGTCAGAGAAAGAGAAACGCCATATGATTTCCCTCAGGTGTGGAATTTAAGAAACAAAACAGATGAACACAGGGGAAAGAAAAAAAAAAAGAGGGAAGGAAACCATAAAAGAGACTCTTAACTATGGAGAACAAACTGAGGGTTGCTGGAGGGGAGTTGGGTGGGATGAGGAGCTAAATAGGTGATGAGTATTAAGAAAAGCATTTGTTGTAATGAGCAGCCGGTGTTTCAGGTCAGTAGAATCACTAAATTCTACTCCTGAAGCTAATATTACGCTATATATGTTAACTAACTGGAATTTAAATAAAACTTTGAAACATTAAATAAAACAAACTAACTAAACACTTAGTAAATAAAGAAAAAGAGAATTTAAAACTGATACAACAGAAAAAATAGGATCATAAGAGACTGCTATGAACAAGTATATACCAAAGAATTGGACAACCCAGAAGAAAAGAATAAATTCCTAAAAATATACAACCTACCAGGACTGAAAAAGGCAGATTAGAAAAATCTAAATAGACCAATAATGAGTAAGGAGATTGTGTCAGTAATCAAAAACCTCCAAGACCTAAAACCTCAGGACCAGTTAGCTTCATAGGAAATTCTACCACACATTTAAAGAGGAATTAATGCAAATCCTTCCCAAATGGTTCCAAAAAATTGAAGAGGTGGGAATACTTCCAAACTCATTTTACAAGGCAAGGATTACCCTGATACACGGCCAGATTAGAACATTACTAGAAAACTATAGACAAAAATTTCTGATTTCTCAAGAGAGAATTCAGAAATTCAAAAATTGAAAAAATCTCAAAAAATGTTAGTAAACCAAATCTGGCAACACATTAAAAGGATTATATATCATGCCCACACACGATTTAACCCTGGGATGCAATGATGGCTCATTATATTCAAATCAATAAATGTGATACATTTACATTACATTAACAGAATGAAAGATAAAAATCACATGATTATGTCAAGATGCAGAAATGCTATTTGACAAAATACAGCATCCTTTCACGATAAAAACCCTCAACAAATTGGGTATAGAAGGAACATAACATTATAAGGACCTTATTGGACAAACCCACAGTTAACATCACACTCAATGGTGAATGGTATAGATAGATATTCCACTAAGATCAGGGACAAAACAAGGAGGCCCACTCTCACTACTCTTATTCAACGTATTGTTGGCAGGCCTAGTCAGAGCCATTAGGAAACGCAAAGAAATAAAAGATATACAAATGAAAAAGAAAGGGGTGCCTGAGTGGCTCAGTCAGTTGAGTGTGCGACTCTTGATTTTAGGTCAGGTCATGATCCCAGGGTCGTGGGATTGAGTCCCACATTGGGCTGAGTGCTTAGGGTGGAGACTGCTTAAAATTCTCTCCCTCTCTCTCTCTCTCTCCTCCCCCCGACTGTTACTCTTTCTAATTTTTTTTAATGAGAAAGATGTAAGACTGTCATTACTTGTAGATGACAGGACCTTATATATGGAAAATCTTAAAGACTCAAAAAAATAAAGACGAAACTAATAAATGAATTCAGTAAAGTTGCAAGATATAAAAACCAACATTCAGAAATCAGTTGTGTTTCTATACACTAACAACAAAACATCTGAAAATAAATAAAACTATCCCATTCAAAATAGCATAAAAAAATAATTAGGAATAAATTTAACCAAGTGAAATATCTGTACAAGGGAACAAGACTTCGATAAAAAAAAATTGAAGATGCAAACAAATGTAAATGTATGTGTGTTCATAGATCAGAAGAGTTAACATTGTTGGTGCCCATACTACTCAAATCCATCTATAGATTCAATGCAATTCCTATCAAAATTCCAATGGCATTTTTTTTACAGAACTAGTAAGAATATTAAAACTTGCATAGAACCACAAAAGGACTCTCAATAATGCAAGTAATCTTGAAAAAGAAGAATAAAGCTGTAGGCATTGTACGTCTTGATTTCAAAGTATACTACAAACCTATAGTAATTAAAATAGTATGGTACTGGCATGATAATAGGCATATATACAAATAAAACAAAATTAAGAACCCAGATCTAAATTCTTCCCTATACAGTTAACTAATATTTGACAAGGGGGCCTAGAACATTCAGTAGGGAAAGGACAGACTCCCCAACAAGTAATACTGGGAAAATTTGATAGCCACATGCAGAAATAAGATTGTAATGCTCTATTACATCATTAACAAAAATTAACTTGAAATGGATTAAACACTTAAACCTAATACCTGATGCCATTAAACTCCTAGGAAAAGACATAGAGAATAAGTTTTTGACATTGGTCTATGCAGCGATGGGTATGACACAAAAAAGCATAACCCACAAGAGCAAAAATCAACATGTAGGACTACATCAAATTAAAAACGTTCTATACAGAAAAATAAACAATTGGTAAAATAAAAAGAAACTAAGGAATGAACGAAAATATTGGTGAAACACATTTGATGAGCAGTTCATATCTAAAATATATAAAGAACTCACTAACTCACAACGCAATAACAAAACAACCTAATTACGAAATGGCAGAAGAACTAAACAGATATTTTCCAAAGAATACCTCCAAATGGCCAACATGTACATGAAATGATACTTAACATCACTTATCATTAGGGAAAGGGGAATCAAAACTACAATGAGAGAGGTGCCTGGGTGGCACAGTGGAAACACTTTCCACCTGGCTTGCTAACAGTGTGCCTCACCCCTTCCATCTCAGCCTGGGCAGGAATATTCTCACAGGGCTGTGGGTCCCCTCCCACAGTGAACTGGTGCAGACCTTGCTGGTATCATGCACTTTGCCCCCACATTCTCCTATGAACATGCCCTCTCCAACATACTTTTGGCAGGAGACCATCCAACACAGTGGCACAAACCTTATACTCCAAACACTCCAAAGTGACTCCTATCCCAGGGAGAAGAGGAGAAAACCACCCAAACCAGTCCAACTGCAGCCCCAGCAGTGGACTGGGGACAGACATTGGGTCTGACTGCAGGCCCTCTACACCAACAAAAGCTTCACAGGAAAGAATAAAGGGAGAGGGCCCTGCAATTTGGTGCTACAGTAGATCTGGCAGTATTTGGTCTGACTCAACTCAAGCCAAAGGTGGCCCCAGACTGGCCTAATAATAATACAGGGACCAAATCCTGCCCATAATAGGCAAAAAGAGTCATTGCAGGTGACTGGAATGAAGACAAATGGGGCTTGGGCACAATAGGAGGATGCACACAACACACACACAGAGAACTCTGAAGCATCAGGTTTGGTGAATAGGGGACATTGACTGCAGGACCTCTTCATAAGGCTATCAAGAGAAAGAGATGTAGCTGACTTTCCTAACACCTAGAAATAGAAGCAGAGAGTTAGACAAAATAAGGATACGGAGGAATATTTCCGACATGAATGAGAGCTAAATGTCCCAAAGCCAGAGAGCTAAATGAAACAGGCAAAAGTAAAATTCCTGATAGAGAATTTAAGGTAATAATTGTTATAAAGATACTCAAGAGAAAACAAAAGTGGAGGACCTCAGTGAGACCCTCAACAAAGAAATAGAAGATGTTAAAAAAAAATCATAGATGAAGAACTGAATTGACTGAATTAAAAACAAAGCAATTGGAAAGCAATCAAGCTGAACAGGAAAAAGAAAAAAATAATTAAAAATGAAAATAGATTATGGGAACTCAGCAACACCATCAAGTGTAATAACTTTTGCATTATAGGTTTCCTATAGGTTTCCTATAATGCAAGTAGGAGAGAGAGAAAAGGGGGCATAAAATTTATTTGAAGAACTAACAGCTAAAAACATCTTGAATCTGGGGAAGGAAACAGAAATCCTGACCCAGGAGACACAAAGAGCCCCCAACAAAATCTATCCAAGGAGGTCTATACCAAGGTACATAAAACGGCAAAATTAGTGACAGAGAGAATTCTAAAACCAGGAAGAAAAAATAGTTACATACAAGGAAAAACACTTTCATAATAAAGTGTTTCGAAAATAAGCTTTCTATCAGTTTATTTTTTAGCAGAAACTTTGCAGGCCAGAGGGAGTGACATGATATATTCAAAGTGCCGAAAGGCAAAAGAACACTCTATCCAGAAAGGCTATCACTCAGAATAGATGGAAAGATATATAATTTCCCAGAAAAACAAAAATTAAAAGAATTCATGATGACCAAACCAGCCCTACCAGAAATGTGAAAGGTGATTCTGAGTAGTGAGGAAAGACCATAAGTAGAAGGAAAATGGGAAGCACAAAAGCAGCAAAATTAAGTTTATCTAAAAAATCAGTCAAGGCATTCAAGAAATAAAAGGATATTATAAAGTAGAACACCATATATCTAAAATGTTTGAGGGGGAGAGGAGTATAAACTCAGTGCTTTTAGAATGGGCTCAAACTTAAGTCACCATCAGCTTAATATAGACTGCTATATGCATAAGATGTTATTTGTAAATCTAATGGTAACCACAAATCAAAAACCAGTAATAGATATGCAAAAATTAAAGAGAAAGGAATCCAAGCATATCACTAAAATAGTCAGCAAACCATGAAAGAAGAGAGCAAGAGAAGGAACAAAAAACTACAAAAACAACTGTAAAACAAGTAACAAAATGGAAATATATATGTACTTATCAATAATTACATTGAATGTAAATGGAAAAAATGCTCCAATCAAAAGATGTACAGTGACAGAATGGATTAAAAAACAAAAAGACCAGTTTATGTGCTGCCTACAAGAGACTCATTTCAGACCTAAAGACACATGCAGGATTGAAAGTGAAGAGCTGAGAAAGCAGTTATCACGCAAATGGAAGTGAGAAGAAAGCTGGGGTGCAAAACTTGTATCAATCAAAATAGACTTTAAAACAAAGGCTGTACCAAAAGACAAAGAAGGACATTATATAATCATAAAGGAAATATACAACAAGAAAATACTATTGTAAACATTTATGTACCAAATGTGAGAGCGTCCAAATACACAAAGCAGGTAATAAGAAACATAAAGAAAGTAATCAGTAGTAATACAATACTATTAGGGGACTTTAACACCCCACTTACATTAATAAAACAGAAAATCATCAAGGAAACCGTGGCTTGGATTGGCGCATTGAACCAGATGGATCTGACAGATATATTAAAAACATTCCCTCCTAAAACAGCACACACAGAACATTCTCCAGAATAGATCATATGTTAGGTCACAAAACAAGTCTCAACAAATTTGAAAAGATAAAAGACATGTCATGTATCTTTTCTAACCACAATGCTATGAAACTTGAAATAAACCACAAGAAAATATCTGGAAAGAACACAAATATATGGAGGTTAAATAACATGCAACAAGACAACGAATTGGTCAACCAAGAAATCAAAGAAGAAATCCATAAGTACATAAAGACAATGAAAATAAAAACACAAGAGACCAAAATCATTGAGATGCAGTAAAATCCATTCTAAGTGGGAAGTTGATAGAAATACAAGCCTACTTTAAGAAGGAAGGAACATCTCAAACAACCTAACCTTACACATAAAGGAACTAGGAAAAGAATAAAACCCACATCAGTAGAAGGAAGGAAATAATAAATTTTAGAACAGAAATAAACAATAGAAACTGAAAAAATGATAGAATTAATTAACGAAACAAGGAGCTGGTGTTTGAAAAGATCAACAAAGCTAACAAACTTTAGGAGACTCATCAAAAATAGAGACTGAAACAAAGTCAGAAGCGAAAGAGGAGAATTAACACTGGACACCGCAGAAATACAAAGGATAATAAGAGAATATTCTGAAAAATTATATGCCAACAAATTTAACAGCCTAGAAGAAATGGGTAAATTCTTAAGCTGAAACAGGAAGAAACAGCAATTAAAACATTAATTACCTGCAATGAGATGGAATCAATAATCAAAACACTCAAACAAAAGTCCAGGACCAGATAGCTTCATAGGTGAATTCTGCCAAACAGTTAAAGAAGAGTTAATACCTATTCTTCTCAAACTATTCCAAAAACAAAAGAAGAGAAAGGAAACCTTCCAGGCCAGCATTATCCTGACACCAAAACCAGATAAAGACACTACAAAAAGAGAGTACTATAGGCCAATATTTCTGATGAACATAGATGTAAAAATCTTCCACAAAAGATTACCAAACTGAATCCAACAATACATTAAAAAATCATTCACTACGATCAGGTAAGATTTATTCCACGGTTGTGAAGATGGTTCAATATTCAAGATCAATCAATGTGATACATCAACAAGAGGCAGTATAAATACCATATGATCATTTCAAATAGGTGCAGAAAAGCATTTGACAAAGTAAAACACTCATTTTTGATAAAACTCTCAACAAAATAGGTTTAAAGGGAACATACCTCAACATAATAAAGGCCATGTATGAAAAACCCACAGCTAACATTATACTCAATACTGAAAAACAGATGTTCTCCCCTAAGATCGGTAATAAAAATAGGATGTCCATTTTCACTACTTTTATTCAACATAGTAATGGATGTCCTAGCTGCAGAAATCAAACAAGGAAAATAAATAGAAAAACATACAACTTGTAAGGAAGGAGTAAAACTGTCACTCTTTGCAGTGACAAGTGCATCTTTGCAGATGAACTGATACTGTATATAAAAAACCATAGAGACTCCACCAAAAACCTGCTAGATGTGACAAATGAATTCAGTAAGGTTGTAGGATACAAAATCAATATATAAAAATCTGTTGATTTCTAGACACTAATAATGAAGTAGCAGAATGAAAAATTAAGAAAACAATCCCATTTACGATTGTGCCAAAAAATAATGATTTACTTAGGAACTTAACCAAAGAGGTGAAAAACTTGTACTCAGAAAACTTTAAAACACTGACGAAAGAAATTGAAGATGACAGAAATGGAAACATATTCTATGCTCATGATTTTGGAGAACAAATATTGTTCTACTGTCCAAACTACCCAAAGCAAACTACAGTTTTAACCCAATCCTTATCAAAATAGCAATAGCATTTTTCAGAGAACTAGAAAAAAATACTCCTAAAATTTGTATGGAATCATAAAAGACCATGAATAGTCAAAATTATCTTGAAAAAGAAGAACAAAACTGGAGGTATCACAATACCAGATATCAAGATATACTACAAAGCTATAGTAATCAAAGCTGTATGGTACTGGCACACAAAAAAAGACACATAGATCAATGAGATAGAATAGAGAGCCCAGACATAAACCCATGACTGTATGGTCAATTTATCTTTGACAAAGGAGGCAAGAAGATACAATGGGAAAAAGTCTCTTTAACAAATGATGTTAGGGGAGAGCCTGGGTGGCTCATTCGGTTACGTGATCAACTCTTGGTTTTGGAGATCAAGTCCATGTTGGGATCTGCACTGTCATGTGAAGCTGAATATAGCATTGTTGACTCACTGTTTGGGATTTCTCCCTCACCCCTCAAAATAAATCAACAAATATAAAAAATAAAACAAAACAAAACAAAAAACAAAAAACAACAAATGGTGCTGGGAAAGCGGGATGACTTTCTCATACCATATGGAAAAATAAATTCAAAATGGATTAAAGTCCTCAATGTGAGACCTGAAACCATAAAAATCCTAGAAGAGAACATAGGCAATAATTTCTCTGACATCAGCCATAGCAATGTTTTTCTAGATAGGTCTCCTGAGGCAAGGGAAACAAAAGCAAAAATAAACTATTAGGATGACATCAGAAATAAAAAAAGCTTCTGCACAGCAAAGGAAGCAATAAACAAAACTAAAAGACAATCTACTGAATGGGAGAAGATATTTGCAAATGACATATCCAATAAAGTGTTAGTATAAAAAACATATGAAGGCCCAGGGTGCACCAGGGTGGCTCAGTCAGTTGAGTATCTAACTTCGGCTCAGGTCATGATTTCACCGTCTGTGGGTTCGAGCCCCGTGTCAGACTCTGTGCTGACAACTCAGAGCCCAGAGCCTGCTTCAGATTCTGTGTCTCCCTCTCTCTCTCTGCCTGCTCCCCCGCTCATGCTCTGTCTCGCTCTCTCAAAAATAAATAAACATTAAAAAAAAATAAAATACAAAAAACATATGAAGAACTCACACAACTCAACACCAAAAGACAATCCAATTTAAAAATGGGCAGACGGCATGAACAGACATTCCTCCAAAAAAGACATACATATAGCCAACATACACGTGAAAAGATGCTCAGCATCACTCATCATCAGGGTAACGAAAATCAAAACCACAATGAGGTATCTCCTCCACCTGTCAGAATGGCTTAACTTAACAATGCAAGAACCAACAAATGTTGGCAAGGATGTGGAAAAAAGGAACCCTCTTGCACTCTTGGTGGAGTGCAAACTGGTGCAGCCACTGTGGAAAACAGCATGGAGGTTCCTCAAAAAGTTAACAAAAGAATTACCCTATGATCCGGTAATCCCACTATTGGTATTTATTTAAAAAATACAAAAACACTAATTCAAAGGGATACAGGCACCCCTATATTTATTGCTGCATTACTTATAATAGCCAGATTATGTATGGAAGAAGCCCAGGTATCCACTGGTGTGTGTGTGTGTGTGTGTGTGATGGAATATTATTCAACCATAAAAAAGAATGAAATCTTGTCATGCCATTTGCAATCATATGGATGGAACTAAAGGATATAATGCTAAGTGAAATAAGTCAGTGAAATACGATACCATATGATTTCACTCATATGCGGATTTAAGAAACAAAAGAAACCAAGAATAAGAGACAATCCAAAAAAAAAAAAAAAAAGGCGGTTCTCAAATATAGAGAAACAAACAGATGGTTACCAGAGGGGAGGTGAGTGGGGGAATGGGTTAAATAGGTGAAGGGGTTTAAAAGTACACTTATTGTGATGAGAACTGAATATAGCATTGACAACTCACTATACTGTACACCTGAAACTAATATAACACTGTATGTTATGTTTTACCAGAATTAAAAGAATGTATAATTTTACAATATTGCCCCCAAGGAACAATAGAGTAACTTACATTGCCAGAAATAGGAACCAGAAAATATTTTCTAAATTTTGTAAAAATTACTTTTGGATACATTCAGAGCACAGCAGTTCTTTCCTATCCAGGGTTTCCCTTCCTAGCGTTTCAGTTACCTGTAGTCAACTTCATCCAGAAACAGAGGATTCTCCTTTTGAGGTAGAGTCTGAAAGTCAATAGTAACTTAAAGCTAATGTCATAATGCCGGTGTCATTCACCTCACTTCGTCTCATCGCAGAGGCATTTTTATCATCTCATACCATCACAAGAAGGGTGGAAAATACTGTAACTTCTATTACAGTATATAATTATTTTATTTTATTAGTTAATTGTTAATTTCTTACTATGTCTAATTTATAGATTACTAAATCTATAAATATATACATTTAAAAACATAATTTATAAATTCAACTTTATCATAAGTATATAAGAAAAGACATAGTATATATAGGGTTTAGGACTATTCATAATTTCAAGCATCTCTTAGAGGTCTTGGAAATATCCCCTGTGGATAAGGAGGGACTACTGTACTCAAGAGGATCATATTCCCTAGTGAGTTTAACTCACCAGATAGAATTTGTTTTTCCCTGAGACCACTGAGATATTGGCCAGAATGTTAGCCACCACACATTAATCATTTGTTAATTCTGAATTTGAGCGAGTGTACCAAACAGCAACACAAGAGGCAGCTTTCACTCTGTGGACACACATACTTCCACGAGTTCCAGCAAGAGTATGTGGATGCAAGCAGGGCTCTCAGAAACAGCATCTGTATGTTAGCCAAGAGCCAAATGTCATTTAAAATGACTGTGTGCCTTGAAACCACAAAAGGAAATATTAGCATTGTAATTGTAATCATATTTGGCATTTGAAATTTGTTAACATGAAAGAGAAAAAAATAAGGCAACTCTGGCCTTCCTACCCTCTTGGAGTGATTCAGGCAGACAGACTCAAGATCTCTACTGAGGCAGGGGAGCAGCCTGGTGCCTATTTCAGGAAGGTGCATCAGTACCTGAACCCAGGAAAGAGGAATGTAGAAAATGGCTAATTCAATTTTCATACAGAGAGTCATATTTCTGACTTCCTAGAAAAGTAGAACATTCTGAACTCCCCAAAGAGCTCCTTCCTGAGTAGCAGCGGGCTGGTGAAGCCAGTAAAATTTAACCGGTTTGTTTAGACAGATTCCCAGAGGACATGATGAAGTTCAAAGGAGGTTGTAGAAGGAAACAAGCCAAGCCAACCGTAGGCACTCATACCACCTGGATAGCCCCTGAACCGTATCCTCGCAGGCTCAGAAAGAAAGGTCCCAGAATACTAATAGAGTCGCCTTTTCATTCCTTCCCTTCAGTGAGTAGGCACAAACACAAAAACACAGAACAAAAAGAGGATCTAAAGAGTAAATAGATCCATTTTACTGTAGAGAAGGGCTTTTAAAAAGCTGCTGCCAGAAAGCCTGATCAATATTGAGCAGTAAAACCAGTGGCAGGCGCTGGGTAGTCCAGGGAAAGCACAGGGCCATTGCTTTTACAGTCTCTCCGTGGCTCCCTGACCTAACGATAACCTAGTGGAAGATTTGAGGTCTCTGTCAGATAAACTGAAAGATGCCTCCATTTATTTTGCAGACGATTCATATTATCTTCCTTCCATTTTTTCTAACAACTGATTCACATAATTTCCAGTCATTAAAACTTACAAACGAGCATCATCTCTCTGAAGCTCTGTGTTATCTCAGTACCTGTGTGTGTAAATCTTCCATAGTCTCATCTGAGTTCTCGGTTATTACCATGGTACACGTGGGAAAAGCTGGAAAAATAGAATGAACTCAGTGGCAAAATTATGGTCATGTTTCAAGCATTTTCAGTTTGGGCTTGCTTTCTCTAAATGGCACACTATTTGAAATTCTGTCACAATGAAATTCTTTTAAAATGGTTTTGTTTCTAGTTTTAAAGTAATGCCAGTCTCTACCAAGAAGTTCACAATACCTATGTTACAACTCAGTAGCTCCTCTTGGTACCCCTACATAGCTATGAAGTTAATTAAAAGATGAGCAGTTTGAATTAAAAGCATTACTATTTAAGAATCACCATTTAAATTTCCATAAAGTCAACCCCACTCATTTTATTGAGTAAAAAATACATATATAATTAAATGCAAACAGCTCAATGGAATAAATGCAGAAAAAAATTCTGTAATAATAAAACCATCCAAAGGCCAGTATAATGGTGTAAGGTAAGAAGAGTAGTATCTGGAATCGGCACAACCCAACAGAACTTCTTTTTCTCCCAGAGAACTTTTTGTGGTGATGAAAATGTTCTATGCTATTCAATATAGTACCCACTCGCCTCTTTGGCAACTGAGCACTTGAAATATATCCCACTCTGAAACTGAGGAACTGAATGTTAAATTTTACTTAATTTTAATTAATTTCAATTTCAACAGCCACATGTGGTTAATGGCTACTGTATTAGATAGTAGAGAGGTTGAGAAGTTATAAGAAAAGAAAAACAATCAAAATAAGGATATAAAAGAGTAGGGTTTAAGAGAGGGAGATATACTAATCAAGACAGGTCATCGGAGGAAGTCACATGGAAGAAATGGGCTTTCTAAGAATAGATAGCCCCAAGTTGGACACCTGATGGCACAACCTCCAGATACAAATGAAGTCTCCGCTATGTGCCATAGAACGTGCTTTGAAAACTATCTCAGGTTTACTGGAACTCTGCAGAGGTGTAATCTCAATTATGTTGACTTCAATTAGATCACAATCTTTTTCACATGTGTTATCATCATGTAGATCTTCCCATCGTGTAAATGACATACGAATGAACCACAGGGGATTGCTTATCTTCTGTGAATCCCTTTTAGCCTCTACTTTGTAAAATCATTCTCTACACAAATTTACATAATAGAGCTTATGTATTTTTCACACAACAGAAACACCTGGCTGGTCTGGGCGTTGGATCCCTCCCAGTGCCTCCACACTACTTTGCATATGGCTGGTGAACCAGAACAAGTTATAAAGAGGATAAGATAAAGGTAAAAACAGTGCCTCAGATAACTATGTAAATATTTCTCTCTTGAGTCAGGGGACTTAAAGCTGAATATGTTTTAAAACATATTTATGTATTTCAAAACATTTGTCTTAAATGTTTGTATGAAACACTTCTTGCTGTATTGTGCTTTTCAAGGTATTAAGAGAAAAAGAGAACAAACTCTTAGAAGACATCCTTAATTTATCATTACTGTGCTCAACTGGATTTAATTAAGTTCTCTAAAGAGGTACAATATTTTATTGGAACAATTCCTTTCTGAATCATTTATTTATCCATTTAGTATTCATTGAGCATGAATATAAGCCAGTTATCTATCCACGCTGGTGATATGAGAGTCAAAAATAAAGTCCCCTTTGCTGCCCTCAAACTATGCACAGTCCAGTATAGAGAAAAGCATGTAACAGGGTAAATAAGAGGAATGCCCAGGGTATCACGGAAACATATAGGAAGAAAACGTAATGGAGGAGGCAACCAAACAGTTATCATAGAGAACCTAATAGCTGATATGAGTCAGGTGAAGAGGAGGGCATTCCTGCATGAGATAACCCCACAGACAGGCAACACATTCATTCTGCGATGAAGAATTCTTTTTTAAATAATTGAATATGAGTTTTCTTGGGATGTCTACCTAGATCATGCTATCTGGTAGACAACCAGATATAAAATCTGAAGATCAGGGCAAAACATAGGTGAGACATGCCACTCTTAGCATATTCTAAAACCATAAGAGCTAGTGGGCTCACTTTTGAGCCATGTGCAGAATAAGAGGATTAAAGGTCAAGAGCAGGATGCTAGGAGAATCCCCATGTGGAAGGCATGAGTAGAGAGAGAAAGCCAAGCAAGGAATTTGGCGGGAGAAGAATTATCTGAGGAGCAAAGTGACATAAGAGTGTGTTATCACAGAAGCCAAGAGAGTGGATGTTTCAAAGCTCTGAACATCAACAGATTTAAATACAGCCAAGAAATCCGGTAAAATAAAGGGCAAAAATCACCTACAGTTTGACGGTGAGTGGAATCATTGACAGACTTGCCCTGACCAGTTTCGGCAAAATGGTGGGGAGATGCCAGCTACCGTGGATTGAAGAGTGAATGACAGATGAGAAGTGAAGATGGTACGTGAATAGAAGCATTCCTCTGAAAATTTCAGATGAAAAGTGATGTTCAGAATGTTGATGCCTAGCGTTATCACCATCCATACACAAAGTCAGTCATGTCACTCCCAATGAGCTCTATGATGGTGGTGAATCCTCTGGCCGAGCTTCCTTAGACTCATAGTTATAGGTTCTGATCCAAAGCATCTTTACAGCCAACAATTCTGAATATTAGTGAGGAGCAAAGAAGATAATGGATGTAAAGATTCGGGCAAACTAGAAATTACCACACAAATGTTAGTTATTATGGTCATTATTACTACAATTTGGTCTTGTTAAATTTCAGTCTGTATATCAGCCCAGTTTATATCAGAGTTGAAAAACAAATTGAAAAGTCTGCCCGATGGAGTTTGTGGAGAGGAAACATCAGTAGTTAACTTATGCATTATGCATATAATTTAGACTCAAGAGATCCAATGGGTGACTGCAGCAAACCACAATTGCCCTCTTTAGACAGCTCAGTGTGAACTTCCGGATAGAAAGAAAGCATTCCAAAGTCCTGTGTAATTGGATGCGATAATAACGGGAGGCTTGGCTGCTTGCTTGCTTCTCATTTCAGTTTGATAATTTGAATAAATTCTTTACGCAAATTGTAACTGCTGTCATTTTGATAACACTCCAACTTGAAAATTTGGATCATTGGGTGCAGACCCTTGCCAGCTCTAAACAAATGGAGGGTGGCTAACAAAGGATTTGAAGGGCGCCCTTTCCTTGCTATGAAGTCTCCAACAGGGGCAAGCTTTTCCTGTTGCTACTATATTCCAAATAAAGCAGAAGTTTACCAACCTTCTTCAAGGCTTCCTCTTTCACCCACAGAATCTGCAGATTCAGTTAAGCCTTTCTTTTTCCCTCAGATTCCTTTGCTTTGTCTAAAATAAACTCTTCACCCCTGCCATCCAGCATACAGAAATAATTCTCTTTGTACCTTTCTCACTTTGGCACTTTTGTTCTATTTTTAAAAATCGATTCATTTATTAAGCCAATATGGTTGAGCACTTATTATATTTACTCAGGGGGCATAATCGTGAACAAGACAATTTCTGCTTTCACATACAGTCCTAGGGGGCACCTGGATGGCTCAGCTAGTAAAGCATCTGACTCTTGATTTTGGCTCAAGTCATGATCTCCAGGTTTCAGGCATTGCTCCCTGTCTCAGGCTCTGCACTGACCAGCAATGAGCCTGTTTGGGGTTCTCTCTCCCTCCTCTCTCTCTCTGCCCCTCCCATGCTTGCTCGCTCTCTCGCTCTCACTCTCTCTCTCAAAATAAATAAACTTTAAAAAAGGTACAGTGCTAGAATAGAGACATATGCAGGAAAATAATCTACTCTCCCAAAGGGCAGCAAGGTGGCAAGGTATGGTAAAGGTTCCCAGAGGAAGTAGTATGCATTCAGAATCTTAAAGGATTCTGATGTTTAGATAAGAAGAGAAACAATATTTTACCTCATTTTGATCCATAAGTTCCCTGAGATCAGTGATTCTGTCTTATTTAACTTTGTTTCTCTTAAAGTGCCTGCTGTGGACTGAATGTTTGCCTTCCTCTCAAAATGCATATATTGAAATCTAATCCCCAGCGTGATGGTATTTGGAGGTAGGACCTTTGGGAGGCGGTTAGGTTGTGAGGGTGGAGCCCCCCTGAATGGGAGTAGTGTCCTGAGGAGAGAGACGCCAGAGACCTCTCGCACTCCTTCCACCATGCGAGGACGCAGCGGAGAGGTGGCCAGCTGTGAACCAGGAAGTCGGTTTTCACCAGATAACAAATCTTCCAGCACTGTGGTCTTAGACTTCACAGCGGCCAGAACTCTGAGAAATAAACGCTTTTTGTTTAAGTTACTTGGTTATGGTATTTTTGTACAGCAATTTGAATAGATTAAGAAAGTTCCTATTTACAGTGATTTGAAAATAAGAACCCAAACCTACTCATTAAATTAAGTCCAAAGTCCTTTCTCATCCTTCTGCCCTCCATTCATCTTACACAGTACAATCTGTAGGGTTTGTGTTCTTTTTATATTAGTTTAATAAGTTTCACAAACATTTATCTCCTTTAATCTTTGCCTTCCTATTTCAGCTGTCTACCCACATCAGGCTTCCCAGTTAATGGTTTAAATTCTTATTGTCTTCATCTGCTTCAGAAATTCAGATGTACAGTGGGGCGCCTGGGTGGCTTAGTAGGTTAAGTGTCCAACTTTTGCTCAGGTCATGATCTCACAGTTTGTGGGTTCAAGCCCCATGTCATGTTCTGTGCTGACAGTGCGGAGCCTGCTTCAGATTTGGTGTTTCCCTCTCTGCCCCTCTGCTTGAGCACTCACTCTGTTTCTCTCTCGAAAATAAGTCAACATTAAAAAAAAGGAACACAAATGTATAGTTAATTCACTTAGGTCCCTTGATAGTAGCTGCTCCATTCTACACTTTTCAGAAGATCCCTACAAATCCCAAAACCAAGAATTCTCAAACTTAGATTAACTGGAGTTCTCAGCCATCAGCTATGATGTTGGCATCTCATACAATGCTAATCTTCTGCTATGTTCTTTTTAGCTCTCAAGATTTATGTATATGTATATAGATCCTTTCTCCACAGCTCCAAATCTGTTATGGGGAATGACTATTCTGATGTCTTAAAAATGAAGAAATAAGCTAAAGATAATACCACTTTTAGAAGACAGAATATTTGGGATTTCCAGAATTTATGAAGAAAGTCCCCAAATAAAGGAAACTGTGGACCTGGCCAATCAGGATGCCTTTCTGTGATTAAAATAAGCAAAAGCTAAACACTATCAAAATAGCAGTAGCCACTATGAGTGTTACAGATAGTATGCACTTTTGAAAAAAAATGTTAATTAGAGATCCTTCACAACCTGTAATTGATAGCAACATTTGCCGTGTTACCATTACTATAGTTAAATTTATTTTTCAAATGTAGAGAAATTCTCTTTGGTTTAAGCCTGAAGCTGTTATTTATCAAGACCAGTATTTTGCCCCTTTCCTTTCCCTTGCCCTTTCCTTTTTTCCTTCCTTCCTTCCTTCCTTCCTTCCTTCCTTCCTTCCTTCCTTCCTTCCTTCCTTCCTTCCCTCCCTCCCTCTCTCTCTCTCTCTCTCTCTCTCCTCCCTTACACTCATCCCAAAGCCAATGCTCAAAGAAAGCCCCCATTTTAATGTTGGTGTGTTGCATGCCATGCTGGTTATTCTGTTACTCCTGTTTATTTGTTACAGCAAATAGTCTGAATTGTTCAAAGTTGTTTTTTGCTGTGTCCTTAAGAGATCTTTATACCAACATATAAAAACCAAAAGACATATTAACTAAATAACCAAAAAGTAGGATTGTGTGACTTTGAGCAAGGCACCTAACTTTCCTGGCTTGTTTCTTTATAGCCTTTAAAAAATAGAGGTTGCTATCAAATTATTTCTCAAGGTCCCTTTAGACCTATCACGCTATGACAGGTTTTGGGGGGTAACTTACAGACAAGGTAAACCTCACCATAGTATTATAATACCTACATTTAAACTGCTAATTTATAAAACCTGTTTTCTAACCACTTACATGGCTGTATATTTAGAATATATACCAGATTTCCTATGTGGCTTTTAAGTAGCACTGAGCAATAAAATTGAAGAAGGGATACCAATGTATTAAAATAACATACGTGTGTGAATGTGTGTAGGGGTGTGTAGTGTGTGTGTGTGTGTGTGTGTGTGTGTGTGCATACACTGTGGTACATCCTTCAAAGGACAAACTCAGGATGCTATGAAAATTAGGACTATATTTTATCCAGACTTGGAATTCAGGATTTAAAAGATGAGCAGTAAATGTAATATGTAGGGATGAAAGGGCAGATCAAAGAAAAGTTCAGGTAGGTGAATCTTGAGGCATAAAAGGGCTAGATGAAATCATTTTCCTAAAAAGAAGGAGAGCCATAGAGCCATGAAGAACCCAAAATTTTTCTTTTTGGAGCTCTGATCATTAATAATTCATAGAAACATTTTTGCTTTAAATTCCTTCTCAGTATTTACTCACGATTGGCAGTTACCCCGAAGTTCTCTCCTCTCTCCTCAAAAAACTCAAAATATTCTCACTGTGTCTTTAATCTTTTCCATCTTTGCATATATTATTTTTCTTCCTATCAGTAACTATATGCCTTTTTCATGAAAACACAGTGCTCCTCCAATTTGCTAAATAAGGCAAAGGAACAAAGTGGGGCATGAAACATGTGTAGTCCTACACCTTCCTGTGCTCAGAAGAGTCCCACGTGGGGTGGCTCAGTCGGTTAAGTGTCTGACTGTTGATTTCGGCTCAGGTCATGATATCAGGGTTGTGAGATCAAGCCCCACATCAGGTTCCATGCTGAGCGTGGATTCTCTCTTTCCCCCTCTCTCTGTCCCTCCTCCATGTGCAGATGCAGGCTCTCTCTCTCTCTCAAAAACAAAACAGAACAAATAACAACAGCAACCACAACAAAAAGCAACCAAAAAAACTAACCAGAGTCCCATGCATTGTATAATGCTCTGTTATTACCATCTCGATATTCTTAATTTTTAATGAGAGGCCCACATTTTCATTTTCATTGGATTTCCAAAATTACATAGCCATTTATGAAACGAAGATAAATTATTTTGTTTGTATTTAAGTAGATGTTAGCAATACTCAATTTTTCCTGTATTCTTTTATATGTCACTTCCATGTTCAAAGTTTTGCTCACTTCTCTTCATTTTTGGTACTACATGATAATCCAAGTTACCATTGTCTTTCTCTGGTATTACAGAAATAACTAATATTAGGCAACATAGATGTAAGAAGTTGATAGAGGGGCTCCTGGGTGGCTCAGTTCATTAAGCATCCAACTATTGATTTAACCTTAGGTCAGGTTAGTGAGATTGAGCTCTGCATCAGGCTCTGCGCTGACAGCATGGAGTCTGCTTGGGTTTCTCTGTTTCTCTCTCTCTCTCTCTCTTTCTCTCTTCTCTGCCCCTCCCCTGTTCATGCATGTGTGTATGCACTCTATCTCAAAAATAAACATTAAAAAGGTTACTAAAGATAAAGAGGGATATTTTATAATGATAAGAGAGTCAATTCATTAATAAGATAGAACAATAAAAACAATATTTGTACCTAATGACAGAGTCCCAAAATAAATTAAACAAAAGTGTTAGAAATGAAGGTAAAGTAAATAATTCAATAATAATAGTTGGAGACTTCAATAACCTTCCAGTAATGGATATAATAACTGGACAGAGATCAATAAGTATATAAAAAACTTGAACAATATAAACTAACTAGAACTAATATTCATTTACAAAGACCCCACCACCATTAGCAGAATACACATCTTTCTTAGGTACATATGGAACATTTTCAAGGACAGATCACAATCGGGGTCATAAAACAAGCTTGAATTAACTTGAAAGGATTGAAATCTATAAAGTATGCTTCCCAGTCACAATGGAATAAAATTAGAAATGATTAAGGAAGATTGGGGAATTCACAAATATATGACGATTAAACAAAATACTCCTAAATAACCAGTGGGTCAAAGAACAAATGGAAAAAGAAATTAGAAAACATTTTAAAGTAAATGAAAACAAAAACACAATATGGCTATATATGAAGAAGAAAAAAAAGGGTTCAAATAAATGTCTTAACTTTTCAGCTTAAAACACTGGAAAATAAGGACAAACTAAACTTAATGCAAGCGAAATGAAAGAAATAATAAATATTTGAATAAAAATCAATGAAATAGAGAAAAGAAAAAAACAATACAGAAAATAAATAAAGCCAAAAGCTGTTCTTTGAAATGATAAAGCTGACAAGCCTTTAACTAGAGTGACAAAGAAGAAAGGCAAGAACACAAGTAACTAGAATCAGAAATTACAGAGGGAGTACCATTACTGCCCTTATGAAAATAAAAAGGATTACAAAGGAATCCTATGAATAATTGTGTCAATAAATTAGATAATTCAGTTGAAATGGACACATTTCTGGAAATACACAAACTACTTGACTCAAGAAGAAATAGACAATATAAGTGAACATATAACAAGAGAGTTAGGGATTGAAAACCTCTCAGAAAAACCCAGGCACAGATATCATCACTCCAGAATTCTACCAAACATTTAAAGGATTAATACCACTACTTTGCCAACTCTTCCAAAAATAAAAAACTATAGAATGATATTTTAAAGAAAGCATTCCATCTACAATAGCATCACAAAAGGAAACAGCAGTCAAAGAAGCATAAAGCTTGTAGTGTAAGTATTACAAGACATAGTTAAGAAAAAAAATTTTAAGACTGATAATAAATGAAAAGACCTCTACCTTATTTTGAGTTATTGCCTCAAAATGCTAATCATAGAGTTGCCATATGAATAAATCAGCAATTCCACTTGTAGGTATACACCCAAAAGAATCATAACATATATACACAAACTTGTACATAAGTGTTTATAGCATTATTCATAGTAATCCCAAAGTGAGAAAAATCCAAGTGCCCATCAGTTGATGAATGGCTAAACAGCATATGGCATAGCCCACAGAACAGAACATTATTTGGCAAAAAAAAAAAAAAAAGGAATAAAGTATTCCTACTTTATATACTATATACTATATTATATACTATAATATAGATAAACCTTTAATACATCATGCTAAATGAAAAATGCCTGACATAAAAGACCACATACTGTATGATTCATTCATTACATAAAATGTCTAGAATAGAAGTGTTTCTAGAGACAAAAAGTAGATTACTTCATTCTGAAGGATATCACATACTTTAGTACTTGCTTCCTTTACACAGATTGTTAGCTCAGTGGTGTATAATGTGGTTTCTTATGTCAGAAATCCTGTGCTCAGATCCTGGCTCCTCTCTTTATTAAGGAGGGACCTTGGGAAAGTCACTTCATGTCTCTGAGCCTCGCAAAATAGGTTTCAATCATATTAGGAAAAAAGCAAGTGGTGTCTAGGCATTATTTTTTTTAATTGGGCCAAGTGCAATTAATTTTCCCACAAAATTGCAAAATATATCTCAGAGGACTGTATAAAGATTAAATGGAGGTTATGCTGAAATTCCATAAGGACTCAGTAAGTGGTAGCTATTGTTATTAGTTGATGTTAAATAATTTAATAAATGAATAATTTTTCAAGACTAAAAACTACAGTTTCTATCAATAAAATCTATAGTCAATGCACTTCCCCTCTACCCCCCAATTCTTTTGATATGGCGGTGAAGTCCTGAAATACCTATCAGTTCTTACTTTCCATGTCAAATATTTAAAAAGAATTGTTAGTTTCCAGCTTTATAGGCTAAAGGCAGGCTCAGGTTTTATGTTTTCCCTTTCTGATAATTAAACTTTCTCATTCCTTCTGATTTGTGGACTAAGTACAAATAAAACTTGAAAAAAGCTGAGAAGGCTCCCTAGCATTGGAAAAACTAAATATACACTTAAAAGTTAGTTTCTTTCCAAAATGAGATGCTTTCTTTTTTTCCTTTCGACTTGGGCTACCCCTCTTTTGAGTTGCAAGCAACTGCTTCAGACGAAAGATCAGTGATTCTGTCCTTAGAACACCTTTTAATTTTAAAGCAGACCAAAGAGCCCCAGGCTTCAAGGCAGAGTAACCCCGGAACATACTCAAGAGTGTATTTCCAGTATTATAAAGGTAAATGAGTTTCTTGAGTATATACTCCTTTGACATTAATAATGCAATTTGCTCCCACATATATTAAAAGCCCACCAAACCTAATTCAAATGTTAAAATTGAAATTGGCCTTTTTTTTTTCTTCAGGCAATTTTCAGTGGAAGAAGAAATATGTTTTTTTAAAAACAAGAAATGCATTGAATTCTCATGGATACTACCGATTCAAATACAAGATTATGGGAGCTCTTGCTTAAACGTCTTGCTTTTAAATCTATATCTACTTTGCCTCTTGCTAAAATTCCCAACTTTCACTGACATAATTATAAATTTGCTTTAAACCACACTGCACAGACAACAGTCCCAAAATAATAATATGGTTACTGAAAATGGTTTAAGGTTTTATCATAGGCTTGTATGCTATGGAATCAAATTATGGTTTTTGAGATCACTTGGAAAAGTTCCTCAGTGTGGGGGCTACGACGACCACTCATAAAACAGATCAAGTTCATTTGTATCATTTTACTTTTGATATCAGAAATTCTTAAAGTCAGTTTGGTTTATAATTATATATTTAAATTGTTCAGAGTTAAATTTTTAAAATGAAATATAAAAACCAACTATGCTTTCAGAATTCTGGTTTATATTCCTTTCCCCATACTGTTCTCCCCAATTCCTGCCTCTAATAATTTTTTTAAAAATTATATAAATCCTTCTTTAATGAATATTAGTATACTGTAGGTATTTTTCACCACTTGGAGTGTATGAAGAGATTTTCATCACTTTTTATAGCTGCATATTACTCGCACTCAAAATGAGTCAACGAGTAATCAACTGATAGACATTTTTATTGTGGACATTTTTATTGGTGATCCTGTTTTCTTGCATTTATAAATAACACTACAATGAACAGCCTTCTGCATATGCATTTTTATATTTTTGCCCATATGTCTTTGAGATAAATTCCTAACAAGAGATTCCTAAAGAGATTGCTGGACCGAATGGTAAGACATATTTAATTTTTCTAGATTCTGCCAAATTCCGCCCCAACTTTTTGCATTTTTATAAGCTATATATGAGAGTCCTCATTTCCCCCACAGCCTTATCAAAAGAATATTATGTAAACATTTGGATTTTTGCTGGTCTGCATTTCTCTTTATTAGGAGTGACTGGGGTTGAGTAATTCTACCCATATTTAAGGGACATTTGCTTTGCTTTCTTTGGGAATTTTGTGTTCATTTTCTAGCCCTATTTCTTAATATATAATTTTGGTATTTCTTTCTTTTTAGAACTTCATGTATTGGCTTTTAACATTTTGTAGTATAGGTAGCTAACAATGTTCCAAATTTATGATTTATTTTTATTTTGCACATAGTGTTTTCTGTCATGCAAAAGTGTGTGTGTGTGTGTGTGTGTGTGTGCGCGCGCGCGTGCATGTGAGTGTGTGTGTAATGAAACTTATTTTTTTCCCTGAATTTTAAGTACAGTTTAGGAAAACGTTTCCTACAGCCCAGTAATAAGAAATTCACCCACGTATTTTATTCCTTTTATATTACATATTTGCAATTCATTTTGGTATATAAGCTTAAGAAATTCCTAACAATTTACGAAGAATGAGCCAGTATGAGCCGACTCCAGTACCCCGTTCAGTGCTGGTGGAGCATGGAGACCGTTGGTTGTGTCTATGTGTTGTTTCCATGTATATATCCTTAGGTTTACTGTGTGTGTTTTATCAAGTAAAGTTGCTGGTGCCTCATATTTTCCAAACTAAAAGCCTCTTTGAACACTGAGAAAATGTGTCATTATTCTTGATGAATAATGCATTACAGCTCTGGGAGAAGAATGTAGAACTATTTGGTAAAAAATTTTTTTGCTATTTCACTAGTTGAGATTTTTTTGAGTACAAAACAAAAATTATCCAGTTGCGTAACAGTGCTGCCACTTTCAGAAACAGCAACAGAATAGGGCAATATCCTTGCAGGGAGACAAGTACTCTGTATTGAATGATCCTGTTTTTAGCAGATTGGCACCATTGCTTATCACAGCACATTCATTTTCTTCTCTCAGATTTAGAGAATTTGCTATCCCCAAACGGGCAGAAAAAGCACAACAAATAGTAAAGACTCACCACTGCTGGAAGCGTCATTCAGATTGAGCAGTCCCCCTCCTAGACCTCTGTAACTATGGTAACTGTAGGTCCCATTTCCGTTGATGTACAACACCTCCTGGGAGCCCGAAACAGCGGAGGTGGAGTAAGTGGCTTGGGCCGCCTCTGGTTTACACTGTTTGTCGGCTGGGGCAGATTCGTCCTGCAACGACAACGGCATTCTGTTATTTGTCAAATCACTGTGCTATTTCACCTTGACCAGGACTAGCTCAGCGTTATCCACAGGTCTACACTAAATAAGAAAAAAACATACATATGTGGTCAACATTAAGTTGGCACATATGCAAGTTTTCAACAACTTGGCTATAAACTAAAAAAAAAAAGGTAACAATGCGAGACATATTGGAGATGGAGCAAAATTTGCAAGCAATTTCCAACTAAATATAAAATTATATGAAGAGAGTTGTTCACAATAGCCCAGAGGTGAGAGCAACCTCAATATATATTATATCATATATCATATATTATATACATGATAATAATATAATATAATAATATATAAACTATATTATTATCCTATATATTACACATATATTCCTCTACAGTAGAACATAGACAGGTCATATCTATTCAGTTTAAGCTTATTAAATGAGTAAAGCTTATCAGAAAATTGATAGGTGGACCCATGGTGCTTACCCATGGATTTTTTTTTATGCATATGACTTCTCTTTTCTATAAAGAAATATGTTGGGAGCCGTTTTGGGCTCACAGGTTGAGACCCCTCCCTGCGTGGGAAAGGTTGAAGCAAAAGCTCTCTCCAGCCAAACTGGCACCTAGTTTTATCTCCTTCTAAATAATCTTTCAGGCCTGGATTTCTTGAACTGCTTTTGTTGGCCTAAGGGACATAATGCTCTTTGGTTTTATGGCATATGGAAAAGGGGACCTGGTCTTGATGGATAAAATCTGAATGAGAGTAACCTGGCCAGAGTAACCTCAAGGTTGCCGCTAGGGGATAGGTTGCACAAATTGATCATATAGAATAGCAGCTATGAGTTGGCTAGAAATTGGTAGACCTTGGGCCCCAAGACTCCTTGAACCAAACTGGATTTTCCCTGCAGGTATCGCTCCCCTCAGCCCCACCATAGGGCCTCGGGGCACATCTCCGTAAAGCTTCTCTCAGAATTAACTCACTGATGGGAAGGACTGTGAAGAGACTTGGGACCTTCCCCGAAGGTTGGCCTCGCCCAAAAGTTAGAAGCACTGTTTATCAGCAGCAAATATTGAGCACCTCCCCGAGGTTAACATTTCACAAATCCTTTTGTAATTCTCATCCCCACGCTCCCTTATAATAAAAGGGCAATAACAAAATACTCTTACAAAAGCTACCATAAACCTATAGATGACTACGTAGGTCTTGTGACAACAATGTATGTTGTAAAGAATGCCTTGTCACTGATGTAATGTCACTCGCTACCTTTAAAAATAAAGACACTGAGACCACCAAAGCAGAGATGCCAGAATTGCCAGGGTTGCCTGCTTGGTCATCAGATTCTGTCTCACTCATGGCTCTCTCACTTCATTTCGCCTGACCGTCCGTCCTTCGTGAACCCCTAGATTCGCCGGAACAAGGACCCCGGCAGAAATAGATTGAGCTTTTAACTACACTCCATGGAACTGTAAGGCTTCTGGTGGGAAATGTCTCAGAGTTTTCCTGAGATCGAGGGACAAGGGCACAAAGATGGGCCGTTATGCCGTGTTCTTCCTCTTTACCCAGACAACAGGCCTTCTTTACTTTAGTCAACATTCATAAAATCACTGCATCTAAAACATTATGAAAACCCCTGGGCTGTGTGAAGTATTCTTTCTGTAAAGACATGTAGCCACTGAAACTCGGAAAGAAGGCAGAATATTCCATACTTCGGAGCACTTTTGGGGTCCTTGGGAAGGGGCTAGCCTCAAGTCCACTGCTTGCATGACTTCCCAGTTTCTTGATTGAAAATTATTTGGGCAACATGATAAAATTTGAGTTTCTAGTGTGGCAAAATTGGTGGCCTTTCTGAACATCCCAGTCTATTTTTCTGTGTTTGAAAAATGACAATAAAATACACTCATAGGAGTTTTTTCCTGATGGGTAAAGGAGGAGAGAAGGCATTGTCTTCACAATATTTGCTCACTGATTCTTTGCAGGATAGAATTAATTTGTATTATTAAACATGCTATTTTTAAAATTTGCCTTAGTCTTTTATTATTAACTTTTATTCCAAACCACAGTAACTGCATGGAGCAAGCAGATAATTAATTCCATTAATAATCAAAACAGGCCTTGTAGGGAGTCATTTGTGTTCAAACACAGATTTGCATTATTAATGTTCTTGGCAGTCCACTATATGTTGAGAAATAAAACATATGAAAGCACCAATAAAATCTGATCTGCAGTATCTTTTGGGCAAAAGTTTAACATAAAGTTAATTTGTGTTTTTCTTATGAACGATCTCTGGTACTGGTTTCAAAGAAGCAGAGATTTTAATGACATAAAAAACAAATATTCCCTAGAGTCACATTTTATCTTTGTAAACAACTTTTAATTATTATTAGTTCCCAAACTTCTTAAGGTTGACAGCTTGCCCCTGGGTTGCTATGAAGATTATTTTTAAAACTGGATAATATTAATATTTTATAAGACTGCATATTTAGGCAGTGAAATAAATTTCATTCATCAAAAATCAGACAAAATCCTATCCTGGATTTCATGAGATATATTTCAAATTTTCTTCTAGAAATTCCATAAAAATAAGACAGCATCAGCGATTTAATGATCACCAGTAGTGTACTAGATAATGCAGTGTTGCTTTGATGCAGATTTCTTTGATTAAAAATATATGATGAATTAAAGAAATGCTTATAGTAACTTCTATAATTAGGCTTTGGCCTTATCAATACATACAGCCTTAATGAATAGAAGTATGCACATGTCACAAAATATAGGCTTGTAATAGGATGTGTGATTACCTATAGATGGAGGGCAAGACTGGGAATGATTTGACCTTGTCATTGTCTTTGGGAAGACTGGTTTGTACTCTTTTGTACCTTATCCTCAGAAACCGGACGGAGACAAGCTTGAGTTTGCAGAACCTGACTGGTACTTGGGCCATACATATTGAATTCCTAACTAAGTGCAGATGCCTAAGGAAGCCTATACTCAAGTACTTTAGATAGACACTTTTTAAAAAAAAAATGAAATTTGATTGATTCCACTCCAATTTTTGACAATAGATTCCAAAAAATTTGCTTGGAAAATGTTCCATTGCCTTTATTATAGGTCCCAAGAATTCCACGTTTCCTTTTAGACTATATCTTCTGCTATCTATTACATTTATTGGATGTTTTCATTAAGTTTTCTCTACCTAGAGTTAGAAATTTCCAATAAAATGTACTGCTGATTTAATAATCCAGATACCTTTCTTCTTTTTGCCTTTTACCTTACATCATTATAGCACTTAGAATTTGCAAGGCAATGTTGCGTTAATATTGAATTACATTTTTAGTTCATCATTGGACAGGGAACTTGTGATCCACCTTTTTAAGGTGAAGAAACTTGCATGGACTTCAAAGAAGCTTATCACTGCGAAATAGTAAACACATGGATAATTCAAGCATCAATTTGCCTGAGCTTTCTGCAAGATTTTTACTGGATTTCTCCTATCTTTACGTGTTCTTTGTAGTCTATATGACAGAAGCATTGTCACTTAAGTTACAATTCTAAACTTTCTCCTTTGCTTTATTAGTACAGATGGAGGAAGAGAGTACAATTTATTTCACACATAAACTACAGGAAAACATCTCTACTTTCTAAAAGCTTCTCTTCTTCCATTTAATAGCAAGTGTTCCAGAACTAAGTACATTGCTAAGAGTTTCTAGGGAAATTCATAAAAGATCTGAGAGAATCAAAGCTTCCATTAAACTGCTTAGGAAAAAAAACAAACAACGGTCTGTACTTAAAGCAAATGTCCTTATTATTTGAGATGATGAGAAGTGATTGACGATGCAACACACACACACACACGTATATATAGTAACACTCAGGGAGTCATTTATTTTGTTCAGTTAGGAACATTCCATACAATCTCTTCCCCTTGTTGGCCATACAAATAATTAAGATGCCAACACAGAAGACTGTTCTTTGCAAAGATGCTTCCAAACTCAGTGAGATAATAAGAAAAAACATCTTTTGACCAAATCCAAATAGCCTAATGATAAGATGTGAATAACAGGTTATTACATTAACAGACTCTCTTTGTAGCATTATTTACACACACGCACACATGCACTCACATGATTTTATAAACAATAAGGATTTGAAAACTATTCACTTAAATAAAAACACAAAATAAATATAGTCCCCAATCCAACAAGTGTAGATATATGGTTGGCAAGAGTGGCAAGAAGTAACCAAGTACATTGCAAAGTCACTTGCTCTAAAATTCTTCCTGATGGCCATTAAGTTTTATTACCAAAAATAAAAGTACAGACTCAGCATTTAAAAATTTCAACTTTGAGACACCTGGGAAGCTTAACTGATTAAGTGTCTGACTCTTGATTTCGACCCAGGTCATGATCTCATAGTTCATGGGATTGAGCCCTACATCGGGCTCTGTGCTGACAGCCTGGAGCCTTCTAGGAATTCTCTCTCTTTGCCCTTCCCCTGCTTACATGCACATGTGCTACAGACATCAAAAGAATTTAAACTTTAAACGTAACAGTCTACCATTTAATTATTGACCAAAAATATCAAATTTAATAAACATCTTTTTCTATAGGTTTCTAACACTCAACTTTGAGGTCCTTTGTTAATATGACCATGATGCAATTTAAAAGTAATGTTCCTTTGAGGTAGTAAAATTGGATTGCAGATGCAAATTTTTTGGTCAGTGATCTTTTTTTTGGGGGGGGTGGAGAGAGGGGAAGAAAGAGAGATTCCCAAGCAGACTCCAAGTGCAGAGCCCCATGCGGGGCTTGAACCATGAACAGTGAGATCATGATCTAAGCCAAAGTCAGATGCTTAACCAACTGAGCCACCTGGCACCCTGGTCACTGATTTTATATGCATAGCCTAGTATTTTTGGGCCTCAGAAAAATCAATTTTAACAAAACAATACCAAATTGGCATATTTAATATTAAATTTTAATATATTTTGGAAATAAAAAATAATTTTCCTAATCATATAATATTTTTTATTTCCCCTGAGTTTTTTTACCCTCTTGAGTTTTTAAAATATTTTTAAAAATCTACATTTACAACAACTCAAAACATCTTTAAAGTCATACTTTATTTGCAAATTGGACTCTACTGATTTAAAAAAAAGCTTTCTTAAATTAATTTTTTCTTAATCCCCTTTAACATAATATTTTCTTTTGGTAAGATGGTTGCAATGGTCTACCCGATGATTCCATGCCAGGCATGGTTTAGATACTACCAATGGAACTGTCATACTCAAATTCTTACTTCCGATATCAGCCTTGCTTCTGAAGCTCATGCCTGAACAACAGGAAATGCATGCATATCAGATTTAATATCTTGAAATTAAATTTGTTTTCTTTCCTCCAGATACCTCTTGCAAAAATTTTTAATTAAGAAACAAAACAACACCTGTTCTATCAGCACTGTATCTTGTTCTAGTCAATGCATCGCACCAAGATTTTTTTCTTCTCCTACACTGGGCTTCTCTCAAACAACGCTCCAGTCCTCTCGGCGCCACCTTGGAAAGGACTCTCACTGGCATACACTGGAGAAGCCTTCATTGAGAATACACGAGCCAGAGCCTCAGAATCTCTCCTTCGGGCTAAACTTCCTGACCAGTGTTTTCCCCTTAACATCTTGTCCACATCTTCTCAAACCTATCTTTTAAAATCATTTATCATGTGGATTTCTTTTTAAAGACTTTGAGCTTTCTTTTTTCTTGGAGAACAAAACCCAGAGTTACTGGCATCCAAAGCTCTTTAGAGTTTGAGAACAATCTTGGAAGTCACATTTTCTGTCACTTCCTCTTGTAGCACTCTATACTATAGTCATAACTTAAAGTGGAAAAAGAAAAAAAAGCAGGGTAAGATTCTGAGCTATCTAAATGTGCCATTGGGCACCAATATATAGGAATTTTCTCATAATTAATCTTTTCAGAGAATCAGCTCCTGGTTTCATTGATCTGTTATATGATTTTTTTTTTGTTTCTATATCTTTCATTCCTGCTCTGATCTTTATTATTTCCTTACTTCAGGTGGTTTTAGGTTTTATTTGAATATTTTATATCTGATGATGGTTTGTCGTTTAATTTTTAATATTGTTTGCAAAATTTTAACATATGTGTCTAACGTTGAAGAGAAAACTAAATTTCTTTCTTAAAAGTTTCATTTTAAAGTTTCTTGGGGTGCCTTGGGTGGCTCAGTCAGTTAAGTGTCCGACTTCGGCTCGAGTCATGACCTCATTGTTCATAAGTTCAAGCTCTGCATCAGGCTCTGTGCTGACAGCTCAGAACCTGGAGCCTGCTTCGGATTCTGTGTCTTTCTCTCTCTCTGACCCTTCCCTGCTCGCGCTCTTTCTCTGTCCCTCAAAAAAACTGAATAAAAGTTAAAAAAAATTTAAAGTTTCTTAAAAGTTTTTAGTTTTTTTCTTCCTTTTTTTAACTTTTTGTGTAAAATCAGAGAGTGTTATATGACTAAAGCAGGCTTTGCTATGGCTTTCATCAAACTAAGAATGGAAAAAGACAGTATTTTCCTTTTTCATATCCTACCCTAAATTCCAGAATAACAAAATATTTTTTCTCCCTAAATCTCTAATAATATCCTCCAGCCACCATTAAACAAAAGAAACAGGCCTATTTATCTGAAATTCTTGTACATCTTCCGTATACAATTATCTTTATGAAAAAAATGCAAGAAGAGCAAATAGACTCTAAATGATATCGTAGGAGAGAACAAAGACCTCAATTATACATAAGTGAGTTCTTCAGTTCTCAGATTGCTATAGACCAAAAGACCTTGAACCAAATATCCTACAGAAGATGGGAAACCCAAAAAGAGTGTCAAGGCAATTATACTCAAACAATTAAAATTTCCCTCAAAGCAAGAACCTATACATGATGGCTATGTCAAAATCTTTAGGTATAAAAACATCACAGCTACAATAAAAATTCAGAATATTATAGTTATGACCAAATTTAGAACAAGTATTTTTAGCATTAAACTTTGAGAAGCACAGTGGAGGCATTTTTTTAGAGCAGTTAACCATTAGCTACTACGTAAGAATACTATTGACATTTTTTTTTAGAGCAGTTAACCATTAGCTACTACGTAAGAATACTATTGACATGATAGTATCAAAAGATTAAGGCTAAGTCTACATACTAGCCACCTAGAGTATGATGTTGGGCAGCCAGAAGAGGTACATTATTTTATCTACAATGTAATCAAACCTGTGATACATAAAGGGGCTTCAAAAAGGGATTTAATTAGTTTTTGGCAGTTATCAATTCTAGACTGATATTTATTTTATCCATATAGAATATCCATATATTATTAGCTAATGCTAAAATAAACTAATAGATATTACTGCTGTTGTGACTAACACTTTAGCTCAAATTAAAATAATGAGTGTCACATTAAAAGAAAAGTTAAGAGAAACAAACTTTCTTTTCATTTCTGTGGATATCAGTTTTCCTAAAGTACAAGACTAAGCTGCAATTTATGTTAAAAGTATGGTTAGATTCCTTGTCACAAATGGCTACATAAGCATAACTCAAAAAAACTCGGGCTAAGTACACTAAAAGGGACCCCTCAGATACTATTTATTTATCCCAGATGTCAATTACCCAAAATCTTCTCAGTATGGTCCTGGGGGTTTTCATCATTGGCTTAAGAAAATTAGACTGAATCAGAAAACAGAGATATGAAAAATAAAAGTTAAAAAAAAACTGGCCAATGGAAGACAGTTTTCATCTTTTCACATTTCTTTTTGAGCAGAGAAACTTGACTGATGATGCTATTTCCACACTGACGTTGGAAGGTAATCAGAGATGATTTCAAAATTAGAAACAGGTGTGCCAGCATGGATGAATGAGCAGAATGGAGAACAATCCCTTCCTAATGTCATTCTACATAATGGATTCCTTCATAGCTACTTTTGTTGAACATTATGTTCAATCATATAGTAAACATAATTCCATCCAAATTGTGTATCTTGAAGGAGCCACATAATTGAGATCTTAATTCCTACATGTTGGAATAAAAGCTTACAGGTTATTATAATTTAATTTAATCTGGGTGTAAAAGTTACCCATCCATTTTGATATTTTAAGTATATTAATTATGAAATAGTCAAACTAAAGTAATTAGAAAAGCAATCAAAATGGTGATGCCTGAATCACTGAGTCATAAAGCTTTTATATTAATGTGAAATTGACTTTTAAAGGGAACATGCATGAGACAACATGAAATGAACTGAAAATAATCTAGTGATGAATTTAACATGCATTGCTTATGCCTGACTGTATACATAAACACAACACTATGTTTTTTGTTAATGTTCCTCTCCTGATTGGTACTACTTCTGTCACCTGTAACTTACGTAAAGTGCCCTGATCTACCATGTTGACTGTGGGTGTAGGGTCTAGTAACAAAAGAAATAGCACTATTAGCATATTTCTTCATACGTCAGGTTTAAAAATTACACTTTTATTTCCACCTATGATGAAAACCTAATTTGTTGTTCAAGAAGTCATTAATTTTTAGGAATGCCCTGACTTCTCAAAAATAGACACAAGTAAATCCATTAATATTCTTGGACATTATATATATTTGGAGTAGTGGTATCATATTCCTTAAGATAGTGGATTATGTTATCCTACTTCATAATAGATTTTGGTAGAAATGGTATAACTAACCTTCTCCTTTTCTTCCATTTTGCTTCTCTTTGAGTCTGCTTTCTATGTATAATTTTCCTTCAAGGTCTCAGCTGTGTTTATCCCTTCACATATCCCTTCTATACCAAACACCTCTAAATCTCAATCTGTAATTAAGACCCTTCCCCGAGTCATTTTCAACTACTCACTAGACATAAATACCTGAATACCCACATGTGCTTCCTAATCGGTATGTCAGAATTGTACGTTTTCTTCTCATACTTTCACTTCTCCAGTCAAAATTTGCTCTGCCTCCTGAATTTTTGATCTCTGTTAATGATACCTTCATCCAGTCTCCTGAGCTAGAGACCTTGCCATATTGAACAGACCCTCTTTTTATTACCTCATATGTACAACACAGGATGAAATCTTATACAATTATTTAAAACAATGTCTATTGAATGTCTTATTTACTAGGCTACACATCCAGCTAGGTGCTGGAGACAGATCATCAGATAAAATAGACAGAATCCCTGCCCTCAAGGGACCGATAGAGGTGGGGGAGGAGGGAGAGAGTAGGCAAGAGGAAGAAATGAAAACTAAGATATAATAAGTTGAGACAGTGGTAACCATGAATAATGAAAGAAAATATGGTGATTAAAAGAATAATTGGAGATGGGGTCCAAGAGGGAAGGCCTTTCTGAGAGAAGTACATAAGCCAATAAGCTAAAAATGATGGAACATAGGAAAGATACGGGGGTGTGCGTGTGTGTATGTGTGTGCGTGCGCACATGTGAACACTGCATACAGATCCATTCTGCACTTGATATGAAATATTCTTCATATCCAGAGATTTCTATGATCCCTGGGTTTTGTTTCATTACATCACAGAAGCATTCGTATCGCTCAGGCTAGAACTTGCCTCATAACAAAATATTTACACGACACACATTTTTGCTACTGAACTGAATATTCTTATTTCCTCCACTTCAGATTCAGTCTCTAGAACCAGTATGAAGTTAGTTGGCTGGGCTCCTTGCTCTCTGGCTGCTAGGATTTGGTCGACGGGAAGCGCTGACACACTTCAGAGGTTGAGAGATGATAGGGCATGGGTTTTCATCTCCCAGAAGCCTCTGCTGCCCTGCCCTGCTCTGGGGCATCTGTGTTCCTCTGCCGCTGAATCTGGAGCCTGTAACGCAGCCACTCTCCCAGGCCTTCAGTTTCTGTCTGGCTCTGCTAACCCTTCCCTTCCGTTGCTTCTCCACGCTTCTCTCACTTGCTAGTCCTAGATGATGCTTCATCGTCCTCTCTTTGGTTTTCTAAGGCCATCTTACACCTATGTGAATAGTCCCATTATTAAATAGTCTTCGATTACTCTTTGGAATGTGCTCTCTCCCCACTGCTGGGACCCAGAATGACACAGAGCCATTTACTACTGAGCCAACCACTGAACAGTGAGTACACTTTCTTCTTTAAATTTTATTCCCTTAATATTAATTTTTTTCCCCTTTGGTGTTGTTTGTATTCCAAGCCACTATTTCTAATTGACTAGTATTCTAAGTCACTATTACTCATTTTCCCCCAAATTCTCTAACACAAATATAAGCCCCTTAGAACATTTTCCACATGGTCAAATCCACCTGGAGCCCTCTCAGTTCTGTGTTTCCCCTGGACTCCTGTCTCCCGGAACTCTTTATCTTACTCAAGTCTGGAAGGATTACTCTCCAAGGCCTGCTCCATAGTGCCGTTCCAGTCTTCCATCCCCTTCTACTTTTGAGCTCCTCTTCTTAGATTCCGTGACTTCTTCCTTGGTTTATACTCTTGTTTCCATGGAGAATATTTTCCAATAACTTTATGAGGGAAACTATTAGAAGATATACAGCAGAAAATCATTTTAAAATATTTTTACCCTGATATTTGATTGAATATTTTGCTGACATAGAATCATCTTCAGAATTTTGTGGATTTTACTTCCGTATATTTTAGCGTTGAGGACAGTTTTTGCTGGGTGATGTCCTTTGGTTTTCTAATTTTTTATATGTGCCTCTTTCCCCTTTCTCCCTGAGTATTTAAGAATTTCTTTCATCTCATAAGTTCTGAAAATTTCATGATAATGTGATTAACTCAAATCTTGGTTTCCATTTACTGTCCTGATAATTGATGGGCTATTTCATTCTGGTAATGCATGTTACTTAGTTCTGAATTTTGTTTTAATAATTTCTTCCTATTTTCTCTTTTGACTCTAATTAGTCAGGTGTTGGCCCTCCTAGATTGATCACCCTTGTAAAAACATTTCTCCATGGGGCACCTGAGTGGCTCAGTCAGTTAAGCATCTGACTCTTGATTTTGGCTCAGGTCATGATCTCAGGGTTCATGGGTTCGAGCCCCACATCAGGCTCCACGCTGACAGTGCAGAGTCTGTTTGAGAGTCTCTGTCTCCCTCTCTCTGCCTTTCTCTCTCTTTCAAAACTAAATAAAATTAAAAAAAAATTTTCTCCTTAATTTTCCATTCTGTCTAATTTTTTTAAAGTTTCTGAGTAATTTCCCAAATGGTCTTCCAATCCTTAAAGAATTTTTGACTATCATATATATTTTTTCATATTCTAAGAATTTGCTTTTGTTTAGTGTTCTTTTTAATGCATTCATGTCTTATTTCAAGGAAAAAGCTTTTTTTAAAAAAATATGAGGATATAGATTATGTTCTTTCTTTGCTTTTGAACTTTGAGTGCCAGGATTTATATAGTTCTATTCCTCTCTGGAGCCTCAGTTTTTGAGAGAAGACTTCAAGGTTCCTGAAAGGAGAAAATTATTAGGCTGCCTCCCTTCTTGGAGCTAAAATGTGAAAAGGCCTGTAGCAGAGATATGTAGTCTTCCATATGAAGAATTTATTCTGCTCATTTTCAGTATATTATTCCTGCTGTTATACCTGGCTTGCCTGGGCTTAGAGCCTTCCTTCTGCTTCTATTTCCTACAGAACACACCTCTCATCTCCTGCTGGGGTGGTCAGAGGCAGAGATCCCCTAGGATTGGGGAGAGGTCCTAAGGTCTAAAAACTTCTCAGATACCCTGGGCCAATTTTTCTATTTTCATATTCTTGTTCTCCATTTTCTATAATACCTGGTGCCTTTAGTTCTCAGAACTTCATGGGACTAACGTCCCTTCAAAGGGACTAAATGGACTTTTTTAAACTTTTATTCGCATTTATTTAATGCAGAATTTATTCCCAGGCCATAAGGTTTTGTTTCTTCAGTTTCTTCTGGGATATCTTTTTCTTCTGTGCAACTTCCTCTCCTGGTTTAGAACAGCCTGCTCTTTTTCATCAAGCGTCATCTCACTGGGGCAGGGAGAGCTCCTGTAGGGTTAATCCAACCGTGAGTCCTGTAAGTTCCACATTGCATCTTTAGGGGCTTTGTCCACCCGGATGTGCTCAATGACCGGAGAATCCACATCTAAACCCTTAAGTTCATCATTACCCTCTGCATTTTTAAGCACGTGCAGTAAAACTTCAGCACTGTCTTTGGGCCACCGACCCTGTGTCCAGCCCCACTGTGTGACCTGGGCACACATACCTACTCCACCACTGTAGCGACCCAATGGCACACATTGCTTCTGCAAAGTGACATCCTTCAGATACTTGGTGACTTTTCAGTTACGCAGACCTTTGACGGCTGGGCAGGCTTCGTGTGTGTTCTTAAAGTGAACCTGAAGATTCGAAACTCTTGATTTGCCTGATTATGTCGGGTTTTCGGGGTCAAGTGAATAGAGGCTGTTTTCAGAGGTCACCGCAGGCTGCTTAGGGGGAGAGGAGATTTAGTGACTTCTTATGGGCATCTCCCTACCGTCGTTTGCAAGTCAGATTTCCATTTTCCGAAGTTGGATTAAAATCTCTCATCCTTGCCTGAATCCTCCCTCATTCTGTATCTCCTTGTAGGTTTCAGCTCTCTATATTCATTCACAATTATTTCAGTGGGGTTTTGGAAAGAAGCAGAGATAAAGGCAAAAATTTAATTTGCCATGTCAAAAGACATGGACGCCTTCAGACTTTAATGTACATAAGATTGCAGGTAGGAAAACTTTGGGAAGTATTGCAATATGTTTAGGATTTGGATATCGACATTAAGTCTATCTTTTAATTACAGATTCTTGTCATTTGAAATGGTTTTAATACATCAGATGGCAAACTCTATCTGAAAGTTTTCTTTGATAGAAAAGGAAAACTTAAAATACGTGACGAGGAAGACTACACTGTGTCTATCATAAAGGCAATACAAGTCATTGAAGTTGAAAAATATTTTAAAATACTTGTTAAATGGCATAAGAAACAACTCATACTAAGTGTACTTCATTCTCTTTGTGGAAAAAAAACAAAACTTAAAAATGCAGCTCACGGTGATTTTATATGCAAAGATCAAAGCGTGTGATAAAATAAAGCAGAGTGTGCTGAAAGATAGCACCATGAGGATGGTTCATATCTTAACAGAATGACCACATCCAAAGACAGGTGGATGGACTGGAACAGCTAGAGGAGAGGTTTTTAGAAAGCATGCTACAACATTTTCCCCTAAGCCTATGCCATTTGATATTTAAACTGAGACATGTAAGTATACTGACAGAATCCTGAACGATTTGTGTAATAACAAGAAACAGGATGCAGGATATGAAGGAGGAGGGGAAAGGCTAAACAATATGCAAAGTCAACAGCAACAGGCTTGGGACAATTTCCTTACAGGCTGATATTTCATACCATGAACTCAACAGGGGCTGAAAGTGTATCCTTACCCTTAAGTCTAAACTATTACCTATACACAAAGTAAGGAAGAAATTTTTTAACACTGGCACCTCTGAAAAAATATACAGTTATTATTAACTTAAAACATTTGTTAAAATATTGAGGACACACAATGTGAAAGACGCTGCAGTTGTAATGAATGACACAGAATGATTGCTTGCTTCCCGTGAACTTACATGTGAGCCGGTGAAACAGATAAGACTGTAGATTAATTATGAATGATTTAAGTACAACAAAAGAGATTAATATTAGATTCCATATAATAGGGGACCTAATGTATAGATGAATTAGACAAAAATTATCTAATGCCATCTTAAGTGTAGTAATACAAGTATATAAATCCTAGAATGCTGAGCTGCTTGCATTTAATTATTCCTTAAATAAAGAATGACAAAAAAGAGAGAGAGGAGGAAGGGGGAGAGAGAGAGAGAGAGAGACAGAGCGAGTGAGAGAGAAATATATTACCAGGCAATATTTATTGAGCATTTACTATATGCCAGGAACTGTGCTAATAAACTGTCATATTATCTTAATCCACATAACATCCCAATGAATTATATATTATTAAATTCTCATTTTACACATTGGAAAACAGAGGCACAAAGGCCAGGAAGTGGCTTATCCAAGCTCACACAGCAGTAAGTAACCAGAACCGAGATCTAGACATAGGCACTCTGACTCCAGGGTTCACGGGCTTACCCAGCGCGCTATGCTGAGCAAGTCAAACCTTCCGAACGGGGCAGGCACACTCGGAGCCGTCATGAACTGACGCTGTCTAAGCAAGAAAAACCAGGTTTCTGGAAGATCTCAAAACTTCATAATGAACTTAAAGGAACAGGGAGTATTGAACTAGAGAAGAAAAAGTAATATTCATCTGTTCACTCACCGGGGAATCGTCTTTGTCAGACTGAGGCTGTCAAATACTGCTGGGAGCTCTTTTCGAGTGGCAGAAAAATGATATCCAAAGCACATCTTACCCACTCGGTGCTCCACAGTTTAACTTAATTTTGTTAGGCAATTAAGGCACAAAAGGCAAAAAAGAAATATGTCTAGCTATATCATTTTAATATTCAGTGCTTTCTTAATCTAATGTGAAACAATGTGACAGTAAAATTGCAAATTTTTTCAAGTAAAAATATTCTATTTCTATCTGCTTAAAATAAACAGTATTTACGCTGACGGGTACTGAACATTAAGATTTATTTGGTATGCCTACTACTAAATATATTTTTGTGTATGTTTTCAGATGTTTATAGGCAAAAACTCAAGCCTGTTTTTTACTCTTCTAAAAGTTGCTAACAGCCGGCGTGACTCAGTCAGCTGAGCATCCAACTTCAGTTCAGGTCATGTTCTCACTGCTTGTGAGTTTAAGCCCCGCATTGGGCTCTGTGCTGACCGCCGGCTTTGGATTCTGTGTCTTGCTCTCTCTCTGCCTTTCCCCTGCTCTCACACACTGTCTCTCTCTCCCTCAAAAATGAATAAATGTTGTTTGTTTTTTTTTTTTAATTTGCTAACTTCCCTAAACTATAGCTTCAAGGACAAACAACATTCAATTACATAGTGCTTACTCTGAACGGGTACTAAACATGAAGGTTTTTTTGGTATGCCTAAACTAAGTATATTTTTAAGGATGTTTTCAGATGTGTATAGGCAAAAACTCAAACTCGTTTTTTAATCTTTTAAAATTTGCTAACCGCCCTAAACTGTAGCTTCAAGGACAAACAACATTTGATTATTAAGGAAGGGGTGTTTGAATTCTAAAATGGCTTTTAAAATAAAATTAAGTGAAGTGAAAAATAACAGAGCCACACAAGGATATTTCATCAGGAATTCAGCATTATCTCCCACTTCGTAATTTCCCTTTGATGGGATTTGCTGTTTGTTTTAACCCAGGCGCTGTGCAGGAGGCTGGATTTGCTGATAAGCAGTTTTTTCATTACAGTAGAAAATCAGCAAGGTGATTAATACTTTTTAATTTCCAGAAGCCTAAATTATGCAAGTGAACTCCAACTTTCTTTCCTGCTCCTTTTCTCTCTTTTGTGGGCCCTTCGTTGCAAAGGGAAGATACGATACAGTCCTGCGTATCAAGCAGTGAACAGCAGGTAAGAATGCTCTATTTCCGGTCAGCGGCTCATCCAGAGTTGCAGAAAAATGCTGCCCAGCCCTCACCCTTTTTGTCTCCTGGTGTGTTTGGGTGAAAAAAGGGTACAATTCTATCTGCTCTGGGCAATCCTTCTAAATAGGGTCTATTAATCCCCGTACAGCTTTTTGAATACTGTAGAATAAAATGCTGTTTAAGTACTTAACAACACCGCTTCCTAAAAAACAGTATGAGCGTCTCAAACTCTGTAGAAGGCTAATTAGAAACGCAAGCCTCATTCTCATATGGGGTCTTTGGGGAGCTGTTTAATGAAGGCTGCCTCTCTCACTCCTTCCATGGCTTCACAGTATTTCTTGAGCTGTGGGCTTTTGAGATGATTAATCCCAGAAATGCTTCATTTTAAGTTACTTAATTTAGTTACTTGTCTGCTTTATAAATGTCTCATCATTCTAGCCTAAGGACTCTGGCCCCATTTTTTAAACTAAACATATCTTTGGTATGGCCAAACATAAATAATGTATTTACTTGCTTGGGGACCCAGAGGCTCATCTTCCCGAATAACTTACTAGGAATAATAGGCAACTTGGCTCAAAACGAACAAGGACAGATTCATTTGGGGCGGGTGAAAAAACCTGCCTAATTGTTTCCCCTTCATGTTTTGTACCAAGCAAGGCTGTTGGTTTCAAGTAGCTCACAGAAATCACACAGAAAGTTAGTATTTTAACAAGGAAGTAAACCTTCGGGCTCCTGGGTGGCTCAGTCGGTTAAGAGTCTGACTCTTGGTTTCAGCTAACGTCATGCTCTCAGAGTTGGTGAGTTTGAGCCCCACATAGAACTCTGTGCTGACAGTGTAGACCCTGCTTGGAATATTCCCTCTCTCTCTCTCTCTCTCTCTCTCTCCCTCTCTCTCCCCTTCTTTCTCTGCCCCTCCTGCTCGCTCGCTCTCTCTCAAAATAAACTTTAAAAATAAAAAGGAAGTAAACCTTAATTCAGTGGTTGGTTAAGACAAGGTTGGTAATTCAGCTTGAGTTTAATTTATATTAGTATATTCTTATGATATATATTCATATGTTCTTCATGTATTCTTACTGGTATGTGCGTTATTTCTAATACCAGCAAGTATCCACACCAAGGCAAAACCACATATTCTTCCATGCCAAATACAGAAAAAGAGAAGAACCAAACCTAAATAGTTTTCTTATTCCTATTCTTTTGACACTATTTTCTATTCTACTATCAAAACGTGTAGAGGAGTTAGTATTTATGCATTTGTATAAGTTGGAAAGGATAAAACATCTAAAGACTATCTTATTTCTCATCCTAATTATTTTTTTTTCCCAGAGGATTAGGAATGCTTTAATTTTTACAACAAGAATGTTGGCACATGTGTTTGGGTGATAAAAGACTCAGCTACTATGAGATAAATCAAAAGTCTTCACAGACTTTTTATACCATAGGTGGCACACTTGATGGCCTCTGGGCACCCGGAAAATCACATAAATGAGAGAGGGGGTCTGATTATAGGACAGTGGGAAGTTGTGGGGACAGCAGTAAATCCAAGACCACATGGTTCCCTGAAAAAAGTTCCAATGCAAACACGTTCCAGCAATGGTTAGGGCAAAAAAACCACTACTGTGGTCCGCTCCCGTTTGCCACCCTCCTACATGCTTTCGATATATAGGCTTACTGTACTGAGAAATGGTTTAATTCATTTTAATTTTTATTTCTTTTCAGAATTGTTGGAGCAGTGCTCTCCTGATCTGTTGGGTAATTCAGCATGGGTATACTGAATTATTCCTGGAAATACTTGTAAGACCTAATGAGTGTGTCCAGTTGAATTGGGCCCTGTGCCCACAGCCACAGCCCAGCCCTGGGTCCCTCATCTGTGCTGCATGGACAGAGGTTTCTAAGCTACTTGATACAAGAGCATCTAGCACATCTGAGGGTCGAAGAACACGGGGCCCTGACGTGTCACAAAGACAGAGACCAGATCCTTTCCTCCTCCTGAGGGGGTTGCTCAGCAAAGGATTAAATAAAGGAATTTGAGGCCAGTCAGCCTGACGTTTAGCCCCTTAGTTCTGCGCAGGAGAGAGTGGGGCCCGATAGTGTGTTTGCCTTCATACTAAGATACACACGACTTGTCAGAACCTGCCTTGAGAAGGCACTTCTATAAATAAATCACTGTCAACTTTTCTACTGTGCTTTCAGTATTCGGAGAGAGCAACAAAGTAAATAAGAAACGAAAGAATGCAATATATTTATGCATGAATTTTAGTTTGATTTTTAGAACAGAATGTACACATTTAAAGCCTGCTCAGCACTTTACAGCCAATGAATGGACAGTACTTTTTAAGAGACAGCTCATTAATAATTGGTTTCCTCCTCATCATTAAGAAGCACTTATTACTGGTCTAATTATAGATGGTCTTGATTAGAGATACGTACATGATATGTATGCATGAATCACTTTTGTCCCTAAAGCAGAAAAAACATTTAAATATACATAGTATTTCCATCTTATACTGAACAATTATAACAACTAAGCAAAACACTTAGGAAAAACGAGAGATCAACATTAAAAAAAAACAGATTTTCTGGGTGTGGGGGTGTGAAGTGTGCAAAGTACTTTTATGGGTTTGACAGTAACAACATAATGGAGTATATGCATTTGCTACATTCATGAAGGAGCAAAGTATGTATCAATAAACAACAGGGCTATAGTCACCTTCCTTTCATTTACTTCCAATGCTTATGCTCTCCAAACCTCTCATTGATGTAAGATTACTAGCATTTCTTCATATTTTGATATAAAATTTTATTTTGGGGGCACCTGGGTGGCTCAGTTGGTTAAGCATCTGACTTTGGCTCAGGTCATGATCTCACGGCTCGTGAGTTTTGAGCCCTGTGTCAGGCTCTGTGCTGACAGCTCAGGACCTGGAGCCTGCTTGAGATTCTCTGTCTCTCTCTTTCTCTCTGCTCATCCCCTGCTTACAATCTCTTTCTCAAAAATAAACATTAAAAATTTTTTAAAAAATAAAAAAATTATTTTGTATAAATAGAAATACAACCTACCAGACTTCCTTGGGCTCAGAGTGGGGGGCCTCCAAGCAGGTGGGCCAGGAGCCTGGGGCTGCTGCCTGCAGGGGGGCCGGGGGGGCAGGGAGGACAGAGTAGGGCACCACGCATGGCTATTCTCAGGCCTCTAAATCTAATGGCAGTTACCTTGTTGGGTTTTGGACTTTCTCAGGGTCTGTTTTCCTTTACCATTTCTCCCTCTTGGGATGGGAACATCTATCCTATGTCTGTCCCATCATTGGATTTTGGAAGCATCTAACTGGTTTTCCACAGTCACTGAATGCCAGGTCTGCAGGTGGAGAGAAGCTTTGTCTCAAGGATGGACCATACTCAGTCTCACCCATACCAGATTTACATGATTTAGGGGCACCTGGGTAGCTCAGTCAGTTGAGCATCCGACTTCGGCTCAGGGCATGATCTCGCGGTCTGTGAGTTCGAGCCCTGTGTCGGGCTCTGGGCTGATGGCTCAGAGCCTGGAGCCTGCTTCAGATTCTGTGTCTGCCTCTCTCTCTGCCCCTCCCCTACTCATGCTCTGTCTCTCTCTGTCTCAAAAATAAATAAACATTACAAAAAATTTAGATGATTTAGAAGATTTGGGAATTTTTGAGTTGATTATATTTAGGGGAGATTTTGGATTCCAGACTGATAATGGAATGAGTTAAGACTTCTCATGTAGTGGCAACTGATGACTTTGCAAGTGAAAAAGACATGGATTTGGTGAAGAGGGCAGAGAGTAGACTGTTACAGGTTGAATTGTGTCTTCCCAAAAGATATCTTGAAGTCCTAACCCCTCACACATGCCCATGTGACCTCATTTGGAAATAGGGTCTTTGGAAATGTAATCCGGTTGAGACTATGCTGAATTAGGGTAGGACCTGATCCACTATGACTGGTGTCTTTAAGAGAAAGGAAGAGTTGCAGACACAGAGGAAAGATGGACAGATGAAGATGGAGACAGTAACGGCTCCCACCAGACAAGCCAAGGAATGCCTGGGGTTACCAGAAGCTGGAAGATGAAAGAGAAGATCCTCTTGTAGAGGCTTTGGAGGGAATGTGGCCCTTCTAATACCTTGATTTTAGACTTCCAGCCTTCAGGGATGTGAGAAAATAAATTTGTGTTAAGTCACCAGGTTAATGGTATTTTGGGATGGCAGCCCTAAGAAACTAGCACAGCCCACTATAGTGAATATTGTTCTTTGGCTTTTCAGCATTTATCTTGCCCCCTCCCCTTTTCGGTAACTGTGTCTGATTCCCCCCCCCACTTTTATTCCATGTGCTTTGCAGAGCTGACTACCCTCATGGATCCCAAACTGAGCATGTGATCTGTGCATTCTTCTGGGCTCTGGGCCTCAGCATGTGCTTCAGGGATAAATGTGCAACCGAATCTCACTCAGTGGGGAAGATGGAAAACTGGAGCTGCTGCAGCCATTTTGCTACCATGAGGGATAATCTGTCTGAGAATAGAAACAGCAAAGATGGGGCAGAGCCAAGAGACAGGGAGATCCATTTACCTACAAGACAATCAACTGCATATAAAGCTGGTCTTATTGCTAGAATTTTTAGTTGCCTGAGCTTATCAATTCCGTTTTGCCCACACCCTCCCTGACTAAATTTTCTAACACTTTGAAGTAAGAGGTTTCTGGGTGTTAGATCTCCTAGTTCTTGGCACTGTCCTCCTTCAGTTCCTTTCAACAGTCACTGAATGCCAGGATCATGCTCTCCTGGGCCACTTCTCAACCCGAAAACCAAGTTAAGCTTTTGGTCTGGTGTTTCACTGAATACTTAATGAATTAAATGCTTTGAAAAATCTTAATTCAAGTTACGTTTAAAAATAAAAAAAAGTTCATCAGGTTTCCTCATCTCTAAATGTGTACTACCTCGGATACTTTTCATACTTTGGACTTAGTCTTGCGGGCTGTGTCTGCACAGTAGAGACTCTCAGTCAGTTGTGGCTCAGTGGCCTGCGAGACCAGACAAATGTTGCTTAACTTTTTCCCGGGAGAAATAGTACTGAAGAGTCTCTCTCTTCATATAAAATATATGGATTTGGAGTAGATTAGATATACCTTCAACTGTTGTGCCCTAAGGTGAATAATTGTATGTTTTAAAATACATTCTCAAAGGTAAGTTCATTATAATAAACAACTATATTTCAGTAGAGTGAGCATATATATACTCATATATTCTGTTTCCAAACAAATTATGCTTCCAAGCTTTTTTGGAAAACTCCAATTTCGAACTTGATTCATGATAGAAACAAAATGCAGTTTTGACTCTAAATCTTTAGTTTATATTCTTTTTAGTTTATTATGCATTCATTCTTTTGTCATTTCTGAAGTGCTAGTTTTAAATTACTATGGAGTAAATATATTATAATAATTTTCCTCAAGCTTTAAGGAAAACCAAAATATTACTGTTCAGATTATATGTCTATTTTTCTTTTGTCAACAACATTGCTTATATTTTCATCAGATCAAAACACTGAGTGAAAATTTTAATTTTCCAATTTCTCCTAAAGGTGGAAATATATATTGATTGAGAAAGAGAAAAAAGCACCCTCATTGTTGTGGTTGTGCTATTTTTTTTATTCTTTCCTGATGACTATTCTGTAATTACATAAGGCCAAGAGTTAGAAAATATTTAGAGATTTTTTTTTAAGGTCATGGTTTAGAAGACACAGGTTCTCTGTTGATCATGTATAGGATTGGGGTTTTTATTTAGGTTTTAGGCAGAATCATCCAAGATTATCATACATCTTATCATTGGAAAGAAATCATATTTTTGCTGAAAATTATGTATTTATCAATAGTTTATCTGAGTGTTTAGGGGTTATGCATGCACTAATAATTATAACTTTATAAAATACGATTGTCTAATGATATGTAACTTAATGTTACTATTAAGATTTCAGTTTCAGAAAGACATGTCCACATTTAATACCAAATCTAGCCTACTAAATCAAAAGTAACATTTCAAATGCAAATGAGTACCCCACTAACAATCCCAAAGCCTCTTTTTAAAACATATGCACAGATACCCTCTCCTTTATGCAGATATATTTACATAGGTACACATCTTTTTATACATAACTTGAGTCACTATCTCTCGTGCCTAAGACAGAGATAAAGGCATGCATGAATATATTTGTGAGTAATCGAAGAGGAAACAAGGATGAAAAGTTACTAAATACAAACACAGCATATACAACTTTAAAAAAAAAAAAAGCTACATCCAGTTTAGCATCCAAACCTTTCTTTCATTAGCAACATTTTGAAATACCTTCTCCCCAAGGAAAGCGCCCTAGATACGTGGTGTCTACTTACAGTGGATGGTGCTGCCGTTCATCCCAAGGGCCCATGGTTGTCGTTACCTTTAAACATGGACTTCTTAAGAGATGAGTACTTAAAAATTAGACAAGCACCAGATAAAGGGGAAAGATGGCCACCACTAAGGAATGCTAGATTTCCTTGTAGATGCAGGTTCTAATGTGTTCCATTTAGGGCAGAACTTCCTCCAGAGCCTGCAGCAGCACGTGTATCCAGCTGCTCTAGTCAGCCTGCTGCTATGACAACTATCGGGGGCAAATGTCAGGTCAGCTCCCAGCATCTGGGTCTCGCTATAATTGCTTTGTCAGAAACCTAATAGCTGCCTTCTTTTTCTCGCTGAACAGTTAAAAGCAATGGGGCCCACAGAGCTAAATGTTGAGACATTCTTTATCCTCTCCCCAGCTTACATGTTTGGTTCGTGTCATATAATATTTCTGATTTCCCCCCATTTGGTGCTAACACTGTGTGTCCTGGGCTGTCAGAAACGTTTCAAATTGTAGTATTAATTCCAATGATTACTGCTCTGTTGGGCTGTATGTCACCATTGTCGGGCCTGGACGGTCTATTGTGTTAGCAGGCATCTCATTAAAAGGCCCTTTCCTTCCCTAAAACTGGACTTTCTGCCATGCTACATCCAACCACACGTGGAGATCGAGGGCATGACCTCATCCCAGTACATAACGAGGTATATCTCTGAGACTCAAAATGATGAAAAGCCATTTTAATCCTCCAGAGTGATACATAATTGTAGAGTCAATATTCCAAAAGACACCTGGAGGCCAGGCCAGGGTTAGCCGGGTGTACGATCGAGCAGTACGAGACGCTGGGCTGACAGCTGTTGCTACACAGAGAAGAGGAAGAGGACTTAGTCTCATGGGCTGATCTGTCCAGGAGGTGCTAGTGCTTCTTCAAACCGGCGCACATGAGATGGGTACGAATAAGCACAGGTGTGGAGCTGGCACTCAGGACGAGGCTGAGCAAAGGCACTGGGGTGGGAAGAAGGACAATGCCTTCAGAGGACTGAGAATCCCACTGGACATTCGCATCCCTCCAAATGCTCAAAATGTCATATGTATGGAAAGAAAACAGGAGCGACAATGAGGGCTGCACTTATTGGTGTGATTTTGAGTCATGAATAGTAGGGATGATGATTACATACCTCGCTGAGTTTGGGGAGAAAATTAAGTGAGAAAATTTGTGTGAATTCAACATTAAGGTGTAAGAGAACACACAAACATTAGTATAATTGTGTGTGAAGTTCTTCCTAAACGTGTCCTGATTATTTCCCAAATATAGTGGGGATGATTCTTTATGTGGGAAAGAACTTGGAATTTAAACCTGAATCTGTTGAAATGGTGTCGACAAATATTGTTCTTAGAATAAGAACTACCCAATAAATAGTCGTTTAAGATATTAATGTAAAACGCTACAGAAGAGGTTCTGCATTTTTAAATCTCACATGCAGATCATTTATAAAGAATTTAAGAAAATACGCTAATAACTGGGCAGTTCCCTAGAAAGGAAATTTTCCTCACACACATGGAGACATACAGAGCTTGACAGCTTCACTGGACTGCTCGAACTTGCTTCGTAAGCAATAATAAAGGATAGAAAAATGCAATTCCATTAAACTAATGTGACCTTCTGAGTTCCACATCTAAAGCAGTATTCGAGTCCTTGCATGTTATGAATGTATGATGGCATTTAGAGTTGAAATTTATGAAGCATTCTGATTTTCATTACTCAGAACATTACCCTGAAATAAAAAGGGAGCTAAACTCTTTGTACTGTATTGGTCTTTTTTTTTTTCTTTTTAAAGAGAAATTCTGTTTCTGGTGAAATATGGAAAAATCACCAAAGAAAGGAAGAAAGATGTAAGGGAGGAAGAAAAGAAAATCTAATCTGAAATTAACTTCCCTAAGCTCATTGCTTTCATAAACTAAATTTATTGAACTAAGTGGTCTGTAAGGTTCTCTGGAGCTCTTTTTTTTTTTTTTTAATGTTTATTTTTGAAAGAGAGAGAGAGAGACAAGAGTGTGAGCAGGGGAGAGGCAGAGAGAGAGATACAGAATCTGAAGCAGGTTCCAGGTTCCGAGCTGTCAGCACAGAGCTGGTCATGGGGCTCGAACCCATGAATTCTGAAAGCAGGACCTGAGGCAAAGCCAGATGCTTAACTGACTGAGCCACCTAGGCACCACAGGAGCTCTACCTTTTTAAAATGAGTTGAATGTCCTATAGTAAAAATGATAATTTAAAAACTTGAAGAAGGGGTTCTTCTGAAACGGCAGGTTAGCAACCCCCAAGTATAGCGACTTTGTTTATATGCCATACATGTATTTAAAACATCCTACTGCTTCTCATTCTCCAGACTCTGTTTCCTTTTATTTTTTTTTTTAAATGTTAATTTTTGAGAGAAAGAGGGAGAGAGAGCAGCGGGGAGGGGCAGAGGGAAAGGCAGACAGGATCCAACGTGGGCTCTGTGCTGTCAGTATTATGGAGCCCTACCCGGGGCTCCAACTCATGGAACTGGGAGATCATGACCTGAGCCAAAGCAGGCGCTTAGCCGACTGTTTTCTAAAGGCTTGAATCAAAGCCTACCTTCTGCCCTAAGTTCTCAGGTTCCCTCACCAGGAAGTAATCATGGAACATAGATAAATAACCAGGAGGAAAGATACTGGCTTAGTAAAAAGCTTTACTTTAATTGCTGCTTTTTGATGGAAATCATAAAGCCTCTGGGATTCAGATAAACTTTAGCCTTTAGCCTACGGCTACCTATTTTGTTACTTATGTTTACAGTTACAGCTATGACCTCTTTTTGTACCTTTGTTCTCTGCCTTCTTTCTGGAACCCAGAACCATGGCATCTACTAAGTCTCCCTGAAATTTTCATAGAGGATTTTGGAGCAGGAGACTAAACACAAACCGCAGAGATGAAAAAGGCGACTGTTCCTGCCACGTGCTGTTGTTCCCTGAGCTTCCTTTAAGTATCAGGACCGGAAGCACTATTATGTTTTCTTATGTATCAAAACCAGCACCGAAACCAAGAAAAATAAGAACATGGTGTGTTACTTGAGAAGTGATTTAATGGGAAGTTTGATCTTAAAGTAGGAAGATCACTGGGCTTTCAACCTCATTGTATCATTTAAAGTGTTATTTTGATCTTGTTTGCGTTCAAGGAAAACATTAAAGAGAACTTAGAGATACATGTGACTTGGTTTTTGATCATCATTTTTCCTCTTGATGAAAGGGGAAAGGCTCTTAGAAAATAGGTTTGCATAAACTAAAGCAGTAGTGAGAGGTAGTCTTTCTCATATCCCATTAACAGAGTATGAATGAGAACAAATACAGGCATGTCCTGTCGACATCTGGATGGCATTTGGTTGTTAAAGTAGAATAATAATTAAAAAATTTTTTAAGTTTATTTACTTTTGAGAGAGTACCAGCAGGGTAGAGGCAGAGAGAGAGAGAGAGAGAGAGAGAGAGAGACAAAGAGAATCCAAAGCAGGCTGTAGGCTCTGAGCTGTTAGCACAGTGCCTGATGTGTGGCTTGAGCTCACAAACGGTGAGATCATGACCTGAGCTGAAGTCCGATGCTTAACTGACTGAGCCACCCAGGCACTGCAGAAAATAATAATTAAAAAAATAATAATAATGTTGACAAAGAACACTGACTGACAAAGAACAGGAAAGATGGGGCTCCTTCCTGAGGGTGAGAAACTTACAACGTGGCTCCATTTGAGCAAAACTGATCAATACAGATCAATGTTGCCAGCAAGCCAGCCAGGCTCTATTGACCATTATGAGAAGGAGGTAAATTACCAAGAAAGCAGGCTGGCCTGCCTCAGGCGTTTTCTCTAGGGCAGATTTTATAGGACCACCTGTTCTGCAGTCCCTATGCCTGTAGCTAAGGCTTTACTATCAGAACTGCCCAATCCTTAGTAAAGATTAGTAACGAAACCCCTGCTTAAAATTTATGATCGGAAGACTTCTGTCATGCAATGAAAATACCCTGAAAGTTTAGAATGAAATGAAATGAAAATGAAAACAAGTAAAATATATGAAACAGAAATGAAAGTAAAAAGATTTTTTAAGGAAAGATAATTAATATTCAGCTACCCCAAATACTCGGCTCTGCAGAAGCCCCGCCTCCCAAAGTGCTGGACTACTGAGAGAAAAACGTGTTTTTTGAGGCCACTGGTCTCACTGTATTCACCACGTGAGTCATGTCGATCATCGTGAATCTCTTTAGGAAGCACAGTCCAATTTGTCAAGCCGCTATATTATCTAATTTCATAACAAATGTGTGACTAAGGCTACATTTCACCAATCCACACAATATTGCTGTTTCAGAGTAACTAGTGGGTTTGGAAGCGGTGAAAGAGAAAAGACAGGATGAAACATGAATATATTATGAGAAATAAATCACAAAAATGAATACATTTGGCATAAACTGAATATGGCAGATTTTCATTTATCTACTAAGTCTAAAAATAAGTCATTTTAAAATAAATATTAACAAAGATGCTGTATTCACAGAGAGCAAAGTTAACCATATGTTCCCCTGACTTTGGCACTAAAAAGTGTATAAACATATTATGTGAGTTTCCCCATCTGAATTTAAACCACCTACTCATATCCCGACATTTATCCAGAAACTAATATCCTAAGCCAAAGACGTACCTAAAAATTTAAAGAGAAATCATTTCTATAAGAATGTGGGTGGGGTGCCTGGGTGGCTCAGTTGGTTAAGCATATGACTCTTAATTTTGGCTCAGGTCATGATCTCAGGGTTGTTGGATTCAGCCTGCACCAGGCTCTGTGCAGGGTGTGGAGCCTGCTTAAGCTTCTCTCCCTCCCTCTTCCTCTACCCCTCTGCCCTCCACACCTCCCCCCATCTCTAAGTAAACTAAAATGAAATGAAAGGAAATAAATGTAATGAAATGAAATATAAAATAAAATAAAATGTGCAAGAATTCTCAATGAAGCCAGAAAATCAAATGTAAAGTAGAATGAATGGGAAAACAAACAAACAAACATAGATATCAGGCAAAAGGATAAAGACTCTCAGCTTCAGATTCCCCATCCATTGAAGAAGGAATCCATTTAATCCACATGCTTCACAATATTGTGAGGGGGTAATAAAATGATACTCTCTGAATTGCTATACAGATATAAACTGATATCCCATTATACAAGGAAAATATGTATACTAAGGGAAAATTTTATACAGAAGCAACCATATTCTCAATTTAAGAAAAAAAATGAAAAATTTATTGATTGATGAAAACTGTAATGTCAGTTTTTTGAGACATCATAAATAGAAAAAGATAAAAATATCTTTAAGAGAGAATAATCTTTGCATATAATTTCATAAACTAAAACTATACGAAAACATTAAGCTTTGATTTCTAATTAGCTGAGCTAAGGTTGTGGCACGGAAGAGTAGGCAAACCCAAGTCACTCAGGTTTAACTTAGAAATACCCTGTAACCATCTGATTATTTTGTAGAAGATTAATCTCCACAATCACTTTTTGGCATATGCTGAGCTTTACATATCATCTCATTTAAATAGCAAGTATGAGGGGCACAGCTGGGAGTGCTGTGGCTCAGCTGGTTAAGCTTCTGACTCTCAGAGGTCATGATCTCACAATTTGTGGGAAATGAGCCTGCATCAAGCTCTGTGCTGTTAGCAGAGAGCCTGTTTGGGATTCTCTCTCCCTCTCTCTCTCTGCCCCTCCCCTGCTCACGCTCCCTCTCAAATAAATAAAACTTAAAAAAATAATAATAAATACCAAGTTTGAAATGATAGGTGGTAAGGAAAGTAATTCCTGTCTGAATCGGAACCTCACCTTTGCCCTAGCATCCCAACACTTCCTTGTCCGTAGGCCGAAGCCTCCTAAAAATAAGACATTCTACATTGGTAGAATTAGGAGCACTGTCCCCTGGCTCTCACAACAACCTGGTGACACCTTTATAATTGCATTTACAATGCTAATTTCACTCATCTTTAATATAATGTGAGTTTCTTGGGGAAAAGTATTATGTCTTATCCATCTGTAAAGAGAGAATAAATATTCCTATTGCTTAGCAGTGATATTTCAGGAAAAAAAAAAAACCTAAAAAAAAACAAGGAAACCCAGTACTTAGTAAATATTCAGTTGACGGTCCCCTCTCCTTACTTGTTTCATGGCCTCTGAGTACAGCAAAATATCTTCCATATAATGAATATTTGCTAAATAAACCACTTTAGGGCTTATTGAGAAGTAATTTTCTCCTATTAATCCTATTCCTTGCTGATACAGATAAATGAAATATTTATGGAACTACCCAGAGAACTTAAAAAAAATCATGGAAAAAGAGTATAGTTTAAAACTTTTTCCATTAAAAAGTATCTTGCAAAAACTCCAGTTGGAATTAATTCATATGTGAGGTCCAGCCACATTAAGCTAATGCGGAAAGAATACAAACTCATAAAGCAATTATTTTGCTTACAAAATATCAACAGAATTCAGGTCAAGTACTCCTCCCCACAGAGCAAATAAAAATTCCAGTGAACATATTTTAACCCTGGTTTTCAAATATGATATAATGTGTACAATAAGCTCAAAGTTTTAAATTGGAGTGGTAAAAATGCATTATAATGCTCTGTAATGGATATTTTATGTACTGTAAGACATTTTATTTGGGCATATATCTTTACTTTTCCTTAGTTTTTATACTTATAAACTTCTGTAGGCTTATAAAAATGTAATGGAACATATAATACCGCCATATTTTTATTATTTAAAAATGTGATTATACCCATTCCCAGAGTCTGTTCGGGTCTAGTAGGCACATGAATGGTAGGTCTGTAGTAGTGAGAATGCCTGTAATCAAGTCTCTCTGGATTGCTTTACTGATCGGCTTATCCTTTGGTGCTCAGGAATTTAAGGTCATGGTTTGATATCTACCCTGTCGACTATTTCCCACATAGGAAAAAACTCTATTCCTTTAGAATATGATTACTTACTACATATTGCCAGGCCTTTTAGAGATGATGTGAGTAAGTAGATAGTTCAGTGTACACACCCATCACAGAAAGAGAAGAGCCGTCAAGTCATGTCCTCCAACGGTGAGTGTGCGAATGGCCTATTTATGGATGATTAAAAGTGATGAAATACTGGTTTCTGAAGACTACAGAGCCTTATCTTTCTGGGGAGTTCTATTTGTAGCCAAGCATTGGATGTTGTGGTACCCCCATTATAAATATCTAACATAAAAATTTAATTGATGGTGACTCCAAAATGAGAAAGAATAGAAATGTAATTTCGGGAGAACTTTAAAATAGTTAAATGATGAAATGCAAAATGAAATTGTACTTCGAGAATAAAACTGGAATTAGGAATCACATACGGCTTAGTTTTTTAACCGAGGGCATAGCTGATATGGCCACTGATACTTAACTGTCTCAATGCTTGCAAAGGAATACAATTGAAACAGAGGACCCAGTTATTTTTATCTGATACCATGGAATTTTTTATTTGTAGGCTCTGGTGAATTTAAAAACAAAAAGTAGAAGAAGAAAAGGATGGAGGGGAAATTCATTTAACATGATAAATGAAAAACCCATGGAAAATTTGTGGGTTTTGAAGCTCAAGGTCAGACTCTTCAGATGGGAGTAACAGAGTTTGGAGTTCACTATCAGAGTGATCTGCCAATTTATGATTCCCATTCCTAGTCAAATCCCAGGCTAGTCTGTACATAGCAATGCTTCTTAAAAACAGTGTTACCCACTACTCACAGGGGACATTTGGAAAATATAAAGCAGGTGCCACAGGCACGAAGTGGGTGGGAGAGCAGTTTACTGGAAGCTCTGACGGGCTCCAGGCAGTCTCGACTAGGAAGTGTCTCTGCTCCCATGTGGATTTTTTAAAAAATCCTGCTGGATATTTGGGGTAGGTGAAAGCCTATATACAATTATTTGAGCCTAAAAGTTAACTTCACTTTACATATAAACACAAAGTTTTTGGGCATGCCTTTAAAAATACATTATTTCAGGCATATCGCTAGTATGTAAATCAAGGGGATATTGTACTGTGTATTGTTTGGAACTTTACCAATAGTTTTTCACCATTTGGAAAGTTCATGTCACCGAAAGCCGTGAGCAGCCATGTCACACATATATCAGATGACATGTGGAGCTGCTGCTGCTTCGGTGATTTTTAAACGAACAAGTGGTTTTAAAAAGCACAAGGACTAGATCAAAGCAGGGCGCTGCCCTGGGCAACTTTGCACTCTCGGGAGAAGTTAGCTTTAGCCTCAATTTCCCCACTTCATTAAAAGCCACGACGATGACATAAAACAGGTGTGTAAAACATCTCACACTAGACTGCATCCCAAAATACTTCTGATGCTATTCTTCATGTTATCATCAGTAAGGAGAGCAAGACCCCCCACAGTGAGAGGACTTTGGGAAGTTTATTCTATCTAAATAGTTTTAAATTTCACACATTACAAAGGAAATACAATGTAATCCTGGAACTATCCTCCATGGCACTTTGTCGTTCTTCTATAGTATATCTTCTCCTTTATGCAGAAACACATGTTGAAAGATTTGAAGATGTCAGGCTTTCTCTAAATACCACAGGTAAGAAAGAAAAATGGTGGGAGCAGAAAACAAGTGGAGAATGATGAAGAATGGGAGCCTGGGGGTGTGGGCTGGAGACGAACAACAATCGGTTTCCTGCCGCAGCTCAGTTACTATCACATTGTTTCAACTTAAGTATAAAACCCTATTGAAAAGTGTTGCTTTCAGTTGTGCATTGGTTAAAGTGTAGAAGCGGTACCCAAAGGACATACAAGACAGAACAAAATATGAAAGAAACGCTGCCTGTCTTGAAAACTCTGTCTTGACCAGAGGACTTGAGCTAGTTTTCGAAAACGTCCTTGACAAAATAAAGTCTGTGTCAAAACTGCCACCAGGCTCACACAGCTGTATTTTCAACTTTGTGTCCACAAGTACATTTCTTTGGATACGATGGCCACTCACATGCCCACCCTCACAGAACGCAGGGAGAATCATGAAGAGAAGCCGGGTGCAGGGAATTGAGCACTGCCAAAGAAAACAGAGCAGCAGGAAGTATGTTAGGCTTTCTAAGTATTTGTAGGGCCTGGCTGGCGCGTTCATACTGTTTTACTAGCACTGATTTTTTTTTTTAATTTAGTAAAACACCCAGTTTTCAGTAACTTTTCCCGATTTCTCATCCTTTATGATATAACAAGCAACTAACATACCATTTTCCCTTTCCCCCTACACTATGTTCTTTTCAAGAGAGTCAAAGAGTTCACATCACAGCCTACCATTGATTTCCCATCTGTCCTCCTCAAAACAGTCACCCAGCACTTGTGCTGCCGTGTCCTCCACAAGGGCTGTGTCTGTTGCACCGATGCTGTCGGGCCCCTTGACCTTTAGTTTTATGTGATCCCCAAATAGAGCGCTGTGAACTAATTTAACTGAAAGAATTGGGGATAGAGAAAAGAAACCAGAGAAACTCATATTATTTAAGAACTCCCTAAGTTTACCAGTCATCAAGCCCAGGAACAAAAGATACGTCATCTCTTAAAAAACAGCAAAAAATGTACATCGATGGGAAATGAATCATCGGCAAATAGCAGGTTCTAACCTCTCACTTTCTGCTTTTGTCTATTTAGATGAATTGTAACCAAGAACACGGAGAGATCTTTGTTTTTAAGGAAAGATAAATGAAATACAGACAGAGAAAAAAGATAATCTTTCAATTTAATTTAAAGATAAGCTACGACATAGAATCATAAATGTGAAGTCTGATTTTGACCATTTTTTTTGAGTTGTCAGAGTGAGGAAGAATTTCCTAGATACCATAAAAATTCCAGATTTTCACGTTAAAAAAAAAGAAATACTGACTATATTCTATAATGCATTGAGGGTTGACCTCAGTTCTGTGAAATCTGATTCCTGATGAAACAGTGGGCTCCTGTCCTTGCCACTGGCTTGCTCTGGGGCTCGGGCTGCATAATAACCAGGCTCCTCCGGATTGTGGTGCAAGGTGGGCATATGAAATAAAGTATTTAACACATCCATAATACCTTTCATGTCCATAGCTCAAACAGCTTTATAAAATCCAATTAATTCATCAAGCTTCATAAACTCTGAAGGACATACATAATTATAGCTCTACACGTGGCTAACCAGTGGCAGCAAGCACTCAGATATGGGGCTTAACAGAATCCAGATTTAATGTCCAGGCTTTGAGCTTTCATGCACCTATGGAAAGGCAGGGGTATGATAAAGCATCTCTGAGCCACTAGCAAATTCTAAAAAATGTGAATTGGGTTAAGAAGGTGCACAGAAAAGAAGATCTCATTGCCAACACCCAAAAGAATCCTTCCATCTCTATTTGCATAAAGAGGGTTTCAATCTAATTAGGAGAGGGCTCTCCCATCTGCAGGCTTTGGTTAAAAGTGCAAACTTACTTGATAGAAACCTTTGTGTGGCACGCCAAATGAAATCTGAATTCATAGTAAGCAGAAATAATTTATGTATTTTTAAATATCTGTGTGTAATATATTTTATTTATTTTGAAATACTAAATAAACACTAAGTCAATATTCACAGCTTATAACTCATTTCCCAGATGAAGTGAGGCACTTTTTCAGGCTGATATTGAGGCAAAAATGTCCTGCTTGGAATCACTTGCTTAATGGGGAAACCTGGTTATGAAAGAGCATAAATATCTTTGTGATTAAAGCAGATGGTTTTCCAACAGGAATCTGCACAGTCAAAAGCATTACGAGCAGAGGCACAAATGATATGAGTCCTAAGAGTTTGTTCCAGGACGTGGGTTTTCCCTCAGTGAATATAATCAATCAAAGGCAATAAGATTGTTTAGAGATTGAGAGCGTCAGCCTCACATAGTAGAAAGTCATTGTGTGATTTGCTCATTCAGCTGGCTGAAATGTACAAATAACCCCTCTCCCTTGAGCCTCAGGTTCCTTATATGGACTTGGGAATAAATAATAATACCTGCTTTTCATGGGTGGTTGAAATTACTAAATAGGGAAAAAAAAGTCTACAATGCACCAATTAGGTTTCCTATAAATCACAGAATGTATTTTTTAAAATAATTTCTTCCATATCCCCCATAAATCCCAGCCCACTGAACCCTTTTAAAACCTGGAAAGAATGTTCCTATGTGCGGAAAATACTGGGCATCCCCTATTCTCAGGTGACAGAGCTTTGCAATAAGTGACCACTGTGTAGGAGGACAGAAAAAGGAAACAGGAAATATGCCAAGTGGAGTCAAGGACCATTGATCCCCACCCATTCCAGTCCATACTCCCCAGGCGGTGGTTAGAAGTCACTCTCCACATTATTGCCAGTAGCTTTAGGAAGCAATTTTGATCTCGATTTCAAGACTGTCAGAATGGTTATTCCTTTCTGATAACATGACGCACGTGTTAGCAAATAGCAGATCTTAGGACTGGAGGTAGGATTTTCCTACTGCTTCAGGTATGTAAGCTTTAAATACGAACTTGAATACAGTATAGTTCTGTCAATACGTAAACTTACTAATTGAGCTATGCCCTCATATCCCTTGCCTTATTAAATCCTCAAAATAAATCTATGGATTTGATCTTTGTAACCTCCCATTTGATAGATTAGGCCAACTGTGGTTAAGAAATTGGACCAAATATTGGTGGATACATAGCAGTATTACAGGTAGTACAAGAGCACCCATCAGTCATTTCATTTTCATGACAACTGTATATGTGACTGACATCATTCTAGAATGTTGACGAGGTGGGATATATGTCAGGACAACAGAGGAAAGCCCCTTCAATCCCAGAATTCTACTATTCTGGTTCTAGAATTATGATATTTTCCCAAATAGACTTTGACTTCAAAAGTGTTATATCTGAGATACTACTGTTAATGCTTCTTTCTAGTTTTACCGACGCCAAGGCAATGATGCAATGTCAGTTAAAATCTTTTTCTAGGCTGAATTCGTTGATGCTTCCTATATGCTAGGCTAAGTACTTGACATCGATGTGTCATTTAGCATGCTCACAACAACCCTGTAGGATGAGAACTGTTACTGTTATCTTGTGCATGAGGAAACTGAGGCACAGAAAATGGAGTAGCTTTCTGAAGGGCACACTGTTAGTAAGGGTAGGGCTGAGAAACCAAACCTGATGTATTTAACTCTAGAATGTGCCATCCTAAGGACTGTGCTGTGTATGGTATTGTATGTAGTGCGCTGACTTGGTCCAAGTAAGATAGATTCTAGGCGTATAATAATGATAAAAGTCTCGCTGAGGACATGGCTATGTGCATAAGTATGATTGACCAGGAATGATTAACAAACTTGAAATCAGTGTTTCCATACACATTTTATCTGAGGCTAATACCACATTTTAAAAATATTAACTAGGTGCACGTGGGTGGCTCAGTCAGTTAAGAGTCTGACTCTTGGTTTTGGCTCAGGTCATGACCTCCTGGTTCATGGGGTTGAGCCCTGCATCAACAGTGTCAGAGTGCACTGACAGGGTGGAGCCTGCTTCAGATTCTCTCTCTCCCTCTCTCTGTCCATCCCCCACTCGCACTGCCTCTGTCTCTCTCAAAATAAACTTAAAAAACTTTCTTTAAATAAAAATATATATTAACTAAGGGTTTCATCTTTTGCATTCTTTAGAATTATTAGCACGTGCCATATTAATAATAAACACATACAATTTTAAAATAGTGCCATTCTGAAACATTTTGAAAGATTTTCATCCTGGACTGGAAACACTTGTTATCTCTATATATTTTTAAGAAACTCATTGGCTCATAGGAAAACACAAAATTAGACTGACAATTTAGTCCTCTCGCCCCAAACTCAATTAAAGATATGAAGCACCAGGTCATTTGTTGTAAAAATAACTTAAAAGTCAGAACACAGCATATTTTATGTGTAGCATTTAATATTATGTGCTATAATTTAGTATTATATTATGGATAATTAAGAGGGCTAGAGAGAAAAAGAACACAGAGAAAGGCATTCAGACCTGAGGAGGGGAGACCGACAGAGGCACGGAAACCAGGGGAAACGTAAGCGAAACGGAAGTGCGCAATGCGCACAAAACGCACACACCCACGCCACACGGAGCTACCTCCTTGGGACAGAGACACAGAAAGATAATACTTGGTGGGTATACAGTAAATGATTCATTAGTGCAGAAGCAAGCCCAGGACATACAGTTTCACTATTTTCTGTCCCCATTTACAGCTTTCCAGTCTTTCAAGGTATGTGCTTTCAAGATTCCCAGAGCAACCCATTGACGCTTAGCAGCCGAGCAGGGGAAATTAAAGGGATGTTTGCTTTCTCTCAAAAGGAACACAATCATGTCACTATTATAAACAATCAGGTGAATGTACAAAACTGTCATAAGTGATCAGTTAGAACCACATATTTAAATAAGTAATTAGCCTGCAAACTGGATACTAGCCAGAATTCCTAACTCGTTATTTTACAACTGTCCATTAAAAAATATTGTTTATTTATTTTTGAGAGAGAGAGAGAGAGAGAAAGAGACAGAAGTGTGAGTGGGGGAGGGGCAGAGAGCGAGGGAGACGCAGAATCTGACGCAGGCTCCAGGCTGAGTTGTCAGCACAGAACCTGATGCAGGGCTTGAACCCTTGAACCACACCAGGGGATCATGATCTGAGCCAAGTTGGATGCCAAGCCGACTGAGCCACCCGGGCGCCTCACAACTGTCCATTTTTTCACCACGGAAAAAGTAATGGATGCCCACTGATCTTGTGAACCTGTACTTTCAAGTTTCAATTCACATCATAAAGACCCCAAAACTCTATCTCAATGTACTTCAAAAATCCATCCCAGAGTTTTTGCCCTTCTACCCGAATCGGATTAACTGAACCATATTTGCGATAAATGGTGTCCACCGGACCCCAAAGCTCCTCGGTACCTGTTGTCTGTCCAGGCGCATCCTCTTGGCGGCATTTCTGCTCTCGCTCTCACAGGCTGAAGCCAAGATACTCTCTGCAACTGCTGAAGTAAGGTGGGAAGGAATAGGTCGAGACTAAAAAAAAGAGAGAGAGAGAGAAAGAGAGAGAGAAACATGAAAAATTACTAACAGACCCATGCAATTTTCAGAAGAGCTCACAGGATGTGCAGGAGTATCCATTTATTTCAACTGAATTTATTTTGATAAAAAGAGGAAATGGAAATTGCAAAGATGAAAAATGAAAGCTAGTTAGAGGTTAAAGCTATAGTTGCTACACAGATCCATCACTCATTCCCAGAGCTCCACAGTCACAAGTATTTAGTCTGGGCCATTAAACTGGAACTTGAACAGGCAGTGACAAAATGCTGACTGGGTTTTGCAAATAAAAGAAGTGCCTTACTTCCTTCATAACACGTGACAACGCACAACAAAACAAAATCCAGTGACAAGGCTGAAACACAGCTGGAAAAACAGAGACTCAGACCATGTAAAACAATCTAAATATGATATAGTGTGAATATTTACAGTTGAGGTTGTGACACAGTTGGTGTGATTAAAATCCTCTAAAAATAGCTTAAATACAAACTAAAAAGTCAGTCCTAGAACAATTTTGATAAAATAAAAGTTTGATGTTTTCATCTGAGCTGTATGCGTATCTACATGTTTTATTTATAATATAGGAGTTAATATTATTAACTTAATAGATACATGTTGGTAATCCATCTTCTGTGTAGCCCACGTAGAAATTAATTAACCCCCCAACTAAGCTCATAATTAACTTCAAATTGTTTGCAACTCTCCATATCATTTGTGATAATCAGAAAAGTTTTCCATTTTCTTTTCCCATAATTACATGCAAAATCATCTAACTGAAAGATGATGTGCTTAATGATATTGAACAGTTTTTTAATGAAGATAAGCAAATGATAGATAAGAAATAACATGACAATTTAGCCAGATAAGTTAGCAAAATGTGCAATTACAAAATAAAAACATCCCTTGGGAAGCTAGCCTATATAGTGACACGGCATCTTAGAGTTTTCAAAGCCTCAATCTAAAATACGTATAGATGCCATTCATTAGAAGCCTCTGACCTAATAGATACCTTGGAATTTTTTTTAAGCGAATATAAGCATGCCTTTATGGCACTTGATTCATTTTGCTAAGTCTAGCATGTAAAATGTGCTTTAGCAAATTGAACCACAGGGTTTATATCTCAATATTGTAGAACAGCCAAATTCAGACCATCGATGTTTTCACAGATATTCGTCCGTGGAATTTGTATAGTGAAAGAAGAGACCAGGTTCTGGCCTTGCCTGAACTAGGAAACGATTTCTGTAGCTGCCTCAGCCAACCTCATCGTGTTTCCACCTCCTAAGTTACATCTGTAGACAAAGGGTAAGAGCGGTACAGTGTAGGGTCTCCACTGCTCACCCTGTGAGTTGTCTGAAATGATGGCTGGACAACTTTGATAACAAAGGATATCTGGAAATGCTATTTTTTGCAAAAGAAAGAAAAGAGAGAAGCCCCTGAGGTGGCAGTTAAAAGCAGCAGATGCGGTTTGAGAAGGAAATCAGAAAGCCAGAGTGTGTGGGGGGGAAAAGAGAGGAGGGTCAAATAAGATAAATTAAAAAAAATTTAATAGTCATAAAGATATAAATATAATTTCAAAAGTCATATTGCTTCTTCATTTCATTCTGCACTTCTCTGTGTATGGATAAGATAATCTAGCTCAGATACAAAAACATATTAAGTCACAAAATCAGTGTCTTATAAAAGGACACTACTTGGGCCATGGGTTGGCTCAAAATTATCATCTAAACCACACAGGAATTAGGTACACAATGTTGTTTTTCTCAACTGAATTGTGTTTGGAGGCAAAGATATTTTGGAAAAAATGAGAATACTAAAATTCCATTATGGAAAAGGAAAAATTATTTGATTGTAGCTAACATTATTCAAATAGAAGTGACAGTTCGCATCATTATAAACTACATTATTAGACCTTTCATCTGGTGCTAGAGACTGAATTAACACTCTCTAAATAAAACAGCAGCCTCTTTTCTGGATGTAATTATTGATAACCACATGAAATTCAGAGAGATGAAGTTCTGCTTTTCATTATCTTTATTTCTATCAGGTATCTTTATTCAAAATTAGGACTATATCCAGCTGTGGAACTTTATTAAGCTGATTCAACTGTAGCAGTTGAATAAACACATAAAAGGTCGTTGAACAGAGAAAAGGTAAAGTATCCTTGTGATTAAAATTAGTTTTTCTTTTCAAATTCTTTTTAATTTTTAAAAACAAAATGGGAAATAACTTTCACTGGAACAGTAAACGTTATCTGGCATGATAATTTATATAATTTCCTTTTCAGAGAACATAACAGAGAAAGTTGGGTCTTTTCCAGATATAGGTAATTGGTCTTCTCAGAAACTAGAATAATATCCTGGCTGAATGACAGACTAGATCATTTTTAAGGTCACTGGAGAGCCTAATATTTCAAGATTTTCGGAAAAAAATCAACTTCAAGATAAAGCAATCGTGCACTCTTTTCTATTAGGTATAAAAAAATAAGTAGAAGCCAAGACAGATGACAGACATTGCCAGTAGGTAAGTGATAGAATTTTGAAAATAGAGTGGTTCTGAGTCTATTGTAGGATTATCACTTGGTAACTGTAAATAGCCATAGAAATCATTCAGTACAAGATTCTTCTCTAAAGTGTGAAGAAACTGAAACCCAGATAAACGATTTGCTAAAGGACAAGTTGACTAGATATAGAAAGCAAGGTTCATGTCTCCTAATTCTCAACCCTTCCACTCTCTAAATTCTGTAGTATACTTAGCACTTTCACACAATTTATCATTAATATAAAATGTTGTAGAAAAAATCCTTACACACACTCTACTGTGAATTAAACAATAAGCAGACCAAAGACAACCCTTACATATATGTATTACAGTCATGTTCATTGGACAGTAAGGCTGGAATGAATAAAATCCGTACTATGGTTTAATATACATGCCTTTTTCAAAGAATTTACTCTATGTTAAGTGCATAATAAAATATACACCTCTTAGTAGAAACCAGTACCATTCTAATTTAATTTTAAGATAAATATTAATAACGCCTAACTCATATTGAGTGGTTGGGATGGGCAGGCATTGATATAAGAAGCCGAGATTCATTATCTAATTTAATTTTCCAAGCAACTCTTGAGAAAAATACTTATAATACACCTATGTTAGAGGAAAAAGAAATTGAAGTTCTGAGAAATTATATAACTTGCCTCAGATCACACAGCTTTATATGTGGAAATACCTGGATTCTTATCTAAGTCTGATGATAAATTGGGAATAATAGCTAATTCCTAGTAAAGAATTATTTTCAATTTGCTACTATGGTCTCAGTAGCTTAAACAAAGTTAGAGATCTTAAATATTACACACTCCTACAGAGGAATACATTTACAGCTAACTCTATTTTGCATTTAAGCAAAGAGTATATTAGGATCTCACTAAAATTCTTCTCTTAAGGAGACTGAAATACCCCTAACATATTTTCCTATTAATTCTTTAAAACCTTTCTTCATTAATAGCATGAAAATAAATTTAACTGATCTCCGTTCTGTCACATGTTCTGAAGGGATGCAATATAAATTCACAAGATTTTCATGTTAGAGAAACCAGAAGTGCCAAGAAATCACTGTACATGAAACATAAGAAAAGCTTAGTTTTGTGCCCAAAATGAGAATGAGGAGCCAGGCAGAGTTCTTTCTTTCCTGTGAGGCAATCTGTTAAAAATCCCCTCGGTTCTAATATCAATGAGCCAATAATGAATGCCAACGCCACTACCCTCGGAGCTCCGTTATGCTGTGCCTGGCTAGAAGATACTAAAACTGAAAGTCTTTTGCTTATATTGTTCCTCCATAGTTTGGCTTTTATCTACTTCACAACTCAGAAGCACTTATACCCAGATAGTAAGAAGGAAATTAATCATTTTTGCTCCTTATCAAGGCAATTGCATCATACAGAAATTTAAAACTATTATTTACTATGAGTTCTGAGAACCATCTTCACCAGAGCTCTCCTGTCCTTCCTATTTGACGGTAGAGAGCTTATTCAAATACTGCTGCATTTGTATCTTCCTGGAAGGTAATTAGCAGAATGTGATAAGGACCCTAGCCATGGATTCCACCAGGGACAAGTGCTGAAAATTCTCTCTTACATCAGTAAGAGTGGGCATAACACACAAAAGCCTCCATGTCATAGCCTAAGAATATTTTTGACAAAAAAAAAAAAAAAAAAAAACACAAAAAACAAAAAAACAATGCACAGAATTGAAAAACAACACTTCTTCTGGTTAAATATAGCTTAGTAAATATACTGTTTGGTATCTATCTTATAAGATTTTAAAATGATTCAAAAATGAATATAATCATACACTCTACATGATCTATACCTGAAATGAGATTTGTTACCTATTTCTTACCCTAGAGAGGAGATCATGCTAACCACCCTCACTAATTATCTCCTCATAATTAACTGCCATGAGTTGATCTTTCCCTAGCACTGTTCTTATTGCAATAATTATCTATGACCAAATCAGTGGTTGTTTCATTAAACAGATGGCTAAATTGTCGCAAGGAACTTTTGGAGTTTAAAAAGTCAGATTTTAATTGGGGACTTAAGATGTGATTGCTGTAGATACAATATAAATGTGCCTTTATAGATACATGTAACACTTAACACCATGCCAACAAACTATTCGACTTTTTGATCTCAAAATTATAAGCTAAACAATGTTAGAGTCCTTGGAACTTCTGCTGTACATTTAAGATGCTCCAGGTATGTATGTATGTATGTATTTATTTATTTATTAATTATTATTATTATTAAGTAAAAATAAATCATGACTAGGGATGCCTGAGTGATTCAGTCAGTTAAGCATCTGCCTCTTGATTTTAGCTCAGGTCATGATCTCGTGGTTTGTGGGTTCGAGCCCCATGTCAGTTTCTGTGCTGATAGTCCAGAGCCCGCTTGAGATTCTCTCTCTCCCTCTCTTTCCCTCCCCTTGCTTGCGTACACAAGAAACTTTAAGTTTAATAAATTAAAAGAAAAACAAAGAAATCATGACTGTAAGACTGTATTCGTGGGTTTATACCACTTATAAACCCATGAAGGCTCACTAGCCTCCAGGGTTTAAGCATAACTAAATCCAGTATTAAATGAGGCCAGATTCGGAGCAACTGTGATATCCACCCAAGATTTTATGTAGAATGAGCTCTTTCGAAATAATTAAAGCAAACGATACATTAGTCAGAATTGACACAGGGCCCTAAATTATTTTTCCTAATCTTGTTACTTTATAAAATACATAATTTAAAAATTCTGCAGCTTAGATGATGTGCATATTTTGTCTCCCCCAAATGATATATCTACACCTAAAGGTATAATTGTTATAGGTGGTGTAAAAAGTTGTAGCTCCTAAGGGATTCCTTCTATTAACCAAGTAGCTTCATTTGTATCCATCAGTGGAATAAAGTAATAGTCTCGCAAGGAAGTGACTGACCTGGATATTATTATGAAATCAACTACTTGCAATCTGTCTGACCACTTTTGCTCTTTTCTCTGAACCAAACTCATTTTGCCAGGTATCATTATTTCTATTTTTACAAATGGCAAAAACCAAGATTCATTAAGTTATCAATATGAAAAATAATCTCTATATCATGGGATAATTTTTCAAATTCCATAGTGAAGTAATGTACATAATACCACTGATATCTTCACTTCTTTATTCAACAAATGCATTTAATGAGCACACTCTATGTCAAGAAGTATGCCGAGTTCAGATATATAAACAGTATCAATACTGTCTCTGCCATCATAGTTTACAAGCTAATATATGCCTAGCATGTGGGGTGTAATACACATGCAATAGAGTACATTAATTACAGACCTGCAACATTTTACCAGCAATTCTATAATGCTAATATCATATAAACTGAAAATTGCTTAAAACGCTGGGGGAATTTGGCAGAAAAAAACTGACATGACCTTCTTTTTCCTACTTTCTGTGAATACTCTGATCTTTTATAGCAGAAATACTAATATATTTGTATAGGAGATGCTTTCCCAGACCCTGTTGCAAGTGTTATGCAATCACTAGAATATATACCCTATCATGTTCCCCAAATCTGAAAAGCTCTGAATTTTGGACCATATTGAGCCGAGGTTTCAGATAAGGCTCGTGAATGTGGACTAAAACCACAATTCAACTGTTCTTATCTCATCCTATATGGTTTTGGTGGGCATTATGAGAAAAGAGTCTCAATGACCTGACCCAGGCCATGACTACCATGAGAGCTCATCCATCCGAGAGACGGATATATGACCTAAATAGGACTCAAGTCTTTTCATGGGAAGGATGAGCTGGAACTGGAAGATTGCTCTCGGATTGTAAGTAAGACGAGGGGCTTAGAGCTGCTGACGGCAACATTTTCCAACAGGTAGCAAGGCCCGGTCTGAGACGGAGGCCGATGCACAAAAGAAGCATACTTGAGAAATAGGGCAGCGGCAAACCGCTGATGTCTGGCCCCGTGGATCCAGCTAAGAGTGAATCCTTGGACTTTCCAGTTTCTTTGAAAAAATTCTCTTGACCTATTTAAAAGGAGTTTGAAAATGTGTTTTCAACAAAAATGCTAATTAACCTTCATTGAAGCTTTGATAGTAATTATGAGTTAATTGTATGCACTTTGGCCTTAATTTTAGAGCATTATTGGCCTTTAATAATGATCTCTCACAAATACATAAGGATTTAAGGTCATATTTAATACTCAGAAGCCCAGTTTGGCTAATCCCATCTGATAATACTTTTGATCAAGACCAGCAAAACTAAATTATCAACTAAAATGACGTATTTTCATTTTTAACTGATTACTTCTTGAAACCTCCACTAGGAAACATCTTCTCATTCTGAAAATAACTGACTAGATACGCTTATGACTATTGCCGACCCATCTTTGCCCCTAATAGCTTATTTGTGAAACCTAAAACTGTATACAAAATCTGTTCATTCGGTTACTGTCACTACCTGTTCACACAAACTGCCAAATAGATGAAAATATTTTTAAAATAGGATTTCAAGAGGTAAAAAGAGTTAAAATTAAATGTAATGTGACTTTTTTCTTCAGGGAGATTGTTTTTTCCCTATTAGATTTTCAGTTAGCAAAAAAAAAAAAAAAAAGATTTTCAGTTAGCAATCACTTTATTTTTGTTTATTTATTTTTTATGTTTTGTTTTTTATTTTTTCATTTACATCCAAGTTAGCTGACACACAGCGCAATAATGATTTCAGGAGTAGTGTCAGCAATTCATCCCCTACATATAACACCCAGTGCTCATCCCAACAAGTGTCCTCCTTTAATGCCCCTTGCCCATTTAGCCCACCCACAACCCCTCCAGCAACCCTCAGTTGGTTCTCTGTATTTAAGTCTCTTATGTTTTGTCCCCCTCTGTGTTTTTATATTCTCTTCCCTTATGTTCATCTGTTTTGTATCTTAAATTCCACATATGAGTGAAGTCATATGATATTTGTCTTTTTCTGGCTGACTAATTCACTTAGCAAAATATCCTCTAGTTCCTTCCATGTTGTTGCAAAGGACACGATTTCATTCTTTTTGACTGCTGAGTAATACTCCATTGTATATAAACAATCACTTTTAAAAGTGAAAGGCCAACTATAGAAGACTGTGGAACACATAGAACACAATACAAATTAGCTTACATCCCAACTAATTTCTACCACAAATTAACACATTAGTAAATTTCCATTCATTCATCTTTCATTCGACAATTTCAATTCAATTCAATTGAACAGATACTGAGCAGGTTTACTGAGCAATTAATTGTACTCTAGGTAAGACACTGTAGGTGATACAGACATGAACAGGTAAGGCAGCATGTTACTCAAGGAATATAACTTCTTGTAAGGGAGCTAAAGCCCATTTATAAATAACAGAAATATAAGACAGGATCAAACTACAAAAGATGCACCACAAAGTACAATTTGCACACAGAAGAGAGAGAGATTTAAGGCTGCTTTTAGTGAGAAGTGAGGGCTATCTAGATAAAGACATATCTGATTTAGTCTTCTGACTAGTTCAAGAGATGGAGATAGTGAGGGTTTTCCAGTAATGGGAGCCATGGAATACAATTTCAGATTAGATTGCATTTTATCATGTTCCTTGGATACCAGGTACTATGATAGGTGGGAGTTTTTACATTTGGTATTTCAAGTGACCAAAAGACTTTGGTTTTCATGTGCAAAATAAATGGTATTTGTTTCAGTTTTTCCCATGAGGAAATTGAAGCTCATTAATATAAGGTCCACCACTAATAACTGGTAAAGCAAGGCTAAGAACCAAGATCCACTGACATTAAAAATCAAAGTGTTTTTGTTGTTATTGTTTTCAGATTTTCTCACTAATGGTGCTAATTTTCCATTGTTTCCTTCAGGGCACAGCTTCCTTCAGCTTGGAGGACATTTCAGCTTTTTCATAGACAGCCTATAAACGGTAACCTTGGTCACTGTCTGAAGTAGTGCTTTGTTTTTCACTCTGCAAGTACAGTTTAGCTGGGTATTGATTTGTGAATTAAAAGTAGTATCTCTAAAAAAAAAAAGAAAAATCAAGACTTTTTGTCCTTAGTCCTTTATCAACTGCATTCTGGCATCTATTTTGAAAACAAGAAATATGTTCTTTCTGCTTTTACGTTTCAGATAATCTCCTTTCTTCATAGTGACATTTAAGAATTTTTGAGTCTGCTACAGTTTCACTAGGATCTACACTGGTACAGATTTCTTTTTACTTATACTGCTCAGCACTGGTCTATTTCTTTTTTCTTACGACCCATTGGTCTATTCAATTCTATAAAATTCTCCCTTCTCATCTGTTTGAATGTTGTCCTTATTCTAATTTCTCTTCTGGAATGCCTATTAGATCTATCTTGACCAATCTATTCTCCATTTTAACTCCTTTTTCCTATTTCTCTTCTCTTTTTCTTTCTGTAATTTCCCTTTGGTTGTGGAGTAGCTCTTTCAGAGTCCCAGCTTTTTATACAATTCTCAGTTCATGCTCCTGTCTAGTTGCAAACTAAAATCCACATCTCCTGAACGTAAGTGGGCATTCAGGCAGCCCGGACCTGTTTTGGCCTACATTCCCGTTTTCTATCTTTCTAGTCTGTTACCCTATCAAATCAAAGGCTTACAATTCTGGCTCTAAGTTTTCTATCAATTTCATAGCCTGAAATTTGATCTTAGCTTGGCACTTAAAAGGTTGTTATATTATACTTAGTATTTGTGTATTTGTAGAGGGAAGGTGGGTGGGCTGTATGAGGGGTACTCCATAAGGCTTAGGTCACCATTTTGCTAAAAGTAAAAGATCCAGTGCTAAGTAACTCTGACAACTATGTTGGCTATATTCCTTACACTCTAGTGACTCTTCAACCTTAATATATTTGGTAAATAATGAGAGAATAGTATCCATAATTCCTGAGTCGGAAAAATCAGTGGACCACAAGAGCACACACTGAGAAAAGTACCAAATGTCCCATGTGATGGCTTAAGGTGGGAAATGAAATAATTAAGCATATTAGAAGAAAGGGTAGAAAGAGGCTAGATCATAGTCTCAATATTTCTTATACATTATTACATATAACACCCCAACATCCCACTCCTTTAGAAAACTGGAGATTCAGAAAAAAATCACACAAAGTTACAAAGGAATTTAACCTAGGTCTCTCAGTTTCAAGAGGCTGTACAGTCAGAAATTTAGAATTTGTTCTAGATGGCTAAAGTCTGACAACATCAAAGCCAGAGTTGAGGAAGACTACTCTAGGAGCAAAAGCAGGTTTCTCATAAAGCCAATGAAGTTTAGACACAGGGATCCCTTAACTAGATGGGACTTCCAGAGTTTCTGGATGTTTTGAGCATTCTAGGTAGGGAGGGGGAGCCAAGTTAAAATCAATAAGTATTTATATGTGTGCCTGAAAATTGTCTAAAAAGACGTCAAAGGAGAAGGATCTGAATCTTTAACACTCCTGTTTCTTAGATTTTTTTGTGTGTTTTCTTTTCTAACTATAAATAAATATTCATCCTTCTACATAATTTTTTGCTCACAATTTTGTAGTATTTTTCTTTTAATAAAAGCCCCAATTTTACAAATCTCAGGCATAAATCCTATTTCTGTCCCTTCCTCGGATAAAGAGCAGGGAAGGGAGTATAAGATGAAAATAGAGGCATTAGAATTCTGTACGAGTACAGGTATGAGGTGTGAAGGGATAGAACTAAAATGGTAGCCAATAAAATTCAAAATTATTGGATTGATTTGGGAAACATAGTAAAGGAAGAATCAACAGAATTCAGTGAGTAGTAGGATGCAAGCCATAAGCGTAAGAAAGAGTCTAATCTCATTCCAGGTATGAACACGGCTATAAATGACAACAGGGTTGCTATTACCAGAAAAAGGCACGCCAAGAGGAATTTACTGGTGATTTGGTACATGAGGTGAAAGACCAGTGGCGAGGATGGATGATGGAGAACACAGAGTTCAGTGGAGAGACAGCAATACATTTGTCCGGCATCTGGCTGATATTTGGAATGAAATACAAAAGTTCTGCAGATGACTGGAATTCTACTGTGAGCGTTGCTTACACAGAACAAACCTCTGCAGCTGTAGATGAGGTAAGATGCAATACATGGCCAACCACAGGATCTTAGGAAGCAAGAAAAAGAAAATGAGGAGGGAGAGCAACAAAATGCTCAAGAAAATAGGGCTGAGTTCATTAAGAATACAATATTTGGATCCGGTGCAAAGGCAGTCATGTGATCTTTCAAAAAACCAATTCGATGGCGGTGGTGAGAACCAGAGTGTGGATGAGGGACCAGTGAGGGAGTTGGCGGTAATATGTGTGATCTGTGAGTATAAAATAATCTTTCAGGAGACCTGGCAAAGAAGGATGATCTCAGACCGTACAAGAGGAGATGCAAGATACAATATTTTCTTGGCGTCTAGGGACTATTTTTTTTAAGGCAAAAGAGAAGACATTTTCCTCTCTCAGTGAAGAGGGAAAACTGAAAACGTGAGCATTGGGATGGTGGATGAAGCAGCCTTATGAAAGAGGCTGAACAACAGGGGAGGAGAGGCTACAGGGTCATCCAGGGGCAAACACAATAAGGACACTTCCTCTGCAAAGACAGTGGCAAATACTTGAAAAATTTTAGGTGATTGTGAAAGTTCTTAATATTGCTTGCACAGGCTCACTGAGTGAAAACCAAGACTAAGGTACATCTGCGCTAACAACGGCCAACTTGAAACAGAGGTGCGGATCACTGAAACTGAGGAAGTAAAAGAATTGTGAATTTGAAAGGCCAGATAGCAAAATTATTAAGGAGAGTATTAGAGGATACAATTAAAAAGAAATATTATGAGTAAAGGAGTCAGAAGGTGGTATGACAGTATCCCGGGGGATGGTAGATGACATGCATGATGAAGAGACCAAAAACTGGTACAAGTAGCAGGTGGGGAATTCAAAGAAAATGTGTTTGCTAATTAGCATCAATTAATCGGTCACAAAGACAGAAATCTACATAGTTGTGTGAATAATAACATGAATAATGGCTGCACAGGTATTAGAGAGTGTTTAATCATGGCCTTGTTTGAAGGGATGGTTATATCTTTAATCAAAGTTTTAGTTTAAAGAAGCACTTTAATTCCTATTTTATAATATTTCCGTCAGCTAAGAATGAATAACAAGTGTCACTGTAGTTTTTGCAATCTTACGTTACGGCACTTTAAACTGAAAACAAACTCCGATCTCTCTACTTTCAGCTGCACTAGACAACTAAAGGCAAATGATGTAATTAGTGAAATTCCCTAGGAAAAAAATGTACTATTTCCTAAACATTATTTCTTTTCTGATGAAAGAATCATGAACTCAGAAGTCCAGATATCAAAATAGCTGAGAGGGGTATCATAGGATGTAATTTAAAAAAATACTATAATAAAGAGTTTTGATTATGGTATTGAAATATGGTGTTGCCATAATTAGATTTAAATACTTTTCAAAATGTACATCTCACTTTTTTCTCAAAACTCTTATCAGAGCCACCAAGGAAATATGTACTCTATGATAAACTGAACAAAAAGATGACTACAACCTCAGATAAACTTTGGCTCTGAACTTTGTGGCAATGAGGCGCAAACATGAACATATTTAATTGCATTGTCCTAGTAAAGAGAAAACAGAAAGCATTCTGTTTCCACAGGAGAAGCAATTTGTTTCTTGTATTACATTCTAAAAGAAGTTTCTGAAATAAGATAATTTACTATAGACATTTAGTATAGCCTAATGGACAATGTCTTTGGCAAAATGCTACAAAAATGTCATAGACTTATTTCTTCAAACATAGTTAATCACATGTATTAAAAAGTAAGAAAGCAAGCAATTTTTCAAGAGGTTGAATTTATTGAATTCAAATAGCTAGGCTACCTGATCTAATTTGGTATAGTGGCAAAATCTGAGATACAGTAGGAATGACGGACTGCAAGCATCTTAGACTGACTCCCCTAAATATATCCTTAGGGTTTTATAAAAATACATGTAAACATATGCAGCATGGTGAAAAGGCCTCTAACAAAACAAGCTCAGAAAACAAAATGATAAATCACATCACATAACTCAGACTATACTCAGGTATGGACCAACCCTAACTTGCTCATAAAGTTTTGCTTTTATGAACTTATCTGTTATTGACTCTCTTGAATTTAAGATCAGGACACCTTGGAGAAATAGATTTCTTTTCTAGAAAAATGAACATATATTTTTTTTAGAAAACTAGCCACAGTAATTTGAGAGTCTAAGCTGCACAAAAGAATCAGTAGTGATTTGATATATTTGTTAAAGGATTCATTTCATGACTGCTTAACTCACTGAGTTCCAAAAATCTAATGACAACTAAAACAGTACCCTAGATCAAATTTATGAGATTTATTTTTCATAAAACATGCCCTTTTATATTCAACGCTGAGAATTTTATTATTTGAGATGATGGTAACAGTGAGTTGGTGAAAACATATAGAAAAGAATCATAATACAATTATTGTACTTCACCCATTACAGAGACTATTTGGAGTAATAGTATGAAATTTTGGCTGCTTAAGCAATCGAGATCTGTGAGGTCTTGATAATTCTAGTGAAATAAAAATTCATAAACACTCGGATATTTGTATGCATTCAGTGAAATCAGTTAAAAGTATTTATGTCAGAATTTAAATTCTTAAGTGATAGTGTAGAATAATTTAACCATAGATTTTGTATTAATGACGGCAGGAAATTAATAAAAGCAAATGCCAGCATTCTCAAGTACAGTATTGATATATGTTATGATAGACCACTTCTATGTGATTATATCTTTGAATTTCTTACAGTCAACACAAAACATATAATTCAATAATTTGTGTTTCACTCTATGTAGGGCATCTTCTGGCTTAGACACCCCAAATAACTGGAAGAGCTAAGCTTGCTGAATACCACTTTCGTTTTATAATGTGGAATCCCCTACCAAATAATCCTACATTTAATCATTTCATTTAAAAAATATATTTAAAAATTATTTATGTTGCTTTGTTGACCTATTAAATACTACAGAATAATTTGGGTGTAAAAACAACTACATACTGAAATTTAGACTTTTATTCATGTCTACCTACACAAAACACATTAGAGGAAAGATTCTTATATTCAATGATGTTTCAATAAAAAAAAATCTATGGATATTATATCAAATTTAAAAACTAAGGAGAAAAAGTATTCATATACAATATTTAGTTGTAATTACTATCTGCTGTAGTCATACATTTTCCTGTCTGTTCTAGATAAGGATAAGTATTCTAAATGACACATGATCCTCCCCATGCCCCATGACAATAAAGTGATACAGAAGAAAACAAATCAAGATTCCAAATATCAACTAGATGGTAGATTTTTTATTTCCAGTAGTATATTACTGAGTAAATTATTAAAAAAAAATAAAGTGGGGCATCTGGGTGGCTCAGTCAGTTAGGTGCCTGACTCTTCATCTCCACTCAGATCATGGTCTCACGGTTGTGAGATGGAGCCCTGTATCAGGCTGTACACTGGGCATTAAACCTGCTTCAGATTCTCTCTCCCTCCTTCTCCCTCTGCTCCATCCCCCTTGCTCACACATGCGTACATTCACAAGTGCTTTCACTCTCTCAAAATAAAAAAAAAAAGAACCTAGAATATAAATTTTCATTCATGTTGTTCATTTAAGATTTAATTTTATTTGACCTTGTTTCCTAAGTGTTTCACTTCCACAACTTGTCACCTCAATGAATCATAATTCAGGAATCACGTCATATTTTCCTAATTAACTCGTCAGAAATCTCTAATATTTCTGCTTCTTACTTTGTATAGTGTTATGTACCTTGTTGAATAAATGAACAAAACGAATGAAGAAAAAACAAGTGAATAAAAAATAAAATGAAATAAATTAGTATTTCTTACAGCATATTACTTCAGAATTAGTTTGCAAAACGACTTAACTTTGAATTAGTCAACTTTTGTTCTTCTCTATGCATAGTGCGGGATTTACAACAAATAGATGTCCATCTTTAAGTAAATATGTAAGTGCGATTAATAGAAAAACCTGCAAAAGTGTCAAATATGCCTTAGAGAAATTAAGAATTTTATATAGAACAATGATTTTTTCTTTCAAAGAATAAATAATGGAAAATAAGGTAAATTTTATCATAAAATCTCTAAAAAATATGATAAGATTAGGAAAAAATAGTAATGCCAGATGCTGGTAAAATAAAAATCTTCATATATGATATCATCTTTTGTTACTGAAGAAGAAGACTATATATTGTACATTGTACTCCGAATGAGAGACAGTTAGGTTCAACTACAATTTTACATCAGCTGCTAAGTGGTCCTGAACCAAATGTCAATGTCAGGACTCTAGGCTTTTATCCCTGTTTCCATACCCTTTCTGTCTGTCATCTCCCCCTTGTTGAGTAGATAATAATAATTTTTAAATAATTCAATAATCAGAGAGATATCTTTATTTTCTTTAAGCAAACTCTCCTTCTCTCTTCTACCATATCGTCTCTAGTGTCAAATTTAGTTTGATGACTCACTTCAATGCCGTTTTTATTTAAAAATGACAAATGCACCACAGTCTCTGACTTCAATACGGTTATTATCCCAAGAAGTAAGCAAATACTTAAATGGAGTATTCTGTGATTGTTTAACACAAACATTTGGGGAAGCTTTTATCGAAAACTAGATTAAATAGTATGTGAAAATATTTTCGGATTTAAGATTTACTGAGCGGTTACTATCTGTCAGAAATGGCTCGCGGAGATTTTACAAGTGATAATTTATGTAATCCTCACACTTTATAAATCAGGAATTATCATCTCCAGAGGAGGTCCGTAAGTACAGGTGGCTAAAGTAACTTGCCGGGTCACACAGCCACAAAGGAGTGGCTCCACAACTCCAAACCAGGCTCTCGGGGGACTGAACCTTGTGGTCAATACCATCTAGGCACATGTCTCTCAATAACAGTCATTCTGTTTTAAAAACCATCAAAGGCATTTTTACAAGCCAGTGAAGAAGAATTAATAGTAGATAGTGGGCTTATTGTTTTGGTCACTTCATTTAGATCTAATATCCTGTTTCTCCTATACGACATACTCTGAAACCTCTCCTGGCTTCAAAAACATTACCCCTTCACACCTAACACATTACAGGCACCGATCACAAGCACTAACGGTCTTGGCTTTGATGGACCCAAGAAAGGGGAATAAATCAATTCAGAAAATTGTTAATACATTTCTGCTCACATGCCAAAAAATAAATAAATAAAAATACATGGTAAATGTATACACTATTTCTGGGTATAACAATTAGAGAAAGGTGAAATAAAGTTCAAAAAACACCGATACCTGATTTCCACCTGTAAGAAATCTAACGTCAGCATAATCTAGTCCATCTAGAAAGCGCAGATGAATATAAAAGCTCATGTTACCATCCACAAGCACACAAATACGCTGAGTGCAACAAAGCCTTATTTTTCACGTGAGGATTTTCATTCCCTGATCTTTCACTTTCAAGGCTTGCAATGCGCTAACCATTGGTATGAAAACAGTATTATTTTGGTGGAGCCATCCACTTCCTTTGGTTCCAGAAAAGCCATTCTCGCACGCCATCTTAAAGCAACAACTGGTGCTTCAAGCCTTGGTTAACCTTACACCCACTTCAGTAGTGACAGAAAACGAACATGAATGAGATGCTGGTTCTCATTGGTTGTTACACACATCGCCCTCGTTTGCCGTGACGTGGTACCATGTGGGCCTGTGAGCTGGTCTCACCAGCTCTGCCTCAGTGAATAGCCAAGGGGATAAATACTTCAGGAAGATGAAAAGGAGAAGGGAGTAAAAACAAACGAGCAAACGAAAACCCCTTTGACCTGACATTATGGAAAAAATAAAAAAAGACACTAAGATGAAAAAAAAAAATAGTGCCATGGTTTACATGTGGGATTTTGATGGAATCTAGGGCTGTGTTTTAATTCAAAACTCACCATCTCAAAACCACTTCTTTTCATCCGCCTGCAGGACTTGAGGTAAGTACGTATACGTTTTCTGGCACGCTCTTGATACTCAGGGAATTGTCGCCTGCATGAGTCAATGATAGCCTGGATCTTTTCTTTGGGCTGCTTAGAGATTGGGACCATTCGGTCCAAGTTTTCATCTACAAACAGCCTGACAAACATCTGTTGGCAAGAGGGAGACAGAGGAGAAGGGTTTGGAGGACTGCTCTCTGCTGTTCCTAGCTTCCTGTCTTGATTACCGATAGGAAAATACTTTTTTCTGCTTTATGCACTGGAGAACTTTGCAATGGAAAGCCAGAGATTTTAAGCAAACACCTTTTAAAGGCTTTTTAAATGGTTGGATATAAAAACTAGAGAGAAAGAGAGAGGCAGACAGACAGGCAGACAGACAGAAAAGTATAGACTATCGTGTAGGAAAGAAAAATCAGGAAATAACAGTAGACTATGACAATTAAGCACTCCATAACATTCTGCTTTAATGATCAATATGATTGCTACATTGCTATGCTGCACGGTGTACTAATCTCTGGTAACAATGGGGACTCTTTTGTCATGCATAATTAGATAAGCCAGGAAGGCAAAGGAAATAACTGACGATAGGCATACTCTTCCGAGAAATAAGCTGAGGCCCCCTCATCCTCTAGGTAAACATGCATACTCACACAACACAAATCCAGTTTTCAGCTCACATTTGGCTTTAAAATTCTAAACAAAACCAATTCTGGTGTCTGGTTGGCAAAGAGAGTTTCATGTACTTTTTAAATCCTTCTGGAAATCAAACAAACACATCTCTAGAATATCCACATTTACCGACAAGCAACGACACGAAAGTGAAGTGGTAAAAAGTAAGCCACACAGGGAGGGTGGCGGGACTCACATTGAAAGCCTTCAGCCGCTCAGCCTCAACGCCATCGGTGTCGTTAACTTTCTCAGAATCGTCGTGGTCATCATGGTCATCTTCGTCCTCATCGCCCCTGTTTAGAGACAGGTCCTCGGCACCTCGGTCTACACTCTCATTTTTGCCAGAGTCGTAGCTTGAGTAGCTGTGCGCAGGGGACTGAAAAGAAAGTGGAGGGGGGGGGGGATTGCTGCTTTGAAATTCATCACACGGCTTAAAATTTTATTTTTAAATTTCAACTACTGCGCAAAACTCTTGTTGAAAGAAGTTAATTCCACAGTTGGGACTATTTTCATTTGAATCAAAATTAATTAAGATTAGATTAAAAATCCATTTCCCAAGTCACACCGGCCACATTTCAAAAGCTGCGTGACACATATCTATCACTGGAGGAAGTTTTATCGAATTGGGCTTTTCAAGAGCAAAGATAGTTTCCACTGAACATACGTAGTCTAAAAAAAAGAAAGAAAGAAAGAAAGAAAAGCCAACCTGTAATCACCTTTGCAAAAGAATCATTGAATCATATATTCTTAGAAACAGAAATGACCTCAGAGCTTAGTCAACCTAACTGCTTTAGTACTCTTTAAACAGAAAGGAAACTGAGGGGTGGATATGTGTAATTGATCTGTCCAACAAGGACTACATAAAATATTGATACCACGGCTGCTATTTATAAACCAGATGCTTGACAATCAATTTTTAAATGGTCTGGGAGTCTTAGGATGGCATCTAATTTTGGTCTAGAGAAATGGAACCAGCTTTCCTCTGAATTATCTCTTAAGTTTAATGCTTTCTAAAGCTTAGTAGATGAATGTCAACCAACACAGTTTTCACAACCTTTGATAACTGTGTTCAAGGGCAACCATGAGTCCTCCTGTGGAAACTCGGACCTCTTTGTCAGTAACCCTTTCAGAAACAGCTTCTGTCTGTTTCACCAGGTGATATGCCAATCGCAGGGCATCAGCATTCCCCACCCTAGCAGTGTCCCAACTTTACTCTAGGTAACTGAAATCAAGTGGAATCCGGCTGCGCTAAGCAGAACAGAGTCCTAACAACATCATCTGAGATTCTAGATTCAACTTGTGCCTGAAATTAACCCATGAACACTTCATCTGTGTGATACTATACTTCTTCCACACCAGCCCCCCCTTAGTTTTTTTCTTTGCCTAAATCTGAGCTTTAGTCATTTGTGATTTAGTCTGGAGCGGTACAGAAATCAATTATTATAAGGCCAGATTAACAACCCAAATTTCACATATGATAACCTAGGCACACAGGTGGTCTTTGTTAAATGGATAATATCTCTGTAAACAGTAGCAGTATCTTCCAATCGACAAAGTAAATGCTTTAGAAAGAACTTTACAATGAAAATTTTAAATCATTAGGGTTCAAAAATGCCTGCATGCTATGATAACATATGTGTGGTACATTTTAAGGATCACGCTATTACTGCATAATCAGAGGAAGAATAATAAAACTAGAACAGGTCATGATATTAAAAATAAAGCTGGGGACGCCTGGGTGGCTCAGTCAGTTGGGCGGCCGACTTCAGCTCAGGTCATGATCTCGCGGTCTGTGGGTTCGAGCCCCGCCTCGGGCTCTGTGCTGACGGCTCAGAGCCTGGAGCCTGCTTCAGATTCTGTGTTTCCCTCTCTCTCTGCCTTCCCCTGTTCATGCTGTGCCTCTATGTCTCTCAAAAATAAATAAACATTAAAAAAAATTAAAAAAAAAAAAAAGCTGAAATTGGGGCACCTGGGTGGCTCAGTCGTTTAACTGCCCGACTTTGGCTCAGGTCATGATCTCACAGTTCATGGGTTCAAGCCCCATATCAGGCTCTGTGCTGACAGCTCGGAGCCTAGAGCCTGCTTCGGATTCTGTGTCTCCCTCTCTCTCTGCCTCTCCCCTGCTCGCACCTTGCCTCTCTCTCAAAAACAAATAAAATATTAAGAAAATAAAGTTAAAATTTAAAAACCAGTGTATTTGACAATATATTGGAATATATGATCATATTTCAAATTGTTAATAAGGTAGATTTACCTAATAAAATATAAGGCAAATATTCCATAGGTTTGAAAAATATAGCACATTTTTTAAATGCCAACTGTAACATTTTAAAAGTGTTATAATACACTTATCTGAATGCAAACATGCTGGACTAATATATTCTTTCTACATGCCATGTGAAACACACAACCCGGCCATCTGCTATAAATGGAACCATTTTGAATGATGTAGCATTTACACCTCTAGTCCCTCTAGGTAAAGAAAATCCAGTCTTACAGATCTGAGAATATTCAGAATCTAAATTTAAGCATAATTGATTTTCCCTCTACAGGATAAACTGAAATTTTTATAATTCTGAATCCAGTTTCTCAGCTAGAATGTCATTTTCTGCCTCTGCCTCTGCCACTGTTGAAGATAGAACTAGATTTCAAGGCCAATCCAAGTGAATTCAATTCCCACAAGGATTCCCTTTTCTACCCCAGTCTACTTCAATGTTTCTCTAAATTGTGAACTCTTAATATACTATGGCATTTGACATAAAATTAAAGACTATCATTGCTCTCTACTTCTCACGTTAATTCCCATTTTCTTTCAAGCTACACTGAGATAGGAATCAGCACATGACCTTCTATGTCTTCCCTACGGCAACAAAGAAATGCCATCTACAGAAATAGCACTTAAGACTTTTCTCAGTGTCCCATTTTCTACAAGACTTTAAAAATGGAGGAATGAAGACAAGCCACAGATTGGGAGAAAATATTTGCAAAAGACACAGCTGATAAGGACTGTTAATCAAAATACACAAAGAACACTAAAAACTAAATGATAAGAAAGCAAACAACGTGATTAAAATATGGCTGAAAACCTTAAGAGATACCTCACCACAGGAGATAATCAGAGGGCAAATAAGAATATCAGAAGACATACATATATATCATCGGAAATGCAAATTAAAACCCTGAGATACCCTTATATGGCTAAAGTCTGTAACACTATCCACATCAAATGCTGATGAGGATGCAGAGCAACAGGAACTCCTTCACTACAACTGGGAATGCAAAATGGTACAACCACTTTGGAAGACAGTTTGGCTTTTTCTTTCAAGGCTAAACATACTCTTATCATATGACCCAGCAGTCATATTCCTTGGTATTTACCCGACAAGTTAAAAACTCATGTCTACACAAAAAACCACGTGGGGATATTTACAGCAGCTTTTTTCATAATTTCTAAAACTTAAAAGCAGTCAAGATGTGCTTCAGTAGGTGAATGGATGCATAAACTGTGGTACGTCCAGGTAATGGAATATTGTTCAATACTAAAAAGATATGAGCTAAAAAGCCATGAAAATATATGTTACCAAGTGAAAGAAGCCAACCTAAAAAGGCCGCGTATTACAAGATTTGAACTATGGGACATTCTAGAGAAGGCAGAACTATGAACAGTAAAAAGATCATTGGTTACCAGGCATTGAGGGGTGAGGAGGGATGAACAGGCAAAGCAGACAGTAAGTATTTCCAGGGCACTGAAAATACTCTATATGATACTATAATGGTAGATACATGTCATTACGTATTTGTACAAACCCATAGAATGTACAACACCGTGACTTCTAATATAAACCACGGTCTTTAGGTATCTATAATTAATCAAGGTAGGTTTATTAATTATAACAAATGTACCATTCTGGTAAGTGATGCGGATAATGAGGGAAGCTATACATGCCTAGTGGCAGGGGGTGTATGGGAATCTCTGTACCTTTCAATTTTGCTATGAGGACAAAGGTATATTTTTGCCTTAATTACATATTTCATTTTTTTCCACTTGACATAACCTGTGGCTCTCCTTAGCAAAGACCTATTGAAAATACATCTGCTCTTCCGTTTTCTCACATTTTTACCATTCTAACAGAACTGCCAGCTCTGGACCTCAAAAACCCCCCACAAAAAGGAAGCTTCATCTGTTTGCTTACTCTGTGGTCAGAGCACAGAATGGCTCCCACAGCATATCACAGTGCTTGATAGGCGATGCAGCTGAGGCCGCAGAGGCCATTTCTGATATATGCAGCCAAGGGAAATAAAGAAAAACCTTTCATTTCTTTATTATGCCCTAAAAACGGGAAGAATCTCATGAATTTAGTGCCAAGCAATCATGCTTTCACTACAGTCTGTATGTAGCTCTGTCACAGAACTGATTGTGAAGTCTTATACAAGTTATCTTATACATCCATCTTCCACAGGATCAAGAGTTACTTAAGGTTGAATATACTTCAAGACCATGTCTTTTCCATCTTTATAACCTTGGACAATGTCAAGCACATAGTGAGAATAAGCTAAATGTTTTCTGCATAAGTGACTGCTTACACATTAGAGCTGTACAAAAGATAATTTGAATTAATTTTTTAAAAGGCAATTTATAAATTTATCTTGCCAGTTACATTTTGATCAAGTTACAATTGACATACAATGTTATATTGGTTTCGAGTATATAACAATGACTTAATATTTGGATATATTGCAAAATGATCCAAATAATTCTAGTTAATTTCTGCACCATACATAATTACAAAATTGTTTCTTGTGATGAGAACTTTTAAGATTTACTTTAAGAACTTTCAAACATACAATACAATATAGTCACCATGGTATATATTATACTTTATGACTTACTTTATAATTCAAAGTTTGTACCTTTTTACTCTCTTCAACTATTTTCTACCCACTCCATCCCCAACACGTTTTTGGTTTTTTGTTTTGTTGTTGTTGTTGTTGTTTTTATCTCTGAGCTTGTTTTTTTGTTTTTCAAGATTCCACTTATAAGTGAATCATTTGGTATTTGCCTTTCTTGACTCTTTTTACTTAGCAGAATGTCCTCACAGTCTATCCATGTTGTTACAGATGGTAAGATTTCCATCTTCATACAGCTGAATAATAATCTATTGTATATATACACTGCATTTTCTTGATTCACTCATCCATCGATGGACACTTAGGTTGCTTCCATGTCTTGGGTATTATAAATAATAATATAATGAATATGGGAATGACTATATCTTTTCCAGTTAGTGTTTTCATTTTCTTTTGGCAAATATCCAGAAGTAGAATTGGTGGATCATATGATACTTCTGCTTTTGATTTTTTGAGAAACATCAATACTATTTTCCATAATGGCTGCACCAGTTTACATCCCCACCAATGGTGTACTAGCCAATACTTGTATCCTACCCAACACTTGTTATTTCTTCTCGTTATCATAGTAGCCATTCTAACAGGTGTGAGGTGGTATCTCATTGTAGTTTCGATTTTCATTTCCCTGATAAGTGATGTTGAGCATCTTTTCAGGTGTCTATTGGCCATATGTATATCTTCTTTGGAAAAATGTCTACTCAATCCCCTGTCCATTTTTGAATTGGATTGGTTTTGTCTTGTTTTGTTTTGTTTTTTTGGTGTTGAGTTGTATGAGTTCTTTATGTGTTTTGGATCTTAACCTCTTATTGGATATATAATTTGCAAATATGGTCTCCCATTCAACAGGCTGCCTTTTTGTTTTCTTGGTTTCCTCAACTGTGCAAAAGCTTTTTAGTTTGATGGAATCCACTTGTTTACTTTTGCTTTTGGTGTCACATTAAAAAAATCATGAACACTGCCTGTACTTTCATTCATAGTTTCATTGTTTCAGGTCTTATATTCAACTCTTTAATCCATTTTGAGTTTGTTTAGGTGTATGGTGTAAGATACAGGTTTAGTTTCATTCTTTTGCGTGCAGCTGTCCAATTTTCCCAACATTGCTTATTGAAGACATGGTCTTTCCCCATTGTCTGTTCTTGGCTTTGTCATAAGTTGAACATATTTATATACATGGACTTATTTCGAGGCTTTCTATTCTGTTCCACTGATCTATGTGTCTGTTTTTATGCCAATACTATACAGTTTTAATTGCTGTATCTTTGTAATATATTGAAATCAGGGAGCATGATGCCTTCAGCTTTGTTCTTCTTTGCCAAGATTTATGGTTCCATACAAATTTTAGGATTATATGTCCTGCTTCTGTGAAAAATGCCATTGGAATTTCCATATGTTTAAATAAATTTATTTGATAAGGATTATATTGAATCTCTAGATTACTTTGGGTAGTATTGACATTTTAACAATATTATTTCTTCTAATCAATCAGCATGGAATATCTTTCCATCTGTGTCAGTTTTAATTTCTTTCATCAATGTCCCATACTTTCCAGTGCATAGGTCTTTCACTTCCTTGGTTAAGTTTATTCCTAGGTACTTTTTATGTAATTGCTAATAAGATGGTTTTCTTAATTTCTCTTTCTCATAGTGGTTATTAGTGTACAAAAACACTACAAAGTTTTTTGAATTGAAGCATAGTTGAAACACAGCAGATTTATGTATACTGATTAGGTATTCTGTAACTTTACTGAGTTCAGTCAGCTTTTTAAAAATCTTGTTCACTACTGATTACATTGGGTAATCTTAGAATCATTTAAAATATGAGCAGTATAGAAGCAGTGGTTTTCAAAGAGTTCCTGCTATATCAGCGGTAACTGCATCTTCTGGGAACTTATCAACACAAATTATTGGCCCACATCCAAGACCACCTGAATCAGTCACTTTGGGGCTAAACCCAGCAACGTGTGTTTGTTAAAATACCCTGCCTTCCAGGGTATTCTGATGCACTCTCAAGTATGAGAACCAGTACCTCAGAGTTAACTTCCTATTATATGAAATAAGACAGATAAAACAACAAGTTAAATGACATCAGTGAAAACAAAGAGACAAATCCAAAATGTGAGACATTGTATAGGTCGATTGACTGGTTCTGCAAGAAGTGACACAGGAATAACAAATGACATATCAGAAGAGATTTAAGAAGCATACAGACACGTACCTTGTTTTATTGCATTTTATAGATACAGTGTGTTTTACAGTTGAAGGTCTGTGGCAATCTGTGTCAAGCTAGTCTTTCAGCACCATTTTTTTCCCCAACAGCATTAAGCTGACTTTGTATCACACTTGGTAATTCTTACACTATTTTCAACTTTTTCTTCATTATTACATTTGTTATGGTGATTTGAGATCAGTGAACATTGATGATACTATTTTAATTGTTTTGGGGCATCACAAACCATGCCCATAAAAGACAGTTAACTTAATTGAAAAGTCTATGTGTTCTGACTGCTCCACTGACCAGCTGTTCCCCCACCTCTCTCCTTCTCCTCAGGTCTTCCTATTAGCTAAGATAATGACAATATTGAAATCGGTCCAATTAATAATCCTATAATGGTCTCTAAATGTCAAGTCAAAGAGTCGCTTGTCTCTCACTTTAAATTAAAAGCCAGAAATGATTACATTTAGTGAAGAAGGCATGTCAAAAGCTGAGACAGGCCAAAAACCAGGCCTCTTATGCCAAACAGTTAACCAAGTTGTGAATGCAAAGGAAAAGTTCTTTAAGGAAATTAAAGGTGCTACTGCAGTGACCATACGAATGGAAAGAGAGCAAAACAATTTTATTGCTGATCTGGAGAAAGTTTTAGTGGTCTGCATAGATCAAACCAGCCATAACATTCCCTTAAGCCAAAGCCTAATCCATAACAAGGCCCTAACTCTCTTCAATTCTATGAAGGCTCAGAGAGGTCAGGGAGCTAAAGAAGAAACATGTGAAGTTAGCAGAGGTCTAAGGAAGTTCATGAGGTCTAAGGAAGAAAGCCGTCTCCCTAACATCAAAGTGCAAGGTGAAGCAGCAAGTACTGATACAGAAGCTGCAGCAAATTATCCAGATGATCTAGCTAAGACAAGAGAAGTAGCTATACTAAAAAACAAATTTTCAGTATAAGATGTAACAGCCTTATATTGGAAGAAGATGCTATCTAGGGCTTTCATAGCTAAAGATAAGTCAATGCCTGGCTTCAAAGCTTCAAAGGATAGGCTGACTCTCTTGTTAGGGGTTAATGCAGCTGGCGACTTTAAGCTGAATCCAATGCTCATTGACCAGTAGGATAATCCTAGGGTCCTTAAGAATTACGCCAAATCTATTCTATCTTTGCTTTATAAATGGAAAAACAAAGCCTTGATGACAGCACACTTGTTTACAACATGGCTGATTCAACATTTTAAGCCCAATGTAGAGACCTACTGCTCAGAAAAAACAAAATTCTTTTCAAAATATTACTGCTTGTTGACAATGCACCTGGTCACCCAAGAGTTCTAATGGAGACATACAAGGAGATTAAAGTTTTTATGCCTGCTAACACACCATCCATTCTAGAATCCACAGATCAAGTTGTCATTTTGACTTTCAAGTCTTATTATATAAGAAATACATTTCATAAAGCTATAGCTGCCATAGCAGCAATTCTTCTGATAGTTCTGAGCAAAGTAAATTGAAAACCTCCTGGAAAGGACTCATCATTCTAGATGCCATTCAGAACCATTTGTGATTCATAAGAAGAGGTAAAATATCAATATTAACAGGAGTTTACAAGTTGATTTCAGTCCTCATGGGTGACTATGAGGGGTTCAAGACTTCAGTGGAAGAAGTAACTGCAGATGTGGTATTAATAGAAAGAGAACTAGAATTAGAAGCAGAGCCTGATGATGTGACTGAATTGGTGATTTATCTTATGATAAAACTTGAGCAGATGAGAACTTGCTTCTTATTGATGAGCAAAGAAAGTGGTTTCTTGAGATGGAATCTCTTTCTGGTGAAGATGCTGTGAAGATTGGTGAAATAACAACAGAAGATTTAGAATATTACATAAACTTAGTTGGTAAAGCAATGCTGGGTTTGAGAGGATGCACTCCAAGTTTGAAAGAAGTTCTGCACTCAAATGCTATCAAACAGCACAGTATGTGAGAGAAATCGATTGTAAAAGGAAGAGTCCATTCATTTGGCCAACTTCATTGTCATCTTAAGAAACTGCCACAGCTACCCCAAACTTGAGCAACCACAACCCTGATGAGTCAGCAGCCATCAATATCAAGGCACAACTCTCCACCAGCAAAAGATTATAACTCACTAAAAGCTCAGATAATGGTTAGCATTTTTAGCAATGAAGTGTTCTTTAATTAAAATATGTGCATTGTAGGGTGCCTGGATGGCTCAGTTGCTTAAGCGTCCTACTCTTGATTTAGGCTCAGGTCATGATCTCATGTTCATGAGACAGAGCCCTGCATCAGGCTCCGTGTTGGGCATAGAGCCTGCTTAAATATTCTCTTATCCTATGCCTCTCACCTGCTCACACATGCTCTCTCTCATATATATATAATATATGTTTTATATATATATATATATATATATATATTGTTTTTTAGACATAATTCTATTGCACACTTAATAGACTATAGTATATTGCAAATATAAGTTTTTTATGCACTGGGAAACAAAAAATTCATTTGCTTACTTTATTGTGATGTTCACTTTATTGTGATTTCCTGGAACTGAACCCATAATTCATCTGAGGTTGTGCCTTTAATAAAATTAAATGTGTTGACTTTGATTGTATCGTGATTCGAATAAACCCAATGCAAAAATTTTAGAAAAAATGGGGACTATTTGACTATATACGGGGGGTATTACATGATAACATTGAATTCTTATTTATTTTGCAAGATGTAAGACCTAGATTTGTTAAATGTTTATGTAAGAAAATGTCCACATTTGTTAGACACATGAATTTAGGTATGAGATGAAACGATATGGATATCTGGGATTTGCTTTAAAATACTACAGAAGAAAGGTAAAAAGTGAAAAACCATGGAATCTTAGTCACTGATGAATATGGTTGATGGATATTAGTAGTTTTGTGTATTATTTTCTCTATTTTTCAATACATTTTACTTATTTTATTTTTTTTAACATTTATTTATTTTTGAGAGAGAAACAGAGGATGAGCAGGGGAGGGGCAGAGAGAGAGAGGAAGACAGAGGATCCGACACAGGCTCCAGGCTCCGAGCTGTCACCACAGAGCCCGATGCGGGTCTCGAACCCACAGAACCATGAGATCATGACCTGAGCCGAAGTTGGTACTTAACTGAAGGAGCCACCCAGGTGCCCCTTTTTCAATACACTTTAAACTTTCAAACTAAAATTTAAAATTTGTAAGTTTTATTTTTGTTTGGTATCTCTTAAACTTCAAGTATTTTTACATAACAATAATTCATGAAACATTTCAAGAAGCATTAATCCATGCTCACAGCGGCATTCTAGGCTCATAGGACTGACTGGATGCAGGTTTTCTGAGGCCTGAAAGTTATAAAATTTGGGGATGGGGCCACTTATTTGAAAAGTTAGATGCAAAGAGATATACTGAGAGAAAAATAAATTATGAGATTCTAAAAAGCTTATAAATGCTATAATCATCACAAAATGCAGAACAATAATATTGTAGAAATTAGTAACTCCCTAGCACATCGCTCTAATACTGTTTCACAATTCTTGGCTGCATGCTTTTTGATTGCTTCTTCATATGACAATTATTTTGTATTATTGTATCCTATTGAGAATAGAAAAATGATTCAGTCTTTACTTAGCCTGTCTGATGGAAATGTGTTTTTTATTGTTAATAGTTTAGAGACTTTCCTTTGCTCTTCAAATTAATTATTGCTAACATCATGTAAATTGTTACAGTGTTTTCTGTCAGGGAAACCCTCAGTCGAGTTCCTTTTATGTCTAAACCATGAATTTTTAGGGCATTTCAAGTTTTTCTTGGAAGTGACTGATGTGTTCATTAAAGTGGCATTTTATGGGTTTGTTTTCTTAATATTGGCATTTTCTGTCATATTCAATATGACATTTAAATCTTCTCCCAATGTGTTAGTATAATTAATTCCTCTTTATTAGTTGTATTTTTCTTATTCCTAAATGCTACATTTAGTAAGATCTGAAATTATAACTCAGTTACTTCCATTGTCAGAATGTCTATTGATTTTACCTCTCTTTTTTATTGTTTTCCACATTCCATTAATGTTTTATCTGAGTTTTCTTTCAATCATTTATTAACTAAGTGTAAAGACAACAAAATGATAGAGTCATTATATATTTCGAGTCAGGCATTTGTAATTTCTCACTTATTTTATCAAAAAGATTTTTCAGGCCACCTGGGTGGCTCATTTGGCTAAGCATCTGACTCTTGGTTTTGGCTCAATTCATGGTCTCATGGTTTGTGATTTTGAGTCCTGCATCAGGCTCTGTGCTGTTAACATGGGACCTGCTTGGGATTCTCTCTCTTCCTCTCTCTCTCTGCCCCCTCTGCTCTCTCTCTCTAACAATAAGCTTCATAAAAGATATTTTTCCACATGGTAGTTGAAACTATGTGAAAAACATACAAGATATCTCTGTATTATTACTTAAGACTGCATGTGAATCTGCACTTATCCATTTGTATAACCAAGGATTGGTATTTGTTATTTGGTTACTGATTCATCATTGTGTATATGCTTTCCAGTGACTGAAATTAATATGAAACAGTTTTGGATAAATAAATCACATTTGACATTTCATCTTGACATTTGCTGGGTGTTTCTCTAATAATGGATCAAATTTAACAATTATTTTGAAAATTCTCATGAAATTTTAGTTATTTCAATATCATTCCTTTTGATCATAACCTCTTAAGGATGTAATATCTCACTTAGTGATTTTATTTTTTAATATTTATTTATTTTTGTGAGAGAAAGAGGCAGAGAGAGGAGACAGAAAATCCAACAAATGAAAATAGAGATAAACGATCTGACTCATGATGAGTTTAAAGTAATGGTGATAAAGATGCTCACCAGACACAAAGTGAATGAACTCAGTGAGAACTTCAACAAAGAGATAGAAAATATAAAAAAGAGCCAATCAGAGCTGATAAATATGACAAATGAAATTAAAAACACCTAGAGGAAACCGAAAGTAGATTAGAGGAAGCAGAAGAATGGATCAGCAATCTGGAAGACAGGGTATTGGAAATCGCCCAAACTGAACAGCAAAGGGAAGGAAAATAATTTTTTAACTTAGTTTTGAGAGACATAGAGACAGAGTGTGAGCAGAGTAAGGGCAGAAAGAGAGGGAGACACAGAATCTGAAGCAGGCTCCAGGCTCTAAGCCATCAGCATAGAGCCCAACGCGGGGCTCAAACTCACAGATAGAGAGATCATGACCTGAGCTGAATTCAGCTGCTTAACCGACTGAGCCACCCAGGAGCCCCAGGAAAATAATTTTTAAATGAGGCTGGCGAAGGGACCTCTGGGACAATATCAACCATGCTAACATTCACATTATAGGGGTCACAGAAGGAAAAGAAAAAGGGGCAGAAAACTTACAAGAAGAAATAATAGCTGAAAACTTTCCTAACCTGATAAAGAAAACAGATGTCCAAGGTTTAGGAAGCACAGAGAGCGCCTAACAAGATGAACACAAAGAGGTCCACACCGAGACAAATAATAAGTAAAATCTCAAAAATTAAAAATAGAGAAACTTAAACCTTTTTTACATTTATTTATTTTTGAGAGACAGAGAGAGACAGAGCACAAGTGGGGGATGGGCAGAGAGAGAAGGAGACAAAGAATCCGAAGCAGGCTCCAGGGTCCAAGCTGTCAGCACAGAGTGTGATGCAGGGTTTGAATCCACAAACCATGAGATCATGAGATGAGCCGAAGTCAGACTCTTAACCAACTGAGCCACCCAGGCGCCCCAAAAATAGAGAATCTTAAAAGCAGTAAGAGAAAAGCAAGTAATTATATAACGATGGAAAATCCTATAAGGCTATTGCAGTTGATTTTACAGCAGAAACTTTAGAGGCTTGACAGGAGTGACAGGATAATCTCAAAGTACTAAAAGAAAATAAAAACAAACAAACAAACAAAATAAAGCCAAGATTACTCTTGGTATCATTCAGAATTGAAGGAGGGGTAAAGAGTTTCCCAGACCAAATAAAGAAAAAAATATAAAACGTTAAAGCAAAGCAGTTCATCACCACTAAGCCTTAAAAGAAAGACTAAAGAGAATTCTTTCAGTGGAAAAGGCCATAAGTACAAGTAAAAAAAAAAAGTATATATATATATATATATATATATATATATATACACACACACACACACACACACACACATATATATACACACACACATATATATATACATACACACACACATATATATATATATATGAAAGGAAAAATTTCACCAGTAAAAGGAAATATATAGGAAAGGTAATAGAACAATCACGTATAAAGCTATTATGCAGATTCAAAGACAAAAATACTAAATCAATTATATCTATAAAAATTAGTTAAGGGATACACAAGATAAAATGATATATAATATGAGATTATATACATAAAATGTAGTGGGGAAGAAAGTAAGAATATAGTGTATTTAGAATATATTTGAACTTAAGTGACCATCAATTTAAAATAGACTGCTACAGGGGCGCCTGGGTGGCTCAATCAGTTGAGCGTCCGAATTCAGCTCAGGTCATGATCTCGCGGTCTGTGAGTTCGAGCCCTGCATCGGGCTCTGTGCTGACAGCTCAGAGCCTGGAGCCTGCTTCGGATTCTGTGTCTCCGTCTCTCTCTACCTTTCCCCTGCTCATGCACTGTCTCTCTATCAAAAATAAATAAACGTTAAAAAATTAAAAAAAATACTAAGTAAAATGATTTAAAAGTTAGGGGCGCCGAGGTGGCTCAGTCAGTTAAACGTCTAACTCTTGATTTCGGAAAAGGTCATGATCTCATCATTCATGAGCCTGGAGCCTGCTTCGGATTCTGTGTCTCCCTCTCTCTCTGCCCCTCCCCCACTCATGCTCTGTCTCTCCCTGTCTCAAAAATAAACATTAAAAAAATTAAAAATAAAATAAAATAAAATAGACTGCTACATTCATATGTTATTATATATGAACCTAACGGTAACCACATGACAAAAGTCTGCAATAGATACACAAAAAATAAAGAGAAAGGAATCCAAGCATAAGGCTAAAGAAAGTTATCAAATCACAAGGGAAGAAAGCAAGAAGAAAGGAACAGAGAAGAACTATAAAACAACCAGAAAACAACTAAACATGTAGATTTACTATATGTAAATGGACTAAATGGTTCAATCAAAAATGAAGGGTGAATGAATGCACTGAGAAACAAAGAGGTATGGGAGCAGTACTTATATCAGACAAAACAGACTTTAAAACAAAGACTGCAACAGGAGACAAAGAAGAGCATTACCTAATGATAAAGGGATCAATCCACCAAGAGGATTGTTTTATCTGTATACCCTATGAGCACCTAAATATATAAAGCAAATATTAGAGAAATAAAGGGAAATTCACGGTAATACAATAATATTAGGGACTTTAACACCTCACTTACAGCAATGGACAAATCACCTAGACAGAAGATCAATAAGGAAATATTATTTGGAATGGCACATTAGACCAGATGGACTTAATAGATTATTACAGAACACTTCATCCAGAATGAACAGAACATACATTCTCAACTGCACATGAAACATTCTCCAGGATACATCATGTGTTAGGCCATGAAACAAGTCTTAATACATTTTAAAAGAGTAAAATCAATTCAAGCATCTTTCCTACTTTCTACTTTCCTACTATGGCGTGAAACTAGAAATCGGTCACAAGAAAAAAAGATGGAAAAGACCAAAAATACATGAAGGCTAAACAATATGCTACAAGCAAATAGAGAAATCAAAGAGTAACTTAAAAAAAATATCTGGAGACAAAAGCAAATGGAAACACAACAGACTAAAATCTTTGTGATGCATCAAAAGCATCCCAAAGAGGAGGCTTCCTCCCTAAGAGGAAGTTTATGGCAATACAGGCACACCTCAAGAAACAAGAAAAATCTCAAACAAGTTAACCTTACATCTACAGGAACTAGAAAAGGAAGAAAAAAACCCAAAGTTAGTAGAAGGAAAAAATAAAAATAGAGATCAGGGAAGAAATAAATGTAATAGAGGCACAAACAATAGAAACAATCAATGGTGCTTTGAAAAGATAAAATGCACACAGTTATGCACACAGTTAGCCAGACTTATCAAAAAAAAAAAAAAAGAAAAGAAAAGAAAAGAAAAAGAAAAAAGGGAAGACTCAAAACCACAAATGAAAGAGAAGTTAGAACCATCACCACAGAAATACAAAGGATTACATAAGACTACTTCAAAAATATATATGCCAACAAATTATACAATATAGAATAAATAGGTAAATTCCTAAAAACATTCAATCTTTCTAAACTGGATTGGGAAGAAAAAGAAATCTAAACATTGATTACTGATTCAATTTTGTTACTAGTAATAGGAAAACCTCCATAAAACAAAGGTGTAAGAAGAAATGGTTTCACAGGTGAATTCTATCACACATTTAAAGAAGAGTAAATACTGACTTTTCTCAGCTGAGAAGAGCTAATATGGTGTAGTAAGAAGACCCTAGGCTTATCTTATCCCTCAAACACAGCTAGATAAATATCAAATCATTCTGAAAACCCAAGGAATCAATCTGAGGACTGACAGAACAAACTGTACAACCAGAGGGAGAGAGGATACCACATTGTGGAAAGTAGTAGTGCAGAAAGGTGGTTATGGGAGAAATGGAGCATGGATACTTCAGAGGGGAGGGAGCCCTGGTGGAAGAGAGAGGAGAGAGGAGGAAAGAGGAGGAGAGAGGAGGAGAGAGGAGGAGAGAGGAGGAGAGAGGAGGAGAGAGGAGGAGAGAGGAGGAGGAGAGAGGAGGAGGAGAGAGGAGGAGAGAGGAAGGAGTGCAAAGGGGATTGTACAAAAACACTTCCCCAAAGCCATTGACCGGGACAACAAGAGGGGCTGATTTTCATGAGATTTTGCAACAAGTGGGGCTCAAAGACTGGAGTTTCAGAGGTCTCTGGTGTGGCTGGTATAGAACCTGACGGTGCTGTAGTGCTCCTTTAGAGAAGGCAAGCAAGTAATCTGGAGGAAGAATAGCACGACCTGAGAATCACCTAAATACACTGGGAGATATGATTCCCCCTTCTTGGAGTGCATTTGAGAGAGGTGACACTGCCTCTCTGGGGACAAAGGAACCAGTGGGTGCCATTTCTCTCTCCTACCTCTCAGCATATGTGCAGAGGTACCAGCTAAGGGTGGCTAGCCTAGACACTGGATCTTTACTGTGCTTTACTGAAAAACTATGCTCCTGTGCTCTGGGGCAACTGACCTTCTGGATCAAACCTGTATAAGTCCCAGCATGATAAGACCTTTCCCCAGAAGACCAGCGTGGATCCTGCCACACCAGGTCCCTAAAGTTTCAAGCTTTAAAACTCAGCAGGCCTGAGAGACAGAGCCCAAAGTGCACTGTACTGCTCCAGGTGGGCAAGCAACTCGGGTACAGATGTGTGAAGACAAAGATCTGAGACACCCAAGGGGGAAATTGTTCTGCCTTCTGGGAGGGCTTCCTTGACAGTAGCAAGTCCCAACTCTCACCTCTGGGGAAGAAGGAGCTAGCTAGCACCATTTCCCTCCCTCACCCATAGCATAAACTAACTTCAGTAAGCAGCATAAGGCCAAGAATGGTGGCCTAAAACACTTACACCAAGCCCTACCCACCCTGTGCTCTCCAGGTGCTGCTTCTCTCTGACAAGTGTGCCTGAGAACCAGAGCAGTGGGCCCCATCCCCAAAAGACTGCCACAAATCCCCACCACAGGACGTCCACTGACCAGAGTTCTGCAAAGCTTCAGCTCTAGTGAAAACAGCATCAGATCCCCTTTAACAAACAGATGAGAGCACACCCAGTTAAAACTCACCACACTCTGGACAAGGTCCAAACACCCCCCACTGCAGGAAACGAAAAACTCTGCAGAGGACTGACCTAAGGGACAGAGTCAAAAGAGAGAAGCAGAGTGCATGCAGCACCAGAGACACTTCCTGAAGCCCCACACCCTAGACAGTGTATGACCTTGTCTGCATAAATACATTACTCTCAGGAGCAGGAAACATACCAGGCTTTCCTAACACACAGAAGAAGACAGAGATCCAAGCAAAATGTCAGAACAGAGGAATTCATCCTCTAAGAAAGAATAAGAAAAGATCATGGCCAGAGATCTGATTGAAATAGATATGTCATATGCCTGATCCAGAATTTAAAACAACAATCATAAGGATACCAGCTGGGCTTAAGAAAAACATAGAAGACACCAGATAATATCTCTCTCAACAAAGATAAAAGACTTAAAAACCAGCCAGACTGCAATTAAAAAATGTTATACCAAGATGCAAAAAACGGCTGGATGCAACGACGACATGACACAGGTGGAAGAAGCAGAGGAATGAATAAGTGATGTAGAAAATAAAATTATGGAAAATAATGAAGCCGTACAAAAGGGGGGAAGAAAATCTTAGATCATGAAAGTAAACTTAAGGAACTCAGTGATTCCATAAAGCATAACAATATCTGTTTCATAGGAGTGTCAGAAGAACAAGAGAGGGGAAAAGGGGGCAAAAGGCTTACTTGAAAAACTAATAGCTGAAAACTTCCCTAATCTGAGGAAGGAAACAGACATCCAAATCCAGGAGGCAGAGAGAAGTCCCATCAAAATCAACAAAAGCAGGCCAACACTAAGATATATTATAGTTAAATTTGCAAAATATAAAGAAAAAATCCTAAAAGCAGGAAGGCAAAAGTCCCTAACTTAAAAGAGAAGTCAAATAATGTTAGCAGCAGATCTCTCCACAGAAACATAACAGGAAAAAAGGGGGTGGTATGAAATATTCAACATGCTGAATGGGGAAAATAAGCAGTCATGAATACTCTATTCAGCAAGGCTATCATTCAGAAAAGGAGAGATAAAGAGTTTCCCAAACAAAAACTAAAGGAGTCATGACCACTAATTAAGCCCTGTAAGAAATATTAAAGGGGACTCTTTGAGTGGGAAAGAAAGACCAAAAGGGATAAAGACTAGAAAGGAACAGAGTAAATCTCCAGAAAGGACTTAACAGCTATTAGAATGGCACAAATTCGTTTCTAGCAAGAATTACTCTCAATGTAAATGAACTAAATGCTCCAACCAGAAGACAAAGGATGTCAGAATGGATTAAAAAACAAGACCCATCTACAACAGACTCATTTTAGACTGAAAAATACCTACAGGTTGAAAGTGAGGGGATGGAGAAACATTTACCATGCAAATGGACATCAAAAGAAAGCTGGAATAGCAATACTTATATCAGACAAAATAGATTTTTAAACCAAATACTATAACAAGAGATGAAGAAGGGCAATACATCATAACCAATAAGACCTAACAATTATAAATATTTATGACCCCAACTTGGAAACTGAAATATATAAAACAATAACAAAGGTAAAGACATTCATTGATAATAATAATAGTACCAGATTTAACACCCCACTTACAGCAATGGACAAGCATTTAAGCAGAAAATCAACAAGGAAACAATGGCTTTAGAATTACACTCTGGACCAGATGGACTGAACAGATATATTCAGATCATTTCATCCTAAAGCAGAATACACAGTGTTTTCAAGTGCAGAGGGGACATTCTCCAGAATTGATCACATACTAAGTCACAAATCAGGCCTCAACATGTTCAAAAAAACAGATAATACCACAGCACTATGAAATCTGAAGTCAACCACAAGAAAAAATTTGGAAAGACCAAAAATACAAAGAGGCTAAAGAATCCTACTAAAGACTGAATTGGTCAACCAAGAAAGTAAAGAAGAAAAAAAATACATGGAAACAAATTAAAATGAAAACACAGGGGTCCAAAACCTTGGCATGCAGCAAAAGTGGTCATAAGAGTGAAGCATACAGCAATTCAGGACTACTTCAAAAAAGAAAAAGTCCATCCATGAGGGCTCCATACTCATGACCTAAGCACCTCTCCAAAGCTCCATCTCTTAGTATCACCCTGAGGGTTAGGATTTCAACATAGGAATTTCAGGAGGACACAAACATTCACATTGTAACACTGCTAGTCTGGAGAACACACTATTAGAAGCTAGTGTATTTTTCCCCCCATGGTAACCCAAATAACCACAGCCATCATGAGTTCCATGAAATTGTCATAGCTTTAAGATTCTAATTTTTTCTTTATAAGATATTTATCCATTTTATAAACCCTGATACATAAGGTCTTTCTTCTTCAAGACAGTTTACATGAGATCGAACATGGCGGAGAAACAGGGGGATCTGAAGTTCCATAGTCCCTCAAATACAGCATTCTTGAGGCCAGAGGAATTTGATTTCCAAGAGTCCAGGCTGTAGAGTGACATAGCATCTCCAGCGACCCACAGGGACAAGCTGGTGGGCCATAGGGCTACTTCAATGAACAGTCAAAGCACACCTGGTGGAGGGTCCAAAACATCACTAGGAGGAGGGAGATAAAGCAACCAGAGTAACAACAACAGAGAGCATAGAACACACTCCAAAAAACACTTCCTGAGGGGCTGAGCACTAGACAGTGTATGACTCATCTTTAATATATAGTGCTCACAGATCCAGGGCACATAACAAGCTTTTAAAACACACAATGGACTGAAAACTAGCCAAAATAACAAAATGAAAGAATTCTCCTTAAAAGAAATTCCAGGAAGAAATGACAGCTAAAGAAATGATCAAAACAGATATAAACAATATAACTGAACAAGAATTTAGAATAATAGTCATAAGATTAATCTCTCAGCTTGAAAAAAAGCATAGAAAACAGCAGAGAATCTAATGCTGAAGAGATCAAGGAACAAAAAAATAGTCACGATGAATTAAGAAATTCTGTAAATAAGGTGCAAAATAAACTAGAGGCAGTGACAGTGAGGATTGAAGAGGCAGAGGGGAGAACAAGTGAAAGAGAAGATAAAATTATGGAAAAAGATGAAGCAGAGAAAAAGATAAAAAAAAATTCAAGACCACGAGGGGAGAATAGAGAACTAAATGATTCAATGAAACATAATAATATCCATATCATAGGAGTCCCAGAAGAAGGAGAGAGATAGAAAGGGGCAGAAGGTGTACTTGAACAAATCATAGCTGAGAACTTCCCCAGTCAGGGGAAGAAAACAAACATTGAAATCTAGGAGGCACAGAGAACTCCCTTCAGACGTAACAGGTCGATCTTCTCCATGACATATCATAGTGAAATTAGCAAAATACAAAGATAAACATAGAATTCTGAAAGCAGCTAGAGACAAACAAGGGGAGACACATAAGGGTAGTAGCAGACCTATCTACTGAAACATGGCAGACCAGAAGGGAGTGGCAGGAAATATTCAATGTACTGAATAAGAAAATATGCACCCAAGAATCCTTTATCCAACAAGACTGTCATTCAGAATACAAGGAGAAAATCCAACCCTACAAGAGATCTTAAGGGTGACTCTATAAGTGGAATGTTACAAAGATTACAAAGGACCAGAGACATCACTACAAGCATGAAACCTACATAGAACACAATGACACTAAATCCATATCATTCAATAATAATGCTCAATGTAAATGGACTAAATGCTCCAATAAAAAGACATAGGGTATCAGAATGGATAAAAAAAAAAGACCCATCAATTTTCTGTCTACAAGAGACCCATTTTAGACCTGAAGACATGTTTAGATTGAAAGTGAAGGGGTGAAGAAGCATCTATCATGCTACTGGAAGTCAAAAGAAAGCTGGAGTGGCCATACTTGCATCAGACAAAGTAGATTTTAAACTAAGGGCTATAATAGGAGATGAAGAAGAGCATTATATCATAATTATGGGGTTTATCCATAAAGAAGAGCAACGATTGTAAATATTTATGCACCAGATTTGGAGTGCCCAAATATATAAAACAATTAATTACAAACATAAGTAATCTTAAGAATGCGGTAATTGCAGGTGACTTTAAATTTTTTTGAACGTTTATTTTTGAGAGACATAGAGATAGAGCGTGAGCAGGGGAAGGGCAGAGAGAGAGGGAGACACAGAATCTGAAGCAGGCTCCAGGCTCTGATGAGCCATCAGCACAGAGCCCGATGTGGGGCTTGAACTCACAGACCGTGAGATCATGACCCGAGCTGAAGTTGGCCGCTTAACCAACTGAGCCACCCAGGTGCCCCTGCAGGTGACTTTATACTCCACTCACAGCAATGGACAGATCATCTAAGCAGAAAATCAGTAAAGAAACAATGGCTCTAAATGATACACTGGACCAGATGGACTTGACAGATATATTCAGAACTTTACATCCTTAAGCAGCAGAATACGCTTTCTTCTCAAGTGCACATGAACACTCTCCAAGACAGATCACATACTGGGTCACAAAACAGCCCTCAATAGATATAAAAGAATGGAGATCATACCATGCACACTTTCAGATCACCATGCTATGAAACTTCAAATCAACGACAGGAAAAAGTTTGGAAAACCTCCAATATATGGAGGTTAAAGAACATCCTACAAAAGAATGATTGAGTGAACCAAGCAATCAAAGAAACTAAAAAAATATATGGAAACAAATGAAAATGAAAACACGACAGTCCAAACCCACTAGATGTAGCAAAGGCAGTCCTAGGAGGGAAATACATTGCAATCCAGGCCTATCTCAAGAAGCAAGAAAAATTCCAAATACAGAATCTAACAGCACACCTAAAGGAACTAGAAGCAGAACAGAAAAGAAACCCCAAGGCCAGCAGAAGAAGAGAAATAATAAATATGAGAGCAGAAATAAACAATATAGAATCCAAAAAAAAAAAAAAAGGTAGAACATATCCATGAAACTAAGAGCTGTTTTTTTGAAAAAAAATTTTAAATAAGTTGATAAACCCCTAGCCAGACTTGTCAAAAAGAAAATAGGACCCAAATAGATAAAAACACAAATGAAATTGGACTTATCACAACCAACACCTCAGAAATACAAACAACTATCAGAGAACCTATGAAAAATTATATGCGAAAAAACTGGACAACCTGGAAGAAATGGACAAATTCCTAGACACCCACACACTACTAAAACTCAAACAGAAAGAAATAGAAAATTTGAACAGACCCATAACTAGTGAAGAAATTGAATCAGTTATCAAAAATCTCCCAACAAATAAGAGTCCTGGGCCAGACTGCTTCCCAGGGGAAATCTACCAGATATTTAAAGCAGAGTTAATACCTATTCTTCTCAAGCTGTCCTGAAAAATAGAAACAGAAGGAAAGCTTCCAGACTCATTCTATGAAGCCAGTATTACCTTGATTTCCAAACCCAGTGGAGACCCCACAAAAAAGGAGAATTACAGGCCAATATCACTGATGAATATGGATGCAAAAATTCTCAACAAGATACTAGAAAATCGAATTCAACAGTATATAAAAATAATTATTCACATGATCAAGTGGGATTCATTCATGGGCTTCAGGGCTGGCTCAATATTCACAAATCAATCAATGTGATACATCACATTAATAAAAGAAATAAGAATTATATGATCCTGTCAATAGATGCAGAAAAAGCATTTGACAAAATATGCATCCTTTCCTCATAAAAACCCTCAGGAAAGTCAGGATTGGAGCCATATATGAAAAACTCACAACATCATCCTCAATGAGGAGAAACTGAGAGCTTTCCCCCTGAGATCAGGAACACGACAGGGAAGTCCACTCTCGTCATTGTTGTTTAACATAGTGTTGAAAGTCCTAGCGTCAGCAATCAGACAACAAAATGAAATAAAAGGCATCGAAATTGGCAAAGAAGTCAAACTTTCACTTTTCACAGATGACCTGATAATCTACATGGAAAACCCGAAAGACTCCACCAAAAAGGTGCTAGAACTGATACATGAATTCATCAAAGTTGCAAGATACAAAATCAATGTACTGAAATCAGTTGCATTTCTATACACCAATAATGAAGCAACAGAAAGAGAAATAAATAAATTGATCCCATTTACAATTGCACCAAGAACCATGAAATACCTAGAAATAAAACTAACCAAAGATGTAAAAGATCTGTATGCTGAAAACTATAGAAAACTTATGAAGGAAACTGAAGAAGCCCCAAAGAAACAGAAAAATATCCCATGCTCATCAATTAGAAGAATAAATATTGTTAAAATATCAATAATATCCAAAGCAACCAAACATTCAATGCAATCCCAATCAAAATTGCACTGGCATTCTTCTCAAAGCTAGAACAAACAATCCCAAAATTTGTATGGAACCACAAAAGACCCCAAATAACGAAAGTAATGTTGAAAAAGAAAACCAAAGCAGGACAGATCACAATCTCAGACTTTAGTCTCTACTACAAAACTGTAATCATCAAGACAGTATGGTATTGGCACAAAAACATACACATAGACCGATGGAATAGAGAAGCCAGAATTGGATCCACAAATGTATAGCCAACTAATCTTTGACAAAGCAGGAAAGAGTATCCAATGGAAAAGAGAGTCTTTTTAGCAAATGGTGCTGGGAGAACTGGACAGCAAGATGAAGAATGAAACTAGACCACTTTCTTACACCATACACAAAAATGAACTCAAAATGAATGAAAGACCTAAATATGAGACAGGAAACCATCAAAACCCTAGAGGAGAAAACAGGCAAAAACCTCTTTGACCTCAACCACAGCAATTTCCTCATCAATATGTCTTCAAAGGCAAGGGAGTCAAAAGCAAACATGAACTATTGGGACCTCATCAAAATAAAAAGCTTCTGCATTGCAAAGGAAACAATCAACAAAACTAAAGGGCAACCTATGGAATGCAAAAAGATAATTGCAAATGACATATTAGATAAAAGGTTAGTATCCAAAATCTATAAAGAACTTACCAAACTTAACACCTGAAAAACAAATAATCCAGTGAAGAAATGGGGAGAAGACATGAATAGATCGTTTTTCAAAGATGTCCAGATGGCCAACAGATACGCGAAAAGATACTCAACATCACTCATCATCAGGGAAATACAAATCACTGAGATACCACCTCACATCAGTAAGAGTGGCTAAAACAACTCAGGAAACAAATGTGGAGAAACTGGAACCCTCTTGTACTGTTGGTGGGAATGCAAACTGGTGCAGCCACTCTGGAAAACACTGTGGTGTTTTCCTCAAAAAATTAAAAATAGAACTACCCTACGACCAAGCAATAGCACTACTAAGAATTGATCCAAAGAATACAGAAATGCAGATTCATAGGAGCAAATGTACCTCCAATGTTTATAGGAGCACTTTCAACAATAGCCAAATTATGGAAAGAGACTAAATGCCCATCAACTGATGAATGCTTAAAGAAGATGTGGTTTATATATAGAATGGAATACTACTTGGCAATGCCTGCCATTGGCAGCAATGTGGATGGAACTGGAGGGTATTATACTAAGTGAAATGTGGTTTATATATAGAATGGAATACTACTTGGCAAGGCCTGCCATTGGCAGCAATGTGGATGGAACTGGAGGGTATTATACTAAGTGAAATAAGTCAGTCAGAGAAGATATCATATGTTTTCACTCATATGTGGAACTTGAGAATCTTAAAGAAGACCATGGGGGAAGGGAAGGGAAAAAAATAGTTACAGAGAGGGAGGGAGGCAAACCAGAAGAGACTCTTAAATACAGAGAACAAACTGAGGGTTGATGGGAGGCAGTGGAGAAGGAAAAATGGATGGTTGGCATTGGGGAAGGCACTTGTTGGGATGAGCACTGGGTGTTGGATGTAAGCGATGAAACACGAGAATCTACCCCCAAACCCAAGAGCACACTGTATACACTCTATGTTAGCCAATTTGATATTAAATTATATTAAAAAATAGTCTACAAGCAAAATAGTATATATGACCTTTGAAACGTGACCATTTCAAATAAAATGGCCCACATCTCTTATCACTTTGACCACTTTTTATTTTTTCCGTAAAATGTAATGAACGTATTTTTGTCATCAATGTACTGTTGAATCTCCTCAGATAATATCTGAACAAGAATTAAGAGAAAAAAATCTTTCTAAACATAAACTGTATTGAATGGAATCAATTTCTCTTTAAAATGGCATCATCAGCACGCCTGTGTGGCTCAGTTGGTTGAACATCTGACTCCCGATTTGGGCTCAGGTTATGATCTCAAGGTCGTGGGATTGAGCCCCGCAACAGGCTGTGCACTGAGAGTGGAACCTGCTTAAAATTCTCTCTCACCCTCTTCCCCACCTCGACTCATGTTGTCTCTCAAAAAAATTTTTAAAAATTAAAAAGTGCCGTAATGAAATACTGCATTATTCATCAAAGCCCAAATGAAACCACTGCTGACATTTATGTATGTTACCCTAAAAACTGAATTTTTAATGTTTTAATATTTATTTTATTGTTTCCTGTTAGAAAGGGTCTTGAATCTCATTCTCTTTATCTCTCCTGTTATTTTCATCATCTTTATTTTCTTTTCCTTATTTTTATAATGTTGACCATCAGAATTTTTTTACAATAGTTTTTTGACATGTTGACATTCTGAAGCTCCAATTTTTCCCCTTTTTTAAAATTTATTTTGAGACAGACAGCAAGCATGAGCTTGGGAAGGGCAGAGATTGAGAGAGAGAGAGAGAGAGAGAGAGAGAGAGAGAGAGAATCTCAAGCAAGCTTCGCATTGCCAGCACAGAGCCCCGTGAGGGACTTGAATTCACAAACCATGGGATCATGCCCTGAGCCAAAATCAAGAATCAGATACTAAACCAGCTGAGCCACCCAGGTCCCCCTCCCTTTTGGAATTTTTAATAGAAGCCTCCCTTTCCTTTATATATAAATTGCAGAATGATTAAGAGTTCTGAATATATAAAATTAATCTATAATTACGATGTTTACATTTCTAAATCACTTCCTTGTTATTTTAAGCTACATAACTATATTATCACATTTTCCTTATACCATATACACTGGAGTTCTTGACCAATCTGTGTAGAGTTTTGTCACTGGAAAACTTTTTTCTTCAAGCTGTTTCAACCTGTCAATGGCAACTTTGTATGCCATTTCTTCTGGAACTTACAAGGCCTCATCTGGACAGATTGTATGCTAGATGCAGTATGCTAAGGTCCAATTTGATTCGTGAGAGTCATACAATTACCTTCACCTGTGGATACATTAACTATTCTCAGATGTTTTATAGGTTTATGTCATGCAAAAGAACTCTTATTTCACTTAGAATACTCTCTAGCTCTGTCCATGTCATTGCAAATGACAATATTTCATTCTTTGTCAGCTGAGTGATATTCCATTGTGTATATATTTATACATTCTTATTTATCCATTCGTCAATTGATGGACATATAGGCTCTTTCCATACTTTGGGTATTGTTCATAGTGCTGCTATAAACATTGGAGTGCATGTATCCCTTCAAAACGGTATTTTTTTTATCCTTTGGGTAAATATCTTGCAATGCAATTGCTAGGGTGTAGGGTAGTTCTATTTTTAACCTTTGGAGGAATCTCCATGCTGTCTTCCATGGTGGCTCCGCCAGTTTGCATCTCCACCAACAGTGTAAGAGGGTTCCCCTTTCTCTGCAACCTCACCATCATTCGTTGTTTCATGTGTCATTAATTTTAGCCACTCTGACATGTGCGAGGTGGTAGCTCACTGCAAATTTGTATTTCCCTGATGATGAGCGATGTTGAACATCTTTTCATACCTCTGTTATCCATCTGAATGTCTTCTGCCTATTTCTCAACTGAATTATTTGGAGGCATTTTGAATGTTGAGTTTGTTATTTTCTTTATAGATTTTGGATACTAACCCTTTATGCCATTTGCAACTATCGTCTCCCATTCTGAAGGTTGCCCTTTAGTTTTGTTGATCATTCCCTTCACAGTAACAATGAAATTTTGAGTGGACTTTTAATTTGGAGAGGGGCATGTTTAAGTTTAGTAGGATAAGTACATTTTAGGATGTGGGAAAACTCATTTTACGGGTGGAAAAATGAGAATGAATGGTGGAGTTGTGATCTGAACCCTTGCAATCTGGCTTCATTGCTGTCCACCCACATGCACTATGTTACAGCACACAATATTTAATGGATATAACTTCTGGTTTGAGATTATGCTGATACTATGTGACAGACATAATCTATCCTTAAATCGTTATGTCCATAACTGTATTGGCTAATATAATACTAGTTGCTATAAAAAACAAACCCTCCAAATCTCAGTGACTAAGCACAATTCATTTCTCATTCAAATCAAGTCCATGATGGTTTCCGTGGCTGGTGGGGACTTCACATGTGGTAATTCAGGGACTTTGGTTTTTTCCATTTGTGAAAATCGAGGACCTTGGAGTCCTATGTCAGAAGGAAAGAAGGATCATACAGGAAGTTACTATAGACCAGTACTGGAACTAGTGCATTTCACTCTACTATCTATCCATTGCCCAGAACTCAATTTCAGGGGCAAGGGACACTTGGAAATGCTGTTTAGGTGCGTGTTCCAGGAAGAAGAGAAAACTGGATTGGTGAGTAGCCAGCCAATATCTCCTACATTTGTCTATGCCTATCTTCTTAACGATGTGTTACTCATATTTTCTAACTCCAAAACTAATATTTATCCACTATAACTATCGTTTCTACAAACTCCATATGCATATTTCAGAGTGAACAATGGGGCACCTGGGTGGCTCAGTTGGTTAAGGGTCCAACTCTTGATTTCAGCTCAGGTCACGATCTCAAGGTTCATGAGATCAAGCCCCTTCTTGGGATTCTCTCTCTCCCTCTCTGCCCCTTCCCTGCTCATTCTTGCTCTCCCAAAATAAACATTTTTAAAAAGTGAACAATACCACTCACTATATCTTTTTAGAGACTCTATAAGCATATTTTGAAGTAAATTATACCAGTAACTATATCTATCTTTTCTAGAAACTCCATATGCATATATCAAAGTTAATGATACCAGTATATACAAAGGATGTTCTGAAGGTAGAGTAGGGTTTTTAAAAATGGCCAAATTCTGGCCAAAGGGGAGATTTTGGGTGTCAAGAGAAAAAGCTAGACAATGTTAGTACTCAGCCAGGTCTTTACGGAAGACTTTTTTTCTATTAAATAAATAGATAAATAAATAAATAAATAAGACACCTTATCTGCTAAATCCTTGTTTTCTTATCTGTCTCTGTTACAAGACGTTAGCTCCCTTGAGAACTTTCAGAATTCCTTGAGATTTTTGACTGGATCAGTTATTGACATATAGTAAGCATCTTGGGTTTGTTCATTATTAGTGTCAATGGGCTCTGTACATACTTAGTGCCAGGAACATAGCAAGTGCTTAACAGAAGTTTGTGGATTATTGCTTGCACTATATTGGTTTTGACTGTGGAGTAAAGAGAGAGAATCTAAATTAAAGGCTTACAGAAGGATTATACTGTTTTACTTTAATATTTACTTTTGAAGATAGGTATGTAGGAAATGTAGCTGACTGTAGAGCAATGCTTTTTGATATGTTAAGCACATGAACTTTTAGATTATAAATGTAAAATCTGAAAAGCAAGACTCAAATAAATATTAAAAAACATGCTTGGTCTTAGTCTATGGAACAAAAGTGAAAACAAAAATCCACCCCACATTTCCCATTTGGATGTAAATCAGAAAAAAAGGGCAAAAAGACTTCGGGAAGACTATGACAAATAAAATATTTTTCTATAAGGTATCTTATTGACATTTCAGGTTTATTCATGATCAAACAATATTCCATACACAATCTTAATCTTTAAAGTTATTTTAAATATTGGGGTACCTGCATGGCTCAATCATTTAAGCATCCGACTTGGGCTCAGGTCATGATCTCATGGTTCAGGAGTTAGAACCCTATGTCGGGCTCTGTGCTGACAGCTCAGAGCCTGGAGCCTGCTTCAGATTCTGTTTATCCCTTTCTCTCTGCTCTTCCGTTGCTCATACTCTGTCTCTCTCTCTCTCAAAAATAAACATTAAATTTTTTAAATAAAATTATTCTAAAAATTATATACTCCTTTAATACCCATCTATTAAATGTCCCTGACCATATTGTCTGATACCATGCTTAATTATACAGTAACATACTATTAAAGAAAGGTCTTGAAATCTGAGATTAATAACATTATTATTAAATGTTCATAATCTTTTTAAAATCATTATACAAAACTGCTTCACTTTATTTTTTTACTTAAATTCAAGTTACTTAACATATAGTGTAGTACTAGTTTCAGGAATAGAATTTAGTAATTCACCACTTACATCTAACACCCAATGCTCCTTCAACCAGTGCCCTACTTAATGCCCATCATGCATTCAGCCCATTCCCTGACCCACCTCTCCTCCAGAAAACCTCAGTTTGGTCTTTGTATTTAAGAGTCTCTTATGGTTTGCCTCTCTCTCTGTTTTTATCTTATTTTATTCTCCCTTTCCTTCCCCTGTTTTGTTTCTTAAGTTCCACATATGAGTTAAATCATATGATATTTGTCATTGACTTATTTCACTTAGCATAATACACTCTAATTCCATTCATGTTGTTGCAAATGGCAAGATTTTATTGTCTTTATTGCTGAATAATATTCCATTGTGGTGTGTGTGTGTGTGTGTGTGTGTGTGTGTGTCTCCATACTGTTTTCCTCCTCAAAAAATTAAAAACAGAACTACCCTAAGACACAGGAATTGCACTAGTAGGTATTTATTCAAGGAATACAAAAAATGCTAATTCAGAATCTTTTATTAGAAACTCTTGGTTCTAGATATGTTTGAAACTTAGAACTTTTTAAATTTACATATAGGATGTGGAGCATAAACAATATAGCCTGAAATATCCCAGAATACTACTATGAAAATACATTAACATTTTCTAGAAAACATGAATATACTGAATAGAGACCATAAATAGCCTCATGTCAATTCAGAGCAGTTTTGCTAAAAATGAGCTTGCCACAAATTTATGTAAAATTTTTTTCTATTTTTGAGAGCCTTTGGATTTTAGAATTGTGAAAAAGAAACTATGGGCTCATAATACAATTAAATCTTCAGTGTTTAAATTAGGTATTGTTTCTAAGCTTCCTGTTCATGAAGCAGTTTTAATGAATTATAAATATTTAAATAGCTCAAAAATTCAAACTATCATGTGGTCAAATAAAAGATGCTTTTGGTGGGTTTTACCCAGCATGCAAGGAGCTAACAAGTAGAAGTGGACAAAGAAACAAAAATCAACAACTCTTCTTGTATCGGTCAAGGAAGTGAGGTCACAGGGCAAACAACTGCCCTTCCCAATCAGATAGACAAATAGGTGTATGGAAAGAATAATGACTTACTAGAGCAGAAACTCACATCCACAGGAATTGGTATTGGGGTAGGAAAACGTGAACTGTAATAGATGAAATTATGGAGGCCCAATGGAGACAAATCTGAGAGATAAAAACTCCAGAGGAACCTAGTCATGACAGTTGCTGGGAGGGGTTCCTCAATTTGCATTTATTCTTCTAGAAATTCTACCAGGTTATTACAGTGAAGATCAGAGGAAAACAAAACAAAATAAAATCTTGGGCTTTCAGGGGAAAGGGGACAGTAATAGTTTGAAATAAACCAGAGTATTCCAATCTTCTTAACAAGGCTTGTCTCAAGAGAAACTATTTTGTCAAAGCCTAAACTACTGGAGTTTTATCAGGACCAAACTTAATTGGGGGAAGAAAAATACCTGAAAGAACAGTTTCTGAAAGGAAATATCCAAATATAGGCTCCTCCTAACTATTCAATACCACTTAAAGGGGTGAAAAAAAAGAAGAAAACCGAGAAGCACTTATGGAGTTTACAGTTGAGAGAGACATAGTCATAGCACTATAGAACACTTCTCACACACCCTACTACTATATTATTAAAGACTTATTTACTACTGTTCATTTAACCTAGTACAACATGTCTACATTTCAGTTACAAATTACAAGGCATACTAACAGGCAAAAAAGCAGGTTGAAGAGACAAACAAGTATTAAAACCAGACCCAAATATGCTAGGAATGTTGAAATAACTACACCAGAAATTTAGAGCTATGAATAATATACTAAGGATTCTAATGTGAAAAAAAAACAGATAACATGCAGGAAGAGAGAGACAACATAAGCAGAAACAGATGACTTCTGCAAAAGAATAAAAAACAAATGTGATAGACCACATTCTAGGTCATTAAAAAGTACATAAATTTAAAAGAATAAAAATAATATAGTATATTCTTTCAGTTACAATGGAATAAAACTAGAAGTCAACAAGAGAAAGATAGCTGAGGGGTGCTTGGGTGGCTCAGTTGGTTGAGCGGCCAACTTCGGATCAGGTCATGATCTCACAGTCTGTGAGTTTGAGCCCCACATTGGGCTCTGTGCTGACAGCTCAGAGCCTGGAACATGCTTCAGATTCTGTGTCTCCCTCTCTCTCTGAACTTCCCCTGCTCATATTCAGTCTTTGTCTCTCAAAAATAAATAAACGTTAAAAAAATTTTTTAAAAAGAGAAAGATGGCTGAAAACTACCAAAATACTTTGATATTAAACAACATATTTCTAAATAATACAAGAGTGAAAGAAAAAATTTCAAAAGAAATTTGAAAATACTTTGAAGTAAATGAAAATAAAAATACAATTTGACCAAATTTATGTGATGCAGCAAAAAGTGTTTACATTATATATTACACTGACTACACATATTAGAAAAGAACAAAAATCTAAAGTCAATAATCTAAGATTCCACTTGAAGAAAACGCAAAGTGGAAGAGAAAATTATATCAAAACTAGTAATAAATAAAAATTAGAGCAAAAAAAACCCACACAAAATCAATGACATTCAAAACATGAAAACAATAGAGAACAAGCAATAAAACCAAAAGTTGGAAAAGATTAGTATTATGCGTAAACCTCTAGTCATAGTCAAGCTAATAAAGAAAAAAGGTGAAAAGATACAAATCACTAATATCATGAATGAAACAAGGAAATCACTACAGATCCCATGCACATCAAAATAATAATCAAGGAATATTACAAAAACAAAACAATTCTATAGCAACAATGTCAATAACCTATATGAAATGGACTAATTCCTTCAAAGACACAATCCAGAAATACTCACACAAAAAATAGTACGCAATCTGAATAGACTTATATCTATTTTAAAAACTGAATCAATAACCTTCCAAAACAGAAAACATGATGTCCAGAAATTCTAACATTTTAGAAAGAAATTATAACAATTTTCTACAATCACTTCCAGAAGACAGAAGAGAGAAAATACTTCCAAATACTTCCTTATTTTATGAGGTCAACATTATGCTAATACCAAGGCTATATTTAAAAAATTACAAAACCGGAGCGCCTGGCTGGTTCAATTGGTACAGCAAATAAGTCTTGATCTTGGGATAATGAGTTTAAGCCCCACATTAGGCATGGAGCCCAATTAAAAACTAAATTTTAAACACAACTTTTTTAAGTGATAAAACTGCACTTAGCATAATACTCACTAGCTCCATCCATGTCATTGCAAATGGCAAGATTACCTTATTTTTTTTATGGATGAGTAGTACTCCACTATATACACACACCACACCTTTATCTCTTCATCAGTTATAGGCCCCTTGGGCTATTTTCATAATTCGGCTATTGTAGACAATGCTGCCATAAACACTAAGGTGCGTGTATCCCTTTGAATTAATACTTTTATATTCTTTGGGTAAACACCTAGCAGTGTGATTGCTGGACTGTAGGGTAGTTCGGTATTTTACTTTTTGAGGAAACTCCATACTGTTTTAAAGAGTGGCTGCACCAGTTTGCATTTTCACTAACAGGGCAAGAGGACTCCCTGATATCCAGTTATCAGGAGGGAGGTGGGTGGTGGATGCGTTAAACAGGTGAGGCCATTAAGGACTGCACTTGCGATGAGCACCAGGTGATGTATGCAAGTGTTGAATCACTGTATTCTTTACCTGGAACTAAAGTTATATTTTAGGTTAACCAACTGGAATTTAAATAAAAACTTAAAAAAAGACAAAACTACAAATCAATATATCTCATAATCATATGCAAAAATACTCAATAAAATATAAGCAAAATAAATCCAACAATGTATAAAAGTAATTATATACCATAACCAAATTGGATTTATCTCAGATATGTAAGGTGAGTTCAACATTTACAAATCAATTAAGGTAATCCATCACATGAACAGACCAATTACAAGAATAGGAAAAATACACAATCATATCAATAGCTGTAGAAAAGCATTTGACAAAATTCAGCATTCACTCATGATAAAATTTCCAGCACACTAGGAATAGAAGGAAACTTTCAATTTGTTAAAGAACATCTACAAAAAAACCTAACCACAAAAATCATAATAGTGAGTGAGAAAATAGAAGCTTTTCTGATAAGATCAAGAATAAGACTATGATATCACCTCTCATCCCTCCTTTTCAGTATCACAATGGAAGTCCTGGCTAATGCAATGAGGCAAGAAAAGAAAAATGTAAACACATTCAGAAAGTAGAAAGAAAATGGTCTCTGTTGTTAGATGACATGACTGCCTATGTAGAAGTTTGTAAAGAATCAACCAACAAATTCCTGCAACTAATTAGTGATTACAGCAAGCTGCATGTTACAAGGTTAATATGTAAAAGTCATTTGTTTTCTATATACTAGCAATGAAGAGGCAGAATTGAGAATTAAAAGCACAATACCATTTACATTAGCACTAAAATAAATGCAATACTTAAGTACAAATGTAACAGTGTGAATAAGATATATGAGGAAAAGTACAAAACTGATAAAGGACTGAATGAAAGAGATATTACATCTTCATTGATGAGATTCAATATCGTCATGCAGTCGGTTTTTCCCAACTTGATCTAGAAATTCAGTGTAGTCCCAATCAAAATCCCAAGCTGTTTTGTGAAAATCAACAAACCGATTTTAAAATTTACATTGAAAGGCAAAGGACCCAGAAGAGACAATTCAATATTGAAGAACAAATTCAGAGGACTAACATGCCCTGAATTCAATATTTACTGTAAAGCTACAGTAGTCAAGACACCATAGTATTTGTGACAGAATAAGTGGGTCAATTGAATAGGTCAAGTCTAGAAATAGATCCACATATAGTCAATGGATCCCTGACAAAGGAGTAAAGGCAATACAATAGAGAAAAGAGAGCCTTTTCAACAAGTGGTGCTGGAACAACTAGACATCCACGTGTATGTATATGTGTGTGTATGTGTATATGTATGTACATATATATGTAAGAATAAATATGTATATACTTTTTTATATATATGAGAATTTAGACCCAGGCATTATACACTTCACACACCTTAACTCAAAGTGGTACGTGGACCTAAAACTCAAACACAAAGTATAAACTTCTAGATCATTGGCAGATTAGAGAAAGAACAAGAATCTTCTAGTGATCTGGGTGACAAGGTAATGGGAAGCAACCAAGCTAAACAGCAAAAAGAAAGAATAAACGATGAAAATTCGTTAAAGGAATTCTGCAACATCATCAAGAAAACAACATTTCCATTATAGAAATCCCAAAAGAAGAGAGAGAGGGGAGAAGAACACATGCTTGAAGAAATAATAGCTGAAAACTTCCCTAATACAGGAAGAAAACACAGACAGTAAGCACAGACAGATCTCGATATGGTTAACCCAAGGAGGTCCACACCAAGATACATAATCATTAAAATGGCAAAAAGAATGATAAAAAGAGAATTTTAAAGGTAGCAAGAGAAGACAGTTACATAAAAGAAACACCTTGTGAAGCTTTCAGCTGATTTTTTTCAGCAGAAACTTTTCAGGCTAGAAAGGAGTGGCATAATATATTCAAAGTGCTGAAAGGGAAAACTTGCAACCAAGAATACTCTACCCAGAAAGGTTATCATTGAGAAAAGAAGGAAAGATAAAGAGCTTCCAAGACAAACATAAACTAAAGAAATTCATAATCACAAAACCAGTATTAAGAGAAATATTAAAGGCACTTCTTTGAGTTGAAAGAAAAGGCTTTAACTAGAAGTGTAGAAGGAAAAAAAATGTCACAGCTGAAAACAAACATATAGTAAAGGTAGCAGATTTATCCCTTATAAAGCCAATATGAAGATTAATACACTAAAGTAGTAAAATCAGTTGTACCTACAAAAATTAGTTAAGGGATACACAAAATAAAAAGATGTACAATATGACACCATATACATAAAACCTGGAGGACAAAGTAAAAATTTAGTTTTTTTAGAAAATGTTCAAACTTCAGCAACCATCAACTTAATAGAGACTAACACATAAAGACGTTGTATATGAACCTGATGGTAATTGCAAGTAAAAAACCTGTAATAGGTACCCAAAAAATCAAGAGAAAGGAATTCAAGCATAACACTAAATAAAGCCATCATAACACAAGGGAAGAAAGCAACAGAAGAAAGGAACAGAGAATTACAAATACAACCAGGAAACATCTAAGAAAATGGGAGTAATTATATACTTATCACTAATTCCTTTAAATGTAAATGTCCTAAATGCTCATTAAAAAATATAGGGCGACTGAATGGAGAAAATTAAAAAAAAATGTCCATCTATATGTTGCCTACAAGACACTCACTTCAAACCTAAAGACACATACAGATTGAAAGTAAAGGGATAGGAAAATATATACCATGCAAATCAAAGGAATTAAAAAAAAAATGCTTAGGTAGCGATGCTTATACAACACAAAATAGACTTTAAAACAAAAACAGTAGCTAGAGCAATAGACAAAAAGGGATAAATCTAACAATAGGATATAATATTTATTAGTATCTATGCACCCAACAGAGGAAGCACCTAAATACATAAAGCAAATATTAGGGACACAGAGGGAGAAAATGACAGTAATACAATGATAGTAGAGACTTCAGTACCCCATTTACAACAATGGAAATCATCCACATAGAAATAAAAGGAACAGTGGTTTTGAGTGATACATTAGACCAGATGAACTTTAAAGATATATACAGAACATTTCATCCAAAAGAAGAATACATATTCAAGTGCACATGGAACATTCTCCAGGATAGATCACTTGTTAGGCCATAAAACAACTCACAGGTAAATTGCACCAAAAATTTTTAGAAGAGTTAATACATATTCTCAGACTATCCCAAAAGATAGAAGAGGAAGGAAAACTTGCAAATTCATTCTACAAGACCAGCATTAATTTACTGGTACCAAAATAAAACGAAGATACTAAAAAAAAAGAAAACCACAGGCCAGTATTTCTTATGAACATAGATAAAAATCCCTCAAGAAAATTATTACCAAACCGAATTCAACAATACATTAAAAGAGTGATTCACCATGATCAGGTGGGATTTATTTGTTTATTCAAGGTTGGTTCAACAAATTAATGTGATACATCACAATAGCAAAATAAAGGATAAACACCATATGATTATCTCAATAGATGCAGGAAAAGCATTTGAGAAAATACAACATCAACTCATGATAAAAATTCTCAACTAAGTGGGTTTACAGGGAACATAATTCAATGTAATAAAAGTCATATATGAAAACCCACAGCTAGCTTCCTACTCAATGATCAAAACCTGAAAGCTTTTCCTTAGAGATCAGGAACAAAACAAGGATGTCCACTCTCACTACTTTTATTCAACATAGTATGGAAGTCTTAGTTGCAGAAATCAGACAAGCATACAAATTGGTAAAGAAGTAGTAAAACTGTCAATATTTTTAGCTGCCCTGATACTATATATAGAAAACTCTAAAGACTCCACCGAAAAAGGATTAGAACTGATAAATCAATTCATTAAAGTTGCAGGACAAATATAATATACAGTTATCAACTGCATTTCTATTCACTAATAATCAAGTAACGGAAATAAATTAAGATAACACTGCCATTTACAATTGCACCAAAGAATTAAAATACCTAGGAACACATTTTACCATGGAGGTAATAAATCTATACTTTGAAAACTAGAAGATATTGATGAAAAAAATTGAAAATGACACAAACACAAGGAAAGGTATACCATATTCATGGATTGGAAGACTATTGTTAAAGAATCCATACTACCCGAAGCAATCCATAGATTCAATGCAATCTCTATTAAAATACCAATAGCATTTTACACAGACCCAGAGGAAATAAACCTAAAATTTATATGGAAGCACAAAAGACCTTGAATAGCTAAAGCAATCTTGAGAAAGAAGAACAAAGCTGAAGGTATCACAACTTCAGATTTCATCATATACTACAAAGCTATAATACTGGCATCAAAAGAAGAAGATAGAGAGCCCAGACACAAACCCACACTTATATGTTCAATTCATCTATGACATAAGAGGAAAGAATATACGATGGGAAAAAGACAGTCTTTTTGATAAACAGTGCTGGGGAAACTGGATAGATACATGCAAAAGAATGAAAGTGGACAATTCTCTCACACAATACACAAAAAATAAACTCAAAATGGATTAAAGACCTAAATATGAGACCTAAAGCCATAAAACTTCTAGAAGAAAACATAAGTAGTAATCTCTTGAACATTGCCCTTAGCAACGTACTTATGAATATGTTTTTTCAAGCAAGACAAATGAAAGCAAAAATAAACCACTGGGAATATACCAAAATTATAAGCATTTTCACTGCAAAGGAAACCATCAACAAAATGAAAAAGGAACCTAATAATTGGTAGAAGTTATTTGCAAATGATATACCCAATAAAGATAATATCCAAATATATAAAGAACTCACAAATCTCAACACACGAAAACAAACAATCCAGTTAAAAATAGGCAGAGGATATGAATGGACATTTTTCCAAAGAAGACATACAAATGGCCAAATGCCACACGAAAAGATGATCAATATCGCTAATATCAAGGAAATGCAAATTGAAAACCACAATGAGATTATCACCTTGCACCAGTCAGAATGGCTAGAATCAAAAAGAGACAAGTGTTGGCAAGACTGTAAAGAATGGGAACCCTCAAGCACTGTTGGCGGGAATGTGAATCCATGCACCCACTCTGAAAAACAGTGTGGTGGTTCTCAAAAAATTAAAAATAGAGGGGTGCCAGAGTGGCTCAGTTGGTTGAGCATCTGACTCTTGATTTCAGCTCAGGTGATGATCCTGGGATTATAGGACTGAGTCCCATGTCAGGCTCCAAGCTGAAAGTGAAGCCTGCTTAAGCTTCTTTCTCTGTCTCTCTCTGCCCCTCCCCTGCATGCTCTCTCTCTCTAAAAAGAAAAAAAAATTAAAAATAGAAAGACCATATGACCCAGTATTCCACTACTGGGTATTCATTTGAAGAAAACAAAAACACTAATTCAAAAAGATACATGCTCCCCTATGTTTATTGTAGCATTGTTTATATTAGCCTATGTGAAGAAACAACCCAAGTGTCCATCAACAGATAAATACATAAAGAAGATGTGGTATGCCACAGCAATCAGACAAGAAATAAGAGAGATCCATATTGGTAGAGAAGAAGTTAGACTGTCACTATTTACAGACATGATACTATACATAGGAAATCCTAAAGACTCCACCAAAAACTACTAAAAGTGGTAAATGATTCAGTAAAGTGGCAGGACACAAAATTAATACCCAGAAATTGGTAGCATTTCTATACACTAACAACAAATCCCAGAAAGTGAAATAAAAACAAAAACAAAACAAAACAAAACACAAAACAAAGCACCATTTATGATGGACCTCTCCCCGCAAAATACCTAGGAATAAACCTAACCAAAGAGGTGAAAGACCTGTACTCTCAAAATAATGAAATACTCATGAAAGAAATTGAAGATGACATAAACAAATGGAAAGATATTACATGCTCAAGAATTGGGAGAATTTGGCCCAAAAAATCTATATTAGCCAATGCAATATGTATATTCAAGGTAATCCCTATCAAAATATCAACAGCATTGTCCACAGAACTAGAATAATCCCAAAACATGTGTGAAACCACAGAAGATCCTAAATAGCCAAAGCGATTCTGAGAAAGAATAAAATCGGATGTATCAGTTCCAGATTCAAGAATACTACACATCGACCCATAGCAGTCAAAACAGTATGGTACTGGAGCAAAAACAGATACAAAGATCAGTGGGACAGAATAGAGAGCCCAGAAATAAACCCACATTTATAGGATCAACTAATCTATGACAAAGGAAACAAGAATACACAATGGAGAAAAGATGTTCTGTTCAATAAAGGGAGCTGGGAAAACTGAACAGCTACATATAAAGAATGAAACTGGATTGCTTTCTAACACCATACACAAAAATAGTTAAGATGGAGTAAAGACAAACGTGAAACTTAAAACTATAAAAATCCTAGAAAAGAACACAGGCATTAATTTCTATGACATTGTTCATAATAACACTTTCTAGAGATGTCTCTTGAGGCAAGGAACAAAAACAAAAATAAACTATTGAGATTTTATCAAAACAAAAACCTTCTGCACAGTGTAAGAAACAATCAACAAAACTAAAAGGCCAGCTATGGAATGGGAGAAGATATTTGCAAATGACATATCTGATAAATGGTTAGTATCCAAAATATATAAAGAGCATGTAAAACTCAACACCCCTCAAAAATGAATAATCCAACTAAAAAATGGGCAGAAGACCTGAATAGACATTTCTTCAGACATATAGATGGCCAACAGACACATTAAAAGATGCTCAATATCACTCATTATCTGGGAAATGCCAAGTCAAAACCAAAATGAGATATCACCTCACATCTGTTAGAATAGCTAGAGTCAAGAAGATAAGAAACAAGTGGTGGTGAGGATGTGGAGGAAAAGAAACATTTGTGCGCTGTTGGTGGGAATATAAATTGGAACAGCCATTATGGAAAACAATATGGAGTTTCTTTAAAAAATTTAAAACAGAAATACCATGTATTCTAGTAATTCTGTTATTTGGTATTTACCCAGGCATAACAAAAACACTAACCCTAAAAGATATATGCACTCCTATGCTTACTGCAGTATTATTCACAATAACCAAGAGATGGAAGCAACCTAAATGTCCATTAATAGATGAATAGATAAGGAAAATGTGGTGTACACATTAACACACACACACACACACGCACACACACACAGAGGAATATTACAGAGCCATATAAAAGGTTGAGATCTTGCCATGTGAGACAACATAAATGGACCTAGAGGATATTAGGCTATATGAAAGAGATCAGACTGAAAAATACAAATACCATATAATTCCACTCATTAACTGAATCTAAAAATATATAAAAATCAGATCAGAACTATAAATAGAAAGAATTGATGATTGCACGGGGGTGGGTGGAGGTGGATGCAACAAAATGCATAAAGGAGAGTGGGAGATACAGGCTTCCAGTTATTGAATGAGTAAATAATGGGAATGAAAAGTAAGCCAAAGCGGGGGGGGGGGGGGGGGGAGATGTAGTGTACACACACACACACACACACAAATATGCACATTGGAATATTACTCAGCCATAAAAAGGAATAGGGTCTTGCCATTGGTAATAACAGAGAAGGGCTCCGAAGGTATTATGCTAAGTGAAATAATTTAGACAAAGAAAGACAAAAACAAAACAAAACAGAACAATCAGTCTCTTATATACAGAGAAAAAACTGGTGGTTCCCAGTAGGCAGGTGAAGATGGGTGAAATACAGAAAGGGGATTAAGAGGTACTAAGTTCCAATTATAGAATAAATAAGTCATGGAGATTCAAAGTACAGTGTGGAGAATATAGTTAATAGTATTGTAAAAATACTGTATGGTTGACAGATGGTGACTACACATATCATAGTGAGCACTGAGTAATGTATAAAATTGTTGTACACTTGAAACTAACCTAATATTGTATGATGATTATACTTTAATTAAAAAAAAAACAAGTCCTAGAAGTTAATATAGGAGAAAACCTAGATGGTCTTGCTCATAGCCATGACTCTTTAGATATAATAAAGACATAATCTGTGAAAAAATGATTGATAAACAGGACTTCATTAAAATAAAAAAATGTCTGCTCTGTGAAAGGCACTGTCATGAAAATGAGAAGAAAAACCACAGACTGGAAGAAAATATTTACAAAATACACATCTGATGAAGACTATTCAAAATATACAGAGAACTCTTAAAACTCAACAATAAGAAACCTAACAACCCAGTTAAAAAATGGGCAAAAGGTCTGAACAGGCACCTCACCAAAGAAGATATACAGATAGCAAATAAGTATATGAAAAGGTATTCAATTTCACATGTTAATATTAGGGAATTACAAATTAAAACAAAAATGAGAAACAAACACACACCTATTAGAATGGTGAAAAGTCTAAAACACTGACAACACAAATTGCTGGCAAGGATGTGAAGCAAGAGAAACTCTCATTCACTGTTGCATTTTGGGAATACAAAATGCTGTATCTGCTTTGGAAGAGTTTGCAGCTTCTTACCAAACTAAACCTGCTCTTGCCATATGATCCAGCAATCATACTCCTTGGTATTTACCCAAATGAGTTGAAAATTTTAGTCTACACCAAAACCTTTATACCAATTACTATAGCAGCTGTATTCGTAATTGACAAAACGTGGAGGCAACCATTATGTCCTTCCATAGGTAAAAGGATAAACTGTGGTACAACCAGACAGTCGAATATTATTCAATGCAAAAATATAAATGAGCTTCCAAACCACCAGAAGTCATGGAAGAACCTTAAATGCATACTACTAAATGGAAGAAAAGTCTGAAAAGGCTGTAGTTTTGATCCCAACTACAGGACTTTCTGAAAAAGGCAAAACTATGAAGACAGTAAAAAGAATAGTTTGCCAGGAGTCATGGAGGAGCAGGAATGAACAGGTAGAGCATAAAGGATGTTTAAGGTAATGAAAGTGTTCTGTATGATACTATAATGGTGAACACAGGTCATTATACATTTGTCCAAACCCATAGCATATACAACATCAAGATTTATCCCTAATTTACACTACATATTTTTGGGTGATAATGATGTAGTTTCATCAATTTTAACAAATGTACTACTCTGGTGAGGGATAGTGATAGCAGGGGAGGTTGTGTGTGGAGACAAGAGGTCTACAGGAACTTTCTGTGCTTCCAGTCAATTTTGCTGTGAACGTAAAACTCCTCTAAAAGTAAGGTAGATTTTAAAAACAAGCAACAAAAATAATTTTGTTTTTGATATAAACCATTGTTGCTTCCAAACTATCCACTGGATTTTGGCTTTCTTTCCTCTTCATTTCCTTTCTTCAAGGTTTTTAATACTTGGCTATGCCAATAGTTCAGTTTCCTATTCTCATTTATCTTAGATTGAATCATATGAACTTGCTATTTCTTATAAATAAAGAAGTCAAGTATTCAGCAATTTCAACAAAGCTAAAATTATTAATACTGAACTACAGAATAGAAGCTAGTGCTTTACTTGTAAAAATAAATTTATTAAAGATTATTTCTGTCTTGCTTGCGCATGATTTGAGTCATAATAAAATAATCTCAGCATTAACCAATATATATCTGTGAAAAAATATGTTCCAAGTTCATAGGAAACTGGGTTCTCATGCCTTACATATGAGACAGACCAATTTTTTTCCTGCCATAGAGCCATATTTGTTCAGTAATAGGGAAACAAAGAATATATTATTTTCTCCAACAACAAATATTTATAAAACACAATGAATTATGATGAAATGTAACGCAAGCTCAGTCTTTATCCAGTTTTCACTCTTATCCTACCTTCTGTCCAAATACAGAGGGAAACAGACCTCCAGATAGACACCACATCACACAAAGACATATTCTCCTGGGTTAGCACATGTGAATTTGCACACTTCCCAATACTGGTCAATTTTGTAATAATAAAACAAACGAACAAACAAATAACAAAAAAAACAAAATACAACACAAAACCTAGTGATTTTCTAATGTTTTATCAACTCTGGAGAAATGTAATGTGGCCTCAAGGTTTTACAAATTGTCAGCATTTGTCTAAGAGCTATCTTTAACTTAACCAACTCAATTCCCCCTCCCCCATTTGCTATCTATGTGATCTTGGAGGATTTATTTCATCTCTCTAAATCTCAGGTTCCCCATTAAAAACAGGATATTACTAGTACCTATACCTCGCTGCACAGAAATGAGAAATAAATGAGATGGTGTTTAAGAATAAAAACTGATTGAAAATTATTTCCCTGAGAGAAAAATGCTATAATGCCAACTGATGACTAAGGTAGAGGCTACAAGAGGATTAAATATTTTAAAGGCTGTTTAATTTTTAAGAGAATTTTTTTTAACTAATCAACCCTAAATAGTTACACTAGTTGTAAAACCTCACATGAGATCATTTCTGAGAGCTGTTTTTGACAGCTGGGAAATTTGGGCATCTGAAAGTGTTTACTGAGGCAGCACCAACCCTCTGACAGATGGGGAAAATAAAACCTTCACAGGCACTTAATTGTGAGTGCCTAAGTATTGTACCTTCCAACATTTGATTGCTTGAGTTTTAGTATTTTGTTTTTGTATTTTAAAATGCTATAAAATTTATTTTATGTCTTCTATCAAGAATAAAAAAAAAACCTTTCATGGCCATCACTGTAGTTTCTGAATGGTTTACTACTCAGTGATGTCTGATCTTCAAAAATCTCCCTTTAGACACTTTAATTTGTTTTTCCTCTGGACCAATATTTTAAAACTCTCATGTCTTAGTATTCCTGTTTTTTTTTTTTTTTAATTATAGAGAAACACACTAAATAACACAATACTGAGTAAAATAAACTACAATCAACCATTTTTGTTTTGCAGCAAAGACTATACATTCAATAGATTTTAGGTAAAATTCTAACCATACTCCATCTTTGGTGTGTGTTAGGGAAGGTATGAAATATATAGAAAGATTTTAAATGAATTTCTGGCTTCAATAATCTCTCTGCTCAACAGAGTTGACTCTCTGCTCAACTCTAGGATGATGCAGCAAACAGTCAAACATTATACCCACTTGGATAATACAGATAAAGAAATTGGGACATAGATATGCAGGTAAACAAATAATCCCTGGAGTTGGTTATAAGCCTTTAATCAAATCAACTACCTTTTGCTACTTTACTCTTAAGCTCAAATAAAAGAAACCAATTAAGAAAAATAAGTGTGCCTCGCTCTGTCTCTATGTCTCAAAAAATAAATAAATGTTAAAAAAATTAAAAAAAAATACGTGTGCCTGATATAAAACATCTTTCTACTTACATTGGACTTAAAGTACTTTATAGCCTAAACCATGCCTTTATATTTATCAGTTTGAGACATATTTGTTAATAACAGTAATTGTAGCTATTGGATATATTGATTTAAAGTCTACTAATGCTCTTTCAATAAGTCTACTAATGCTCTTTCAATAACTTTGGGAAGAGACCAAATAATATTATTTTATTTTACAACTTAGAGGAGCTATAATCCAATGTATAATGTGATAGGGTCAATTTACATGAAACAGTGTAGTCCAAACAAGACTCTGCTAAATAAAGTGTAAGTCATGTACTTAATTTTTTAAAAAACTTTTTAAAAGGAAAATTGAGTTTGAAACTCAGAATTAACCACCAAGTTTATTTACTATTTTCATTACATAGATGTGTTCTTTTAGGTTTAAATAAAAGCAGAATCCTCCTGCAACAGAACTAATATTGAGTCAAATTTCTCCTGTTTGGCTCTTCCTGTTATTAGAGAGAAGTTTAAAAGGAAATCCTTGGTATGGTTTTTGTCCCACGGCAGCTGGTGACTAAAATACATCTCATTGCTCTGGAATAGTCCATGTTTTTCTCCCAAAGTTTCTGGCCTACAGAGTTTTTGTGATTCATGAACTGAATAATAACACTGACCATTTTTATCTAGAAAGTAAAAGTTAAACTATTTTTTAGGCAGATGTGGAATACTTTGTTGAATCACAAAAGAATATTGATCTCTAGATTGAGTTTAATAAGGAATATAATATCTACAAATTGCTGTTACTTAACGTTTTGCAGAATAGCCAATCCTTAATTCATAAAAAGCTAGTATAAATCTTCAAATTATTCTCCATCCTGGGTTGTATTAAGATAACGTGATACAGATATTCTGACCCATTTAAAGTATTTTAGCATAGTATTATGCTAAATCTTAAATTGCATGTCTTAAAGAAATGAAAAATAGTCACATAGTTTTACTTTTATGTTTTTTTGACTAGGGAAAACTAACAAAAACATAATGAGGGATTACATAATGTTTTTGGGGGGAAGTAAATAAGTTTTGTGTTAGAAAATCATTATTGATAAGTCCATATACTTGATATATATGTGGCAATTGTGTTTGAATTCGTAAGAGAAGGAAAGACACAGAACAAATGTTATCCCCGAGAACAGAGACAGAGAGGTGAACACTGGGACTCACAGCTTACCTGAGCAGCTCACAAGCAGAAACCAGTGCGGGAGCCAGTGCTAAGGGTAGCAAAACCTGAACTGAAACTGATGAATTGCTAGAGCCTCGGTGTTGACTCTGAGAGTTAAAAACTCTAGGTGGACTCAGCCAAAGGACAGAACCCAACAATATTGCCAGAATTATGCCCAGGAGTTTCCCCAAGATTCCCACAATAAATAGTGGAGAAAAATCTCCTCCTGCTTCTGGTAGACGGAGAGGAAAAGGAACCATTTTGAAATAAACCAGAGCGCTCTGTTCTTAACTAGGTGTGCCGTCAGGAGACACTAATTAACTAGAGTGTAATCTGCTGGGTTTTGTCAGAGCTTAACTGACCCAGGGAAGGGAAATACCTAACTCTACACAGTTAAGCCAATCTGCCCCCTGTCTCACCCAAGTAGGGAGGGAAAACCCGAGAAGCACTTGCGAAGTTCACAGCCCAGGAGTGTAGGATCACTAAAAGACAGAGACCTAATCATAAGGAGTATAGAACATGCCCCTCCCCCTACACCTCACCACACATCGCTACAGGCCTACAGCAGGTTCTTCTACAGACATGACAGGGATGTTGGAATTAATCTACAGACATGACAGGGATGTTGGCATATATATATATATATATATATATATATATATACATATATATATATATATACATATGTATATATATATATATATGTTATGTATGTGTCTATAAAGTGAAATAAATGACAGCAATAATATAAAGGATGGGGGAAAGAATTAGGGTATTTTGTTATTTTAAGGTACTCACATTCCTTATGAAGTGATACAGTGTTATTTAAAAGAAGGGGTGCCTGCGTGGCTCAGGTGGTTAGGCATCCAATTTCGGCTCAGGTCATGATCTCGCAATTTGTGAGTTGAGCCTCCACCTAGGGCTTTGTGCTGACAGCTCAGAGCCTGGAGCCTGCTTCGAATTCTGTGTCTCCCTCTCTCTCTGCCCCTCCCCTGCTCACACTCTGTCTCTCTGTCTCTCAAAAATGAATTAAAGGTTAAAAAAAAAAAAAAAGAAAAGCTAAAAAAAAAAGTGGACTTGAATCAGTTGTAATGTATATTGCAAACTCTAGGGCAACTACTGAAAAGAGTTTTTACAAAAGTATAATTGATATACTAAGAAAGAAGAGAATATGGAATCACGTAAAACGTTCAGTTAAAACCACAAGGGCAGAAGGGAATGGAAGGCAAAAACAGAAACGAGAAGAACAATAAATAGACTATAGCAATAAATATGGTACATACTAATCCAACTATATCAATAACCTTACTGAATGTAAGTCATCTAAATATACTAATTAAAAGACATAGAGTGTCAAAGTGGATCAAAAGGTATAAGCCAACTAAAGCCTTATTTATCAGAAACCCACTTTAAATATAAAGACACAAAATTAAAAGTAAATGGATGGAGGGAAAAAATAGCAATAATCAAAAGAAAGCAAGAGTAGCTATATTAGATAAAGCAGATTTCAAAATAAAGAGAGAAATGAAGTATAAAGAAGGATATTACATAATGATAAGAGGTCAATTCCCCCAAGAAGACATACCAATTCTTAACATGTAAGCACCTAATAACAATTGGCCGACACGAGGCAAAAAACAAAACAAAACAAAACAAAACAAAACCCTTGATAGAATTGCAAGGAAAAATAGATGAATCCACTCTCACAGTTGGATATTTCAACACCCCTCTCAGAAGCAGATCCAGCGATCAGAGACAAAACTGTCAATCAACTGAATATAATTGACATCCATAGCATATTCATGTAACAATAGAAGAATACACATTTTTCTCAAGCTCACATGGAATATTCATCAATATTTACCACATTCAAGGCTATAAAACATACCTTAACATATTTAAAATAATAAAATCATACAATGTCTGCTCTCTGACAACAATGGAATTAAACGAAAATCAGTAACAGAAAGATAATTAGAAACAAAACATGGTGATGAAACAACACACTTCTAAATAACACGAGTCAAAGAAGATATCTCAAGAAGACTTTAAAAATATTTTGCAAATGAAAACACAACTTACCAACATTTGTGAGATGCAGTTAACACAGTGCTTAGAGGGAATTTTCTAACATTGAATGTTTGGAAGGATGAAAGATCCAAAATAAGTAATATATGCTTCCACCTTAGAAACTAGAGAAAGAGATGAATATCAATGCAGAGTAACCAGAAGAAAAAAAGCAATGAAAATTATAGCAGAAAACAATGAAACTGAAAACAAGAAAACAATATAGAAAATCAACAAAACCAAAAGATGGTTCCTTCAAAAAGAACAATAAAATCAATGAGGCTCTAGCTAAGGTAATGAAGAAAAAAAAGAGAGGACATTAGTTACTAATATTAGAAATAAGAGAGAATATTGCCACAAACCTCATGGACATTAAAAGAATAAAGGAATACTATGAACAACTCTATGCACATAGATTCAAATACATAGATGAGATGGACCAATGCTTTGAAAGACAGTGTGAAAACCCACACAAGGAAAAATGATGCCCCAGATAGGTTCACTGGTAAATTCTGCTAACCGTTTAAGGAAGAAATTATACCAGTTCTCTACATTCACTTTTAGAGAATAGAAGCACAGAGACAATATTCCCTAACTCACTCTATGAGGTCCACATAGACCAAAAACATTAAAAGAAAACTATAGACCAGTATCTCTTGTGAACATGGAGAAAAAAATTCTCAACAAAATATTAGCAAATGTGGTCCAAAAAAGTATTAAAGAGTTATACACCAAAACCAAGTGAGAGTTAAAGCAGATTGCAAGATGGGTTCAACATTCAGATATCAATTAATATAATCTGTCACATCAGCAGAATAAAAAAAGAAAAATCAAATGATCATACCAAAAGATGCAGAAAAAGCACTGACAAAATCAACACCTATTAATGATAAAAAATTTTCTGTAAACTAGGAATAGAGGGAAATGTTCTCAACTTGATAAGACAGTCAACGAAAACCTACAGCTGACATCACACTTAATGGTGGGAAACTTTCAAGTTTCCAACTAAGGTCAGGTACAAGGAAAGGATGTTCCCTCCCACCACTCCTTTTCAACATTTTACTAGTAGTCCTTGATAATGCAATAAGGCAAAAAATGCAAACAAAAGTATACATATTGGGAAGGAAGACATAAAACTGTCATTGTTTGCAAATGGCATGATCACCTACGTAAAATTCTGAAAGAATTGACAAAAAACCCAGGAACTAATAGATGATTATAGCAAGTTTTCAGGTTAGGTACTAGTGATCTCCCTTCAGCCACCTGTGCACCGGAGGCCACCTAGAGGAAAGACTGTTGTACCGTGTGGGCAACAATGGGCAGGCTGAGTTGGGAAGACTTGGAGCGGCCCTATTGCCCCAAGGCATAGTAAAATCAGAAGACCTCTGCTTTTTTTTTTTTTTTTTTAAGTTTATTTATTTTGAGAGAGAGAGAGAGCACGTGTGCATGCTAGCGGGGGAGAGGCAGAGAGAGAGGGAGAGAAAGAATCCCAAGCAGGCTCTGCACTGTCAGCACAGACCCCAATTTGGGGGTTGAACTCATGAATCGTGAGATCATGACCTGAGCCGAAATCCAGAGCTGGATGCTTAACTGAACCACCCAGGAGCCCGGAAGATTTCTGCTTTTATCAGTAAATCAGAGTGAAGTTAAATTGCTTTCCGCAGTCTACTCAAGAAAAAACTTAATTTCTTGCCTCTTTCTGGAGGAGGTCAGACAATACAAGTGATGCAAATGTTCACTTAGGTATGAAGACTTGGGTTTCCAGACCAAAAATTAAGGTCCAAATGTTGTTAATGAAATATAAAATTCTCATATAGACCATAAGGTGGACTTGGGAGAAATAAGGTCATGGAACAAGGTTTGATTCACTTTACACTTCTAAGGCAAATAAAACCTTAGCCAGACAAGTAAAATGGATATTTGTCCATATTATTCTTTCCACCTTTCCTATCTTACACACGCTATCACTAGACCTCTCTCCTCTCCTCCTTTAGAATGCTCTCCTCTTCTGGAGTGCCCAAGAAACCAGAGAGAGATAGAGAGTTTCAGAGTTTCAGAGGATACCAGAAGAACGAAATGCTTAACCATAAGAATGTACTTGAATCTTGATCATTTCTTTAGGGAAAGACAACTCATCCCAGGAAATGGTCCAAGCAGTGAAGCCCTGCTCACTTAAGAAAAGTCAAGATAGGTGGTCTTGAGAACTAGCAGGAGGAAGCCCTCTTTCATAGGCATTGTGATCATGAGTATCACATGCATTGTGGACTAATGAAACACAAGAAGCATCCACCTAAAGATAATTATGGATTTGGGGCCATGAGAAACCCTACTATGGATGATGTAGATTATGACCCAGCTGGAGAGTAAGATTGATTATTCAGATTTACATAAATTGCAACTAAGGTAGCTACACATGCATACTATGTGAAAGGAAAAGAAGACATACCACTTGGCACATACATTTTATATATTGAAATTCTGTCAAAGGCTAAGGATGAAAAGTCCTTTGAAAGCCCCTACGCTACACATACCATCTTCCCTTTCTGTAGACAATGGTACCAAGTACAATTCGGAAAACTCCATCAGAATTATTTGAAATATATGTTTAAAATCAATGGCAAAAGTCATCCTGAATTAAAGCCTAAAATACAGACTGATCAGTGTAAAGGGATTTGCTGCAATTCAACACTGCATCTTAGTGTGGTGAATGATAGCATCTGCTAATAATTATGAACCAGCTGGGTAGGAGAAATAATAGAAATCCATAACACACAATATCTTTAAACAACTCAATGAAGATAGTTTGGTAGATGCTGAATCAATAGATAAATAACTTTTAATACAAGATCTATTAATAGGGTTGTAAATGGCATCAGACAAAAAGAGTGTGTTTTCATGAATACTGCCTAGCCCAGCAAAGAGCTACTAAGAATATTCACTTAACCTTATTATAATGTTTATTTTCTGTACAGGCACAGGGGTAGATGACTTTCTTATGCTCAGCATATTTCAATGATTAAAGTCAAATTTTTACAAAACCCAAAGCAAATTTCTTAGGGAACAATTAAGGAAGTATAACAATTCATTATTAATGATTAATGAGTTAATAATAACAAAGTGAATAATTTCTGATTTATGGAAGCACTATATAAGTGTTTGGCAAAGGAGAAATAACTGTTACAGGTACTCCTATACTGACACCCCACTATAGCTGGGGCATGATTATGATATATAATATGTCCTGTACGATGTCCAGTAAGTGAGGTATAACCTATTTAGCCATTTTTTCCTACCACTTATAACATAACAAGGTAAATTAGTTAATTATTTTGTTTAAAAAGGATTTATTGGGCACTTACCCTGTACAGACACTGTTCTGAAAACTAGAGATCTAGTACCAATGTGTAACACAAGGTCCTACTTTCATGGGAGACTATCTTCTACCAGGGGAACGTAACCAGGAGACAATTAACCAGGATAATTTCAGACATTGATAAGTAAAATGAAAAAAATCTGATAAGGTATCATAATGGTAATGGGAGGTTGAAGTTATGAGTTCAGTAACATCAAAAGAGCTTTATAAAATAATTCCTTTCAGAAACTATAAGCCACCTAATATTCCATCTTTATTTATAATTATTCTTATTCACTGCATAAATATAAAATATAAATATTTCATCCATTCTTTTGAACATCCTACTGTGATATACATCTTTCACATGATTTATACTCCCCCATCTCTGAAACCTCCCAGTTATGGCAAGAACCTCCTGTCACTTTAACCTTTGTAGAAGAGAATTTGCTTCCTTCATTTCTTCACCATATGTTAAACATAGCCCTCCCTGAGGCCACTGCCTTATTGTCTGAGTCAGGAAGAAACTGCTTCTTCCTGAACAAGCCAAATATTAGGGATAGCACAGAACTTAGCCTGAATCACGCCTTTGATAAGCACAGGATACAACCAAGAGCCACAACTCCTCTATCTGGCTCACATATTCCAGACGGCAATATTATTCTGCCTTAATCATGCCAGGGCCACATACCAGGCAACTAAGGACTACTAAGGAGTCAGCTGATATTCTTCAAATTAACCAATCCTAAATTGTTTACCCTGCCCTGCCTTGCTTTTCTTACAGAAATTCCAAAAAAGACCAGGGACTAGGCCCCTCATTGTTGCCCCTTCCTCCTGACCAATACTGGTGCTTCCTCATGTGGCCCGGCCTGGTGATCCATGTCCCCAGTTTCTAGGACTTGTGAGTATAATAAACTTTGCTCTTCTGAGCCTCTTCTGTGTTTTCTATGGTGACTGCACATGACTGACCATCACCTAGGGAAACATAGAACAGGTTGCTATACTCCTAAACCTACACCGCCCCTTCTAGTCATGTAGTTTTCCACCATTTTGTGAAAATAACTTTTATTTTGAAATCTATCTTGTCTAGTTATACAGCCCCTGATCCCTCATCATTTCTTATTTTACCTGCTGTTCAGTTTCCTGAGACATTCATCACCTGGCCACAGTTTTCCTTTCTACCCAAAATGATACCATTTTCCCAAGTGACCTCTATGTCCTTAAAGATGATATATTCATCATCCCAGCCTCATAATACTGTGTATTCCTCATTTCAAATGACATGCCCTATGAGCCACATACAAATAAGATCATACACTAGACCTTGTTATCACAAAAAATTATGCTTCCTTTGAAATACAACACCTCAATTTTCAATTCTCTGATTACAACCTACTGTCTTCACAACTTAATCACTCTCTTATACCCACCATCTTTTAGCTGTCTTCATGAAGTTTTCTAATGCTTTGATCAAAATTTCTCCCAATTTACCAGTCCCTGCCTATTTTCATTACCTTCTCATTCAACCTAACAAGTTTATCATAACTTTAAGTATTCCCTTACCAACACCCAAAATTTACTTATCCCTTGATCTTTAGTTGAATTCAACAGAGAAAATATCTAGCTGATATCACTCACTGAGGCGGTCACACAATCTGGAAAAGCAACACATTTGTGAGATATGGTGTCCTCTCAAAGCTGTAGTTTCCAACCCTAGTGAGGTCTCCTCTTGCCCTGCCATGCCTGTATAGGTCCCTAATCACGTATCTGTTCCAATTCTGATATCACTAGAGTCAAAGCTTCCCAGCCTCTTCACGTCCTCAAGCCTATGACCTACTTTCCTTCTCCCCCCTCCACCTTCACAGTTAAAATCTTTTAACATCCTGTGTCCCTATCTACAAAGAGAACTTACTTCCCCTGCATCCATCTTCCTCTTATCCTTGTTCAGGGTTTCTCATCGAATTCTCAGTCTTTTCATTGATTTCACTGCCCTATTTCTGCTCAGCTTCAATCTAGTTTCCTTAAAACTGCAAGACAATGACTACATTTCAAAATATAAAACAGATAGCACTGTTTTGAATCCTTCAGTTACTACCCTCATGGTAAAGTCTAACATTGATACAATGACAAACCATCCCTCCTGTCAAGCATCATTTTTTTTTTTTTCTCTACAGTCACCTTCTCCCACCTAGGTCTAAAAAGCCTGTGGTCCAGGGGCGTCTGGGTGGCTCAGTCAGTTAAGCATTCAACTTCAGTGCAGGTTATGGTCTCGCAGTTTGTGAGTTTGAGCCCCGCATCGGGCTCTGTGCTGATGACTCAGAGCCTGGAGCCTGCTTCAGATTCTTTGTCTCCCTCTTTCTCTGCCCCTCCCCTGCTCACACTCTTTCTCTCTCTCAAAAATAAAAATAAACATTAAAATAATTTATTTATAAAAAAAGAAGCCTGTGGTTCCAGCTACACTCACGTGGCTGCATTATCCTGCTCCTATCATGTCCTCTTGTTCTTCCCTTCCTTGCACACACTACTCCCTCAGCTTTGTCAACTGGTGAATTCCCATTCATTTTTCAAGATTTTCCACAAGGAAGACTTAACTGGTCCCCATCTGCCCTTTTCAAATGGGTTAGGCATCTTTTTTGTGTATTTCATATCACAAACATTAACACACTTTCTCTTAATAATCTCTACTTATCAGCCTCCCCTCCACATGGAGTGCCTTTTAAGGAAAACCCATTTCATTTCTGAGTCTCCTGGCCATACTGCAGTGTGAAAGAGAATGATTATTTAACAAGTAATGATGGAAATTTTTATATGAACAAAACTTTCACCTGTTTATTTACATATACTATGTGATAACCTGGTATCCTACATTGCTCCACGTTTCTTGGACCTTTCAGGTAAAAACTCACCCAAGTAAAACTTTATTTATAAACCAATGCATATTTTCTTTTCAAATTTCAGTTTTCTTTAAAAGATGATGCTGAAAATAAGAAAAAAAGTACCCAGTGCATTTATCTGTTCTCTTTAACGACCACTGTTTCCCAGCCAGTACAAAAGTCATTTAATGGCTAGCAAACAGTGGTCACTAAAGAGTACAGATAAATGCACTAGAATTATTTTTCAGCATCATCCTTTAAAGCAAACTGAAATTTGAAATGAAAATATGCATTAATTTATAAATAAAGTTTTACTTGGATGAGTTATTACATGAAAGGTCCAAGAAACGTGGAGCAATGTAAGATAATGGGCGATTATGCTGAGTGCAATAAGTCAGTCAGAGAAGAGATCATATGTTTTCACTCATATGTGGAACTTGAGAAACTTAACTGAAGACCATGGGGGAAGGAAAAGAAAAAAAATAGTTACAATCAGAGGGAGGCAAACATAAGAGACTCTTAAATACAGAGGACAAACTGAAGGTTGATGGGGGTGGGAGAGCAGAGGGGCAGGGAAAATGAGTGATGGGCATTGAGAGGGGCACTTGTTGGGACGAGCACTGGGTGTTGTATGTAACTGATGAATCATGGGAATCTCCACCTGAAGCCAAGAGCATATTATATACATTGTATGTTAGCTAACCTGGAAAAATTATATAATAAGTTAATATATTAATTAATTAAATTGTATTATTCAAAAAATAATGTAACTATTAATTCTATCTTGTTCTTTTTAAATTGAAATAATAACACAGCATTTATTTTTTTACAGTTGTGGGTGACGGTGAGTGTGTGTGTTTGGGAGGGAAGAAGGTAAACAGGGACAGAATAAATGAATCCATAGTGTAGAATTACCATTAACTAACTATTTTAGCTCCGCGATGCTTAATACAATAGCATCTAGCCACATGAGTCTATTTAAATTTAAATGAACTAAAATTAAAAATCTAGTTCTTTAGGGGCACCTGGGTGGTTCAGTCAGTGTTCGACTTCAGCTCAGGTCACATTCTTGCTTGTGAGTTTGAACCCCACCTCAGACTCTGTGCTGACAGCTCAGAGCCTGGAGCCTGGTTCGAATTCCATGTCTCTGTCTCTCTCTGCCCCTCCCCCATTCCTGCTCTTGCTCTCTCTCTCTCTCTCTCTCTCTCTCCCCCTAGGCAAAAATAAATAAACATTAAAAAAATCGATTTCTTTAGTCGTACTAGCCATATTTCCCATGTTCAATAGCCACACGTGGCCAGTGGTTCCCATACTGGCCAGTACAGATCATTGCTGTCATCACAGAAATTTCTACTGGACAGTGCTGCTCCAGTTACACTGAAGTCTATTCCATAAATGGATAGGTATCTATGGAGACATAAACTGAGACAAAATTAAGTCTTAGGTTTTTGCACATTTGATACATCTGCAAGTAAAATTAATAAAATCATTTTTGTAAAATTAGTACTGTCATCTCTAATTGTAAACAGCCAAATTCTTTAAGCAGATATCTGTAAGCTTTTTATGGAAAACACTTGACATTACAGATTCAGAGGTTAATTCTCCCATCAGTGCATGCATAAATCTTCTATAAATGTTAATAGGAGAATGTTAATGAAAAATACTCTAAAATTGACATGAGAATACTTTCTTTCCTATGAAAATCTATTTTCTCTTCATTTGAATCTACTTGAAATTGTACTTAGCATTTGCATAATTTTAAGGTTTTATTTATAATTAAATAAAATTTCTTTTTGAATTCTTAACCTCAAGTCTATTTTTCTTTTGTAGCTCAAAATCTGTGGTGATGCAGGATAAATTGAGATATTGCCCTAAAAATGCATTTAACAGTTTAATAATTTCACTTAACCTCTTGTTTATTTTTCTTTTTTTATAAATGATTGGCCATACAAAATATTCCTGATAAGAGCAATGCTCTTTCCCTACAGAATGCAATCCACCTAGGAATGTTACCTTTCTGTGAAGTTCAGTTTTGACCTCACTCTCCTATCCCATCTATACTGGATCTTGGTCAGATACAAACTTAACCTAAGAGATATGATGAGAGTTCATAGGAATCAAAACTAATTTATTTCAAAATGAATCATAAACTTAAAAAAAGCACACAGGCTCACAGACACAGTTCCAAGCTGAGATGCAGAGTGCCATTCCCAGGAAGGAAGCTTGGTAGCACACTCTTGCCACTCGGCGGGCGTGTGCCTCTATCACAGCTTACTGAAAAACAAATGCTGAATGTTATTTTCGCTTTTTGCCTTTTTACACAAAAGAGAATATTTTCTTTAGGTTTCTGTCAGTTAGTGAAAATGGGTACTAATGTAGGTCGTTCATAAAAGTGAAGTGGTGAAATGCAAACTTACAAAAAGCAGCAGATATCTATAATAGCACAACGGAGGTGGATGGAAGCAAAAGTCTACTAGGCTAAGGAAAATGACATCAGGCTAGACACCAGACTTGAGTCCAGAGGAATAAAAGAGAGCCAGAAATGATACACAAGGTATCCTTTCCTTTCTCATAGTCTTTAAAAGTGATAAGATCATGTAAGGTAGTAATTAAAGCAATGTTTTGTAAGGGTTATAGACGTAATGTAACAATAATAATATAAAAAAGAGGAAAAGAGAATAGAACTATATAAGAATGCTATTTCTACTTGTCACTGGAAGTAAGTTAATATAAATCTGAAGTCGATTCTGCTAAGTTAAGATACATGATAGGACCTGGAGCAACCACTAAGGAAGTAATTTTAAGAAGAACAAGTCTGTTTAAAGAAGTTAAAGAAGTTAATAGAAGTCTATTAAATAAGTTAAAATACGATATAAAAATTTTATTCAATGCAAAAAAAAACAGTGAAGAAGAAATAAAATAACAAAAAAGACATGAAACATATAGAAAGCAAAAAGCACAATGGCAGCTATAGATCCAACAATATCAATAACAACATTATGACCAACATCTCTACATTTCCCTCCACCCCAGCCCCTGTTAACTATGATTCTCCTCTCTGTTTCTATGAGTTTGGGTTTTTAAGATGCCATATATAAATCATATCATACATTTGCTACAAGTGGCAGAATGTCCTCCTTTCTGATGGCTCAATGATATATATGATTATACCATCTTTATCCATTCATATGTTGACAGGCACCTAAGTTCTCTTCTAATCTTTGCTATTGTGAATAATGCTGCAATGAATATGGGAGTGCAGATAGCTCTTCAAGATCCTGATTTTATTTCCTTTTGATACATACCTAGGAGTGGAATTGCAGGATAACGTGTTCTATTTTCTAAAAATAGAAAAAAAAGTTCTATTTTTAACTTTTTGAGAAACTCCCATACTGTTTTCTGTAATGGTTTTATCAATTTACATTTCTACCAACAGTGCACAAGGGTTTCCTTTTCTTCACATCTTTACCAACACATGTTATCTTTTGTCCCTTTGATAACAGCCATTCTAATATATGGGAGCTAATATCTCATTGTAGTTTTGATTTGCATTTCCCTGATGGTTAGTGATGTCAAACATCTTTTCATGTACCCATTGGCCATTTGTACATCTTCTTTGGGAAAATGTCTTTTCAGTTTTTCTGCTCATTTACTAGTGTTTTTGTTTTATTGTTTTTAGTTTTTGTTTGGTTTTTACTATTGAATTGTATGAGTTCTTTATATATTTTGGATATAAACCCCCTATCAGATATATGATTGGCAAATATTTTTTCCTGTTATGTATGTTGCTTTTCATTTTTCTTGGTGCCTTGTTTTTTCTGTTAGAAAGGATTTGAGTTTATGTTGAAATATTCATTGATTTTTTCTTTGTTGCTTATGATTTTTGTGTCATATCCAAATTATTGTCGCCAAGACTAATGTCAAGTAGCTTTTCCCTTGTTTTCTTTTAGGAGTTTTATAATCTTGGATCTGATGTTTAAGTCTTTAACCATTTGCAGTTAATTTTTGTGAGTTGTGTAAGATAGGGATCCAATTTTATTCTTCTGCATGCAATGGTCCAGTTTTCCAGGCATAATTTATTAAAGAGACTATCAATTCCTCACTGAGCATAAGCTTTCTTGTCAAATATTAATCGGTTATATATCTACATATATATACATACATATATATGGAGTTTATTTCTGGCCTTTTGATTTTATTTCATTGATCTACATCAATTTTTATTCCAGTAATACACTGTTTTGATTACTATACCTTTGTAGTCTAGTTTGAAATAGGAAGTGTGATGCATCCAGTTTTTTTCTTCCTTATGATTGCTTTACCTATTCAGTCTTTTGTGTTCTATATACATCTTAAGATCTTTTTTTCCTATTTTTGTGAAAAATGCCAATGGAATTTTGATAGGAATTGCATTGAATCTATACATGGTTTTAGGTAGTATGGTGATTTTAGCAATATTGATTTTTCCCTTCCATGAACATAGAATATATTTCCATTTATTTATGTCTTCTTCAATTTCTTTCATCAAAATCTTACAGTTTTCAGTATACAGTTCACCTCCATAGTTAGATAGATTTGTAAGTGTTTTATTGTTTTTGATGCTATTGTAAATGGAATTATTTTCCTTTTAATTTTAGTTATTTTGCTGTTAGTGTATAGAAATACAATAATTTCTCTATGCAGACTTTGTATCTGCATCTTTACTGAATTCACTGAATTCACAGTGTTTTGGTGGAATCTTTAGCATTCCTATATCTAAAATCATATCGTCTGTAAACAAAAACAAGTTTACTTCCTCCTTTCTGATTTGGATGCTTCTTATTTCTATTCCTTCCCTGACTGCTCCAGCTAGGACTTCCAGTACTATGTTGAAGAGAACCGGTAAGTATGAGTATGTTTGTTTTGTTGTGATTTAGGGGAAAAGCTCTCAAATTTTCACTGTTGAGTATGCTGTTTCCTGTGTGTGTGTCATATATGGCTTTTTATTATGTTCAGGTATGTTTCTCGTATACCCAATTTGTTGAGCAATTTTATCATGAATGGTTTTTTTGTCAAATGCTTTTTTTGCATCTATTGAGGTAACCATGTGATTTTTATCTTTCATCCCCTTAATGTGGCATAACACATTTGTTGATTTCATATACTGAACCAACCTTCCATCTCAAGGACATATCTCTGGATTAGGGTGTATGATCCTTTCAATGGGCTGTTGAATTCAGCTTGCTACTATTTAGTTGAAAATATTTGCATCTATGGTCATCAGGGATACTGGCCTGTAGTTTCCTTTTCTGGTAATGTTCTTTTTTGGCTTTGGTATCAGAGAAATGCTGTAGTATAAGTTTTAATGTTTCTTCTTTCAAATTTTGAGTCTTCTCTTTGTTTTTCTTAGATAAGCTAAAGATTTGTCAATTTGTTTATGCTTTCAAAAATCCACTCTTGGTTTCTATTGTTTTCTGGTCTCTATTTCATTTATTCCTACTCTGATCTTTGTTATTTCCTTTCTTCTACAAACTTTGGGCTTAATTTGGTCTTTTTTTCTAGTTCCTTAAAGTGTAAAGTTACATTGTTTATTTAAGATTTAATAAAAGGAGAAAATGTGGGTAACAGAGGAATAGCGGTGGTAGAGGGGAAAAGAAAGATCCATGCTTTTCTTACATTTTGTTCCACCTAATTCATAATTTGTGGAGAAAACCTAGTTTCATATTATGAAATCCTGAATAAATAGACTTGGAAAAGAGAAAAATACTATGTATGAAACAAGGAGACAAGCATATGGATGGTATAATTTTGTACATCATTTTTCAAATATATCAAATTTAAAGAGCTCATGTTTTATTGATGACACACATCTAAAAGTGCATGAAGGTTCAGTATTTCCACACAATAAGTGATAAACAAAATTTTTATTACTTGCCAAGACTGAATGAATGATGAATGGGAGCTGTGCTGTAGAGGATCTGTAGAGAGAAAACTCACGGGTTTAATAGATTACATAGCACTATGCCCACCATATGGTTGGCCCTTGACAAATATTTATTTTCCTTCTCACTCTTTCTTCTCTTCCACATGTTTCATTTACATTTTTCATCATAGTACACTTTTGGGTCCTGAGTGGAATGTAAAAGAATGTGGAGAGCAAAGGCAATTACATTTTTCTTGAAATGCTTGCTAACATGATTTCAGAAATCATCAAGTGGATTTTGTGCGGTAGACTTTTGAGTTGAAGAGAACACTTACTCCAAGACCATCATTTTTGTTCTGTTTAAATTACATAGAATGTATCCATTTTTTTGTTTGTTTCTTAGATTCTACATATGAGTGAAATCATGTGGTATTTGTCTTTCTCAGTCTGACATCTCACTTAGCATTATACCCTCTAGGTTCATCCCTGTTGTCACCAATTAACAAACAAAAACAGAATCAGACCTATAAATACAAAGAACAAACTGATGGTTGCCAGATAAAAGAGGTTAGGAAGGTGGGAAAAATGATTGAAGGGGAGTGAGAGATACAGGCTTCCAGTTATGGAATGAATATGGCATGGGGATTAAAAAAAAATATTGTGGTGGCATTGTACGGTGACAGATAGTGGCTATACTTGTCATGAGCATACCATTATGCGTAGAGAAGTTGAATCACCAGGTTGTACAACTGAAACTAATGTAAGATTGTATATCAACTATACTCAAAAAAATAAATTGCAGAGAGTTTAAGTAAGTACATACTCCCTCACCATTTTTTAAGAAACTGATTTGGAAAATGCTAGGTTTTCTTTTACCTTATTGTATCCTAATAGGCATAAGAGTTTTACATATTTACTGTGGATATGACACACTAAGAAATATATTATAAAATAAATATATGTCTGAAAATTGTCTAAAGCAATTCTGAGTGATATGTACTAACTAGTGTTATCAGGGACCTATTATTATAGATTAATGATCATTGATAATTATCTTGAGTGTGGTGAGAGTGATGTCAGTATGTCAGCTGAGACCAGATGTTTCCGAGTCAGACGATGATGGTAATTTTAAGCTCAACAGGGTTATCTCAGGATTGGCAAGGATGCCACTACTCCCCTAACCCACGCTCAGGACACACCTTTTAATTGATTATTTTTTCTACTAAATCTGGGCAGAATGTATCTCTAGACCAAGCAATCATTACCAAATATTCACAACTAAAACAAAAAAACAAATCTTTCATTTCTAGGATAAAGATTATTTAATTGTCATATTGACTAGAAAATCTCTCAGCCAAGAAATGTAAATTAGGTAGATAAGAAATAGTTTTGGAGACATGATCAGGCATTTGGTATTTAATCTGATGTCCATGAATAATGTAATTCTAAAAATGTAGCACAGCCCCTATAGCCAACCTGCTCAATAGTTGACCAATTGCTGAAAGAACAAGAAACCAAGCAAAAGTGCCTATAAAATATGGTCAGCTTTTTGGTAATTACTGTAGATTAACTCAATTCCAGAATTTGTTTAAAACATGTACTGTATTTAACCTTGATCTCAACACTGTGCTGGGTAATTAGGTTTCAACTACAAACAAAACATTATACATACTTGCCCTCTAGGTAATGGTTTTTATAATAGTCTTTTTTTTTTTTTTTCCTATTACTGTTGCTTTTTTTCCCACTAATCTTTGCAAAACTTTTGTTGAATATGTCAGTCTGTCTTGGTCTTGATAAGAGAAAATAGGGAGAGATTTGCCATCATAATTAGATCAAAATCTGAAAGTCCCGAGAAGACACTTCAGATCTGTCATGATATCCAAATTAAATCATAGAGTCCCAAGGGGTTAAAATTCAAGGCAGTGTGAGTACTTGACAAAGTGTGCTCCTTCTGGGGGGAAAGATAATATCTATATCATTCTCACTGTTCTCAGTGCCCGGGAACTCCTCCGCAGACACGATGGAATGCTAATTTCTATTTTCTCTACTCAGGAATAGTGACAATGCTGTCATAATAAAGAAGTTCCTAAAATTCAACAATGACTAAGAAAGAATGTGATTTGATACTGAATTTATCTCCTAAAATTAAGGAACTATAAACCTGAATATAAAAAAATCTAGCTAAAACACAGGGTAAAGAACTTAATTTAGGAAATGGAAGGTCCTCACGGAAAAAATAATAAACTAAATTTTACTGAAAAAAGACACATTTTTTTTAATTTTAGAAATTAGGACAAGAATAGGTAGGTCAAGAATTTCAGCACAAATAAAATTTATTTTAATCCAGTTATTCCTAGTGGTTATAAGGTAGTTGGTTCAGAAAGCTTAATTATTTTGAGTATAGCAGGGAACACTTGAGTACAACATTTTTTTTACTTGAATTCTTCCTAAATATACCTGAGAAGATTAGTGTTTCCAAGCACTACTTCTTTAGTACTGTAGATGATAACTAAATTCTCTAATGTATGACTATAAATTCTTCCTAAAGGATAATCTCTAACTATTTAATTGCCTTCATCTTTAGTTTTTCTTTTCATACATACAATATTAGCTAAGAACAACCTACACTTTGCCATCTTCCAGCCAGTCTGACTCAATATACACTTGTTAGAAATTGCACTCAATGCTAATGCCTCAGAGATGGATGATATATAGTAAAACCTCAGATTGCGAGTAACTTGTTACGCGAGTGTTCCACAAGATGAGAAAACATTTCTAATAATTGTTAACCTGATAAACAAGCGCTGTCTTGCAAATCAAGTAGTACATGAGGCCGAATGTCACATGATCACAACTGAGCCAATGGTTCTCGAAATTCTCTTTGATATATGAGTGCTTTGAATCACAAGTATGGTATGTTTCCAGAATGAATTATGCTCACAAACCAAGGTTTTATTGTACATTTCTTCTCTGGTCCAACACAGGAAAAAAATATATAAACCTATATTCAGAATCTAATGTAATTGATATAGAACTACATACCAGCTCTAAGAGATGAAAAAAAGTAATTACATTCAGTATCATCAGGGAAGATTTCACATATCTGAACCCAGCCATAGGTAATGGATGCACGCCCAGTCAAAGAAGTGTGTGTGTGTGTGTGTGTGTGTGCATGGGGGGGGGGGAATTGGGGAGCTGGGATTGGATAAAATGAGGAAAGCAGACACAGTGAATATTCTGGGTAAAGGAAATGCATGTTCAAACACAGTATTAAAATGGTTGGAACCCAGGTTTCATCACAGAGAGTGTTAAGCACTATTGCTGATATGCAGTACCATAATATTTAGGTACTGGAGTAGGAGGAGCCAAGAGTGCTATGGGAGCATGGATAGAAGAGACAAGTATTCAAAAAATGGGTGTCAAACAGCTTTGTGGGGACAGCAACAGCTACACAGAGACCTACTTCGGTGATGTGCACTACCATTCACACAAGTCCTCCTGATAGAAACCAGGTCACCAAAATACCTTGCTTAGATTATGTCAAAGGCACTTGAGATTACCTTGATTCTACCTTGGTTCATCCAGGTTCAGACTCAATTGCCTAAAATATCCTAAAAATGAAAATCTTAGCCCAGTTAATGACTTCTATAGTGACAGTGTCCAAATTCATAAACATAATTTACAAAAGCTTTTGAAATATGGCTCTGTTTACTTTTCCGTATTTGTCTTTACCATTATGTCTCCCTATACTCCAAAATCCTGTCATACTGAAGTTCTTTTAGTTCCTCAAACCTGCCATGCCCTGTCTTCCTCTGACTTGTCTCTGTCTAGAACCAGTCCTTCAGCACAGAATACAAGGCTTCTCTTTTGTCTAGCTCCTACTTATTCTTTAGTTTCTTACTTAGATGTTTATTTTTTCTGCAAAGGAGGTCCTGATTCCCCATATCCCAATCAATGTTTCTCCTAGTGCTCCTACCTCAGCATGTCCTCTTATTCTGCCTCCAACTTCTCTCTAATGAATAACCTGACTCAACCAGCCTCTGAGAAACAGGGACCACCTCTGTCTCCTTCACCCTTGCATTTCTAACTGTGAACATAATACTTGGCTGACAGGAGGGGCTCAATATTAAATGATTTATAAAATGTAAAATGGATAAAAACTTAGTATTAAATATAAGCTCCAAAATAAGCTTCCAGTACAAATAGTACTGGACTTCCAGTATTTGAACTTCCAGTACAAATAGTAAATAGTAAACCAATCCCCATTTACTTTCTCACTCACTAAAAGTTACTACATGACTTGGGAACACGGTGGATTAATGAAAGTTTCATTAAGAAGTAACTGTCACTTTATCAAAATTAATGTCTAAAATGATAATGCTTTGTATTTCAGGTCAAAACTTGGAATCGGTCCTTCCTAACGTAGACATTCTTTAATTACATTTATCAAACATATATGAAATATTATGGGAGTAAACATTATCCCTATTTTCCAAAAAGGGGAGTGCCAAGAAAACTCAGTCATACTCATTCTCTGTGTCCCTACAGAATAATATTTTTTCAGGAGGTGAGGAAATAGTTTTATTTTACATTTGGCTTTTGGCATTTTTGAAATCTACCCCATTTGTGAACTCCTTACAAACAAATGTTGAAGTATATGATTATCTTTTGGCTTTTATTGATGTTTTCCAGGGTTCTGAAACTTTCATGCCCAGCATATATCTTTATTATTGCAAGTGTTTTATTAGAGGCAATTATAGGCATTCCAACAGATGGAATGAAGATTACTTTACCAATTTTGCAAATCCAGTACTTTGATCATATTAAACATCTTAGTGAATTGGAAGAGCATACTATTTGGTCTTCTAAAAGGCAAACAGAATAATATCTTCTCCCTGCTGAAAAATCCCCTTCTTGTTCCCTTTCCTGTAAGAAGTCCAATCCCTTCTGAGATCATTCATGATCCGGCTCCTGCCTCATCTCTTTCCTGCCTCTCCTCTGGTCCTAGGCACACCCCACCACCTACCATCTCATCCGTGCTCTATATTCTACTATTCTTTAGTGCAACTGGCTGCTTATACTTTCCTTTACTTACTGCATTGTTTCATTTGTTTACGTTCATAATACAAATAATGAGAGATCCTTTTCATTTTGTTCTGAGCCCAAATTAAACATTTTATAATAGTTTTTTTTTTTTTTTCCATTTGATTCTCATTGCATTTACCAAATACCTAGCACTTAGCTCAGGGCTTGGCACATAGTAAATAGCAAATACTTGTTGATGACTAAATGAAGAATTGTTAGCAATAAAGATTACTCCCTCACTTTATGGGCAAGTAAATTGAGTTGAATTTGAGTTAATTTGTCTGAACCCACACAATTTAGTCAGTTGCAGCGATCTGAACCATCTTTTCTTCCCTTTTCTGGCAGGAAACTATTTTTCTTTTAAGGTCCAGGTGAGATGAGATATTTTCAGAAAAAAAATCTTCTCTGTTCTCCCCAAACTTTCATTTCCACCACTCATCTCAATAAAGTGAGTCATTCTCTTCCACATGTGGCTAAATGACTGCACTTGGCAGACTGTTACATTGTAATGTGTCTAATGTCTCCCTCCTTTTCTTGATGCTCCTGGAGCACCAATCTCCCCCTGCCTTTTACGTTTCTTTATTCCCAGTGTTTGGTATGTAATTGGTACCCAAAATTATTTCCTGGATTCGGTTGAAAAGTCGGTGTTAAGATACTGTGTTAAAATATCGATTTAAACATATTTCATTTTCATAAAACTATTACTCTAAAGACTTTTTTTTTTTTTAAAGCATACAAAGCCAATGAACTGTTTTACTATACATGTCTTTTTCTGAGGAAACCATATATTGAATCATGTCTCAGTTCCTTGAGATCTGTTTTTGTTCTTACCACTCAAATGAAACTGCCTTCTGGATGGTCACCAGGGACATCCAAGTCAAAGGTTTCTTTCATTTTTCTTTCTCCTCTACTCCCACAATGATCCATTGCCTCCCTTTCTTGTACTCTGAGGCTGGATGAGCCAGGTTTTCTGATTTTTTGGCTGTCAGTTTCATATCTAACCCTCCTCACTGCTTTCTCTTCTTTCATCCAATAGAGAAAGGCTTGGGTTTGTTGGCTGGCCACTTCCTGTCTGGCTTCCTGTTCACACAGAATGTGACACCTACTTCTTTCTTCCTCAGTCTTTCTCCTCTCTATTGGCCCCACATTTCCACCTGTCATGTAGTCAAGCCTAACTGACCTTCTAGCACCTGAAACTCTGTAAGTTCAAAACAACTGGCACTACTCCTGGCCCAGCAAAGGCCCTTGTATCTCTTCCTTGGAAAAGTTCTCTGTACCTCGTGTCTCTTGTATCCTCAAACTATTCCATGAGGTGCTGAGACATCCATTCATTCTCCTGCCCAACATCATGGGTCGTTGCAACACTCTCACGCTCGTATCTTTCCATGGTTCCCCATGCTCAAGGACATAAATTAAGTAGCATATCAGGACTGGCCCTGGAAAATATCCCCCCTGATGTGCTTTTATCCACCCATTACTCCATCCAAACCCATGGCTATTTGCTTATAGGTCACTTTGTTGAACTTCTTGCTTTTGTGACTTTACTCTTCCCTTTGCACCTCCTCAAACTTCTCTCGTCACGACTCTTTCCTCTATGAAACCATCTTCAATTGCCTACTTTGTGTTTTCACAGAGAAGTTTTGCATGTAATGATTGACATTCACCTATTTTTATATTTTGTTTTTGTTTATGTGGTAGCTCTTTCAGAAGCAAGTCTATAGCACCCACAGTTGCTGGTATCCAACCCTGCTTAAGTAGGAACTGAGGAATATTTGATGATTTGGACAATTCTGACCCAAAGGTGATTTCCCAAAATAATACTAGTTTTGTTGAGTACTAGTTTTGTTGAAATAACTCAACAAAACTAGTACTTATTCATATGAGAAGGCTTACACCAGGATTAATATCTTACTTAATAAAAATGTAGAAATAATTATCACAGGTTAATTTTGGTCTTTAAAATTTTGTCTTAACAGGGAGAGGAATAAATAGGGGGAGTAGAGAGGATTTTTAAAGGTAGTGAAGCTCTCTTTGTGATACCATAATGATGGGACGCATGTCGTTATATATTTGTCCAAACCCATATGATTTACAATACCAAGAATGAGCCCTAAGGTAAACTATGGACTTTGGGTGATTATGATGTATCAATAAGATCATCAATTTTAACAAATGTTCTACTCCAGTAGAGAATGTTAATGGGGGAGGGTATGGCATTTGTGAGAGCAGGACACATATGAGGAGTTTCTGTACCTTCCTCTTTTCGGTGGACCTAAAACTACTCTAAGAAAATTAAGTCTTAAAAATTTTGTCTGAAACACCAAAGTGAGACCGATTAAAAAACAATCAATTCTCTTTATATTTAGTGTGCACATGTGAGAATCACAAGACCTCATAAACCTCCAAGTATCTCTTCACCTGTCTACAATGATGCTATCCTCATTAGTCACCATATTAGAAATCCAATCCATTTCCGTCACTGGTTTTTTTGTTAATTGAAATATATTTGACATATAACATAGTGCAAATTTGAGGTGCAAATTTGATACATTCATTTATAGTAATATGATTGCCATTACAGCAATAATTAGCACCTCTATCCTACCACATAATTTTCATTTCTTTTCAGTGATGGCAATAATTAAGATCAAGTTTCTCAGCAAGTTTGATTATTATGATTCTATTGTCTATATTCACTACACTGTGCATTGGATCTCTAAGACTTACTTACTACCTGTTGCAAATTTGTAGACTGAAACGACATCTGTTCTATTGTCCAACCCCCACCCCTGGGAAATACCGTCTCATTTTCTGTTTATACAAGTTTGGATTTCTAAAAAATTTTTTATAATTCACATGTAAGTGATATCATAGTATTTGTCTGACTTATCTTACTTGGCATAATGTCCTCAAGTTCCATCCATGTTGCAAATAGCAAAATGTCCTTCTTTCTCATGGCTGAATGATATTCAATATATATGTATAATTAATATATAGAGGATATTATATATATGGTCATATCCTATTTATCCATTCATCCTATATATTTATATATTCAATATATTTATATTCATATATACATATCACATCTTATTTACCTATTCATCCATTGTTGTGTGCTTAGGTTGTGAATAATGCTGTAATAAACTTGGGAGTATATATATATTTGTGATACCTTGTTTTCATTTCTTTTAGATATATACCTAGAAGTGGAATTCCTGGATAACACAGATCTATTTTTAATTTTTTTGAAAAACCCTCATAATGTTTTCTATATTGGCTGAACCAACACTCCCACCAACATTGTACAAGGGCCCTTTTTCTCCACATCCTCTCCAATACTTATCATCTTTTGTCTTCTTGATGACAGGCATTCTAACAGGTGTGAGATAATATCTCAGTGCGGTTTTGATTTCCATTTTCCTAATGATAAGTGATGTTGAGAATCTTCCGTGTACTTGTGGGCCATTTGGATGACTTCTTTGGAAATATGTCTATTTAGTTCCTCTGCCCCTTTAAAATCTGATTTTCTTTTTTTTTATTGAGTTGTTACTCACTTTTTATTATATATTTTGGATATTAATCCTTTATCAATATAAGGTTTGCAAAAATTTTCTACCATTTTCAAGGTTGCCTTTTCATTTTGATTGTCTCTTTTGCTGTGTAGAAGTTTTTATTTGACACAATCCCATTTGTTGATTTTTGATTTTGTTGTTTGTTTTTGGTGTCATATTCAATGAAGTCATTATTTATGGTGAAGTATTCAAATGAGAATCTAAAACCCAGAGAAATAAGATGATACACATATTACCTGGAATAGTATATATTCATATTCTATACTAAGTTAAGAGTCAGCTACATAGTGGGAAGTTGGGGGGAGTCAGGTGGCACTGTGAGGAAAGTGTTGGTTAAAGAAAATGGGTGAGATGAGTCAATATGATGTATTCTCATATCATGGCATCATTTTTGTTCGACAAAAATTTTGTAAGGAGTAAGCTTTATGCATGTAAATTACTTTAGGGTGTGACCATAAAATCCACCACTTGTACAATTTACCATCTTGCCCCCTTGTCCTTATTCCTCAAGGATCTTTCTCCCTAGGATTTCAGGGGGATGGGAAGATGTTTCCCCTCACTCTGGCTGAAGTCATCAAGATAGATGCTATAAAGGAAATGACATTTGAGTTGTACAGATTCCAACAGGGTCAGGAAGATTTTAACAAGCAGAAATTGCAAGGAATCCTAGGATCTATTTCTATGAGTACCTGTTACATATTCACAGAAATAGGTCCTAGAATAAATGCCTATAAAATACCTCTGGGAATGTCTTATATATTCTAGGCTCCTGGAAAATAGGTATAACTAAAAGGAAATAAGGAAGGAAGAAGGGATAAAAAGAGGAAGAAAAGACAGTAGTATTTACTAGATGCAATAAAGTAATATGTTTCTCCAAATTACCAGTCTTTGTAAGTACTTGGTAGGCTATTAAAAATGGACATTCAACTTCCCAAATAATATTACGAGTTAAGAACATTTTTGCAAGACTCAGCTAAGCCCCAAACTTGAGGCAATAACAACCACCACAGCAATTTCATTTATTATATGCTTATGTAAAAATGCATATAGTCTTATTTAATTGTCGCAATTGCCTATAGGTTAAGTATTATTATCCCTCTGTAACTAATGAAGTATCTAGACTTATAAGGTAAAGACTTGTCCCAAGTCACAGAGTTTATCAGAGTGGCTTCTGATCAAGCAGTAGTTTTTAGCCTTAAAACAGCAGCTGGGGGGTCTCAGCATCAAGTTATAAATTTGCTATTGCTCACTTTCAGGCCTTACCCCATGGCTCATGGGAAGAAATTCTTAGTGTAACCATAATTGCAACATCACTGGGTCTTAGTTCTCCCATCTGTAAAAATGGGAATAATAACAAAGCCTAAGTCCATTGGGTTATGAGGACTACACGAGTAAGTTTTTAGCATAGTGTCTGATACATGGTAAGAACTCACTAAGGTTACTTTTCATTATTATTCCTTGAGACGAAAGTTTATGACTTTTTATTACTTAATCCTTTTCTTTAAACTCTCATCCATCTTATCCTTTTGACTCCAAAGAAACCCGAGATCTCCATTTCAAAATATTTTTTTAAAACTCTTACTAATAACAAGGTTACAGATAATCGCTTTCAGGAATATACTTTAAGATTCATCACCTATTTAATATTAATGAAAATGACACACATTTATTATATTGAGACAAATTAGAATGCATTACTCTTGGTCTCTGGTATTAATTTTTTTCTTTTCTTCTTTCCCCAAATATGGGTCAATATCAGTGTTTCAATGAGACCTGGTGATACCAATTATTCAGAGGTACGTACGGATTACTTCTGGGGATATTAACCATAGTTCTCTCAGAGTTCCTCTACCATCCTCAAAATACCTAGAGACCATATGATATTTTTAACACTTGTATCTTATTCCTAATGACAGAATACAAATATAAAAGAGACAAACACACACACACACACAAACACACACACACAGGCAAAACAAAACAAAATCCCACTCCAAAACCAAAAACACATTGAACACAAAAGCATACAAAATACAATTCCTAGTTCTTTTTGAGCTGTTGATTAATCATCGAATAAAGACAAAGATAATAATTGGTCAGTTTTCATTGTTTTGTATTTTGTGGGTTTTTTTGTTTGTTTTTTTTTAATTTTTTTTAACGTTTATTTATTTTTGAGAGACATAGAGACAGATATGAGCAGGGGAAGGGCAGAGAGAGAGGGAGATACAGAATCCGAAGCAGGATCCAGGCTCTGAGCCGTCAGCACAGAGCCTGACACGGGGCTTGAACTCACAAACCATGAGATCATGACCTGAGCCAAAGTTGGCCTCTTAACCGACTGAGCCACCAGGCGCCCCACATTGTTTTGTATTTTGGCCAAAAATATAACATATTACCCTCACCAGATTACTTATCAATACATAGCAATGATGGCTAGAAGATCAGTTGAGATTTTGTATTAAACCAAATGAACTCATATGTTTAAAAAGGAACTTGAAATGTATATTTGGCTGCATATGGGGAATTAAAATCAACCACACTTTGCACATTTCAGGGTATAAATTTTAGAAGCGCCTTGTCTTCTTTATGCTCTTGAGATAATAAATGTGAAATGAGCGAACATAGATTGGATCATGCATAGTAGGTATTCACAAATGTCGACTTTACCCCTTCTCTTCCTATAATAGTACAACAAGAATGTAAGCATATTCGGTGGTAACCATGACAGCATATGATTCAGAAGGGCACTGATCTGCATGTTAGGAGTCACTTGAATGAGTTTCAGTTTCTTCATCTATAAAATGAAGCAGTTTTTAAAATTACACTATTCTACAGAGTAGTTAATTTAACAGTTCCTGAATAAGGCACATGTTTTTTATAATGTATATATTTTATATATGTTTTATATAGCATACATAACATACTATATTTTATATAGTGCAAAAGCACTATACACATTGAAATTTAGGTTGCAAATATGATAGACACTATAAAAAATCATGATATTATATCCTTCTTGTATATGTTTTGATTAAAAAAACAATAGACTAAGGACAGATGGAAAAAATGTGTGCAATAATGAGCAGAACTGAAGCCCATGTAACTCATATAAAATATAAAACACATACATACTCTCTCTAAACATACATACATACCTAATACATATGTAAATATATATGTATGTAGGTAAAATACACGACGATGTCATTTTAAATTGGCAGTAAAAAAAAAATGCAAGTCTAAAATTCACCTTGAGGCTTTTTAAGGATCCACTACTATCCATTTATTTACATTTGTGTATGAAAGCAACAAATGGATACATGCTTAGCTTTCCAATAGAGACACCTGGTATATTATTTTTATTTTGTAAAATAATCCATATAGAAGAGCAAAACGAATATCTGTATAGTAAATGCCAGGGCAAATATGTGCCACTTATCAAGGAACTATCGACTAATTGTTTTAAATCTCTGCCTTTCTGGATTGGTTGCTTACCATAGTCACCATATGGTCCATAGATTAACTAGTCCTACACGACATCAACCAGTGTGTGAGTACAGTGAAAAGCACGAAGCTGCAAAGTCAGAAGACCTAGGTTCAATACCAGGCTCTATCACTTAACTAACTGCATAATTAATATTAGTTAAATAGCTTAGCATCCATTAGATTTTATGCACTTATATTTAAATAAGGCTGATAATTATACTTGCTCTCTTTCCCACATGGAGTTAGTCTGAGTTATGAATATGAAACATTACACAAGTGTTCATCAATGTTAGAGTTGACATGACATCCAAATATCAAAACTGATATATCCTTTATCTTCTGGTTCTTACGTTTCCTTCATGCCCTCCATCACTTGCCTAATCAAACTCCCAATTCTGCCCATTTAACATTCTAAATATTCTTAAGTCTTTGCTCTCCTTCCCATCCCTACCATCACCTCACTATGGCAATACCTCATCCTGTTAGCAGCTTCCTCCCTTTTTATGCCACTTAAACTCATCTTGTAACAAAAATGCCACAATGATCTACCCCAAAACACAATCCGACCATGCCATTTTCCTATCCCACATCCTAACCAATTCCCTGTCAACTACAGAGTGAAATTCAAGCTTTAACAGGGTATCTATAGCTTACCCTCATCTGGTGCCCTGAACTACCTCTCTGGACTTATCTCTCACCACTTTAGTCCTCAATATTTCTAGGTCTTATTTTAACAGTGTGTTATTTGAGAATTTCCTACTCTCCTACTTAACCATTAAAAATTAACTTGGGATCTTTCCAAGCCTAGAAGGCACACCTACATATAAATTAATTTCCATATTATAACACACTTATTTACTTCTGTGTCTACCTTTCTGGCCAAAATGTGAACTCTTAATGACAGAGACTTTTTTTTCACCCAGGGCAGTGTCCAGCATAAAGGAGGCACATTTGTTGAATACATACTGTGGTTTCTACTCTGAGGAAGCTCTGTACCCAAATCTTTATATAATACCAAGAAGCTAGATATTAAAAATCATCAAATTAAAGCAATAACGAGCTGTAATATCCACACAACAAAGACCAAGATAATACTGTTCCAAAAGTAAATCCATGGCTCTTATGTTTTAAAAGGGAATCTCATTACACCTAAATATTACAAAGAGATATTTCAAAAAATGTGCTACTTCCATCCATCATGTCTAAATACAATTACATAGCAATTGTTAATAGTAATTATGATAAATATTTTTCTAAACTTTAATTTGAATGGTAATATCCATTTTGGTAAGAACTTAAAGAAAGATTCATTGAAAAAATGTCACATTGGCCACTATGGGGAAAAAATTTATTTTAATAGAGTGAAGATTGAAGGGTCTTGGGAACTGAGCCAAAAACCAAAACAAATATGCAGTAACCACAGTGACACATTAGCCCTCAAACAATAATCACCCTCCTCCTACGGTTATTACTTGAAACATTATTCTTTGGGGAGATTGATTCAGAATATTTTACCACATTAAGTATAATTCAGCTAGGTCACAAATACTAAAAGAAAAATAAAGAGAAAAACAAAAAGAAAAAAAAAAGTCAATGATAGTATTTCTAAGTTCTGTATTTCTCTCCATTAGTGTTCAAGTTTTGTTTTTATTCTCACTTAATAATTTTAAACATATTTATATCCAAATTTGTGTCTTCTTAGCATTTCTTTTCCTGTCTAAATTGTTCCTTAATACTTCCTCATGAGTCTCATTTCCCAAGCTTTTCATCAATATTTCTACTTCCTTCTGATTTCTAATGTTCCTTGGCCTCTAAAAATGTGGCCATCTGAAAGCAGAATATATATCACTTAAACATGCTCGATGCAATATACTTATTCTTTAGATTGGTTAATATGGTTTGTTAGTCTAGTGACTGAATTTGCATAATAATAAGCAATCAGTAAATGGCATACTCCAACTCAGCTATTTTTTTAAGCATATTTATTCACTGTTCAGGTTTTTAAATGCTTTATAATTATTTGTGTTTGATATTATTCACAATAAAATTGTAAAATAGGTCAATTTCAAAATCACAGCAATCTAAGCTTCTCAAAGATGCTATATAATTAAACTTTTATATTCCTTCAAGGTAGAACAGAGGCTAGACTGAAAAATACTGGGGTGCGGGGGGAAATTGGTACTGTCACTTTGTAAATGTATACAGAAGTAATGGAACATTTCTAAGGACTACAAATGGTAGTACTAACGGAATGGATGAGTGCTAAACCTTTAGGGCGAAGTTCACCTGATAGCCTCAGGTAGAGCAAGTATTGATGCAAAGCCCAGACCCCCAGAGCACTCCGCATGCAAATTTGCATTGCAAGAAGAATTCCTAAAAAAACATTCCAGGCACAGTCTTCTTTACAATTTAAATGATCTAGCTTTCTTATCCAGCCTCTAAAACTGTCTCCAATCCACTTCCTCACTAATTCTGCTGCTTTTTCTGCCATGTGTTCTGACTTCAACTCTTAGCATTAACTTTCCCAAATATCATCTGGGTTTAGACCTCTATCACTTCACCTAAGCATTCCTCCATTTACCTACATATCAATTTTAAAATTGCCCCACACCTTGGCTTCTAAAACATCTCCTTATCTGCCTGCCTTCCTTTTCTCCTTTGGTTTTGTGTTCATCCACAAACTCCTTTTATGCCACTCGTTTTTGATAAGCTATTCTTCTGCAGGTTGATATGTTTTGATTCTCTCTTCTCACTCTATGCTCTTCTGAGGTGATCCGATTAACCGCAACAGCTTTAAGCTGCACTTCTGCTCTGTAACCTTTCATGTGTTTCTTCCTCCAATTTGGACATTTCTTCTGAGCTGACACATACATCCCCACATGGTAAACTTTATGTATCAAAAAACTACTTCTTCAAATGTTTCTTATTCTGAATCTTGGTAAATAGAAACACTATCTACCTAGGCAACCAAGCCAATAAGCCTGGAGTCATTCTAGAATGTTCTCAGCTTCACTTCTCACATTCAATAAAACTATTTCTTCAAAATATTTGTGAAGCTACTATGTACCAGATATTAAGCCAGGTGCTGGACATACCTCAGTAATCAAGGTAGGTATCATTCTTTTTTTTTTTAATTTTTAAAACATTTATTCATTTCTGAGAGACAGAGACAGAGCATGAGTGGGGGAGGGGCAGAGAGAGAGAGAGGAAGACACAGAATCCGAAGCAGGCTCCAGGCTCTGAGCTGTCAGCACAGAGCCTGATGCAGAGCTTGAACCCACGAACCATGAGGTCATGACCTGAGCTAAAGTCGGCTGCTTAACCGACTGAGTCACTCAAGCGCCCCAAGGTAGATATCATTCTTATAGTCATAGAATTTACATCCTAATGAGATATATAAAGAGGTTATTCATACTGTAGTCTATGTGAAAGACATTCCCAGGAGTTTGGCAGTATATAACCTATGGAGCGAAATAGGGTAGTCCCACAAATAAAATATCAAAAGAACGAAAGTAATATATTCATTTGTTTTTAATATTCCTACATCACTTTCTTCCTGGAATGCCACAATAGCTCTATAACCAGTTTTCTGTCTTTTTTGTACTTGCTAGTCCCTATCCGGTTTATCCTGTTAATGTAGACAAGATAATCTTTCTAAAATTCCAAGCTGACTACAACTTTATCATGCTAAACTTACTTATGGGATATGACCAAAGTACTTGAACTAGGCTATAAAGCCCTTATTGATGGAGCCACTTTCTAGCCCATTTCTCCACACATACTCTCTACTGTGGCCATGCTAAGCTCCTTGCAAATCTCCATGACAAGTGTGTTCTCCTATGGTTCTATGCCTCCAAACATGTTCTACCATAAATAATCCTCCCCATCTAAATAACTTCTACTTATACATTGCATTCATCCCTGGCATCAATCTCTCTCTAAAATCTTCCTTAAGATTCATTATGGTCCCATGGGTGCCCTACCTTTCTTCTCCCATTTCACCCTGCTATATGCCCAACATATTACTTATGGACTCTGATGATAATCACAAGTTTGCCTCTCTTTCCTGCTAGACTTTAAGTTTTTAAGGCACTAGGACCCTAGTTTGCTCACTTCCCTGTTTTCGTTTCCTACAACAGTGCCTTGCATGTAGGAGTCCCTTAGTAAACATTCAGTGAATAAATTAAGTGGTGGCAAATAGTCTATCTTCAATAATGATATTGGGTTCTTCCTTAAATACCATGTTATGAAGTCCTACCTAGCTCCGAATAGACAATGGTTCCCTAACCTATGAGACCAATTCATTTTCCCTGTGCATTCCAAGGCCTTCACAATGTCCAACAGGAGGTCCCTCCTGAAAAAAATGGTAATATTACATTTCCTTCAAAGTTCAAGATTTACTTTCTCCAGGAAGCCCTCTTTATTACTTCAATAGAAATAGTATTTTCTTATTTTGAACTCCCAGTGTTTTAACACAGGAATAGATACTTGCCTATAGTTTTACTAAGAAACTTCTATGTACATGTACCCTTTCGTACCAAAACTATTTATCGAAGGTTTTATGAATAAAGACTCTTCTCTTTTTGAGTTGTCTCTACTACCTACTCCATTAATGCAGGTATGACAGGTATTTAATACATCCATTTATCCTTGAAGAAACAAATTAAGAGTCTGTCTGGATTCTGCTCCCAAAGTACTCCAAAACTGTTCTCACAAATTCAATTATTTTATATCTTTATCTTATTTGATATACCAGCATTGTCCATCAATGCTGACCACTCTTTTTTTTTTTTAATTTTTTAATGTTTATTTATTTTTGACAGACAGAGAGACAGTGCATGAGCAGGGGAAGGGCAAAGAGAGAGGGAGACACAGAATTCGAAGGAGGCTCCAGGCTCTGAGCCATCAGCACAGAGCCCTATGCGGGGCTTGAACCCACAGACCGTGAGATCATGACCTGAGCTGAAGTCGGCTGCTCAACCGACTGAGCCACCCCGGCGTCCCAGAGCTGACCACTCTTTCCTGACAGGTATACTACCCTCAGCTTCCATACACTATACCCCTCTGATCCTTTTTCCGCCTCTCTGACTCCTCTTCAGTCGACCCTTGGAACTGTTCTTCCTTTACCAAAACATTAAACTTTAAGTTCCTCAGGGAGATCTCCTCCCAGGCCCATTTCTCATCTTATTCCTCACACACAGCCCAAACAATCTGCTTTTTATAACTTCATTTTAATAGGGTAGAAAAGAAACTTCACTGTTTAAAATGGGAAAAGATGTGTTTCCAATGAGCGTAGTTCCTATCATTATAATGAATAAGGGGATAAGGAACAGAAGAGCAAGCCATTGAGTAATTTTAGAAAAATATTCAACAGATACATAGTATAAAAAGGACATTCATAATTGTTTAAGATTCATAAACACTGAACAGACATTGTGTGTGCCCAGAGAACTTAAAGGCTGTTTTGTTCTGTAGAATGTAACCTTGATTCCAACCATGCTAGTGGATATAAAATCATTTGTGTTTGAGGGATTTGGCCTTAAACCATAGAGGAGAACATTTGCACATTTACCCCAGCAAAAGTTGCAGCAGCCTCCCTTAGGCAGAGTGTTTAAGTGTCTGATGATGTACAGTGACTTGCTTAAAAGAGGATAAAACACCATACCCTCAGGCAAGCAAGAGGATTTGAATAGAGTCAGTTTAGGAAGTATAGTGCCTCAGTGAATTCAGAAATTAACCCAAATTAAGACATTCGGCTATGTCAAAAGATCAGTTCTTCAACTCTAATTTATAAGAGGCAGTTGGGGGAAGGAATTTTATATTCCATAAAATCCTTATGTGGTCAGAAGTATACCTGCAAAAACTATAGAGCAAAAGTCACCAGCATGCATTATTTCAAACTGGTAGACACATAAAGTTAATTTTTTTAAGTAAATCATTCAGGACAAACTTATGGTCAGAGAAGGGAGGCGGGTGAGAAGATGGGTGAAATAGGTGATGGGGATTAAGTAGTGCACTTGTGATGAGCACCAGGTAATTTAAGGAAGTGTTGAATCATTGTATTGTGCTCTTGAAACTAACATGACACTGGATGTTAACTGGAATTTAAATAAAAACAAACAAACAAAAAAAAAAGAATTGGCACTATTTCTGAAAATGGGTGTGAAGATAAAGAGATAAAAACAGAAGGAACCAAAAAATAAATATAAAATAACAAATCAGTTGGGAATGGGAGGATTATAATTTATTTTAACATAAAGAATCTAGGAATTTAGATATGTCTGAAACATGTTTCTGTCTGTGTATAATACAGCTTGTGATACATTATGTGTTGCAGTAGTTATTCGATAATCTGCATAGTTCATTTACATTTACATAGCTCACTGACACTTCCATTTCTCCCAGGTATGGGGAGTAAATTACTGACTAAAGTCCCTGGGTCTCTAAAGCAAACTTGAGAGTCTAATTGAAACTTTATTACTGTGTACCCCTATCCAATCTAGTAGAAACTAGATAGTATTCTTTTTAAAGTCCGTAATTGTGTTCTGAGAGCTAAATTTTCACATCTGAGCTCAACGAACTCCCAAAGACAGATCCATAAGAAGATTATATGAAAAAGAAACATTAAATCAAGTTATTTCACCATGTATGAAAACACAGTAACAGCTTCGTCTGAAACACTATTCATTTTGCTCACTGTTATTCCTGAAAATTATTGCTCATGTGGACACACGATATCTATGGTTCTAAATTTCTTGGCATATATTATTAGGATTTGTTTAAAATGTTTTTAGCAAAAATAATCTTCATCTCTTGTGTAAATATGTATTTCTTTCTGACCTTCATGACAAAGTCAGAAACTCTGAAAGTCATAATGTGACCTTACCTTGCTTCCATTTTCTCTCGTCTCTTGTTCCATCTTGAGGTCAGAAATTAGAAGATTCTTATATTTGCTTTTTCCATTACTGCTGTGGTCATCTATTCTGTATTCCGAAGTCAGCTGAGCTGAGAGGGGACTGTCACTCAGGTTCAGTGGCTGCTCGTCCTGCTCCAGCCCAGTTTTGCCATCACCATTGGAGTCACCCATCTCCCTGCTGTGTGTTCCCCCTGAAGCAACTGAACTGTGCCCCAGAGTCTCAGTGCCATTAAAGCTCTCTGCAGCAGAATCATCTGTTGAAAAGAATATTTTGATTTTAATTAACGTGCCATTCAGTTTCTACTTCAACTCACATTTATTGCGCTCCTATTACTTGCTTGACATTGTGCTAATTGTACATATCCTGTGCAATTTATCCTTAGCAATAACTTGTGAAGCAGCCATTGTTATTTGTAATCTAGTAGGCACATTTAGGCCCAAGAAGAAACGAAGTGAAATAAGAAGAAGATAAAATAGGGAAAACAGTTCAATCTCCAATGCAATCTCAAAAAAAAGTAAATTTAAACAAAGAAACTGTGTTAATTGTTTCACAGACGGTTTTTGTTTTCCAAGTGAGAATATCCAGATTTGGTGAAAATTCTCTGATAAAAGCATCATCTATATGCTAGCAGGATGTATGTTGGCTCAAGCTTTATGAGTGTTTAATATACATCTAACACATTAAAAGTGCTCATAACCTTTGCTCCAGTCATTACACTTCTGGGACTTCTACACCTAAAGAGAACAATCATTGTGTGCATCTGTGCAAGTAAAAAGGCCTTTACAAAAGTGTTACTCACAATAGCAAACATTTAGAAGTGACAGAAATTACCAAAAAAAAATTGGTTTAACATATGTTGGAATGATTAGAATATGGAAAATGTGGAATATGGGAGGGAGAACAGTGAAAAATGTAGTCTTAAATGTTAATATTAATTTCTTTTTTAAAAAAAACATTTATTTATTTTTGAGAGACAGAAACAGAGTGTGAGCAGGGGAGGGGCAGAGAGAGAGAGGGAGTCACAGAATCGGAAGCAGGCTCCAGGCTCTGAGCTGTCAGCACAGAGCCTGACGCGGGGCTTGAACTCACGAACTACAAGATCATGGCCTGAGCTAAAGTCGGACGCCCAACCGACTGAGCCACCCAGGCGCCCCTAATTTCTTTTTAACTGTATGGCACCAGATACTTTAATACTCTAATATTTACAACATATATATGATTCAAAACTTATGAAAGAAACTGAAGAAAACACAAAGGAATGGAAAAACATTCCATGCTTGTGGATTAGAAGAACAAAACCTGTTAAAATGTTTATACCACCTAAAGCAGTCTACACATTCAATGCAATCCCTATCAAAATAACACCAGCATTCTTCACAAATCTAGAACAAACAATTCTAAAAATTTTATGGGATCAGAAAAGACCCTAAGTAGCTAAAGTAATGTTGAAAAAGAAAAACAAAGCTGGAGGCATCACAATTCTGGACTCTAAGCTGTATTACAAAGATGTAATCATCAGGAAAGTATGGTATTGGGACAAAAACAGAAAATGGAACAGAACAGAAAACCCAGAAATGGACCCACAAACATATGACCAACGAATCTTCAACAAAGCAGAAAAGAATATCCGATGGAAAAAAGACAGTCCCTTCAGCAAATGGTGCTGGGAAAACTGGACAGCAACATGCATAAGAATGAACCTGGACCACTTTTCTTACACCATACACAAAAATAAATTCAAAATGGATGAAAGACCTAAATGTAAGATAGAAAACCATCAAAATCCTAGAGGAGAAAAACAGGCAGCAACCTCTTTGACCTGGGCCATGTCTTACTAGACATGTCTCCAGAATCCCTTCTTGGTCTTTTGGCTAAGAAGAAGTGTAGACATGTCTCCGGAGGCAACGGAAACAAAAGCAAAAAAATGAACTATTGGGACCTCATCAAGATAAAAAGCTTTTGCACAGTGAATAAAGTAATTATCAAAACTAAAAGACAAACTTCTTAATGGGAGAAATACTTGTAAATGACATATTTGATAAAGGGTTAGTATGCAAAATCTATGAAGAACTTATCAGCATCAACACCCAAAAACAATTCTTGAGGAAATGGACAGAAGACATGAATAGACACTTTCCAGAAGAAGATATGCAGATGGCTAATAGACACATGAAAATATGCTCAACATCACTCATCATCATGGAAATACAAATCACTGAGATATCACCTCACACCAGTCAGAGTGGCTAAAATTAACAACTCAAGAAACAACAGATGTTGGTGAGGATGCAGAGAAAGGGGAACACTTTTGCACTACTGGTGAGAATGCAAAGTGGTATAGCCACTCTGGAAAATAGTATGGAGATTCCTTAAAAAATAAAAAATAAAGCTAGCCTATGACCTGACTATTGCACTACTAGGTATTTATCCAAAGGATACAAAAATGCTGATTTGAAGGGACACGTGCGCCCCAAAGTTTATAGCAGCACTATCAACAAAAGTCAAATTGTGGAAAGAGGCCAAGTGTCCATCGACTGATAAATGGCTAAAAAAAAGGGGGTATTCATATACAATGGGATATTACCTGGTGATCAAAAATAATGAAATGTTGCCATTGGCAACAACAAAGAATGGTAGTAGACTGTATTACACTAAGTGAAATAAGTCAGTTAGAGAAAGACAAACATCATGACTTTCACTTAGAGATGGAATTTAAGAAACAAAACAGATAAACACAGGGGAAGAGAACAAAAAATAAAATAAGATAAAAACAGAGGGAAGCAAACCACAAGAGACTCTTAAATACAGAGAACAAACTGAGGGCTGTTGGAGGGGAGAAGAGTGGGGGGATGGGCTAAATGGGTGATGGGCATTAAGGTGGGCATTTGTTGGGATGAGCACTGGGTGTTATATGTAAGTTATGGATCACTGGGTTCTACTCCTGAAACCAATAATACACTGTATGTTAACTAACTTGAATTTAAATAAATAAATTAAAAAGTGAATAAAATAACTATAGAAAAAAAACAAAATGGGAAGGAAGGGGAAGACATAGAATTAGTCGAAAATTTCTAGCTTTAAAATGAATGATAAACTTATCAAGAAAAACATATAAATAATAATTAACTTGGAGTATAAAGCAAAATTTAGATGAAACAAGAAAATTCTATTTCTCTTAATTTCATTTTTGCATTTATGGTAACAATTTGCTATTAATGTTAAAGGATTATGAAGTACAAAGGTATTAGACTGTTTCCTGTAGTTAAAGTCTCTTGATGAAGTCAATAAATATGAGTGCACATGAGTAATAATATTCATATTTGTAATATTTAGATTTCTGAATATTCCCATTTGCTTTATTTTTGTAGGATGCAATGAAAATCGATGCCTTCTAATCAATTAAATTCATGAAAATAATATATAAATTTGGAGGAGAGGTATAACGCACCTGTTCATTCATTCATTCAACATTTATTGAATGCCTATGCTTGGCCAAAAGAAGGTTAAATATTTGGCCAATAGAGACTCTGCCTTCAGTAAGTTCACAAATAATTAAAAGAGACAGAAAAAACAAACAAACAAAAGTGCAACTAAAATGCAAAAGAAAAAGGCTTTGATACAAAACAAGGGGTAAAGACATTGCAGAAGTTTTCCTAAAGAAGGTGGCCCGTGAGCTAAATTCCAAAAGATGAGTAAGCTTTCACCCGGTGATGAAGTTGGGGGAGAGAGTTCCCCCCCTTGAGACCAGCAGATGTAACACCTCGGAGGAAGGAAAGTGCAGGGCAGGTGAGAAGTAAGGCTGGGGTGCTGAGTGCAAACAAAAGAATAAGAAAGGGAGGAAGAGAATGTATTTTGTGGACTAAGAGCTTGGATTGTACCTTGGGAGCAAATAGGAGCAATTTTATTGTCAGAAGTGATACGAACAGGGGCGCCTGGGTGGCTCAGCTGGTTAAGCGTCCGACTTTGGCTCAGGTCATGAGTTTGAGCCCCGCATCAGGCTCTGTGCTGACAGCTCGGAGCCTGGAGCCTGCTTCGGATTCTGTGTCTCTCTCTCTACTCCTCCCCCAGTCATGCTCTGTCTGTCTCTCTCTCTCTCAAAAATAAAATGTTAAAAAAATTATTAAAAAAAAAGAAAGTGATATGAACAAAATTGTGTTTTAAAGAGATTACTCTGACTGATGAGGAGAATGGGATGAAGGCAACAAAATGGGACCATTAAGAGCTCTAGAAGCCACTGTTGAAAGACCAAACCAGAGCAGCAGCAGTGCAGAACAAGAGGGCACTCAAAAAAATCCTAAGAAAAGAACAAGTAAGACAGAGTAGGACGGACAAGAGTCTGGAGGAAGCACAGGTCTCCAGCTCCAATGGAAAATGAAAACAAAGGGAATTAAGTTTAATTTTCAGTAAAATAATATTTTTAAAAATTTTCTAAAACTATTTTGTGAAAAAGTAAAAACATAACCAAATGGCAAGATCTACTAATAAATTACTCTTTGTACATATCCATTCAAAAAATTCATGTGGAGAGAAAACATACATAAGGGAATTTAGGAAACCGATCATAAATAATATGACATATTTGCCATAGCTATTGAGAAATCAAAAACGTAGTTTTTAACCATTAAATATATAAGGTTTTGAAATAAAGAATTAGGGGTATTATTTATATAAGCAACTCATAAAATTGCACATGTCCTTTATGTGAAGTCAAATCCTATGCTAAAGTATGCTAAATCGTTTCTGATTATTTAAGTTCTTTCTTTCCATGAAAGTCCAAAGAAAAGCAGCATGTACATATTCAAGTCCAGTTATTAAATTCATGACGAAAAATGTGATATAACATTTTTGTACTAGAATCCTTTAACAAATAATAAACATTTTAGGTAAAAAATGTTTATCAATATGTTAAAAGAATGAATAACCCTAAAAGTATATTACACACATGAAATGGATACTGGCAGAAAACAAAAGCAATATCTATTATAGCTAAGAAATAAACATGCTACAACTGTTTTTTTCATCCAAAATCATCATACATATTTAGTAACTAGTGTACCATTTATTCACATTTTAAATAAGATAAACATTATTATCTCGGGAGAATCTTTAATAAAAGTCGTGTATTTATAATTTTGGTATAAAGTATAAACAATAAAGGAGAAAATATTTTTAGACAGAGTAGTTCACTCCAGATGTTACCAAGGTAACTAAATTCATTCCTGAGTAAATCAGTATGTTTTATAAAGAAAAAATGAATGATTTACTTATTTGTATATAATATATATCCACACATTTTATCATTTAAATGTTAAAAGAACCAGTAATATCACATGCCACTATTTTATCGATCAAAATTTAAAACAAAGTTTTTGATGTCTATATTAGAAAAATTCAATAGAAAGATTGAGCAGACATTAAACTGAAACTAAATGAAGCATTTTTTATTGTCTGGGTTCTCGTAACCACGTTAACGATTTTTATTTTCTATTCCTTGAAGATACTTTTCCAGAATTTGAAACCACAAATCTCAGACTCCTATTATCATACCCGACTCACAGTTCATTGCTCTCAGGGGGAAATCTGCTTCCTTACCCAACATAGTTTGCTCCATCCTAAGTGGCTGCTGGCATGTGTGTCCAGAGCTGCTATACAGAGGGTACGGTGCTGAGATCTGTAGGTATGGCCTTCACTTTCTCAGACCCAGAGCAAGGGTGCTTCCCTCAAGTTTCAGCCTGGGGACCATAGCATAGGAACCCAAAACCCTGTGTGCGAGTACCGAGGGAAAAAAACTGGCACCTGGAGCTTTGGAAATTAAGAGTGCCCAGGGTACCTAGCAACAGAGGAGAACGCGGAACGTGATGACAGGTAGTGTGGAATCCAGTGACATCAGGAAAGTCGTTGGACGTTTGGGTCCATTGCTCCGAGGTTAGTTTTGTTGGGATGGATTTAGTGTTGTGGAGAGGGCCATCCAAGTTAGCTCAGCTGTGGCTCTTGCCTGTAAGGTGCAGTGACACTAACCCTAATGGTAAGTTGTTCATGTTCTTTTTTCTCCTTTCGTACTCCCACTCCCTCCACCAATTAGTACAGACCCTAGAAATGCTATTTGTTTCAATTATGTCTAATGTCACAAGCATTTTGTGTGAGGTAGTTGCATCAGAACCAGATTCAATGGTTAGCTCTCTCCATATAAAGAGAATTAACCTATAACGGTAATGTATGATATGTGTGTATTTAAGTACATAAATATACAAATATGTGTGTGCATATCTGTATCTCTCTCTATATGAACATAATGTGATGTGTATATATTTGAAATCTCCCAAAGCACCTGACCTACATTCTTATTCATTTATTTTCGGTAGCTCTTCATTATGGCCTTTAGGCCAAGTGCCTTGGGCAAAATGAATAGGAAAAATATATATATAATCCTCATTTTAATACTGGTATTTGGAAAGTTAGTCCTAAAATCCAGGTCAGATGCTTATAGAGTCCAAAAAGTTTTTTACTGTCTTCCCTCAAATGCACCACGATCTTCTACCTCTAGTCTTTTGATTCCTTCTTAGAAAACTGCCTTTAATATCTCACCATAAAGCTAACTTTTAAATCCAAAATACAGATATAAATAACCCTACGTCAAAAGATTCATGCCTTAATATCCAAAAAAAGTAGATTTTTCTTTTTAAATCCTTCAAAAGCTATTTGCAAAATAGAGTTTAGGTGCCAGCCCTCTTCATCACTTTGTTACTCCTGATCTCTGCTCGAAATCTTCTCCCAGCCTAGGGTCCCCTATAAAAAAATGAAAGTGTATCCATTGTTATACCCTACATCTTTTTTTTTTCCTTACAAGTTTTTACTTAAATACTAGTTAGTTAATATACAGTGTAATATTAGTTTCAGGAATAGGATTTAGTGACTCATCACTTACATACAACACCCAGTGATCATCACAAGTGCCCTCCTTAATACCCATCATTCATTTAAACCATCCCCCACCCACTCGCCTCCATTAACCTTCAGGCTATTCCCTATAGTTATGAGTTTGTTTTATGGCTTGCCTCTGTCTCTCATGCCACGTTCATCTGTTTGTTTCTTAAATTCCACGAGTGAAATCATATATTTATACCCCACATCTTATACCACAGAACCCTCTACTCTGCAATATGAAGCAAGTAATACAGTCTAAATGGATCCTTTGTGAGAACACAGGTAGCAACCTCTATGACATAAGTGGTAGCGACTTTTTACTAGACACATCTTTGGAGGCAAGATGAAGCAAAAATGAACTATTGGAACATCATCAAGATAAAACACTTCTGCACAGCAAAGGAAACAATCATCAAAGCTAAAAGGCAAACTTAAATTGGGAGAAGATATTTGTAAATGATATATCAGATAATGGGTTAGCATCCAAAATCTATGAAGAACTTACCAAACTCAACACCCGAAAAACAAACATTCCAGTTAAGTATGGGCAAAAGACATGAATAGACAAGTTTCGAAAGAAGATATACAAATGGCTAACAGACACATGAAAAGATGTTTAACATTTTTTAGCATCAGGAAAATACAAATCAAAACTATAAGTAGATATCACCGCAGATATCACTGTCAGAGTGAAAAATTAACAACACATGTTGGCGAGGATGCAGAGATATGGGAACTCTCTTACACTGTTGGTGGGAATGCATACTGGTACGGTCACTCTGGAAAAGAGTATGGGGGTTCCTCAAAAAGTTAAAAATTACTCCATGATCCAGCAATTGCACTATTAAGTATTTATTCAAAAGATACCAAAATATTTATTTGAATGGGCGCATGCACCCTGATGTTGATGGCAGCATTATCAACAATAGCCAAATATGGAAAGAGCCCAAATGTCTAGACTGATGAATGGATCAAGAAGATGTGGTATGTAGATATATGCAATGGAATATTACTCAGCCATCAAAAATAATGAAATCCTGCCATTTGCAATCAGGTGGATGGAGCTGGAGTGTATTATGCTAAGTGAAATAAGCCAGTCAGAGAAAGATAAATACCATATGATTTCACTCAGGTGTGGAATTTAAGAAACCAAACAGATAAACATAGGGGAAAGAAGAAAAAAAAGAGAGAGAGGGAGGCAAACAATAAGAAACTAATAACTGTAGAGAACAAATTTAGGGTTCCTGGAGGGAAGTGGGTGGGGATGGGCTAAATGGGTGATGGGTGTTAAGGAAGGCGCTTCTTGTGATGAGCACTAGGGGTCATATAGAAGTGATAAATCACTAAATTCTACTTTTGAAACCAATATTACACTATGTGTTAACTAATCAGAATTTAAATAAAAACTTGAAATAAAAATGAATAGATACATAGATAGGTGAGAGAGAGATAGATGGGCCGATAGATGGATAGATAGATCAGTCCTCTGCTGGGCAGCCCCGTTCCTCCCACAGCCAGAGACTCTGACACATTCCTGCCTTTATCACCCTTTGTCCATTTGCAGTTGTCACCTAGAAATTCCTTCCTCACTTTTCTCAATCCCTTTCTTCAAATCCTTCTGATGACTTTTCCATTCTTTGATTTCTATTTTACTCATCCTCCATATTACTTTTATTAACTTAAGTAAATAGCCCTGTTCTGTGTTTTATGTTTTGTCTTCTTATACGCAAAAATATTAACTGCTCATTACAAAAGTCCTGCACTTCCAAGTCCTCAACACCACAAATATCTTTGGAAAGATAATCAGCAAGAGAAGTTGTCTTTTTAAATTTGCATTTGAAAACTATAATCCAAATTATAAACTATTTAGTAATGCTATCTATTTTTTTAAAATATGTATTTATTTTTTGAGGAAAAGAGAGAGAGCTAGTGAGGGGCAGAGGGACAGAGAGAGAGAGGGACAGAGGATCTGAAGCAGACTCCCTGCTGACAGCAGACAGCCTGATGTGGGGCTCGAACTCACAAACCATGAGATCATGACCTGAGTCAAGGTCAGATGCCTAACCGACTGAGCCATTCAGGCACTCCTAGTAATGCTATCTTAAACATGTACTAATAATGACACTACATTTTGAAGTCAAACATTCACACTAAGGAGTTTACTAATGTAAATAAACATATGTGTGTATATACAGGAATGACTATTACTAAAATGTTAAAGGACATTGACTTTAAAATTATAGAACCAATACTGGGTGTAAGAAAGAAACAGATTCAGTTTCTCCCCTCCACAGGAGAAGTTCTTAAAACTTGACCTGTTTATCACTAAGAAGAAGGCACATCACCAAGTAGGTTTCATCTGGGTTAGATTGCAATGAGAGTGGATTTTCCACTTGGCCTTCATGAAGACAAAGTAGATCAAATGGTACTCTAGATCTGTGGCCAATCAGGACTGGGCATTGAGCTTGGGGTCATCTCCACCCAGAGAAATTCTGTCAGTAAAGATCAAGATTTAGGGCAGGGCCCTGCATAAAATCTTACATAACTTTACGTTTTGATAAAGCTCCTGACTCTTTATCCAGCTGGCCATCATGAACTGAGCACCACCCGGTTCATTCAGTGCTAAATTTATGCATTGTCAGCAGCCCCCCTGATTGAGTGGAGGAGATAGATAAGCCTATCCATTGCCCCAGTGCTGTATGAGCAGTCTGCCGTACAAGATCTCCTTCTGTGAATCCCTGTCTCCTGTCTTCAATGAAATTCTTTTTGAAAAATTGAGAATGAAAAATATCAGCCTGGTTTCCTGTCACACTCTGTGATGGCACAGTTGCTTTCATGAATAGCCCCAAATGAGAATGAAATCCACTAAAAGGACAGGACCTTTAGCGATAAATCGGGTTACATATTCTCTTTAGAACAAAGATATTCAGAGGTTGTTTTTAATGATATCTCTTTGGCTGTAGCCAAATGGTATAGAGACTTGAAAAGGGGATGTTCAGAGGACTTTTTAATACAAGGTGAAGGAAGGATGATATTGATAGAGCTTTCATAATAGTTCAGGGCAGAGCAATTGCATTAGGTGCCTCTAATCAGAGGGGGTAGTTACTTGTCCTCGACAGAATGGATGCTTATTTTTGACTTGGCCCTGCGTTTTACTAACTCATTATTCCTCCAACACCACCACATGTGAACCTCAGAATGTTTTATATACTACCCTTTTCACACACAAAACATTAATTTTAATTAAGGAAATCACATCACACTAAAATAAATGAAACAATTGAGAGATTTGCCATGGAACTACTATTCTTATTCTCTACTCCATTATGGACAAAGTATGTACCTTGTAAAAGAATAGCATAAACTATTAAAAAATTCAGCTATGATGCCAGGGCACCTGGGTGGCTCAGTCCATTAAACGGCTGACTTCGACTCACGTCATGATCTCACCTTTTTTGAGTCAAGCCTTGCCGTGGGGCTCTGTGTTGACAGCTCAGAGCCTGGAGCCTGCTTCGGATTGTGTCTCCCTTTCTCTCTGCCCCTCCCCACTTGCCCTTTGTCTGTCTGTCTGTCTTTCTCTCTCTCATCAAAAATATTTTTAAAAAACAAAAATAAAAAACTCAGCTGTGATGCCACTGAAGGATACAACCTGAGTCTGAGGGGCTACCTTTCAGGATGTGATATATGCTCTAAACCAGCTACTGATTCTTGGGGCTGCCTCTCTCTTAGCCACAATATCAGTCTGGAAAACAAGGCCTTTCTGAGATGCCAGTGACACTTCTCACAACTTTTCTCTACAGCTCTACATTCCATTGGCCTGTAAGAAGGATGCTTCCATAAAAAGAGACAGACAACTGATCATTTCACACCGTGCAGGCCACTATGGGAACAGAGAGAAGAGCTGTGTATTGGCCATGATCACTCATCCTGAATACCAAGGGAATGAAAGAGGTCCAAAAAACGAAAATGGGTTGGGACATAGGCCCACAGGAGCACCTGAAGCATTTTTCATTTTACTTTGCCAAAAGGAAAATACTGTCAAGGTAATCCTCATAGGTAGAGATAATATCTCATCCCCCGATATCCAACCTGGAAAATACTCTGAGTAGGTTAACTGCTAGCTACAGAAAAGAAAATGCGGAATGAGTAGTGAAGCTGGTTAGTCATACTATCTTTGGCTTTGGAATCAGGTGCAGAAACTAGGAGTGAAATATTTCTGGATTTCTTTGCTGTCAAGTGTCTGGAGACTAAACCACATTTCTCATCTCTTTAATTTTTTTCTAAAACGTTTATGGGGGGGAGGTAGAGAAAGAGGGAGACAGAAGATTTGAAGCAGGTTCTGTGTTGACAGCAGACAGCCCGATGAGGGGCTTGAACACAGGGACCAACCGCAAGATCATGACCTGAGCCAAAGTCAGACGCTTAACTGACTGAACCACCCAGGTGTCCCTAAGTTTTATTTCCACTCTTGTATATATGGTGTGGTGATGGTAGATAAATATACTAATTATTCCATTAATTACATAATTTCAATGTTATAGAGCTAAAGAAGAAATGAACATCTATGGGTAATTTGGCCTTAGAGACTGGGGCTCCCTAACACCATGTCTGAGTGCAATAGCTGGACTTAGATTTCATTCCATTTGGGGAAGAATGAGATTGGTTGAGGTTTATGTGAAACAGGTGGTAAGTACTCAGTAGGATTATCTTTGGCTGGATGAAAAAGTTATGTGATGTGTGATGTGCAATGGTGTCGTATGTATGTGTGTGTTTTAGCAGCCATAATCCCTTCCTACCTTAGAAAAATTCAGAGCTGTGAGACAGGAAAAGGGAGTCATTGGAACCTGGTCTTTTCGTCTTAACCTCTCAAAAGAAAGCACAAAAATTACTATCACTGGAGTTACTGGATTTCCTCTAAAATTGAGGTTGTTTTTAGTTTTTACCTCTCTTCTGTGAATTCTGTCAGAAATTCCAGTACCTCTCCATTAGATTCCCATTGTTTGTATTATTTTCACTTAGTTTAGCCAAAGATAATTTTTTAACTTGAAAAAAGCAACCTTAACTAATGCATAATATTTGTTTTACTTCTGAAAAAACTGAGGAACAGAAATGTTAAGTGACTTGATTATGTCTTACTAAAAATATAACTTACATGTTGAAAGGACTTTAAATCATGTAATAAAATATGGTCAAAGAACTAGAAGATTCTAATCCTGAAAAAAACACTGTCAGAGATTATGAGGAGAAATATGGTTGAATCAAATTTAAAGATATTAATGTGTTTTATTACCTGTCAGAAGATCAAAGATTAGAAGTTACACAGAATCAGTATATGGGAAAATATTTTGACAAATTATCAAAATATCAAAGAAGATTCTCTATCTGTAGAGATGTTTAATTATGAAATATAAGGTACTAAAGGGAAAGATCCAATTCTTATTCTTTTATGAATTTATGATTGCCACATAGTAAATATTCAGTAACCATTTGTTGAACTGGGTAATCACAGGAGGTCATAATCACATATCTATTTAATATTGATCAAAAAATAGAATTTTTTAAAAATCTAAAAAAGAATCACATCTTTTTACATCCTTATATATATTCAGCATTAGAGCACTGGACACTGTGGTAGGAAGAATCTAAATAGTGCCCTTCCCCTCAGGAGTCTACACCCTAATTCTCCAAACCTGTGAACATGGTGAGATACCACTCCTGTGATTATGGAAATGTCCTGCGGCACAGTGGATCTTGAATAGGAAGATTCGCTGGGTGGGCCTGGTCTAATCACATGAGCATTTAACAGCACAGAGCTTTCTCTGGTTAGCGGCAGAAGTCGAGGAGACTCAAAATATAAAGGTTTTTCAGTGTGCCGTTGATGGCATGGAGGTAAAGGAGGTCACATAGAAAGAACGCAGCAGCTGTAAAGAGCTTAGAGAGACCTCTGCCAAGAGCCAGTAAGGAAACAGCAACCTCAGTTCTACAGCAACGAAGAATTACACTCTGCCAACAACATGAATAAGCTCAGAAGTGGATTCTTTAACCAGAGTCCCTATTTAAAAGGCTAGACAGGCTGACACCTTGATTCTGCCCTTGAGATACCCTGCGCCTTGAACATAGTCGAGGCTGCCTTGATTTCTAACCTATTGAACTGTGAGACATAGCTGTTGTTTTTAGCAGTTAAGTGTGTGATAATTTGTTACACAGCAATATGAAATGAATACAGTAAGAAACATAAAGAATTTTCTATGGTGACTTATAATAGGTAACACCACTCAAAATTATTCAAGCATATTTCATATGATAGGTATCTATCAGCAGTTCTCAAACTTTAATTGCTTCAGAATTTTCTAGGGAAACTGTTAAAAATGAAGATCCACCTGGGCACTAAAAACCTCTCACTCCAAAAACCCCAGGAAACTTGGTTTAATTTATCTTAAGGAGCAGCTAATCTAGAAGCATTTCTCATACAAGAATTTTGGGGCCACATCTGAGAAATTCACATAGATAATCTCCACCAACTAACTGGTGGAAAATGCAATTGTGAGAGGGAACTCTTGAGGTCAAGAGAACTAAACACAACTGACAGCCATCAAATCTGAGTTCAGTAAGCCTGATCTGCTGTTTTAATCCCATTTAATTAATCTTTAGGAAATTTTCAGAAAAAGGATGCCAGCAAGCCAGATACTCTTGCTTAATCAAAACGAATAACCAAGAGCACTTACTGCCAGTGTGGCCCCAGTTTTAAAAGACTCATGAAAGAATCGGATATTTTTCTCATCGAGTGAATGTAGATTTGTAACTGCAGAACTAAAGGCATTCTTTCAGGGAAGATCACCTTGATTACTTTGATTAGCAAACTCCGAAGAAAGGAGATCTTTACCCATGCCAAGTGTGTGTTTGCAAAATCAAGAAGTTTTACTCAGCCCCTAAAGCAGAGCTGCACATCACATGTGCTGCAATCATTGTTAGTGTTGCTCATATAGTAGGTAAGGGGTATTATTCTAGGGAAAATTGTCAAAACCTTCCAAGCTTTTCCTCTGGGCCCCTCATGTTCTCTCCCCATCTTCATGGCCAATCTTCCAGCTATTTGTGTGCACACTGGCTCTCTGGAAGTCATGTAACTGAAGAAGAGAGTGACAGATTGATTGATTGATTGATTTTTGACTGAAATTTCCACACAGAAAAAAAATCATTTCAGCTAGAAACTTGTAATCTTATCTCTACTTGTGGAATGAAAGACCTTTATTCTTGATATTTTCAACCATTAGCAAGCAGGTGAAGAAGTGTAATGTGTTTTGGGAACACGTGTAAAGGGAGAAATCTTGCAACCATACTAGAGCCATTTAGTGCCCATGTTTTTAGAGTAACTTAGAGGCTGATGGTTAGAGTGCATGCTCCATGATATGGAGGCTCTCCTAAGCCCTCCTAATCCCAAAAGTTCCTCTCCCTAATGCAGTGGGTGAGCCGGGACTACTCAATAAGGGAAGTGAAGATCTCATCCCCAACACTTTGAGATAGAAAGAAACCTGAGCCACTAAGCACTTTTTAGACCTAAAAAACAAACAAATCCTAAAACGGCACTGTGAAAGGCTTCTACATGCATTCCATTCTTCCCCATTCTTTGCACACCCTTTCCTGGATTTCTTTGCTTATTGTTTTATGGCTTAGATCAAACGACAGGCTAGGAGATGCTAGCAAAGACTGAGGATGGGAGAAAGAGAAAATGGCTGTGAATCCCTGTCCCCACTTGCTAGACACTCCCTGTCTGATTCAAGTCTCTAGCTCAGGATGCATCTTCTCCACATCCCAAGTCCTGCCAGGAAGTATCTTCTGTGAATCTCACACAACCAGGTAGGTAGTTCTGGCTCTTGGGTTCTACTAACCCCAACCCCTCCCGAACTTTTCCACCTCTAGGTGTAGCAGTGGCTTCCTTCTGTTATTAATTCCTGTATTGCTTTACTATCCTCCATTTACCCTTGAGCTCTTTTAACACCATTGTAAATAGTACCTAGTATTAAGTTTTTCTGATGAGTAACAAAGAGTGGCCTCGGTTTTCTAGACTGGATCACAACTCATACAATTTGCCTTACTCTGGCTTCAAGACTTCTGTTTTCTAGCATCTTTGATATTATTATAGCCAATGTTTTGTGATTTTTTTCCATGTTAATGTCAATTCATTGTCTCTGATAACCAAAAGATTTCCACCAAACCTTCTCTACTGTTTCTACCTCTAGTGTTGAAATCCATCATCAGTAACAGTGGTATCAATGAATCTATTGGTCATTCTAAAGGATTCTAAGCCGATAAGAGTTTTGGTGGCAAATTATAAAGCATTATTATTTAGGTATTTGTGAAAGTACTAATATCTTTCTAACAAAGACTAAATTATTCTAGATTCATCTGAATTATATCAATTGATTTGAATCACACATTTTACTTACACAAATCATTTTGGTATTTACATATTTACAATATTTAAAGCAGACCTAGGAATAAAATAACACTATCAGCTTTACTAATTTAAAGAGCTTGATAAACATAAAATGAAGAACTTCCTCAAGTCACAATGATAGTGACAAATATAGGATTAAACACCGGATCCTTAATTCCAGATCAAATTTCTGTCTGAATCGTGTGGCTATACCTCAGCAGGAAACACTTGTCTAGTTATTGTGAAGAGAAGAGCCTGAAAAAGACAGGCAATATGCTCTGTGGGGGAAAAGCAAGTTAACTTTGGATTTAGGAAGCTCTTAGAAATACTAAATTGAAACGTGTCATCTGAAGTTACCTATTTTGCAGTACTTCATAAAATCAGAAATCACAGTGAATAGCCTGCTACCACCTTCCACTCTCTGTAACAAAGATCTTCTGCCTATCCTTCTTGTAATTAGCATAAACTGAGTAGCTCTGATGTTTTTATAGATGCAATTGAACTTTCAATATCGCCATGATTATAAGTACAAGATGACCAATTACATAACATTTATAACCTAAGACAACTGTGTCTGACACTGAGGGCTGAATGATATCAAATGATATCATTTTAGGACACTTGCTAAAGCTTTAAATAAATAAATAAATAGGAAAAGAAAAAAAATAATTTATGAATATGAGATAAAAGCAAGCCAACATTAACATTGGTATTTGGAGGATACTGAAAATCAAAGTCCTACTCTTGAAAGAGGACAGTAACACATTTGCTGCTTTTCTATTTGATAAGTGATTTTAATCTCATGACAAGAAAAAATAATTTATAACTATGTGTGGTGATGGAAGTTAACTAGACCTATCATAGTGACCATTTCATGATATGCACATGTATCAAATCATTATGCTATACACCTGAAACTAATACAACGGTATATACCAATTATACCTCAATATAAAAAAATCAATAAAGGTGTTACCCATAGGCCACAGTTAGAGTTTATTCAAAGCACAAAAGCCAGGAGTCCTACGGCCACCCAAAAAGGCTAAGTAAATCTCTGATACCACTTATATTCCCACATCCATATTTCCCATCACACAGATCACAAGAGCCTAGGTGAGAGGTAGACAAGGGCCGATGGGCACATTCATGGGAAAGGATGACTGAATCTGAATGACTATGGATGGCTTCATCTCTCTGTGAGTACTCAGTAAGTGCATTAGGCATGTATATGCTTCTAGGAGCCAAGTTGAAAAGGATTGTGAGTAAATGCAAAAGAAATGGGCAGAAGGGAAGAAAGAACTACTTGCTCAACTCTAAAATAAAAGTGCTCTGTAAAAAAAATAGCAAGCACTATGCTTGCAATGTAGAGAGGAAATTATAAACCAGGTACTTTGATAGTGAAATGCTTTAATAATAGCAGAATCTTAGACTACACATCGTGAGTCCACATAGCATTCAAATATTTGTCACCACCCAAGAATAAAAGGTGAAATATTTTCAACAAGAGAAGTAGCACTTGCTTTGGTTGTATTAATTGTCGGACCTTAACAAATGGTAAAGACGGAAGAGTTGTTTCCACACTTTACATTTCTCAAACTCAGTATACTTGAGTCAGTTTAAATATTTAATTTTGTTAATACCAAATTAAATAACCAATAGGTAGTTCTAGCACTGATTTGAGGGAAAAGGAGGACTATGGTTCAAGAGAATCATGAAAGTTCTCAAAATCATCAACTGGTTTGAAACCAAGCAAACTCACAAGCCGTGGATGGCTGGGGAATTAGGTGGACTCTAACTGAGCAGCCTGGGCAACATCACGGCAGCCATCTTGTCCCAAATCCTCCTTCTGGAGCACAGGCTCTCACAGACCCACTGCTACCAACATCCACGCAACACTATTTACATCGATCCTGCTTTCTAACCTCTTGCTTTGCAAAGCTCAAAACTTTTGATATTAAACACTAACTTTTTACACATATTTGTCATATTTTTCTGAATGTTCAAGGAGAATGTGGACTTTGCTTAAATACTACTTGAATACAAAGTAGTATGCATAGCAAGTCACCAAGTAGAAACATAATGTTTTTTACAAAGTCAACAGAGAAGATAAAACATTTTAGCTTTGCTGATGTTTTATTTTTTGTAGGAAAAGGACTGGCAGGAGGTAATGTCAGAATGAGTTTGAAAATAATAAAAAGCAGCTAAGAATTGAAAGGATTCCCAGGTAATGATTATGCTTTTATATTAGTGATATATGTGCTGATTTTCATTAATACTGTTTCTATCATAGTAAATCATTGAATTCTCCTTAAATCAAAATTTAAAAATCTGTCTTGGTTGACCATTAAAAAAAACCATACTCTCTAAACTTCTGTGCTGACTGTACCAATTTAAACTCTGAATAATACTAAGATAAGAGTTCTTACAGTGTGATTATTTCTAATTAGGCAAGAGCTCCTCAAAATATACTCCCTGTTCCCAATGTCTCATGCTGCTATACTAATGTTACACAACCATGGCCATCCATAAAATCTTGCTTTGGATAAAGCACAGTAGATTCTGGTTTGAAAGCCATTGTTTCCTGACTTTAGCAGAGAGGAAATGTTTACTGGGCTTTGACTGGCCTGGTTTAGAAGGGTGTCCAGTGCTGATGGCACCCTTTCAAGTGCCTTCCTCGGTAGCTCTCCATGAAAAGAAACAGGACAACTAATTATATTGAACATATCATTTTAGTGTATGAATTTCCTCTCTGTACTCCCTTCTAGAACAAAATACCCTACTTACTGCTTTCATACCCATATGACCTCCCCAGGCCCAATGTGCCAAGGTAGGCACCTGACCAAAGGACCATCAGACCATAAGAAGTCAAAACCACAACTACTATGGTCAAATCAGAAAGGTGAATAGCTCAAAAAAATTCCATGTCTTGGAATTTGAACTAACACCTTTCTTTTCAACATGTGGACTAATGATGAACAGCATCAAAATCACCTGCGAACTAGTTAAAACTGTCAAATCGCAGGCCTTACTTCAAACCTACTGAATCAGAAACCATGGGTTTTTACATATATACATAAATCTGTAAATAATATAAGCATATATATAATATAAATATATTAACATATATATGTTTACATATATAATATAACTATATATTAATACATAATATATAATATAAATATATTAATATGTAACATAATATAAATATATATTAATAACATATATAATATAAACACCTATATATTTACATGAAGGCTTCACACCCAGCATGGAGCCCAATGTGGGGCTTGAACCCACAACCCTGAGATCATGATCTGTGATCAAGAGTGGGATGCTTAACCGACCTAGCCACCCAGGTGCCCCAAGAATTTGCATTTTAACAAGACTTCTAGACAATCCCTGTGCATAACAAAAATCTTAGAAACCAGCACTCCTAACTTGGTTAGTAAACAGCAGCTAAAGTAAGAACCATAAGGGAGCATTGGACTGAAGAGGTTACTAGGGGATGTGAACAAGCCATGTTTATCAGAGAAAGCCAGAGGGTGGGGTGGGGAGACAGATGGACACAGAAAAAAGGTATACATCTGAGGGACTACATATGCGGTAGGCTGGCTTCACACATCTTGGCGTCAGTACAATTATTAATTATTCTCCCTTCGACTCCAAATGTGTTTTGGTTTGGACAATAAATTGAATGATAATCCTGTGTGTAACTCAATGTGGTCAAGGCTAAATCATGGCCTGGCTTATTCTACACTTCTTATTCTTGTACTCCTTAAATCACTGTCTCCTTTACTGTGACCTCATTCTTACAAAAACCGACACCTCCCGTCTGTCCTCGTTATTTGAAGTAACTGATGCAAAGAACTACACTGTTTAATTAGTGCTATTTGCCATTAAAAATAATTTAAAATTATGTGCTGGGTACTTATTTCATTACATCTATCCTCAAAGTAGGCCCAGCTAATCTACTATCATAGAGGCACATTCTGGGATCTTGATCAAATGACTTCTTCAAGGTACCATAAGGGCCGGGGCCTGATTCACACTCAAGGCAGCTAAGTTCGGAGCCACTGTCCTTTTCCCTCACCCACAGACCTCTCTAGAACATGATCTCATGTCATCCAATTCTTCTGGCGATGCAGCAGATACCAATCTTGAAAAAAAAAACAAAACCAAAAAAACAAAACAAAACAAAACATGGTGTGTATTGTCTCTGAAGCAGAGAAGTATTTTCTCTAAGATCGTATCCTCTGTTTTCAAATGCTTTGCAGATACGGATTGAACATTATTTTCTGGACTACACTGAACCAAGACAAGGACATTTTTTTATCTTATTCTATTGAAATATGTTTTCACCCAAAATGTGCCTATTTCCCTGCAGCCATCAAGGTATACTGGCCCATTTGCGGGAGTAAATATAGTGACAAAACAACTGAAAATAAGTTAATGGATGAAACCAGGGCAAAATTTCACATTTATTCACATACAAATCACTTCAGCTATTACGTACCACTGTTATTAAGTAGTACAAAATGTACTACGAGTGAGTGATTTCATGCTTCAGAAAAAAAAAAAACCCTCTTCTCCTTTTCATAGTAAGGATCCTATCTTAAAGGCAAAGGAAAGCAATGACTTTAGTGAGATTCTAGTTTGCACGCATTTTTCTGGAATTCAAAAAGGAATCATGCCAATTGTATTTATATCCTTAATAATAAAAGCTTTAAATTTCAACTTCTACATGCTTCATCTTAATAGCCTCTCTCTTTTTCTAAAGGGTACACGCAAGATCACATCCTCAGATAGCTCATGCCCAGGTTAAATATTCAAAGAATCCTGATTTCCAGTTCTTATTACTTTTGCTGATTTTTCATGTTAGGGAAACAGGAGGAAGGGATACAGTGGGGTGCAAAGCACAATGCTTGCCACATAATAGTAGCTTAACAAATATAAACTTAAGTAATCTAAATAAATCTAAACAGATGAAAGGAAGAAGAAAAGGAGAGAGGAAGAAACACACAGGGATGTAGGCACATACTCTATAGTAATCAGAAGGAAAATATATATACTCCCCCCAAACTGGAATATTTGAAGAGCTCTTCTTGCTGACTATGACATCAAGGTAATTATTTATTCTACTGTGTAGACTGATAAACTTCTCAGATATGTAATTCAGAGTAGGTGAAAACAAATGAAGGATTAAGGGCAACAGTAGGGACAGTGAATCACAGCAGGGGAAGGGAGAGGGGGAAGAAGGGTGAATGGGTAAAGAGGAGTAGGGAGGGCAGAGAGAGGAGGAGAGAAGACAGAGAGAGGGAAGACAGAAGGAAAGAAGGTAGAGAGAGTGGGGGGAAGGGGAGAACAGGAGAGAGGAGGAGCGTGGTTGAGAACAATTTATTTCACTTTGAATAACATAATCACTTAGATACGGTTACTTGATTAGCGATTAGGTCAATTTTTGCTTTGTTTTATCTACCACAGCTCCAGTTCCCAAATACAGCGCTTCTCAAAGTATCTGTGATGAAGAATCGATCTTTTTATTTACAATCCATCATGGACAAATAGTTTGTAAAAACAAACAACAAAGCTTGAAACAGAATCTACAAAATCCAAACCCATTTATTTATTATTAAATTCTACAGACATAAAATTGCTGTTTCAAACCCACCACTGAATCCTGTCATGGATCACTAATACCTCTGAGGTCCACGAAGTCAGTTGAGCCTGACCTGGTAGAAACTCATTAAGAATTTGTAAAATGTCTAAACAATACAGGCATCAGAACATTAACAGTTCAGCAATAAATTATAGTTATCATTGGTTTTTCTGGAACTTGATCTCTTTCCCGCACCCCCCCCCATCATTTTATTGTCAATTCTGAGAAGTTAACAGGGTGGTGAATATGACCCTTATTTTTAAATGGTTACATTGAGGACAAAGGACAGGCTTGTTCGAGGATGGTCCCACACTGAGTAGCAGAATAGAAGGGGACTCAGTTCTCTTGACTCTCAGGCCACTGCTTTTTCCCATAGGCCGCGGTGGCTCTTTTTTTCTGCAATCAAATTGGACGTGCAGCATTAATTAGCGAGCTGTAAGCACTTTCGTTTTCACTTTTGGCTAGCAGACTCCAGTGAATCTCTAATTTACACATTTCAGCTCGGCAGACATTTGCACACCAATATTCTAAGAGCTAGTCTTTAATTTGGCTCAGCATCCATTTTTGTATTTATAATGTTAAGATGTGTATTCACTTGTCATTCTAGAAGAGAAGAGAGCTTGCCACAAATAATCAATGTTTCTCAGAAGATAGGTGGTGGTCAATCCATTCTACTTTTCTTTTGGTCTGTAAATTGTTACGTCTTTTGTAGTATTGGCTAGTATAAAAGAGCTCGTACAAAAACAACATAAAATCTATGACAACTTCAGCAAAACATTGGCAAAACGTCCTTCCCAACAAATGATTCAAAATGATAAAAATGAAACCTATATTGAAAATTCTGGTGACCATTTTTTTTTGAAAGGGTGTCTATTTTTTTTTTTAAATTTTTTAACGTTTATTTATTTTTGAGAGACACAGAGACAGAGTATGAGCAGGGGAAGGGCAGAGAGAGAGAGGGAGACACAGAATCTGAAGAAGCAGGCTCCAGGCTCTGAGCTGTCAGCACAGAGCCCAACGCGGGGCTCGAACTCACAGACCGCGAGATCATGACCTGAGCCGAAGTCGGCCGCCCAACCGACTGAGCCACCCAGGCGCTGCATGAAAGGGTGTCTATTGAACTGGCTATCACTTAGCTATTTATCTTTTCTGAAAAAGTACATACCAAACTTTTAACAGAAATTATCAACTGGGAGTACAGCAGTACTTTATACATTCTGTACTTTATACATTTCTGTACTTTAAAAACTCTTTCTCATGAATATGTATTCAAATGAATATATAATATTTTATTAATAATATATTGGTGATGGAAGTGATTCTAGGAAGTCTAAATGTTTTGAACATGAATATATATTTAAAACAAATGTGTGATATTTTATTAATACATTTTCTTACTTTATCCATTGAACTTTGAAATAAAGCAACATGCAAGGCAGGTTCTTAGCCCTTTAGTAGGTGGATGAGGGAACTACGCTGGAGGTACATGGCTGAGATTCCAAGGGTTGTATAATGTGTAATGGGTAAAGCTGTGAGCTTCCCACATCCTTATGCTGCAGGGCAATGACAAATGAATATATTGCATCAGTTAATGGAACCTCCTTATATTTCTTTTTTTTTAATGTTTTTATTTTAATTTTGAGAGACATACAGAGAGTGAGCAAGGGAAGGGCAGAGAGAGAGGGAGATACAGAATCTGAAGCAGGCTCCAGGCTCTGAGCCATCAGCACAGAGCCCGATGCGGGGCTCAAACTCACAGACCGTGAGGTCATGACCTGAGCTGAAGTCGGCCGCTCAACCAACTGAGCCACCCAGGCGCCCCTCCTTATATTTCTAACTTAGGCATCTAACTGAGGTAGATGAACAACAAAAGGACCATGTGAAGCATGCACTGAGACTGTGATACAACCCAGAATTCAAGGTAGTTCTGAGCCAAAATTGCCCATGTAGGATTGGTCAGGAGTGTATTTTATATTTAAATTACCCTTCCAAACTTTCCCCCTGGGTAGGGTAAAATCAATAAGAGATTCACTTAGTCTCTCAAAGGTTAGAGATGGGTGCAGAGAACACATTAAGTTGGCAAAGGTCACATGCAAGTTTTATCTGATAACCAAAAATATTCTAGGATGGAGAAAGAATAATGCGAATATTTGCCAGATTAAAGACCTCATTTTATACTACAGATCTGTCCACACATAATTTTCTTGTAACTGATAATTTCATAAAAAACAAAAACCCAACACTTAAGATATTTAAAAGTAGAAAGTTACTGACAATATCATGCTAGTCCCAGTACTGCATTCTCTCTTGACTAGTTAAAAACAATGTCTGTGGGTCGTTCGAGTGGCTCAGTTGTGTAAGCATCCATCCAACTTGATCTAGGCTCAGGTCATGATCTCGAGGTTTGTGATCAAGTCCCACGTTGCGCTCTTCACTGGCAGCATGGAGTAGGTTTGGGATTCTCTTTCTCCCTTCCTCTGCCCCTCCCCAGTTTGCTCTCTTTCTCTCTTTCTCTCTCTCTCAAAATAAATAAAATAAAAAAAAAAAACACCAAAAATACCTAGGATATTTATTTTAGCAGACGATGGGCCACTAAGAAAACCATGTCTTGATGTCAAAAGAAACAACGCTACATTAATAGCTTAAAATTTTAAGCTCTAAAGGAATCTGAAGAGAACTCGAGAAAAATACTGTGAGAATTTGCAACAAAAACTGTACAGAAGAAAAAATCAAATTCTTTTCTCCCCCCCCCTTCTCCCTGTGTAGGATGGCAACCAGACTAAAGAACTAAAGGTTAAGAAGATCCCTGATACTCTCTATTTGGCAAGAGTTAAGAGAAGTACATGTCTCCTTCCTGATATGGGTATAGATAGTCATCCCTTGGGACCTTATTAGCTACAGAAAAGAAAAAAAAAACAAACAAAACTTGGTTATCACCCTTAAATTCACTCCTCGCTTGAAGCAATTTCTAGAGAGAAGATACACATGTGCAGCATTCTCTAATAAAGTCACGGCTTCTGGGATTTTCTAAATTTCTAAGCTCCTTTCCAAACATTAGAAAAGCATCATATGTGATCATTCATTCATTCATTCATTCATTTTCTAATTAGCGTGACCATCATTAGACAAGGTCAGAAGGTACGGGCAGTGTCAAAGTCAATTTCTCATTCTCCTTTTAAAATCTACCTTAGATTTGTTCCACAAATCATTGCATTAGCCATATTGCTAGGTGAATTGTTATTAATATTTATTATATAGGGCTAAACTTTAAAATCCCATTGTTAGCTTTTACTAAAAGGTATGAGATAAGTGATTTGGTCACAGATAAAGTTAATAACCTTCAGAGGGTTTTCTGTTGCATGAATTTTTGCATGTGATTTAAAAGGCTGCAATATAATATTATACATAGATATGCATTCAGGACCAATAGGTGAAAACATTTTCCTATAGGTTACGAAGTTTGAATAATCCTTTAGTATATTTTGATGTTTTGCTTCAGATATTGAGCCACTGATTCTTCTGAAGACCTGATTATAAACACTGCCTCTTCCTTTCTCTGGGGCTAATTTTCTTACCCTTCCCTACCACACATTCAACGCAACCTATGAATGAAGACTGCATACAGAAAAAGGCCAGCTCGCTAGCCAGTAATGGCATCATTATTGTAAAAACCAAAAACTCTCATGATATTCCTCCCATCAAGGCCCTTTCTCTCTGTAAGTAAAAAACAAAACAAAACAAAACAAAACAAAACAAAACAAAAAAATTGAGACAGAAAACAGGAATCCTAATGGATACGCATACATGGAAGGTCAAGGTCAAATGCTGGGAAAGTTTTCTGTTTTCTGAATCTTTAATCATCTCCCAAACTGTTAGATAAAGTGAAGGAGGAAGGAGACAGACTGTCTATGAAACAATCAAAGAAATAAGAAAGAAAAAAAAAGAACCCTGAGCAGTAACTGAGACTTAAATTGGAACTTCAGCGATAGTAAGTGGCGGCTAGCATACATCCGCACCTAGTGCCGTGCAAGTGTTTTGTATTAGTTACTTCCCTTAATTCCCAAAATAATTCCGTGAAATGGTTATTATACAGAGAAATTGTATCTGCTATGGCCTCCCCAACCACCGCACTTAGTCACCACTGTGACAGTGGTGTGTCTTATACTACCCTTCCCCATGCCCAACAGCAGGAATAACACTGTGGTTAAGAGAATGGGTGTTGCAGTTAGAAAAACTTAGATTCAGACCCAGGTCTGAATTTATAGGTCTGTCACTTATAAGCTGGATGGTTTGGACACTCTCCGAAAACTTAAGCTTCCCCATAAGAACAACTGGGCAGGTTTAGTATTTACATTACAGGATAATTGATACAATTAAATGAGTTGATGTTTGCAGTGTATTTAAATCCATACCTGATTCGTAACAAGGAAGAGCTTAGCATTATCTTTGAGGGGAGGGGATGCTTCTGATTTTCTTCACTTTCCTACAACGTGTCTGTGCAGAAGGAGGCCCAGGGAAAGGGTTTTAAATGCTTGTTGAATGAATAATGGATGAAGAGATGGATGGATGGATGGATAATCTGAACCTCAGGACACCTTATTTTTCTTTTTGATACTCATCGATTTTTTTTTTTAAATTTATTTAAATGCAAGTTAGTTAACATACAATATAGTATTGTTTTCAGTAGTAGAACCCAGTGATTCATCACTCACATACAATCCCCAGTGCTCATCTCAAGGGTCCCCCTTAATGTCCAGCACCCATTTAGCCCATCCACCCACCGACCTCCTCTCCTGCAACCCTCAGTTTGCTCTCTGTATTTAAGAGTCTTTTTGCATTCTTTTTACTAAAGCTCCAATTGCCTCCATCATTCTCCTCTTCCTGGAGTAGAAAAAGTTTCTGTGATGGTGACGGTTATCAGCTATTAAGCACCTAGTGCAGTGTAGGTTTCTTTATATTACTTATCTCTTTTAATTCCCAAAACCATTCCATGAAATAGTTATTATACAGAAAAATTGGATCAGACTCTATCCAATGGCCTGCTTATTTATAAGTGCTTATAGATACCTAAGGCAAGAACAATAAAAATGATTGGTTCCTTATCATTACCTCTCCATGTAGCATCCAAAAATGAGTTTCTATAATGCCTCATTTAGGAAATGAGAATGTGAGATCAAGAGTGAGCTGGATAATCTCAGGCTGTTAGTTACACAACTTTAAAAACACTCCCTGACCTTTCCAGCCATCAGTTTCCTCCATCATACAACTGGAACATAATGGTAATTACGTGTGTCTGACAATATTGTGATTACTAACTGAGATAATGTATAGAAAAAGGTGCATTGTGCAAGGATAAAAGGATGGATTTTCTTTGAGGAGACAGGCAGCTGCCTCCCTGCCATTCCCTTTACTCTGTCTTCTTGAAAATATACAGGTGTACCAGGACCAACATTTTGATTTTCCAACACAACATTAGGACTTCTGATCCTTCAAACTTGTAAATGTGAGACTCCAGAATTAGCTCAGGCTTTTCCTCACAAGAAAAATAGGAGATGATCGGGTACATCTATATACGTCTCAAGAAGACAGGGAAGTTGTCATTGTCCTTTATTCTACTTTCCTTTATAAACATGTATGAAATTCTGTACAGACTTTGCAGTCACTATGATGTCACCATATATCCCCACACTATAAAAAATTGTGTTTTCTCTCTTTCTTCTATACACGTATAGAGGGGTCTTTGGGGCAGGGTTGTTTTTATTTCCTCGACAATTATAAATGTAAAGTATAAAGTGTTGCTGTTGCTGTTGTTGTTATTGTAATTAATATCATTTCAAGACTATAGTGATAGAAAATTATGCCATTATCCAGTTAGAAAAGACAATAAAATACTTCGGTCCCTAGCTCATTGGGTTAAGTTCTATGAAAGTGGTTTTCTCCAAACTTCAGCTGAATAAATTCATTTTTCCTTTGTATTACATTTATTTCTATCTTATATTAATGCCAAGAGCAGAATACAAAGATAAAAATTATTAAATTTTGGAAGTGTCAGACCCCAGTAATTAAAGATAAACTTCTTTTCGGTCATACTTAAAAGTTACACTTCAATATGAAAACACATGTCAAGTTTTTACATACTCTAGTTGCTATATACAAATTTAAAGAGGAAAAAAAATAGAAAGAGTAGGAAAACAAATGCTAAAGGTGCTATGAACTTCTATGCATTAGTGAGGTCTTCTAAAATAAACTACATAATGGGTAAGTTAACTCTTATAATTAAATGCAATATTTGTTTTTTAAGGCTTAAAGATCAAACAGGGTGTCAAAAATCAAACTCAGTGCTGTCTCCGTTACTGTCACTGCTCTCCTCATAAACCCCCTTTTCTTACTGACTTTCCCTATGTCAACTAATGACGCTCATGGGTTTCCTGGTTTGAAGGTTCTTTAATGCTACCTAGTCATTGGCCAAGTCTATCCCCTGTGCTTGCTTTATCACACCTCTAACCATGAGATATTTTGATTTGCTATCTCTCAGCCATTCCCACCAGACCGAGTTCTTTTAATGAATGCCTGAACATACACATTTTGCTCTACGATTCTTAGCATCCATCTTAGCAGTGGCCAAATAAACCTTGGTTGAATAAATTCACACATGAAATTCCATAGATTATATGGCTATGATTTCTTTCTCATCAATTCCCTACCTTTAATTCTCAAGTTTTCTATGCTAGTTAAGACTCTCAGTCCAAATCACCTTCCATTAACTACTGCTCATATCATCTATTTATTCTCTCCTCATTTGTAGGATACATCCTCACAGAGGCCCTGCTTCCACTTCTCATTCCTGCCTCAGAAATTCCCATTGGCTCCCATCTGCCTTCAAAAGTGTACATCACCAAAACTACATAGCCCCAATGAATATTCTGGTCTTTCTACATACAACCCAATTTCAACAACTGTTCTAGCCATCTTCCCATACATCCCTCTACCCATTTGCTTACAGGCAATCCTAAAAAACAGACAAATTTAGCATCATACGTACTTGTCCTGAGACATATAGAGTCAAACTTAGAAAATATAAGGAGAAGAATTTTAAATGAGCATAAATCCCAAAATTTAAAAAAGAGAGGAGGAATCATTGCTACATTACAGCTCTCTAAAGTGGCCTCTCTAACCCAACAATGTGTCATAGAATTGAAACTTCCACAGTCAATATTGAATCTTAATTTGATTTTCAAATTTTTTAATGTTTATTTATTTTGAGAGAGAAACAAACAGTGCAAGCAGGGGAGAGTCAGGGAGAGAGGGAGACACAGAACCTGAAGCAGGCTCCAGGCTCTGAGCTGTCAGCACAGAGCCCGATGCAGGGCTCAAACTCATGAACCACGAGATCATGACCTGAGCCAAAAGTCGGAGGCTCAGTCAACTGAGCCACCCAGATGCCTCCTTAATTTGACTTTTAAAAGCAAATACAAAAAAAAAGTGTTTATACCAAAGTATTACCTTTAGTGCTAAATATTTTTATCTTCAATATTTACTATTATGCACATGTCAAGAATCAACCATACCATGTAGTTTTAGAAGCTATTCTTAGTATATATAACTGACCATTCTAAAATCATCTATCAGTGCCTTCCATGCATGCGTTTGCCGATTATTCCCTAGCAAAAGCTTGTGTTGTGATCTTCTCGTGCCACAGCTTCCTCTTTCTCTTCTCGTGCCACCAGCGTCCTCTGGTTTCCCTTGCAAAAGCTCAGATCATTTCCAGATCACCTGCTAACCCCAAGACCTTGATGTCCTAAAGGTTTTTATTCTTAAGCTGACTTGTGCACTTTACAAAAGATATTCCAAGCCTCTGAGACCAGTTCAAGAATAGAACAACTTGCTCTTTCTAAGATTCCTGAAGCAATGCCTTTCAAGAGATAATTAGGCTTTGGAAGATGACCTGTTCCTCACCAAGCAAGACCCTGACATACTAGGAGCCCAAACTGAACTGCCTCAGGGAGGGAAAAATCCCCACATCACAAGTCTTCAGCTCACAGCGTTTGGCTCCAGCTCAATCATTACTGTATTTACAAAAGAAACAAGCCCAGAAGACAGAAAATGGAAAACTCGAAGCAATATAACAAGGTTGTTTTTTGTTTTGTTTTGTTTTGTTTTGTTTTTAAACTGGTTAAGACTACCTCTTGAAAAACTTTGGTTAAAGTAGTGAATGGGCTAAAATCCTGCCTTACCTTTCAATTATTATTCAGTTATCTATTTATATACTTTGTTATGTCAGTGAGTGGTGCCCATTTTTACTCAGCCATCCCTCTTCTTTCTGAGTTCCGTTGTGTTAATTCTGAGCCTCACATCAAATAGTGGACCCTAAGTTTCTTTCCTTTTAGAATAAGGTCATTGGCTTCTTTATTTTTGCCCAAAGTCTGTAAATGAACAGAAATAAGTTACTCTTGTTTATTTTGTGGGGAAAAGGGGTGGAGGCTCAGGAGAAATAGCAGATTCGCCTCTTTCTCTTTGTGATTTCTAAGGGCCCTACCCTAAACTGATAGAAATCCTGGAAAAGAGGTTGTTATGATAATCTGCAATCATTCACTGAAAGGGGCTCCCTGACTTCCAGCTTTGTCTCCATTTTCTTAAGAGCATCAGGCTTCGGAGTAGTTACAACTTGAATGCTATTAAGCCAATTGTGACCCTTAAGGTTTTGTGTGTATTTCCTGACATATGAAGATAATAATTTTACATAGCCATTTAATACAACTGTCCATTCAAGTCTAAGACTCACAGTCTCTTCTAACCTTAAGTTTCAGAGAAAAGGAGTTTATGTGTAATCTGTACTCTGCTTTACAGGAACACCCAAATCTCTTTCATTTGGTAAATTAAAGCGGTATGCTTCAAATAAAAATCAATTATATTTTATGATATTGGCTATATTTAACATAGACTGCAACGTTAGTTACAGTGTGATAGTATATTAGTAGCCTAGGAATTTGTACATGGGAACCAAAACCCAGTTTTTAAATACACATTATAAATATAGGGCCATGATCAAAGCAATTGAAAAACATGATCAATGCAGCATGATACAATTTTCACCAGGAATATTTTAAAGAAAAAATATATATACTTTCAGGGTAATATACACTGATCATCAAAACCATACAGTTTACATATCAGTAATATAGTACATAAAATCTACGTATTCATGAAACATTCTTTTTATTTTTGGATGTGGATTAAAGTGTACTTTGAGGTAAGTAAAATTTTCGATGAGTAGATATTACCACAATAGATACCATTATCAAACATTTCAAACCCATAACGAGGTTTCTCAGTGCTTAAGCTAAAATCCATACAATCCTTTTAATTATAGAAAAAAACTGTGCCAATACAAACCAAGAGGGAAAAACAAAATAAAACCCCACGGCCCCCCAGAATAAAATCCATTTGAGACAAGCAACAGAAAATCCTGAAAGATTTACACATTGCACTTGCTTTATGCTGACAAGTTGAAGCAGCAGCACCAAAGACCTAAATAAATGAATCTTCTCCAAAGAATATCTTTTTATCATATTCTAACTACCTTAAAAGAATTATACCATTGTATGCTTCTAAAAGGATTTTCAAAAACTGTGTATATAATTGAAAACAAACACTTGCAATCCTAAAATGAAATCATTTTTGTTTTCTAAAACGAAATCTCATTACTTTTGGTGTTGGAAAAACACACTTGCTTAGAAATAATAAATTTTTTCATGAGTTTTTTTTTTCTTTCTCTCTATGGAATTTTAAATTTAAGTGCATAAAAATCTAGGGTAAATAGATTTAGCGCCAAAAACGTATAATACATATTTTTTGCTTATCTAATTTTGACATGCTTCCAGGATTTTAGATGAATGTTTCAAAAGTATCTAAAAATTTTCCTCAAGTTTCTGATGTGGTCAACCCTCTACATACCACCTACACTAGGAAAACATTGGCAGTCTTCTCAGAGTCTCCTGCTGTCATTCCACTGCTGCATGGGACAGTCTTCAACAAGACTTAGACAAACCTCATTCATCAATATTCTTCTCTGGAGGAACTGACACTTACTGTGAATTCTGCTCTTCAACTTAAATACCAGTGTCTGTGGTAGCCAATTCTATCATTGCAGAGACAGCATCCCTCAGGCGAGGTCCAACCTTTCTCTCCAAGTGCACCCAGGGATTAGTCTGACTTCCCCTAAATTCTCTCCTCTGCACAGTAAGAGCTAATCTTTCCTGTATGAAGCAGGAGATGGTGTTGCTATGACAACAGAGCACATTCTAGCAGTGGGACTACTGAGATGAGCCTTCAAAGACTCAGGGAAACATGTACTCAGTTTTCCTCCAGGGCTATGGGCTCCTTCCTTTAGGATTTAATCCCCCAACAAGTTTACTGAAAGAGTTGTTGATTATCTATGCATTTCGCTACAGGGAGATCACTGATTAAGAACATGGCTGGAAGATCACAGAGTTATTTAATAAAAGTGCCATTCTCTGTTATATTAAATTTCCAGTTGTAACTGCTTTGTATAGCTGTTTTAAAACACTAGCCTCACTTACATTTAAGCCATTCTGCTTACTGTTAAGTTTCTCGAAAATGATATTAATGTGTTGAGAAGGGCATTATCAAGGGGAAAGCTTTATCTTTTTCTGTTTGTTTGCATATCATCACCAATGTATCAACTTGAAGGTTACACACACACACACACACACACACACACACACACACACACAACCACACACACATCCATTTTCTCTCTCCAGCATCGCTATCTGGAGCCTTGAGGTTTCAGGGTGGGGGAGGGGATATGCTAACAAAAGCAAATCCCCGCAGCCACATTCTGCATACATATATTAGCTGGAGAATAATCACAATAAGCGTTAATCATTTAGAAAAATAATCACCAGTAGAATTTAAGTGCCTTTCAGCAGCAGAAGAGATCTAGTATTGGCTCACATCGTATGAGGGCAGATCTCACATCTTATTTTCAAACACGGCAGTGATAGTCTCTGGAAAATAATTAACACCCGCATCATTGTGTATTTTTAAAAGTTGGCAATGCATTTTAATAGTCCTAACTTTGTACCGTTTGGGATATTCGTTTTTCTTTAAAAGACATTCTCACAAATTCAAACATGCCCATCTTTTCTACTAGAAGGGAAAGACACAGGGCTGGAAAAGTTTTCCTTTCTCAGGAGCAGACGTTCGGTTTCCTCCCACACCATGAGTGAGGCTTTCGCCCAGAGAGTCATCCAAACTCCCTTTTGCTCCTCTCGATTTCCCCAACTCCTCTTCCATTTCTCAGTCCTTCAAGTCTGAAGCAGCTCTTACCATACACCCCCCTTCCCCCATTCTAGGCTGCAGTACTCTCCTTTGTGGCTGAAGCAATAGAATCGACATCACCTACATCCATTCTTCTGATTGTGGAGGGAGAATATGACTTGGGGGTGTTACTGTCACTCGGAAGTAAGGGAATCTATAAGTTACAGGAATTCAATGTCCTACTGGGCTTCAAGGAGAATCATGAGGCTATCTTTACTTACTTCTTGGTTCTCACTCAGATGTGTGTGAAAAGCTTTAAGATATTAACTAGGATGTCTTGATTGCAAATAATGCATGCATCTATCTTGAATAATTCATATAAAATGAACAGGGCATTTGAAAACTCATTTTGATCTGTGTTTTTTATTTCTATCATAGTAAAAAACAGCATTTAAATTTATTTAATGTGTGTGTTGGTATATACCCCCAGACATATACATGTTCACATCATGGGTATGTACAGAATATTTTTCCCTCATGATCCTATTCCCAGAGCTGGTTCTGAAGATACATTCTCATAATTCAAAAAGTTATGGCACCTGTTTTCATTATGTTCATTATTATCTAATTAGTAAAAGGCACTTTTTTCTTCCATTTTCACTCTCATCTTCAGGGAAACTGGATAAATGCCAAAACATGTAAACAACATATGGTTTACTTTCAAAATCAACCAACCAGAATTACTCATTTTCAAAGAATCTCTTAGCTAAAAAAATATGTTGAAGAAATAATTTCCTGCTCTAATAGCTAATGTTTACCATCTGCTATTCCTTTAAGACTAACTACCTGGAGATCAATCATATTATACATTTTCCAGTTCCCGTCCACTCCAAAAAACCAATATCATTAATTTAAAAAGCTTTTAAGTAGGTCATGCTAGGGTACTACAACTTAAATTTGAATTTTGCAAGCAGGTTATAACCAACCAATATAATACGAATGCCAGAAATCACTACTGTCAGTAGTTTATGAGTTTTATGATTGTCTCCTATGCATTGCTTTTGAGATTCTCTTTTTCAACATAATAATCAGTAGGTCTGTTAAACTACACTATTAACTTTGTCTTAGGGAACTAGAGATAGGGAGAGTACGGGAAAGAGCATTTTTCTCAAAACATGTTTTGAACATGAATCCCAAGGCAGTTCTGAGGAAAGAGACTGAGATACTGGAGTCCATGGCAAGGGGAACAAAGTGTGAGTCAAGAACCACTTTTTTTCTAAGAGGCTACCTTTTGTACAAAGGCTTAGGAACACTCTCTAGACCTTAGCTGGACACTGAGTACAGATTCTAATGACAACTGCCCTAGTCTGTACTTCAGTTTCCTCACTTTCAAAATGGGGAAAACAGTACTACTTATATCATGGAATTCTCATACGAATTCAAGGAATAGATACATATAAAGTTGTCATAACAGGGCCTACCATACAGAAAATACTATGTAAATGTTAATTATCATTTAGGATTTTGAAGACAGAGATGAAATATCATTCATTTTGTTCCTCCTGTTCTTAAGACAATATCTGCTACAGGATATGTATTCACTAAACGTACAGAAGTATTTTTCATATCATCTGTATGATTTCAATATATAATAAAGCAAAGTGAATATATAATATCTAAGGATTCTAAAACATAACAGATGAGATATAATAAATCTCGCTATATAACTAATTATTGTGGGTTTATAAAGTTCAATAATAAATAAATACATGTTCAAAGAATGAATGGAGTCAAATTCCAATATGTAGCCCTCTTGCATACTAATTCTAGTTTAGGAACTATTTGATGAACAATAGCTATAGATCACAGTAAGTAGGATTATCTGAATATGAGCACCATAATCCCTTTAGTTTTATAAGAGAATGAGTTATCACTTATTGCAAAAGTATTAGCACCTGTTTTAGTAGATATTATGCTAGATACCAGGGTACTAAGACTTAGATCATGGTCTCTGTTTTCAGTGACTTCACATTCTAATGTAGGAAACAGATATCCATTCAACATATGTCTATGTGTCAGGCACAGTTCTCGGTGCTGGAGGAATAGCAGTAAACCAAACGGAGAGAAATGTCTACTCTCAAGGTTACCCATGGTTGCTGGGTGGGGGGGGAGGAATGTGAGTATGTAAGTAGAATATAGCTGCTTGAGAGGAAAATAAAGCAATATTGAGAAATAGGAAGGGTGGTAGAAACAGGGACAAGATTTATATTTTAAACATATATATAAAGCAAGTTGGTAACAGAGCCACAAAGGACCATGGGAAACAACAAAAGGGAACGACTAACTCTTCCCTAAGGAATCTGGGGAGACTTCATAGAAGGGGTGGTCAAATTCCAACTAGAAAAATAAAAATTGAATACATAAAAGGTTTTATTTATGTATTAAATAGTATTTTCTATATCATCTGTCTGGTTTTAACACCTAACACAACAAAATGAAAAAATAACATCTAAAAATACTCAAATATGTCAAAAGAGCAATATACATCTATTAACTAATTTTGAGTTTAGAATGTTTAAAAATTTTCACAATCAAAAAACATGTTATTCTTCTAGCAACTGAAATAATATATGGTTAATCTACAAAAGTAATTCCCCCTTACTTTGAAAAAGCAATTTTCTTTTTATCTTCCTAAGGTAAAACATAACTAACAAACTTAATTATAACTCTATTATACTTTATACAACAAAATAAATTCCAGACGGTTTAAGTTTTTAAAGAGAATAAAACTGTAAAAGTATGGAAAAGAAATTGAGATTTTAAAAACATAAACATAGAGGAAAATAAATTCTAAAATTTGTTTTAGAACAAATTCTGTTTCAGATAATTGACATCCTGATCGGTCCAGAAATCTATAGATATTTATACCCATATCCATTTAAAATTATTTATTAAGCAATAATTTATTCAGTGCAATCATGTGCCAGATACTGGAAATTCAAAGAAAAATGAGATAGTCTGCCTGCTAGAAGCTTATGGTCAAGCAGTAGAGACAGACATACAAGTCTTTATCACAACAGAGTGTAATTATTATAAAATTCTGCACAGAATGCTACGAGAGGGTCTGGGAGGAATTTTGCCCTGGTGTAGACATGAAATCAACAAAGAAGTGTGTAGATGCCGCTAGAATGGAAAAATTCGAGCAGGCCAATGCTATCACTGAGAATAGGCAGAAAAGCTAATTTAAAAATATATATATATGCCTGAAATCCAACTGAAGGCATCAGACAGCTAGCAAGCAACCAGGATTTGAGAGCCCAAGATCCCTGAGAGAAGGAAATCAGAGAACTGTGAACCAACATTCTCTAAGCAGCCGTTTTTGTTGTTTTTTTTTTTTTCCTCCAGGCAATTGCTGATATTCGTGTGAAGAGACAGACTGAGAAAATGAGCATACATTGTTAACAGGAGAAAAGAGTAGAACTTTTGAAGATCTCATAATACTGTAAAGAAAATAAAATGGATTTCAGATCGAAAAAGGATGTGAGGAAGTCAAGATCCCAGAGAAAGGGTAGTAGTATGGAAGTGAGACCACGACTTGTGGTTTGATTCTTGAGACTTCCGCCTATTTATAAGTTGCACAGAGCAAAGGCCAAGAAGATAAGCAGAAAACCTCTAAACAAACTAAGAAAAACATGGCAGTGTTTGCTGGAGTCCTGCTCTGGACTGAAAAGCCAAGGACCTAGAGGGAGGAAGGGCTTTTGTAAGTAATCCAGGATATCAGTTGGGACCTCTGGAAGGTTACCCCCTTCAGCGGAGGAAAAACAGATGGGGAAGGGAGCTTATTACAAGAACTGAGACCCAGCATCAAATCAGTTTGATCTTGATTTGATTGAAACAATCTGTGCCTGTTATCTGCCTACAAGATAAGGGAAACTCTCCCTGTTCCCTGAGCCAGAGAACACTCCTAAGACTACATATAATTTTTCATACACAATATCCATAATTTAATTAAAAAATGAAACGGCATACCAAGAAACAGGATCAAGAGGGAAAAAAAAACATTTTATAGAAAAACAGACAGTAGAAAGACACAGACAACCAGTTACTGGAGTCATCAGAAGTAAATTTTAAAATGACATTATTGGGACCCCCGGGTGGCTCACTCAGTTAAGCATCCGACTCTTGATTTCAGCTCAAGTCATGACCTCACGGTTCCTTAGGATGAGCCCCTCATGGGGCTTTGAGCTGGCTGGAGGCACAGAGCCTGCACAGGATTCTTTCTCTCCCTCTCTTTCTGCCTTCCCCCCACTCACATGTGCACATGCTCTCTCTCAAAAATAAATAAATAGATAGATAAATTTTTTAAATGCCTGTGATTATTATATTTAAGTGGATAGATGAAAAGAGGTGGGAATTTCACCAGAACTGGAAATTATAAAAGGCAATCAAAAGAAAATTCAAGAATTTTAAATATGGGAGCATTAAAATTAGGCATTTAAGACAGGTTTTATTGTGGACAATAGTTGGAGAGAAAAGTAAAGAGGATTAATGAAGTGGAATATAGATCAGTAGAAAATACCCAGGTTGAAACAGTGAGTTAAATGCATGAAAAGGAGAGAAAAGACGTTTTGAAACATACGGGAGACAGGAAAATGATTTACTACCTGTGATGTGTTGGTAAAGGTTTAACAAGCACTTCTCCAAAAAAGTGTGCATATAAATTTCACCAAGATAAAGGCTATGTAACACACAATTTATAAGTAGTAGTAATAGTAGTAATAATAATAATAATAATAAAATATATAATATTCTCTTTTTTAATATAATTTATTATCAAATTGGCTTCCATACAACACCCAGTGCTCATCGCAACAAGTGCCCTCCTCAGTGCCCATCACCCACTCTCCCCTCTCCCTCCCATCCCTCATCAATCCTCGCTTTGTTTTCTGTATTTAAGAGTCTCTTATGGTTTGCCTCCCTCCCTCTCTAAATAAACTGGTCTGGTTAAGTGTCTCTTAATTTCAGCTCAGGTCATGGTCTCACAGTTCTGAATTCAAGCCCCACATTGGGTTCCAGGCTGACATCACAGAGACTGCTTGAATTCTCGATTTCCCTCTCTCTCTGACCCTTCTCTACTTGCTCTTTGTCTCTCTCTCTCTCAAAATAAATAAGCAAACATTTAAAAGAAAATACTTCTCATCAGTTTCAGGGTTAATTCCAAATGCCCATCATCATAAAACAAGTGTTAGAAGTTACCTAGTATATTGAAGTATTCGTAGTATATGGAATATTATATTTAAACATATTATACACACACACACACACACACACACACACACACACACACACACACACACACACACTGGATATTCGATATGATATAAGCCTCGCAGCAACTTTCTGAGGTAGAGTGCTGTTGTCACTCTATAAATTACCCCTGGAAGCACCATCTTCCTCTTCAGCTGCCTTTCTCTGTATTTACCAAAGAGGCTGTACTGTCTTCTCATACTGAATAACTGCAAGTCCTCAGAACACATCACACTCTCCTCTGACACCATGTGTTGTATAATGCCTCATGCTCTCTCTCTTGCTCTCTTCTCTCTCTCCCACACACACAAACACTCTCTCTCTGCCTGGCATATTCTTCTGTTCCTCATTCACTGGCTAATTCTGATTTTTCCTGTAAGGTTAGCACAGCATTCTCTTGTTCTTGGAAACCTCGCCTGAGCTTCTCTGGACTGACAGGTGCCCTTCATCTGGTTTTTCATAGCACCCTGCTCCTATCATAAGCACCGTCTTCTGGAATTGTTGATCTCCAAAAACGGCCCCGGATGATCTGCACATCCCATAGTTTGTCCCTTGTGAAATAGTCTCCCTGAATCTGAGTTGGCATGGGACTCATTTTAACCACTCGAATGAGGAGAAAGTAACCCTGTGTAGGTTCTGGACCTAACAATTAAGAAGATCTGTCAGCTTCTACTTTTGCACTTTGTGGACCTTTGAGCCAACACCTAAGAAGTCTCACTACCTGCTTGAAGAACCATGTGGAGAAACCATGTGCAGTACAACCTGAGAGGCAAAGTGGAGCTGACACATGGAGTGAAAGAAATAGGGCCAGCAGTCCCAGTGACCCAATGATGTCCTGCCTAAAGTGAGCCTTCTGGCCTTCTCCACCAAGGCATACACCATGAGTGAGCCCCCTCTAATGGTCGGGGCCAATCAAGCCCCCAGACCCCAACCCTAGCCAACTCCAGAAGCAGCAGAACCACCACCAGCTAAGCTCTGTCCACCCAATAAATCATGAGATAATAAAATGGTTATTGTTTTAAACAGTTGTACTTGGAGATGGTGTTTTTAGCAGAGACAGATACCAGAATATCTTGTCCTTCGAAGCTTGAGAGCAGATCCTTCACTATGTCTACCTGTGTACTCCAGATCACTAGAAAAGTACTTTATACAGAATGGTTCTCATATATGTTTACTAAATTGAGCTAGTAAGCTCAAGTCTCCTCCATTTGAATGTGCAAAACACCTCCCCCCAAACATCCCTGCTTTTAATTTTCAATTCTGAACCAATTTTTAGTGACATTGCTTTATAGTTGGGAACTTAAATTATTTCCGCACCAATTGGATTAACCTACTTATATGTCCCCACCCCACTGTCTAACTTTCTCCTCACTACTTTATTTTTGCCTTTGAATTTTCCTCTCATCAAAATACTATAAATTATTAATTTATGATGTTTATTGTCTATGTCCCCCATTCTATCCCCTTCCTCCCATCAAAATGTAAGCACCAAGGAGGACAAGAGAAGGTTTTTCTTTTTTCTGTTTGATTTACCGATTTATCCCCAGTACCAAGAACAATGCCTAGTAATAGCAGATGACCAATATTTGCTAACCTAATAATTTGCAACCTAATGAATTAGGTTGGCCTAATTCATTATTTTAGGAGGAAATTGAACATACTCATGAGCCATGCTGTAGAGGAAAACCCAGGGCATAGAGAAGTATATATTTGGTGTCTAAGGAAGAGGACTACATGACCCAAGACGAGTAACTTTACTCCGCCATGTTTTAGCAATTAGTGCAGAAAGGAACTCTGGGTGCAAAGAAGATAAATGTCTAGGAAACACCTTGACCTCTTCAGAATAAAGGTGCTATGTAGATTGAAAGACATTACATCCTGCCTTGATGTGTGACTATTTCAAGTGCAAAGGTATTTATTTCTCAGACATTTAGTATTTTTTCTTCAGAAAACAGAACTTTAAACTAACTTAAAGGAATATACAAGGCTGACATGCCTTAAGTAGCCTGAATTTCATGCAGAAAGAAATCCTAAGATGTGTCATAAAACAAAAACAGTTTTGTATTATCTTGCAGCAGTCACCTGAATATAAGATATGAAAATGTCAGAGAAAAATATAATTAAGAACTAGGAGTATATACATGTATATAGCTTAGTCAGTAGTCCATAACAGATATTTGAAAGATGTTTGCTGAATCAGTGTTGAATGAATAAACACTAACTTTGCTACAATAATTTTATAATAATATTTATTATTAAGGCAATAAATTATTTTTCAGATTTTTATTTGCTTTTGAGAAAGAGAGAGAAAAAAAGAAACAGGCCTTGAGTGGGGGAGGGGCAGAGAGAGAGGGAGACAAAGAATCTGAAGCAGGCTCCAGGCTCTGAGCTGTCAGCACAGAGCCTGACGTGAGACTTGAACCCATAGACTGTGAGATCATCACCTAAGATGAAGTCGGATGCTTAACCAACTGAGCCGCCCACGCGCCTGTATAATAAATTACCTTAATGGTACTCTTCAAGATATGGCAAATGAGAAAAATTCAATGAGGTGTTATCAGCAACATTCTAATCCTACACGTCTAGCTGTATAGGGAGAGAGGAGCATATTAGTATCTTATGCTGTTTATGAGAGTGATTCTAAGTAGAGAGAGCTCAAGAGCTCTTTGGAAGTATACCATGTGTACAAGGTGACCTTATGGGATGGTGACTAGGACGTTAAGATGTTCCCACAAGAAGGCTGATCAGTGGTCTCTCTAAACATATTCTTTCTTTAAAAAAAATAAGTTTCTTTATTTTGAGAGACAAAGAGTGGAGGAGGGGCAGAGAGAGAGAGAGAGAGAATATCAGGCATGCTATGTGCTGTCAGCACAGAGATTGATACGGGCCTCGAACTCACCAACTGTGAGATCATGACCCAAGCTGAAACCAAGAGTCAGACGCTTAACTAACTGAGCCAGCCAGGTGTCCCTCTAAACATACTCCTTCAAGGCACATATGCGTAGTCTGCTGGAGTCCCACTATTGGGGTGGCTCAAGGGGGTTACATTTGTTGTTTTCATCAGCTCTACATTAATGGAATAGTAACTCATAAGAACTATACATAAGTGAAGGAAAAGAAAGTATATAGCCTGTTTGTTTTAACCTCAACAGTTTATTTTATTTATAAATAATATATATGATATTTTTAACCAGCAATATTATAAATTCATTAGGTAAAGAGATTCTGTCTTATATAAGCGTTGTATCTTACTGTATTTAGAAAGACTGAAGAGCTAGTAGAGAGTTAATATTGCTTATCATAGTTGCTACAACTCCTCTAGATATATTATTAGAAACTCTTCCTTCAATTACCAAAGGAACTAATTATGTGTTTTTTAGAATGACATACACCAGAAAAGACACGAAGTCTATCAGAATAGGACAAAAGATAAAGCAGGGATGAATAGAAACGTGGGGTAAGGAAAATGGGTAAAAGAAGAAAATGAGGAATTAAAATAAGAAATAGCATATACCAAAGCCCGGAATGCTAATACGTAACCTAAAGATTCATTTGAAGGGACAAAAGAAGAAAAAGATCTGTACATGTCTCATAAAAGACAGATAATGCAAGATAATAGCTAAATACTTTAGAAAGGTATAAAAATACAGCCCTGGGTGATGGACCTTAATTTTCAGTTAAATACGTGAACCTCACCTGAGGGGCAAGCAGAGGCTGTGGCAGAACCTCAACAAGTATGAATTCTTTCTAAAGAAGCCTTCCACTATACTTCTGCCGGAATGTTATAAATGAACTAAAGATATAAACATTATCCTCTCTTCATGTATAAGTAATATGCTGGAGTAGTAATACCTGTTCTTTCCATTCCACTCCTCACTTGAAATGCTCAACATTTCTTTTTTTTTTAAGTTTATTTATTTATTTTGTGAGAGAGACAGAGCATTAATGCGGAAAGGAGAGAGAGAGAGAGAGAGAGAGAGAGAGAGAGAGAGAATCCCAAGCAGGCTCTGCACTGTCAGTGCAGAGCTCAATGTGGGGCTCAATCGCAACAACTATGAGATCATGACCTGAGCTGAAATCAAGAGTCAGAAGCTCAATTCACTGAGCCACCCAGGTGCCCCCAAATGCTCAACATTTCTAAAAGACAAGTTTAATCAAGTTTGAGAATGTGTTAAAAGAGAGATCCAATTTTTTAAATAGTAATAATATACTCAAATATCCATTTTTACATACTATATATGTATATATATATATATATATATATATATATACACACACACATATATATATATATATATATATACACATTTTATATATCAAAATTAAAATAGGCAGGTAGATTGGAAATACGTCAATTTAATATCACAGAAAGAAGTAATTTGGATTTTGACACCATTCAATAGAAAGCAACAGTATATATTCATATAAAAAATTAACTGTATCCAGAATGAGATATTGGAATATGTTAAGTAAATGCAAATCACAAACTAAAAAGACAGCCAATTTATAGAACTGGTTAGTCGTCACTAAATTTATCAGGTAAAACGTCATTCATCCTTCAATCAACTACATCACAGAAATACAAAGAGAAGTTTCTTCTTGATGCTATATTGCCCTTTTTATCGGTAATGGATCCCTGCTCCTGAAGAGGTCATTCACCTTTGGTAACTTTTACCTTCTCACTCATTCCTCAAACATTGTATTCCTGGGGGAGGCACAGACAAGAGATGGATAACTAAACCCAACGGAAATGAATAAAGAAGAAAGTTCAGAGTCATATCTTGATTTGACCCAGCAGAGAGGTGATCAGACTGTGAGAAATTAATCTGAAAAAACAACAACTTTTACATTAGCAGTCGTGTGAAACCAAAAGTCAAAGTTTCAGAGCAATGCCTCCCTCACAGGCGTAAGCATTCAACAAAGAGTTTGACTTCCAAGAATAAGTTAAGTGACATTTTTGGTCTTTATCATCCTGTTACTTTGTGTCCTAGACTTTACCCATTAATATCTTACATTGCTTTTTCTCACATTGGCAGTCTATCTTACCCCCCAAATATATGTTTTATGATATCATATGTGGAATTATTTATACCAAAATTTGGCAATCTCTAATTGATAATAGAAATTGTTCTTTAAAAGATTGGATATTAGAGCAAAGAAATCGATGCAGACCTTTATTCTTGCATGTGTAGTGCGTTACTGGACACAGTCATCTCTTTAAGTCTGAGCTTTTAAATCTTTTCAGTGGGCACATGAGAAAACAAATCCGTCTGTCTACCTTTGCTCCCAAAAATGTCTGTGAATGCACTTAATAAACCAATGCAACAAAAATGCAAACAAATATTGTTTCCAGATACTATACATTGTCTTATTATGTGACAGTAATTAATACGTAAACTAGTTACATCAATATTAGATCACTGAATGCTACACTTAAAGCTCAGTCATTTTATCTCAAAAGCAATACATTGTAGCAATTCTACAGAAGAGACTGTATTATGTAGTTGGTAACTGCTATTTTTTCTTCCTTGACATATCTTGACTGGTGTGACTGAAACATTCATGTGTTTAGAAAGAATTAATAATTATGATATAAAGACCATCATGTGAAGTCAAGTACAATTTACAGCACACAATCAGCACACTGTCACCTATGAATAACAACAACAAAGATATTCACTCTTTTATTGGTGTAAGGTGAGCATTAGTGAAGGATCAAATGAGTCCATAAAAGAAAAGCAGGAATCACTAAACAGTGTCTCTTGCCCATGTCTCTTATTTGTTGAAATTTTAATGAAGCAGGTCAAAGAATATAGAGAGAAATGAAGACTAGAACACGGAATTGTCATCAATGCCTTATGTAAATAATATTATGATGATCATCCTCATTGAACTGTATTATAGAGACTGTATATAGCCCCAAGGCACATGTCCTTTCCTTCTCTCCTGTTATACTACAATATCATAAAAGCCTTGGATCCTATAAACTCCATTCTTAAGTTCATCTGAAGCAGTGTCAATGAAATTACAGAGTCTGACATCTAATCATTCATAAAGAACTGTTCTTGAAGATCATATGCTAGAGTATATTTTATTTTGGTCGATTAGTATACATTCCAAATTATGAAATATTCATGTCCCCAGATCATTATAATGAAAATTGCTCTTTGAAATTTTAAAATGAAAAACAAATCGGTGATATTATTAATAGTAGATGTAATACATATATTTTGCTTCTGAAATGTGAAATATAATTCAGTAGTATTATTAGTCATGATATAATCTGTCGTACATAAATTCCTGTAGTTTGTCATTATGTATCATAGATTTCCCTAGAGTGGAAAACATTCCTTCATGGGGGGCCTGGATGGCTCAGTTGGTTAAGCGTCCGACTTTGGCTCAGGTCACGATCTCATGGTTCATGGGTTCGAGCCCCATGTCTGGCTCTGTGTTGTGAGCTCAGAGCCTAGAGCCTGGAGCCTGCTTTAGATTCTGTGTCTCCCTCTCTCTCTGCCCATCCCCCACTTACACTATATCTCTCTCTCTGTCTGAAAAATAAACATTTAAAATATTAAAAAAAAGAGAAAATATTCATTCAAGCCTTACAAATCTTCCAACCATATTCTAGATGGTTTACTCGAAAAGCATCCTATGATGATCATCCTAATGGAAAAAATTTCCATTATTACATCTATTCCCCCATGTTTTCAGTATACATGTAACTTATAAACATCTTTTGTTTACGGCAAAAAATTAAAATATACAATATTTACTCACGTGCTAGATAACACAATCTATGTAGAAAGTTATTTATTTTACTAAACCAACTCAATAAAATGGGCAATTAACTTGAATAATAAGAACTATTCAAATAAGGATATCAGTGCATTCTTTAGAAGAGAAAGGAGTAAAATCTTATTAGAAATTAGCTCAGAAATCTAGTATAGTGCACTTTTAAAAAGTGTTAGAAGGGAAAGCAGATGTTTGAAAGAGAACACATACACATACACACAAGTGCGTGCACACACACACACACACACACACAATTTTCTCAAACATCAATGAATTGATTGGTATCTTTGACACTTGGCATTTATTAATTTTATTAGAAAGCTAAAAAATCAACTAAAATCCAACAGCAGTTTATTAATCTTCACATTAACTGGTTTCTATTACTCTTTCAGTTAAAAGTATTCTCCCTACATGCCCACTGAAGTTAAAATGATCTTACAATACATTCTAAAATCCTGAAATGAAATGTTGAATATCAGACATTCTAAAATTGAATAGCCAACAGTTTCATCAAAGAAATGAGTTTTCTTTAAAGACTAAAATGCCTAACTTTTATTATTTGTGATACTAACAAGGATTCCAGCCTGCAAATGAGTTTTCCCCTTAACAAATATTATGCAATGGATTTCTATACCATTATACTATAAAATGCACTAAAATTATGATTCTTCATTTTATATTTTAATTACAAGATACACATCTATGTTTCCTGACTTTAAAATAACTGTTTTATAAGTTTGAATAAGTTGTTAACTGCATAGTCTCATGATAGAGAATAAAGGCTAAGAATTTCTGACAGGAGATAAAAAAATTAGGAGATATAAAAAATGCTAAGTAGTTAATTTGTAGGAAATTTTAGAACATTGGTTTATTTGACTAATTGAGGACTCTGCTTGAATGCTTCGGGAAATTTCTAGGCAAAAAGCTCAAATTTTTGCCATTAAATGATATATAACACTTGGAGTGGTTTTAAATATCTAAACAAATTTTCAAAACACAACTCTGGTGAAGAGTTTGACCTGGGGATTATTAATCTCTAAAACATATAAGCCATCTCTTAGAATAAACTGAGTTTGTGTATATATTCTAACAACAAAAATAACAATTTGAAATTTGCTTGGGATATTTACACAGAGATTCAAAGTAATGTCTGTATAAAGTTTTTAAACAGTGGTCATGAATACTTAATCTAAAAAAGTTAAATTTGGGACATACTTTTTACTCATTGTAAAATTATAATGGTAGAACATCTTTTTTACTAAAAGCTCTCAAAATAGCTCTCAAGAAATTTCACCATTTCGTTATGCTAAAATACAAAGTTCTTTAATTCCAGTCTTTTTTTAAATTTTTATTTTAATTCCAGTATAGTTAACATGCAGTGTTACATTAGTTTCAGGTGTACAATATAGTGATTCAACAATTGTGTACATTACTCGGTGCTCATCATGATAGATGTACTCTTAATCCCCTTCACCTATTTCACCCATCCCCCAACTCACCTCCACTCTGGAAGTCCATTCTTAACCATGAGCAGCTACTTTTAATTTTTTGGATTTTTTAATTATTTAAGAATCTTTACACCTGATTAACATATGGCACATGAACATAGGTAGTGCTATGAATTTAAACAGCCAGGCATATGCTATAAAGGGAAAAGTATTTTTGGAACTCTGTTATAAAAATATCAAATTATTTACATGAAATTTGAATATTCAACCTTTACTTACACTTTACGTAGGCTCCACAGTATTTAAAAGCAGCACGTAGTTGCTAGTAGAGAGCTTGCATGTCAAATCAGTACTAAAGTATTCCAAAGCTGTCTACTATGTAAAATATTTTAATTCCTTATCTTTGAAAAGTATTTTAATATTTGCAAAGCAGCTTTTGAAAGATGAAATACAAATATATGTTCCCTTTCCCTAATATGACATTTAACCTTTGTTCAAGAAAATTGTGTTTGCTCTTTCTAACTGTAACGATAATCCCAAATCTCTCACATAATCAATATAACAATATATAAAAGGGGCAAGGAAAGGGTCACTGTAAAACAAAGAAATCTCTTCACCTTTAGACTGTTATCATGTAAAGGACAAAAACTGACAATATGAATTGCTAGCCAAGGGACAAAAGAACAGATACTAATAGAGAGAAATATTCTAAAATACCTCCTACGTGTCAGGCATTGTTCTATGGATACAGCATAAACAAAACTGGGAAAGTAACCCCTTTCACCCCACTTATATTCTAACGGCAGGGGAGAAAATAAAATAAAATACTAATGTAAATTACATAGAATAGTTGAAGAAAATGGTGTTATAGGGCAAAATAAAGTGGGGGAAGTGTATAGAGTTTGCCATTTAAATGACTGGTCACTTAATAATTCCCTGAGAAGATGATAGTTGAGCAAACCCTCGAAGGAGGTAATGGGGCAAAAACTGCAGATAAGAAAATTTCAGGCCAAGTTAACAATAAGCACGAAGAACCCTGAGGCCAGTGTGTACCTGGCATGTTTGAGGAACAGCAGGAAGCTCACTGTATCCAGGCTCTATAAAGGACTTCAACTTTTATAGTGAGAGGTAGAGAAGCCTCTGACTTGTTTTGAGCAAAAGAATAACATGATCTGACTCAGGCTTCAAAAGGATCACCCAGGTTGAGAATACGCTGTAGGAGAGAAAAGGAAACAAGAGTGGAAGCCCGGAGACTAGATATGAGGTTACTTTAATAAACCAGGCAAATGATGGTGGTTGGTCGTTTGGACTAGGAGAGTAGGTTTGGAAAAGGGCCAGATTCCGGATATACTCTGAAGCTAAAAGAACCAGAAAATTATCCGATCAATGGAATGCTGAGTGTCAAGAAGAAGGAAGTCATACATAACTCCAGGTATTTTGCTGTAAGCAACTGAGAGGACGGAGTTGAGGCAGACAAGGATGCAGGTGGACCAAGACTGACTGACTGATTGATTATTTTGTAAAGAGTTAAATTTTATATATATTGAGATGTTTATTTTATGTCCAACTGAAAATGCCAAATAGGCGGTTGGGAAGGAAGTCTGGGGTTAATAGAAGTCTAGTTTGGAGATATAACTGTGAGCCGTCCTTGCATAGATGATATGTAAATGTACAAGTCTGATATCACTAAAGGAGTGACTGCACATAGAAAATAGAACGTATTCAAACACTGAGTCACAGGTGCTACAAAGTTTAGAGATAAGCGAAATGAGGAGAAATTAAGAAACAATGTGAGAAGGAAAAACCAGTGAGATAAGAGTTTAACTAGGAGGTGGGCAAAGTGGTGCTGTGGCTTCCGCACCCAGTGGGGGGCATGAATGTGGATGTGGAGGTACAGCCCCACCACAGACGGAGAGGCTTTGCAGGGACGAGGAAGAGGTGGGCAAGACTAGATGACAGTCTCGTCTTGCAGAATGGTTTAAAAACTGAAAATAGCCCCAAATGTAAAAACAAATATCTTCGTATGTCAATTCTTCTTCCTCCTCTCCTCGAATTTTACCAGCAGTGGAGGAGAAACAATGCAAAGAGAAATTGCTAATTCCTAAGCATTCTTGCGGTAATTATACTTCCAAATGCTTTCCAATTTGAATTAAAGAGTGAACAAACTTGGAACAATACAATACTCTTTCTGCCCAAATACTGATAAGATGAAAAAGGGGGTTGTAGCCTGACAGACCAAAAATTAACTCAATATAATTAAAACTATGTCCCATCCATAAGAGGAATTTGGAATGATTAGCCCCTTACACTAACCATCAGACAAGTGAAAGGATTTTATTACCTGGGAAAGGAATCAAGAAAATAACTATTTCCACATTCTCTTATAACAATGTCCAGAAAAAATAAAACTTTGTAAGATATATGATGGAATATATTACCCATAATAAAGAATAGCAAAGTAAATAGAAGATCCATAGATAATTCACTTATTGAAATTGGTATGCCTGGACTTTAACCATTATTAACATGTTAAACAAGTTACAGCAAAAGAATAATATATTGGTGTAATGATAGCACATATTGGCAGAAAATTGGAAGCTCTAACAAAAAGCACTAAAAGGAAATTATAGAATTAGAGGATACGGTGTCTGAAATTAAAGTTCATTCAATGAGTTTAAAAGAAAACTTAACATGGGTAAAGAAAGGATAAGTGAATTTGAAGTCAAGTGAAAAGAAATTATCTAAAACTAAAAGCATAGAAAGAAAAAGACTGTTAAAAAAGTGACAGTAAAAATGTCAGTAATCTGTGACATAATATCAATAATATACATGTAATCATGCAACTGAAATCTGAGAAAGAAATGAGACTGAAAATGTTTTTTGGAAAAGAGAAGTCTGAAAAATTGAAGAAACTGATGACAAATCTCAACCCACAGTTTTATAAGGCCCGACAAACCCTAATCAGAATTTATACATGTGTGTGTGTGCGCACACACACACACACACACACACACACACACACCTGAGCATTCCACAGGCAAACTGCTGAAAACCAAAAATACAAGAAAATCTTAAGACAAGACAGAGACAAAAATACATGTAACTGAAAGAATGAATATGCATACAGATAATGGCCAGACCACATACAAAAATAGAACTGGGACCCACAATCTGCAGCAACCTTCCCAGGAAACCAACCCATTTTCTACAGTAACTAGCCCAGGAAGTCAGACTACTTTGTAAGTCAGATGTAGAGGCAATCAGAGGACTCTCTCAAGCAACCAGCCTAAAAAGCCCAGCAATAACCCCTATACAATTGGTCCAAAATGGCCAGGACCTGATTAATAACTGACGGCTTCCTTAATTTTTGTCCCACATCCAACTTATGACTAACCAAAGAAAGCCCTATGCAGCCCTAACTAACTGCACAGAATGTACCACTTCCTAATTAGCCCACTTCCAGCTTCTCCAGGCCAACGACTTCCAATCAGGGTGTACTTGAAGGCTTGCCTTTTCTTTTTTTTCACTGTAAAACTTTCCCGCTCCTCTGACTGTCTTTGAGTTTCTGCCAAACGTCAGTAATGGTGGCTGACTCTTGCTATAGCAAGCTCTGAATAAATAGCCTTTGCCTGTTCTCATTTGGTTGGTCTTCATTTATTTCCACATAATGTACAGAAGAACAAGAATGATTGCCGATTACACATAATAAACAATTCAACCCGGAACATAAAAAACACAGTCTTTAAAGTGTGGGAGGGGAAAGTATTCGTAACCTAGAATGCCACAGTGAAAAAGTCCTTGAGAAATGAATACAAAATAAAGATATATCCACTAAGCAACAGCTGAGTGAGAGTATCTGTCCCTAGCAGAAGGTGCACAACAAAAATGATAAAGTAAATCCTTCAGAACAAAAGTAAATAATTCCAGACGGAAACTCAGCTTACAAGTGAAAGAAATTATAAATATGTAGAAGATATAAAAGACTATTTTTTAATCTTTCTTATTCTTTTTAAAAGATGATTAAAAACAAAAAAAATGGTAATATAAACATGGAGTTTATAAGTTATGAAGTGAAACATATGAAAAGAATAGCACAAAAAAGGGAGAAATTGGAAATACATAATGTTAAGGTTCTTACATTTAAAAAAGAATGGTAAAGTATTAATTCTAAGTGTGCTATAATATGGTAGACATATGATAAAGTTCCTAGATGTCATGAAAAAAATTAGAACTAAAAATATTCTAATTAGAGATTATCAGACTAGAAATACATACCAACATCTAGAGCTAGGTCTACCTACCTACCTACCTACATACCTATCTATCTGTCTGTCTGTCTGTCTGTTGAGAGAGAAGTAGTGAGAGGCATCCAACTATATATGTCACACAGAGCTGTATTTTAAATCTAAAGAAACAGGTAAGTGAAAATAAAAATGACAGAAAATGGTACATTGTTCATCTGAAAACTGGTGTAGCTATATTAATGTCAGATATTTCTAATTTTTTAATGTTTATTTATTTTTGAGAGAAAATGATGAGTGTGAGTGGGACAGAGAGAGAAGGAGATACAGAATCAGAGGCAGGCTCCAGGCTCTGAGCCATAAGCACAGAGCCCAATACAGGGTTCAAACTCACAAGCAGTGAAATCACACCCTGAGCGGAAGTTGGATGCTTAACTGATTGAACCACAAAAACAATACACTTCTAAATAACACATAAGTCAAACAAGATATTTCAAGAAAAATTTGAAAATATTTAGAACTAAATGGAAATGAAAACATACTTTATCAAAATGCATGGAAGGTTGGGAAAGTCATGCTTAGGGTGAAATTTATAGCATTGAATATATATATTAGAAAAGATGAAAGATCTAAAATTAACAAGTTTCCACTTCAAGAAACTAGAAAAAGAAGTAAATATTCAATTCAAATTCGACAAAAGAAAAGAATAAAAGTTAGAAAAGGGATCAATGAAATTGAAAATAGGAAATCAATAAAGAAAACCAAAGAAACCAAAATATAATTTCCTGTAAATATCAATAAGCTTCATCAGGCTAATGAAATAGAGAGAGAGAGAGAGAGAGAGAGAGAGAAGACATATTAGAATATCATAAATGAAAAAGAAATCACAGATCCCATGGACATTAAAAAGATAACAAGGAATACTATGAACCAACTCTATGCCCACAAATTTGGTAATCTAGATGAATTGGACCAATTCCTAGAAAGACACAGGCTGCCAAACTCAAACAAGAAGAAATAGACTATCTAAATAGGCTGATATCTATCAATGAAATTGATCAGTAATTAATAACCTTCTACAAAAGAAAGTACTAGGACCAGATATGTTTATTGGTGAATTTCACCAAACATTTAATGAAGAAATTATACAAATCCTTTACAATCTCTTTCAGAGGACATAAACACGGAGGATATATCTTAATTCATTCTATGAGGTCATCATTACCTTTATACCAAAACCAGACAAATACACTAGATGAAAACTACCTACCAATATCTCTCATAAACATAGAGGCAACAAAACATTAGCAAATTGAATCTAAAAACGTCATAAAATTAATTATACACCATGACCAAGTGGGATTTATCTCTGGCATGCAAAACTGATTCTACATTCCAAAGTGAATTAATATAATCCATCACATCAATAGATTTTTTAAATCACATAAACATATCACTAGAAGCAAGAAAAAGCAGTTGATAAAATCCAAACTTTTTTCATAATAAAAACTCTCAGAAAACTAGAAATAGAAGGGCAATGTCTCAACTTGATAAACCCTGTCTACAAAAAACCCATAGTTAACATTAACTTAATGGTGTAAAACTCAAAGCTTTCCCATAATATCAGGTACAAGAAAAAATATCATCTTTATCTATTGCCTGTTCCTTTCAACATCATATTGGAAGTTTTAGTTAATGCAATAAGGGAAGAAAGGGAAATAAATTAAATACATACTGGAAAAGAAAACATAAAACTGTCTTTGTTTACAGATGACTTGATTGTGTATGTAGAAAATCTGACAAATCAACAAAAGCCTCCTGAAACTACATGATTATAGGAAGGTTGTAAAACACATTGTGTATAAAAAGTCAATTGTTTTCCTATATACCAACAATGAACAAGTGGTATTTGAAATTAAAAATACAATAACCAGCCCCAAAATGAAATACTTAGGTATAAATCTAACAAACTATGTACAATATCTACCTACTTACCTACCTACCTACCTACCTATTTGAGGAAAACTACAAAAAAACTCTGATAAGCAAAGTCAAAAAATAACTAAATACATGGAGAGATATTTCATCTTAAAGAATAGAAAGGCTCCATATTGTCAAGATGCCAGTTTTCTAAAATTGATCTATGGATTCAAGGTAATTTCAGTCAAAATCCCACCAAGTTATTTCATGGATATTGAAAAAGTGTTCTAAGGTTTACATAGAAAGTCAAAATACCTAAGATAGCCAATACAATATTGAGGGAGAAGAGCAACGTTGGAGAACTAACACTAACCCAATTTAAACACTTATGGTAAATCTACTGTAATCAAGAGAGTGTGGTATTGGCCACAGTTTAAATAAATAGATCAACAGAAAAGAATAGAGAACCCAGAAATAGACCCATATAAAGAGTCAACTTATCTTGACAAAGGAGCAAATGCAATACAATGAGGCTAAGAGAATGTCTTCAATAAATCGTGCTGGAACAACTAATGTCCACGTGTAAAAAAATTAATCCAGGTCCAGACCCTTCACAAAAAATTAACTTATAATGAATCATAGATCTAAACATAATATGAAAACTAGAAAACACCTAGAAGATAACCAGGAGAAAATCTAAATGTCTCTGAGTATGGTGATGACTTTTTGCATAAGTCGTCAAAGCTCTGATCTATGAAAGAAACAAGTGCTAAGCTGGACTTTGTTAAAAACAAAAAACTTCTCTGCAAAAGACAGTATCAAAAGAATGAGAAGACAAGCACAGACCGGAAAAAAGAATTTGCAAATGGCGCATATAATAAAGGACTATTATTCAAAATATAGTAAGAACTCTCAAAACTTAATAATAAGAAAACAACTCAATTAAAAAATGGGCCTCAGACCTGACTTAAGGTCTCAGAAAGAAGATATACAGATAACAAATAAGCACTCCAAATCATATGTCATTAGGGAAGTGTAAATTAAAACAGTAATGAGATGCAACCACATACCTGTTAGAATAGCTAAAATCCAGAAAAGGAGCAATATCATATGCTGATAAGGATACGGAGAAACAGGAACTCTCATTCACTGCTGGAAGGAATGCAAAATAACAGAGCCACTTTGGAAGACTGTTGGGTGGTTTCTTAAAAGTTAAACAGACCCTTAAGATATAATCCATCAATAATGCTCTCTTGCATTTATCCAAAGGAGCTAAACATTTATGTCCACACAAAAACTGCACATAGATGTTTATAACAGCTTTGCTCATAATTGTTAAAATTTGGAAGGAACCAAAAGGACCTTCAACAGGTGGATGGATAATTAAACTGTGGAACATTCAGGCAGTGAAATATTATTCACTGCTGAAAATAAATGAGCTATCAAGTCAGGAAAAGATATGGAGGAATCTTAAATGCATATTACTAAGTGAAATAAACCAATCTGAAAAGGCTTCACACTGTATTATTCCAACGATGCAACATTCTGGAATAGGCAAAACTGTGGAGATAATAAAAGACCACTGTGTGTCAGGGGTGGGTAGAGAGAGAAATAAGCAGAACACAGAGGACTTTTAGGGCAGTGAAAATACTCTATGATATTATAATGATGGACCATGTCATTTTACATTTATCCAAACCTACAGAATGTATAACACCAAGAGTGAACCCCAAGGACTGTGGGTGATTCTTATGAGTTAATATAGTTCATTCTTGGTTAAAAAAAAAAAAAGTACCATTCTGGTGAGTATTTTTTTTTCTCTTTGAGGATGACCTTCTTCCTAGTGTCACCTTCTTTTTTTTTAATTTAAATTCAAGTTAGTTAACATTCAGTGTGGTCTTGGCTACAGAAGTAGAACTCAGTGATTCATCTCTTACATATGACACCCAGTGCTCATCCCCAAAAGTGCCCTCTCCAATGCCCATCATTCATTCAACCCATCCTCCCAACCCACCTCCCCTCCAGCAACCTCAGTTTGTTCTCTGTATTTAAGAGTCTCTTATGGTTTGCCTCCCTGTCCTGTGGAGACTATGTATGTGGGGGGGGGGGGGGGGCAGGATGTATATGGAAAGTCCAACACTAAAACTGCTTCAAAAGATAGCTTTAAAAATTAGGAAACAAAATATAAAGCTTTATATTTAGTTTTCAGGAAAAAATGGCAAAATAATTATTTTATCTTCACAGCAGGAAAATACCAAGTAGTCATGTTCCTTTTGCCCATCACAAGCATGCTGTATTTTTTTTTATAGTTTTGAGAATGAAGCACCCTATAAAACCATAAGAAATCCAAGTTCTTATATAGTTTTACTTACCTCAACTGATAACAGTTGAATAACCAGTTTTTACAGGGGTCATTCTTTCATAGCTTATCTAATTTTATAAGCAGTATTTCATAAAGTATGAAACTAACTCAAGAATGAAGAGTCATTAAGTGTACTTTATGGAGGGGATGGGAATTACAAGTTTCATAGACCAAGTAAGACTGACTTTTCTTAGATACCTAGAAAAGAGCAGAGCACACTGTAATAAACATATACTTTATTGGATTTTCTCCTCTTAGTTATTAAACAACTTTAATAAAAATAAATTTCCTTTTTTAAAAGAAAAACATGTTTCTAATTTTCTTTCTTTAAAAAAAAAAGCTGTTCTAATGGTCCATGCTTCCTTTCATATATAGGATTTAGTCTTTTAGTTTATTTTATATAACTAGGCATTTCTTTTGTTAGAACACGAATTCTAATTTAACATATATCTTGTCTGCCTTGTTTATTGCTATGGTCCTAGCAGTAAAAAAGCTTCTGCCTCAGGGAACCTGGGTGGCTCAGTCTGTTAAGCGTCTGATTCTTGATCTCAGCTCAGGTCATGAATTTGTGGGTTCGAATTTGTGGGATTGAGCCCCATGTCAGGCTTTCGCTGACAATGTAGAGCCTGCTTGGGATTCTCCCTCTCCCTCCCTCTCTCTGCCCCTCCCCCTCATAGTAAGGGCTTACTAACTGAAAAAGAATGGATGAATTACTCTTGAACCCAGTATATCAGCACTCAAAAGTCTTCTAAGTGAAATAAAAATTTTCATTCATTAGCTCACAGTTGAACAAAAGGAGAGAAGGGATTAGTCTCCCTGTAAACCATGGAGGGCATGGCCAAAGCCAGGTGGAATTCTCAAAAGTCCAAAGAATGTTCTCTTTTGGGGCTCTTCATTCCCCAATATAAAGAGTTTACAGGGCACCTGGGTGGCTCAGTCTGTTAAGCGTCTGAGTTCAGCTCAGGTCATGATCTCATGGTTAATTGGTTTGTGCCCCACATCAGGCTCTGTGCTGACAGCTCAGAGCCTGGAGCCTGCTTCAGATTCTGTGTGTGTGTCTCTCTCTCTTTCCCTCCCTACTCCATCTCAAAAATAAACAGTTTTAAAAATTTAAAAAAAAGAGTTTACAAGTGAATAATTTTGAAGCTGGAAGATGAGTACATCCTACTATAAATACATATGTACCTTACTATTTCCTCTATTTCTGTTTATGTTTGAAATTTTTTATATATTTCATATACAATATATATAACACTTACATCTCATGATTTTATAAAAGCCTTTAAGTTCCTTTTGAGTCTTCCAAGTCAGTACCTGATAATTTAAATTTAGTTGTTCCTTCATTGTTGCAAAGGTTATATGTTGAGGGCATATGCTATTTTACTTATAAGGGGGAAAATATGATAAACTTCAGATACCAAAGGCAATGGTCAAATCTTATACATCATGATAGGTGAATGAGAGTGATACTTTAGTAGGAGGCAGGAAGAGAAAGCCTGGAGCAAATGATAGAAAGGCTGGCTACTTGCAAGTCGTGCTTTGTCTTGTCAGGTGAATTATAAAAAGATGCCCACTCCTCTGTGTGAATGCAGCTGGCACCAGCACACCTGGCTTGGCAGAGCAGTACATGACCTATAATCATCTTTCACTCAACCCATGGTCAACAGTAGCCTCTACAGAGTGTACAAACTTGATCACCTCAAACCTACATACGGCAGCCCAGGGGAGCCATTTCTGACATCCTCTAAACCCCTTATGTCAACAGCAGCCTATTCTGCTTGCTGAGAAAAAGGTCATCCTGGATAGTATAAAATACAGTTACCCAATGACATATGGCAGAAAATAATTAGCGCTAACCAGACTGAATGAAAGTCACCCCTTCGCTGCATTTGTAATCTAACTCTTGTATTCCTAGACAGAATGCTGTCCAAAAACAAATTCAGAGGCAGTTCACTAGATATTCCAAACAGTGTAGATGCAATGTTTCCTCAAGTTGAGATTTTCTCTCTACTGCAGATGCATTCATAATTATTTTGGCTAATCGGAAGAAAATCCCAGAACTCACACATTTCCCTTCCTCCGTGTTCCAACAAGATGACCTCACGTTTCCAATTTCACTATTCTTTCTTGCAAGAGAATGGAGTCAGAGCTGGATGTATTGGAATGAGAGCATAACAAACGTAACATTTCTGCTGAGCTTTGAGAGCTGGAACTCTTTAAAGCACTAAAGATGCAGGAGACTCTCTGACTATAGGGTGTTTCTTAGTTCCGGATGTCACCTGTGGTCCAAGACAGACAATCACTTGCATAGCAGTTACTGAACTCTTCCCAAGCACCAGATCTCAAAGACAGGCTCCTTAGTTCTTTCACACAGATTTAAACTGCTACCTTCTTTTATATAAAAGAATGTAAAATGGCAGATTATTTGAACAGCACTATAACATTTAATAGTGTCCAGGGTTCTTAGACACAAATTTTCTACAAAATCGTGGCCAGCAACACTTATCTTCTTCTAACAAAATAGAAGTCATCTATTTTTAGCAACATGACTGACTACAGCATGAGTCCTTGAGCGTTGGACGCGTATGCACACAGCAAACTCCCTGAAGGTATACTCCCAAGTCAGTGTGAAAATGTGTCCTACTGGGCAGTGAGGTCTTGCTCTAGAATCAAATGGAATTTATAAAATCTACTGAATGAAAATCAAGCCAGGCATTTTTAAACTAATGTTCTCATATATACACACATGCGATGTATAGACATGAACATGTACACACACATACACACACACACGCACACACTAACCACTTAAAAGTTAACTTTTCCTAAAAGTTAATAGTCATGATATAGTATTTAAATACAATTTGAGAGGAAAACAAAACAAACACAAAGGAAAAATAGGGGCATCTGGGTGGTTTCGTCAGTTGACCCTTCAACTCTTGGTTTTGGCTCAGGTCATGATCTCACAGTTCATGGGTTGAAGCCCCGCGTTGGGTTCTGTGCTGACAGTGGAGAGCCTCCCTGTCTCTCTCATTCCCTCTCTTTCTGCCCCTATCCTGCTTGTACACATGTGTGCATGCACACTCTTTCTCTCTCATAGTAAATAAATTTAAAAAAAATAAACACCCAAACAAAAACAAAACCCCCCAAACTGCCAAATACCCTCAATATGAAGTGGAATTGAAATCCATAGGAAAAAAGATACATAACAGGAGAAATTTACTTTAATTCATATGAAATTAAATATTTGCAGAAATGAAGGATGTTGGCAGAAATTTGATATCAGTAGACCTCTAGTGGTCATTAGCGTAACTGGTGATCTTACTATTTTTCATTCCTGCCTCATTCAGCATAAAAGACAAAGTGTTCGAGTGTTCCAGGATATTACCTTCAAGGGCAACAGTGCAAACAGTATCAAATATCTTTTCATATCTCTAGAAAAACAAAATGTGAAACATAAAACTAACTTCCAAAGTAGGTTGGCCACAAACGACCACATAAAGATATTCCATTATTTTTATACTTGAAAAATGCCATTATAGGCTTTTAAATCCAGAGATTTACCCTTCTAATTGTAAAATAATTTCCATGCAAAGAGGAATTCAGGGCACATATGTGTTTCTTTTCATCTCAGATAATTGAAATGTTAGCATTTTCTTGAGTCAAGGTGTTTTAGCCTGAATTCAGATCTGTGACCTGTGGATACGTGATTTTACTTGCAGGGGAGGCAAGACATGCATGTTTCTTCTTTATATTAAAGTGAAAGAAATGTCACTTTTGAAGGATGATGGATACAAACCTCTCTACACTGGTCAGGTCACAGAAATTCGCATTTGGTGGATGTAAACAATATTCTAATTGAAAGTGAAAAGTCTCAGATGATGTCAGTTTCCTTCTCCCAAATTTAAGTGATTCTTGTTAATGATGACTTTTGCCCTTATTAATAAAGACAATGGGTAAAATGCAAAGGATGTCTTCAAGCAGCAGCATTCCGTAGGTGACAGTAGATGTTGTGGCTACAGAACAATTCCCATGAGACAAAGACACACCCTCAATGATATGTTAACAATAACAAAAAAATACCTCCCACAAGAATGCGTTTCTTTGCTACAGGCTATCAAATAATTCATTTTTAATTTTTTAATGTTTATTTTTGAGAGAGACAAAGAGAGAGACAGAGCATGAGTGGGGGAGGAACAGAGAGAGAGGGAGATACAGAATCGAAGCAGGCTCCAGGCTCTGAGCTGTCAAGAGCCCCACGTGGGGCTCAAACTCACAAACCGCGGGATCACGACCTGAGCCAAAGTCGGATGCTAACCTGAACTACCCAGGCGTCCCTCGAATAATTCATTTTAAATAGGTAAGTGTAGAAGAAGATAAAACATTTAATAAGTCAAGTTCAAGCCAACTGTGTATACCTAACAACAAGCCAATATAAAAGCAGTAATTCAACAATTACTCACGTGGGATCAGAACACCATAGTTTTAAAACATCTTTTGATCTGGAAAAGGATTTCTGAAATGCCTAGTGATTACTTATAAAAGAACATAGGTTCAAAATGAACCTGCTTTCCAATTTCCTACAAGGTATTAAAAAAGGAAGGTCATTGCTCAGGATGATAAATTTAAGACAACTGTGAAAGTACCTTAGAAACATCAACTTCCAAGCTCTGCCCCAAATTCAAAGATGATTACGCCTGACATCTATACTCCACGTAGAACTGGTTTAAATCTGGACAGTCATCAACTCAAGTGTACACAAAAGGGGCATTTTCCTTTTTAAATTGAATTCAGTTTACTTGTTCCACTCCTAGTCAGGGAGGGAAATTTATGCCACATGAAGGATGTTCAATCATTTCCAGTGAAAACTCAAGTTTTGTTCGTAGAACCACTCTGTCTTGTGAACACGTCAGGATTCTAACAACTCACACTCCTTCCCCTTTTTCCTAGGGATCTCAGTGACATGATATTGAATGAAGTTCGGGAAAAGGGAGAAGAAACATGGGGCCAATTAATTCTGTGCTCAGTGCCCTCCATGGGAAGACGATGTTCCTCTGTGGAAAGAGTAACTTCCTCACCAGATGCCTATCCTTGTGAAGTCTGCTGTTGATGACCATGAGTCTGCCAGGGCTTCCAAATGGTAGATTCAGGATGCTTTCTTCCCAACCTCAGAGATCCTTCTGGTTCACCAGACCTCTCAGCTGCTTCTTCCTATCTACCCCATGTTAGCGAGTCTGTCTACGAGGTTTTCTCTCAGCCTATTACCTAAATATCTCACGCGATTGGGACCACACTCTTCAGCTGCCATGTTGGACACAGGGCATTTCTCTGTGAGGTTTGCAGTCTTCCTAACTATACCCTGGGTAATGAGACTCTGTTCTTTTATCCTTCAAGCATATTTCAATTACTCTGCTGCCCTGGTCATGGCCGCTAGGCTTTTCCCAGAGAACCTTGCAGCTCATCTCTCTAAATTGCTCTTTCCCACATACAGTAGGAAGGTTAACTTTGGGGAGGAAACAAAAGGTCTTATGTAATTATGCATTCTTGTCTTTTCTATAATTTATTCATTCAGACCTCTAGGCTTTTGCTCCTATTTAAAGCCAATTTCTTAGAATTCTATTCTGTTTGGATCTTGCCAGTGAAAGCCATGGTTTTAAAGATGTATATCTATGCTATTAATTTTAAAATATCTACTTAAGCACTCAAAAGCCAAACAATTGATTCTTTATTCTTTCTATAATATGCTTAGCCTAAGGGCAGTTCCTTTGAAAAGCCTGGACTCTGCTTGAAAGGAGATGTGGTGAGCGGAAGTAAGAGGATTTGAAAAACCAAGCACACACAGTTTAACATCAAAATATCGCCCCATTATACCTAAAAGTGCATAAAGCACATGGCTTTGGCACATGCAGTTGCTTCTGCCTGAAGTGCTCTTGTGACTTCCTTCACCTGTGAACTGGTCTGAGCCTTCTGGATCTGCATCACTTTTTTGGGGAGACATTTCCGGCTCTCCCATGGCCAGGTGAAGTCAGTGCTCCTGGTATCCTCTCTCATGAAGCTCCTTCCATTCATAGTGGGGGTTGTCACAATTTGTAATCACAAAGTGAGTCTTATGTCCCTATCCTACTAGACTACGTATCAGCGTCAACAGTATAGACATTTTGTATGTTTTACACACTACTGAATACCAAGCACTTTATATAGTTCTGGCATATAATAGGCGGTCAATAAGTATTTGTCATAAATGGTCATATTGTCTTATTTGTTCCCTTCATAGACTCTGTGAGATTAATAAGGCAAATATTACCTTCAAATGGAGGACGCTTAGGTTAATATATATGAAATGACATGCATCAGGACTCTGTATGTCATAGAACTGGGATCTATACTTCGGTCCTATGAACCTTGGCCTACTGCTGTCCATTATGTCACATCCGTATCCACTGTCACCTTTAACAATGGCTTGGAGTCTGCCTTGTAAAGTGTTCTTGTAAAACACTTGCTTAACAAGGCAAAACAATATTTTTAGTAACAAAACAGTATGGTTTAATGGAAAGAAAACCAAAGACAGGTCTAATTTTGAAGTGAGAATAATATGTGACCTAAAAGACCATTTTGATGATTAAACTGAATGACATTATTATAATATCACCACAATGGGGTAAGAAATACTTTCAAAAGGAAGTCGAAACACCTAGTCTACCTGGAGCTTATTTGTAAAAGTTTCGTTTCCAGAAAAACATTTTATAGTCATCTCTTTAAGAAAATATGAATTGGTCCTCATCTCTAGATACAGATGCAAAAGCTGGCCTATTTACAGATTGACCAGTTAACAAGCCTTATGAATGTGTAGAGATATTCATAATCGTTAGACAAAAAATACACTCAAGTGATAACTGGTTCTATTATTAACCCTCACTTCACTCAATATAAGTTCTCAAAGCCACAATATCTTACCAGTATTTAGTAACCTTTATCGGGTCTGGTCGTGTTCTTTTCGCAAACGCAAGAACACTAATTTCAATTTATAATGTTAGAAGCCTTCTTTTGTAGTTTGTTGTTTTATTTTTAAAGTTTACTCACATTTGATATGGCTGAATAAACCATTATTATGTAAGTTTCCCTCACTTAATCTGGATATTTTCCGCATTATGCAGCCTTTAACATTCTTCCAAAAAATGTTTTTTATTAGATTAACATGAGTTATTATTGTTATAAAGTATGTTATTTTAAGATGCGCCTTGTATGATTGATATTTTCAAAATAGCCTATTCATCTGGATGCTTTATGCAGAAAAACAGTACTCTTCATCAAAAAGTGTACACTTTATTGTTATTCACACAAAGCAAAACTGAAATGTTACCCCAAAAAAGCTTATAAGGTAAATCATTATTGGCATAATTGGATGGTCATGAATGAAAAGTGCTTTATTTTTCCCCCTTTCTGCCAAAGCTTGGTCTTATTATTTAGAATAAAGCACAGTAAAGTAAAATGAGAAGATTTGAAATAATGAATGCAGCAGAGGAGGTCAATCATAATTCCTTATTGTCCTTTCCAACAAGGGAAGAATAAGGGGAAATGAAAGAAATTTTCAAAAGTCAATTACATATTTAACAGATAAAAGGAAATATGAATTTTAAACAGAGAGCAATTATTGTCAAGAGGTGTTATTGAAATAAACAGATTTTAAGTTTGCTACTTCTGATGAAACCACCAGATTTCAAGGGCTAGAAATAGTATTTTAATTTCTTTCTAACAATGCAGAAACAAAGAAACTATATGCATGAAAACAGGAATGTATGGGAAGACATCCACAAGTAGCTATTAGACAGTTTAAAGAGCACCGGCAGTACTAAAACATGAGCCAGAATATTAATTCCTTGTTCAGAAAATAAGAACGTGATGGGACACCTGAGCATGTCGGGCATAAAAGGCTGTGCGTAAGCAAGCACAAGTTACAGACTATGATAAATGCAGTGGTGACAGAGGTGGGCTTGTGGCAACTTAGAAACTCATCTTTAGAGAGATGGGCTCCAGGTCCAGAAGGTGCGTGTTCTGATCCTGTTTCTACCACTTTGCAACTGGGTGATGACAGGCTAATTATTTACTCTCCATGTCCTCATCTCTTCCATAAAAATAATAACAGTTCATGCTTCATAGGATTGTTGTGAAATCTGAAAAGTTAATTCTTGGGGCAGTGCCATAGAGTAAGCAACCAAGACAGTTCTTGCCATAACCTATCCTCACCTTCTGTTGGAAATATCTTACAATTTGATTTTCAATGGTTAAATTCAGATGAGAGTCTAGATGTTTTTCATCAATTCAAAAATAGAATTATGCACATCACATTTGAAATAAACAAACTGCGGGTGTCGCTGACATGCATTAAGTGAGGAATCGTGTCCTCACTGAGCCCAATTTAGAACCTGGCATCATTGTTCAGTGTACTAAACTCTCCTGTACCTATAATGCTAATTTGATTTTTCTTGATTGCTTTATCATAGATTAGAATAAAAACAGAGCTAAGCAGTGATGAGTTTAATTTTTATTCTGTATGATGCTAGAATGTATTCTATGGGATGTTATTATGCAGTAGCAATAGTGATATGCTAGTGAAATAAATCCCCAGACTGAGAGACGGGCTGACTGATATCTGACTGCCAAAATTGGCAAAGTTTCTGAAATGTATCCAGACAGTTAAGGTTGTCAAAGCTTCGATGATGTTGTTGTTAAAGGAAATTCTAGGAAACCCTCCCGTACCTCAGGAGCTCAGGATAAATGTTATGAAGAGTGCTTGAAGGAAGATAATCACAATTGTGGAAAGTCCTAAAATTAACTCCTCCTCCCTCCCTCTCTCTCTCCCATCCCTTCCACATACACACACAGCCATTCCCCGCCCCCTTCCTTTCTCTCTCAACACACACACACAGCCACTCATACTTACATATGTACATACACATATACATATGTTTAGGAAGGAATAAGGGATCTTATGAACGTTGTTCATGTAGAAGAGGGGGGGAGAGGGGAGCACTAGTTTCACATATTGGCAATACCTACTAACCTTTGTGTTGACCAGAGTTTTTTACCAAAGGTATGGAAGATTGGCAACAAGAACAAGACAGAAAAAGACTCTGGAAGATTCTTGCAGTCAAGGGAAAGTGGTCAGCAATCATTCTCGTTCCCTAAGTACTCCTCATACATGTACTTTGAAATTAAAATATCTGAAACTAATGTTATATTGTATGTTAACTAACTGGAATTTAAATTAAAAAAAAAACAAAAAAATCAATAAATAGCTATTTAAAGATGGCAAGGGCTATGGGGTGCCTTCATTTTGATTCAGGTCATGATTTCGAGCCCCATGTCAGGCTTCAGCGCAAAGGATTCTCTCTCTCCCCTTCTCTCTTTGCCCCTTCCCCGTTCTCATTCTCTCTCTCTCTCTCTCTCTCAAAATAAGTAAATAAACTTGAAAAAAAAAAGATGGCCAGGGCTAGCTGGGAGAAGGATGGGGGTGTCTATATCATTCTTTAACCCTTTCCTATAGCCTGAGAAAACACTAAAGCAGCTTAAAGATACATAGAAAATGATAGAGTCCTATATATCTTTTAAAGGAAAATGTTTTGTCAGGATGAAAACAACATAAAACATTACAGATAAGAAAGAGAATCCTAAAACAGTGCACATTCTGAGTGTTCTGGAGCTAGAATAAGTCTTAGAGAGAGGTTATCTGAGCCCCTCATTTGCAGATGTAGAAATGGTTGCCCAAAGATAATACTTCTTATATAAGGCTGCAAAACTAGTTACTGGAAGAGCTGGGATAAGAAAACAGGTGTCAAGATTTAAACTTAAGAGATTCTTCATGCTGCCTCCTTAATGAATTCACTTTAGGACTCAAAGCTACTTTATTGTCCCATTGCTCCTGAGTGGGTTTGGGAGGAAGACAAGGGAGACAACAATAGGCATCAGAAACCCCAAAGCAAGATGCAGAAAGGACAGAATATTCATTCATGGGCAAGGAAATCAACTGCCTGTCTAATGTTTGGCAAGAAAGACTGAGTTTAAGAGTTGAGTCCACTTTCATCTCAAAAGCAAGCAGATGAAGAAATTTCAAACACTATTTCAGTTCAGAAACTACATTCTGGGGCGCCTGGGTGGCTCAGTCGGTTAAGCGTCTGACTTCGGCTCAGGTCATGATCTCACGGGTTCGTGTGTTGGAGCCCCGCTTCGGGCTCTGTGCTGATGGCTCAGAGCCTGGAGCCTGCTTCCGATTTTGTGACTTCCTCTCTCTCTCTGCCCCTCCCCCGCTCGTGCTCGCTCTCTCTCTCTCTCTCTCTCTCTCTCTTAAAAAATAAATAAATGTTAAAAAAAGAGAAAAAGACAAGGAAAAAAACTACATTCTACAATATGTCAAACACCATTTTTGGCTCCAAAGGCAGGATGCAAGGATCCAGATCCCACTCAAACAAATAAGAGTGATAAGAAAACAATTATACTACAAATTTATAATGAATGTAATGAAATATCCTTTTAACCATTTTCTTCAATATCCTCTGACTATTCTTTCCTTTTATGAACCTATCATCCAATTATGATCTTTGTGAACCTAGTAAATAAAGATTTTTATGGTCAATTTAGCACCATTTTGTAACTGCTTTATCCCTGTACGACTCTTATGCAACACCAGCCTCAAAGCCCTGAAATTATTCAACCCTGAAATTATTTTTATCCAAAGGCTAAAGCTGTTTGTTTGTTTTTCTCTTAAGTAATAACTAGCTGACCCACACTAGCAACAAGGGAGTTGTAAAGAAACACAGTATGGTGTTGACTTTACAGTGAGGGTTTATAAAGGCTAGCCAGATGACAGGAGAAACAAAAATTTAGGGAAAAATTTAGCTACCTAGACTTTCAAATTCGTAAAATTCAAATGGCTCCGATTCTATAATACAGCTGGACTCATGACTTTACATGTTCAAAATTTCTTTGAATAAATGCTCTGAAGATACATGCTTTCTAACATCTCCCCAATGTCTGATGCGTTCTTACCTTATTTATGAATTATCAGACAAAACTCAATATTCAAGGACTAAAGGGTCTAGTATCTTCTTCTTAGTCCCAAAAGAATTTTGGCATCTCCTGGAAGTGCTAAAACATTGAATGTTGGATCCATGTAATCATCCATGGGCCAGTGAATACTGCCATGAGTTAATGACCAAGCACAAGAACGATACTTCAAAACAAAGAATTAACCCAGAAGTAAAATTCCAAATTAATCTGACCTCCTTCACTGATCAGATTAGGCTCTCCAAGTCAAACTGGAGCCTAGCCAATTTCCCTTAATTTTCCAGAGATCCAGGACTCTGCTAAGATGAGACTGGTGTCTGGAGTGTGCAAGCTTTAGACTGAAATCAATAGGCTAAACAATCACTCACTTATATGAAAAACCACTTATGCAATAGGAGTAAAATATGAAGAAGTGGAATTTTAACCTAAGAGAAAAGTAAATTTTCAAATATCATCACCCTAAATGCAAAAAAATATTTCCTACGAAAGCATTTAAAGTAAACGCATAACTAAGCATATTTTTTTCCATACTTATGTTTTACAGGTAAGCCAAATTGCAATTTCTTCTTCTGCTTTTGGAAATCGAGTAACTGCCTAAAAGCAATTTCAAATGATTAGATACACACACACACACATAAGCATATATAATATTACAAGAGAATCTAGCAATCAAAATTTCCTCTAATTCATAGAAACATTCCATCTAATTATCTATTTTATTTATGTTACTGATAAAGATACTTTACATTTCTGAAAATTATGATATAATTATTCATAGAGCAACTACCATGAAGAGAAGGCTTCCTAAAAACTTCATTGGTGTGGGGCACCTGGGTGACTCAGTAAGTTAAGTGCCTGACTCTTAATCTTGACTCAGGTCAGGATCTCAGAGCCCCTGTGGGTAGCATTCTATAGTGGCAACATGGAGCCTACTTGGGATTCTCTGTCTCCCTCTCTCCACCCCTCAGCCCCCCCCAAAAGTAAATAAACAAATATTTTTAAAAAGGATTTAAAAAAATCATCCGTGTAACAACCTCTACCCAGAATAAATAATTAAATAAATCTCTCATGTAAATTATTTTTTAATTTGGCATCAGGACAACCTGGATTAAGAACAAGTAGCAGCACTGTACCATTCTCAGATATTTTAAGTCCGAAAGTGTATGCAATTTAAAAATTGAGAATAACACCATTAAGAAGAGATTCAGTTTGAGAAGTAAAGCATTTTTATTAGATTTATGTAAAAGATTCCTTTTAAATATTTTTTTGCTTTATGTAAAACCTTCTAAACAATTAGAAACTATTAAAGGAAAACAAAGTTTTGGAACAAAGAAAATGACTTCTTTACACAAGACAATATAATGGCAAGAAGGGAATTTGGTATTCCATCTAAAAAATGTTAATAGCTTTTCTAATTAAAACTCACCATCATAAAAAATTAAACCCTAAATTTAATTTTGTATTAAGTATACTGTTTTACATCATTTTTATTAAAAACATGTTTTATTAGATTTTCCAAGTAAATTAGTGAATAGTCATTGCTTTTATTGTTGGTTTATATGCTTTAATAATTACTTGAAACTATCCCATTCAGCTAAATTAGATGCCATTTTAGTCATGAACATATTTTTAATAAAATTTTATTCACATATACACAGCAGTAAAAGAGCATTATGTGCATGCGTACTCTAAAATTAAGTCCAAATGTGTATGATACTCAGATAAATAAGACTGCAAACAGATTGTAAAATTTAATAGAGGAGTAGAGGAGTATTTTCGGAAGTATTAAAGAATTGCAATATAGAACAACCGTCCTAAGAAAACATGATTAACTGAAATCCACATGTATCAATCCTCACTCTGAAGGTTATTCAGAAGGTAACACTGCCTAAAAACAGCATTTGGGCATGACTACACGCACATGACTCAGTACCTTTTAGACTGTTGCTACCTTGACCCTCCCAAACCGCCGGGTAGAAATGTGAGGAAAATTGGCCCCACACTTTCCCCTATGATTGTCTTAGTTACCTCATTTGAGGTGCTCCCACGAATCTGGTGTGAGCACCAGATATTTTACAAATGTGTGATATTTTACAAATGTGTGAGTCGAGATATACACAATGCACGTGTGTATGCATCATTGTTCTCAAACAGAAATCTCAATTTCAAAAACAGTTTGCTTTTCATATTCTTCACGTTCTACTTTGAGTTATTCTAGAGCTTGAACTATTAGGTTGGACCAATATGGCAATTCCATATGCTTCGATCTTACATGTCAGGTTCGTGCTTATGAACCCATCATGTAGCTCATTCTAGGTTTCAACAGGTATTGAATTAATAATGAAATACTGGGTCTCTCACCACTTACCCTTGCCTAAGTATGCTCAAAGTTCCATGTAAGATCCTTATTAAAATTATACGCCTGAATGGGGCATGTGCCACCATGCCGTCTACTTAGCTCCTGAATATGCTTCTTTTTTGGAGGGTGGGAGTTGGGGGGGTTAATGCTATATCATACAACTTTTAGTGAGAGGTAAAGATCCCCATTACAGAACCCAAAGGGGCTCAAAAAATCTTGGAAAAATATTTCACACGGAAATATTATTTCAATTGGTTTCTTACATTCTTTGGAAACCAGTACACTACGTATTACTATATAGGAAAAGTGTTCTAGACTGATATGTTATCAAACAAAATATCTATGCATTCCTGAAACAGGAATTAACCCTAGCTTGATTCTAGAGTGAGATACTTGTTCTTTTTTGTTCTAATCAAACTAGGGTTTGAAAGATTAAGTGTACATCAATGCGACTGAATTTTTTTCCCCAGATTTAAAATAAGCTATTTTTCTGAGTTTCAGAAGCTGTCTTCTGATCTTTAGAACCTGATAGTCACATATTTTTAAAGAAAATTATGATTTTACTCAAAGGTATGCAATTCAAATGATTACAATGCAGAATATTTACCTACTATTTAGGTACCCTATAAGATCTTTATAACATTTTTTTTTTATTTTCACTAAACTGATATTTATGGTAAACTGTTTTTAGCGGTGAAGTAAAACCTAAAATTCTTCAGTTTATTAGGATGACTGTGTATATGTATGCATGTGTATGTGTGTGTGTATGTAATAGTTAAATATTTGTATGCACGTTATCCACTAAATTCCAATTCAATTTTTTCCTATTTCTCAAAAATGGTCTGACTGATTGAAACATAATCAAAACATTTCTAGAATACAAATATTATGCAGAAAGGGAGGATTTTTAAATTCTAGCAAATAAACTATGTATTTCCACATGTTAATAGTGTTTTCAAACACATCTTTGAATGAAAAAGTTGCCTTGAACATATTTCTTCCATCCATCATGGGTAGACATTGAAGTTTTAATGAACTCTTTAAGAGAGTCCTTCTCTCTCTTTTTTGTTTCTATGCATTATCACAGCCCTTTGCTTGGTACATAGGATGTTGTTTGTTGAGGTTTCAAATGTATAAAGAAGTCATTGTTTGATACATAAATGAAGTATCAAATACTGCAAAGAAAAACCTATATTATTCCACTGAGTCAAGAAATAATCTGGGGATATTGAACACACTCTTAAAAGCAATGTATTCTGTGATGTTATCACCAAAATCATAAAAAAAAAAAATGAGGGCTAAAGGGAAATGTGTATATATTTTTTCTACTGCAATCCCTTACTTTTAAAGATGATTAAGGTAATATGCAAAGTTAAAGGGGTACCTCAACTTCCCTTTGTACTTCGATAATCTTTTTTTTTTTTTTCAGTTTATTTACTTTGAGAGAGAGAGAGAAAAAGCAGGATAGGGGCAGAGAGGGGAGAGAATGAATCCCAAGCAGCTCCACACTGTCAGCATACAACCCCATGCAGGGCTCAAACTCATAAACCTTGAAACCCGGACCTGAGCTGAAATCAAGAGTCAGATACTTAACCCACTGAGCCACCAGGTGCCCCTGTACTCCAATAATCTTAAGAAAATGGGCAACAGGGAAAAATACAATAATTTGTTGTAACTCAAAACTACAGAAATCCTTTCCTGTTATGCAATAATATTTTTGAGATTAATAAAGTACAAATATTCCCTTGCAAAACTATCAATAATATACAATACAGTATTGACTCAGACGAGCAATTAAAATGGTTCTTATAAAGTATACTTCCATCAAATGAAGCTGGATGTTTATTACGAACTGAAACTTTCAAGTCTGTGTCTAAATCTGACACTTTTCTTTTGCCAGACATCCTTTAATAAATAACCTCAGGCAACAACAGCAAAACAAATAAATCAGCTGTTTATAGAGTGTACAAATTCAGAATTAAAAAATAAGGAAAAAGAGTATTTTCTCGAATTAGTACATGTTCCCACGAATTTCTAGAATCTGGATTCAAGGACAGAAGCCGAAGTGACCACATTTCTACCTACAATCCATTTAAATAGATGGCAGAACTAGACCCTTATAAATCGATGAACACCCGAACAGAGAACATCTTTAAGGTTTTTGATCTGGGAATGCCTTTTAGAATTCTGTAAACCCCAGCCATTGCACAGCGGTGCCTCTTTCCTGATAAGCTACTTGTATTTCATGGCAGCTTCAAGGACCTCCTGCTTTTGTGATTCACTCAAGGGATTATGCGATCTTTAAATGATTTTAACCTACAGGCATTATTTTTTTATTTAAAATTTTTTTAACAATTTATTGTCAAATTGGTTTCCATACAACACCCAGTGCTCATCCCAACAAGTGCCCTCCTCAGTGCTCGTCACCCGCTCTCCCTCCTCCCAACCCTCAGTTTGTTCTTAGTGTTTCAGAGTCTCTTATGTTTTGTCTCCCTCCCTCTCTGTGGCTTTTTGTCCCCTCTTCTCCTACCCCATGGTTTTCTGCTAAGTCTCTCAAAATCCACCTATGCGTGGAAACATATGGTATCTGTCTTTATCCGACTGACTTATTTCACTTAGCATAATACCCTCCAGTTCCATCCATGTTGCTATGCATGGCCAGATTTCATTGTTTCTCATTGCCACGTAGTAGTCCATTGTATATAAGTACCATAACTTCTTTATCCATTCGTCAGTTGATGGACACTTAGTCTCTTTCCATGATTTGGCTATTGTTGAGAGTGCTGCTATGAGCATTGGGGTACACGTGCCCCTATGCATCAGCACTCCTGTCTCTTAGGTAAATTCCTAGCAGTGCTATTGCTGGGTCATAGGGTAGTTCTATTTCCATTTTTTTGAGGAACCTCCACACCGTTTTCCAGATCGGCTGCAGCAATTTGCATTCCTTACCAACAGTGTAGGAGGGTGCCCTACAGGCATTATTTTAAGTCTGAAAAAAGTTTTACATAGCTTAATATATTTTACTCAAAATCCAGCGAAAGTGGCCGAAGGATACAAACTTCCAGTTATAAGATCACAAGTCCTAGGGATACGATGTATGGCACAGTCGCTACAGTTAATAGTTATGTATTGTGGATTTCAAAGTTGATTCTAAAAGTAGATTCTATAAGTTCCTACCACAAGAAAAAATTGTAACTATGTATGGTAATGGATGTTAACTAGACCTATTGTGGTGATCATTTCACAATAAATACCTAAAATTAATATAATGTTAAATATCAGTTAAATCTCAATTTTGTGAAGGTAAAATAGGTTTGGTGTGCCTGGATGGCTCGGTCGGTTAAGGGACTCCAGAGTTTGGCTTAGGTCAAACCTCGCATCGAGCTCGCACTGACAGCACAGAGCCTGCTTGGGATTCTCTCTCCCCCTCCCCCTCTGCCCCTTCCCTGCTTGCACATATATGCTCTCTCTCTCTATCTCAAAATAAATAAACTTAAATAAATAGATGCAAAATAAGTGAAATACTTTGCTAAGATTCAGAGTTTCCACATATTTTTTACCTTTATGTTTTTGTTGACTTAGGGAAGCATTATAAGCTTAAAATAAACAAAAGAAACTGAATATTATACATCAATCTTCTCCTTTTCTAAATTCTTCATTCCAGTTTGTGTCTTTTTGACCTTCACCTAATTAACTAGCCCAGTGGCAAGACATTTCTCTTCTTTTTCTCTCTTTCTCTAAGACACATAATATACATATATCCCCCCATGAATTTATGTTATTTCCCTTGGCACTGAATATATTGCAAATCTTTCATAACCACAGTGAGAAAACACTCTTAAAAGGGATTTCTAACTCTCCATTTTATACGGTGCCCAATAAAGACATTGTTACACCTACCTGTGTTATAATCATAGGTAAGGATTTCTAAAATTCATAACATATTATTTCAATTTCTTTACAATAATAAATTAATCATGTTGTATTAAAGAAAATAGAACTTTTAATTTAAAATTTAAGATGTTATATTATTCATATTTAATAAATATTAAACTAGAGTGCCAGCTGACTGCTAAAAAAAGAGCTTTTTCTCAATTTCTCCAAAGACTCCAAATACATCAAACCTGTGGCTACAGAGAAGGGAATTTAACTGCCAAATCAGAGTAAAACAATATTGTAGAACTACACGTCTGATACAGTACCCCCTAGCCACGTGTGACTATTTTAATCTAAATTAACATTAATTAAAATGAAATAAAATTAAATTAGCATTAGTCCCTCAGTTGCACTAGCAATATTTTAAACACTCAGTAAGTGCAGCATAGCTGGTGACTGCCACAAGTATAGAACACACGACTATAGAACACTTCCATCATCTCAGAGAGTAGACTGAACACGCTTCTTAACTCTTCCCCAACCTCCACTTCTAAACTTCTCTTTATTGGGTCTCTTCAGTCTCCATCCTACAGGATTCTTACCCGGACTCACCTTGTCTGCCTATACCAGGTGTTCAACTTAGGGAGATTATGCTTCCAATGGGACATTTGAAACGTCTGAACATTAAATAAATAATAATAAAAAATAATGAAACGGGGCACCTGGGTGGCTCAGGTTGTTGAGCGAGTGACTTCAGCTCAGGTCATGAGCTCTCAAAAATAAATAAACATTAAAAAAAAAGTTCATGAAATGTTTTTATTTACTTTTGAGAGACAGACAGAGCGTGAGCAGGGGAAGGGCAGAAGAGAGGCAGACACAGAATCCGAAGCAGGCTCCAGGCTCTGAGCCATCAGCACAGAGCCCAATGTGGGGCCCAAACTCACAGACTGTAAGATCATGACCTGAGCTGAAGTCGGCCGCTTAACCAAATGAGCTACCCAGGTGCCCCTATTTTCATTTTTTTAAATAGTGGAGCATTTAAGAACTACTTCAAATCAAGCTACTGAAAGGAAAATCAAAAGCAAAAGATCTATTCATTAATATGGCATTTGTATCCTATAAGAGAAACAGCTAATAAATAAGAAAAATAATATTTCATACAGCGTTAAGTCCTCTGAAGAATATTGAAATTTAGGTTTTGGGGGGAGATAGTCCTGAACTCAGGAAAGATATCAGCGCTTAGAGAAGCAAATCTGGGATTCATCAGGGAGCCACATGTGTCAGTGTGATCATTTGGGGAGTGAACGTAGGGGAGGAGAGAGTTCAGGGTTGCACCCTAGAGCACTCCAAGGTGGAGTGGCAAGGATGGAAGCACATCTGAGAAGAGCAAAAGAAACAGAGGGAAGAAAGTTGAGATGATGAGACAACTTTTAAATGAGTTTTGCTGGAAAGTGTGTTGTGGGAATGGTGCAGAGAAATGAGAAACGGAGAAAGTGTATTGTGGGAATGGTGTATTGTGGGAATGGTGCAGAGAAATGAGAAACGGAGGAAGTGTATTGTGGGAATGGTGTATTGTGGGAATGGTGCAGAGAAATGGAGAATTTCTAAAGAGGACGTTTATCTATCACACCATGCTTATATACTGATCCTGGGGAAAGCCTATGATGCAGGAAAAGAAAAGAAGTTCTTGCAAGAGAAAACTCAGTGAGAAGTGAGAGGAAAAGGCATTTATATAAGAGAAGGCTTAGGTTTAGGTTAGGGAGGGAATGACTATGTCCTTACCCTTGAGGCATGCATCAATAAATGATGACAAAGTGCTTTCCCCTAAGAGTAAACAGTATTTGAAATTATTCCACTGAATTTTATTAGACTCAATATAGATTTATATCACATCAGCTATCCCCTAGCAAAATATTCACAACTGACAACTTCAATCAAGAAAACTATGAATTTGCATCATGAGACGCAGCCTCTTGTTATGTATATTCTCCAAAATTATAGACTAAAATCAAGGGTGTAAATAGTCAACGTACATGAACAAATATTGGTAGAGTGACATATACATAAATATATTTATCACTGATACATAGTTCAGTTATTCTATGATCCCAGTGCTATACAATTTCCAATAAAAAAATCAAACTCTGAAGATGTCTACTCAGATTTTAAAAGAAAAAAAAAGATAATTTTTATCTAAAACATAAAAATTTCAGTCTTAGAAGTTTCCCAAGTTGGGGCACCTGGGTGGCTTGGCCCGTTAAGCGTCCAACTTTGGCTTGGGACATGACCTTGCTGTTCATGGGTTCCAGCCCCATGTTGGGCTCTGTGCTGACAGCTCGGAGCCTGAAGCCTGCTTCAGATTCTGTCTCCCTCTCACTCTGCCCCTCCCCTGTTCACACTCTGTCTTTCTATCTCTAGAAAATAAACAAACATTAAAAAAGAAACAGAAATTCCCCAAGTAAATGTCCTTTCTACCACAATAGCTATTCCACTTTGTAGCAGGTAAGATATGATTTTAAAGTCACTGATCAGCACACCCTTCATTCTTTGTAATTCATGCCAACAAGGACACCAACATCTTTTAGACTCATCTGAACTGTGAAATGGAAATATGCTTGCCACCTTTTTTCTTGAAATTTTGGTATTCTTAACACTAGGGATTTCTTAAACTTTGACGGCAAAACCAGATCACTAACAGCAGCTGAAAAGGCAGCAATCTTTTACAACCAGTTTTTAACAGCAAGCATCAGAGAAAGCAAGAAAAATTTTCCTTTCCCCATCTACAGATGTCGGCACAAAACTATACACTCAAAAAGTTCATGTAAACTTGTTAATTACAGGAATAATAAACTAGTGTTGGATGAAATTGGCCAATTGCCTTCTATTTATAACCCGAAATTTTCATTCACAATTACCTTAGTAAGGCATATTTACTTCCATACATAATTTTATACTTTTACAGAGACAGAAATCTACAAAGATAATTTTTAAAGATCTCTGCAAACAGTAGAACTAAAATACAAACTGCCTGGTCTACTTTTTTTTTTTTTACATACCCAGTTTTCTTCCTACCAACAACAATTGGATAATTCAGGAATTTTCAATGGGCCCAGGAATAAGAGATTATGATCAATTTTTCCCTGACAGTTTTATAAAGTAGCTCAAAATCCCAGCAAAAATCTTCATACCTAGCAAAATCACCCTAGTAAAATTATCCTTTTATATAAATTGTTTTTTGATTACGTCTTTGTCTTTTAGGAAATTAAAACATCCAAATTACTCTTCTGATCATTTTTAAATTCATAATTATTATGGCCCAAGAAACCAAAGCTAGGAAACATCACAGACACCCAAACTACACAGACATAACACATTTTAAGTTCAGGGAGCAAAACATGGGAAAGCTTGGATTTTTATAACTAACATCTGTTTATAAAACAGTCTATCACCCTAGCTTTGAACAAAATACTTGAATCCAAAAATAATGAAGTAGATAAAGGAACCTGTGTACACAGAAAAGACCCCATTGGAACAGATGAAAAAAACTCAGCACAAGAGTATGAGGTGGTTGTTGTTTTAATAAATTCTGACTTGGGTGTTGTTGTTCTGCTGATTTGTTTGTTCAATTTGAAAGGCTTACCGTCTTGCTGGCCATGGAGAGCCTGAGGGCTCTGCATTCTCTCCTCAAGATTGGAGCTAAGATCAGAGTTCACAGCTGACATCCGCGTGGAATCGCTCATGTCAAAGTCATCGCTCTCTATTGAACTTTCATCCTGAAAATGGTTTTAAAATACATCAAGCATCATAAAATAGAACACATTCAAATAGTGACCATTATATCTACCGGGTCAATTAGAGTTTAGCCAGTAAGTAAGCTTTTACAGAACTCAGTAAAATGTGTTACATATTAACACATACTTGAAATAACAAATAATGTAACAATTTCTCTCTTTAAGGAATTTCGAGGCTTGTGAAAAATCAAACAATGTATCTATGTACAGGCAGATGTAAAAGGCAAAATAACGTGTTTAAGAAGGATGTACTTGGAGAACTATCCTAAATAATGAAATAATTTTTCTAATTAGTAAAAACCTTCCTATGTTAGTCAATCAGGAAACAAAATATAGAGAAATATATGTTTTGAGTCCAAAAATAAATGACCTAACAAAATATCATAAGCAAAAATCTTAGGTTGCAATAAGAAAATCTTACGCAAAAATTTCCCTTGGGAAACAGGTTGGATTCTAATAATTGACAAACTTACATGGCTAGATTGAAAATCCACATTTACTGAAAGCAAGGTTTTAACATAGCCCTTCGTTCCTTACAAGTAAATATATGCTGTACTGAAACCACAAAAGGAAGTTCTAGGTAGAATTGTGAAAGATCCATTTTCCAAAAGCCAGTTCGCCGAGTAGCTAAATTACCAAAAGGCCAGTTTTCCAAATGCCCAATTCATCAAAACCTGTCAAAAATTAAGTTAAACCCCAAATCTAAGATATTTTTCTGTAGTCATTTCACTGAAGCAAACTCCTTTTAGAGAACTGATTTCTGGCCAAATGGTGTGCTTACATAGGCAGAAAGGCTTGAGAAACTTGTGTCACATATTGTAAGGATTTAATCAAAATCACCAGACTTGACTTTAACTTGCAAATGTCTGATCTGAAAGCTTAGTATTAATATAATAATCGGCAATAGCTGTGGTAGTAGTGCTATTTACGTTACACATAACTGTTCTTTATATTTGTTTACTCATTTCATCTTTATCAGAATCTGTGAGTCAGGTACCAGGATTCACCCTATTTACAGATTGTGAAATTGAGGCACAGAGCAGTTAAAGAATGTATCCCACTATTTTATACCAGAACTGGGATTATTATGAAGTCGCTCACGCTTGAGAAAATAACTTCTTTGGATAGGAAGAGTTACCTTGGCTTCATAAATGACATCTTGGTATCAGCAAAGAAGTTGTTAGTCTACTAGAACGTTCCTGTCCCCTAACCTGACCTATGGATCAGAAGTTGCTATGGTTAGGGGACAGGAACATTCTAGCAGACTAACAAATTGGCATTCTGATCCATAGGTCAGGTACGGTGATTTTGGTGTCCTTCCTTTACAGAAGGTCTGAGCACGTCTGGGTACACTGAGTACCACTAGCTCTTCATCACTTCAGCAAGGAAACGCCACCCTGTGAGGCCTCCGGGCAATCGGCCACACAGACTTCTCCCGGCGGCATGCCCTCTCTCTTGGTACATTATGTTTTCTCCAATTCTAAATTCTAAGAAAATCCAAAGTATCTGAAATAAATATATATGTTAAAAAGAGGAAAAAAATTACAGAATTCAATGTGCATGTCAATCTTATCAGCGTGTACCATATACACATACATACATATATATGCACACGTGTAGGTGATAGATATTTATTATACACACTATATGCAGTGTCTACGACAGAACAGTATTTTAGAGTACATTCTCTGGAGCCAGACGGATTCAGATCCAGCTCTGCCACTTAGATGTGTTACCTTAAGCAAGCTATCTAACCTTTCTGTGCCTCAATTTCTTCATCTATAAAATGGGAACACTAGTATCAATCTCATAGGGCTATATAAAGATGAAGCCAATATAATAATATTTAAAGTAGTTAGGACAAGGTCAGATATAGAAGCGCAAAACTGTTTTAATATTCTCATGTAGAATATATCAGATTTTCTATAGTATATAATAGGATTTATCTGATTACATTTTATGAACACATATAAAAAATAAATTTAAATATAATAGTAAAGACCATAATGTGTTTAAAAAGTAGCTGTGTATTTTATGTAAACATAGTCTTTAAAATCAGCATTTATATTGTATACTAAAAATAGCTAACTATATGTAATCCAATTAAATATCATTTCTAATATATACCATCTTAAATATATACGCGTGTGTGTACAAACATGTGTGTGTAAGTGTATGTATATGTCAGAACGTATGTGTGAGGTTAAAGGAAAGCTAGATACAAAGAGATCACGATATCTGACCCATGGAATGATTATATAAACTGCGATAGCACATTTTGAATAATCAATACACATTTTGCCATCAGTAAATAACACTCTTATAAGCATACATTTTAAGAAATGTGTACAATAAATTAAATGGTTATGTAACCAAATGTACCTGCTGTGTATTTTATATTTTAAAACGTATCATCTTTCTATTTATCATAGGTGTCTTAATGATTGTGATTATCTTAAATATTTTTCCTTTATGATTTCCTATGAAATATTTACTTTGTACAATTCTACTCCTTAGTAGAATATAAATTATTCGATTGCTTGCATTTATAAAGAGCTTTAACAAAACTAAGTGCATATATTCATTCTATACATTCTATTCTAATTATTAACTGATTAAATTACTATATTTTAATAAGAGGTGGCAAAAGTGCATAAAATATAATGTTGTGTTTTTTATTTTCAACATAGAGACAATGCTAATTGTCTAGGAATGCTAACTTGGGGAGAAATTACCAAATATTTCTAAGAGTGAAGAACTGGAAAACTTGAATGATATAATATTAAATATTTTATTTTATTTGTGATCATCTGTAGGCCATTCATCTTAATTCTTCCCTCTGTGGGTATTTTATTCTGTATGACACTCAGAAAAAGAGTCTTCACATCCTATGATCTGACTTTGTTCCTTATGTTATTAAAATCTCAGGATAATGAAAGCCATGACCAACTACCAGAGAATTTGCTTCTCTAAGGCTTAATTTTTAAAAGTTAGAATAAACATTTTACTGTAACAAATAATTTTATCCCCAGTCTTTTTCCTTTTAAGACCATTGCCTGAAATTCAGACCCCTGATCCATTCCATATTTTATTTTAGTTTTCAAGTTCCAGGTTTTACCTCTAAAGGGTCTCTACCATGCGACTTCTGATTTCCATTGCTATTTGTCCTGATCTCATTTCCCCATTTCCTGAATGATTAATAATAGTCTCATAGATATCTATCCACCTCCAATTTCTTCCCCACCAGTTCTGTTCACCATACTGCTAAATTAACCTTTTCACTTCAGAAAGTGCCACTTCTCTGCTCATAAGTTTGCAGCTATATTCAAGTCAATCCAAATGTACCAAGTAATGTGTAAGCTGCTCAATCAAACATGAAGGGTTTTTAATAAGACCGCTTGAAAACCACTCCTACAATCTCATCTTTGTTGTTTTTCACTTACCTTATGCTCAAACCAACTAAAAGCCCACATTATTAGCCTTTCTAGGAAATGCACCACCTCAGACCTTAGTGTGCGTAAGTGTAGATATTGTTAAAAATTCAGATCACCATGTGTCGCACATTAAGTCTAGAATCGGAATCTTGGGATGGGATTCTGCAAAAGCAGTAAGTGCAATGAACTCCATGGGTGCCTCTAATGTTGGTTATTTACCCAGTAATCTCCAGAAAAAGATTCTGTGCTGATGGAATCACTCCATAATATTCCCTGTGCAGTAAGGTGACTACCAGCCTTACTTGGCTATTGAGCCCTTGAAACATGGCTAGTGCAAATGAAGAACTAAAAATTTAATTTTAGGTAATTTTAATTAACACCCAATTACATTTAAACATCCACATGGGGCTAATGGCTACCATATGGGGCAGGGAAGATGTGACAATTCCTCATCATTGGATCTTGAAAATATTTCCAATTCTTCACTATTAGCCATGCAACAAACATCCCAATACTTAAGTTGTTTAATACATCACATTCCTTAGTATAAATTTCTAGTCAAAGCATACAGGTAACATTTAAAAGTTTTTAGTAATTATTGCCCAATTCTCCCCCTGTAAGTTTATTCCGGTTCAAACTCCATCCGCAGGTTATAAGAAGGTCAACTGATCTTACGTTGGATAAAGTATTTTGATTCTCCTTCCTGGCCAATTTTATTTCTGTCAACATCATTTAGCATCTTCTTATATAAATACTGTTATTATTTATCTCCTTATTTTCTCTCCCGCAAAATAGAAGATCAGTTTAATAAAGGCAACATTTTTTGTCAATTTATTCATTTTATCTCCATTATCTACAAGACTACCAGTTACATAGAAGGTACTCAGTAAATATTGGTTGAACTAATTGAATTAACACATTAAAATTCAAATATAACTGAGCACAAAGAAATATCTCACTTGAATTCCGTTTTAATGTAATTTATTTAATCACCTTCCTAACTTTCAATAATCACAGCTTGTAAAATTTTGCAAATAATCTAGTCATTTATATGAATATTTTTAAGGCAGTGTACATCCAATTGGTATTTTCAAAACGTAAGGATCAAAGCTATTTTCCTAATCCAGTTATAAATTAAAAGGATCTACTCCATTTGTGTGAAATACTTATGATTTTTTAGAAGCCAGAAGGATTCAGCATATGTGGGCTGTACTGTTGGCACAAAGTTGATTTTCTTACTTTTTAGCCTAGAAATAAATGTACCAACATCTAAATGAGCTTCCTACAAATAATTTGACAGCTCTAACTAGTTTATGAGGTTTAAAATTTTTTCCAATTATATAATAAATCATAAGAATAACCTTCCATTCTCCAGGATGAATAGACATTAATATTTTTAGTTGTCCTTCATATCATTAACCCAAAGATTTTATTACTATTTATTTAATCATTTATATGTAGCCATCTGATTATATGAAATCCAATTCTGCCACTGTACAAATACAGATCTTCTCACGGAGTGTACTTTTAACAGTTTTTTTGAGATAAAACAATTTTATAATGTAGTTTTAAGATTAAACCTGCTCAAATAAAGAGGAAAACAAAAAATTTGAGTTTTAGTAAATAAAGTAAGCTCAACAAAGTAATTTTGAAAGAATTTGTGACACCTCACCAAATAATGCTGTATTTGAAAAATAAATATTTAACCACAGTTCTTGGTGAGAAATTTCACGAAGGAGTGTATGTATTAGCCTGAGGAACCATTCCTAATATTGATCATCTGAATGTGCTTATTGATTAACGGCTTGTTAACTAAGGATTTCCTAAGCCCCTCTTGCTACAAGTTTTGGTGGGGGAATATATATGTTGGTCCCTATCTTTAAGATACTGAATTAACTGAACAGTGAATTAGTATCCTGAAGAATATTCAACAAATGTGCCTTTGTATCTAATACATGCCAGCAAACACACATCTAGGTTCCACTTTACAAATTAAATAGGATAATTTGAAACATCAAAATACCCCTAATTAGGAAGACTCACCACAAATTATCTCTAGAAAATACAGAGAAGTTGACAAACCGATATACAGAATAATGGAAAAAAAAAACTTTAAAACATATGAAAGATTTAGATGGTGGAGAAGTGATTATAGTTGAATTACCAGCTTGATAATATCGTGGGTTGGCAAGGATAAAGGGAAATGCACACTGTTACGGGGACAGTAAATTAGAAGCTATTTTGTAAGTGAGCTGAGCAATAACATCTGTCGAAATAACAAAAAGGCGCATGTCCTTTGATAAAGGCATTCCACTTCTGGAATACATCCTGAGGAAACATACGGAGGTGGAGACACGACTATCCTTTGTGGATAACAGTGAAAAGCTACATAAACGCAAAGGGTCCACCAGGAAAAGAGTAGATCAATACCATGAAATGATGGCATGGGGTTGTACAGGCAGGCTGTAAAGCTTAGAAAATTAAAATTATTTGTCATAAAAACCAATCAATCAATCAATCAAATGACTTTAGTGATTTCCAAGAAAAACAGCCTGAGTACTATTGACACTTTCCTTGGGTACTCATTCATATGGGATACTTTCGCCTGAACTCTCTAGCACTTTACCAAGGCCGGCTTGATGGTGGCCAATTAAAGAAAAAGAATCCCTTGGGAATGAACACATTCCCACACAGCACTAAGGTAGATATGTTGAGACAAGCACTCTCTGTCAAGGACTAGAAGTTTCTGCCTGTTTTTCCATCTGTGCAATCCCAGTGACAGTCCTTTCATTAAAAAATAAATTACCATCTTAAAAATGCCATCATGCTTAATACGACAGTCATGGTTATCAAACTTCATTCTGACTTATAAGTCGATATTTCCATTTTACCTCATCTTGCTGTGAGTTCAGCAGCTGCAGTTTCATGTGCTTCATGTAGGCCATGGTAATTGGCATGTTGTAGTCAATCATGCTGGTCACCAAAGTGGGAGGTTTTCCATTATCTGTAATAAAACATTTTTAATGGGTGTGAAAGTGATACTGTATTCTACCTGTAATTTCAAAATAACCCACGCTGTTAAAATTGAAATCTGATTCGAGATAGCAAGTCTTTAGGAGGTTGGTAGCATTATGGATGGGTGGTAGAAAAAAGTAACTATACAAAGATGGATGGGACAAATTAACGCTATGGATAAATTAGCCATTTCTAACTATCAGAAAGATTTTTGATATCCTGGTAACAATGGGTGAATCCAATATAGTGACTAAACACAACTATTGGTATTTTTGTGTTTTTCTCCTTTGCTGTGCACCTACTTTCTCTACGTGCTACTTGAGTGAAAAAGGAAATTTGCGTATTTTTTCCTTTCATCTTCTTCTCTCATGTCTATGCATCCCCCAACACATGGGAATGGACTAATCTAAACGTATTTTTGAGATTATTTTAAACTCTCAGAGAAATTCATAGATTAAGAAAATCATATGAGTAATCTGTAATGAGAATTAAAGCCGAATTATAACTTTCGTGTAAAAATGTTCAGTGGAGGAGCTTCAAACTATATTCTCTTCACTTAAGGAAATAAGGAATTGGTAGACTTAAAAGGATATTGGCGGAACATCAATTTCCTTGATAAATATATTTAAAATACCATGAAATACACACGATATGCGAAAATTAAAATATTACTATAGGAAAAAAGTTATTTGCCACAGTCAGAACCGCCTTTCTTCTGAGAAGGGGCACAGAATTACTCTGTAAGTGGATACTCAAAACTGACTGCCTCAGACTTGAATCAATGAGACGATCGGACTTGTCGAACTATTTCGGTCTACCACATTTTCATAAAGATGCGGGGTATAAATTGCCATTATGAGTAAAATGACTTTAAATCTCACTATTTGACACTGCAGCTACCTTTGTGATCTGTTCCGTCTGGGTTTAAATGCATTCTTTTCTGGCACTCTGAGCAGCTCATTAGAAACCGCGTCACCGCTTCTCTTGGTAAGAAGGCATAGCTCTCTGAAATCTGAAATGATTCACAAAATAGAGGTGTTATTATATAAGCTGACTGCGCATGAGTCAACAGAAATGATCACTGTATTTCCCAATAAGACGCATTATTCCATAATGGCAGGAAGCACAATGAAAGCATGCACTGCGTACCATGCATCATTTCAAGAAATATCTATCCAACTTGATGGCATGTGTCTTAGTAAGAGCTAATAATGTGATGTGGAGAACACATCACCCACATCTGGATACGTATCTGTTTATGTTTCTGCATTTCTGTTAGGAAAAGTAATCACAGTGTGCAGATATTCTAGCGAATTTTCCTTATGAAAAATTGCCAACGTTGTTTTTTAAACTTACTGCTAGCGCCATCAAAGTTTCATCCAATTTTATATATATTTTTTAAAAAAAATTTAGCCCCAACTAGAAACACTAAACTTTGAATTTTTGCATTAATCAGCATTTCTTCAGTATGGCTTTTCAAAACATTTTAAGTAAAAATAACAGAAAATTCTAAGAGAACTCATGTATATATTTGCTGCAGTGAATCATCCCTTCCACAGAAAATGACACACCTGGAAATGCATTTTGGCCACTTGTTTCATTTATTTTATGTCAGTGTTTCAAAATTTATGTCCACAATAGCTCAGGCTGATTATCAGAGCAGGCTTCTCCAGCACACTCTATAGAGCTTCTATTTTCAGAACCATGATCTAGAATCCCATTAGAAATCAATACTCTTGTCAGTCATTTTTAAAATATTAATTTTTCAAAATCATCAAAGCAAATAACTTCTGAAGTGAAACCGACAGATTGTTACATTCTCTAAATAAAAGCGGACACTGACTCGGACAGTGCTACTAAGAAGTGCAATGCAGAGCATCAATCTTCCTCCAAAGCACTATCACTGGTACATGAAATACACCAGAAAGAAGAAGAAATGAGGTGAGTTGTAAGTGAGACATAAATGCCACAGACAATTTCTCAGGTGTAGGTATAGCTGTTATGAACACTACCGTACTTTAAGTTTGGAGAAAGGAAATATGTACCTTCTGTATAATTGAGTACAAGTCTACACCAATTCCATTAATGGCGATGGAGTCAACTTTTACTTATTCATGCTGTAGACAGAGTACAACATTGAAGGAACCCCATGCACTAAAACCCAAAATTGCAAAGCAAACTTTGCCTTGCAGTTAATAATAAAACCAGTTTGTACCACTTATCCTAGATCAGGGCAAAAAAAGCCATAAGAAAACCGAAGAGAAGGCCCAAGTCCACAATTAAAATCTATCATGGATGCTCCATATACAGGTAATTAAAATTCAACTTTAATAGGGTTTTTAATTTACTATTATTTGTAAATTAAGATGTTGCCAGTTTAAAAAAAATACTTCAAACTGCACAAAGAATTGTGAGAGAAAAATAAACAGAACAACTTGAAAGTATTTCATCAAGCTATTTTATTTTATTTATTTTATTTTTTAGAGAGAGACAAGCAAGCACGAGTGGGGAAGAGGGGTAGAGGGAGAGAGAGAGAATCTTAGGCAGGCTCCACACTCAATGCGGAGCCCAATGTGGGGCTCTATCCCACAACCTGGAATCATGACCTAAGCCAAAGCCAACCAACTGAGCCACCCAGGTGCTCCGCATCAAACTATTTTATATTAGTTATTGAATAAGGAAATGTATACACAAATGCTCATTCACTTTCTCTTATGCTATTTCCCTAGCTACACACACACACACACACACACACACACACACACACACACACCTTTGATTCTTATTCATCTGTTTTACAGAAGGAACTCATACCTGTTCCTGATTTATTAATATGATTGGATATTTTTTCCTGACTCTCCAAAAACCTATATTAAAATAATTCATAAGTTACAAAAAAAAAGTCCACCATGCATTCCTGGTCCTAATATTTTAACTCACATGGAGATATAGTCCATTGGAACTAATGGGGCTGACCAGTAAATTCCTCAACAAATAGGATTTGAGCAGAATGTTCTATTGATTTTCAGAGGATTTCTATTACACCCTATCTACTCAGTATAAAAGAGAAACCTTCCACTGGAAAAATGATGGGTAAGTGGGCAGTTGAAGACACCCTGTGTTTGCTTCCAGGGTCCTGACGCTCTCCACAACCTTCCCTTTTCCCAATGCTAACAAGGCGCTTGTGTAGGAATCCCCGTCGAGACAGATTTATCACGGACCTGGCCCAATTGTATTGCTTATCCTAGCCTAACCTAGCTCCAAACCAATTGCTTAAGAGTCATTAATAATCATATTACATTTCTTTTAATAGTTTCACTCTGAAAAACGAGTAACTGTAATGATCACAAATATGTTTGTGTTCATGTGTACATGTGGGCAAGAGAAAAAAATATGCAATCCCGCTTTGTATCTTAGAAAAGAAATTTTAGCAAGTATTTTATCACGTTCTTCTCTGTGGTGTTATTCTGGCATAGCACTTGCCATGTCACCACATGTTACATAAGTGGTTAAAAGCATTTATTTGGGGGCACTTTTCTTGGTGTTCCGAATCCATTTTATGGGGAGAGCTGCCAAGGCATCCCACTCTCCTCGAATCCTTCTTCCCCACCTCGTGCTCGATGGGGCTCACAGACGTCGGAGTCTTAAGCACAAGGAGAAAAGACCCTCAGAACAGACTCTTCATATCTTACACTCATTTCTGAAATAATATGTCTCTTACCATGAAGGTAAAGAAGGAAAATAATTTCTTTCTCCTTATCTAGAATTTTCTTCCTCCCAGGCCTCTTTGAAATTAAGAATCCTAGGCAACCGTCATTGCTGAAGCTCTTAGAATATTTGTAAAAAAAATGAAGAAATATTCTTAAAAAGCTCTTAAACTATAGTACATTTGAATAAATACATTTCATAATTAAAGCCTTGTCTTTTGATCCTGTTGGTATCCTCCAGGAACCCCATTTAGAGATAACATTGAAAGCCCACACGTGAAGCCTCTTTAGAAATTGAGGCAGGGGCAAAATGCCCTTATGTTTCCTTCTCTAATGAAAGGCCCTGTTTCCATTTGCTGCCAGTGAATGTTTGAAATGTTAAATCAACTTTAAATAGATATTCATAAATGGTGATAAAACTCAGGGATGTGTTCTTCTAGGCTCTCCATTTATCAAAATCCTAACATTCTTCATGCAGTAAGTAACGGTAGTAGCAAATAAAACCTAGAAGGGACGAAAATTGAAAAATATTTTGATGCATACACTTGAAATACCATTCTACGAATACTATAATTAAGTATATGAAATGCTATAATCATTCATAAATGTCTATTTCCTTGACCCACTCTTCAAATCTAATCACTATTTGTTCCTAGGATAGAAACTGAGCTTTGAATACAGAGTACGGAACATTTTCTAGAACACTGATGAGGATAACACATCACTTGAAAATGTGTTCTTAGAATTATATTTATATTTTGGAAGGATAGAGAGTATTTACTTAGAATTTGTCCGTGAGGAAACACTGCATCTTTTTAGTAATAACAAGCAAACCATAACATGAATGGATGTTAGTCTTGCTCTCTCTGCACTAAACACTAAAAGGAAAACGGCCTTATGACAAACCACATATATTGCTTATAATAGAAATTAACATCCAAAGAAAGGACTCGAACCTGGCCACACTGAAACTGATAAACTAATATCAAACATCATTTATCATGTAAACAACTGTGAGGCATCTCTTTCTCAGAAATGTTTTTTCCTATGAATCCAGACTTGTTTTCTTAGATTTATAGAATGCTTTATATTTTTCATTACTTTTTGGATTCATGATTTTAGACAGTAGCTAAACAGACTTTCCAGTAGGCTTTTGCTAAGTGGATCGACTGGTATAAACATATGAAATGAGTTGTCATTGTTTTGCAACGAAGGACAAAGGAAAGAGCTGAACCTCACGCCCAGATCTCCCAAACACTGGTCTATTTCTATGAACTGAATGGACCATGATAAACTTATCTGACAGACAGACAAATGCGTGGGGTCTAAAGAAAGCAGAAACATAGAAATATATTTCTTTTAATTGTAGATTTCAAAAACACCTGAATTATCAAAGTGTCCTCACAGGACAAAATCAGCACTTGTGAAACTTCCTTAAACTTGAATCATGGCTGAAGTTTCGTTGTGGCTGCACTTATTCAGTTGGAGTTGGCTATGGTTGAGGGGTGGGGATGTTGGGGCACAACATATTTTTTCATTACTTACCACTTCTAAAGACCTTAATTCCTCTGTGTATTGGATACTATTAATACGTTTTCAACGAAAATATTACATTCTAAGTCCATTAAAACCGGACTTCATCAGCAATAAAGAATATCATGAACCAAATCATCATAAATTAGGAATAGAAATGATCTCTCCCACCAAAAAATATAATACTTCTACATAAAAATAATTGAACTGTGGCATCTTTTGATGGGTTAAACAATAAACTCGGCCTCTAGAGCAAAGATAGCATGACATTAGGAATCTAATGATAAACAGACCCACCCAAGGAAGACCTAATGACTGAGTCCCACAAGAGGCACTTGGTACTGAACTTCCACTTGTGGGTTAAAACGACAACAGAAAAAACAATCAGGGACACATTTCTGAAAAGTTTACTGGCAAATTTTATGACTGAAAAGAAGATGGGCATTTTACTTCGCCAATGTCTCTGCCACTCTGAAGAAAGAAGAAACTGTATTTTTTCAAAACCTTACAACTATAAAGCCAAATTCTGGCTTCCTCTCAACACAGCTCTGTTAAGGCAAAAATGTCACCAATCCAAATTGGCATGCCTGGGTGGCTCAGTCGGTTGAGCATTGACTCTTGATTTCAGCTCAGGTCATGATTCCAGGGTTGTGGGATTGAGCCCTGCATCAGACTCCATGCTGAGTGTGGAGCCTGCTTAAGACTCTCCTTCTCTTTCCCTCTGCCTCTCTCTCCTGCTCACGCTCTCTCTTAAAAAAATGAAGTTAAAAATTAAAAAAAAAACTTAAATAAAAGATCAACTGTAGTTAAACTGATTTACAAACACTATCTTGTAAATTCAATAATATATGATTCCTGAAGTTTTCTTACATTTACTTTTAAAGAGCAGAGCTTCCAGAGCTTCGTCTTCAGAAGTAAATCTTTCCTACCTAGTTCTGAATACTTGAAGTAACATCGAGTTAGAAAAATTGAAGAAGTTAATCAATCAATCAAAACAATGTAATAATAAATTGCTGCTTTGTTGTACTTTCTCGGACTGTGTGTCTCAAGTTATAGGATGCAAGTTTAGCTCATTAACCCAAGCCATAAAATTGTGATAGCAACATTGCTAACAGAAAAATTTTAATTTGTTCTATGTCTCTTTTCCTCAATCCCAATCCTCCTCTTCTCTAACTTCAACTGTTTAATTTCTGAATATTTGCAGTAGAAAAGTGCTCTAAATGCACTTGGTTTGTTCATATATCCACAATACTCTGGTTCCTGAAGGGGTAGAGAATGGACAATTCTCAAAACTAAGATATCATTCAATATATGCCAGCTATAATTCACTGTTGCTGTTTTACACAAAAGGAAATGTTTCCTGAACAATACATGTGCATTTAAGTTTTACATGAACTGATTCCTTAAAAACTGGTTATGCTAAGCAAGGGTTTTACATTGATTTTATACTTTAATCCACACGACAATCCCAGAAAGAGATTACTATCATCACCACTGTCATCTTCATTTAAAAGACGAGGAAACTAAGCTCTAGGGAGGTTGGATAACTGGTCAAACAAGTAAAGAGACAGGATTCAGGTGACAATCTGGTTTCAGAGACTATCCCTTTAATCACTTTATTTTATAGCCTCTCCTGCTTATCAGTATTCAAAAAGAGAGAAAGAGACCATCTCATCCATAGAGAGTTGGAATATTGATTTCACGGCATAGGCTCAACATGCTAAAATGTTTATTGTGTTCCCTGGTGTGAGGTTCTTTGCAAGTTTAAGATGCTCTAACTGGTTTGAGGTGACCATTCTGAATATAAGGGGCAGTCAAATTCTCTGTACCTTGGCTCGGGTTACAAAGTTCCACAAGAAACACATCAGACTGTGCAGTAACAATGGAGAGCTCCACCTGGAGAAAACGAACAACATACTGTTCAGCAGAACCCATGGCTGAAGCAATGGCTTTGAGACAATGTCATATTTAACGGCCAGGAACAAAAGGCATACGACTTCTGCTTTTGATAGAATGTGCTAGAAGGAGTATGAGTAGCCAATTTCTAAAGTAATAAAAATTCTAATTGTTGAAAGAAAATCACCATCAGAGAAGTCATTCTTGGCATAAGATTCAAGTCTAGTGGGAGCTGAAGTGGAGATACTACATGACATGCAGGTGAATCACGAGCCATAGCAAACGCTTCTTAAAGCAAAACAAAACAGCTAAAGTCAAAAGATTTATCAACCAATCACCTCATTTTGTCCTAGGTTGACTGAAGTGTTTGCAAACAAAACAAAACAGAATTAATGTTGCTAAATATTAGTCATTTGGGAAAGTAGTAGGCGAGTGCTGAATTTCATTGTAAGTTGCATTACTCCTCAGCTTGATGTCTTGGTACAGTGTGTGCCACTTCGGATTCTGAGCCTCCGAGCAAATAAAACTGGTCTATTCACACTATTTTTAAAATTACCTTTGCCTTTACTTTATAAAATGAATTTAGAGAATAGCAATAATACTTTTATTTTACTGGAATTAAAACCATGTTTGTTGCTGAATACCATCAGTAATTTATGGAAGAATTTGCCCTCGGAGCCAAACTTTAGATATTTTCTGTTATGAACACTCTTGAGGTTCTGAACAACAACAAAAAAATAAATTAGAAGTATTCTCCTAGTGAAACGTGTTTATCTTGCTATATTTGGTACTGTGGGTAATACTGTGCTGTTCTACCACAAACCACCTGCGATGTACATAAATGGATAATGCAACTAGAGAAATTGCATTTTTAGAAAGTAATAACATTGAGGGCTGCCCAGGTGGCTCAGTTGGTTAAGCGCAGTCGGTTAAGCACCTGACTCTTGATATCAGCTCAGGTCATGATCTCACTCACAGTAATGAGATCAAACCCCACAGTGGGCTCTGCGCTGAGCACGGAAATTTCTTGGAATTCTCTCTCTCCCTCTTTCTCTGCCCCTCCCCTGCTCATGTGCTGTCTCTCTCAAAATAAATAAAATTTACAAAAAAAATTAATAAAATTGAAATATAATTGAATAAAGCCTGCAAATCTAAATGCTAACAAAGACCCTATATGTCCTGATTCATAAAGAAATAGCAGTACACGATAATCCAGAGAGACCTCTATCGGGGGAAGGGAACTCTTCGTTCAGGGTAGTATCTTCTATTCGCTCTGCCTTTATCTACTTTACACATTGTGTATCTTTGAATACATTTGAAAGGAGGGAATTAGGACAAAAAAAAAAAAAAAAAGCCTGCAAATGCTGTGACACCTGGCTCAGACATTTTTCTAGATGTACTGTGAAAGTGAAATGTCCAGCCAGTGGTTTGCTCTTATATTTATATGGATTCTCTTTTACCCATTTCATGCATGAGAAAAGAAGAGCAGTAAGCATAGTTGTACTTCTACAGAGATAATTATTAATTTGCAGAAGCGCATATGGAAACTGTCCTTCAAAGATGAAGACATGTATGGGGCACCCAGGCGGCTCAATCAGTTGCTGACTCATCGTTTTGGCTCTGGTCATGATCCCAGGGTCATGGGATCGAGTCCCACATTGGGCTCCACACTGAGCATAGAGCTTGCTTAAGATTCTCTCTGTCTAACCCTCTTTCCCTCTACCCCTCTCACACTCTCTCAAAAAAAAAAAAAAAAAAAAAAAGAAAAGAAAAGAAAAAAGAAAAAAACAAAGATGAAGATATCTATCACCTTTCACCTAAACATTTACTTATTCAACAAATACCTACCAAACGCATAGATGGTATAATTATCCCTGAAACTTCTACATATGGTTCTACACCACCAATGTACCTGGATATATCAAATTATTGGACTCACCTATTAGTAATTGCCGGATTCATTTTAAAGTCATTCTGAAAAATGCTTTCATCAGGATTCAACGTAAATGTTCTTATATAAAAAGTGCATGTGTAGTAATATTCAAACAGACTAAACGCCAGGCATTTGGTCCACCTACGTCAAAGCTGCATTCACTCTGGACCTCAACAAGTTTTGCTTCAAAATCCCAAGTACTGTTTAGAAAGGTTTGGTGCTATGTTGTATCTGTCTGACCCCCTAAATGCCTATTAAATGACCAACTGAATTCCTGTACCTGAAGAACATCTCCAATACCAAAACTGGGTTGATGCTTCATTTGAGCTTCAGCCCCACAGCCAGCGCTGCGCACCGACCGGGATCTCATGTTTTATTTGGGTTCCTAAGAGTCCTGCACTACTGCTCGATTTGCTACTATCAAATACTCCTCTGATGCTATTATCATTTGCTATTTTCAGTCATAGTATGGTCCGCTTTTCCTTTTCCTTCTTTCTCTTCTGATTATTTTCTTTCTTCTTAGATCATTCATCCGCTCCCCTTCCTTTGTTCACTTCGTTGAGGGGGATGGCATGGCCCAGAAAGGAACGCCTAGTGCTGAGTTTTATGATTTTTTTATTTTATTATTTTTCACAACTGGAAGAATTTAATTTCTAATTAAAAAAAGCAATTGAGTGTAACATGGCAAATTCAGATCACCCTTACACGTATTTGGGGCTATGACTGTTTTTATTTTGAATTACAGATGGGAGGAGGCACCGCAATTTTTTCTACCCGTAGGGTCTAGTGCTGACTTTTAAATAGGATTAACAGTAGTAGATAAAATACAGCACGAACAGTTAAATATGAAACCCACATAAACATGTAATATTGGGACAAACATACTAAAAATTATTGCGTATCTGAAATTCAAATATAACTGAGCATCCTGTTCTTATTCATTAAATCTGATAATCCCACAGGATACCTTTATCTGTAACCCAAAAAATATGGGTTACAGCCTGAAGATGATTTTAAATTTGAAACAAATTGTTATGTCAGGAAAATCTAAGAATGCACCAAGAGTTGAAGTGAGAGGCAGGGGAAGTGGACGTGATTATTAGAAAGTATGGAGGCAATGTGAAATCACAGTCCCCACTTAAAGTGATGCTTTCCAACCTTTAAGACCCACAGCACAAGTGTAAACATATTTTACATGATAAGCTAGCACATGTCTACTTTTATAAATTAAAACCGATCATTTCTGTTTCCTTCCATTTCATTTTTTTAAAGGATTTACAACCCCGTAAATTGACTCAATAACTCACTAAGGGGTGGTGACATGTAATGCAAAAAATTGGTCTGAGGCAGAAGAATGCAGTGTGTCAATGCAAAGATTTTTGTTGTGGGGTTGAGAGAAGATACTGGATAGGTGGTCAAATTTAAGATGAAGGCCGGCAAATCCAAAGCAGGCAGGGATATTTTTAGACAGTCCAGGTCAAACTGCAGACACCTCAAAGCGATCTGAAAACTTGAAGCAAATGCATCAAATGTAGTATGAGGAGAATGAACGGTGAAGTCTGCGCAGAGGCAGAAGTCAGGGTCCTCCAGGGACAGCGAGATGCTACAGTGAGAGGCACAGGGCAAAGACACCCAGCTTGGGCAGAAGCACGGAAATCCACCACATGATGTGACTTCAGGAGGGAAGCAGAGAGGGCACTGCGGCGTCCCACCCGAGGAGATGGAGGCACAGGCAAACCAGAAGTAGCGCGTGGTGTAATTTAATTACAATTAATTAACTTTTCCTGGAAACAGTTTTTGCTTCATTGATTGCGGTTCAAACGTAGCTGTATTGCTTTGTAGAAAAGAACCTTATTCTTTTTGTGTTCTCTCTCTTAGAATGATGCACATCTTTAATTTGGAACTGTATTCTTTTACAATAATTAAAACAGTCATCAATTGAGCAAACGAGACAACATCAAAAAGAGATAATCAAGTCAACTGGCGATAGATCTCTAAAGTTGTGGATGCCATTTTTATCGCTTCTTATGTCAGAATATTTGCCTGTTAAGGAACAGATTGTCATAACAGAGAATTCTTAGATGAGATGAAAAAAAAAATGAGCAGATGGGCAGTGAAAGTTTTTCTTCATGCATGTTTCCTAATAGTAAAATAAAGGGAATCCTTAAATATCGCATGTAAATAAAATGACTCAGCACAGCAAATGCTTATATAATTCCTTGCAAGCGCGAAGAGCTACATTAAAGCACACAATTACACACGCGGGAATTGTGGAGAATTTACTTCCTCTCTTGATTTCTTCTGAAGAGGGTTTATAATATGAAATGTTAGTGTGTTTACCGGGGCTCAGGGAAGACCAGCTGGAATTCAACCCTCCAGGGCGCCTGGGTGGCTCCATCGGTTCAGCATCGGACTTCGACTCAGGTCATGAACTCACAGTGTGTGAGCTTGAGCCCAACATCTGGCTTGCTGCTGTCAGCTTAGAACCTCCTTTGGATCCTCTGTCCCCCCCCACCCATCTCTGTCCCTCCACCACTCACGCGCTCTCTCTCAAAAATAAATAAACATAAAAAAAAAAAAGAATTCAAACTTCCTGGCCTAGAATTCATCAGCACATTCGAGCTCTCCCCTGGCTCTGACTGCAATCCCCTCTGTTAGCAGTTATCTACTGCGTGTTGATAGTCAGTGGAGAGGCAGTGCTTCTTTTGAAAGAGGTTCCTAAGAATACCGTTGCTGTAGTTACTCAAAGCAGGCAAGAATTAGAACTCTTAGGGGAAATAGAAGAAAATGGAGAAGGTTAGACTTCACTACTCGGGAGTCCAGTAAGTTACAAAACACTCGGAGATTTGTGCAGGCAGAGCACACAGTCATGAGAGGACAACCATGTGCCACAGACGCAGAAATCATTGAATTCTTGAATCCTCAACAACCGGCAAATGAAGATAACAATTTTCTGAGATATTAAGTAGAGAACTGGCCACATGGTGTCTTTAGAAAATGTCTCTCAGGGCGCCTGGGTGCTCATTCAGTTAAGCGTCCAACTTCGGCTCAGGTCATGATCTCATGGTTTGTGAGTTCGAGCCCCATGTCAGGCTCTGTGCTGACAGCTCAGAGCCAGGAGCCTGCTTCTGATTCTGTGTCTCCCTCTCTCTCTGCTCCTCCCCCACACTTGCTCTGTCCCTTTCTCTCTCTCTCAAAAATAAAGAAACATTAAAAAAAATTTTTAAACAGAAAATGTCTCTCAGCTTGGGGTGTTTACTGTGCTACAGAGGTGACCTGAAACAGAGAGCAGGGATGCATTCTGAAACCGGACTTGTGTTGCTGGAACATAACATGCAAGGGTGAAGTATGTTAAATGGCTTGGAGTATCTGGACAAAGCCACTACCCGCCCAAAGGCCTACAGAGCCCTACTGAGAAATGTCATCTTAGATTATACAAATACTTACACAACTAAAGGATACATAGGTCAAAGATTCCATGTTTACATGTTCTCTGCTTAAGAGGAAAAGCATAACAAGATCGAGATTTCTTGGTCGATGTTCCAAATTCTCAAAAGTGGCAGCTAAGTCAGTTTCTTTTGGGATTCACCTCCTTTCCCGTTACTGTAGCCAAGGAGCAGAGCGGTGCTCAAACACGGCTGTGCCCTGTACTGACTGGAGAGGACGTTTCCAGAGAAATGAGGCGGTTGGGGAGGAGTAGGGCAGATAAACAGACAAGAAATAGGTAAAGGCTGGTTTCTTTTTACCTATCATGAAATGACACCTGCTTCTGATAAAACTAGTGGACAATAATCTCAATTCTGGGAAAGTCAAGAATAAAGACGTGGGTGAGTATTAACCATAGGCCAATGAGGAGCACAGATGATACAAAGAAAGAAGTAGATCTTTCAAAATCTACTTAATAAGAAGCTATGTAGAGACACTTGTTTGACTCAGTCAGTTAAGCATCAGACTTCCGCTCAGCCTGTGATCTCATGGTTCATGAGTTTGAGTCCTGCATCAGGTGAACTGGAGCCCCACTTATGAGCTGGAGCCCCACTCCGGGCTCTGCACTCTCTCTCTCTCTCTTTCTCTCCCTCATTCACTCACATTCTATAAATAAATAAATAAATAATTTTTTTTTAAGAAAAGAAGCTGTTTATTAGCATCTGTCATTCCACAAAAACTCCACATTAAAAAAAAAAGTTTCCATTCCCTTCAATATAATATCATCTTTGAAGGAATTACTGTTAAAATTTTACATATATTATATCTGAGCCTCAAAACAAATTATTCACATAATACAAGCCCTACTTTTTACCTAAACTGGGATTTAAAACAAGTCTGGGGGTGCATGGGTGGCTCAGGTGATTAAGCATCTGACTTGGGCTCACGTCTTGATCTCTCAGTCTGGAGTTCGAGCCCCGGTAGGGCTCTGTGCTGACAGCTCAGAGCCTGGAGCGTCCTTCGGATTCTGTGTCTCCCTTTCTCTGCCCCTCCCCCCTCACGCTCTGTCTCTCTCTCTCATTCTCTCTTTTTTCTTTCTCTCTCTCTTAAAAATAAACATTGAGAAAAAACTTGACACAAATACTAGAGCAGCATTGTTCACAGTAGCAAAAGATGAAAATAAAAATAAAATAAAACACGTCTGACCGACATCAAAACCGGAACCATTTTCTCTCTACTACCTCATCCTAGTCATCCACATCCTGTGTCTTTTTCCTGTTATATTTTATCCCTATTAAATACTAATATAGATATTTACACAGGTGCACACATGCATATGCTTGAAGAGATTCGGGAGATTTTTATCTGTTACGCCATCACCATACCCGTGAATACCTAAATCTCTGGATCTGACTGTGAATCACTGGCTAGTTGGCATTATTCGTCCTTAGTTGTAAAGCTGCACTGGCTCACTTTCACCACAAGGGTGCGCTGTAGTAGCAATTTACTAGGCTGGACATTAAGAGTTAATGGTTTCTACAAAAGGTTCATTCCCTTTCAAAGAATATATCTATTCACTGGGATATTATCGTTTAATACAAACATTATTAACGACAGGGTTTGTGACATTAGTTGATGATTAACTGGTTTCGATGAGCTCTTATGTCTTTTGATGATTTCCACTACCAAAAAGACAGCTTCTGAGTATAATGAATTTGCACTATTAATCTGCCCACCTGTGATAATTCTAACTACACCTATATGAGAAATAAATCAATTTTGATGAATGGAGGTACACTAGTCTTCGGTTTCAGAATAGTTGTATAAAAACTCTAATTGCCATGCCATTGATTTTTTTTTCCTTCTGAGATGTTTTACACATCTGACTTATTAGGCTGAAAATTATTTTTAGTTTTCAAAAATAGTATGGCTGCTCTAACATAAGAGTGGGTCTAACATTATGTGCACTATGTTTAAATTCAATATATGTGTTCGATACTTAGAAATCACCTGTGTAAAATCTATATATGTGTGTATGTATGGAATAGGTAGGTTTAAGTGTATATCTGATAAAAATAAACCAATGTCTGGAGAAGTAAGTAGTGTTTATATCCTGACTCAAAGATGATACCATTGTTTTTAAAACTTGTTTTAAAGTTTATTTATTCATTTTGAGAGAAACTAGGGAAGGGCAGAGAGAGAAAGAGAGAGAGAATCCCAAGTAGGCCCCGCACTGTCAGTGCAGAGCCCGATTCGGGGCTGGAAGTCATGAACCATGAGATCATGACCTGAGTGGAACTCAGGAGTCCAGTGCTTAATTGATTGAGTCACCCAGGTGCCCCAAAGATGATAGTATTATTTAATAAAGCATTCGAGTTTTCCCTGAAAAGCAAATGAGAAGCACTTCTATTAAAATAATTTGGGGCAGGGGGTGCCTGGGTGGCTCAGTTGGTTAAGCGGCCAACTTCAGCTCAGGTCATGATCTAACAGTCTGTGAGTTTGAGCCCCGCGTCAGGCTCTGTGCTGATGGCTCAGAGCCTGGAGCCTGCTTCGGATTCTGCGTCTCCCTCTCTCTCTGCCTTTCCCCTCCTCACACTCTGTGTCTATGTCTCTCAAAAATAAGTAATAATGTTAAAAAAAATTTTTTTAATAATTTTTTTTTACCTTTTTCAGAATCTACAAAATTGCCTAAATCTGGGGCTCTGTTCAAGGTAAACATGGGTTGTGTAGTGCAGTCTTTATACCCATGGGATACACTTCTAATCTCATTTCATTATTGCCAGTGACAGTAACATCTTGATAACTATTTAGTTGGTATCAAAAGGGCAAGGACTTCACAAAGGCAAGGAGAATTTATTCCTTCCATAACTGAGTACCTTCTATGAGACAGTGGTATGAGAAACAGACATGGTGCCCCCAACATTAGGAACTGTGTGATTATTTTAACATCTACCTAATCATAAAACACAAAACCAAACAAACAAAAGGAACCTCACAAAAGTAGCATAAAATATCTATTGTTGAATAATGTTTTTACTCATAAACTTTCAAAGATGAACTATTGTATAACATCATTGAATTCAATATTAGAGAATGTCTACAAAAATATTTGAATTTGGAATAATTTTAAGGGTTTTTTTCTATCTCTATTTGATATCCAGAACTGTGCTGACAGCTTAGAGCCTGGAGCCTACTTCAAATTCTGTGTATCCCTCTCTCTCTGCCCCATACCTGCTTGTACTCTGTCTCTCTCTGTCTATCAAAAATGAATAAACATTAAAAAAAAAGTTTTTTAAGACACTGTACTTTATAATAATGAAATAAAAAATGTTCCCTGCATAAAAAACACAGGAACCTACATTCATTTGCTACGTTACTTTGCTTTGATATTTCTTTATATTAAGTCAAAGAATTTGATGGCTTATAAGCAGAATATTAATTTCTAAGTCCCAGAGAATATTTTTCTCAGCACTTAGCTTCAGTAACACCCTATCCATGCACTTGAATCTGTGGCAGGGAAGGAGAGAATTCAAAATAGTAAAAGGGAGTGAGAAGGAACAGAAGCATACACTTTTATATTCTATTAGTTAATCATGACTGGGTAGTACTTTTACTAGAAAATCCGATTTAAATTTCAGAGTTTTAAATCTAATACTTCCTATCAATATTTAATTTTTTTTCTTTCTCCAAATTTTAATCTAAATTCCAGTTAGTTAACATACAGTGTAATATCAGTTTTAGCTGTAGAATTTAGTGATTCATCACTTATATACAACATCCAGTACTCATACAACAAGTGCCCTTCTATCTGTTTTTTTTTTTTGTTGTTGTTTTTTTTTTTTTTTTTTTTTTTAGAGAAAGAGAGAAAGTGCAAGTGGCGGGGGGGAGGACAGAGGGAAAGAGAGAGAGAGAATCCACGCTGACCATAGAGCCTGACAAGGGGCTGGATCCCATGACCCTGGCATCACGACCTGTGCTGAAATCAAGAGTCGGAGGCTCAACTGACTGAACCACAGCCAACCCCAATCCTTCTACCTATTTTAAAATACTGTTCTCATGTTTTAAAAATATTAAAATATATGGTATCCCCTTTTCGGAAAATATTTTCAAACGGGGTTTGTAAAGGCTTTTCATCCTTGTCTTGATGACATGAGATCTCAATTTCTAAATATCATACATGTTTCAAAAGGTATGATATGTAATGCCACACTAGGGCTCATACAAAAATCAGCAGATCCTATGCTACCCGGGGTGTCAGATATCAAAACATTTATTTAGGGCAACTCACATTCCTATCCTGTATACTTCTCCATGGTTGACTTAAACCCAGCTAGATAGGAGAGACAGAGGCAAGTTCGTAAAATGATCACACGAAGTGCCAATGACCACTAGCAGCCTAATTTATTCTCCAGCTTTTCTTGCTCCAGGATATTCGAAGCCCATAAAAAGATAGAGAGGTCATGGTTTAACCCAAGTAAATTAAATCCTAACTGTAAAACTTGAGGCACTGTGATAGGGAAGGGAAAAATATTTGGAAAGCAAAGCCTGTCTGGCACTAATTGCAGAACTCTTATAGATAGCCCCCTACCTCAACAGTAAGATCTAGCAAATCCTATTAAATGCAGTCTCAGACTAGAGGACCATAAGACAGGTAACACTGGTCTTCACATGACCATTATGTTTACAATAAAGATACAGAAGAAAAACCATAAATAAACAAATGGGATACATGGCAAAGTCATCATGTTTTGAACAAGAATAAATGCAACGAACTGACAGTCGTATGTGTGGTGCTGCAACTTAAAACCTATTATAACTAAGGAGCTGCTTGTTCACACTATGGTTCCTATTACTGCAAAATTTTTAACAAATTGGAGTGCAGTGAAGATCCTCTGACACCTGATAGTATTTTATGGGCTTTCCTCCTTTGATTGCTCTTTTAAATTCCTGGAGATAGGAAGTCCAATGACTACAGATCCTTTTCATTATTGCTCTTATCATCATCATTATGATTATTTATAGTAGAATTCTCTAGATAAGAGCGGAGCCAAAATGTTCTATCTCTTTCTATGCTTATCAGCCCATCTGCCTTTGTCACAACAGAATACATTCCCTATGTTTGAACATTTTGGCGCCAAGCAATTTACTCACTTCGGTTATTATCTCTATTGAGTCGCCAGCACGGCGATGGCCCCATGCACACCATTAACACTGGAGTTATTCCTTGAGTTTGAAAAGAAACTGAAATGTAGCCCCCTCATTTCATATCTGAGTAAACTGTAGCCTAAGTCAAAACAGAGTCAATTGTTTAGAACTCTTACATTTTAGTGTAGTATTATGTTTTCACACCAGAATGACTACAAATCTTGCTCATTAGTCTCTTCATAAGTTGAGAAAAATCCTAGAAAATTTTACCTAACAAATCGTCAGAAACTGGTGCAAGTTACAATATCCTATTCAGTAGTGGAAACACTAAACCAATAGTTATTTATAAAAAGAACAGAACAAAAATTATGCTAACTAAAGGTTAAGGTGACATATTCTAGGTCTGACAAAATAAAGATGTACCTTCTTAATTTTCAGAGTAGGAATGCATAATAAATTCTACGTGGTATATTGTTTTTCTACAGTACATCGCTTAAAAGGGATGTTCAATTCATATTGAAAACACATTCTTTAAAGAGAGCCAGCTTTAAAAATTTTCAAAAAAATTAATCTGCAAGTAATTTAACAGATTTAAGCTTTGGAAAGAGCAAGTAAAATGAAGTTCTCATTAATTTCCATCAGGCAAGAGAGCTCCTGAACATGAAAACGCTGGGCGGCTTTCAGGCTTCCCTTCTGCCCTGTGAAACCTCAGATAAAACTTACGCTGTGGACTTCCAGGGATGCTGACATCTAGAGGCTGACATAAAAGAATGCCCGAAAAGTTATTCCTTTTTAAAAAAAGCTATTCCTATTACCCAACACAGAGGCATCAGGGCGGGCAGAGGAAATTATATCCATAATTGTAACTAGGACAATGACTGATCTATGTTATTTGTCTTGCTTATTCTTCTACCTGGAACATGAGCAGTGACTGGATAAAGGAGAGATAGTATTATTCCAAAGTTTACCATATGCCAAGCACTTTACATATATAAGCTTATTTATTTCATCACACCATGCATATTGTTATCTCCCTCTAAACAGGAGGAGAAAAAAAGTAAATAATTTACCAAAACTGATACAGATAGGAAGTGCTAGATTTGAAATCTGAAACTGAGTTTGTCTGGCTTCTAGCCTATTTTTTTTTTTTAGCTAGAGCATATGTTCTCCACTCTGAATTAAATGAGTGTAATTATTGGCAGCTATGTATGTGAATAATACATGTAGGTTTACTGTATCACACTACAAGTTGTGTGTGTGTATATATATATATATATATATACACATTTCTACGCAGACTGTTACCTCTGAACACTATTTCCCTTAGTTCCTAGATTTCCACCAGTTCCTCTTATTGTCCATGTAGAAGAAAGAGCTTTGAAATTGAATCCTTTAATCGGACCCTAATCTAAGAAACATTACTGGAAGGGCAGCTGTGCTTAGCCTGTGATAAAATACAAGTGACAAAAGATAACTGAAGAAGAGTGATATATTCCCAAAGGCAGAGTTCAGGCAGAAGTTGGAAAGAACTAAGTACTAGAAGACTAGACATCTCGCAATGATTTCTTATAATATTACACCTTTAATTTTGGAATAAACTTCCAAATTGCTAAGCATACTTGCATTCAATTTTTCAGCACAAATATATATATATATTTTAAATTCAAATGTAAGTGATAGTTGAATGAGCCATATCTCCTCTCCACTCTGTTAATGTAGATAATCAGGAGTTGACTATAGTCAAATATAATGAAGGAAATACATTTAATGCAGCAGTAATAGTTCATATATACACAAGGATAAATCCAGAAAAAAGCAAAGACCTTAAAGGACACTAGAATTCCCCAATGATTGAACAAAATAATCATGATAGCCTTTACATATTCCTAAAATGTGTCATTTTATGTGGATTTTTCAAAAGAGCTCTTGAGTAGTAGAATACATACCCTCCAATTTTATCTATAATCTGATCAGATTGCAATAATAGTTAAGTTGTATAATGCCTAGATATTTCAAGGAATGACATACTGCAGATAGGTAAAAACAAATAGCATTCAAAAGTTAATCCAATATTAAAGGACCACCATTTCCTGCAGAGTGAAAACATAGAAAGATTTGCAAAAAAGGCAAAGTAAATAAAATGACCACTAAATCTATTGATAATATTATTAAAACAATATGAAACGCTTTAATGATTAGTTGTATAAGTATGATTTCTTGGCCATGTAGCAAAAGGGAGAGAAAGGTCAATAAACATAATCATGCATGCGCTATGACTAAGGTGTTAGAAGTAGAAAAAAATCGTAAACTTAACGGGAACCATTGTAATTGCAATTGGTATCTAGCTAATCCTACCAATGACTAGGCAATTCCAGGATTCATCTTGAGAATTAAACACTGGCACAACTGTGTGGGGCCCCAGTACCACTAAACCATCCCATTCTAAATTGCATTTGGTTTTATGCCCCGTTAATTGAACATTTATATTAAATGTTAATGTTAGACCTAATTTATTGTAGTGTGATCTGCACAGTTTTGCTGGCATTACAGTGGTTCTTTCTGTTCTATGATGTATCATTACTCTATAAAATGGAAACCTTTCCTAATTAGGACTGAATTAAGAGAAAGCAGAAGGCAAAAGATTGTGCCAAAAAAGAACTTTCATGATATTGGTAAAGGGTGAAAATGCCTTAGATGTGGAAATTCAAAATAAACTTGGGAAAGAATCTTCAAGTAGGATGTTCTCAAGAGGAAATGGATTGTTTCAGTGCTACTTATATTCTCCAAAGTTGGTATTTCTACTCCAAAATGCAGGAAATGTCTTCATAGTGTTAATGCAAAATAATATATGTTGGAAACATGTTTACCAACTTATTGAAAGTATCTAGCCTGCATAATGGCAATGGATAACACTCGCTAGATTTCATCTAAGAAAACGGTGAGAGTTGGCTCTAAGTCACGTTTCCATTTTAAAAAGGTGTCTAATAAATGTACTTCAAAGATTAAATCACTTTAAATTGCTTTTGGCACCTAAACAAGATTTGGCTGCCACACTACTACTGACATTGAAGCCACTTTTTTGTTTATGTGTTTATGTGTTCATTTCACAACTGAACTTATGCATTCCTACCCTATGAAGTTCTATCAAGTTCAGGTAGCTATTTCATGAAAATGCATTATCTTAAGAGTATACAGTTAGTGATATTAGTAGATCGATGTATATTTTTTTCCTGTTAATATCCAATATCCAAAGATAAAACCCTAGCTTAGGAGACAAGCAAAATGAGTATGTTCAGTAATATTAGTCTACATAAAAATATTTTAAGAAGCTAGGCCATTGTCATTAGTCGTGATAAGAATGTCTCCTAGGATATGTAAGTCAAAAGAAAGTTTATGTGGCAGAATTATGTAAGGAAACTTACAATAGTGCCTGCCCACAAACCATGCAATTTGGAAACAGCCAAGAAACAAAACCATAGAGAAGGAGAGATAAATACAACATGTATTAGGGGTTATTATGCAACTACAAAGATTCGATATGACCCTGGAAATATAGCAAAAAATAGTTATGGAAAAGAAGCTATTTCTTATGCTCAGTAGCTAATTTTCAAACATATGTACCTGTATTTGAAACTTTGAGCATTTCACACATTTTTCTGTATCTGAAAAAAAAATGGATCCAGACTGATATTGTGTATCAATATAGCTGAAAACAGTAAATAAAAAGGTAGCCAAAAGCAAAGTTCAATAAGAATTCTAAAAAAGGATATTATTTTGATTGCTGATAAAACACTTCTGATGTATACTTTGCTCATATTGGAAAAGAATAATTTACTGTTCAATTTTCCTAGAAAGGATGAAATATCTATAAGATGATTTCATTAAATGTTTGATTAAATAAAAGCTAGATTAAAATGTCTAGGTCAAACTGTATATATAATTAGAAACTTTAGAAATAATATATAACTCCATTTTGAGAATATATATATTTCAATATCTAACAGTTAATTAAATCTGTTTTCCACATAATTTACAATATACATAATTGTCTATTTTCATTTTAAAATGTTCAAGGGCATTGGATCTATGAAAACAACACACATATTTTAATCCTCTATTCTGGAAAATTAAAAATGCATACCCTTCAGGACACATGAATTTACTATTAGGTGACACAAGAAAAGTACATCAAATTTTCTTTTCCATGTGAATATAAGCATTAAATCGGAAATACAATACACAATATGATTTGGAAGGGAAGGAATATTAAGACTATAGTGGTAGTACAAAAGTTCATATGATCCAGTCTGTAGTTCATATATTATGATCTGAATGTATATTATGTATTGAATATATAACACAAATATATCTTCCCATCTGTGGGCATTTGACTGGGACTACCACATTTTATGTATATATGAAGAAAACAAAATACAAGTGCCAGAGGCAGATTTAAATTATAGGCAATACTTAGTGAATATATGATCAAAACACAATCAGTAATAATAATAGCTTAAATGTTGGGCGTGACCGTGATATGGTCTAATTTATATCGAAGATAGACTATTTATAAATATTTAAACCATTTTCAACAAACATACATAATATCAAATTTCAAAATGCATGCCTTTCTCTCTTTCTGTCTTTTGTTTTTTTAACTTACTGCTTTGTAAGTTCTCTTTTGTCCAGCATGTTTCCGAATTTGTTCTCCATTAGGCCCTGTTTCCACATGCATCGAATAGATAATGTCAAAGAAATCTTCAACCACAGCTACCCGCCGCAAAGACAGCTTCTCATCTACTCCTACACCATCCTGGAAACAAAACCAAAAAAAAAGACAAAATTAATACAGAAATGTGCATTTAACACAAAGAGCTAATTAAACAAAAACATTTTGATAAACTGTGCCAACTCATCCAGATAGGAAACTGCAAAAAATTGCGAGTGAATATTGCATGATTTCGCATATTTACATAGAACTTTAAGAAATATGAAAAAAGATATTTGGCATAGTGATCATGCTTACCCATAAATAACATCTTTTAAGTTTTATAATGACTTATTTGTTGCCATCAGCATAACATTCTTAAATTATTCTAAAATATATTTTAAGGCTTAGTAATTTTATTATAATACTTTCGTTCTAAATATTGATTTATTCATCCAATCAATATTTATTGAGTTGCTGGGTACTGGAAACTATTATTAGAGAAATAAAAGAAATAATATGAAATCCCTAACCTTAAATACCATATAATCTAAGATTAGACTAAGGGGAAATAAGTGTTCCAGTTAAAAATGTAAGCTCTAGAGATAGTCTAGGTGAGAACTTTGGACCTTCCCCTCAGAAGTTGTATGTTTTGCGCAAATTGCTTAACTTCCCTTAAATTTCACTCATGTCAAATTTTAGTTTTCTTAATTGGAAAGCAGAGATAATAGAGCCCGCTTCACAGAACTGTAAGAATAAAATGAAACAACATAGGAAAAGAGTGTGACCCAATGGTTGGCATATAGTGAACATCTGACAAATAGTGGCCCTTGTCATTTTAATGATTGTGATAAAAAGATAAACATACTCTAGGAGTTGAAAGAATAAAGATGTCACCTCTGGCTGAGGCAGCTTCTTGGAAGAAACAGAATTTGACATGGGTGGGAATTCACGCAGGGTATAAGCCATGGTGGTGTGAAGTGTAGCAAAAAGCAAAAAGGTCCCGTAAATGATGAGAAATAAGAAATTTATAAGAAAAAAAATAAGAAATTTGGAATTAGACAAGAAAGAAATTTAATCTTATATGAAATGGTTTCCTATTTGCAAACACAGACATGCACGCATGTACATACACCAGTGTTCTTATGTGGAGCCTGAGACATAATCTGAGGTAACATGATGTAGGCATTAGTGTTGGCAAACAGCATAAGAGAGTGATTAATCTGAGCTAAATTATTATGCAGTCAATGAGTCAAATGGCAAAGGCCTCTTTGAACAGTAATCCCAGCAGACTGAGCTCACCTCCAAACTCAAAACAAGTCACACAGTACTTTTTTTTTTAGTTTGGCTTTTATTAGTTTTTTCTGATTTATCATAGGTCTCAGAAGTAGCAGTGTCTGAGGCAGCATATTCAAATAACTACACATATATACTTATATAACTACATACATATTCAAATAAGCATATATGGAATATATGTGTGTTGTGTATTTCGCCTCTGTTAAAACTGGAGCACTCTTCCACAGCTACCTATGATACATGTGATTCCTCATTAGGTTTTACATCTTTCTCATTTCTCTACTTTAACATCTTAGGCCATCTCTTCTTCTATACTGGGTCTCATGTATAATCCCCTATTGTCTTATGATACAAGACCAGTATGTGTAGTGAAAGTACAGAGGAACTGAATGAAGCATGGCCATACCTACCCCAAAAAACTGTGGTAGCTTAAAGGACAGTGCCTGGGAAGCACCATTTCAGATGTCCATCCCCCAATCACCCCAACCGACACCCACTCCTCAGAGAACACCCACTGTTTCTAGGCTACGTGTCCAAATTTTAGCTCTACCCACCAGCAAAATCACCCATAAAATTTTGTCTTTTCTCCAACTCATTAAATTTATACAGTTTCCTCTCAGTTCCTTTGCTGGATAATCAAAAATATAGTAAGTTTATACACTTAATAAAATATGAGTGCTATAGGAATCACAGCCTACTTATTCATTCCTTCAACAATTATCCCAGAAAGACCAAATATATGGCCAAAGCCTCTACTAGGTGCTAAAATTATGAAAGTGTATGAGACAAATAATCTAGGTCTTTGTGGAGTTCACAGTCTAGTACAGAAAATAAATATGAAACAAATAATTGTTAGAGTTGTATACTGATTTCCTATGACTTTGGTAATAACTTAGCACAAAATAGGTGGCTTAAAACAAGAGAATTTATTCTCTCATAGACCTGGAGACCCAAAGTTCAAATTCAAAGATGTTGGCAGAGCCGCGCTCCCTCTGAAGCTGGAGGGGAGAATCCATTCCTCACCTCTTCTGGGTCTTTGTGGTTGCTAGCATCCCATGGCTGGAGGCCATATCACACTGCCTTCTTCTTTTTGCTGTGTCTCTCCTCTGTGTGTCTCTTTCTCTTAATAACTCATCTTATCTGAATACATTTAGGGCCCAACCAGATAATCCAGGGCAAAATCTTCATTCAATATCCTTAATTTAATTGCATCTATGAAGACTCTGTTTATAAACAAGGTAACATTTACAAATTCCAGGGTTTAAGTCTTGAAATCTTTAGGTGGCCATTATAGAACTACCAGTTGTACGGATTAGAGTACAGATTTAGACTACAGAGGTGTAAGTTGGGCTATGAGAACAATATAGGAAATGCCTCACTATCAGTAGTTAAGTTAATATTCTTTCAAGAAATCATAAGTTCAGTGTTAATCAAGATAATATTGAAATCACATACATTGGGGAAGGGAAATCACCTATTATCCATCTGTCATGTGGATCCGCTTACTTGCAATTGCAATTAAGCTCAATTTACATCCACGCAATTATTAAAACTCAAAAATGTCATAACCAAGTAGGATAATCCCAGGTACTCAAGGTTGGCTTAATATATAAAAATGAATTATAGTTTACGCATTTATTGTGAGAGAGTGCGTGTGCATGTGGGAGCTGAGGGAGGGCAGATAAAGAGGGAAAGAGAAAGAATCCCAAGCACAGAGCCCAACACCAGGCTCCATTTCATGAACTGTGAGATTATGACCTGAGCCAAGATCATGATCTGAGCCAAAATCAAGAGTCAGATGCTTAAGTGACTGAGCCACCCAGGTGACCCCAAAAATTAATTAATACACTGTAAGAAACAATAATTGACAAAAAGTATATAATCACCTCAACAGATGCAGAAAAAGCATTTGACAAAAACCAACATACTTTCCTCGAAAAACTCTTTATAAACTAGAAAGAAATTTTCTCAAGATAAAGGGCATCTATAAAAATCTCATGACTAACATTTAATAATGAAAGACTGAATACTTTCCCACTGTGAACAGGAGCAAAACAAGAATGGCTGCTCTAGCCTCTGTTATTTAATATTTTACTGGAGGTAAAATTAAGTGAAAGAAAAGGAAAGAAGGAAGGAAGGAAGGAAGGAAGGAAGGAAGGAAGGAAGGAAGGAAGGAAGGAAGGAAGGAAGGAAGGAAGGAAGGAAGGAAGGAAAGTAGTAAGAAAGGAAGAAAAAAGGTCACCTAGATTGAAAAGAAGGAAGAAAAACGATCTCTATTTGTAGATGACATGATCCTATATATAGAAAACTGTGGAACCCACCAAATAACTATTAGAACTAATAAGAGAGTTCAGCAAATTTGAGGTTCATAAGTAATATGCAAAAATCAATTGTATTTCTGTTCATTAGCAATAAAAAATCCAAAAATGAATTTGGAAAATAATTCCATTTACAATGGCATCTAAGAATTATAATACAAGGTATAAATTTAGATAAAATGTTAAAAAAGAAGTACAAACCTCATACATTGAAAGCTATCAAACATTGTTATAAAAAAATTTTAATGATCTAAATGAATGGAAAAACATCCTATGTTCACAGAGCAGAAGCTAAAATTATTAAGATGGTAATATTCCAAAAACTTATTTACAAATTCAATGTAACCCCTATTTAAAAATTCTGGCTAGTTTTTTTTGCAGAAATTGACAAGTCAACGTTTAAACGTAAATGCAAGTTACTTAGAATAGCTAAAATAATCTTTTAAAAGAAGAAATTTGAAATCTCAAATTCTTGACTTCAAAACTTACTATAAATCTTACATAATAGACAACATGATACTGAACATGAAAACAGATATATAGCTCAGTGGGTGAGAATTAAGATTACAGAAATAAACCCTAACATTTATTTTTAATTCATTTTCAATAGGAGTGTCAAAACAATGCAGTGGGGAAAAAATAGTCTTTTCAACAAATGATACTGGGACAAGTGGATACCCATATGCAAAAAAATGAAGTGGAATCCCTACCTCACACCATACATAAAAATTAAGTCAAAATGAACCATAGACCTAAATGTAGAAGCTAAAACTTAAAATTCTTTAAAAAGTAAACCACACATAGGAGTAAATGTGTTTAATCTTAGGTAAGGCAAACTCATCTAGGTTATAAAACAAAAGTAAAAGCAACAAAAGAAAAGTTAATTGAACTGCATTAAAATTTAAAAAATTTTATACTGAAAATGGTACCTTTAAAAAAAGTGAAATAACAACCCACAGAATTGGGAGAAAATACTTGAAAATCATATATCTGATAAGGAGTTAAGATCCAAAATATATAAAGAACACATTCAACTCAATAGCTAAAAATACAAACAATCCAATTAAAAAATGGGTAAAGGATCTGAATTGGCATTTTCCAAAGAAGACACTCAAATGGACAACAGGTACGTGAAAAGGCATTCATCATCACTAACCATCAAGTAAACGTAAATCGAAACCACAATGAGATATCACTTCATATGTGTTTGAATGACCATTACCAAAAGGACAAGAAAGGACAAGTGTTGGTGAGGATGTGGAGAACAGTGATCCCTTGCACTCTGCTAGTGGGAATGTAAACTGGTGCAGAATATGGTATGGATATTCCTCTAAAAGATAAAAATAGAACTACCATATGATCCAGAATTTCAGTTGTGGATTATCCACAGGAAACTAAAACACTACCTTGAAAAGATACATGCACCCCCATTTTCATTGCAGCATTACTTACAATAGCTATGTCATGAAAGCAACCTAAGTATCTGTCTGTTGACGGATGAATGGACAATGAAAATGTGGTCTTATGTATATAAGCCACATTTTGTGGTACCACATAATTGTTATATTACACACACACACACACGCACATACACACACACACACACACACACACACACTTAGAATATTATTCAGCCACACACACACACAAAAGGAAATCCTGCCATTTGCAACAACATGGATGGATCTTGAAAACACTGTGCTAAGAGAAATAAGACAGATAGAGAAAGACAAATACCATATGATTTCACTTATATATGGAATCTAAAAAACAGGTAAACAAACAAAAAACCAAACTCATAGATACAAAGAACAGACTGGTGGTTACCTGGGTCAAGAAGTGGGATTGGATAAAATCGGTGAAGATGGCCAAAATTTCGAAGGTATAAACTTCTAGTTATGGAATAAGTAAATCATGGGGATATACTATATGGCATGGTTACTACAGAAATAATACTGTATTACAATTTTGAAATTGCTAAGTTCTTAAAAGTTCTTATCATAAAAGTGTTGTAACTGCGTGGTGGTGGATATTGACTAGACTTATTGGGGTGATCATTTTGATATGTATCTTATTATATATATCCATTATAATCATATAATCATTATGTATCTACGCCATAATGGTTACGTTGTATACCTAAAACAAACAAAAAAAAATTGTAGATTCTGAATAAACATTCCCCTGAAGAAGATGTTCAAATGGCAAGTAAGCAAAAGAAGAAATGATCAACATCATTAGTAATCAGGGAAATGTAAATCAAAATTTCAATGAGATACTACTTCACATTGACTAGGATTGCTACAATCAAAAATAAGGATAGGCAAAGATATGGAGAACTTAGAACTCTCATGCATCGGCTGCTGGAAATGCTAAACGATGCAGGTGCACTGGAAAGTTTGACAGGAACTTGAAAATTTAACATCGACTTACTGGATGACTTAAAAAGTCCTAAGTATATACATATATTCAAGAGAAATTAAAACATACGTCCACACAAAATGAATTGTACAAAATCCAGCAGCATATTCATTACAGCCAAAAAAGTAGAGACAATTAAAATGCCTCTGAACTGAATATATAAACAAAATGTGGAATAACCATACTAAGAAGTATTATTCTGACATAAAAAGGGATAAAGTATTGATTCACGCTATTCCGTGGATGAAACTTGAAGACATAAAGCTAAGTTTAAAAATCCAAAGACATAAAAAGATACCTATTACTTGATTCTTTTATATGAAGTGTCCAGAAAAGGCAAATTTACAGCTGTAAAGAAGAGGAGTGGATGCTTTGAACTAGGAAGAGGAGTGTATGGGGAATGACTGCTAATGGGTACAGAGAAGGGACTTTAGAAGGGACGAAATGTTCTAAGATGATGGTGATGGTTTTATATCCTGTGAATAAGCCAAAACATTAAATTGTGTACTTAACATGGATGAATTGCATGATGTATGTTATACCTGAAAAAACACTGTTAAAATATGCGGCCTCCAATAGCTTTGAATTTTAATTTCTTTTTTATTTTATTATAGTTTAAATATGCATTTTTAAGTTTTTTAAAAAACATTTGAGTATACTTGACACATTATTACATTAGCTGCAGGTGGACAACATGGTGGTTCAAATACTCTGCATTACACTTTGCTCACCACAAGTACAGCTACCATCTGTCACCATACAGCACTGTCGTTACACTATCACCGCTATATTCCCTATGCTGTGCCTTGTATTCCTGTAACTTATCCATTCCATAACTGGAAACGCGTATCTCCCCCCATTCGTCTCCATCCATTTTGCCCATCTCTCCAACCCCCTTCCCTTTGGCAACAACCAGTTTATTCCCCATATTTATCGGTGTGAGTCTGCCCTTTGTCTGTTTATTTGTTTCTTTTGTTTTATAGATTGCACATAAGTGAAATCACATGGCATTTGTCCTTCTCATTCTGACTTATTTCACTTAACATAATACTGTCTACCGCCATTTGCAACAGCATAGATTTTAATTTCAAAGAGGCAAAACAACAACAGAAAAGGAGTCCAGACAATACAATTCTAACAGCCTGCGAAGCCATAAATGTAGAGTGAAAATGGAAGTGGCTCAATCACCAAGGCTTACAGCAACGTGTTGGTATGTGTTTACTAACTGTCTGCCCCCAAAACACATAAGGTTTTTATAAATTTTGGTAACATAAGGATGTGTAGCATACAAATTATAAACAATAGCAAAATATGTCGTACTTTTTATTGTAAATTCCATATAGACAACTAATTTTCACAGAATGCTTTCCTTGACTTTTGTTCAACTCTTGCTCAGCTAAACCAGCCTATTATTTTATTTGAACTGTGGTATGTCAAATGGAATTTCATTGCAGACTTCTTTCTAATAAGTCCTTTTGTAATTTAATATGGTAGGTACTCTACTGTTGTACAATTTCTCCCTTGTATAAATTGAATTAAACTGAGACTTCTTTCAGCTTTAGCACTATGACCATAAACAAAACAATAAATCCAGCCCCGATGGGAGGCATTTACTGATTTCCGTGGTGTAAGTACTTCCACAAGGCATATTTCAAGGTACCGATGCGAAGTCACTGAACCCAGAGTTAGGAAGAGATCCACAACAGCGTATCAGTATGGTGAAAGTACCACAGAACGGACCAGAAAAACTACCTCAGGAATACGAATAACAGGGAGGCCCAGGTGGCTCCGCTGGTTAGGCGTCTGATTCATGGTCTCACAGTTTCTTGAGTTTGAGCCCCGCATCGGGCTCTGTGCTCATGGCATGGAACCTGTCTGGGATTCTCCCTCTCTCTCTGCCCTGCCCCACTCATGCTGTCTCTGTCTCTCTCTCAAAAAAAAATTAATAAACTTAAAAAAAAAAGAACGTGAATAATAATAACATAATTAGGCAGTGATACATTTTGAGTATCCACCACGTCTCAGAGTAAATAACTTAAGTCTATATCATTTAATTTTTAACATTAGCTGTTTCACAGTCTATATTATTTAATTTTTAATAATAGCTGTTTCACAAATGGCTTATAAAATTCCTGAAAACTTAACAATTAACTCTGTTAAGTTAGTACAAACTAGCTCCAGGATACCACTGTTTTTATGTCATTCAAGATGAGTGAGTGACACATTTAATGACTTAAGTGAATATTTTATAGTGCAGTTCCTGTAGTCAACCATTGACATAAAAAGCCTTAGACAGTAAGACTTCCAAAAACTAACGAATCTAACATAACACTTCAGAGTGCTATAAACCATAGGTACCATTGGAAAGTTTATATTGAAGTTAACATGATAGAAAAACTAATGAATTTATAAACTGAGTATGTGATGGCAAATCTGTACTCAAAAAATTTGTTTTTTAATGCCCTTATTGTATTATATTAACACACTAAAATGATACTGAAGGAAGATAATAGTTAAGCTCGAAAATAAATCACCCTTACTTCACTTACTGCTAGCTTACGAACAGCCCATCAGTGAGATAACATATATACACACAAAAATTGAAGCCAGTTGGTAAATGAGAGGCACAAAGCTTAGAGACACTAACATGATTATAGTGAAATCAATATGCCATTATGTTAAGAGACTATCATAAAGTTTTTCATGTCTCTTCTTGGCCTTACCAGAGCTATTTACAATACAGTATTCCTAAGTTTCAAATTCAACTTCTTTCGAAATTCCTCATTTCCAATTACATTATGAAGCTAAACAAGAATTGATGGAAACAGAACCATTCCGGGGTAGATCTGAATTGATGGGCACAGAACCATTCTGGGGTAGATCTCTCTCCTGCAATTCTTCCTGACTCCCATTCTCCCCAGGAGATTGTACCTGCTTGTATCATTAGTAAGCTGTGGTAAGATACACATAGACATGGATACTACAATGTCACTCAAGCATATTCGGACAATTTGTGAGAATTTTCTGCTCAATTAAAGAAAACTCTTTTAAAGTCAAATTTTTGATATATCAAATATAACATCTACAGACATAATTATATTACGCAATTCAAACTAAGGCCAATATAACATATTTGCTGTTTAGGAATCAGTGAGTGAAAATAGCTATCACCTTTCCTTCCTCAGTCTAGTTGTTATCAAACAGATATCTTTACTGACAATATTACCATGATAAACTAGTTGATGGGATGGCAATTTTAGTGAAATATTTAGAAATAAAGGCAGTATGAAATTCTGTCAGTTTATAAACAACAAATAAAACAACATAATGAAATAAACATAAATTTCCAACATTCAATATTCAAGAGTCCTAAACTCAAGAATTTATAGAGACTAGCTGTAAAAAAATTGAATTTTTGCCAATACTTTCTAAGTGCTACCTAAACTGAAAGGTACCCTTGCTCTTACTCTATTCAGTTAAGTCCATAAGTTCATTTTCCATTGGCAAATCCATCGTCGTATGCTGAGATAAAGCAATGAGGGAATGGAAGAGGAGGATTCGGTCTATGAAGATGGAAAGGGACCCAAAATATAGCTTAACTTACTATAACTACCTAAGGGACATGCCTTGGAATATAATTCCGTAGAGAGATACAATCAGAAACCCCAGGAGGGGGGCAGGATGAGTAAATATAAAGTGTTGGCAAAGATAAGAAATTACCTCTACTGGGGCGCCTGGGTGCTCAGTCAGCTGAGCGTCAGACTCTTGGTTTTGGCTCAGGTCATGATCCCATGGTTGGTGGGTTCAATCCCCACCTTGGATTCTGTGCTGATGCTGACAGGGCAGAGCCTGCTTGGGATCTTCTCTCTCTCTCTCTCTCTCTCTCTCTCTCTCTCTCTATCTCACTGTCCCTCTCCTGCTCATTCTCTGTTTCTCTTTCAAAATAAATAAATAATTTTGTTTTTAAAAGAAATTACCTCTACTATGTGCAAGATACTGTGATAGATTACTTCGGCGAATTCCAAAGAAAAACTCAGAAGTTGTTACCCTTCCTGAAGGAGCTTGCAGTCTACCATTAGTTTAGATGAGATGTCAAAAGAGACTGTAACAAGTAGAGCATGATAAAGCCAATATTCTCTAAAACTGGTTCTCAGTCTTGGCTGCACAATGAAATCTCCTGGTGAACTCTGACTTTCTGATACCAGGTCCTTTCTCCAGAGAATGTGATTTAATAGATCAGGGGCGCACTTGGGCATGGGAGTTTTTAATATCTCCTTTAGGGATTCTGATACGCAGTGAAGATTGAGGAATCAGGAGAGGAGTTAGTTACGGATAAAAATGAAACATGGGGCACCTGGGTGGCTCAGTCAGTTAAGCGACCGCCTGGAGTTTGGCTTAGGTCATGATATCACGGTTCATGGGTTTGAGCCCCTCATTAGGCTCCATACTGTCATCCCAGAGCCTGCTTGGGGTTCTCTCTCTACTTTTCTCTCTGCCCCTCCCCTGCTTGTTCTCTCTCTCAAAATAAATAAATAAACATTTTAAAAAATTAAAAGAAATAATGAACCAGAATGATGGGGTAGACCTAATGTGGTCACGGATGTCAGTTCAGTTAATATGTTATTTAAGATAATGGGAAACCATTCAACGGTTTTTAACATGAGAATCACAAAATCAAACCAGTGCTTTAAAGCAACTACTATAACAGTAAAGTATACAGCATATCCAGATTAAACAAGAGCGACTGTAACAAGAGGGGAAGGGAAAGAGCAACTGAGAGAAAATTTGGGAAGGAAAATTCAGTCATTCTTGGTGACTGTTTAAGCGTGAAGGTGAATTGAAGACATCAATGAATGAATTTATAAAGGAGAGAAATGAATGAGACCAAAAAAAAAATAACCAAAGGAAAAATAAAGAGTAAAATGAAAGAGAAAAACTGGTAGATGAAGTAAGAGCTAGAAGGCTGAGGTCGGCATGGGACGTGGGAGTGGAATGAGCAACAGCAACAGCTGCTGTGCATGAAGCTCTCCCTGTGCTCAGGCAGTGTCCGCTGATGCGGTGCGAGGGGTAAGCAGGGTCCTTCACCCTTGTAGCAACTCTCTGGGGGCAGACACAGTTACTGTCTGTTTACATACAGGAAAGCAGGCATGGAGAATAAAAGTAACTTTCTCCAATCACTAGGTTGTGCTAGGATACAAATCCAGGGCTGGGGCTCAAGCAGTCATCCCTCATGAATAGGAAAGAGACATGAAATACACATTTCCACTCTCATTCCAGCAGAATCTGCTAATTTTTAAAGTGGCCATCTGCAGCCCTAACCTTCCTTTTTAACCTTAGGGGAAGAACCTGCTATTTGGCCCTCACCTCTTCAGTTCATTCATACATTTAAAAACAAACAACAATAAACATCTGGTAACGTAAATACTTTGTAAGACATCTTCAGCTAAATATATATATATATATATATATATATATATATATATTGATTTTATAATATTATATTATATAATATATATTATATATGATTTTATATATAAATTGATTTTAACAATTATTGAAGAAATGCACTGTAATTTTAAGTAAAATAGGGTGTTTATAAACCAGATTAAGAATTTTTAACCTGTATCATTCTTTAACATCTTCTAAAGTGTCTAGGTTACCAACCGTATATTTAAAGGAAGACAAGGTAACTTGTAGAATTTTAAATAGGCAATATTTTTGGGAAAAGAAAAAAAAACACTACAAAATAAAAGCAGTGTAAAGACAGAAATGTAGTATTTTGACCTACAGTACTTCAACCAAAAAATAGGTTTTTGTGAAAGGCAAACCTCTACAAAATGTATTAATTTTTGTACCAGCAATTCATTTGTAAAAACAGAAAATTTAATTCTACTTCTTTCCAAAATTGATGATCTATTCAAGAAAACAAGACTGAATTCCAAGTTCATGTTGCTTCAATGAGAAGATAATTACAATTATTTATGGAGAATATTCATCCTCTCTTCGGCATGAACAGAAATCCAAGTTACTCGGAGGCCAATCCCTGCCAGCACAGAGAAGTGTGGAGAAACACTGATTTGCCATATGCTCAGATGCTGGCACAATGAACTTTCCTCGTCAGATACTGTCTTACAGCAGTGACTTTTCACCACTTCCCTGACACAGACTGCCGTAGCCTTGGAAATACAAATCCCTTGTGATTCTGAGGTACCGATTAACCAGTTATTACTTAGGTTTGCCTGTTTCCTGGCTTTCAATTATTTCACCGCACTAACCTCATTAATGATTTATGCAGCATCCGAGAAAAGAGGTAAAAACTAAATTTCTCTCCTTGAAAATCGATTTGTTCACTATATATTAGGGTTCACCCAAAGACCGAATCATTTGCGCTACCTTTTTGGGTCATTGCTATCATTCAGGACTTGGTCGTGAGTGGGGAGCACAACTGTACCTTGTAGCATTTTCCTTCACCAGCAGACCTAATCATTACCTAACACTGCTAAGCCCATTTTATTCCTTTAGTAGTAACGACCAGAGCAAAGCAAATAAAAATGAGTTTTAGAGATGCTAATACTCGTTACAAAGTTGATTTAAAAAATTAATAGATCGAAGATGTCTGGTGTCCATGGCCAATAGCCTATAATACATGAGGATGTTTGTAAGGAGATGCTGACAACAAAAAATAATATAACGCCTTTACAGTGAAAAAAGCCAATCTTGTGAGTCATAATCCCAGAAAAAAAAAGAAAGAGAGAAAGACTTCATTTTAGGAAAATTCCAAGAATAGTAATCAAGTTAGGTACATATGGACACAAAGTAAGAATTTTTGACCTAATTATAAGGAAAGGAATTAGAGCCTGGAAAGAAAGATTCTTCACTTCTAACTTGATCTGAAGAGCTACAATAGAGTTTCACTGAAAAGTAACTGTGAAGATTTAGCTAATGGCATGTGTAAGTGAGATCTTTGTCAAAACTTTAGTATCATACTTCCCCAAGAATCCAAACACAGTTTATGCTATGTGTTACTATGACTATCATTATGATAATGATGATTTTGCTTAATGGTATTGTTACCTAGATGCACAATCTAAAATTCTGAATCTTTTTCTCATCTTGTAATCAAATAATTCTACCTCTGGACTGGCTCTCCAATCCACTCTTGCCCCTGTTTCTCTACTGAATTCCTTATTTAGTAGCCCAGAAAATGATTTGGGGAGCCTAGACCAGGAATTACAAGTAGGTTTCATTACATGTGCCAAATGTATTTTTGACAGTGGCTGCTAGTACGTAGAGCCTCGTTTTGACTTGGTGAAAAGAGTACTTTCATGGGCTAGTATTGTCTACTATGGGCTCAAAAGTCTGAGACGGCACATATACTGAGTCTAACCCTGGCTTAGACTATGGAATCAGTATTCTTTTTATCATTTTTCCATTAATTTCTTACTCTTCCAATGTATCTTCAAATTGCTAAAATAATCTTTTTTAAAAAATTACAATTACATCAACTTATGATTTATAAATTTCTACTTGACTCTCATGCCTATGAAACAAAACTCAAACTCCTTAATTTATTACACACTTAAAGCTTCTTAATCTGGCCTCAATTTACGTACCATTACTTCCCTATATCCTGTCATCCCAAAACATTCTAATCACATTGAATTTCTCAACTTATTGAATTTCTCACATTGAATTTCCCTGAAAATTCAGTAAAACCCATGATATGACTTGTCCATTAGAATCTAAGCTATCTGTGGGCAAAGACTGATTTTGTTTTTTTCCAAGGACCTAACTTGTACCAAGCAGACAATAAATGGACGATAATTTTGAGCAGGAAAAATGAATAAATTAATAAGTGAATAAATTAACATTTTCTGCTTTCTCCCTAGAATGTCTTCAACTGGCAAGTTCCTGTCTACTCTTCAAAACCCATCTCACATGTCCAGTCTTTCAGGAAGCTTTCCTTGACCCCTGAAAGCTAAGTTACCAACCTATTGCCCTGTGCTTCTGTATCCTTGTGTTCAATCTCGTTTTTAGCATTTAATATGCTATTTTTGTTCATTTTTTTTCTTTTTTATAATTTATATACAGTGAAATGCTCATATCTTAAGTAAACTGTTTAGCCACTTTAGGCAAATGCATCAAACAACAAACATTTCCATCACCCTAGATACATCTGTCATAGACTTTCTTTGTCAACCCCTTCAAAGCAATGACCGATAATTTCAATCACCAAAGGTTACTATTTGCCTGTTCAAAATGTCCTCCAGGATAACAGATGTGTATTTGTGTTCTTGTCCGTGTCTCACTTCTTTTATTTAGCATTATAATTTAGAGATTTATTCATGCTTTTGTTTGCATCAGTAGTCCTTTCTTTTTATTACTGAATACTATTGCATCGCATGGCTAAGCCACAGTTTGTCCGTTTTCCAGTTGATGGGCATTTAAGTTGATTCCAGTTTGGCACTATTATGAAAATAGCTACTAGCGGTATTTTAAAAGATCTCATCACTGTAAGATCCTTACTTTGCACAATGAACTCATAGAACATGCTTGGTGATAATTATTTTGAAACTGTAATACCTAGGGTAGTTTTTGGTATATAGCACATGATCAATAAATATCCAATTAAAGTATAACTTGTGTCTCTCTAACCTGGATATTTGTAGAATCTCGTTGCCAAACAGTTGGAGCATACTATCAGTACTGGGAAGTGATAAATCATGCCTCTTTGAGGCAAACTACCATATTCATTTGCTTCCTTGGGCAATTCCCTTACATTTCTCTGGGCCTTGGTGTCCTCGTCTATAACATGAAGATAATTATAGCACTTATCCATTTGGTTTTACTTGAGAATTACTTGGACTTTGCATGGAGTTTAATAAGCACTCACCAAAGTTTAGTTGTTAATTTATTATAATCTGTGTCCTTCAAATACCTGACTAAGCTTTTTATTTAAAGAGATGGAATTTGGGGATGGTTCCTAAAAAATAGGGGAAAAAAGAGTAAAAGGTGCCCAGAAAGGCCAACCAATACTAATGAAGAACAAAGTCAAAGGACTAACACTACTCAACTTCGAGACTTAATATAAAGCCATAGCAATCAAGACAGTGTCACATTGGCTAAAGAAAAGGCAAATAGATCAATGAAAGACAAGATGAAGTGCAGAAACAGACCCGTATAAATATAGTCAACTGATTTTGACAAAGGAAAAAAAGCAATACAATAAAGCAGAGTATTTTTTAACAAATAGTGCTGGAGCAACCGGACATGCAAAAAAAAAAAAAAAAAAAAATCCAGACAGAGGTCATACACTCTTCACAAAAATTAACTCAAAATGGATCACACACCTAAATGTAAAACCCAAAACAAGAAAACTCCCAGAAGATGATATAGTAAGAAATCTAGATGACCTCAGGCATGATAATGTTTTTTCTGTACAACACCCAACGTACTATGGATGAAAGAAATAACCGGCATGCTGGATTTCATTAAAATTAAAAACTTCCTCTCTCTGAACTGTCAAGAGATTGATAAGACAAGTCACAGATGGGAAGAAAATATTTGCAAAAGGCATATCTGATAAAAGATTGTTTTCCAAAACACACGAAGATCTGAAACTCCTACAATAAGAAAATGTACAACCTAATTAGAAAATGGGCAAAATATCTGAACAAATGCTTCATCAAAGAAGATGTACAGAGAGAAAGCAAGCATATGAAAACATTTCCCATATCATATGCCATTAGGAAAATGCAAGTTAAAATAAGAAGATACCACTACACACTTATTAGAGTGGCATAATTTCAGTACGCTGACAGCACCAAACGCTGGCAAGGATGTGGCACAGCAGGAACTCTCATTCATTACTGGCAGGAATGCGCAATGGTACACCAACTTAGGAAGACGGTTTGGCAGTTTCTTAACAAAACTAAACATTCTCTCACTATATGATCCAGCAGTTGTGCTCCTCGGTATTCATTCAAAGGAGTTAAAAACTTACGTCTACGCAAAAACCTGCACACGGAAGTTGATAGCAGCTTTATTCGGAATTGCCAAAACTGAGAAGAAACCGAGATATCTTTCAGTAGGTGAATGGATAATAAACTGTGGTAAATTAAATGAGCTATCAAGCCGTGAAAAGACATGGAGGAAACTTAAATGCATATTACTAAGTGAAATAAGACAAGCTGGAAAGGGCACACACTAGTCGATTCCAGATACATGAATACTTTGGAAAAGGCAAAATTATGGAGACAGTTGCCATCACGAAGATCGGTCGCCAGGGGTAAGGAGGGAGGGAGGGAAGGAGGGACAAAAAGGTGAAGCACATAAAATTTTTAGAGCAAACCATTATTTATAATATTGCAATGGTATAAATATGTGTCATTATACGTTTGTCACAACCCACAGAATCTACACAAAAAATGAATCTTAATGTAAAATTACGGGCTTTCGATGATAATGGTATGTCAGCATAGGTTTACCAGTTGTAACAAATGCATCAGTCTGCTGTGGGATTTTGATAATGGGGAGGTTTATACATGTGAGAGGGTATACACAGGAAACATCTGCATCTGTAGTGTTTGCTCGACATTGCCACAAACCTAAAATCGGTCTTAAAAATAAAGTCTTTTTAAAAGAAAAGGCCACGGACTGGTTTTCAGAGGGAAAGCATTGCTTCTTTGTGTAACCACTGCGGAAAGATATTTAAGTGGACCAGAATCCAGCTCACGGCAGTTTTTTGTAAAACAACCTTGGTCAATTAAAAAAATCAATTGAAAATTCACCAAAAATTAAAATATAACTAAATCTATTACGTCTCTTTTAATTGCATGTACTTCTGAAAATACTTCTTCATTATTTTAAAACGGTTCGTGTTGAAAATAAAAAAAAAATTGCCAAGGATATAAAACAATTTACTTCCATTAATATTCTTTTAAAAAAGAAAGACTTTCTACCATAAAATAACCAGAAAGGATTATCAACTAGCAACCAGAGTGTAACATCCACAGCTCTTGGAATGCAAACTGGTGTAGTCACTGTGGAAAAGTGACTTTTTTGAGGTTTGAGAAACCTCAAAAAAATTAAAGATAGAACAACCCTATAATCCAATAATTGCACTACTGTGTCTTTATGCATAGAAGGCAAACTACTAATTCAAGGACACATCCATCCCTCTGTTTACTGCAGCATTATTTATAATACTAAATTATGGAAAGAGCCCAAGTGTCCATCGATAAGAGAATGTATAAAGAAGATGTGGTATAGATATATATACAGTGGAATATTATTCAGCCATAAAAAAAGAATAAAATCTTGTCATTCACATCAACATGAATGGAGCTAGGATGTATAACACTGAGAGAAATAAGCCAGTCATAAAAAGACAACCACCACATGATTTCACTTGTGTGTAATTTAAGATACAAAATAAATGAATAAAGGGAAAAAAGAGACAAATCATAAACAGACTCTTAACTATTAGAGAACAATCTGTTGGTTACAGAGGGGAGGTGGGTAGGGCGATGGAACAAACAGGTGATGGGGATTAAGAACAGCACTTAGTGTGACGAGCCCTGGGTGATGTATGAAATACTGAATCACTATATTGTATACCCGAAACTAATATAACTAATGCAACTAATATAACACTATATGTTAACTAACTGGAGTTAAAGTAAAAACTTTAAAAATAAGTAAGTAAATAAATAAATAAAAATAAAAAATACACAGCTCTTAGAGGAAGGCAAATTTCTAGGGTCATGTGAGCAGGGTGCCATAATACTTGAGACAGAAACCTCCACATAAAAACAAGACCCTCAAAAAAAGGTCAGCACATGTAGCAAAAAAATGGAATAGGAAAAAGTCTGCTCATTTGAAAACAGGGATGAAAAGATGACTTGTCTTACTTTAATTTGTCTCCTTATTGAGAAAAAAATATCTCACCTTTGGGGAAACAATGGAGAAAAATTGGTAGAGCTATGTAGATAGAGCTATTCGGATTTAGGAAATACAACGAACTCCAAGCAGGATAATTTCATATTTTAAAACTCCACTCTGGAATACATCTTGGTTCAACTGTTGAGAGCCACAGACTGACCATATTATAAAACAGGTTATTACTCTTAAAGACCAGCTATTTGTGTGACTGCAAACTTCTCAATAATCACAGCCTCAGAAGACAGTAGAATAATAGTTTCATGGCTCTAAGGGAAAATACATATTAATGTAGAATTTTATAATCAAGTAAATTATCGTTCAAGAATGAATTTTGAAACAAAAACCACAAGCATTTACCACCCTTATCAAGGGAACTTAAAGGAAGTCCTTTAGATTCAAGAAAATTGCTAGACAACTCTAGAAAGGAAATACTAAAATTACAATCATAATTTATTTGTAACATTAGAGATTTTGTAGCAATTTTTCCCAAGGCACTTTTTAATAGATAAGTCAGATCCTTAAGGAGTCGATAGTAATTATTATCCCCAAGGTTTAAGAGGAAAGAGAAGCATGCCACAGATAAAAGATAAATGTCAAAATTAAGAATTAATTTTGCTCCTATATCTAGGAAACAAGTGAGTTATTTCCATCTATTAAAAATAATGCTGAATATTTTATTATATTTTTAGTATACCCATGTGCTTATTTCTTTTGGACATAAAACGTAAGAGTAGAAATACTTAGTTATAAGGTGTATTTATGTTTACATTGCACAGGTTCCAATGTTTACAATATTCACAAATTTCTACATCTGAAATCATAAAGCAAGATGAGCTAGTTTTTAAAGTACCCTTAACTTGGATATCTATCTCCAACCCACATTGCTCTTCGATGCTCTGCCTTGCTTAATCCTATAATGTCATGACATGAAAAGAAGCTTATATTTGTCGAGTGCCTAAAATCGGTTCCAGACTATGCTAAACACTTCGCATATATTATATGTTTTAATCTTCATAATAATCATCTACCATTCTCATTTCACAGGTGAGGAATATGAGGCTCGGATAAATGAATACATTCTCCATGGTCCCATAGGAAACGGAACGCATTGCAAGAGAAAAAACAATGACTATGGTACAGTCTGGAGATCCTTTTAATAGAAGAATCCTATGATCAGGGCATGTCCAGATAAACTAGGCTCACTAAATGCTGAGGCACATACGAATCACAATGCTTATAAAATATTAGGTGAGCTAACAGAGACTATGTTATAATAAAGTGGTCTCAAAAATACTGTAACTTAAATAAAGACAAATGCATTTCCCTCCCATCTAATAATTCAGTGGGCTGGCAAGTGCAGTAGTCTTGCTATCAGAAGCATGTGACTGCTAAGGATTTCCTAGACTTCACTAGTTCCCAGCCAGAAGCAAAAGCGAAAGAGAAAGTACAAGAAACAAATTGCAGGGGCCCCTGGGTGGCTCAGTCGGTTAAGTGTCCGACTTCGACTCAGGTCATGATCTTGCAGTTTGTGAGTTTGAGCCCCGCGTCAGGCTATGTGCTGACAGCTCGGAGCCTGGAGCCTGCTTCAGATTTTGTGTCTCCTCTCTCTGCCCCTCCCTGCTCACGCTTTGTATCTCTTTCCTTCAAAAATAAATCATTAAAAAAAAAAAAAGAAGAAGCAAACTGCATTCATCATGTCTGCTCATGCAGCATTGGTCATTGGTCCACACTTAATCACTGGACCACACCTAGAGGCAAAGAAAGCTAGAAAATGTAGTCAGTAAATTGGTCAAAGGCAGTCAGGTGTCCAGCTGAAATTCGGAGGGTCCTATTTTTAAAAAGAAAAAAAAAAGCCATGAATATGAAAAAGTGGAAGCTTCTGCCTCATTTAGTAGTCAGACCTGACAGAAACTTAGGACGGGTGCCAAGATATCATAAGGAAATGACTTGAACAGCAGGTGTAAAATCCAGTTGGGGGAGGCTTGAATGCCCATCTGGAGAGAGTGAGCTAATATGGTAGTTAACAAAAGCCTTTTTAAAAATAAGTATTTTTATTGAAACATAACATGGAGTCAAAACGCACATATCATAAATGTACAGCCTGCTAAATTTACACCTACGTGCCTATGTAAGAATCACTCGACTCAAGAAATGGAAGTTTCAGCACCCCGCCCGCATCTTCATGACCATCCCAATCACCAACCTTGCTCACCTCCTTGAGGATGACCACTACCTAACTTCTCCACGTGGATCAGTGTTGCCTACCTTGTCATGACGTTATGTTTGTAGGATTCATATATGTAGTATGTAGCAGGAGTTTTTAATGTTTTCCTGCTGTACAGTATTCCAGTAGAGAATATGCCATAATTTATCTAACCCTTGTCCTCAAGATCTACACTAGAGCAGTTTTCAGCCATTAGAAATAATTCTGCTATAACAGCTTTCCTTGCGTTTTTTGGTGCACCCATTATTCATTTTTGGCTATAGACCCAAAGAGTAGAATTGCTTCATAGAATATACCTAGATTCCACTTTTGTAAATTAAATAGCTTTTCTCAAGTAGCTGTATTATTTATGGTCTCCCTGGCAGTGTATCAGTGTTTCCATTTATGCTACATTCTCACAGACACTTAGGAATGTCAGTCTTTTTTCATTGTAGCCATTCTGGCAGTTGGGATTTTCATTTGTCTGATGACTATTCTAGTAGTTTTAATTTTCATTTGTCAGATGACTATTGAGGTTGAGGTCCCTTTGTTATATTTCTTAGTCATTTGGAAAACTACTCTTGGTGAGTATCTCTCCTACTTGCTTACCCAATTTTTCTTTGGGTGGTCTTTGTCATTTATAGGAGCTCCATAGATAGCCTGAATATGAATCCTTTCCCAGTTTGTAAGTTTCTTCTCAGTGAACAGCTTTTGAATTTTTTGAATGAGAGAGTGGCAAGAATAGTTCTGTGTTTTGAGAAAATCCATCTGCCATGAATATGAAACAGTCAAGCAGAGAAATGTTAAAAGGATAATGTATATATTTCCTGATAATGCATTTTTATAGGGAGAGCCTACTTTAAACAGAGGGTAACAATAACAAAAGGAAAAGGAAAAAGATGGGAGAGATACTTTATAAAGGATGAATTCATCTATTCAATACTGAGAAGACTTGATAACTGATAAAGAAAAATACGGGTTACAGGCCATTTATGAAGGATAGTGAATACTTGATAAAATGCAGTAAATATTGGCAGAGAGGAACTTAGGGAAATGAAAGTTTTGAATTACTGAAGGGTGTTTACTTTGGAATTAGTTTTTACCATAATGATCACATGAAGTAGCAGTAAGGCCCAATTTTTCCCAACTTAAAAGCGTTTTATCATTCCTGCCACGATTAACAATACCATATGCATTTTCTTTTAAATCACTCAAGAAAAACTAAAACGATAAAACATAGGCTTAAGGAAAGGAATATATTTTTTTTAAAAATCAAAAAGGAACAGAAAATCCCTCAAGGAGAATTTTCCCAAGAAGGGATATTTGAGGAGTAGCAACCCTGAGGTATCAAAATATTTCCCATTTCTTCTTACCCTCAAGACTAGCCATAATGTCTTTCCTTTTCTGATTCTTAGAATTACTTATAAATGAGTTTGTAGGCTGCAAAACTTCCCTCAGTTAGCTTCATAAAAACCCATCAGAATGAGATACTAAGTGCTCTATCATTATCATCACCACCAACATCACCATCTAACTTTTAATGAGCCCTTACCATGCACTGTGTCTTAATATGCGCTATTTGACCCCTGTAAAGTCCTGAAAATAAGTATTACACTATTATTGCTATTCTATAGCAGAAAGCTTAAGCAATTTGCTCAAAGTAACATGACTAGCAAGTCATGGATCTTGGACACGAACCAAGGCAGCTTGACTCTAGAGTTTCTTCCATATCTACTGTTCTGTATATTCTTCTTGTCAGCTAGCATGTGACAATCATTGACAGTTAAGGCCATAAAAGAATAAGAATCATAACAATTGGGATTTAGTAGTAAGTACATAAATGTGGAAAGCCCCATTCGGCACATTGTACTCTAAGGACAGAAATGAAACTGAGACCCAATCTGAGTGACAGGGACTATTGAAAATACCTCATGTCAGTTCGCTCATCTCTCTCTCTCCACTTCTACCCTCCCCCCCCCCTATCTATCATGAATTTTCTAATCACTGACACTTCTATAGTCTTTAATTTCCTCTCCATCTCTAAATTGTCACCTCCTCTAGTTCATTCTCCGCCCTGTGGCCAGAAAGATCTTTTTAAATTATAAAACAGCTCATGCCAGTCTTCTTGAAAACATTTCATGATTCCAACTGCACGTAGGACAAAATCCAAACTCCTAATCAGGGCCCACTGAGTCCTACAAAATCTGACCCCAGCTTTCCTTTCCATCCTCACTGCTCCCCACTATCCCTTCTCACTATGTACGTTGATTTTTATGTCAATTCCTTGATTACAAAAAGTCCTTCTCTACCACACTATCTTTCTGACTGCTTTTCTCTCTGCCTCACCTGTTCTTTCTCCAGCAACTTAAATGTTTGGCTTCTTCTCATCCTTCAACTTAATACAAGAATTTTTCTTTATCATATATCACCTGCTTACTTCTGTGTTAGACTTTCTGAAAAGTTGTAATTGTATTACTTAGTCATAAATACATTAATCTATCTTTCCCACTAGAATTAACCTTCACGACAGTGTCTACCTGGCACATGCTAGAGACCAATAAGAAATTTGATGAGATGAAAGCAAGAATCAATAAATGGCTCTATGTTTCCTACCTGGGGGTCACTGGGGGGATAGTAAGGTCATTAACTGAGATATGAAATACAGTAGGAGAAACAAGTTTTGAAGAGGAACATAGTTCAGTGAAGGAGAGGTTGAATTTGAGATGCCTGAAGGAAAGACCAGTAGTAATGTCATAAACTAGGTAGGAAAAGGAGTCTAGCATTTAGAGAAAAATTTGGACATGACAGCATGGATTTAGAAGATGAGATAATAGGGGCGCCTGGGTGGCTCAGTCGGTTGAGCGGCTGACTTCAGCTCGGGTCATGATCTCACGGTCTGTGAGTTGGAGCCCTGCGTCGGGCTCTGTGCTGATGGCTCAGAACCTGGAGCCTGCTTCAGATTCTGTATCTCCCTCTCTCTCTGCCCTTCCCTTTCTCACACTGTCTCTATGTCTCTCAAAAATAAAATAAAAATGTAAAAAAAAAAAAAAAGAAGATGAGATAATAATGAGACAGATGGAGTTTTGGATATGAAAGATAAGGCCCAGGAAAATATGAAGACTGGATAAAGCAGAAGACCAGTAGGCAATATAAAAGAAGGAAGAGGAAAAATGGAAAGCATGATACAAAGGCTTGAAGATCAGAGAAGAGGCAGAAGAAGATGGAGACAAATTTGCAAGGAAGAGGAGAGGTTAAGTGAAGAGGGTCAAATTCTTAGAAGAAGCTAAGTAGGAAGGCAAATGAAAGGGCGGTTTCAGAGTCGGCATTTAGGAAACCCAAGAGGCTGCAACCAAGTATATTAGGACACTGAAGACAAACGTGTTTCAAATTCATAGCTTTACCTAGGGCTTCGACTATACAGAAATCTTTTTTGGTGGCTTTGAAAACCCCACGGCACAGCGAGTGTGGCAAAACTAAATTAGTAAGTACTTCACCTATCAGCTTTAGAAAAGAAATAGTTACCCTGCATTGTTGGAATTTTCTAAAGAGGGAGTATTAAAGTCCGTTGAAAACGCTAGTCTATTCAAAATCACAGAACTATGCAAGGAAACTCATGATTATCAGTAGCGAAAACTGCCAGGGTGCTTCCAGAGAATGAAAGCTGTACAATATACACATTAAACATTAAAGAAATTTGAGAAGCAAGGGGTTGAGACCACCGGCAGTTCATTGAGCTTGCCAGGGTACGGCTGGCAATTCAAGATCACAGATGCCTCAACTTGTTCTAATCAGGGAGAGTCCTCCTTGCCTAAGTGCATTTATGCTGGTAGTCAGTAGAGATGCATCCATGCACTAAATCTTGACCCTGAACTAACTGTAAATATTCTAGGGTATTTAATTTACCTCCCATCCCAGTTCAAAGTCAGACCCATGCTAAGTAACCTCCACTGCAAAGCCAAAAACTGACCTCAAACATGGATGGTATGGAGCCCAGAAATGAGATATTTTAGCACTAGATTGGCATACAGACTGGGGGAAAAAAAAAACACAGCGAAGGTGCTTCTGAACAGCTCATTCTTTCTCTGTCCCCGGATATTCCAACACATAATTATTCCACTCCTGTGTCAGAGTGGTTAATTTCAGCAAAAGGAAATTCCTATATGATCCATATCCTATAAAGAAAAAGTAGGAATTTCATAGATGTACTCATTAATCTTTTTAAATCTCTTTCTGTTGATAATTAGATTTGGCCCAGGCCAGTGTTCTGTGTAACGAGCTGTTGGTCAACAGAAGAGGTGTGTGCAGACACAGTATAAAGGGAGACACTTTTTCACCCTCCAGACCTTGAACTGTAGAAAACACGGAGATAAATAAAATTCTGGGTGGGAGCGGAAAAAAAGTAAGGCGTGGTGGAGGAACCCCGGGAGAGTTTTGGAAGTCAGCCCTGTCTTTCCTGTGTGTGGGAGGGGAGCTGTGGCAGGTGCTGGATTAGAGCTCCCGGAAGCACCTCTGGGGCAAAAGGAAGGCTCCGGTAGCTGCAGCTTCTAAGGCTGCGGCGCCCGCAGCAGCAAGTACAGGTGAGGGGGCCCGGGCAGTCTCCATGGCAACACTGGAGGGGTGGAGGGGAGAAAGGTGCCCTCGGCCACGCAGCGCCGCCTCCCCAGCGCCCTCCGGCCCGCCGCACTGTTGCCTGGGCAACGGCCGGGGGCGGGAAGGCCATTTTCCCTCGGGCGTTCCCCGCCCCCAGGGCGGAGCGCGAGGGCTGGACGAGCTCCGAGTCCTCTAGGACTCCCTCCGGAGAAGTAGGCAGGCGCCGGAGGCCCGGCCCGGACCCACAGCCCCCGGGGAAGAGGCCCAAGCGCCCCGCCCTCTCCTGCACCGGGAGAGGCATCTGCTCTCTCGGGACTGAGGCACAGTCACGCAGACGTGCCAGGGTCGTGCGTGCCGCCGTCCAAAGGTCCGGGAGACGATGGAAGCTTGCCCCGCCTCGATCCATCCCCGCATCCAGGCTGGGGCCCAGGCGCCTTCGGGAGGAAGGGTGCTCCCACTGGTTGCGGGCATCTTCCCCATTCCCTCTGCGTCCCCGCCCCTTTGCCACGCCCGCCGCCCGCCCTTCACGCCCACCTAGGTTTATCTGCAAGTACTGGGACACCCACGTCTTCATCCTTTACTCTGTCCTTTCCTGGCTTTGGGGGAGAGAAGAGCAGACCCCCTTCGAGCCACTCAGCAGAAGGCAGCCCGTGCGGCCAGGGGCCCTAGGGGACCCCAGACTTCTCCCAAGATCAGCAGTTCCGTTTGCCGTGGGCCTCCCAGGAGAGGGGCTTGGTGGGGGGGGGGGGTGTTGTTCAGCAGGCGGGGTCCTGCCATCCCCAGCAGGGTAAACCTTGTCCATTAGAAGCACCCTTCACCATGATTCAAAACTGCGCACACAGGTGCCTGGGTGGCTCAGCCGGTTAAGTGATTGACTCTTGATTTTGGTGGTGGGATTGAGCCCATCAAGCCCCACCTTCCCCCCACTGACCACGCAGACTGCTTGAGATTCTCTCTTTCTCATCCTCTACCCCTCTCCCTTGCTCATGCCGCCCTCCCCCCCACAAAATTAAAATTAAAAAAACAAAATTGCATACAGTAACTGAACTGAATCACGTGTTTATTTACTGGAGCAAAAGGCTCCATGGTGCAGCAGAGCGGCTCTTCTGGCAGCTAAGTCTACGGGGACTGTTGCCTTGATTTCAAAAGGGGCCACAATTTTGAAAAAAACAATATTGTTTAGGTATAGACAAAGAAAAAACCAAAGAAACTATTTTCATTTTCTGGTTGAAAATTTGAGGACAGTTTTCTATAGTTTACGATACGGATCTGTTCTCTTCTTGAGCAATAATTTGTTATTGCTATAACCAGGGCTTTTCATATTTACCTTTTAAATAAGATCCTCAAAATTCGAAAATAAATTCGTAAGCAATACATCTGTTGCTGAATATACATTGTATCACTGATTTTTCCAAACACGTAGAGACTTGATGAATCAGTGTATTGTTAAATAATTATTGGTTACTTACGACTTATCTCAATGATAGTCTTTCACTAGAGAAAATTTATAGGGAAATAAACAGCATTTCTCAATTAGATTTAATACTTTGCCTAAGAAATTTTTACGTGATGTGTTATATGTACGTATATGTGTGAATATTTATGTATGTATATTGAGATACTAAATAAATTTGATACTAAAACAATAAGGATCTTTCAATTAGAGTTCTGAGATTAGATGTATGCCTTAAAATGCAAACTGAAGCCTTATCTGATTGTTAATTCAGGTATGTCCTGGTATCTTTGCACTGAAATATTTATTTTATAAGGCACTTATTTTTAAGGATGCCTTTTCTAAAGAATTTCACTTTAAATGTGATACAGTTGAGTAGGAGAACAAGAAAGACAATGTATCTTTAATCATCTTCCAAACGGCCAAACTATTTCTGTAATGGCAGACATGTTTCTACTATCTTCCTAATTTTTTTAAAAAAAATTTAGTTGACATACAGTGCAATATTGGTTTCAGGAGTAGAATTCAGTGATTCATCACTTACATAAGACATCCAGTACTCATCACAACAAATGCCCTCCTTAATGCCCATCACCCACCTCCTCGCTCTCCCACCCACCTTCCTCCCACCTCCCTCCATCAACCCTCATTTTGTTGTCTATCAATGAGTTTTATCCATGCCCTCACGTGCCAAATTAGCTCCTTTTTTTGCCCCCATTGATTAAAGGCAAATGTATATTTCAATTGGGAGCTACATCTGCATATAAGTCATAGACTGTATATTGGCCAATGTTTAACATGTCACTTTATATCATCAGGATCTTACAGAGGAAGGCTCATGATCAGAGTACCTCACGTTCCAGTATGTAGAGGCTTAACTGGATGGGAAGTAAACAGAAAAGCTCCGGGTCTTCTGGACTGCTTCTTTTGCCATTTGAAAAGACCTAGCTGCTCACTCTTTATTATTTCACATGGTATGGTTAGCTCCCGGCAGGACTGGTGTGCTTTCAGCTAGATTTCAGTCTTTGCATATTCGAGTATTGTTCCATTTTCTCAAGGTACAAATATATTAGGGCATTAAAGTATAGAACATAATACAGAGTTGCTAACTAAAGCTTTCAAAGCGAATAATTATCTGATCATTTAATATTAGTGCACACTAGAATTGAGGAATAAGAAGTGAGGAAATAAGAAATGATTTGAAAGAAACATATATTGTACACTCAATATGTAATTTTTGCTAATAGATGTCTCTAGATAATAGAACCAAAGGTTATTTTTTCTTTAGTTTGTTTTTCTTTACTTTTCAATAAATCTATAATAAGCAGGAATTTATTAGATAATAAATATATATTTTTAAAATTGATAAAGGTCTTCACTTTTAAAAGCATAAGTTTATTTTAAGGGCACCTGGGTGGCTCAGTTGGTTAAGTGGCTGCCTTCAGCTCAGGTCATGATCTCACGGTTCCTGGGTTCCAGCCCCACATCAGGCTCTCTGCTGTCTGCACAGAGCCTGCTTCAGATACTCCACCCCTGTCTCTCTGCCCCTTCGCTGCTTGTTCTCTCTCTTCCTCTCTCCCCCTCTCTTCCAAAAATAAAGAAATATTTAAAAGCATAAGTTTATTTTAATGGTATTAGTTGTGACAAACAATCCTATATTTTTTCAGTATCTAAAATCTTTCTAGGAAAAAAAAGCCAACTTAATGAAAAGTTTAAAAATATGTCTGTCTTTCCAAGAGTTTGGAACATTTCAGAGATTCCTAACACCGAACACAGAGCCAGAGAAACCTGTATGTACACACCCAGCTTACTTAGCATTACTAAGCAATGTTATATTACAAGAAATCATCACATTTAAAATGTTTATTAACCTTATTATAGGACTGTCAAACTTCCCAAGCATCATATGATAGAAAGCTGACAGTTTTTATCCACTGCTCCATCAGAATTTAACCACATTATAGCTTACCGAAGCCAATAGGTACCAACTAATTCATAAGTTGGAGTTAAAGTGTTTGATAGAAAAAAATTAATAAAACAATGAAAGAACACAACATAAAAATAGCCACCTTATAATTTCCAGTTCAACAAGGTTTGCCAGTTTAGATGGATCTCGTACCTGGGTTTGAAATAAATAAATAAACATTCTGTCATAGGCAAGCAGGGAGGAATTGAAAGATGTTGGTCTTTTACAGAAAATATTGCACAAAAATTTGTCTATGGTCATTTCCCCACCATGCCAATATCAGAGGCATATCATTTAAACCTGAGCTGATAATAAATGTCTGGAACTATAATAATGTCCACTAAAGAAATAGAACAATACTAACCAAAGTTTATAAATTTGTAACACTCAAGCTGTTATTAGAACAGTTATGGAATAGTTACATTTTAAAGTGCTGTTAAACTTTAAAATAAGTCATCTTGAGGGCACCTGGCTGGCTCAGTTGGTTAAGCATCCAACCTTGGCTCAGGTCATGATCTTGCAGTTCATGGGTTGGAGCCCCGCATCGGGCTCTGTGCTGACAGCTCAGAGCCCAGAGCCTGTTTCAGATAATGTGTTTCCCTCTCTCTCTGCCCCTCCCCAACTCACGCTCTGTCTCGTTCTTTGTGTCTCTCTCTCAAAAATAAAATAAAACATTTAAAAATTATTTTAAAATAATATGTCATCTTGGGGGTGCCTGGGTGGCTCAGGCAGTTAAGCATCCAACTTCAGCTCAGGTCATGATCTCATGGTTCATGAATTTAAGTCCCACATGGGCCTCTGTGGTGATAACTTAGAGCCTGCTTTGGATTCTGTGTCTCCCTCTCTCCCTGTTTCTCCCCCACTCATGCTCTGTCTCTCTCTCTCAAAAACAGAAATAAACATTAAAAGTTTTTTAAAAACTAAGTCATCTTGGATTTCTTATGCCTCCCACATATCCAATTACTAACCATAACTATTACGCTTGTCTCTTCTGCTGACACTTGCCTGTATCTCTTGCTTGGATTACTTATTCGATTTACTACTTGTTTTACCAGTGTCATCGTTGTCACCTACGATTTATTCTTCTCAGAGTGTCCTAAAGTATCTTTCTAAAATGAAAATCTGAGTCAACTTATTTTCTCTCATATGTATACATATTTTAAATGTATTATTGAGCTTGTATGTGAGTAGGAGAAAGCCTCAAGGACCCAAAAATTCAAATTTAAAAATTTACGGTAAAATGAAATCAGAGAATCAGAGGAAGAAAATAAACCTTGGATTCTGGCAAAGTAGGGTAAATAGAGGTGATTTGTGAGTGCAAGGAATTAGAGGGAGGGGAATGATGGGGGAAAGGACCACATTGGGGATATTCTCTTCACATCCAGACTTCGGTTCACCAACTCTTTTTTCAACGTTATCAAAATTTCTATTGAAATTTTTTACTTCCTAACTTTCCACATGTGTTGTTTTTCCCTTAAAATAATTATCTTCTAGATCTTCTAGTCCCTTTTATTTCACTTCTTTCCCTCCAATTTAAGAAGATAATAACAGAATTTTCCACAAATGATAAAGTCATTAATTCAGAAATATATATCAGAAAGGCTAATGATTTTATTTTTATTTTTTATTGTTTATTTATTTTTGAGAGAGAAAGGAGGCGGGAGGGGCAGAGAGAGGGGGAGGCAGAGAATCCCAAGCAGGATCCACAGTTGTCAGCGCAAAGCCCATCACGGGGCTTGAGCTCACAAACTGTGAGACCATGACCTGAGCTGAAGTCAGAGGCTCAACCAACCGAGCCACCCATATGCCCCAGGCTAGTCATTTTTAAATCTCCACTTAGATACACTGTGGTAAATCTGTAGAATACCATGAAAAGAGAAAGAGAAAGATCTGAGCACCTTCAAAAAAGAGATCTTCTACAAAGAAAAGACAAGAAGCATGACGGCACATTTCTCAACAGGAGGTACAATGTAATGTGGAAAATATAAAGACCTTTTAAAAACGATTTAAAAAGTTAAAATAACAGATCTAAATAAAAATATCTTCAGCTAGAAAATTAAGAAGCTTAACCACCCAAAGAATTTTAACTAAAGGAACTTCTATGGCACTAATTTCAAGGAAGAAAAAATGTCTCCGGAGTAAAAGCCTAAATGACTGGAACAAGAAATATGGAAAGAAACTAATGAATTTGAAGATAGTATAAAAGCAATATGAGCTATAAAATAAAGATAAATTTATGATATATATGGTACATCCAGTAAAGAAATAATTATATAAAAGAAGAACAATAATACTGTCTACATTATGGGATTCGAAAGAAAAAAGACTATAAACCAACCCCTTGATAACAAAAGATTATAATTCATATTCAATAGGGTGGGCAGGAAGTTCAAGATGTAGAATTTAATAATTACGCATTGTCAAATGTAAATGGCAATCGCTAAGATAAATCCAGTGTATAAATTCCAACTCACCAAAAGGGAAAGGTGAGTAAAAAAATAATTTAAAATGTCAAGGTAGTAGGAAAGGGTACATTAGAAAAGAGTAAGGTAAATAGAAAACAAAAAATGAAATGTTAAAAATAGACACATAGAGGCTCCTGAGTGGCTCAGTCAGTTGAACGTTTGACACCTGATTTTGGCTCAGGTCATGATCCCGGGTGGGGTCATGGGATCAAGCCCCACTTTGGGCTCCACACTGAGAGTGGAGCCTGCTTGAGGTGCTTTCTCTCCCTCTGTTCCTCTTCCCCGTTCAAGATCACTCTCTCTATAAAATTAAAAAACATTTTAAGTATATTAAAAACATATAGACACATATAATTATAGTATCTTTTTAATAGAAGGCACAATACACTGTCTGACATACAAAGCCAAAAGAATTCATTGCTAACAGACCTATACTACAAGAAAGGTTGATATCCTCCAGGCAGAAATGTCTTTCAGGCAAAAGGAAATGATACCAAATGAACTATGGATCTATAAAAAGGAGCAAAGAATACCACAAGTGGTGACCATATGGATAAATGTACTAGAATATTTTTCTTATTACATAAATATCTTTGCAGATTATTGATATATGAGCAAAATAATGAAACATGAGGTTTATCACATATCTATAAGGAAAATCTATGAGAGTATAAAAGTCAGGACAGGGAACTGAAAGTATACTATTTTAAGCTTCTTGAGCTATACAAATGGTATAATTATTCAAGTTAATAGTAAGTTAAACATGTACTTTGATAAGTTAAAGATGTATACTACAAACTCTAATGCAACTACTAAAATGTAATTACTTCAAAAATGCAGAAAAAGGGTGAAAAGAACGAAGAACAGATTAGACAAACAGAAAACAAACAGCGAGGTAATAAACGTAACTCTAATCACATTACATATAAACATTCTAGTGAATACCAAGTTGAAGGGAAGATGTGTTATTTAAAAAGAAAGACCCAACTATCTGCTACTTACAAGAAATGCCCTTTGTATTTAAAATTACAAAGAGTTTTCAAATAAAGGGGGGAAAATATAATACCATGTTAACACTGTGGAAGATGGGAATCCAAGGTTGGTTTAATATTTCAAAATCAATCTCACCGTCAGTCCGCCTTATTAACAAACTGAAAAACAATACGCTCAGCCTGATAACAGAAAGGGCTTTTGAAAAATCCAATATCCATTCCTAATAAAAATTCTCAGAAAAGTAAAAATTAAAGGAAACTTCCTCAACAGAAGAGAGGACATTTAGCTACATTTCATACTTAATACACACTTAAGTAAAATACATACTTATTAACATGAACCGCCAAAGCATTCATGGTTTGGCCCTGTGAAATCTTTAACATTGTCACAAGTCTCCCCATTTTATTCTACTCTACAGCCATGCCATTCCTTTTCCAATTCTTCTTTTTTAAGTTTATTTATTTTGAGAGGGAGAGAGTGAGAGAGAGCAGGGAAGGTGTGGAGAGAGAGAATCCTAAGCAGGCTCTGCAATGTCAGTGTGGAGCCCAACATAGGGCTCAAACTCATGAACTGTAGATTATAACATGAGCAGAAATCAAGAGTAGGATCTTAAGCGACTGTGCCACCTAGAGACTCCTCTTTTTTTCAATTCTTAATCTATTTTCTCTCTTGTTCTTAGCTTTTGTACATGTTTCTTCTTTCACTTCACCTCACCCCAATTTCTTCAGGTCCCATCGGAAAGCTCTCAGGGAGATTTATTTTGGAGGCCACCTGCATTCCTGGATTCAAGGTGTATTCTTAGATCTTCAAAGTACATCATTCCAAACTCTGCTTCTGTCTTCACAACTCCTTCTTTACCTCTAGCCCTCTGTCTCCCTCTTTTAAAAATCCTTACGATTAATTGGGCCCACCATTCCAGGATACTCTTCCTATTTTATGATCCTAAATCACATCTTCAAAGTCCCTTTTGCCTTAACATATTCACAGATTCTGGAGATCACGATGAGGACATCTTTTGAGGCCATTATTCTGTGCTCAAATATTTTCATTCAATAAAGGAAGATTTTGTTATATTTTCGAACATGTCAAGCTATTTTAAAGTACTCTAGGAAAATTCAAAGTTAAATTAACTTTTGTCAGTTACAACCTTTGTGAAAAATGAGTAGTTTACATACTAAATCATAATTAAAAGAAAAATTCTAAGATTGTTCATTTATAGCTGAAAGTCAGGAAGTGTCAATAATCTCTGAAGATAAAGCCTACCATCTTTGTAGCAACTAAAATGGTTATTATTCTTGATACATTGCCAGCTAGTGTTCTATTCTGTTGATCTAGTTTTCAACATTTAAACAGATTACTAATTCAAACACTGCGTAAGCCATTAAGGGAAATATCAATGATTCCAGATAGACAATTATCATGAACATATCATATATCAAAACCGTAAGTTTTCTCTGTCAGACATTGTGCCATCAATACAACTTAGGTAGGATTTATAAAAAGAATACAGTTTGATAGTATTTTACAATATAGAAAATACTCAAGAATTATTCATCATCCAAACTACATTTTATTGTGCTATCCTCAATCCTGACCTTCCTTCCAGAATTAAAGGCCTCAGTCTGTTAATGAGTTTAAGAATATAGTATCACCTGTCATTTAATTAATCCATTACTTTATTATGGCTCTGATGTTACTTAAAGTGTATATATTTTCTCTTTCAATCTGGATAAGGTACTCCTTGAGATAAATATTTTGTTTAAAACTCCAATAATCTCTAACCTAGAATTTTATATTTAAAAAAATTTTTTAAGTTTATTAATTTTGAGAGAAAGAGAGAGAGAGAGAGAAAGCGAGAGTGAGCACAAGCGGGGAAGGTTCAGAGAGAAGGAGAGACAGAATCCCAAGCAGGCTCCACGCCATCAGTGCAGAGCCTGATGTGGGGCCCAAACTCACAAACTGTGAGGTCATGACCTGAGTCGAGATCAAGAGTCGGATGCTTAACCAACTGTGCCATCCAGATGCCCCGTAGGATTTTATATTTATGAATATTTATGTATGTATTTGTACATATGTATACACACTATATATAATGCATATATAGATTTATACAAATATATACATATATAATCAAGTTATTACAAAATATACTTTTGACGACCTAAGGAGGTTCTGTTATACGTTTGAAATTATTAAAATAATATCCCTTCTATATCACCACCCAGTATTATAACTTCAAACAAATGAAACATTTTTGGATAATGACATCAATATATTAATTAATATTAATCTAAGACTGATGTAATTTTGAATTATCCAGTTTTAAGTGCTAATTAAAATAAAAAATTATCATACTTCCAAATCAGATGTTATTTCAAGAATTTTTGATGTGAAAATAAAGAAGTAAACATTTTATAAATGCAGCTTCCCCCTGTATAATAAATACATGTTGAAATGTTGAAATAATATTTAGGGATATCTATTTAAGGGTCAGCAAACTGCAAACCTGCTCTGGGGTACAATATATCTTTGAAGTAGCATGTGAATTCTTGAATAGAAAATCTTTGTCACACTCACAGATGTTACAGACGTACGAAAATAAAATATCAACAGTGCCATGTGTTGTGTCAATGTGTTTTTACTAAGGAAAAGTATCTTCTCAACATGGGTGATATACTGATATGTGATATCTCAGTGTGAATGGTAATACTTATTTTAACTTCAATTATAATACTTACTCACTATTTCCTCCTTTGGGGATGTAATGCAATTAAGACTTTTTATTAACTTATTAAAGTTTAAAAATCCTTTGGGAAACACATATCCTCACAGAGTGAATCTGAGCAACTGAACGGTACAACACCATGGAACAAGGAAGAGCGCGGATGAGGCTTGGAAAATTGTCTTGCATTATTCAGTGAGTAGCATCCTGCCAGTTTGCTTGCCCCTTTAGAGGGATCCTGAACTAAAGTTCCAGCCCAACACCCAAAACTTTTGGCTTGGAGCTTAAACCGTACTATTCAAATTGAGTGTACAGAAGTGACATCAAACCTACAATGGCAGAGTAAGAACCTCTGAAAATCCGTTCCTCATAAAAGCCATGAAAGAATGGGTCAGAATCCACTTTTATAAAATACCGGAAACTCATCAAAGCCTTAAAAACCCAGCAAGCACTTATTACAGAAAAAGAGCTAAATATTGAAAAGAACAGTGAAACTGATGGTGTTTTAACTTGCTCCAGTTCTATCTCCTAATGTGTTGCTCTGCTGCAGCCTTGAAAAATAACGGCCCACTATATTAGAGCTGCCTGTTAGCCACCGGAGGGAAGAGAATGGAACCTGAGCTTTTTCAAAGCTTTTGCCCCAAAGAATAGTCGCATTATTTTACCTGTGTAGTGGTTCCCTGGAAGACCCCACTTAACAAGCTGTGTGAAGTTGACCTGACTTGGAACTCACCCAGTGTGAAAAGCCTTCACCTCATGAGCATTTATGGAAAACAATTACAGGAAAATGTTTTATCTTCACAGCTGCCTACAACAGTGAATACCATTTGATTCAAAGAAGAGCCTAAACAAAAGCCTACAAGTAAAAACTAGGGAATAAGATATTCACATAGTTTTGAAAGGCTCTAACAAATTCCATAGGAATCCAAAACAACACGTCCATGCATAGAGGCAGGTGCACACTCAAAGAAGGTCTAAGTAGGCCATAAGGTCTCATCTCTACCTGACTTTGAGACTTTGCACAAGCAGGAAATAAAGGCTAGGGGAGAGTTGTAAGCAGACTGGCTGAGTGTCAAAGGTCTACCCTAACACAGAGAGCACCTCAGCAAATACTGGTTCCAGGAATTTAAAGAAACCATTGTTCTTTATTAGCTGAGCAAATACTTTAGTGGCTGTATCTGACAAGCAATATAGACTTTACAGAGTTAATTTTAAAAATCCACTAAACAAAAAACATCTATAACCATAATAAGCATCAACAACAAGCCCTGGAAAAACAAGAGAATCTCATTTCCAGAATTCCCATATAACATTATTGAAAATGTTCATTTTTCAGTAAGATGCTGAAATTGACATTCAAAGAAACAAAAAAGTATTGCCCATACACAAGAATAAAAGCAATCAATAGAAAATGTCTCAGAAGAAACCCAGTTACTGGACTTAACAGGAAAAAAATCAGCTTTTAAAATATTTACGAATAGCTAAAGAAAGAAGATAATATATGAAGAACCAAAGAAAAATATAAGGACAATGTCACACCGACTGGAAATATCAATAATGAGACCATTTTTTTTTTTAAAAAGGATCAAAGAAAAACTTTGGATTTGAGAAGTAGACTTGCTAAAGTAAACAATTCCGTAGAGGAGCTTGACAGAAGAAAGCAGAAGACAAGACAGAAGCTATTTGAGCAGGCAGAGAAAAGAATCACTGAAGATAAATAAAGTTGATAGAATTATCTATTCTGAGGAACAAAAGGAAAAAATAAAGAAGAAAAATGATCAGACCCTTAGAGAGCTCTGGGACATCATCAAGCATAAAAACAAACACATAATGGGAATCCCAGACTGAGAGAACTAAGAAAAGGGCACAAAGAATATTTGAAGAAATCATGGGGAAAAACTTTCCATGTTTGGTGAAAAAATGGAATCTAGTAATCAGAAATTTCACTGAACTCCAAATATTTAACCAAATAGGTTAAATTCAGAGACATCCACACCTAGTGGATTTGTCTGCCCCAAATTCATATGCTAAAGCTCTAACACCCGTGTGACTGTATTTAGAGATGGGGCCTTGAAAGGTAATTAGAGTAAGACCAGGTCATGAGAATAGGGACTTTATGATGACATTAGTGCCTTCATAAGAAGCGATATCAGAGAGTGTGTGCTCTCTTTTCCCACCATCCAAGAAGGTGGCCATCGACATCTATAAGCTAAGAAGGAAATTCTCACTAGAAACTGACTATGCTAGCACCTTATCTTGGAATTTCAGTATCCAGAACTGTGAGAAAATAACATTTTGTTGTTTAAACCACAAAGTCCATGGTATTTGGTCATGACAGCCCAAGCATACTAAGAAGACACCAAGAAACCAAATCAAACTGAGCAGCAATGACAAAAAGAGAATATTGAAAGCTGTAAGAGGCAACTCATAATAAACAAGAGATCCTAGTAAGACAAATAATTGATTTCTAATCAGAAACCAAGAAAGAAATGTATGTTGATGGAGACAAAATGTATAAAGGTACAATTAGCGGCCATAACAGCATAAGGGGTAGGCTTCTTTATGAGCAACATTTTATATACTATTCAAATTATGATTGTAAAAGTCCTAACTATATTATATATATAATATATATATTTTTATATTTATATGTATATATTTTTTATGTTTATTTATTTTGAGAGAGACAAAAACAGCATTAGCAGGGGAGGGGCAGAGAGAGAGGGAGAGAGAAAAAGAGAATAAGAATCTCAAGCAAGCTCTGCACTGTCAGCGTGGAGTCCAACATGGGGCTTGAACTCACAAAACCATGAAATTGTGACCTGAACTGAAACCAAGAGTCTGATGCTTAACTGACTCAGCCACCCAGGCGCCCCCTCTATATTGTCATATATTAAGAAATTGATGGCAATCCCCACAGCAACCACTAAGAAAATAACATAAAAATATATAGTTTTTAAAAAAGAAATTAAAATGGTACCCCAGAAAGTAACTATTGAACATAAATGAAAACAGTAAAGAAGAAATTGATAGTAAGATAGTAGAAATAAGTTCTTATCAGTAATGGCATTAAATGTAAATGGATTAAACACAACAATTAAAAGACAGACCTTGGCAGAAAGAATTTTAAAAATCATCCAAAAGTATATCTACAAGAGACACACTTTATATTCAGACACAAATGCTGACAGTGAAAGTGTGGAAAAAGATATACCATGCAAACAAAAAGCAAAAGAAAGATGAAGAGCTTATACTAGTATTAGACCAAATAGAATTTAAGATAAAAATTATCACTAGAGGCAAAGAAGGACATTTTATAATGATAAAAGTGTCAATCCTTCTAGAATATATAACAATTAGGGGAGTCTGGGTGGCTCAGTCCTTTAAGTTGACTCTTGATTTCAGCTCAGGTCATGATCTCGCAGTTCATGGAATTAATTTCCATGTCCAGCTCCACAGTAACAGTGCAAAACCTGCTTGGGATTCTCTCTTTCCTTATCTCTCTGCCCTTTCCCCACTCCTGCACTCTCTCTTTCTCTCTCTCTCTCTTCCACTCCCTCTCTCTCTCTCTTCAAATAAATAAATAAAATATTTTTAAAAAGTAATATATAGGGGTGCTTGGGTGGCTCAGTAGGTTTAGTATTGACTTGGGTCCAGGTCATGATCTCACAGCTGGTGAGTTTGAGCCCCATATGGGGCTCTGTGCTGACTGCTCAGGGCCTGGAGCCTGCTTTGGATTCTGTGCGTGTCTCTCTATCTGTCCCTCCCCCAATCACTCTTTCTCTCTCTCTCTATCTCTCTCTCAAAATTAAATAAACATTAAAAAAACTTTTTAAGTAATATATAACAATTATTAACATATATATGCTGAGCAACAGAACCACAAAACACAAAAAGAAAAAACTGACAGAATTGAAGGATATAACAGATAATTCAAAAATAATAATTGGAGATTTTAATACTCAACTTTTAATAATGGAAAGAACTAGATAGAAGACCGGCAAATAAATATAAGACTTGAAAAACATAAGCCAACCAAACCTAAGAAACGTCTACAAAGCACCCTACCCAACAACAGGAAAAATATATATTCAAATGCATGTACAATATTCTTCATTATCAGCCATATGCTACGCCATAAAATAAGTCTGAATAAATTAAAGATGACTGAAAGCATACAAAGTATGTTCAACATCCACAATATAAAATAGAAATCATGGGTTCCTGGGTGGCTCAGTCAGTTAAGTGTCTGACTCTTGATTTCGGCTCAGGTCATGATCTCACAGTTTATGAGTTCAAGTCCTATGTTAGACTCTGTGCTGACAGTGTGGAGCCTCCTTGGGATTCTCTCTCTCTCCCTTTCTCTCTGTCTCTCTTTCAAAATAAATAAATAAACTTTAAAAAATTAGAAACAATAACAAATTTGAAAAACTCACAAATATGTGGAGAATAAAACACAGACCTCAATAACAATTAACAGTTGAATGGAAAAAAAAAGTATTAAAACTAATGGGATAAAGCAAAAGAAGTACTTTGAAAAAAAATTTTATTGTGGCAAATGCCTACATTTAAAGATGAAAGGTCTCAAACTACACCTAATACTCCACCATAAGTAACTAGAAAAACAAAGCAAACTAAATGGAAGAGAAGCAGAAAGAAGTGAAATTGAGTACCGCAAAGCAAGAGAAAATCAATGAAGCCAAAAGCTGGTTCATGAAAAAGATCCAAAACACTGATAAATGTATAACTAGATTGACCAATTTCAAAAAGAGGGCATACTCAAATTACTAAAATAATTAAAAATAGAACACTGCTACCAATTCACATAAATAAAAAGAATTATAAGATGTTACCATGAATAGCTACTTATAAAAAAATCAGATAATAGCATTTAAAGTGGACAAATTACTAGAAAAACACAAACTACCACTTCTGACTCAATAAAAAAGTGGAAAATCTGAATATTCCTATAACAGATGACAAGATTAAATATTAACTTTTTAAATATTTTTAAATTCCCACAAAGAGCACAGGACCATATGGCATCCCTGGTGAATTCTACTAAATGTTTAAAGATGAATTAACACCATCCCTTCGTATCCTCTTCTAAAAAAACGGAAGAGGAAATACTTCACAACTAACTCCTTATGGTCATTATTACCCTGATATGAAAACTACCCAATGACATCATAAGAAAACGCAACTAGAGACCAACATCTCTTATGAATCTAGATACAAAAATCTCCAACAAAATATTAGCAGACCAAATCTAGCAGTATATAAGAAAAATAAATAAATACCATGATCATGTGGTATTTATCACAGGAATATAAAGCCGACTCAACATATAAAAAATCAATGTAATGCTTCATGGCTTCATGTTAATAAAATAAAGGGAGAACATATGATCATGTAAATAGATACGGCGAAAGCTTCTGACAAAAATTCAACACACTTTCATGAAAAAAAAAAGCTCAATAAAGTAGGAATAGAAAAAAATTTCCTTAACCGATAAAGGACATCTACAAAAAAACAACAGGTAACATTAAACTTAATTTTCTCTTATCCTAAGGAAGGCCAGAAAGTATGCTCCTGTCACTCCATTCAATACTGTAGCAAAATTTCTAGCCAAAGAAATAAAGGAAAAACAGTAATAAAAATCATGACATTGGGGAAAAAGGAGTTTATCAGGGTTGCAGGATAGAAGAGCAATAGAGTCAGGTGAGGGGCACCTGGATGGCTCCGTCGGTTAAGCATTTGACTCTTGGTTTCAGCTCAGATCATGATCTCACAATCCATGACTTCAGGCCCAGCATCAGGCTCTGCACTGTAGAGCCGGCTTGGAATTCTCTCTCTCTATCCCTCTCTCTGCCTCTCCCTTGCTCGCATTCTCTCCCTCTCTCTCTTGAAATAAATAAACAAACTTAAAAATATATATAGTCAGGTGAGGTTTGATAAAATAGCAATGAAAAATCTGAAAATCAAATCAAGAAAATAGAGGTGTCTGTATGTCTCAGCCAGTTAAGTGACCAACTTCATTCAGCTCAGTTCATTATCTCACGGCTTGTGAGTTCGAGCCCCACATTGGAGTCTGTGCTAATAGCCCAGCACCTGGAGCCTGTTACACCAAATTCTGTGTCTCCTACTCTCTCTGCTCTTCCCTCACTTGCACTCTGTCTCTCTCAAAAATAAATAAATAAATACATGTTTTTTTAATTTTAAAGAACAATTCCTTTTACAATACCATCAAAAAGAATAAAATAATCAGAAATAAATTTAACAGAAGAAATGACTTATACAGTGAGAATTTCAAAATATCATTGAAATAAAAAAGACTTAAACTTCTATCTTACACCATATGCAAATATCAACTCAAAATGGATTAAAGACTTTAACATAAGACATGATGACATAAAACTCCTAAAAGAAAACATAGTGGGAAAAATCCTCAACATTAATCTTGGCAATGAGCTTTTGGATTTGACACCAAAAGCAAAGGCAAATAAAGCAAAAATAAACACGTGTGGCTACATCAAACTAAAAACCTTCTGCACAGCCAGCAAAGGAAATTATCAAAATGGAAGGCAGTCTACAGAGTGGTAGAAAAATGTGTGCAAACCATGTATCTGATAAAGGGTTAATACCCAAAAGATGTAAAGAATTCATACAACTCAACAGCAACAAACCAAACAATCCAATTTAAAAAGGGGCAAAGGGCCTGATTAGATATTTTCCCAAAGAAGACATCCAAATGGACAACGGATACATGAAAATTTGGTGCTCAGCATCACTGATCATCAGGGAAATGCAAATCAAAACTACAGTGAGATATCACGTCACTCCTGTTAGAATGGCTATCATTGAAAAGACAAGAAATAACAAATGTTGGCAAGGATGTGAATAAAAGAGAAGCCTTTTTCACTGCAGGCAGAAGTGTAAATTGATGCACCCATTATTAAAAAAAAAAGATATTCAGCAGAAAATTAAAAGTAGAACTACCATATGACCCAGTAATCCCATTTCTGTGTATGCACGAGAAATAAAAATAAAATATCAAAAAGATATCTGAATTCCATGTTCACTGCAACATTATTCACAATAGCCAAGATATAGAAACAACCTAAGAGTTCATCAAAAGATCAATGCATAGATACACACACACACATGCGCGCGCGCGCACACACACACACACACACACACACACACACACAGGAAAATTATTCAACCATGAAAAAGAAAGAAATCCTGATGTTTGTGACAACATAGGTGGGCCCGGAGGGCATTATGCTAAATGAAGTACCGAGAGAGAGAGGAAGTCAAATACTACATGTTATCACTTATATGTGGAATCCTAAAAAAAAAAAAAAAGCGAATTCATAGAAACAAAGGGCAGAAAAATAGAAAAATAGAAAAGTGGTTGTTGTCAGAGGCAGGATGTAGGGAAAATAGGGAAGTTGGTTAAAGGGCACAAATTTCTATAAGTAAAGTCTAAGGATCCAATATAAAACATGGTGACTATAGTTGATAATACTTTATCATATAACTGAAATTTGCTATAGGACTTAAATGTTTTCTCACACCACACACACACACACACACACACACACACACACACACACACACACAGATAAATATGTGACCTGATGGATGTGTTAATTAACTAGGTGGGAGGAATCCTCTCACAATGTACCCATATATCAAATTACCAGGATGTACATTTTAAATATCTTATCCATTCGTCAGTTGATGGACACTCAGTCTCTTTCCATGATTTGGCTATTGTATATACAATGGAATACTACATGGCAATGAGAAAGAATGAAATCTAGCCATTTGTAGCATTGTGGATGGAACTGGAGGGTATTATGCTAAGTGAAATAAATCAGGCAGAGAAAGACAGATACCATATGTTTCCATGCATAGGTGGATTTTTAAGAGACTTAGCAGAAGACCATGGGGGAGGGGAAAATGGGGAAAAAGTCACAAAGAGGGAGGGAGGCAAAACATAAGAGACTCTTAAGTACTGAGAACAAACTGAGGGTTGATGGGGAGTGTGGGAGAAGAGAGTGTTGGGTGATGGGCATTGAGGAGGGCACTTGTTGGGATGAGCACTGAGTGTTATATGGAAACCATGTGACAATAAATTATATTAAAATAAATTAATAAATAAATAAATAGAAGTTTATATGTCAATTTACCTCAGTAGAGCTAAAATTCTTTAAAAATAAAAGACAAATAAATGTAAAGACATTCCAGGTTCCTGGAGTGGAAGACAATATTGTTAAGATGGCAATACTCCCCCAAATTAATCTACAGATTCAACACAATTTATATCAAAATTCCAACTGACTTTCTTTTATTTTTCTTTTTAGAAACTGGCACTTTGATCCCATAATTCATATGGAAATTCGAGGGACTCAGAAAAGCCAAACCAATCTAAAAACCAAAGTTAAACTTGGATGAGTCACACTTCTCAACGTCGGAACTTCCTGCAAAGGTACAATAATCAAGACAGTGTGGAACTAGCGTAAGGACATACGACAATGATGTAGAACTGAATATCCATAAGTAAATCATATATCTCTCGTCAAATGATTTTTGACAAAGGTGCCAAGCCAATTTAATTGGGGAAAGAATATTCTTCAACAAACGGCGTAAAGACAGCTGGATATGTACATGCCGAAAAAATGAACTAGACACGCATCTCAAAACACATCCAAAAATTAACTCAAAATAGATCAACAACCTAAATGTAAGTGCTAAGACTATAACACCGTTAGAAAAAAAACATAGGTGCAAAACTTTATGACTCTGCTTTAGGCAATGGTTTCTTTTCCTTTCTTCTTCATTTATTTTTTTTCATTTGAGAGAGAGGGAAAGAGCAAGCACACGAGCAGGGAGAGGGGCAGAGGGAGAAAGAGAGAGAATCTTAAGCAGGCTCCACACTCAGCGTGGAGTTCCACACAGGGCTCAATCCCATGACCCTGGGATCATGACCTGAACTGAAATCAAGAGGCAGATGCTCAACTGACTGAACCACCCAGGCACCCCTACGCAACAGTCTTTTACATATGACACCTATAGCACGAGCAACCAAAGAAAAATAGGTAAGTTGGACTTTATCAAAACTTAGTATGTTTACATATCAAAGAATGCCTTGATAAGAAGTAAAAACTCAACCCAAAGAAATCATTTGCTCATAATATATCAAATAAGGGTACAGTCCTAGAATATATAAAGAAGCCTTACAGCTCAGCAATAAAAAGACAAACCAATTTTAAAAATGTGCAGAGAATGTGAATAGACATTTCTCCAAAGAAAATATATACACAGCCAATAAGCACATGAAATAATGTTCAACAAGAATAGTCATTAGGGAAATACAAGCCATAAGATGATTCTATTACACATACAATAAAAAAAATGGAACATAAAAATGCTGGTAAGGATGTAGAGAATTTGGAACCCTCATACACTGCTGTGGAAATTTAAATGGTACGGCTACTTTGAAAATAGTTTGGCAGTTCCTAAAAATGTTTAACAGAGTCGCCATATGACCCAGCGATTCCACTTCTGAGTATGTAGCCAAGAGAACTGAAAACATATATCCACACAAAAATGTGTAGACAAATATTCATAGCAGAACACGACAGACAAAATGTAGAAACTTCTCAGAGAGTTCATCAAGTAATGAATGGATAAACAAAATTTGGCACACCATACAATGGAATATTATTCATACATAAAAAGCTTTATCATTGCCAATGTGCAAGGGAAAGAGGGCAAACAGATACAGTCCAAATTTTCCGATATTCATCATATTTTTTTAATGTTTATTCACTTTTGATAGAGAGACAGAGTGTGAGCAGGGGAGGGGCAGAGAAAGAGAGAGACACAGAATCTCAAGCAAGCTCCAGGCCCTGAGCTGTCAGCACAGAGCCCGACATGGGGCTCAAACTCACAAACTGTGAGATCATGACCTGAGCTGAAGTCGGTGTTTAACCGACTGTGCCACCCAGGCGCCCCTCATCATCATATTTTCTATGTAATTTTTTCTTTTGGGGTTGCTCTGTGGAAAAGTTACACTTGCAAATCCATTAATCCTGACATATGTATACCTGTATTCTTCATTGTGATTTATCTTACTTTCATATGTCAACAAATCATTTTATTTCCTGGTCCACTTCTGTGAATTCAGGATGTCATTCAATACGATAATATGCAATTTTCACAAATATAAACAGTAGCATGAAAGGACTGAAGCCAACCTGACTGGTTCCCTATTAACTGAATATTAGCCAAGACCAATGACCTTCATAGTACTTGAACAACCAAGTATATAATAATCATGAACCAGCATCGAGAATGTATTAAGAATGCAATTAATTACATCATAATTAATCTTGCATCTCTTATTTATTAAGTGTATTTTAACAAGTGTTTAAACTGCCAGTGGACCATATGATGCTCAGCCAGGTTATAAAGTAGGTCGAAGATTTTGTTTTGAGAAACATTCACTAGTCTCACTACCTACCTGAAGGCAAAGAATTTCACCCATTGATTCTCACATACCTAGAACATCTAAGAACTAATATATGCCCAATAAAAGTTCACAGTCCTTAAATGTGTGTATTTCTTCTGTCCTTTTCTTTACTCGCCTTAACATCCCTCTATCTCAAACAATACAACTTCTATAAGCGTGACTTGCCAATCCAGTTTGGCTTCTTTGAATTCCTAACTCATTGCTACTTCCCAGAAAATTTTCACCTATGTGGTAAAAATCTTCAAGCGTAATATTTCCAAAATAAACTCATGCTTATGTACTACTTAACATCAGACATACATCTGCCTCATACTTCCCCTGCCGCTTGTAACATTTTTGCACATTTCGTACAATATTAAAGCCCTATCATCCTTTTAAAAATGCTTATTTTCTTTACAGCTATGTTTAAATTACAAATGTGATATAGGCTTATTTTAAGAGCTAATACAATACAAAGCTGCATTATAAACTTGTTAATACTTCAGCCCCAAGTTCCATGTCCTGTTCCTTTTGGACAGTGTATACAGGTTGGTCTATGGTACAAGGACTGTGATGGCAAATTACTTCTTCAAACCCCAAAGCATAACAAGTCCCCTTTTCCTCTCCACTGCAACTACCCTCTAAAATGACAATATTTTCCATGTTTGAATTTCTCCACTTTTTCCATAATCCGTTCTTCTCACTTGTATTACATTGATCTTAAGATCATGTTCTTTTTTGCCACTCTCCAACATATTAAAAAAAAAAAGCACTGATGGCCCATTGAATAAAGTTAAACTCCTTATTTTAACATTCAAGAGTCTTCTATCATTGCTAAAGCAAAAAGTAATGAAAACTTGTTCTGGGAATTAGGTGAACGACCTTTTTTATTACTAATTGTGTAATCATACCTCTAAGTCCTCTTTTTTAATCTATAGATTCAGAAATGAGTACATCGAAAAATACGTTCTAGCCAACTGCAGAATTATACAAGTCTACCTTTCAAATCTTAGCTTCCATTACACCACTAAGTGCTCTCTGGTTTTCAGTCTAAGGAGACTATGTGCCATTCCACAGAAGAGGACTTTGCATGTACATCTGCCAATGTTTTTGCCCTTGTCATTCTTCTGTGTGTGTGATATTTAACTACTACCCATAATAAAATATTATTCATACATAATGGTTACATCTTTCATAAATTTTTTCTAAGCCAGAATGATTATCTTCTACAAATTCCCAAAGCATGTAGATTATGCTTTCCTTAGAACACCGCCAGCCTTTCTTTATAATATAGCTTAAAAAATAAAACTTTCATATTTTAGAACAGTTTTAGGTTCACAGCAAAACTGAGTGGAAGTTAAGCGATATTTCCCTCCTACTCCCTGCCCCTACAGATACACAGTTTTAAACGCCCCCCACCAGAGTAGTACATTGGTTAAAATTGATGAAACTACATTATTACTCATAGTTCATACTTTACATTAGGGTTCACTCTTGGGTTAGGACAAATATACACTCTTTAGGTTTGGACAAATGTATTATGACATATATCCATCATTATAGTATCATACAGAGTAGTTTTGCTGCCTTAAAAACTCTTTGTGCTTTCTTTACCTTTTCCTCTTTTGTGCTTTTCTTTCCTTTCCCTTCCTTCTCTATAAGCCCTGGGAATCGCTGATCATTTACCGTCTCCCTAATTTCACATTTCCAGAATGTCATATTGTTGGAATGATACATATGTGGTATTTTCAGATTGGCTTCTTTCCCTTAGTATTGTATGTTTAAGGTTTCTCCAGGTCATTTCGTAGGTTGATAGTTCATTTCTTTACAGCACTGAATAATATTATATCAGCAAGGAGTACAACACTTTAGTTATCATTTCCCTACTGAATGACATCTTGGTTGCTTCCAGGTTTTGGCAATTCTGAAAAAGCTGCTACAAACAACTATGGGCAGGTTTCTGTGTAGAGGTAAAATTTTTGTTTGTGTAAATACCAAAGAGCACAATTGCTAGACCATACGATAAGAGAATGTTTAGTTTTGTAAGAAACTGCCAAACTGTCTTCCATAGTAACTATGCCATTTTGCATTCCCATCTACAATGAATGGGAGTTTCTGTGGCTCCACATCCTCCTGCGTATTTGGTGCTGTCAGTGTTCTGGGTGTTTGTCATTCTAATAGGGTATAGTGGCACCTCACGGTTTTAATTTGCAATTCCTGAATACTCTATGATGTTGAGCATTATAACTCAGTATTTTTGTACACATTATATCTCCATTTTAACTGTAGACTTAAGGGTAGCCAGAGTTACTCATCTTTTTGTCATCCACTGAATGTAATATAAAGCCCTGAAATAATTATTGAGTAAATACTACTGTTGGAGGGAAAATAAAAGAAATGAAAACCAATTGTCTCAGTTGATTAGAAAGATGAATTCGGCCTCAGGGGTGTCTAAGATATAATACAAGAGTCAGTCATTGCTGGAATTATAGTAATTTTGTATTTTTGTGAATATGTATTGGTATATTTGTTCACAGATGATACTCTTTCTTGTCACAAATAGGTTTGTGAGCCCATGGTACATGGCCTTAATGTACTACTATTGGTGCTTTGTTCATACTGGTGTTAATCTCTGGGAGAGATTAAAGGGTCCTATGCAGGACCTGCAAAAACCCTAAATAACGGCAATTTGACTTTCAAAGTTCATTCATTCAGCAAATATTTATTGAGCGTTTCCTATACACTAGGCACTACTCCAAAACAAGGAATAGATGGTGAGCAGAATCACTTCCTATTAATGATAAAGTTAGTGATTATTAAGATACACATTTAAGTTTTCCCCACATATCTAATACAATATTTCGGGATCATATGTCATTTGGTACATTTTAAATTAATGTTGCTGTAGTTTAGAAATAAATCAGTCATGACAACATTAAACCTAAAATCCTTTAAACTATGTTCAAACCACTTTCGTTCCATTCCTCGTTTGCAAAATAAATATATATTTTTAATTTCCAGATGGCTGTGAGATATTTGAATCCAGAAGACTCACTTTGACATTGGGACTTGGAGATACATTTTTAAGGATGTTTTGCTTGTTGCTATGACCTCATCAGGTTTCCTATCCTAACTACGCACTGGGTGATTGTGGGCTTTTTCAGTTACAATTTAGTAGAGAAAAAATATATACATATATATGATCCGTTGCATACAGATAATATCCAAATGAGTTTCAACATCTCTGTTTTGGCAAGAATTCAGATTTATAAACAGCAAGCTCCCGTCTGGAATTATACTCTATAAAAAGAGGCAAAACAGATTGATTGATATTCATTCACCATAATTTTCAAGAGCTGAGAAGGCTTATCTCTTGATAAGAATGGTTAAAGGCCATCTGTAACAGATCATATGCAAATACAAGCATGAAATATAAATTAACATAGTCTCTTAAAATGTAATAAAATTGGACAAATGATTTATATATATATATATGATTTTGTATATCTTCCAAATGCTTTTCTATACATAATTTTCAACTATAAATTCAGTAAAATTCTATTATGTTTATATCTTGCGCTGTCCTTTCTAAATGAAGGTAGAATAATCTCGTCGCTATGATTAAAATGGGTGCTTTGAGTTGTTGGTAGGATTTATCAGTTTAAAGTGACTCAGTCCCTCCTTGTGGAGCTGAGTGGTACAACACAAAGATACAAATATACTGAATGAAATTTTAGGGTTTGATAGCTTAAAATTTAATTCATATTTTTTTAAAATACACAAATAACTATGGTTTGACAATGCTTTCAGGCTTATTTTATATATTATTACAATTGTATATTTCCTAAAGAAGTACTCTGATATTCAGATCAATACATTATATAGGAATTACTTTGTATTTTAAAGCATTATAAATGGTATTTTACACATAGGTCTGGTACACAATGCAAAAATGTTTTTTGTGAAATTATAAAAATATGCTAACAGAACCTAAGAAGCTCACTGGGGACCTCTGAATCATAAGTATACCATATTATTAAAAGTTATGGAGATATTGCTCAAAAATCTCTGAATATGCTAATACACATCAGCTTGAAATCACAGCACGGAAACAAGAACTCAACTTTAGCTGTTTTCTTAATGAGATTGCTCTATAATTACAGCATGTGGTTTCAGATGGTCCTGGACATACATGATAAAGTAGAAAACTTCCACAAAAACTTGATGTATCTCCACCCAGTTCTAATAACCTTCATTGTTTTAACATACTGTCAGCAGCTAAGTTCATTCTCCTCATTCTGATTTACCTAAATGATTGGAAAAGTGAGTTAGATGATACTGAGATATACATATGAGATATATAGGTATATAATTGAGTTACATGATACTGACATATATGTATATATAGGTAATATATATCTGTATATATGTGTGTATGTGTGTGTATATATATGTGTGTGTGTATGTGTGTGTGTGTGTGTATATATATATATATATATATATATATATATATATAAAATTGAGTTTAGGTGATTTTGCTGTAATTAACAGAATAGCCACCTTCACAATACTTGTAGGGGCACCTGGGTGGCTCAGTCAACTGAGCATCCGACTTCAAGTCAGGTCATGATCTCATGGTTCGTGAGTTGCAGCCCTACACCTGGCTCTCTGTCGGCCTGTCGGTGCAGATCCTGCTTTGGATCCTCTGTCCCCCTCTCTCTGGCCCTCCCCTACTTGCTCCTTCCCCAAAATAAAGAAATATTCTTTAAAAATACTTGTACATTTACTATTTTGTACACAAAAATTTCCAGAGGCAGTATTGTTTTAGATTTGGTTCTAAGCCAGTGGTATCATGACCCAAGTAAGTACTTTCTACTTGTCTCTTGTCATCCCCCCATGTCAGCTCTCTCTCTCCTATGGTTGCAAGAAGGCTTCACAAGTTCCAAGCTTCATGCGTACACATCATCACATCCAGCAAAGAAGAGTGTTTTATTCTTTTCATCTCTTTTTATTTATGGAAAATTAACTTTCCTGAAGCCTTATAAAAGACTTTCTCTTGGGCTCCATTAGCCAGACTGAGTTTATATTCCACTGCCGTGCTGCAGGGGAAACTGGGAAAGCAAGTATATATGCGTGTTCGAACTTTCCAGGAGGAAAACAGAGAAGGGCCAGGAGAGAGACAGGAGTCAGGGAGATTATCAAGTCGGCCACATCTGTAGGTTTACATAATTTACCCTAGATGGTTCTAAATTCATCTACCTACCTGCCTATCCCCTCCTCTCTATTTCTTGCACACTCACTCAAACATACACACACAGACACACACACATACTACCCCATGTGTGTAATTTTCTCCTGTAAGGATTAGCCTGTGTAAGGGAAATGCTGTTTAATTCAAGGTGCCAAGACATCATATGTACATCTCTCTACTGTATCTAAATTATATTTTAAACATTTTTAATCTTGGCTAAATTTTTAGAAGCCGTTGTTGGCATTTGCAAAAACAAAAGGGCTGCCATGGGTTTATAACTCTTTGAAATGTACTGTGTTTTTAGTAAGAAAAAAAGGAAAGAAAAAAAGCAGAAAATATGTTTCATTAGATTTAAACCTCTTATAAGTTAGTTGGGCAAAAATGTAACCATTCCCAGCATCTGTAAATGCCTTTGTTCAAAACTCAAATATTAAAAGATGTCACACATTTTATTTCACCTTATTTTCCAAGAGCTACTATGTTGCCTGTCTTCAGCTACTTTTTGATGACAGGGTTGTAGAGCATGTTTGCATATAATTAACACAGAAACTACTCATCTAAATGCAAATATCTTTTAAAGAGGTAAGATTCAGGGCACCTGGGTGGCTCAGGCGGTTAAGAATCCAACTTCAGTTGAGGGTATGATTTTGTAGTTTGTGAGTTCTAGCCCTGCATAGGTCTCTGTGCTGACAGCTCAGAGCCTGGAGCCTGCTTTGGATTCCGTGTCTAACTCTCTCTCTTCCCCTCCCCTGCTCATTCTCTGTCTCTCTGTCTCTCAAAACTAAATAAATATTAAAAAAATAAAAAGCTAAGATTTAACATACAGATATTTAATATACTCCAACCCAATTTATTCAAATTGATTAAAGTTTACAGTGAAAAGGGATTTTCAAAGGGCTCACCAGAATCTTATAATTACAGCCTTGTGTTAAATCATTTACAAATACTAAAAATGACACTTTATCAGAAATTATTGAGATTGTTTTCATGAAACACTGAAGCATGACTGCATTTTTCTCCAATGTGCATTTTATGGATTTTATTACTGACAAGTGGCATTACCTATATATGCCCTTTGTAATTATTTCTTCTCAAAATTGAAATTAATAAAATATAATCTAAGGATGAGTCACAAATAACAAAATTAATATTTCTCAACATAGAAACCCAAGCAGCTAAGTTGAACAGAAATTGAAAATCTTGATGATTCTATCAATGCAAAATAATGAAAAAGCCAATCTCAGTTTGTGTAAATTGTATGTACATATAGATGGTGACCTATTAAAATCCTTCTGCCATGTTTTCCTTGAAGTCCCAGTGTCTGTAAAACATATGTTAGTTTTCTCAAGAAGAAGAATGCTATTTTACTCTAATAAAACTTTGCACCTACGTGTGCCAAAATAAGCTTTCATGTTGCCATTGCATTGTGGCCAATTACACCGGTTTTACAATTGGTTGTATGCGCCTTATCTTCCATTAGCAATGGTCAAGATATTTGAGACCTTAATAAGTGTCACCTTGTCTGTAATTCTTTACTAGAACTGCTTCAGTAAGGTGAAATATCATGACATGGGCATCGGATGCACAATCTTTTACTTAAAAAATCCCTCCCAGTATATAAAGAATTCATTATTTCATATTCTGAATTTAAAAATTAGATAACTAGGGACACCTGGGTGGCTCAGTCAGTTAAGCGTCCGACTCTTGACTTTAGCTCAGGTCATGATCTCATGTTTTGTGAGTTCGAGCCCCATGTTGGGCTCTGTGCTGACAGTGTGCAGCCTGGTTGGGATTCTCTCTCTCCCCTTCTTTCTCTGCCCTGAGCCTGTTCACTCTCTATCTTTCAAAATAAACAAATAAACTTAAAAAAAAAAAGAAAACTATATAAAAAACCATGCAGGAAATAGATACATTCATGAAGACACATTAAAAATAATACAAAAAAGGTAACTCTTACTTTCTGACAAAAAAAAATCGTTATGTGCATTTACTTGTCTTTCTTCATATATTTGAAAAAAATGCATTAGCTTTTAAATAACAAACCCCTTCAAAAATGTCCATGCTGGGGAGGAAGTCAAGATGGCAGAGCAGCATGGAGACCCTGAGCTTGTCTCATCCCTGAAAGGCAGCCAGATCAGCACCAAACCATTTTGAACACCTAGGAAATTGGTCTGAGGATTAACACAACAATCTGCATAACCTGAGCCACAGAACTTGGCAGGTAGGAAGTGCAGGGAGGTTAACTGGGGGAGAGAAAAGCCACGGAGGGTAGGGAGCTGTTTTTGCAGAGAGAAGACAGAGAAAGGGGGAGTGTGGTGCACCAGGATCTTGCAAGAAAAGCACTCCCCCAAAAGCAGCTGGAGAGAAAGAGAAAGTGTGAAAACAGTCACAGGGGAATGAACAAGATATCTGTTCCCCAAAATCACTGACAAGAAGAAAGGACAGGGTTTCAATACCACTGTTCTATAAACAGTGGAGCAGAGAGTCTGAAGTTTTGGAGCTCAGTGCCTAGTGGTGCTCTGGTGCGTAAGCAGGGTGCATCCCCAGGAGCAGGTAGTGCTGTATGAGTCTATGTGCCACACAGGGAGAAGCGGTTCCCTTTCTTAGAGTGCATTTGATAGAGGCCAAATGGCCTCTTCACAGGCAAAGGTCCCAGCAAACCCCAGAGAGCAGCTATGTTTACTGGTATTGGAACAAAGACGCCAAAGTGCGGTGATACATGGTGGCAACTGTGTGTTGTGGTTTGCAATAATCTGTGTTCTTCTGCCACTGCGCCATCACAAATGTTTCCTGGGGCAAGCTGGCACTCAGTCATTGCTCAGCGAGACCCTCCCCAAGATAATGAGCATTGGTCCAAGACGCAGGGGTCTCTGAAGCATGGGGCTTTGAAACACAACCCAATCTGAGATAAAACTCTGGAGGTAGGTGCTGCCTGGCAGGTGGACAGCTTGAACACGGACAGGGTAGAGGTGGGGAGTGGATGGAGGCCTTAGACAAAAGAGTGATGCTTGATCTCAGGTGGGTGAGAGCACAAGTTCCTGTGCCAGAGAATAAGGAGCTGATGAAGTCATTTGTACCTCTCCCACACAGGCCACAGCCACAAGTGCACCATACCAATCCACCCCAGTAAGCTAAACAGTGCCACCTAGTAGAGAATGGAGACGTTCTCTACTAAGAGAACCCCACCCAACTGCACCCTCCAAGCATATCCTCTAGAAACCAGCATAAGCACTCCACCTGTTAAGTGTATGGACTATAAAAGACTTCACAGTTTCAGTTCTAATAGAAACTGGATGTAACTTCATTTGGGTTTCATTCTGTTTGCTGCTTCATTTATTTGTTCATTTTATTTGCTTCTGTTTTTGCTTAAATTGTTTTTTTTTCCTTTTCTTCCTCATTCTTGGATACAGAAAGAAAAATTTATTTTTATATTTTTACTTTTTAAATTCTATTTCATTTTCTTTGTTTCACTTTAATCTATTTTATTATATAATTTTTTAATTCTTAGATTTTTCTAACTTTTTTCTTTTCTTTTCTTTTTTGTTTTTCTTTCCTTTTTTCCCTCTATTCTATCAAGCTTCTTTAAACAAGCTGAACAAAAGGATCTAACTTCCTTTATTTGATTTTTTTTGTTTTTAAATTTTAAATTTTTATTTTTTAATTATTTAATTTTTTTCTTCCTCCAAAATGATAAAACAAAGGAATTCACCACAAAAAAAGAGGAAGAAATGACAGCCAGAGGTTATATCAACACAGATATAAGCAAGATATCTGAACTAGAATTTAGAACTATGATAAGAATACTAGCTGGGATTGAAAAATGTGTAGAATCCCTTTCTGTGCCATAAAGAAATAAAATCTAGTCAGGACAAAATTAAGAATGCTGTAACTTGTGTGCAATCTCAAATGGATGCCATGATGTTAAGAATGGATGAAACAAAGCAGCGAATCAGCAGTTTAGAAGACAAAATTATGGAGAATAATGAAGCAGAAAAAAAGAGAGAAACATAGGCATAAGACCACAATACAAGACTTACAGTCTTGTAAGTATTCATTGAAAAGGAATAATATCTGAATCATAGGAGTCCCAGAAGATGAAGAGACAGAAAAAGAGGCAGGTTTATGTAAAAAAATTATGGTGGAATATTTTCCTAATCTGCAGAAAGACACAGACATAAAAATCCAAGAAGCACAAAGAATTCCCATTACATTCAACAAAAACTGACCATCACCAAGTCCCATCTCAACCAAATTCACAAAGCACACAGACAAGGAAAGAGTTATGAAAGCAACAAGGCAAAAAAAAAATCCTTAACCTGTAAGGGAAGACAGATCAGGTTCACAGCAGACCTATCCACAGAAACTTGGCAGACAAGAAAAGAGTGTCAGGATATAATCAACATGCTCAATAGGAAAAATATGCAGCCAAGAATTCTTTATCCAGCAAGGCTGTCATTTAATATAGAAGGAGAGATCACAAGCTTCCCAAACAAAAACTAAAAGAGTTTGTGACTACTAAACCAACCCTAGAAGAAGTTTTAAGTAGAGAAAAGACAACAAAGCAAAAAAAAAAAGATCAAAAGCAACACAGACTAGAAAGGACCGGAGGGCATCATCAAAAACACCAACTCACAGACAACACAATGGTGCTAAATTCATTATCTTTCAGTACTCACTGTAAATGTCAATGGACTAAATGCTCCAATAAAAGACATACGGTATCAGAATGGATAAAAAAATCAAGCCCATCTATACGCTGCTTACAGAAGACTCATTTTAGACCTAAAGACACCTATAGATTTAAGGTAATGGGATAGAGAACTATCTATCACGCTAATGGTCATCAATAGAAAGCTGATGTAGCCATACTTATATCAGAAAAACTAGATTTTAAAATAAAGACTGTAACAAGAGATGAAGAAGGGCATTATATCATAATTAAGGGGTCTATCCACCAAAAAGATCTAACAATTGTAAATATTTATGTCCCCCAACATGAAAGCACCCAAATATATAAATCAATCAATCACAAACATAAAGAAACTCATTGATAATACTACCATAATAGTACGGGACTTCAACACCCCACTTACAGCAATGGACAGATCATCTACATAGAAAATCAGTAAGGAAACAATGGCTCTGAATGGACTTAACAGATATATTAAGAACATTTTATCCTAAAGCAGCAGAATACACATTCTTCTCGAGTGCACATGGAACATGCTCCAGAATAGACCACATACTGAGTCACAAATTAGCCCTTAACAAGTACAAAAAGATCGAGATCATACCTTGCATATTCGTAGACCAGAACGTTATGAAACTTGATATCAATCACAAGAAAAAAATTGGGAAAGATGATGAATACTTGGAAATTAAAGAGCATCCTACTAAGGAATGAAAGGGTTAACCAAGAAATTAAAGAGTAAATTAAAAAGTACATGGAAACCAGTGAAAATGATAACACAACAGCCCCAAACCTCTGGGATGCAGGAAAGGCAGTCATCATAGGGAAGTAGATAGCAATCCAGGCCTTCCTAAAGAAGGAAGAAAGGTCTCAAATATACAACCTAACCTTACACCTAAAAGAACTGGAAAGAGAACAGCAAATAAAAAACCAGCAGGAGAAGGGAAATAATAAACATTAGAGCAGAAATCAAGGATATTGAAATAATAATAATAATTTAAAAAAAACCAGTAGAATAGATTAATGAAATCAGGAGTTGGTTTGTTGAAAAAAATCAACAAAATTGATAAACACCTAGCCATACCGATCAAAAATAAAAAGGAAAGGATCCAAATAAATAAAATCATGAACAAAATAAGAGAGATCACAACCAACACTGTAGAAATACAAATAATAAGAGAATATTATGAGCAATTATATACGAACAAATTGGACAATCTGGAAGAAATGGACAAATTCCTAGAAACATATAAACTACCAAAACTGAAAACAGGAAGAAACAGGAAATTTGAACAGATCCATAAACAGTAAAGAAATTGAACCAGCCTTAAAAAATCTCCCAAAAAATAAGAGACCAGGGTTGGATGGCTTTCCAGGTGAATTCTGCCAAACATTTAAAGAGTTAACACCTATTCTTTTGAAGTTGTTCCAAAAAAACATAAATGGAAGGAAAACTTCTAAACTCATTCCACAAGGCCAACATTACCTTGTTTCCAGACAAAGACCCCACTATAAAGGAGAACTACAGACTAATTTCCCTGATGAACGTGGATGCAAAAATTCTCAACAAGATATTAGCTAACTGGATCGAACAATACATTAGAAGAATTATTCACCACGGTCAAATAGGATTTATTCCTGGAATGCAGGGCTGGTTCAATATCCATAAATCAATCAACATGATACCTCATATTAATAGAAGAAAGGATAATAACCACGTGATCCTCTCAACAGATGCAGAGAAAGCATTTGACAAAATACAGCATTCTTTCTGGATAAAAACCTTCAAGAAAGTAGGGATAGAAGGATCATACCTCAAGATCATAAAAGCAATATATGAAAGACCCACTGTCAATATCATCCTCAATGGGGAAATACTGAGAGCTTTCCCCCTAGGGCCAAGAACAGGACAGGGATGTTCACTCTCACCACTGTTATTCAACATAGTGTTGGAAGTCCTAGCCTCAGCAATCAGACAACAAAAAGAAACAAAAGGCATCCAAATTGTCAAGGAGGAGGTCAAACTTTCACTCTTTGCAGACAACATGATACTCTATGTGGAAAACCCAAAACACTCCACCAAAAAACTACTAGAACTGATTCATGAATTCAGCAAAGTTGCAGGATATAAAAATCTATGTACAGAAATTGGTGGTATCTCTATACACAAATAATGAAGCAGCAGAGAAATAAAGGAACTGATCCCATTCACAATTGCACCAAAAAACATATAATACCTAAGAATAAACCTAACCAAAGAGGTAAAAAAATCTATACGCTAAAAACTATAGAAAGCATATGAAATAAATTGAAGACCACACACACATACACATACAATGGAAAAACATTCCATGCTCATAAACTGGAAGAACAAACATTATTAAAATGTTGATACCACACAAAGCAATCTACACATTCAGTGGAATCCCTACCAAAATAACTCCAGCATTTTTCACAGAGCTAGAAGAAACAGTCCTAAAATTTGTATGGAATCAGAAAAGACCCATAATAGCCAAAGCAATCCTGAAAATGAAAACCAAAGCTGGAAGCATCACAATTCCAGACTTCAAGCTGTATTACAAACATGTAATCATCAAGACAGCATGGTACTGTAACAGAACAGATCACACAGATCAATGGGACAGAATAGAGAACTCATAAACGGTCCATAAATGTATCCGCAAATGTATGGCCAATTAATCTTTGACAAAACAGGAAAGAATACCCAATGGAAAAAAGACAGTCTCTTCAGCAAACGGTGCTGGGAAAACTGGACAGCGACATGCAGAAGAATGAATTGGACCACTTTCTTACACTATACACAAAAATATACTCAAAATGGATGAAAGACCTAAATGTAAGATAGGAAGCCATCGAAATCCTAGAGGAGAAAACAGGCAGCAATTCCTTTGACCTCGCCACAGCAAGCTCTTACTTGACTTGTCTCCAGAGCCAAGGAAACAAAAGCAAAAATGAACCACTGGGACCTCATCAAGGTAAAAAGCTTCTACACAGCAAAGGAAATGTCAGCAAAACCAAAAGGCAACTGATGGAGAAGATATCTAATAAAAGGTTAGTATTCAAAATCTATAAAGAACTTATCAAACTCAACACCCAAAAAACAAATAATCTCACAAAGAAATGGGCAAAAGACATGAATAGACACTTTTCCAGAGAAGACATACAGATGGCTAACAGACATATGAAAAATTGCTCAACATCACTCATCATCAGAGAAATAGAAATCAACTGCAATGACATACCACCTCACACCTGTCAGAATGGCTCAAATGGACAACTTAGGCAACAACAGATATTGGCGAGGATGCGGAGAAAAAGGAATACTTTTGCACTGCTGGTGGGAATGCAAACTGGTGCAGCCACTCTGGAAAACAGTATGGAGATTCCTCAAAAAATTAAAAATAGAACTACCTTATGAACTAGCAATGGCACTAATAGGTTTTATCCAAAAGATACAAAAACACTGGTTTGAAGGGGCACATGCACCCCAATGTTTAAAGCAGTACTATTGACAATAGACAAAGTATGGAAAGAGCTCAAACGTCCATCAACTGATGAATGTATAAAGAAGATGTGGAATATGTATTTGATGGAATATTACTGAATGTTGAAAAAGAATGAGATCTTGCCATTTGCAACAAGGTGGATGGAACTAGAGTGTATTGTGATAAATGAAATAAGTCCATTGGAGAAAGACAAATATCATACGATTTCACTCATATGTGGAATTTAAGATACAAAACAGATGAACATAAGGGAAGCAAAAATAATATAAAAACAGAGAGGGAGACAAACCATAAGAGATTCCTAAGTATGGAGAATAAACCGAGGGTTGCTGGCGGGGTGCTAGTTGGAAGGAAGGACTAAAAGGGTGAGGGGCATTACTGAGGACACTGATTGGAATGAGCACTGGGTGTTAAATGCAAGTGATGAATCACTAAATTCTATTCCTGATAAAAATAAATAAATATATATTTTTATTAAAAAAATAAAGTAAATGATAGACATAAAAAAAGAAGTGTCTATGCTGAAAATATTGTTTCCATCATGTCCTTTGAGGATACAGAGAAAGGTATCCCCACTATTGTATCTAGTCTATGAAATATTAAGCTAAGAGGAGCTGGATGCTTAAATGAATACACATAGCTTCCCTCATAGAAATTCTAAGGACAGTCAACTAGATTACGAAACTCTATTATCTTATTTTAATCCAAACTGAAAACATTATATCTTATAGAAACTGCTGATCAGAGCCCTTTGGGACCGGAAACCACACAAATGAACAACATTTTAAACTATGCAGCGTCAGAATCACAAGTGGTTTTATCTCACAACATAATTCAGTAAATAAAAAATATCTGTCCTAGAAGTGAAGTCAGCATTACAAAACTATTGCCAATACAGATGGTCCCCAACTCATGAAGATTCGACTTGCAATTTTTCAACTTTACAATGGTGCAAGAGTGATAGGCATTCAGTAGAAACAAGACGTTGAAATTTTGATCCCTTTCTGGCCTAGCAATATGTCCTAAGATCCTCTCTTGAGAAGCTGCACGGTGGCAGTGAGCTGTGGTTCCCAGTCAGCCACACCATCACCATCAATACACTGACAACCATTCTGTACCCACACAATCATTCTGTTTTTCACTTTCATACAGTATTCAATAAATTACATGAGATACTCAATACTTTATTATAAAATAGGCTTTGTGTTAGATGATTCTGCCCAACTGTAGGCTAATGTAAGCATTTCCAGCATGTTTAAAGTAGACTAGGCTAAGCTATGATGTTGGATAGGTCAGGCGTATTAAATGCATTTCTGACTTAGGATATTTTCAATTTACGACGGGTTTATCAGGACGTAAGTGGAAGAAGATCTGTAAAACATGAATTTTGATTAGATGTTCACGCAGGGATTTGAGGGCCCTCAAGCAAACATTTTAGAGGAGATTTATTCACACTTTGTCAACTGCAAAACGCATGAATTTGCAGCAAACTTTCATGCAATGGAAAGATTATTTGGCATTTCCAGAATTCGACAGGAAGGGACTTTTCCCTTGCAATAGTTTAACTTATTTTCCATTAACTTTTGCCTTCCTCCATGTAAAGAAACCACCCGTAAAGTGTTTTCAACAAATGAGTATTTCCTCTTAATTGAATGATTGCCGTTTAATTATATAGGGTACAAAACTATATATCTTCTTGGATGTTTCTGATAACTCTTTAAATTGATAGGCAGATATTTTAGAGCTTTCGAAGATGGATTTCTGTTGCGCTTGCAGTCTCTCAAATGTCCTTAGAGACAGGCCAAGGTTTTGAGTTCTGTTGCTTTGAGTGGAGAACGTAGTAATGGATTTGTGCAGATCCATTACTCGGATGGAGAAAACAGTACAATAGAGCACTAACTCATATAAAATTACGGTATATAACATGAGAATTAAACAGTTTCAGGCACAGGCAATATATTATTCCATTTCATTGTGCCTGAGCAATTAAGAAAATGAAAAGAAACCTGAAAACTATGATCTTTATCCTTTTTCTCATAAGTTTATCCTTTTAAACCAAGAATAGGTGACAAATGGCCTTTCAGAGTTGAACAGATTCACAAGTAAATCTAATCCAATCCCCTCCTTTTATAGTTCAGCAAGGTAACTATAAGGTATAGAAGAGGCAAATTAATATTTGACTTGTCTACAGTAAATACATGTGTGGGAGCTGATAATACTATAAAAGAACACAGCTGTAAGTTTTTACTCAACATTTATTGTATGCTTGATTTGTCCCAAGAGACTAAATGATAGTGGGGGAAACTTACATTCTGCCTGTTTCATGAAACTTACCTCATGGAACTAGCAAGCTTTAATTAATCACACTAGCACATGCGTTATCAAAAAGTGAAAGAACGGTAGGAAGGAATGTGAATGAGGCAGAATCCTGAAAAAAGGCATTGTTTTGAGATGAGACCTGAAGAATGCAGAATAGGTAAGTAGGTAAAAGGGGTTATAGAGGGTAGTTTGAGTTCCTGCAGTGGGAACAGCATATGTAAAGGCTTTTTGGGTGAGAGAGCATCAGTATTTTAAGGATACAAATAAAGATAGAACATTAGGAATCACCTTATCTGGAGAGAGAGGAAATGAAATGAAAATAATGAACACAGCTTCAAAGATTTATGGAAAAATATCAAAAGTTCCATTATATGGGTAATGGGAGTTGCAGAAAGAAGACAGACAGAGGATGTAGCCAAGAAAAAAATCTGAAGAAATCATGGGCAATAACTTCTTTTCAAATTTGGTGAAAGACATAAACCTAGACGAAAAACGTTTTGACAGCCAAGAGCTCATCAATCCCCAAAAGGGAAATACAAAGGAAAGCCCACATAGTTCCACCATAGTGAAACCGCTGAAAACCAAAGACGAAGAGATCGTCTTCAAAGCAATTAAATAAAAACCAGCACTTTCCATACAGAATAGGAACGACTTGGATTAGTGTGAATTTTGCATCAGAAAGCGAGCAGTCAGTGGAAAAATATCTTCTGAAAAGTCCGAAAATATTAATTTCTATTCTTTTATTATTTCCTTCTTTTAAATTATTTTTCTAACTTCTTAAGTTGAACAAGATATCTAATTTTCTGCTTCCTGGATTCTATATAAAGAGAAGTAGCATTTAAAGTGACCAACACCAATTAGGGTGCGTCAAAAAATTTCTGACATAGTCATTTTTATCATTTAGTTCAAAATATTTTCTAATTTCCACTTTGAGTTTTTCTTTGATATATGGGTTATTTAAAATTAAGTTTTGGGGTGCCTGGGGAGACTCATTCATTTATGTGTCCAAATTTGGCTCAGGTCATGATCTCACAGTTGGACGGCTCACGCCCCACATCGCGACCCTGGGCTCACAGCTCGGAGCCTGGAAACTGCTTCAGATTCTGTCTGCCTCTCTCTCTGCCCCTCCCCCACTTGTGCTCTCTCTCTTTCCTCCTCCCCAAAATAAACATTAAATAAGTAAATAAACAAATAAATAAAAGTAAGATTTAAGGGGCACCTGGGTGGCTCAGTCAGTTAAGTGTTCCACTCTTGGTTTTGGTTCAGGTCATGATTTCACAGTTCATGGGGTCTAGCCCAGTGTCAGGCTCTGCACTGACCGTGAGGAGTCCGCTTGGGATTCTCTGTCTCCCTCTCTCTCTCTGCCCCTCCCTGACCCACACTGTCTCTGTCTCTCTTTTTATTTATCTATTATTTTTAATTTATTTATTATACATAAACTTTTAAAAGTTTTTAAATCTCCAACTATATGTTTTAGTAATTCACTTTTAATTTTTAACTTAATTTTTGTCAAAATGGCATATATGAATCAGAGTTTTAGAAACTGATACCTGTTCCTATATTATAATACATATCCAATTTTTACAAATGATTTATATATTCTTCAGAACAATGTGAATGCTGTAGCTGCTAGGTAGAGGCTAAATATTTATTCATTAGACCATATCTGTTTACCGTTGGAATAAATCATGTATTTCTTTAATATAGTCAAATCAGACAAAAATTAAATGGGACATATATGATAAACTCCAACTATTATGGTGGCTTTGTCAGTTGTTCCATGTAATTCTGTCAAATTTGGCTTCATATATAATAAAGGTTATATTATTAGTAGCATACAAGTTTAGAAATACATTTTCTTTTTATATTTAATGACTCTTCTTATCCACAATAACATGGCTATGTACAATGAAATTCTGTTTAGTCTGGTACAAACGGACACCTACCTGCTATGTTAATATTTGTTGCAATAATTTTAACCTTTAACTTTGCAATTTGGTGTACCCCTTGCAAAAAGCATATTAGCTGGACATAGATTTTTTTAATCTAACATGCTGATTTTTCCTTCTCGGCCAACAAGTTTAGTTCATATAATTTACTGTATTTAATGATACATTTGTATTTTTTTAAGTTTATTTATTTATTTTGAGGGGGAGAGGGAAAGTGAGAGAGGAAGAGAGAATCCTAAGCAGGCTCCCTGTTGTCAGCATGAGCCTGACACAGGGCTCAAACTCATGAATGGTGAGATCATGACCTGAGCTGAAATCAAGAGTTGGATACTTAACAGACTAAGCCACCCAGGTGCCCCTGAATTTAATTCAATGAGTTAATTTTGTGCTATTCTTTCTCTTTTACATGTCTTTTTTCTCCCTTTATATTATTGTTACAATGTCCTGAGGTTATTTTTCATATTTCACTTTTTTCTCGAACAAATTGAACATTATATCTATTCTTGTAGTGATTAAATTTATACTTTTAAACGCATACCTAATTATGTCCAAACCTAAGCAGTATTTCATCCCTCTCTTTATTCAATACAAGCATAAATTGTTTTATTTATTTTATTTTATTTTATTTGAATAATTTATTGTCAGATTGGTTTCCATACCACACCCAGTGCTCATCCCAACAAGTGCCCTCCTCTGTGCCCGTCACCCACTCTCCCCCCTCTCCCCTCAGTTTGTTCTTAGTCTTTGAGATTCTCCCATGTTATGTCTTCCTTCCTCTCTGTGGCTTTTTTTCCCCCTTCCTTCCCCTCTTCCCCTCCCCCCTGGTTTTCTGCTAGGTCTCCCAAAGCCTACCTATGGGTGGAAACATATGGCATCTGTCTTTCTCTGCCTGACTTATTTCACTCAGCATAATCCTCTCCAGTTCCATCCATGTTGCCACGCATGGCCAGATTTCATTCTTTCTCATGCATGAATTGTTTTAAATCCCAGTCAGCTTTCATTTAAAATGTTACTTTTGTCCAAAACTTTACTACCACATTTTCTTTATTTCCCAATATCAACATATTAATAATATCATTTCATAATAGTTACTATGCCTTCATGTTTTCTCATTTTTGTGTTCACCATTTCCTCTGATATCCTGACTCTTCCTTTTGAGATCTCTGTAGTCCTTTTTCCTTAAATACATCATCTTGGTTGAGGGCGTATTAATAGTAAAGTCTTAGGGCGCCTGTGTGGCTCAGTGGGTTAAACATCCAATTTCAGCTCAAGTCATGATCTCACAGTTTGTGAGTTCGAGTCCCACGTTGGGCTCTGTGCTGACAACTTAGAGCCTGGAACCTGTTTCAGATTCTCTGTCTCCCTCTCTGCCCCTCCCCCATTCGTGCTCACTTGCGCTTTCTCTCTCAAAAAAATGTTTAAAAAAAATTTTTTTTTTAAAACAGTCAAGTCTGTCATGTGAAAATGTCTCATCACATCTTCTGATTTCTTAGTATTTTGAAGTCATTTGGTTTCCAATCATCTTGAAAAGAAACCTGATTACTTAATTGTTCCTAAATAAATCATTCTTAAATCATTTTTGTTCCATGTACTTTTAAAGTTTTTCTTCTTGTCTATGGTTTTATATGTCACTATTATGAGCCTTGTTCGGGATTTCTTGGGTAATTATCCTGTTTGATATTTGCTGTCTTTCCCGAACTTGTGAGTTCATCTCTTTCAAAGATTCTTGGTAATTCTAATCAAATATATATTTGAAAAGTTCGGAGGCACCTGGGTGGCTCAATCGGTTAAGTGGCTGACTCTTGAACTGGACTCATGTCATGACCTCATGCTTTGTGAGTTCAAGCCCCATGTTGGGCTCTGTGCTAACGTGTGAAGCCTCCTTGGGATTTCTCTCTCCCTTTCTTTCTCTGTCCCTCCTCTGCTCTCTCTCCCTCTTACTTTCTCTCAAAATAGATAAAATAAAAAATATAAAAAATAATTTTATTTTTAAAAAAAGAAAAACTTGCCTCCCTTATTCTCTATGCTATGCTTCTGGAACCTAATTGAATGTATTTTTTACTCTCACATTCTATTCTCTCTTGTATCCTAGCCTGTTCTTCCTATTTTTTATCACCATGGCCATCTCTGAAATCTAAGAAAACTTACCCAAGCTTATCTTTCAGTTCACAAATACTCTATTAAATTGTGTCTGATCTGCTGTTTAGCTTCTTTGTTGGCAGTGAGAGAATGTCCTGCTAAGAAGGAGCTGTGTTACTACAGCTAAGGATCCTTAGTCATTTGCAGATCTGTCCCCCGAGGTTAGGGGACAGTCTCCCCTTCCAGACCTCAAAAGGACTCGCCTTCTGCTGACACCTTTACTCAGGACTTCTAGCCACCAGAAATGAGTAAAGATTTTCATGTTTTGTTTTGGTTTTTTTTTTTCATTTTTAGAATTGACTGGTTCTTTTGAAAATCCCCCTGTATTTTCTATATAAATATCTCATTTCATTCTTATATTTTGATTATATATTTTGAAAGGAACTTAAAACATATTCACCATATATGCTATACACATGAATTCTAATATCCTACATTCTTGGAGACCTAACTCTTCTCTGTAAAATTTCTGCTATTCTTTTTTTTTTAACTTCTTTTTCAACATTTATTTATTTTTGAGACATAGAGACAGAGCGTGAGCAGGAGAAGGGCAGAGAGAGAGGGAGACACAGAATCCGAAGCAGGCTCCAGGCTCTGAGCTGTCAGCACAGAGCCCAACACGGGGCCCGAACCCACAGACCGCGAGATCATGACCAGAACAGAAGTTGGTCGCCCAACCGACTGAGTCACCCAGGCGCCCCAAATTTCTGCTATTCTTAGTGATAGGTGTTTGATTTACAATGTGTAATTTTAGCAAATCCAAGTACAGTTGAGCTTTCTCTGTTGGAATCCTGGGAAGCCTGTGTTGACAGTGCATCGTTTCATAGACGGTGTGCATCAGCTTCCGCCAGTTCCCCTCAGTGAGAGCAACCCTGACTCACTTAGGTTAATTTATTAGCTTGGGATCTCCAAGACCACAGTCTTGTGGGAGATGTGAACCCAAATCAACATACCGGGAGAGAGGGGGGGTCTATGGTAGTAAACTTTCATGAGAAACTTTCTTTCTCTTCCAGAGCCACACCTGAGGTAGGGAGGTTCCCTTGTTATATCCTTTTTCACCCTTCGCTGAAAATTAAATTCTTTGATGGTTTCAGCTTTGTGAGGTCTTCAATTCTAGCATTCTACCATATAGTATGGACCCACTCCTCTCCTGGCCTACAGACAGATGTTAAAGTGCTAAACTCTAGCTTAACCGTAGCTACTGCGGTGAAATCTGCCTAAAATAGGAAGATAGCTTCAAATTTCATTTGATGGGCAAGAATGCTCTAAAAAGGATTTAAAACATAATTAGGTTTACCTTTTCACACACAAAACAATTGAGCCCCTTAGGGGACAAAATTATAGATTTATTTATCTCTGTATCCACAACATTAAATGTAGTTTATACCGCTATTCTCTATTAGACCGAACCATAAAAACTACATAAAACCTTCACATAACACAAGAAGATGAATTCTTCAAACTTCTATAAACTTACACTTGGCAGCTATACACAAGTTTAGAAATAAGTGGCATAGGTTAATGACTGGGTTGGAGCATGGAAGACTTAGATATTCTGGAAAATTCTTTATTATGGGATAAGGTAAAAAATAGATATCAGTGACATCAGTTAACTCTAGGAGGTGAGAAGTTTTCTTATAAACAAAAAGCCAATAAATAAAAATAAGCTTTTATTTAATTACAGATTTCAAAACAGTTTCACATCAAATTGGTACAATCTGGAGAGGAAGAGGAGGCTAGCTGTAAAAACACAATAGTACATAGTGGCTGGTATCTACGAATGCCTTCCGGCCTACTTACATCCCAGGATACCAACAATAAGAGCAGCAGTGTCTTAAACTGGGGGGGAAAGGGTACATATTTGCCTTTCCTTTTACTTTTTTCTTCAGTTTTTAGTGATTTTAGTAATTGTTGTTCTTTCATCTCCTGGCACCATCCACAGAGTGTCATCACAGCAGTAAGCAAAATAAGAGTTGACAAGAAAATTAATGTGTGACTTTTCATCGGAGAAGGAAAAAACACTACTGTGAAGAAGAGCTTTCTAGAAACTTCATTTTGAGTCACAGATTTCACCATTTTATAAAGTGGTGCACACAGCCATGTTGATCTGATAGCACTTTACTGGCATTTCTTCTATAACCACTCGATCCTTAGAAACAAATCAAACAACATATGTATCCAGAAGGAGACGGGGTTGTCTCAGTTTTGGTGCTAATCCATGATGTAGTTCCCACCATTCAAGGAGAAATAGTAAAGTAAAAATTGAGTGAGTTTTCCACCAAATTAAACTCACCCAATTTAATGAGTTTTTGATTCTCAGATTAAATCCTTCCTAGTTTCCTTGTTGTTGCTGTGTTGTGTTTTAGTTAAAACACCTACTATTTTATAAAGTGTTGGTATAATAGATGACAGAGGTTTGGTCTGGTCTTCCGGTTCTTATATCCTTACATGGAAAAACAAAAATTTGGTATATTTGTTGTGGTCTCATGTTTCAATTATTTTTTTAATTTACTAATCCATAAAAGGAAAAAGTATCCAGGAACCTCTTTTGGGAGAGCAACGTATTGACGTATTACACACAATGGATCCTAACCCATTCAGGTCACATGTTAGGCCATGCCACCATGGGACCAAAAGTCAGCTGCCAATAGGAGAGAATTGACCAGCTGAGAGAAATAAAAGACATTTTTAGAATAAATCAAGTGGCTAATTCAGTGAAAGCATTCAACATGCGAGTTCCATGTGACGAGAAAAATTCCATAAGGAGATTTATTTTTTCTACAATGTACACAACCAACAGAAGAGTTCCTCCTGATGTAGAAGAAATTTCAGAACCGAAGATCAGCTTGTAATAAAAACAAAGGTTCTCTTTTATCTTGAAGAAATTAACTTTACTAATATACTTCCCTTCTAAGTTTCAATCTAGATATAGGGTTAATGTTTTGTATGATTAGAGATTGAGAGAGAGAGAGACACAGAAGAGAAATAGATGCACACACACACACACACACACACACACACAACACACGACACTCTCAGCTTTTTCATTATCATTTCTAAATACAAAAGTATTAGTTAGCCATTACTTCTACAACATGTACTATATAACAAGGCATTTCTCTGTTTTACAAATATTAACTCATTTAATGCTCATAAAAATCCTATGAAGTATTACCTTCAGTTTATAGATGCATAAAGTGAGGCACAGCGATATTAAGTAACTTGCCAAAAGTCACACAGTGAATCTGGGAGGAAGCTGGAAAGAGACCCAAGCAGTCACCTACTTTGAGTGTTCATGCTCTTAACCACTACCATGCTGTTGCCATGAATTAATAGTGGGAATTATATGTCCCAAGAATCAGAAAAGCAAAATAATCACATCTAAGAATTGTACAGCATTAATAATAAAAAGTAGACTAAATAACTCCTATTTATTCACTACTTTTTCCCAGCATCCTTTCTCCATTAGACATAAATATGTGCCTTTCTTTTTACAATTGTACCTGTTAACCCACCCAAGTGAACACTGGGCCATATCCAGTAAATTTCTGATATCAAAAACTTTCATTTGGGTTTTCAGTTCAATAACGGTATCTAGGAATTTTTCAAAATTCTTTCAAGGCTAGAATTACACTTTAAAAATAATTGTAAATTTTAAATTTAAACCTATAATTTATCTATATCATGAATACAAATATATTCAGAGCCATGAGAATACCAACATTCTATACTAATGCTGTTCTAGTCAAAAAATAAACTACCTCTCCTCTCATCTACGTCTGCCTTTAATCCATATGGGAACATTTCTAATTACCTAGACTTGTATGAACATCTTTCTATTAAGCAATAAATGCATTTGCCTGTTTTACATTTTGAGCATTAAAAAAGTAAAAGTAAACAATATTATTAAATTCTATTTGTCCTGAGTCTAATAATCAACTAGAGATTTAAACTAACAAAGTTGACTTCAACTTGTAGTACTCAAAAAAAAAAAAAAGGCCAAGAGCCTACTTTTGCCTCAATTTTATTTTTCAATTATATATTTATCACATAGTTACTAAGAAGGAAACACCACACAGATTCTAGGGATACTAAGATTAATATAAGTGTTGCTGCTGTTAAGGTACATTTGAAAGGCAAATTCTGGCAAATCCTACTTAGTCCACCAGACCAAAATTATTTGTTAAGTAATAAATTTCGTGGCTACATAATTTATTGTAATATAGATTATTCACTTTGGTATCTTTGTCCTAAGGTTACAGATCACATCCTTCCTCTTTCATTGCCTATAAACATTCACGCTGCAAGTATTTGCTCTACAGCTTCCATTTTATGAAGATAGTTGCTGGCTAGGTATTTACATATGTCAATTTTTCTAACCTTGACTATTTAGGGGAGCACTATCAGGAAACTTTTCAAAGAGAGCTAATTACAGCTTTCTGAGTAATAGGTATTGATGCACAGAGCTCCTGGGTGGCTCAGTTGGTTAAGCGTCTGACTTAGGCTCAGGTCATGATCTCAAGGTTCAGAAGTTTGAGCCCTGTGTCGGGCTCTGTGGTGACAGCTCAGAGCCTGAGTCTGCTTCAGATTCTGGGTCTCCTAGTCTCTCTCTGCCCCTCCCCCTACTTACGCTGTCTCGGTCTCTCAAAAATAATAAATATTAAAAAAAATGTTTAATGGATATTGATGCTCAAGATGAATAAACTCAGTAAATATTCATGATTTCTCCAAAATAAAAACTGAGAAAATATCACAATGACATCTCTTTATGGTTGTGTTCGTATCAGTGACAGTTACCCTCAAACACTAAAGAATTGCTCAAAGAGAAAGTGTGACTCTATATTGTTATAGACATAAGTCATTATTACCAGCACATTAAAAAATGGATAGGATAGGAAAGTCATGTACACACAGCTGGCAGGAAAGAAAAATGGTACAGACATTCTAGAACATAGTTTTGCAATGAAGAAACATGCAATTACTCTGTGGCACATCAGTTGCACCCTTGGATATTTATCCCAGAAAAATGACAACTTAGGTTCACACAAAAACCTGTACTCAAATATTTATAGCAGCTTTATATGTAACAGCCCCAAACTAAGACTAGATAGCCTTCAACAGGTTAATGATCAATCAGTGGTACATCTATACCACGGAGTACTGTTTAGCATAAAAAAATATGAATTATTGATACACATCACACTTGGATAAGTCTCCAAGGAATTACACTCATTAAAAAAAAAGTCATTTCCAAAAGGTTATATGCTGTACAATTTCATTGTGAAATGACAAGTCTTAGAAATGTAATATAGATCAGTGATTGCCCAAGGTTAAGTTTGGGGCCTTGCAGAAAAGGGAGCAAGACAGAGGTGTGTATGGTTATAAAAGGGTAGATTAAGGGATCCTCGCATTGTTAAAAATGTTCAGCATCTTAAGTATGGTGTTGGATACACAAACTCACACATGTAATTAAACTGTGTAGAACTTCATACACACACACAAATAAGCACAAGGTAAAACTGGGGAAATCTAAATAGGATTAGTAGATTATATCAATATAATTACCCTGGTGTGATAGTATACTATAGTTTTGCAAAATGCTAACCATTAGTAGGAAGTGGTGGGTACAAAGGATCTCTCTGTAGTATTTCATAAATTGAGTGTGAATCTACAGTTATCTCAATAAAAATTTCCATTCAAAACAGAGCGATTAGAGAGTTGGAGCAGTCTCTCTATCCTTTGTCTCTGGCTCTCTCTGGCTCTCTCTCTCTCTCTCACACTTACACACACATACAATGTTCTGCCTGGAAAGCAGCAGAACTAGAGCTACTCCAGCAAGTGGGGATGAATGCTTCACAGTAAAGATGGGAAATAAGAAAACCTAAGGAGCCTTGGTCCCTTAAGACACTGTGGCTCTGCTACGTCATCTCTAGACTTTGATCTTTGTTTTGAATGAGATAAAAATAAACTTCTTGTTTGAAAAATGAACATAATGTGACAAGTGCTGATAAGGCATCATAGACAGTGTACGCCTCTCCTCATTACATGCTACTTCATCTGATGTCTCCTATACAGTTCTGATTCATTCAAAGTGCTATTTGCTCCTAAAACAGTTCTCAGCAAAACCTGAATATACGCATACAAAATGCACGTCTCTAACACCCTCTTGCATACATGATATTCCCCTCATGATCTAATTGCTCTACACAGTCTCTGCAATAAGAGGGGTAACTCACTGTACTCTTCGAGAGTGAGTTCTAGAACTTTTATCACAAATAATTTTAGCCAATAATTAGTTCATATGGTCTACTGGTCCTTAAGGCAATCTTTATAATAAATCTTTTTATAACACTTGTCATATCATTCCTTCTCATTTCAATATTCTGAAGTTCCCTAATCCTTGGAGTTTTGTAACTTTAAATATACTGCATTTCAAAGTAATCATTTGGTTTACATGAAGAGACTTTTAAAATGAATTTCGGTCAAAATCCATACTGGATAATGGATAAGAAAAGAAGGAGTAAAGGAAAATGAAGTCCCTCCCCTCCCCTTGGCCAGTTGTGTTCTACTCTAGTACCATGGGCCTGAGCCTTTCTCCAAGCATATTATTTTCCTGAACTGTTTCATCGATAACTGAATAAACCCTAAGGAATCTTTACATTCTCTGTACACACAGAGTACACTTCAGAATTTGTATGTTTACACCAGTTGTATTTATTGAGGAAAAGGAAGAAATGATGATGACTAAGAAAAAAGTTGTCCCAAACTGACATATGAATCATATGTATTGACTCATTTAATCATTATAATACCCAAGTAAAATAAATATCATTTATTCTACTCATTTCACACATGTTGGGAGAATTTTTGAAGTGTTAACTGATTTCTTTCCTTTGCATTTCTATGTGTATTCTGGCCTTGTCCCCAAACTGGGTTGTTAGGACATTCCGTCATTGCCCTGGAGAAAGGTTGTTATGGAGGCACACATTGTTTACAAACATCTAAGTCTTGGATTTTAAGTTTCAGATATTTACTTGGAGTTGTAAAGACTCAGCTTTTGAGCTCCAGGGATGTAAAGCCTGCAGAACTCCTCATATAATGTTTTGCACAAAGAAATAGACCTGAATAAACACTGGTCAAGTAATAAACAGTTTTCACACTTCCAATGAGATAATAATTCTCTCAGTTGGTGTTAAAAAGACATGGAAGGAAGAAAATATAACCTATATGAGTTCCTGAGCAGTAGCCTTGAACGCGTATTGGTGTGAGACATTCTCACAGGAGAGTAAATAAATTCATCCCATGACATCAAGAATGACACCAAAGCATTAAGAGGGCCCCCTACTTGCATATTCTGTATACTCAGAAGCAATGTGTACCACATCACCAATCAACGTGATAGTAGCGAATTGTAGGAAGAAATCTACATCTCAGTAGAGGCCTACTAGCATCAGTGGACAATCAAGACCTAGTTACCTCTGCACCCTGAGGTTGTGACACTACATGAATGTTCCTTAATCCTTAGAATCTCAGGTAAAGGAGTTCTTTAGGCTTGCTGAGATTACCAGGATTTAACTAAAATTAAGTTTCTGCTTTCACTGGGTTTCATTTGCTCTTCTTTTTTCTAGTTCCTTAGGTGCAAGCTTAGATTATTGATTTGAGGCATTTCATCTCTTATAATGTATTTACTACCATAAATCTTCCCCAAAGCCTTGCTTTAGGTACATCCCATAAATTTTGATATGCTACATTAACATTTTAATTCAGTTCAAAATATTGTCTAATTCTCTTTGGAATTTCCCTTCACTCATAGATTATTTGAAAGTACGTTGTTTAATCTTTACTTGGGGAAATACTGCATAACACTCTCTTATTGATTTGTACGTTAAATTCTTTGTGGTCAGAGCACATCATTTGTGAGTTACATATAGTAACACGCATCACATCTACATAGTCTTAAAACCCCAGCAAACAATGATATAATTTTTGCTTTCAATGGTCATATACACTTTAAAGAATTCGGAAGATGAAAAATAGTCTATTTACTATGTCTGGCACTCTTCCTTTACTGCTGAAGCTTACATTTCCTTTTAGCATCATTCCTCTTCATCCTCAAGAACATCCTTTAGTATTTATTTTAGAGTGTCTACTGGAAAATCATTCATAGTTTTTATTCATCTGAGAATGTCTTCTATCACCTTTACTGAAGGATATTTTCCCTGGATATACAATTTCTTTCTCTCAACACTTAAATTGTACCCTTGTCTATTAGCCTTCATGGTTTCTGATAGGAAATCTGCAGTCATTTAAATTATTGTTTACCTACATTTAAGGGGTTGTTCTTCTACGACTGTTTTCAAGACTGTTTTCTTTCAGCAGTTTCATTATTCTGTGTTCTATAACAATTTATTTTAATTTACCTTGTTTGGGTTTCACTAAATCATCTTGAATTGGTCTGTCACCAAATTTGGTAAATTTTCAGCTATTACTTTTCCAACTGTTTTTTTTTTTTTCCTACACCAATTTCTTTTCTTTCCTTCCTCCAGGATTTCATTAGCACAAATGTTAACTTTTTTTATATTATTCCACAGATCCCTTACTGCCTGTTTCTTTTTCCCCAAACTTTTTCTACTTTGCTTTTCGGACAGGATAGTTTCTATTTACCTATCTTTAAATTCACTGATTCTATCATCTGCCTTCTCCATTCTACTCTTGAGCCCACCCCAGTGAATTTTTATCACTTATTGCACTTTTTTTTCAGTTTAAGCATTTTATTCTTTCTCTATAGCTCCTCTTCTTCTGCCGAGAATGTCTATTTTTCCATTCATTTCAAGAGTATTTGCATTTTCTGCATAGAGCACAGTTTTATTATAGTTGCTTTAAAGTTCTTTGTAATTCCAACATTTAGCTCAACTCAAAGGTGGCACCTGTTGATTTTTTCCTATTAAAATTTGTCCAGGAGATAAGAATATGCAACAGGGAAAAGACAGTCTCTTCAGTAAATGATACTGGAAATACTGGACATCTACATGCAAAAGAATGAAACTGGACTGGGGCACCTGGGTGACTTAGTCAATTGAATGTCTGATTTCAGCTCAGGTCATGATCTCACGGTTCATGAGTTTGAGCCCCACATCAAGCTCACTGCTGTCAGCCTGTCAGCACAGAGCCCACTTCAGATCCTCTGTCCTCCTCTCTGTGCCCCTCCCCTGCTTGTGCTCTCCCTCCCCCCCAAAAAAAACTAAAAACAAAACAAACAAACAAAAAAAAAAACACAAAAGAATGAAACTGGCCCAGTTTTTTACACCATGCACAAAAATAAACTCAAACTGGATTAAAGACCTAAATGTGAGACCATGAAAACCCTTGAAGAGAACACAGGCAGTAATTTCTATGACATCAATTATAGCAAGATTTATTCCAGCTATCATCTCCTTAGGAAAGGTAAACAAAAGCAAAGTGAACTACTGGGACTACATCAAAACAAAAAGCTTGTACACAGTGAAGGAAATCATCAGCTAAACAAGAAAACAACCTACTGAATGAGAGAAGATATTTGCAAATGACTAATCTATGAGATTAATATCCAAAATATTTTATAAACATATACAATTCAGTGCCAAAAAATTTAAAAATGGGCAAAAGAATTGAATAGACATTTTTCCAAAAAAGACATCCAGATGGCCGACAGATATGTGAAAAGATGCTCAACATCACTAACATCAGGGAAATCCAAATCAAAACCACAATGAGATATCACCTTACACCTATTAGAATGGTAAAGTGAGTCAAAAAGACAAAAAATAACAAGTACTGATAAGGATGTGGAGAAAAAAGAAGCCTCATGCACTATTCCTGAGAATGTAAATTGGTGCAGCCACTATGGAAAACAATATGGAGGTTCCTCAAAAAATTAAATATTTGTAGCATTATTTATAGTAGCCAAAATATAGAAGTAACCTAAGCATTCATAGAAAGATGAGGGGATAAGGAAGACATGATACACACACACGCACACACACACACACACACACACACACACACACACACACAGAGGAATAGTATGCAGGCATAAAAATAAATAGGATCTTGCCATTTGCAATCACATGGATGGACCTTAAGGGTATCATGCTAAGTGAAACAAATCAGACTGAGAAAGACAAATACTGTATTACTTCACTCCTATGTGGAATCTGAAAACCAAAACAAGTAAACAAACAAACAAAAAGCAATGTTAGACCTATAAATACAAAGAACAAACTCATTGTTGCCAGAGGGAAGAGGATGGGGTGATGGGCAAAATACCTGAAAAGGAGTGGCAGATACAGGCTTCCTGTTATAAAATAAGTCATGGGAGTAAAAGGCACAGTGTAGGGAATGTAGTCAATGGTACTGTAATAGCATTGTATGGTGACAGATGGTAAGCGTAGCTAATGTATAGTAAGTTGAATCACTATGCTGTACCTAAAACTAATGTTAATGTAACATTGCATGTCAACTAAGCTAAAAAAATCAATTATCCAATTTTTAGCCTTTTTATAAGCCAAGTAACTTCAGATTGTATCCTGAACATTTTGAATATTATTTTGTGAGACCATGGATCCTGTTAAAATCTTCTGGAAAGTGTTCTATTGTTATAGCATGCAGTAAATTCTGTTAGATTCGGACCACGAATTCTGTCTTGCTTTTTCAACAGTGATTCCAGTATCAGCTCATTTTTCAAATTTTGCTATGCCTCTTTGGGTCTACTCTGCATATGCCCAGCTCAGGGGTTAATCTGAGCTTTGGGCAGTGGTTTACATCATACCTCAGTTCTCAAATACTTGGTGCTTTGTATAGGTTCTTCATATGCAAAGCTTGACAAGGAATTCATCTCACACGAAGATTTAGGGTATCTCCCCTCCGGTATTTTCCTCACATTCTCTTACTCCCTAAATCCTCCTTTCCTTCAGATTTCCTCTAGCATTCTGCACTTTGCACAATTCCATGAGACCTGGGCTATCTTCAGGAAAAGGTATCAGGAAAACAGGGAGATAAAATATAGTAATGGGACTCACACACACTCTTTGGACCACAGGGGCCTGTTTTCCTTGTTCCTCTGGACAAAAGGACATGTTTTCACTCAGAGTTTTAGGTCCCTCTCTGACAGCACTGCCCTCCACCCAGCAGCAGTGCAGTCCTGTGTCCGGGGCGGCCCCCCTGGTAGGGCTTTCAGTGAAATTAAAAGGGAAAAAAGTGATTCCCCCACATTCGTCAGGTGGCAGGTGCCCTTTTTTTCTGTGGACAGAAGTTAACCTCAGAACTTGTGTTGTCTGCTGTCATCCTGCAGTTCCATGACTGACACCAACTTCCAGTTAAACCCAGGAGATGAAACAGCAGGAAAAACTAACCTGAACACTCACCCCTTGTCCTTTTGTGTTTGTTGTTGACTTCTAACCCCATTCTACCTTTTACTGTTTTTCAGAGTTCTCAAGTAGCTGTGCTCTATATTGTCTCCAGAGTCTTTAGTGTAATCAGTGACAGTGATGGTTCATAATAAGGTTTATGACAGCATTTTAGAAACAAAAAAATCATGAGTCCTACCCATACCTAATCCCTGATTCATTTTAACAAGTTCCCTATGTAACTAGTAAGCACAGTAGACTAAGAGATGTCCTGAGCTAGAACACTAGAATAAGATTGAAAAAGCTCTTAGAATCTATGAAGATTCATGTTAAGTCCTTCAGTGAGGTCCAAAATATAAATTCTAACACACAAACACACATACATACATACGCAAACATACTTTTAAAATAAAAATATAATTATCATAATTCAGGGAGAAGGGGACCTCAAAACAAACAAACAAAAAATAAAACAAAATGACCCATCATATGCAAATGGTAAAGAAAATCATGGTAGAGATGCTTGAGTACATATTTGTGAAGCCAGGAAAATAATCGTCAAGACTAGTAACATTGGGAAAATGTTAATGATAATAATTTTAAATGAAAAAACACAATTCAAAGTTATATTAAACTACTGTTATAACTCTAAAAAGTATTTCGATTACTGTATTTTAGAAAGTAATCACTCTGAAGAGAACCACCATAATCTGATGGAAACGGGGAACCAAGAGGAATGAATGATTAGAAGAAAGAGTTCTAAATAAGATTATGGTAGACGTTCTTTTGTTCCCTTTCTGGCAACCATTATCCCCTCCCCATGTCAAGCTCTCTAATATGATTTTTGGAGATATCAGTGTATAAAAGTTGATTAGACACAGAGACTCTGAACTCAACTAAAACTCACAAGAGATTATAGTATAAAACCTAAAAGTATGTAACTTATACTGAGAAATGTAACTTCAATATTCCCAACACTGGCATCAGTTCAACCTCTCTTTAGTATCCTCTCTCTCTCTCTCTCTCCCTCTCTCACTCTCTCTGTCTCTCTCTTTAGTCAAGACACATGGAAATCCAAATAATCAAAAAGTGACTTGCTAAACATGGACTGAATGAAATTATAATAATACCAAGTGATTAAGTTATGCAGCAGGCTCATCCGGATAGAAACATTTTTGCATATAGTAAGGTCATATCTTTAGGAAATACAGTCCTTCTGTCTTCATGACAGTATATTATCAGCACCACCAATGTGTGCATCTTTAACTCATACTTCTTGGGCTAATCAAATGCCATATGCAACTTTCTTTCTATAATAACACGTAAAATTCTTTAGTCATTGTGAAGTTGTTCAGTATACAAAAAGTTAAATTTGAAAGGTGTAGAAGATGATACATACACACCTAAATATCATTTTTTTCATTTAATACATGCTAATGTACATTTATCTGCTAAATTTTGGGGATAGGACAAAGATCTTTTCTTTAAGTATGAGTCTACTAATTAACATTCCAAGTGTATAAGCCCTTGAAAATGTGTTGTCTGTGATTTCCAGTTTTAGTTAAAGTAGAAGAAGGAGTTAGTCATTACTTGTAAAGTAATCTAGGTGATGTAAAAACCTACGTTTTCTTATTTTTTCTTATTTCCCCATTGTTTTTAGTGATTTACATTTATTTTGAGACTTTATAAAGCACTGAATTTAAGTTATTGTACTCACTTTAGCAGTTTATAAAATATTCAAATCACATAATTATAACAAATGAAATTACCAAAAAAGAATGTGGGAGGGGCACCTGGGTAAGCTTCAACTCAAGTCATGATCTCATGGTTCATGGGTTCAAGCTCCACATCAGGCTCCTTGCTGACAGCTCAGTGCCTGGAGCCTACTTTGGATTCTGTTGTCTCCCTCTCTCTCTGCCCCTTTCCTGCTCTATCTCTCTCTTCCAAAAATAAATAAACGGTAAAAGAGTTATTAAAGAAAAGAATGTGGGAACAACATAACCAATAATATGCATACAATTCAATTCCATGGGCACAAAGTGCAAGTAACTGGAGGGTAGACTACTATAAACAAGTTTGTTCACACCCTGGGAATCAGTATGTTATAAAGGGGAGAGAGAGTTTTGGTTAATTCACTAGCTAGTGAGGCTCTATTATGAAATCTTTTATTACATTTTCAAGCAAAATAACACTTAGTCTTACAATTTAGTAGCCATTCTGTTACTTTAAAATGACTTTGAATATCACATATTAATTAACTGTGTTGATTTTAAAGTTTAAGTTCTAGCGGGCAATCTATTTTCCCTTACTTGAAAATTCTAGGGGACTTATTACTATTATACTCTATGTATCGACAACAAAGCAATGCAAATTAGCTAAAGGGTATTTATTCATAATACCTTCTTTATTAAGTAAAGATCCATTTATAATGGAATGGACCTATGAATTGTTTATATGAGGATAGAGAAGGTTTAAGAAAAAGTTTTTACTCATTTTAGTAGACAAGCATGCTCCCTCTGCTATCTTATTAATTATGAATTTGTAGATAAATCCTCCTTTAATAGATAGTTCAAGGTAAATGTCATCCTATCCCTGTTCAAATTAATGCTAATTTTAAATTAACATATTCCAAATTAGTGAAACCAAACAAATCATCAAATGACTTAGTTTATAATGGTAGCTTTTATAGGGAAAGATTAATTAAAACAAATATACCAAAACTCCTTCATGACATCAGGTAAACACCAAACAGTATGTAAGCAGAGACGACTAAGAGAACAATGGCCCACATCTCCAATTCAAACAAACCTTTGATATTAGATTTGAAAATCTCATCTAATTAGGTCAATTGGTTAGAGCATGATGCTAATATGGCCTAGCTAGTCATTAGCTCCTCATGTGCACCACCTAGCTTTGTGCCATGTCTCTAGATTAAACCCCTAAAGCCCTCTAGCCATCTGGCAAGTACAGTTAGGTCCAAATGTAAGCATCTTCCTTTGAGCCCCCCATCTGAAGTCAGAGAATAAGACTTCAAAAGTACTCAAACTTTATTTCAATGACTGCTACCTTTATACATAATGATGACTCACAACTATTCAAGTAATGTTTCTGAAAAGACATGATAACTTTTTAAAAAGGAAGAAAAATAACCACTAATAACAAAATGCTGGCTCTCTGCTTATAAGACAGGTTATTCCTTTTTATTACCAAAACTAAGCTTCCCAGTTACTGAACTTAATCTTCTGAATCTCCTTCTCAACCTTCTGGTTATCTATCAGCTTCCAACAGTAGGAAGATCTGTAACTGTGAGAAAAAGTACCACAAGTGAAGAGTTGATTCATTAGGAAGAGTAGAACATAAGAGCCCACTGAATAAACCTCAGATAGAGATAAAGGAAGAAAATCAAAACAAAGATTTTGCCTTTTCAACATAGAGAGGGGGAAAGGATTCCCAGTTCCCATGGAGACTTTAAAACAGGAGATCTACCTTTCGGTGTTATTTTCTATTTCCTAGACCCCAATTGTTGCGCAGGTGTTCTTTAAAATGCATATTATTTTGGGGTGCTTGAGTGGCTCAGTCAGTTAAGCATCTGACTTTGGTTCAGGTCATGATCTCATGGCACAGGAGTTTGAGGCCCGTGTTAGACTCTGTGCTGACGGCTCACAGCCTGGAGCCTGCTTTGGATTCTGTGTCTCCCTCTCTCTCTCTGCCCCTCCTCTGCTCCTGCTCTGTGTCTGTTTCAAAAATAAATGAACATTAAAAAAATTGTTTAATAAAATAAAATGCATATTATATAAAAATAATTATTTGAAAATAAAATTATAGAATGGTTATTCCTAATAAATGATATTGTATTTTGCTGTGTCTTCTGTGTATTGTTTTCAAAAATACTTCAACATACCTTAATATAATTATTTAAATAATAATAATCTCTTCTGATATGTGTACTGTTCTGTCTCAATCCTCTCATGAAAAACCTAAAACAGTAAGCTACCTTGTATTCTATTTAGGAGACAGATGAAATATAATGAAATAAAAATCATTTAAAAATAAAGACATTAAGAGAAAAAGCAAAATTATAGATATGTATATATGGATATATATATACATACATACATATATATTATCAGGAATATATATGTATATATTCACAATATGAGCCATCATTAAATATTTCAAATGATCTGTTCGAATTTTATATTTTACTAAATTATGGACCAACCCATCAAAAACCATAAAAATGGCAAGACATTGAGCAATAGGTGGAAAAAATATTTAAATTATTCCCAGCTGTATCTTAAACCATATAGCCCATAGTCAAATATGCTTTCTAAGAAGTTGACTTATTTTATTTTTTTAAATTTTTTAATGTTTATTTATTTTGAGAGAGAGAGCACACATGTGCATGAGCAGGGAAGAGGCAAGAGAGAGAGGGAGTAAATCCCAATCAGGCTCCATGCTGTCAGCACAGGGCCCGAAATGGGGCTCAATCTCACAAACCATGAGCTCATGACCTGCTGAAATCAAGAGTTGGATACTTAACCAACTGAGCCACTCAGGCACCCGAAAGTTAATTTTTTAAATTGTGCATAAGCTTTTGAGAAGATTTTCACCAAGGAACTATATACGAGTTTTCTTTTTTGCTGTGTAACCTGCAAATCAGGTGGCTTGAAACTTCACAAAATTACTATCTCACAATTTCTGTGGGTCAGAAGCCCAGCACATTTTAAAGATCCTCCGCTCAGGTTCTCACAAAGCTGAAATCCAAGTGTCAGCCAGCTACATTCTCATTTGGAAGCTCAACTCAGGAGAGATCCACTTCCAAGTTTCCTTTTGTTGTTGGCAGAGTTCATTCCTTTGTGGCTATAGGACTTAAGTCCCCGTTGTTTTCCTATCTGTTGTCAAAGCATGCATGCTCTCAGCTACTAGAGGTTGCTATCATCTCTTAACCATGGTCCCCTCCATCTCAGGCTTTGAAATTCTATTTCTTCTGCAATGAATCAAAGAAAACTCTGTTTTTAACAGGCTAATATAATTAAGTCAAACCTACTGAAAGAGTCCTCTTTCTTAAAGTCAACAATACCATACAACATAACAAAACTGTGGGACTGACATAGCTCATAATATTCACCGGTTCCACCCACACTCAGAAGGGGAGGGGATTAAACTAGTGTAAGGGTCATTTGGAAGTTATCTTAGAATCCTGCCTATCACAGTTACAAAAATTAAAGGATCACAGAGAAGACTCACAGTGGCAGAGACAGGCATGTGGGTATAAAATCAATGAAGTATGAGCAAGATTTAAAATACTTTAAAACACAAAGGTCATTTTAATAAATATGTGAAACATTAGCTTGACTTTGAAAAGACTTGAGCTTGAATAAGTATTTTTTTAAGACTTTTATTTTTAAGTAACCACTATACCCAACGTGTGCTTGAACTCATGGACCCTGAAATCAAGAGTTACATGCTCTACCAACTGAGCCAGCCAGGTGCCCCTTGAATAAGTATTCTATATAGAATGTTCCACTTAGGTTTTTAGAAGGATTTCTCTGGAAAGTCTTTATAATTGTGGAGATAGTAACAACTAAAAGATGAACATTCATTTCTCCTCAACTCTAAAAGCAAACAAACAAAAAAATCTGTTTATTATAAGATGACTTGATTTGTATTCCTTTTAGTGCCTTTCAATTTATTCTTAACTTTCATAATTTCTATTTCTAATATTTTATTGGACTTTCTAAAGTCTGAGATTTGTACAGCATGATTCAATTATACATAATTCAACTATAACATCAGGCTACTAAATTTTAGTCATATACTTCTTGATAATTTGAATTTAATACTTGTATAATATCTGTGAGTTTAACATCTCAAACAATACAGTGAGTCAAAGGAAATATTTAGCTTCTGTTTTACTCATCTGATATACATTCTGCAACATAAACCACTGAAAGACATCAAGTCTCTACCTATTAGACCTAAATCATGACATCCCTGCTCAAACACTTTTGGGAGCAGTCATTCCCTATAGAATGAGGTCCAAACACTTTAACATGACAATAGGGGCTTCCCATAATTTTGCCCCAGCCTAATTTTCCAACTTCATCTTTCATCATACCCTACACTTCAATTGTTCTTGACTCTGCACCATCCCCTGAACATGCCTTTGATGAAACAACCTCTCCATACCAACACCAAAAATATACAATTGTTTTGTGGATGTCAAGGATTTGTATAGATAAGATATTATTTTTATGTTGCATTGGTTAAGTATAGAGGCACCCTTTGTAATAAAAAAAGGTGATATTTTAGTTGAAGGGTAAGATCTTAAACACAATGTCCTACTGCGAGGCAAAACTGCACTATGGATTAATTATTTCCAAATTGGTATATGCATCGCCCCAGGTGAAGAAGCAATATTAAAACATATGCATTAAATTTTTATTTATTTATTTTTGAGATAGAGACAGAATGTGAGCTTGGGTGGGGCAGAGAGAGGGAGACACAGAATCCAAAGGAGGCTCAAGGCTCTCGGCTATCAACACAGAGCCCAACATGGGGCTTGAACTCATGAACCACGAGATCATGACATGAGCTGAAGTTGGATGCTTAACCAACGGAGCCACCCAGGTGCCCCAAAGCTTTTGTATATTTTAGTCTGAGTTCTATATATTTATATTTTTAAATATTTTAAAAAATGTGTTAATTATTAGCAGTAGTATATCCATATAATCTATAAAAACTATGTATCAGGAACACGCTCATTTTTTTAACAACTGAAGTGCATTATTTTAAAAATCTGAAGATCAAGTCAAGGACTCCGGAATCCAACTGAAATGGTCTTCATCTGAACTCTTCCTTCTCAACACTTTGAAGTTACATGACTTTAAAAAGTCACCACAGGAGTACCTGGCTGGCTCAGTCAGTTGAGTGTCCAACTCTTGATTTCAGCTCAGATCATGATGTCATAGTTCAGGGGATGGAGCCCCATATCCCTCTGCTCTGACTACATGGAGCCTTCTTGGGATTCTCTCTCCCTCTCTCTCTCTGCCCCTACCCCACCAATGTGTGTATGCATATGTTCTCCCTAAATAAATAAACATTAAAAAACAATAAAATAAAAAGTCATTTTAAACCACAATTTTCTCAAGTGTGTAATAAAATGCATTAATTTATTGCCAACATTAAAGGGGATATTTTCCTTAAAGTGATTAGCCCAATCCTTAACCTACAGTAAGAACTTGATAAATGTAATGCATTATTGTTATTAATGGTGTTATATTCAATACTCGCATTGTCTAAGGAAGAAGCATGTTCACTGAAGAGACCTAGATGAGGAGCAAAGTCACCAGTTTCTAATCTTAAATAGTGCTTACCCTTGTGCACTGCTGGTGGCACTACAAGATGGTGCAACTATGTGGAAAATAGTATGAAAGTTCCTCAGAAGAATAAAAACAGAACTAATCCAGCAATCCCACTTGTGGAATATCTAAAAAGAATGATATCTCAAAGAAAATACCTATATTCTAAAAGAATATATATCTAAAAGAATTGAAAACAGGATCTTGAGGAATATTCGCACACCCATGTTCATAGCAGCACTATTCATGATAGCCAAGAGGCTGAAAGAACCCAAATGTCCATCAACAGATGAGTAGATGAAGAAAACGTGGTATATACATATAATGGCATATTATTCAGCCATCAAAAGGAAGGAAATCTTCTCATGTACTATAACATGGATGAATTCTGGGGGCATTCTGCTAAGTGAAATGAGTCAATCACAAGAAGACGAATACTGTGGGATTCCACTTATAAGAGGTATCTAACATAGTCACATCCACAGAAACTGAAAGTAGAATGGCGGTTATGGGGGGGCTGAAAGAATGGAGAAGGAGAGACGGGAAACTTATTTAATGGGTACAGAGTTTCAGTTTTACAACATAAAAAGGTTCCGGACTATGTTATATAACAATATGTCTGTAATTAATACTTTTCTGTTTATGTTTTCTCTCATATGTGGAATTTGAGAAACTTAACAGAAGACCATGGAGGAAAGGAAGGGGAAAAAAATTGTTTCAAACAGAAAGGGAAGCAAACCATAAGAGACACTTAAATAAAGAGAAAAAACTGAGGGTTGATGTCTGGGGGGCAGGGGAAAGGGAAAATGGGTGATGGGCCTTGAGGGGGGCACTTGTTGGGATCAGCACTTGGTGTTGCATATAAGCAATGAATCGTGAGAATCTGCTCCTGGAGCCAAGAGCGTACTGCACGCACCGTATATTAGCTAACTCGACAATAAATTATATTTTTTAAAAAAATATTTATTTTTGAAAGAGAGAGAGTGTGAATGGGGAAGGGGCAGAGAGAGAGGAGGACAGAGAATCTGAAGCAGGCTCTGCACTGACAGCAGACAGCCTGATGCAGGGCTCAAATTCACAAACTCGGAGATCATGACCTGAGACAAAGACAGACACCCAACTGACTGAGCCACCCAGATGCCCCGTACTTAATACTTTTCAACTGTACAATTAAAAATGGTTATGATTGTTATACCTGGATGGCTCAGTTGGTTTAGCGTCCAACTTCAGCTCAGGTCATGATCTCATGGTTCATGGGTTCGAGCCCTGCATCAGACTTTGCTGACAACTCAGAGCCTGTGGCTGGCTTTGAATTCTGTGTCTCCCTCTCACTGCCCCCCCCCACTCACGTTCTTCCTCTCTCTCTCTCTCTCAAAAATAAACAGTAGGGGCGCCTGGGTGGCTCAGTCGGTTGGGCGGCCGACTTCAGCTCAGGTCATCATCTCGCGGTCTGTGAGTTCGAGCCCCACGTCGGGCTCTGTGCTGATGGCTCAGAGCCTGGAGCCTGCTTCGGATTCTGTGTCTCCCTCTCTCTCTGCCCTTCCCCTGTTCACGCTGTGCCTCTATGTCTCTCAAAAATAAATAAACATTTAAAAAATAAATAAATAAATAAACAGTAAAAAGATTTTTTAATGGTTACGATTTTTTATTATGTGTTTTTGCAAGAATTTTAATTAATTAATTATAATTAGTGAAAAAAGTGTCCAATCTAGTTATGAAACTAGCCATTGTATGGTGGTAAATAAGAAGATCCCATCATGTAGTGTCAGGCTGGGAAGTTTTTCATTTACACCATTAATACTGAGCACTAAGGATACATCACACATTATTCAACCACTAGGGGCTAAATACCTTCCTTCAAAGGTTTTGGGAAAATTACCAAATTATCATGCAATAGTCATATTGTTTGGTATGGTATGGTAAGAATATGATGGATTCAAGAGATTTTACTTTCCTAGTGTTAATAGTATTCTGTTGAGTACTGACTACAAAAGGGGAGGAAAAGGGGGAAATAAAAAATGTCTCACTGATTTTTGCCTTGGGTAAATAAGCAAGTTGTATTACCATCCACAGAGAAAAGAAATTTAAAAAGAAAAAGCAAAATAAAAGATAAACAAAATTAATAAACCTACAGCAAGATTCATTAAGAAAAAACAAAAGACAGGGGCCAATAAAATCAGATATGAAAAAGGAGAAGCTATAACAGATATCACAGAAACATAAAAAATTATGAGACTACTATGAACAATTATAGAACCAAAAAACTGGAAAACCTAAAAGAAATGAATAATTTCCAGGAAACATACATTCTTTCAAGATTGAATCAAGAAGAAATAGAAAATCTCAACAGACTGGTTACTGGTGATGAAAACAAATCAATAATCACAAAATCCCCAGTAAACAAAGTCAAGGACCAGAAGGCTTCAGATGTGAATTCAATCAAACATTTAAAGAATAGTTAATATCTATCCTTCTCAAACTCCAAAAAATTAAAGAGGAAGGAATGCTTGCAAGCTCATTCTATGAGGCCAGCATTACCCTGGTGTACAAACCAGACAGATACTACCAAAAAGAAAATATAGGCCAATATCCCTGATGAAGATAGATACAAAAATCTTCAACAAACCAAATCCAACAATACATTTAAAGGATTGCATACCACGATCAAGTGGGATTTATTCCAGGGATGCAAGGATGTTTCGAATCTGCAAATCAATCAACGTGCTATACCACATTAACAAAATTAAGGATAAAAATCATATGATTATCTCAATAGATGCAGAAAAAGAATTTAATAAAATTCAACATCCATTTATGATAAAAATTCTCAAAAGAGTAGGTATAGAGGGAACATGCCTCAAAATAATAAAGGCCATATATGACAAACACACAGCTAGTAACATACTCAATGGTGAAAAGCTGAAAGGTTTTCCTCTATGATCAGGAACAAGTAAAGAATGTCCACCATCACCACTTTTATTCAACATAGTACTGGAAGTCCTAACCACTGCGATTAAATGAGAAAAAGAAATGAAAGGCATCCAAATTAGAAAAAAAAAAAAAAGAGGGGGTGCCTGGGTGGCCTGGTTGGTTATACATCCAACTCTTGACCTCAGTTCAGGTCATGATCTCACAGTTTGTAAGTTCAAGGCCTGCATTAGTCTCTGTGCCGATGGTGCAGAGCCTGTTTGGTATTCTCTCTCTCCTTCTATCTGCCCCTTCCCAGCTTGTGAGCATGATCTCACTCAAAATAAATAAATAAACTTTAAAAAATATATAAAAAAAAAGAAGTAAAACTATCAATATTTGCCGATGACATGGTACTATATACTGAAAACTCTAAAACCTCCATCCCAAAACTACTATAACTAATAAATGAATTCAGTGAAGTTTCAGAATAAAAAAAATCAATATAGAGAAAATACAGAGAAATCTCCTGTATTTCTACACACTAATAGCAAACTATCAGAAAGAGGTTAAGAAAACAATCCCATTTATGATTGCATCAAAAGAATAAAATACCTAAAAATACACTTAACCAAGGAGGCGACAAATCTGTATTCTGACAACTACAAGTCACTGGTGAAAGAAATTGAAGATGACACAAACAAATGGAAAAATATTCCATGCTTACGGTTTGGAAGAATTAGTATTGTTAAGATGTCCGTACTCCCCAAAGCAATATAGAGATTCAAAGCGATCTTTATCAAAATACTAATGTATTTTTCAAAGAACTAGAATAAATAATCCTAAAATTTGTAGGGAACCAGGAAAGACTCTACATAGCTAAAGCAATATTGAGAAAAAGAAAGAAAATGGGAGGTATCACTCTCCTGGATTTCTAACTATACTACAAAACTATAATAATCCAATCAGATGATACTGGCACAAAAACAGACACATAAATCAATGGAACAGAACAGAGAGCCCAGATGTAAACTAATGCTTCTTATGGTCAATTAATCTACAACAAAGGAAACAAGAATATACAATGGGGGAAAAAAAACCAGTCTCTTCAATAAGCTGGACAGCTACATGCAAAAGAATGAAAGTGGACCGCTTTCTTACACCATACACGAAAATAAATTCACAATGTATTAAAGACTTAAATATAAGACCTGAAACCAGAAAACTCCTAGAATAAAACAGAAGCAGTAAGATTTCTGACATTTACTTTTTGCAAAAATAAAAATAAACAAATGGGACTACATCAAACTAAAAAGCCTTTTGACAGCAAAGAAAACCATCAATGAAACAGAAAGGCAATCTACTGACTGGGAGAAGATATTTGCAAATGACATTTAAAATTTATGAAGAACTCATAAAACTCCGTATTGACAAAACAAGATTCAATTAATAATCATCAGGGAAATATAAATCAAAACTACAATGAAATATCGCCTCACACCTGTTGGAAAGGCTAGTATCAAAAAGACAAGACATAACAAGTATTGGCAAGCATATGGAAAAATGGGAAGCCTTATGTGCTATTTGTAGGAATGTAAATTGTGCAGCCACAATAGAAAACAGTATAGACGTTCCTCAAAAAAGTAAAAACAGAAATACCATAGAATCCAAGAATCCAGCAATTCCACCTCTAGGTATTTCTTTTTTAAACCACCTATTTGAAAAGGTACATGCATCCGTACATTCATCACAGCATTATTTATAACAACGAAGGTTTGGAAGCAACCTGACTGTCCACTGATAGATAAACGGGTAAAGAAGATGTGCTATAGATATACAATATAACTCAGCCATTAAAAAGAATAAAATCTTGGCTGCTTGCACCAAAATGGATGGATCTAAAAGATATTATGCTAAGTGAAATACGTCAGAGAAAGACAAATACTGTGTGATTTCACTTATATGTGGAACTCAAAAACACAAAACAAATGAGGAAACAAAATAGAAAGAGACACAGATACAGAAAACAAACTGATGGTTGACAACAGAGAGGGAGATGGGGAGATGGATGAAAAAGACAAGGGGATTAAGAGGTACAATCTTCCAGTTATAAGGCAGACACGGGGATGTAGGGTACAGCATAATCAATAATATTGTAACAACTGTGTATGCTGACAGGTAACTAGACACTGTGGTGATCACTTTATGATGTACCTGAGTATCAAATCATTATGTCGTACAACTGAAACTACTATGATATTGTCTGTCAATTATTACTCAATTGAAGAAAAAGAGAATCCTTACAAAATAGGTAGGGATTACAGCATATATTCATGCTCCCATTTATTCAATACTGTTTTTTAAAGGAGCATTTGCTGTGCACCAAATAATGGACATAAATGGCAGAATGACACTAATGAAATATAGACAGGAAGCAAGAAAAACAAGGAATATATTCCCAGGAAGAATATTATAAAAAGGAACCTCTACATTTTTTTAGAGTGCCCATTGGATGATTCATAGGCAAGCTATTATTTTAGTGCTTTCAATTTCTAAACAAAGGAGACAAATACAGGTACATTTTTTTAAGTAGGAGAAAATGTACCATTTGTCACATTTCTACTGTTCTCTAAATTCACAGTGTAATGTTAAATGCTTTCCTCTGTTATAAAAGAGAAAGGCGAAATAGTAAATGGTTCTTTTTCATAAAACTTTATTAGCTTAGGGAAATTATAAAATCGTATTGAATTTACCATGATTTTCTGTTCCTCTTCCAATGTACAGCGCTCTTAACTTTTTCTAAGTTTCAAATTGTTGCATGGCCTCAAATCGTTTTAATTTCTATTTGCCACCCTGAAATTATAATGAATGATTTATGAACTGTCACTTATTCTGGGAACCAAATATTTCATTTGGTTCACAATTTTAATGCTTAGCTGGATCCAGTCTCGTACTAGGATATATTTCAGTATAATTATTAAAAATGATAATACAAAAGAAAAAAGGAATCGGCTTGGAAGACCTAGGATGAAAAAATGGAGAGAAGAAGAAGTCATTTCGGGTTATGTTCAGTTTGAGGTGCTTTGGGATATCCTGGTAGAAATGTCCAGTAGAAATCGTGAACTACAGATCTGAACCTCAGAAGATAATGCATTATGTCACCAAAACAAAAGCAAATGGAGCCATGGACGTGAATGCAATCACTCAGTGAGAAAAGGAATTCGAAACATATCTCAGTGAAATTATTTGATTTCAAGGATAAAGAAGTAAACAATCCATGAAATTTGGAAAAACAGATTTGCCTTAGGATTTTACAGAACAGACACATTATCAATAATGTTCTTGTGGCAAAAGGAAAATACAGAAATCACACTAAGGTGTTAGTTATAAAGGCAAAAGACAAATGTTTTTAATTGCATACAAACCACAAAGAATAGAATACATACTCCTTTCCTTAGAAAAATATTAAAAAAAAAAAGACCAGGAATTGTACCCAGCTAAGTGATGAATCCAATCAAGTAATTTGGGGGAAAAAAAAAAGGTAAAGAATGAATAAATATTTAAATATACCAAAGGAAAAACAATTGTGAGGACCAAATTATACCAAAACCTTAACAAATACGGTATATTATATGATCTAATGAACATAACACACTAAAATATATAATTATAATCAATATAATAAATACAGGCAATATAATAAATGTAACAAAACAGTGAGAAAAAGTGAAATAGGCTTACTCTTCATCTACCGTTGGAGAAAGTCAATGATAAGAATGAAGTTGAAATCTGTTGTTGAAAAAAATGAATGGAATTCAGTCTCTTAATGTTTTTCCTAATGTTTTCTATTAACTGCAGGAAAAATACCTCTGAGAAGCATTTATCTGTTAGCAATTTTTTGAATTTTATATTTTTCTTTTTTTGTTACATCTTGATATTGTGCTTTATGCTTAGTACCTAAATTAGCATATAATTATCATCCCAGTTTTGGAAAATTATTTCTCCCTGTCCATATCAATCAGTGTATCAATCAATCACTGTATCTAATCTTCTTTTGGTATATATATTTAGTCAGACATCTATAATGATGCTCATAATTAGCTAATGGTAGTTAAATCTGAATGGAGGGATTTAATGTGACTTAAAATTTCCTTCTGTTTCACTTAGGTTTTTTAAAAATATTGAAAATGTATCACATTTACAAAATGAAGTCATTTTTATTTTCTAAAAAAAATAAATATCTGAATAATTAAACATTCGTACAGATGTATTTTGACTCCTTGTGGCAGTGTAATTTTATAACATATACCTAATTATAATTACATCAAGGTGTCCTTGCTTTCTTGGTAATACTTAGAACAGTTTCTATTTTTTTTTTAGCATTTACTATGTGCCAGACAGGTACCACATATGCTATAGGCTTATGAATTATTACTATTAATTCTTATCCAAAAGTAGTTAGGCAAGTATTATTAGGGGCATTTACAAAGAGGAAAAGATGTCTTTAGTTAAGAAACTTCTGCTTACTTACAGCTATCATAAATGTTGAATCGGAATTGAAATCTTGCTCTAAAATCTATACCCTGCCCACTATGCCATGTTTCCTGCCATCTATTGCTTTCATGACGTTTATTTTATCTTCTTATCTCAGGACTATCAAAATGAATGTAATCTAAAACACAGCAGATTCACTTTATTTTGTATAAATCAAGTGTTACGTAAATACACAGCTATTAGTGAAAGGTCTTTATACCTTGACAGGAGATTGAAATTCTCAGAAGTTCTGCCACATCCCTGTATTTGCTTCTTCATCTTTCCTCTATCCTATGAATGATGTCTGGAGTGTAAAATCCTGAGAAGTAGAATCTCAGCTGGTTATAAGTGTTACTGAGGAAAAATAAATGAGTGCTGAGTCTTGCCCTTCTCCCTCCGTCCACTATACTTACTAACAAGACAAGGAAGAACCAATGGAAAAGTCAAGAACTGGTATCTTAGGAAATATGTGTGGCATAGTCTTCATATATTAACGGGGTCTGATTTCCTCCATAAATTCTACAAGCCCTTGTCCCTAAATGCTCATGCTATCCTGGCCTGTTATAAGGATATACCTACTGTTCTTGACGGTCTTAATTGGCACTGTGCTAGGGTTTTGGGGTAGATGAATTATTCCTCAGAACTCTCAAGGAACCACTAAAATCAGCTCATAAGCCACATTGCTGAGACTCGTACTTGGGATCTATTTGACCCCCAAAGACCTCTCCTAAACTATAGAACTCTCCAAAATACCGGAATGAAGAGAAAAATGCATTATCAACAGCAATACCTGTCTTGAAAGTATAAGAGATAAGCAAAACTTTATTTATATCTTAATTACTATTATCACAATTTGTCTGTGTCAGAGATATACAGAGGCCTAATTAGTGTGACTAGCATGTTCCTCAGTTTTGTTTTCTGGAATTTCTGTAGCAAGTTTCAGATCAAGGCCTAATATACATGATGTGTGCCTCAGGAGTAAAGTTAGGCCTGATAGCAATGAATATAAACTCCTTACGAGGAACTATTTCCTTCACTTGATAGAGCATAGAGAATTTGTAACCAAAACTACAGTCAGACAACTGAGAAAGCAGTAACTGTTCATAAACCAGTCCATGAATATTCATTCTAATCACTATATAGTAATCAATTAGTATACACAGCAAGAACAATATGAAATCTGAGTCTACAGACTGCAGGACTGAATACATCATCATTTTTAAATGACATAACTAAAGATAATACATTTTCCTTTCTGGATGAAAATTCATTTTATGTTCCCTAGTGCAATAACATACACAGAAATAATTCACAAAAGGCAAAAATTGGGCCTAAGTGTCCATTCCTACATATACAGGTCAGATCCAAAAAAAGCATTACTCGCATAATTGGATATTCATTGCCTTGTTTGCTTAAGACTGAAAAACAAATAAAAATGTGAGTTTGCCAAAGTGCCTGCTTTAGAGTGTGGTGGGCCTTTAAAAACTACACAATAATGCATTAATCCAATACAAATAGAAGAATAATCAATTTTCTGGTTATTTCTTAAGTTTATCTTTCATACTACCAAGTGGTATCTATAATGTGTTTTGGTAGTTTGAATTACAAGTGTGATGTTTCAGCTAATTGTGGCCAAAAGCAAAATGTCAATCATGATGGAAAGCTTCGAAAAATAAACTAAATTGAAACTATCAAAAATGTAAAACAGAGTAACCATAGTGACGCTAATTTAAAACGATCACTGATGAAATATATTTTATAATCAATGTCAGACATTTGCCTTATCTTTTTCATAACTGTTTTAAGTTATTCACTTCATTCTTTTAAATATCTGGTATCTTTAAGGAAAGAACACATAAAAATAATGGCAGTGGTGTGAACAAAACTTAGATGCAATGCTCAACAAACTGCACGTGCGTGTATACACACGTGTGTGCACGTGCATGCAGGCACACACGCAGATCCTCCTCCAGACCTAAAATGGCTGAGTTGCAGGATGTTGTTGCTTGGTGACCAAACAGTATCTCCTCAGCCACAGAGTAATCTAAACAGTGATAGATATGTCCCCTCAGCTTTGGGCATGGCCAGGACAAATATTAAAGGGCATGTTTATCTTCCTAGTATTGTACAGTTTCATTTGAAGTCCGTTGTCACTTGCTTGATTTTGTCATCAATTAAATGTAGATTTTAGGGGAAAGAGTATTTGCAAAGCTAGAGCTATTCTTTTAAGAAAAGAGGTAGAATCAAGCTTCTTTCAGACTGAAAGATAGTCCTGTTTCAATTAGGTCTATGTGCTGTGTCTACTCTGTTCTGATACGACCTGCTAGTTGCGATCGGTCTCCCTTCCTTTCATTAAACACAAGCAGTTAATTAGCCCCAGCCTGTCCTCTTCCCTTCTCACTGTCCCTTTTCAAGGTAGTAATGATGTCTAATTACCAGCAGCAGTGGGTTACTGCAACATCGGGTGCCAATCTCTCTCACTGACAGTAAAGCTAGCCGCAAATCCTCAGACCTCAAACAGCTAGAATGATTCTTAGTCTACTTGAAAATCCAAAAACAGTACTTTACTTCAGCCAAGATATGCCTTTGACTTTAATATATATATTTTTTGTCTTTCTGGTGATTGTATTCCTGCTATTATAAGGAAAAACTTATTTTAAAGGAAGAAATAATTTGAGATGCAGAGAAACACATGATAAAAGGGGAACCTTTTATTTATTTTTTAACTTGGTGAAATGATGATTGGCTGTCTTTCAGGGAAGGCGGAGCCTATATTTCTATGTTAGGAGCAGCATAAAATTTTCATAAAGAGCAATAGAAGAGTTCATGAATTAAAAACCTCTTCAACATTTCAAAACAGGCTTGAATGAAGAGCAAAGCGCTTAACTACTACATGGAAACCACTATCTAAGAATATCACCTGATGAGTTACATTTTCTCCCATAAATATATGGAATCTTTACTGAAAAGAGAAATATGTGTTACTTTACTATTAACCCTGAAGCTGTTACTCCATATTACATGTCTTAGCAATGATTCCTCAACAACTCTGCATAAATTTTTGAATGAAAATATGGATATCTGAACATGTGAATTCTGGTTTGAATGACTGGCGTCCATATTTATCTTAGTGCCTCTACAGCCATTACACAATTTATGTTACTTGGAATTTTTAATTAATGTTTTAGAAGGGCACATCTGTTTATACATATAGTGGATATAACCAGAGGATAAGCTAGATCAAAACACAACGTGAAGCTATCTGACAGGTAAATGAAGGAATCTGACTTTAATGTAAAATGAATGAAAAACAAACTTCCCAGCTAGCAATTGTTATGAAAAACATATACAATATTATTAAATACTTAAGTAAATATAGTTTAAATCATTATTTTATTTATTCAATTAGCCCAGTGTTCCCCAAAGGAAAATACATTCTTATGTTTTGAATTCAAATTTACTTCGTCTAACAATAGGTTACTTTTAAAAATCAGGTTCACTTACTTCTGATATAAATGAATCAAAGCACTTCATTCTCCACAACACACTTCTGGCTCACCCAGATGTAAATAAACCTCAGTCCTAATCCATACCCAGCTAGTTCTCAGTATTTACTAAAGCAAGGCAGTAATCTCACCATTGTCTTTAGCAATACCACGTTCAAAGAGAAAGCTGTATCTGTAGATCTACCTCTCAGAAAATTCCAACAACAGTACTTTTTGTAAAAAAAAAAAAAAAAAAAAAAAAAAAGCAGAACTTTTATGTGTGTTTCTATTTCACCTTTATTTCCATTTCCCACTCTCCACATAAATTCCAAAACAAATATATACTTCCTTCAAACTATCTCTAATTAATCTCAGAAAACCATTTACTGGTTTTCCCAACGTAAAAGAGCGCTCCAAATAATCCTCTGAAAAACCTTCCATGCACAGACATCCAATTGAATATACCTCCGTTTGAGACAGAAGAATAGCTTGCAGGACATCTCCTTTCTAGCATCCTCCAGGAATACTGCACGGGAAATAGTTGCCAGTATGGGTGGGGGGCAGGGAGTAGGAACAGAAGCAAATGCTCAAGAAACCCCAAAGCCAGGCAAAAACGCAAAGGATGCCAGATAACCTCCCCCACCTCTATTCCAGACGAGTACCCACCGTTCCATGACGGAGAAAGAGGTCTTATGGATCTGATCTGCAATCCTACTTGTAGCCCACAGTTCCCATCTTCTTAAAAAGGAAATTGACGCCGCTGCCGCTCCCCAGCCTCACAGCTTTCTGCCGTGTGAGGCTGAGATGACACCAGGCTCTCGGTGCCCAGCACCTTGCTGCGCCTGGGCTTAGAGCTTTGTGGCCCTGAGACTGGAGCTCTCCCAGAATGAGGAACACACACATAGAGCAGTTGATTGCGCCCAAACCCATGTCTCTTTGTTGTTCATCATGTAGCGGCGGCTTTATTTGTGAAAGGGGGAAGTGAGGAAGGGAATGGGGGGCGGGGAGGAGGAATCTCCCGGACCTTATCTACAATCTCAAGAGTCGTGGCAAGATCCCTGGGAGTGATCAAGGCGATCGGACAGCCCGGTGTCTCCCAGGCGGCGGTCTAACAATAACACCGGATAGTGTCCGGGGCGGGGGAACCCGCATCTCTGACCAGCGCCACAATCGGGCTTTGTGCCAATTAGGAGACACTGTAGACGATCGATCAGAATCGTCTATTATCAGAGCGTGCGTCTGGGGTTCCAGCGTGGCCTTTATGCTTGGTGGCGAAAGCGGGACACGCGCCAGGCGCCCAGCGAAGGACACGGCACAATGGCCCAACCCGAGGACGCTGGAGGCCGCCCGACCCGGGGATGGAAGCTCCAGGAGCCGGTTCAGGAGCCCGGGAGGCGAGGAGGGCGGCGAGCGCTGGCGGTGCGCTGCCGCTTTAAAATAAAGGACCACAAAGACTCCACCGTGGGGGAAACGCGCCTGGCTAATGCGAGTGGGGACGACTTGGGGAGGGGGGTTGAGAAAGGTGGGGGGCACACGAGCCAACGGTGGCTCACGGCTCCCCCTTTCTCCCCCCTCTCTCTCCCCTCCCCGCCGGCTGCTCCCGCAGACAAATAACAGAGGAAGGCGAGTCACTCACCGTGGTCTTGACCGGCACGTAAAGCACTTGCTTGGCGCAGCCGCCGCCCCCGCGGACCTCGTCCGGCTGGCCCAGCTGGAAGCCCTTCGATTTGACCCAGAATTTAAATTTGGCGTTGTCCGTGGAGCTCGACTCGGAGCCGTTGAGGAGCTGGACGATCCGCTCGTATTTCTTACGGGTCACCGTCTTGGTCTTGCCTGAGTCCCCGTAAGTCCTGAGGCACCAGTCCTGGAACTGGCGGTACATGTCGCGCTCGCTCTCCATGTTCCCCCGCTCCCGGCCGTCGGCTGGATGCTCCCAGCGCACTTCGCACCTGTTCACCCCGGGCTCATGAAAAACGTAGCCCCGGCCACGATGTAGGGACGCGAGGTCCCGGCCGCCGCCGGAGCCGGCCTCGGGTGGGGGGAGGAATGGGGAGAGGGGAGGAGGGTCCGGTTGGGCACCAGCAATCAATGCCCCGTGCTACCAAGTCTCTGGTTCATTCGTAATTGCAACGGATGTCTCGGACGCCTGTCTCGGACGCTTTTCTCGCCCTCTTCGTGATGGGTCTCTTTAATATTGTGTGACTAGGACCATCCCAACAGCATCTGGCCCAGAGGCGCCGGGTTTTAAATAATTAAAATCCCATTCCTTGGTTTATTAAAGATCCCAATATTGACTTGGGGTGGTCCCTGGACGCCTCGCCCCGGGGCTGTGTCCGGGGCAAGGCAGGTGGAGCGACGCGCCGCCTCCCCGCGCGCGCACCAGAAGCTTCCCCGGCCGCTGGCCCCACCGTGCTGGAGCAGGGGCTGAGCTCCTCTCTCGAAAGCAGCCGCCCGGCTGTGAGCCCCGAAGGGCACCCAGGTCCCCGGGCTCTCCTTCCTCCAGGGTCCCGTTACGCTTCGGCCTTCCCTGCGTGGGGCGTTAAGGGACTAGAAAGAGAGAAAGTTCTTACCTGTCATGTTGTTAAGCCTATCAAATCCTGCTACACGGGAAATCATTAAGGTATTTTTTTTTAAAAAATGGCTTAAAATGTCATTTCTTCATATGCATTTAGGCTAAATTCCAGCCCTGCAGGTAGGTTCCAGGAGTTAAGTCCCAGAATTAGCAAAACATTCGTGGATATTTGGCCATAGTTCTACAGGAAAGACTGTGATACCCCAAACAGCTATCCGCTCCAGGGGGATGTGGGTAAACGCAGGCAGGCCGCTGGCGGCGGGTCTCCCGGATAATGATGGGGTCCCCAGACAGGACTCCTCGGGTTTCTGCTGGACTGGGCACAAGGCATAGAAGTTAAGTTTATAATACAGATGCTTAAAACCCTTTGCATGAAATTAAAATACACAGAGAAATTATTTTCCCCTTGCTTGGTTACAGTTTGCAGTACACACGGGAGGTTTCGTATGTCTATTTTCCCCCTGCCACGTCATGGACACCCCTCCACCGCTCAGAGTAGCCAAATATGAGTTCCTCTGGACGATTTTCTCAAGCAAATGAAATCAGCGGCTTCTCCATTCAGGATTTCCACCCGTTTGTTACAGAGCTGGAAACGGGAGTTCCCATCCTCCTCGCGCTGCGTGCGATTGCGGCCGCTCCTCTTTATTCTACTCTCTGCGGAGGCCCGCGCCCGTCCCGGGAGGCGGCTCGGCCAGGAGGGCGGCCCGGCCGGTGCCCCGCGCCGGGTCCGCGTCCTAGCCCACCTTCGCCCCTCGTCGGCGTCTCCGAGACGAAAGCCCCGAATGGGAACGCTGAGTGTTTGTACCCACTGCGCCGCAGCTGGTCCCGGCACTTGCAAAACGGTCAGTGGCTCCTGCTCGGCCAGGCTGAGTGCGTGCGTGTGTGTGCCAGCGAGGGAGCGAGGGGGTGCGGGGGGTGCGCGGTGCGTGCGCGCGTCTCCGGGAAGGTCTCGCGGCGGCTGGAGCCGGGACTGACAGCCCGGGCGGAGCGCGAGCAGCTCCACACACTAAACCTCTCGCCTCTCCCCTCACCCCTACCCCTCCCACTCCCCTCTCCTCCCACCCCCCCCCCCCGGCCCCTTCCAAGCTCTCTGATTGGCCAATGGGACAAAAGTTTCTGTGGAGACGGCTGGGCGCTGACGTCACGGGCAGAATTGTCCCATTTAGGGATCCCGGGGGCAGTGCGCATGCTGCAGGCTGCAGGTTAGAGGCAGGAGGAGGTAGCAGCGGGCGCGGCGGCAGCCAGGTGGCGGAAAGGAGCACTCAGCATCCAGGTGGGGGGACGACTCCAGCAGGGTTTCCATGGAGATTCCTCTGGGTCTAGCCTAAAAACAGCAGATCAGCTGACACCATTAGCTCAGGACCTAATTACTGCTTATTGGAGCAACAAATGAGGGAGAGGGCCAGCTGCAAAGGAAGAGTTTTTATCCACCCCCCCTTCCCCATCTCCTCCTTTCTCCCCTCTCAGTCGCTCTTGAGTCCCGGGTGAATTCTCATTAACTTGCAAGATTCCTGCAACAACAGCCACCCTTCTCTAGAGGCCACCCTGACTGCTTTTATTCTTTTTATTTCTTTCTTTTGTATTAAAAACAAAATGCTAAAATAAATCAGTTGTCCGAGTCCTTGAATTTTTGTCCAGTGTATATTAGAGCAGTAGAGCTCAGTCACTGTCCAATAGAAGTCACAAGTGGATATAATATGGGGGGGGGGGTAGGAAGGAGAAAACACTTTAAATTAGGTACTTATCTTTAGGCCTTTCACATTAAAAAAAATTTAGTATCTTAAATAGATATGTGGAATAAGCAATTGGACAGAAGCATATTTTGAATCACTCTTGTAAGTGTGTTATATATACCTCCCAGGAACACTATTAAAAGTTTATCTTGTGGCATCAGACATAGAGGGTAATTCCAAGCTGGGAGATTTAGATTGTGTTATATGCTAGTTAAATGGTTCCTAGAAGATTCTGGAAGTATAGTTGATCCTAGGGTGGTCATTCATTCAAGAGTAAGCTGGTTCTATGGAATTCACTTTTTTCTTATGGTTATACCTTAATTCACAATTTCAGAATTCTTTTTGGTAGTTCTTTCATCTGAAAAAGTCACCTCATCGCCTCTAAGCCTCATCCAAGTACTTTCAGACCTGTAAAGCCTTCGTTCCTTGACTACTCAAGTTAAAACAGTCTGTCTCTTCAAACTCCTCTGGATAAGTGTCTTTCAACCTTTTTTTTTTTTTTAACCTTGTCTCATAGTAAGGTATATACATTTCACTGACAAACAGTGTGTTCATACATCTGTCCTCCAAAAATCTTATGAAAAAATATATTTTATTGCATGGAATACACACTGATATCTACCCTATTTTCTCCAACTATTATTATTATCATTATTATTATTACTACTACTTGGTAATAGTAATAATAAATGGCCCTAACTCAATAAATTTTTAAAGCAGCAAAGGATGCCTGACAACCTATAGTTTGGAAAACATGGCTTTAGATCATATGAACTGTATCAGTCCTTATACATATTTATAGTTTCACATGAGTATGTTTGTTCAAATAGAATCTTGACTGGAAGAACCTTGAGAGTTTAGATTTTCTTGTTTTCCGAGTAACTCCACCAAAATGAACAATGCACATAGTAAATGCTTAGTAAATATATACTGAGTTAATAAAGGGAAGAGAAAGAGAGGAAAGGAATAATCAGGAGGCACAATCCTTACCCATTGCTGTTGGCTTTTGCTGGGTGGTATTTGGTTCCCACTTAAGGAAATACCAAGGCCTTACCATGCACTGTGTTCATTATATGTATGACTATACTGTATGGAAATTAAAACACTACAGATGTAAAGAACTCACGGAATACAAGCAAATAGGTCACCACCCCCCAGCTGTATTAACTAGACTTGGTATAGAAGCAAAACAAAACAAAACAAAAAGCAAAAACAAAACACACACGCAAAGATTAAACAATTGTAGAAGGTGCATTTTTTTTTAGAAGGAAAAGTAAATAATTCGCTATGGAAAGAATATTCATGCTGGACTAAAGAAATAGAGTCCTAGGACTTTTAGGGCCAAGCTTCTCAGAGCCGTGAAGATTCTTTTGCCTCCAGTGGAAACTAAAGTGTGCTCTGTTCTACACTTACACTCTTTAGTAATTGTGCAGTTTAAATCAACTTTTATTTTTTACCATACCTTTCCTACTTAAGGGCATAAGCACCTGAAAAATCCAAAAGCTGCTTCAGCAACTCACTCCAGACTCATTTTTCTCCTTTTCTAGAGACTTTTCTAGAACCAAGTCTTCCTAGCTCCACCCGAAGGGTCATATTGACCCTTTCCTTCAGCTATATGATTCATTGTACAGGCTGCCTGGAATTTAATCTGGCATTTCCCCAAGACACTTTTTCCAGATTTGCCTCTCTGCAGAGTGTAGCTCTCCAAAAAGGGACTTTTCATCCCATATCTGAACGAACACCAGTTCCTAATTCCTGCCCAGGGTCTTGCCTGCTATTTATAGGGAGAAAAAAACAGCATTTTATCAGAAAATAATATTTTCATTAAAGATAATCCAAGTTATCCAAATTTTGATCTACGATAAACATGATTTTATTATTAAAGTAACAATTTTTCCAACTTCAGGGTCAGTTTGTATACGACATTTTTAAAAATCTGGATCTGCCCTTCCCCTGCTCCTGTGCTCGCTCGCTCTCTCTCAAAATAAACAAATAAACAAAAAAAAGGGGGATGTACCTGGGTGACTCAGTTAAGTGTCCAACACTGAGTCATGATCTGATCTCATGAGTTTGAGAGCCTGCTTCAGATTCTTGCCTCTCTCTCTCTCTCTGCCCCTTCCCCACACATGCACACACTCAATAACCCTCTCTCTCTCTCTCTCTCTCTCAAAAACAAATAAAAACATTTAAAAAGGAAATAAAAATCTGGAAAATCTTATATTTTAATATCAATCACAAATGCTTATGCAACAGAACGTATTCATTAGCAAAATGTTATAATCCAAACATATAATCTGTAATAGTAAGTGTTCAAAGAATAAAAAAGACTTCGTCACATAATTATGCTTTTATTCAACAAATATTTACTGAGCATCCATTATTCTGCTAGGCTTTTAGGTTTCAAGCAGTCAACAAGGCAGGTGTATTATACATTGTACCCATCTAATGGGACTTAAGTTTTTCTCAGGAAAACAGAAAATAAACAAGGAAGTAAATAGCACCTGAGGTGAATGCTAGGAGCGGGGAATAGTGCTGTAATAGAAAGCAATGGCAGGGTGGAAGGACCTGGTAACTCACGGAAGATCTCTGAGTAGGTGACATTTATCATGAGACCTGAAGGATACAAAGGAAGCAACCATCTAAAGAGCCAGGAAGGGACTCTGCAGGCACACCACAAAGGTCCCATGGCAAAAGTTATTGGCACATTCGAGGAATAGAAAGAAGGCTGGTACAACGGGAGCTTACTGAGCTTGGGAGGGAAAGTGTGGGTATGAAGGTCTGAGGAGTCTTCTGTGGCCAGATCTTAAAGGACAGTGCTTGCCATGATAAGGGGTTTGCATTTTATTAATGACCCAGCAGAAAATTAATAAAGGATTTAAAGCAGGAGAATTGGGTAATGTGATAGGCATTCGTCTGTTTCACTGGCCAATCTCAAGAGACAGGATTGGAAGAGAGCAAGTGTGGAAACAAGAAGACCAGTTAGGAAACCTGCAGTAGTTCTAGTGGCTTAGGTGAGGTGTCACTGTGATAGGTAGGGAGGTAACAGCCAAGGTAGACATGCTGGGTAGCAGATATATTTTAACGACAGGGCTCGCTGAGGGATGGCACGTGGCAGGTGAGGGCAAAGACTGAGTCAAGGATGACCAGATGGCTTCTGGCTTCTGTAGTACGGCTTGTGAGGCCATTGACTTAGAGAGGGGTGTTTGAGGAGGAACAGATTGGAGTTGGAGGCTGAGGTAGGAGCAGAAGTAGGTTGATGTAGAGAGGCAGGAAGAAAGAATTTAATTTCAGAGAAGTTAAATTTGAAATACCAGGAGAGTTGTTCATGTAGGCATTTGAATATAGAAGCTTGAACTACAGAGAAAAGTCTGGGCTGAAGATATAAATACAGGGATTTTAAAGCCATAAGAATGAATGACATCACCTCTACCCACATTCCTCCATCCCCTAAAAGGAAAAATCTTCATCTTTAGATATTGATTTTTTTTATAAGCTAATACCCCATGGCTAAAATAGAATGTCAGGTACTGGACAGCACAAGTTGGCTTCTTTTGGTATCACACATAATGGAAAAGTCTGAGAAATACAGCAAAGCCATTTGGATCAATCCTTAACTATACCCAAATTGTTAGTGAGTTCCAACATTGATGTGGCTTTAAAAATCCTCTAAAATTTAAAGAAAGGAAAGATAGAAAACATTGGGTTAGACCTCTTCTAGATTAGATCAGGAGCTGGACGTGTGCCAAAATAGGAATCTAAAATTTGAGGATGGTCTGTAAGCAAATCTATCATTGAATGGATTGGATAGAGATTTGATCTACTTGAGTTGAGTCCACAAGAGAATGTGAGCCCTTTAGCTGTGCTAGAGATTGTGATAGATGGTACTTGTCCCTTTGAAACCTGGAAGTTCTGAGCAACATTATGTATTCAAATGCTTAACAGTCTATTAATAACTCTTCCAAGGAACAAGAATTTGTGAAGGAAGCAAATGGCCAACTCAATCAGCAACTTGATTAACATATAGCATGGTAACTTTTCAAAACGAAGCTAAAACAAAGCAGAAATGCACAGCTCAATGTAGATAGAGAAATTTGGGACTACATAAAAAGAGCCGCAAATCTGATTTTCCCAGATGACTTCCATCTATTGACTCTTCTCTCAGATTATTTTGAAAACAGTCTACCTTTAATAGGCTGTAGCCGTCCTTTGGTCCAGAAAAGAAATGCTTTGGAGAGAGTTAGAATAGTGTCCTGATCTTTATAGCTGTCATTACTAGGACACTGAAAAATATTTCTATTTGTAAGCTGCAGTATCAACATTTTTATTCCGTTTTCTAACTTAAAGAAAAAAAAAAGATTAGAAATTTAATGTTTGTTGTTCAGCCCCAAATTGGCTGATATTTATGCCTGGTATGATCATCATTAAATATGATACACCGGGGAGAAGTTTATTTCGACAAATACTAAAGTGTGTTCACTAAGAACAAATTAGATTCGACAACCTGATGGATTTGCTGAATTTCTCTTTAATCCCTACCTTTAACATCCCTGTACAAGCGAGTCTATGACACAGTCAGTTCTTACATTGTGACAGCCACATATGGATTCATTCAACATTCATCCACCCAACATTTTCATCTAGCTGTTATAACTATGATAAAGCCCAAAGTTAACAGTCTGGTGTTCATGTCCCTTGTATAAGAGAAGAAAATACATTTTTTCTGGCCCCAAATATTGCTTTATTTCCCACTAGCCATATGGCTTGTCTTTTCTTCCAAAATATATGTCTTAAAACAGTAATCCACATATTCATCTTCAACTCAGTGGACAGTACTATTGTAGAATTTCTACATTATTTTTAGAATAGTTATTCTGTCATAGGAAATAAAAACTCTTTAGGAGAGAGAGTGCAATCCCTTCTCCAATCCCTTTGCCCAATTCCCATTATACTTTTCTAGATTTCCAGTTTTTTATTCTGATTTCCATTGAATCAATAAGTTAATATCTTAACCATCATTATCTAACCTTTGTATCATATTTATAAAACAGTATTAATCCTTCTTGGATACTTTTTTAACTTGCAGAGTAAAAGTGACAAGACACAAAAATTTCTTGGCTAAAACCACAGCCTATAAATAGTTTTCACAGGGGAGACTTCCGAGTTCAAACATCAGAATCTGTAAAATAGCTGCAACAATGTTAAAATACTCTCCTTTGGAAATGAGAAGCTGAAGGAATAGCTACCCTTAGTTTCTCTGGGACCATACTCATAGGCACTGAAAAGGCAGAAAGAAAGTTTCAGATTTCCCTTTTCTTTCATCTTGTGAAATGAACATCTCCCAAGTTCTTAGGAAACTCTTTAATTAGGTCTCTTGATCAAAAAGCAGTGCAATCATTTAGAGTTTCCAAAATTTTACCTTCTTTTTATAGTTTACATTAAGTTTGAAAATAAAGTCAAATTTTAAAAAAAGGAAGTGTTCAATTTATATGCAAAAATACCTCTGGCAGTTGAGTGTAAACTGTCTGCTTTGGCCATCCTGCTGGCCTGGAAAAGCGGAGCACCAGCACGGGGGTGACAATTCCACTGATTAATGAATTGTGATTTTTAGCTTGAACTAACCTTTAAGGCAAGGTTTTATACATTTGCGCCTGACATCCAAATTGCTTAAAATAGCATACAGCATAATTTATTAAGAACAACCTCACTAGGTACAATGAAGCGATTAGCCAATCATACCTTTAAAAGTCATTTTTGCCCTGGGGCACCTGGGTAGCTCAGTTGGTTAAGCATCCAACTTCAGCTCAGGTCACAATCTTGGTTTGTGGGTTCGAGCCCAGTGACAGGCTCTGTGCTGACAGCTCAGAGCCTAGAGCCTGCTTCAGGTTCTGTGTCTCACTTCTCTCTCTCTCTGCCCCCTTCCCCACTCACACTCTGTGTGTCTCTCTCTCTCAAAAATAAACATTTAAAAAGATGTTTAAAAAAGAGTCATTTTTGCCCTTAATTTATAATTCAGTGTGATGATTGGACCAAACCCCCAGATAAAAGAGGAAGGCAGGGTGCTCCATGAAGAACAGTAGTAGAGAATGGTTTACAAAAAGACAGCTATGTTTCTGAGTATACATATGTATACGTGTTTCTGTAAAACACATATACATGAATTGTGAAACAGCAATAGTCCTTGAAATCTCAAGATTTCTTCGACTCAAGCAAAATTATGAGCATCCCATTTTGCTAGAGTTTTAAATTTACTAATCCCAAATGAAATGAAGTGATGTCATGCCCTATACTTTTTTAAATTGTTCCAAGATATTCATGTGAACATTATTTTCTAAAATAGAAAACTGTCATTTACAAGTATCAATCAGTTAATTAAGAAATATGTAGTGATGATATTGGCTCACTTTCCTATTAATACCCATCAAGGTCGAGGCATAGTGTTGATTTACATACTTTAAGAATAAAATTGATATGGATTTCAGCTTTTAGTGCTATGGCTAACTAGAAACTAAGAGAACTTTCTTCAAGAATGTATAATGGGCAGCTTTGATTGCATGACTAGGTTCATAGGATGTGCCGAAAGCATCTCTCTCTCCATAACCCCCCCCAAAAAAGAGTCTATTGAAAACGAAACAGTGAGCAGTCAACACACCCAAGGGGCTAGATATCTTATGAGCCAACTAAAAATCAACATTGCTGTAAGAAGACTGAGCTGACGGCTGATCTGCATTACAGGGCTGGAACTGTGCCTAAGACTCCTGCTTCATGCCGGAGACGGGGTCTTTGAAGGATGCCTTGCCACCTAGCTAGTAGTAAAAGTAAATATAAATTTTCCGTAGGAAAAAAAAGTCCACAATTTGAGGAATCAGGTTTATCTTAGATTAAGGTCAACCAGATATGAGCATATAATTAGAAATGTCCACGTGCAAGAAGACCAATTGTCATCTTTGGAGGTTTACTTTCGTAAACAGATAAAATTAATCTATGGTAGGCAAAGTCAGGATAGTGGTTACTTTGATTGTAGTGACTGCTAGAGGACACTGAGAGGTTTTTAAAAACGCTAGTAACATTCTGTTTCCTAATGTCTGTGCTAATTACACAGATGGTTCATTTTGTGAAAATCCATTCAGGTATAAACTTGTCATTAGTGCACTTGTACTCATATATATTAATCTTCAATTAAGAAATTTACTGTTAAAAAGCAACAAACATGCAAACTGTGTACAGCAATGGCTAATAATATTTTAAAGTGCAATTGGTATGCTAAGAAAGAAGGCAATTAATGCTTAATTAAAACCAGAAAGAAAGAAAAACTAACACACATACACAAAAAATTAGCACCAAAAAACTCTGAAAAGATATAAACATGATAGATGATAATCCAATGATATCAATATAACCACTTTAAATGTTAATGGTCTAAATATGCCAATTAAAATACAGAGATTGGCAGAAATGGATCACAAAATAAAACCCAATTGTACAAGATGGGGTTTAAATATAAGAGTTCATATTGATTAATAGTACAGGAATGGAGATAGATAGAACATGTTACCATAACCAAAAGCTGATCTGTGTTAATTTTGAACAATGCAACTTCAGAACAATAAAAATCAGGGATAAAGAGCAGCATATGTAATGATAAAGGGATCATTTTTTCCAATTATACATAACAACCCCTAATGTATATGCACCTAACATCAGAATATGTCAGGCAAAAACTTACAGAACTGTTAAGGACAAATAAAGAAACCCACTGTTACAGTTGAGACTTCAACATCTCTTTGCCAGTATTGATAGATGAAGCCAGCATAAAATCAGTGAGGATAGAGATGGCCTGAACACTATTATCAGTCAACCTGACCTAAGTGAGATTTATAGAACACTATTCAACAACAGCAGAATGCACATTCTTTTTTTTAAGTTTTTACTTAAATTCGAGTTAGTTAACAGTGTAATATTGGTTTCAGGAGTAGAATTTGTGATTCATCGCTTACCTATAACACCCAGTTCTCATCACTAAAAGTACCCTCCTAATACCCATCACCCATTTAGTCCATCCCCCCTCCTTCTCCCCTCCAGCAACCCTCAGTTTGTTCTCTATCATTAAGAGTCTCGTGGGGTACCTGGGTGGCTCAGTCGGTTAAGGGTCTGATTTCGGCTCAGATCATGATCTCACAGTTCATGGGTTCGAGCCCCATGTCAGGCTCTGTGCTGACAGCCCAGAGGCTGGAGCCTGCTTTAGATTCTGTGTGTCTCTCTCTCCACCCCTCTCCCGTTCACCCCCCTCCAAAAATAAACATTAAAAAATATTTTAAAAAGAGAGTCTCTTATGATTTCCCTCCATTTTCCCCCTCCCCTATCTTCATCTGTTTGGTTTCTTAAATTCCACATATGAATGAAATCATATGGCATTTGCCTTTCTCTGACTGACTGTAGCTCCATCCACATCATTGCAAATGACAAGATTTCATTCTTTTTGATGAGTAATATTCCACAGTGCGTGTGTATATATATATATATATATATATATATATATATATATATACACACACACACATATATATATAATATATATACACACATATATAATATATATACACACAATATAATATATAGATATAGATATAGATATAGATATATTACATCTTCTTTATCCATTCATCAGTTGATGGATGTTTGGGCTTTTTCCATAATTTGGTTATTGTTGATAGTGCTGCTATAAACATTGGGTTGCATATGCCCCTTTGAATCAGTATTCTTATATCCTTTATAATACCTCGTAGTGAAATTGCTGGGCCAGGGTAGTTCTATTTTTAACTTTTTGAAGAAACTCCATACTGTTTTTCCATAATGGCTGAGCCAGTTAGAATACGAATTCTTCTTAAGCTCACATGGAAAAGTTATCAAGGTATACCACATTCTGGGCCAAATAACAAAACTTACAAATTTATAAGAATGGAGATTATACAAAGTATGTCCTCAAACCACATGGAACTGAATTTGAGGAGGGCACTTGTTGGGATGAGCACTGGATATTTTATGGAAGCCAATTTGACAATAAATTATATTTTTAAAACAAAGCAATGAATAACAGAAAGATAGCTAGAAAACCCTCAAATTTGGGAGACTAAACAAAAGACTTATAAATAACACATGAATTGAAGAAAAAGTCTCAAGAAAAATTTAAAAATTATTTTAAACTAAATAAAAATAAAATTAAATCTTATCAGAACTTATGGGATGCAGTAAAAGCAGTGCATAGAGGGAAATGTATAGCATTAAATACATGTACTAGAAAAGAAGAAAAATCTAAAATCTGTAACCTACTTCCCACCTTAGAAAACTATGAATGAAGCACAAATTAATCAAAAACAACAAGAAGAAAGGACACAACACAAAACTAGAGCAAAAATCAATGAAATTGTAAATAGAAAAACAGTAAAGAAAATCAACACACCAAACACTGGTTCTTTGGAAAATGGAATAAAAGCATAAACCTCCAGAAAATTAAACAAGAAAAATACAAGACACAAATTATGAAATTCAGATATGGAAGAGAGGTCATTATACTTATCACATGTCCATTAAAAGGATACTAAAGGAATACTATAAACAATCATATGCCCACCATTTGATAATCTAAAATGGGTCAATTCCTTGTTAGACAAAAACTATGAAAATTTACACAAAGAAAAATCGATAATCTAAACAGACATATCTATTAAAGAAATGAAATCAATAATTAATAACCTTCCAAAAAAGAAAGCACCAGTCTCAGCGGGTCGCACTAGTAAATTCTACTGAATTCTATTTAAGGAAGAAGTGATCCCAACTCTACAAACTCTTCTTAAAAGTAGAAGAGAAAAAGGGAACCTGGGTGACTCAGTTGGTTAAGCGACTGATTTTGGCTCAGGTCATGATCTTGCAGTCCTTGAGTTCGAGCCCCAGGGCTCACAGCTCAGAGTCTGGAGTTTGTTTGGGATTCCCTCTCTCTCTCTCTTTCCTCTCTCTCTCTCTCTCTCTCTCTCTCTCCCTCTCTCGCTCTCGCTCTCAAAAATAAACATTAAAAAAAAAAAAAAACTAGAAGAGAAAAGAATTCCTAACTCATTCTATGAGGCCATTACTACATCAATGCCAAAATTAGATAAAGACATGTCAGGAAAGAAAAACTAGAGACCAATGATATCTCATGAACATGGATGTAAATATCCCCAACAAAATATTAGCAGTTACATACTACAATATGTAAAACAATTATACACCACAATCAAGTGGGATTTACTCTATATGTGGAAGGTTGGGTTTACATTTGAAAATCAATCATTTTGATCCATCACATCAAGAGGTTGATGAAGAAAAATAATATGACCATGTTAATTGACACAGATAAAACAAAACCCAACCCCTATTTTTATAAAATCTCTCAGCTAATTTGGAATAAATGGAATTTTCTCTGCTTGATAAAAAACATCTACAAAACTCTTAAAGCTAACTTCATACTTAATGGTGAAAAATTAGATACTTTTTCCCTTAGTTTTAAGATGAGGCAAGAATGTCCTATCTCACTACTTCTATTCAACATTGTAAGACTTATCTAATAAAAAGATTTTTTAATGAAACAAATATAAGTACATACATTGGGAAGGAAGAAATAAAACTATTTTTTCCCAAAGATAGCATACTATCTATATTGAAAACCTTAGGTAATCTACAAATCCAAAATCCTGGCACCAATAAGCAATTATAACAAGACTGCGAGATAGAAGGTCAAAGATGCAAGAGCGAATTGCTCTGATAAAGTGGCAATGAACATTTTTAATTTGAAATTTTAAAAATATCATTTATAAGAGCACCAAAAATCTATGAAATAATTAGGCATACATCTAACAAAATATACACATGAGCTATATGCAGAAAAGTACAATACTCTGAGTTATTTTGTAGAAATTAACAAGTTGACTATAAAATTTATATAGAAAGATGACCTAGAATAGCCAACTCTATAATGAAGAAAGAAAAGATGTAGGAAACACAAGACCCAATCTCAAGCTTATTTTAAAACCACAGTAAAGACAGCATAGTAGTGCCCAAGAATAGACATACAGATCAGTTAATATAGACCCCAGAAATCCACCCAAGAAAGTATGCTGACGGAAGAGCAATTTAATGGAGAAAAGATATGCTTTTTAACAAATGGTGCTGGGACAGTTGGACATTCACACACACAGAAAAAAAGAACCTAGACACAGAATTTACACTTAAAAATTAACTCAAAATATATCATAGAACTTTATGAAAAATCTAAAACTATAAAATGTCTAGAAAAAAAATCAGAAAATCTATGTACGCCTCAGTTTAGCAATGAGCTTTTAGATACAACACAAAAGCACAATCCATGAAAGAAAAATGTAATTTGGACTTTATTAAAAATAAAAAACTTCTGCTCTATGAAAAATACTGTTAAGAGACTTTTAAAAGACAAGCCACAGAGTGGGAGAAAAGGTTTGCAAAGGACTGATAAAGGACTTGCATCCAAAATACACAAGGAATTCTTAAAACTGAATGATCAGAAAACAAACAATCCAATTCAGAATGGACCAAAAGTCTAACCACATATCTCACCCGAGAAAGTAATAGACTTATGAAAAGATGCCCAACATCATTTGTCACAAATGAGTTGTAAATTGAAATACAGATATCACTACACACCTATTAGAATGGCTAATTAAAAAAAAATCTGACAACGCTAATTGCTGGGGAGCATGTGAAGCAAGAGGAACTTTCATTTATTGACGGTGGGATTGCAAAATGGTACAATCACTTTGAAAGACAGTTTGACAGTTTCTTACAAAGCAAAGCATAGATGTGCCATGCAATTCAGCTATGACAGCCGTAGGCTTCTACTCAACTGGTTTGCAAATCTGTGTCTACACACAAAAACTTCTTGTAAAAGTTTATACAAGGTTCATCACCAAAACTGGAAACAACTAAGAGCCCCTTCAATAGGTGATATACCTAACAGGGTAAACAAACAGAGGCACATCCATACGATGGAATTTGACTCAAAAATAAAGCAGGGCCCCTGGGTGGCTCAGAGGGTTAAGCATCTGACTCTTGATTTCAGCTCAGGTCATGATCTCATGGTTCATGAGATCAAGCCCCTCCTTAGGCTCTGCACTGACAGCATAGAGCCTGCTTGGGACTCTCTCTTTCTCTCTCTCTCTGCTCCTCCCTGGCTTACACATGGTCTCTCTCTCTGTCTCTCTCTCTCTCTCTCAAAATAAATGAATAAATAAACATTAAAATAAATAAATAAAACAAATGAACTTTCATTTTATGAATGAACACCTGTACAGTTGAATACTGTTCAGAAATAAAAATGAAAGGCATAAATCTTAAATGCATATTGCTATGTGAAAGTCAGTCTGAAAAATTCACATACTGTCTCTTCCTTAATATGTGACATTCTAGAACAGGCAAAATTATAGAGACGATAAAAAGATCAGTGGTTTCCTGGTGTTTGGGGTGGGAGTTGTATGAATAAGGGAATTTTTTAGGTAGGTAAACCACTCACTATGGTAGTATAAGAGTGGATACAAGATACTACACATTTGTTCAAAACTCATAGAACTTAACCACACAAAGAATGAACTTTAATGTATGCAAATTTTAAATTATTTCAGAGGGCAATGGATCCCAGGATGAAATGTGGACGACAAAACAATCTAACTGTATTACAAAAATATGAACACAATCTCACTAAAGGAAAAAGAGATACTGACCTAAGTAACCTATGACTCTAAAGGTAAAAAACCATTTATCTGCTTGATAAACATATTGAGGGTAAGGGTTAATAATTCTGATACTTCTGTATCTTTATACTTGAATCAAACAATTGAGTAAACAAACAAGTAATTCCAATGAAATTAACAATTAAGTCAGGTGGTTGAAGCCAAACTTCTTACTGTTGGAGTAGGAGTTTACACACAAGTTAGGGGAGAAGGCTAGAATGACCTATATTAATTGTAATTGTAATTAATTGTAATCAGTTAATTGAATTAGAGTTGAAGGCATCAATATGAACTCATGTTTAACTTACTATAGACACCAATGGCTGTAATACAGACATATTTACAGATATGGATATACACAAGTTAGCAAACACACACATATATATTTCCTTGCTCTATTATCTGAGAAGGCTATTATCTGAGAAGAATAACAACACCCCAGTAGCAAAGAGCATACCTAACATCCACAAGCTGATTTTAATGCCTTTCTAAAATAGAAGGAACCAGGGATCCTTGGAGAAATGGCTAATTATTGGACTGGAGCAGGAAATATAAAATGTAACCCTGGAGTCTCTCATCGTGCCAAAAAGTAAGAGAAAAGCAAAAGAAAACAAAGATGGGCATATCAAAGGAACACAGGAGCTGACTGCAAAAGCTCTCGATGGCCAAAGCTGGAAAATCTGACCGACCAGTAGGTGCTTTGGCCAGTAAAATGCTCTGTGCCTTGTGAATGAATGAATAAACTAAGAGAATCTTCTAAATTACCTCCATCACTCCACTTGTCAATAAACCTGCAGCTCCCCTAGCGATAGAAGAACATAACTTCCTTTCCAGTATTCAACATCATTAAAAAACAAAGGCTGTTTTATGGCCTTTGGACACCATAAGAATCTTAGAATCACACACAGACCTGAGAATACTGTACACATATGAAAGTGAAAAGAAAGTAAAAATCATTTAGAAAAAAAATGTTTAGCAAAACTAAACATAAAAATCAATATTCTGTGTCTATGACCTATTCTAAAATGGCTCTCTTCAGGATAAAGGAAAGCTATTCTAAAGTGCCACGATGCAAGGTTAATGCCCAAGTCAGATACAAAGCGTCTCTCCAGAATTTTAGGCTGGAAATTTGTCCTGCAGCCTCAATTCTCTAAGTCTGAGAAGTCATTGATTTTCAGTTTGTCCAGCTTTTTCTTGTTATAAAGACAAGAAGGAGATTTCCAGATACCATACGTAACAGGCCTTGTCCCAGTCCATCTGAGCAGCTATAACAAAATACTATAGACCAGGTGGCTTATAAAAAACAAACTCTTATTTCTTACATTTTGGGAGGCTGAGAAGTCCAAGATCAAGGTGCCAGCACAGTCACACTCTCATGAGACCCCCAGTTCCTGTTCATTGCTGGCACCTTCTGACTCTGCCCTGACATGGTGGAAGAGTCTAGGGATCTCTCTGGAGCCTCTTCTATAAGGCATTAATCCCATTCAAGAAGGTTCCACTCTCATGACTCAAACATCTCCCAAAGCCCCACCTACGAATATCATGACATCGGGCATGAGGATTTTAAGGTCGCCATCAAAACAGTTTGTAGTTTAGCAATATTTATATCCTAGATCGGCCACTGGGTTAAAATGGAGTGAGAAGGAACCTATTATATCTAACTATATACACTAGAAATAACAGAGATGTGGTGATACATTAACTCTACAATTTGAACTATTATCTAGACCAGTGTTTGTCAAAGTCTGGTCCCAGGACGAGTAGTATCTGCCTCACCTGAAAGCTTGTTAGAAATGCACATTCTTAGCTGCCACCTGAGACCTACTGAATCAAAAACTCAGGAGGGTGACTCCAAAAAACCTTCATTTTAACAAACGTCTGGAAGGCACTTCTGGTGCTATTTCAAGTTTGAAAACTACAGATCAACACTAAAATATAATTGCAGTTGTAACTGGAATACAGTTCTAATTTTCTAATTAAATTGTCTGTTAACTTTGTACCTGTTGTTAAAAGAAAATGTTACTCAATTAGTCATTATTAATGATTCTATTACCTTGGAGATTATCTCAAGCAGTCACAAAATAAGTTCCCCAAATCATACAAGGGTTGAAGGTGTGAAAACAGAATGGCAAATTTACAAGTTTTACATCTTATTAAAACCGAAAGGGAAGGTTCCATTTTTAAGGTAAAATATTTGTTAATTAAAACATTTACAAATTTATTTTGATTTTTTAGACTTTTCATCTTGAAAGAATTTCGTATTTGCAATGGTACAAACAATCACAATGTGCCCTTCCTCTAGCCACCCCAACAGCTAATACTTCACATGAACGCACTGCAATAATCATAACCGGGAAATTGAAAATACCATTAAGTCATCTGCACACCTTACCCAAATCTCACTAACTGTCACATTAATGTCCTTTTTCAGATCCAAGATCTAACCAGGACTATCCATCATTGCATTTAGTTGCCACGTCTGTTCAATCTCCTCTAATTGTTCTTTGTTGGTCATGACCTTGAAACTTTTGAAGTATGTAGGTCAGCCAGATATTTTGTAGCATATCCTTCAATTTAGGTTTGTCGGGTATTTTCTTGTAATTAAAGTCAAGCCATGCATTTTTGACAAGAGTACTACTGAAATGGAATTACGCCTTTTCAGTGCATCATGTCAATATTATTATGGGTGCTGTTCTCTTTATCACTTGGTTAAGGTGATGTTTTCCAGGATTATCCATGTAAAGTTACTATTTTTCCCCTTTAAAATTAGTATCTTATGGGACAAATACTTTGAAATTATGGAAATATTCTATTTCTTACAATACTTTTCCCAATAGTTTTAGGATCCACTGATGATTCTTGCCTGCAATAATTATTACTGTAGTAGTCACCAGTCATTTTTTTTAAATTCCATTTATTCTTCATTTATTAATTGCAGTTCTACTATAATGAAGAGCTATCCCTTACCTACCATTACTTCCGTATTTCATTATATATTTGTACCACTATAAGCTCATAAAAATTTATTCTATTTTACGGGTTATACTCTACCACTATCATTATCTATTTTGGTGCTCAAATTGTCCTGATACAGCCACTGAGAACTCCAAGTTGGTCCGGTAGCCTTTCAAAGCGCGGGCGTTATTGTTTGAGCATTTGTTTCCTTTCTGATCCCACTTCTTATTCTCAGTTCATTTTGTACTTTCTCCATCCCAACTCTTGTCAGTCACTTCTCCAAAAAGCACTAGTTTATTTTACTGAAGAATAATATTTAGGGGGATAGGGATTAAATAATATACTTATCACAATGATAAAAGTAAATTTAAAAAAAAATTTAAAGAATAATACTTAGAAACTAAGATCTAGGCATGAGGTATGCTTGTTGCCACTAAGGTGTCCTTGCTTCTAGGCCATTTCAATGGAGAGGTAAGAAATACACGCACGGGGCACCTGGGTGGCTCAGTCGGTTAAGCGTCCGACTTCGGCTCAGGTCATGATCTCTCAGTCCGTGAGTTCGAGCCCTGCGTCGGGTTCTGTGCTGACAGCTCAGACCCTGGAGCCTGCTTCAGATTCTGTGTCTCCCTCTCTCTCTGCCCTTCCCCTACTCACTCTCTGTCTCTCTCTCACTCCCTCAAAAATAAATAAAGATTAAAAAAATTAAAAAAAAAGAAATACATGACCTATGTCATTTTCTATATCTAGCTCTATCTATGTATATCAATAGTTAATCTATAGTTAATACTGATCTTAATCTATAGTTAATACTGATACCTCTACTTCCAACCAAATGCTACATGGTTCGTTCTCACTATAACCCATTCCTGATTTATAGCTATTGCCCATAAAAAAAAAATCTGGCTCTCATTATCCACATTTATTCTTTCTCAGTTCCAGAATACACATAATTTCAGAACTGCTAACACATACCTCTGTAGAAAATAAATTTAGTCTAGAGTTTGTGTGCGCGGTGCATTTAGACAAACATATGGCAAAGTCCTTAATGTTTTTCACATCACTATATATTTCTGGAATTTTGTATTGCTATTTAATATATTGGTGAACATCTTCAGGTCCATAAGCCCCATTTAGGCCTAAAATTTTCTATTTTTAGTGACAGTTATATAAAATTATATAAAATTATGTGTCTTTCATATTTCATGTTTTAAAGATTTATTTTTCTATTTTTTATCTCATTTTTATTTAGAAAAGAGAACAAATTGCAATAGAATATAGTAAGTACCAAAGGGAGGGATTTTTTTTTTCTTTTTCTACTGTAGCCCCAATGTCTGAAACAGAACTTGACATATACTAGCCACTCAGTAAAAATTGGTTGACTAAGGCATTCAAATAATTATACAAGCATTTGTATCACAATGGCGATTCTGCTAAAATTAAGCTGTTGGTAGATAAGCAATCACCACTAGGTGACAGTATAAAACATTCATACCTTAATTAATGAACAAATTGTTCAAACTTGGTCCATAAAAGGCAAGTTAGGGATGTCACTATATAATACACACAGTTTGACTTGTGGAAATCTGGAGGACCTCTATAAGAAAATCATTAAATGTACAAACCTTCTAAGTGCTCCTCTGTGATAACAGATGAACATTTTAGGAATACTAGCTCTGTTCCAAAGAAAAAAATGAATTGGGCCTTGGAGAGCTTTGTCTTTAGTATTGACAGACAGGAGATGTGTGACAGGAAAAGCAGAGAGTGAAGGGAAGCTGCTAAAGCCACAGGCACAGTACTAAGATGTGCATTAACCAAGGATGACTTGAGGATTCTTACATTGCAGTTAAGTCATTGCCAAGTTCAACATGTAGGGAATGTTGGTACCGTTGTGTCTATTTTTCAAGAGATGAGGAAACTGATACGAGAACTCATCTAATTCACTCAGCTATTCTGATTCCCGAATCCATGCCTTTTCTCACTACTTAACCCACCCTGCTGCTCCTAAATTCTTAGCGAACCAAAGTTGAATTTAAAAAAGTGCCTCAAATTGCCCCAATATTGATCTTTTAGAAACATCTGGGAAAACAAGACTAGTAGCTGATTTTGTTTTAATCTAAAATTATTTGTGAAGTTATTTGTTTTTAAGAATTTTAACTGTTGTGGGGGCACCTGGGTGGCTCAGTCGGTTAAAGGTCTGACTTCAGCTCAGGTCATGATCTTGCAATTTGTGAGTTCACGCCCTGCATTGGGCTTTGCACTGGCAGGGTGGAGCCTCTTTGGGATTCTCTCTCTCCCTCTCTCTCTCTGCCCTTCCCCTGCTCACATGCAGTCTCTCTCTCTCTCTCAAAATAAATAAATAAACTTTAAAAAAAAGAATGTGACTGTTTTACAATTATATGAATTACTCTACATGAGTTTCATTCTCACCTCTTAATATAGAAGAGTTCTAGCCGGTCACTGTTTCGAAGAGAAATTTAAAACACGAGAGTAAAACTAAAGCATCCCTTCACCTCAAGAGTGTTTCTTCTTCAGTGGAAACACAGAATCAATTTGAATAAATCAGGTTTTGAATTCTACTTTCCAGGTACTCCTAGAGAAAAGAGAGGATTTCACTGGTATTTGAAATGGCTTTTCTTTGAAGGCTTCAAGTGTGTTGTACAATCTGCCGAATTATTAAAAAAAGAAGAAGAGTAATGAGACACATAAATATATTGTTTAGATGTATTATACCCTCTCTGAAAGTAAAATTGATTGTTTTAAGGAAGTCAGTATCTCACAAATTAAATATGACTTTAATTAAATATTTCTAAGAGTCAAAAACCAATTGTTAGGCAAGATATGAAGTAGAAATAACCAGAGTTTCATTATTTTAGGTCCTTTATTATTAAACCTCAATGTGTTTGTCTTAACTAAGCTTTTCAGTTATCAGTAAAGTCATTTGCCTATGTCTGAAATGATTATGTACTTGGAATTTGAAATATTTGAATTTTATCCTTTTAGCAGAGAACTTCGTATTTTTATCTAATGACAGCTATAATCATGTAGTAGAGTAATACCTAAAGACACAAATTATTAGGGAAATTTCTAAGTATAATTTTAATTAATCTTTCTAATTATCCTTCCATTAATTGCTGTAGTTTTAATAATTACACATCCCTCTTAGTAGGAAATTGAGAAAAAAAATATGGCAATGTCTTTTACAGGAAAAAATATTCCAAACTGGAATAATATTATTTGTTTATAATAAAAGGAGTTAAATTTCTGTCTAAATAAGTATAGTATGTTAAATTTTATATAACTTTAAATATTATATAAAAACAATAACATATATACTAACAAATAAAATGTGATAAATGGAAACGTATAATTATTGAAAGATTGATGTTAATTGTATTAATCATAAACATATGCTTTGCCATATATCATGTACTCCACAATATAGTGATAACACATTTCAATAAACTAGAGTCTACATTATGGAAGCATTAACTTGATTTTTTAAAAAGTTAAGTTCATACACTGGATTTTTAACAACTTATTTCTGAAGGACACAACAAATTACTTAAAATAATTGGATGAATTGGGGCATCTCGTGGCTCAGTCGGTTAAGTGTTCAACTTTGGCTTAGGTCATGATCTCGTGGTTCATGGGTTCAAGCCCCGCATCGGGCTCTGTGCTGACAGCTCAGAGCCTGGCGCCTGCTTCGGATGTCCCTCTCATATATATATATATATGGCTACAAATACATATAAACACATGGCAAATTTGAACTATTCTTTATGTTCAAAAAAAAATATATATATATGTTTGTGTGTGTGGATACATTCTGAATCATTTGAAAGTAAGCTGGGTTCATGGGTTCAAGCCCCGCATGGGGCTCTGTGCTGACAGCTCAGAGCCTGGCACCTGTTTCGGATTCTGTCCCTCTCTCTCTGTCCCTACCCCACTCACACTTGTCTCTCTCTCCTCTTTCTCAAAAATAAATAAGCATTAAAAAAATTAAAAATTAATAAATAATCGCATGAATTATAAAACCATAGGCCATTTATCAATAATAATTAAAAATAAAATTATACTCATCTATGACATGCTAGGAGTATATCTTAGAGTAAACAGAAAAACTGTCCACAGTACTGAACAACTAAAAAGTCTGGGTTCAAAAAAATTTTTTTCCAAAGATTTAACTTGCTATAATCAATGTTTTGAATAAAGAATAGTTCAAATTTGCCATGTGTTTATATGTATTTGTAGCTGTATATATGTGTGTGTGTGTATATATATATATATATATATATATATATATATATATATATATGTTTGTGTGTGTGGATACATTCTGAATCATTTGAAAGTAAGCTGCAGGCATCATGACACTTTATCATTAAATATTTACACGTGCATCTGCGAAGAATAAGAAGTTGCTTCTACATTTTTACAACCCTGTGATGGTTAACTGTAAGTATTAACTTGACTGGGCCACAATACCCAGGCATTTGGTCAAATATTATGGATGTTTCTATAAGGGTGTTTTTGGATGAGATTTATATGAAATCAGTAGATTTCAATGGGTAAAATGGGTAAAGGGGGTCAAAAGGGGAAAAAAATAAAAGCAGTTCTAAAAGCAATGGAGGTAAAGCAGAGACTAGATTAAACAATGTAAGATTCATAAAAGTCACGTAATAGGGACAACTGGTGGCTCAGTCAGTTAAGTGTCTGACTTCAGCTCAGGTCATGATCTCATTGTTCGTGAGTTCAAGCCCCACATCAGGCTCTGTGCTGACAGCTCAGAGCCTGGAGCTGCTTCTGATTCTGTGTCTCCCCCTCTTTCTGCCCCTCCCCCCCTTCTCTCTAGTTCTCTCCCCAAAATAAATAAACAATAAATAAAAAACACCTAAAACAAAAAGGACAGTCATATAATAAAATAGAAGACAAAATTTGCTGGATGGCTTTTAAGTGGTATATACAGGACATATATGCTGGAGGCAAGACAGTGACTCCAAGGGCTGAAAGAGCCTTGCTCAGCCAACTTCAGTCTGCAGGGTCCCACTAGCATCTTCCTTCCTCCTTCCACATTCTCTGCCCCTAAATTCTCTTCTGGGGAACACTTATACTAAGAATAAACCAACAGTAGTAATCTTCACACTCATGTCTATAAAATAGCAGAAATTATGTTGGTGTCTTATGAATTTATCAATGCTTCAATTTGCTAAAATGTTATTTCAGTGAGTAGACCAAAATTAACATGTTGAACATTCACTCTTCCAAAATGCAGCTCTTTAAATTTGATGCGAAGTGTGATTTCTCTCTCCTTATTCTTAAGGCACCTCTCACATTGTGCTCTCAGTGTCAGTAAAAGTTAAAAACAAAAGCAAAAAACAACTCAAACCAATAAAACAGCAACACACAATGTGTCTTTCCCTAATACACCTGTGTTTCCAACATGTCTTGCCGACACTCGGTGCCCACAGGCATGCGTGTCTGTGTGTGTGCATGCAAGCATTTGATGCCCACGAGGTATATATTTGAGCTCAGTTTCCTACGTTGCACAGCCTATCTTCCAATAATGGTTATATGTTCCAGTCTGTCTGGGCTGCTATAACAAAGTCCTAAAGCCTAGGTATCTTATGAGCAGCAGAAATGCATTGCTCACAGTTTTGGAGTCTGGAAGTCTGAGATCAGGGGGCCAGCATGGGTGGGTGAGGGCCCTCTTCCAGGTCACAGATTGCTGTCTTCTGACTGTGTTTCATAAGGGAAAGATAGTAAGGGAGTTATCTGGAGACCCTTTTATAAGGACACTAATCCCATTCATGAAGGTTTCATCTAGGGTTTATGACCCAAATCATCTCCCAAAGCTTCTCCCATCCCACTATCATTTAAAAAAAAAAAATGTCATTTGGGGCACCTGAGTGGCTCAGTCGGTTAAGTATCCAACTCTTGATTTCAGCTCAGGTCATGATCCCAGGGTCATGGGATCGAGCCCCACTCTCAGGCTTCCTGCCGAGCATGGAGCCTGCTTAAGATTCTTTTTCTCTCCCTCTGCCTCTCTCTCTTTGCACATCCGCACATGCACTCTCTCTTCCTCTCTGTCTACTATAGATTCCAAATAAAGTAAATTACCCTCCATAATGCAGGTGGGCCTCATCGAATCAGTTGAAGACCTGAATAGAACAAAAGATGGGGGGGAGGCGCCTGGGTGGCTCAGTTGGTTAAGCCTCTGACATCCGCTCAGATAGTGATCTCCCGGTTCATGGGTTCAAGACTTGCGTTGGACTCCGTGCTGTCAGTGTGGAGCCTGCTTCAGATTCTCTCTCTCTCTCTTTCTCTCCCTCTCTCTCTTCCCTTCCCCACTCAGGTTTTCTCTCTCAAAATAAATAAATGAACTTAAAAAAAAAGGAAGAACAAAATGCCGGCCTCCCTGAACAAGAAGAATTCTGCCAACAGATGGTCTTTGAACTTGAACTGCAACCAGTTCTTCCTGGTTTTCTCTTGGACTCAAACTGCAACTCTTATCTGAGTCTCCAGTCTGCTTTTGAGCTCACTAGGCACCCACGATGGCATGAACCAATTTCTTAAAATAAATCTTTCTTTATATACACACATCCTATTTGTTCTCTTTCTCTATAGAACTCTAATACAAACAAACATTTTCATACTTTAAAAATTTCACATTTTAAAAATTTCTTTTCAAAATTTCCCCAAATGTATCCAAAATATATGTTTAGCCTTTTTGTTGAACTTTGATTCAAAGTTCGTGCTTCCTACTTTGCTTTTTCCGACGTCATCTGACATTTTGAAGAGACTCAGGCAGGGTACACAAGGTCCCGTATTCTGGGATCTACATTTTTTTCATTGTGTCATTGTTTTCATTTCTCTAACCCTATGCATTTCCTACAACCAGGAAGTTAAATGTCAGGCTTGGTTTGGCTCAGGCATAGTACTTAGGGCAAGAATACTTGGTAGGTCCTATAGCACTTCATCAGGAGGCATACAATGTCTCACGATCCACTGTTAGTGAGACTTCCTTCATCACATGCTAACTCTCAGATCCCTCCATGGTAAAGGTATTTTTTCCCCTGCCTAAGGAAGTACCAAGTGATTTGGGGGGAAGACGATACTTTGGTCTCAATGAATATCCTGTTCTTCGACATTTCCTCTAATGATTTTACCCTCCAGTGATGATCCCTTTCTGAATTATTTCGCTCTGGGTTACAAAACGGACATTTTCTAATTCTATCATTCCCTCTCCTTTTCTAACTGGCAGCTTTCAACTTCTGTTTAAAAAAGAGAGAGTCTTATCTCATTACCATGGACTGAATGCACTTTCTCCAAGAGCTATGCTAAATGCTTAACTTTCCGTTTAATTACTAATTTTCGTGATAAGGGGTATAATAACCTCTTCATTGGTAGCCTATCTCTCACTGACGCCACAATGAATTAATAGATTTTTATATATTCAATGGTTGCAGTCAATTATATTCATTATTCTTTTTGATGCTCAAGTTGTTCTGAAACTGATTCCCGGGTCCTTGTGACATGTCTCCATCCTTTGAGAGCTGGCTTATTTTTGACACAACAAGATGCATCAGGCTCACTGTGTACTTTCACTGAGCCAGTTTTTGAGCATCCATTTCTCTAAAATAACATTTAGAAACCACAATCTGGTCACAGGTGTGCTCACTGGGTATTTTCAAAATAAGGTTTAAATGCATGGCCGAGCTGGCACATATGTAGGTGTTTTTGAAGGCATCTAGATAGGTGAATGTGACATACAGCTTGGACTTTAATGAGCCACAGCACAGGGAACAATCAAAATTACCATTCAGGGAGTACTCAGTAGAAGGCGTTAAATTTAATGCAAACAACTCTCTCCACCCCCTCTTCAGTTGACCTGAAAACAAACAAAACACACAAACTTGTGATTCTTGGGATTCTCTCTCTCTCCCTCTCTCTCTGTCCCTCCCTTGCTCTTGCTCTCTCTCTCAATATGAATAAATTTAAAAAAAATTGAATATGCTAAATCAAGAACTAGAATAATAGTTTAAAAATAAATGAACATAATGTTTAATACCAAAATGAACTACAAAACAAAAACTATTTTTAAAATATTTAATTTTAGAGGGAAAAAAATGAGCAAGGTAATAGAGATCTCTCATTTTGACACCTCGGTTTTCCAGATGACTTCTACTCAGAAAAATCAAATTATTTTAATTGGAGGGGGGCATGTGGTACCCTTGTGGCACATTGTATTAATATACGTTTAGTTATTATCCACTTGTAAAGATTTAATTCAACTATTATAAAACATTTGGTTTCATATTTTCTCATATTTTGTGTCTAATTTGTTTCATATTTTGGACTAATTCTTAGGTTTGTTTTTAGCACAGCATAACACAATTTCAGAGTCCCTCTCCTAACTTGAATGTGAAAAACATCCTTTACAAGCGATTCTTTTTTTTTTTTTTTTTTCTGATTGCATTGCTTTGCTGAAGAACTTTAACATTCAAGCAACAATATTTGTGACTTCTTCAAGATGGCATATTAACAGTTTGGATCTGTCACTGGACCGACAGCATAATTTGATCTGAAATAGCACATATGTATGGATGGACATACTCCACTTACATAAACACCGGAATAATCTCATTAAACATGGAAATAGTGAGCATGCCTGGGTGGCTCAGTTAGTTGGTTGAGCACCCAACTTTGGTTCAGGTCATGATCTCACTGTTTGCAATTTCGAGCCCCGCTTCGGGCTCTGTGCTGACAGATCGGAGCCTGGATCCTGCTTCAGATTCTGTCTCCCTCTCTCTCTGCCCCTCTCCCACTCATGCTCTGTCTCTCTCTCTCTCTCGGAAATAAACATTAAAAAATTTTTAAAAAAACATATCGAACTAGTAAAACATATGTCAAAGCAGGCAGAAAGAATAAGAGATGTAAGAAGATGCAAACTCCTTGGGTACCTGTAATGTTCTGATCGCTCATGAAAATATGTGGAAGCGTAAAATAAAGTCTTCTCTTCCACAGATGCTGAAAGAGGAAGAGTTTCCGGCTGCCACGGGGGGAGACAGCCGACCACTTAGCTGGAGATGCCTTAGGAGTTGGCCAAAATGGTCAGGCAATGAACACCAAGCTGCACTTCCAATAAAAGGAAAAAGCAATTTATATGGTCATTCCAGTAGAGAGTTTTTTATTGAAATACCTATATAAATGAAAAGTTAGAATTGTCAAGTCCATGCTGTTATATGATATGGAAGATTAAATAGAAGAAAATTTTTGCAATGTAGAACAAAAACACACATGGGCATGTACATTACTGTCTGCAAACATTGGACTTGAAGCCAACAGAAATCTTATCTTAATGTTACCCATTTATTACTGAATATTTTTAATAGTTACCACTGGTGAAGAAATGAGAAAGGTGTTCATCTTTCGAAGTGTATTACTTTTACGACGGAAAAGTGCATTAGCTAATCTATATTCACAGGACAGTTACAAGGTCACAAATGTCTGTATGTAGACACAGAAGGCATGATTCATTTTAAAGAGAAATGTGGCACAAAGTGAAATCTGATGACCCTATTACCAACATGTGCCCCCTGTTGTGCATATATCTTTTCAGAGAAAAAGAATGAAGATAGATAGATACATCCATATATGCCCTTACACTACATTGTTTGATTTGATCCATTTGATAACCCTGAATGATAAAAAGAATGAAGTAGTACAGATATGGTGATATATAGATACTGCTACTCTTATGATACAGCCATTCCATAGCCCTGATAAATGGCACTAGAGTTGAGTGTTTCCATGTCACAGTTGAAGAAACTAAGAAAGAAATCAATCAAGTGGTTTGCCCAAAGTCCTGCACCTAGAGGTGGTATGAGGCATGGAGACAGGTCATCATACTCAATGTCATTCTGCTCCGTATTCTTTTTTATGTTTATTTATTTTTTAAGAGAGTGAGAGAGTCAGACAGACAGAGAGCATAGCGGGGTAGGGGCACAGACAGAGAGGGAGACACAGGATCTGAAACAGGCCCCAGGCTCTGAGCTGTCAGCACAGAGCCTGAAGCTGGGCTCAAACTCTGGAACGGTGAGATCATGACCTGAGTCAAAGCCGGACACTTAACCGACTGAGCCACCCAGGCGCTCCCTGCTACATATTTTTATCTTATACTTCAAAACCCACAGATAGCTGCTGCTTCATGTTTATTTACAGAATATGATTAATTCTCTGCCTTTAAAGCAACATCATCCTTCATTAGAATACCCATACTGCAGAGTAATTATGTCATAGATATCTATGTCTTAAGCCCTAGAATGAGTGAATATATTAAGGTTACATGACAAAGGGAATTTAAGGTTGCTAATCAGCTGACTTTAAAACTGAGAAATCATCTTGAGGTGATTTAAAATTGAAAGATTATCTGGATGAGCCCAGAGCAACCACAAGAATCCTTAAAAATGAAGAGGAAAGACAGAAAAAGACAATCAGAAGTGGATGCAACTGTGGAAGAATGCACAGGGAGAGACGCAGTATCACTGGCTCTGAAGAGGACGGAAGCCAAGCCAAGGAACGTGGGCAGCCTCAAGAGGCTGGAAAAAAGCAAAGAGACCGATTCTTCCCTAGAGACTCCGGAAAGGAACACACCCCTGCCAACGCCTTGATTTTAGCCCAATGAGACATGTATTGGACTTCAGCTACAGAACTGTAAGATACATTTGTGTTCTTTAAGCTGGGTATGGTGATTTGTTAAGGCAGCAGAAGACTTCTACACATATCTTATTAGCTTACAAAAGCAAACACCATTTCTTGCTCAAGTTACCTGAGGTGGACAAGTCAGCTGTGGCTCTGACAAGGTCTGCTTTGTTCTACTCTGTGACTTTTCTCATTTTGGAACCTAGTTTGAAGAAGTAACTACTATCTGGGTTGCGTCCTTCTCAAGTAAAGGTGGGCACAAAAGATATAAAACCAAAACTAAATAAGCAGATTTTGCTCAGATGTGGAATATGTCACACCTGCTCACATTCCACTGGCCAAAGCAAATCAAGTGACCAAAACGATACTAATGGAATGAGAGCATATGGCAGAAAGGAAAGGGAAATGTAATTGATAAGTCTATAATATAATGGGTCACTGATATGAAGAATAGTATGTTTAGACTATGAGATGCTAAGTTTTTTCCTTTTCATCTTTTCCTAAGCTAAATTAACCACCCCTGGGAAAGTTAAGGTAATGTGTTCTGATGACTATTTTCCATGGTTGCTCAAAGAGATAGAGTATGCCTGTTCTTAAAGGAAAAACATTACGGATGCATCGCTAGCTACACCTGCTTTTTCATCTCCAGCTTCGGCATCATGAAAAACATGATGTAGACACTTGGCAACTTTCTTTCCTTCTACACCATTCTCGCCCAATACATATCCCTGTGCCAGGCACCGGTCTAAATACTGGGGGCGGACGTATTTTGCTACAAAGAAGAGTAAAACGAAGAATGGGGGAGCTCCTGAGGTTGAGCTAAGGCAATGTTGCAAAATAAATTAAATTAAATTAAACTAAGTTTGCCTTTTGAAACTAGCTTCGGGGTTTGCATATTCATTTTCCTGGCAGTGCCTCTGCTAGCCCCTCCAACTAATCTCTAGTGTCAGGAACCCAGGCTACACCAGGTCTGTCTTTCCGGGCCCATGACACTGCCCCATCCTACCCAGCCCTCTCTGCTGACATCCTGCGCTATCGAACGTCTCCTTTTTGCTATCAAAACCAACCTGTCCTTTGTCCAAGCTATAGGGCTGTTGAAGAATCATGAACGTGATTCTTAGTTTGTCCTTTCTTTAATCCCCTCCCCACCATACTATGCACTCCTCAGTATTCATTCCTGGCAGCATAGACCCTTATGGTTTCAGACCTATCTAACTAAAAAGGCAAACATGTTGCTTGAGAAGGATACTACTTAACCTCTAACAAGTCCACTCAATAGACATTTATTAAGCTTGCATTCCATTGGACGTAGTGTGAAAGCAGCAGGGATACAAAGGAGAAGAAAATGCACTTCCTGACCCTGCGCGCTCACATCCTTAGCTGGGACACACCTACATAAACAAACATAAAAAAGTGCTGCCGTGAAGGTCCAGGGCTGCCTTTGCCTTCTGCCGCGTGCCCCCACCTTGCCCTGTTCTCAATAACACAGGCACCCAAGACCTGCAGGATGTCTGGATGCTCTGTGAGCTGGCTTTCCGCTAGATCCAGCCAAAAAGGTAGGTGCTGGTTAGAGATTGGGAAGCATTTAAAACAGATGAAAAAAATTAAATGAAATTGAACATTAAACTTAATGGGTTAAATTTAAATGAAAACTGAGGCATGGAGAATTAATAACAAGAATTAATCACATTTAGTAGGTGGCAGACCCAAACTAATCAATAAAGAGTTCTCTTTCCCAATATCCTATATTAGACACTGCAATCTAATACCAGCCATTGCCACTTAGCAGAGCGGTGAGGAAGTGTAACAGGGAGAGATGTCAGATACATTCTAAAGGGATGTCCAGACATAGAAAAGCTCCTAGAACATGGGGGAAGCAAGAGAGAACATGTCGGTGTGAGACTTCCTGTGCAATGTCCTAAAGCAGTCAAAGAATAAGAGGGAAGAGGGCAATTCAGGTAGGGACAGCAATGGGAAAGAAGGAGTAAGCTAGAAGGAAGTGGCAAATAGAGAGTCCTTAGGGCTTATCCTGGGTGGAGGCAGATACGAGGGAAGGAAGACGGATAAGAGGAAAGCACATGAGAGGAGCATTGTACTGATGCTCACAAGGGGCTTCCTGAAATGGGATGCTCTACCAGCTTCCTGTCCCAGGGAGAGACCTGCACAGCTGATCTACGCGTGCTTCCTTTCGTGGCTTTCTGCTCGCCACCAGCTCAACGGTGGGAATTGGTTGTAGGACAGGCACTTTCCTCTGAACTTACATGTGCCAACAGCCCTCACTGCCAGTGACAAGCCTACCAAATAAAGCAAAGGCATTATGTGGGGTTACACAGAAACTGCATAGTTTTGTTGATTGACAACTAAGTCTTTGTCTTTTTAGGTTATGGAGGCATTATATGTTGAAGAAGAAAAACAAATTAAACGTGAATAGAATTATAAGTGCACACCTATTGATTATAATACCGACATTATTGTAGTACCCTGTTGTGTTCCCATAGCCTAGCTTCTGTTTTCCTGGGCATTCGTTCTCCTGTCCACCCTTCCCCTTGATTGGGATGTTGGAAACAGGGAGCCATAGAAAGCAGGTAGTATCTGGATCAATGCAGTTCCAGCTGATTAACATGCAATTAAAACAGGAAAGGAAGGAAAATTGTACTTCTTTACGTTACATACATAAAATGCAGCCATGGGATGGGGCGCCTGGGTGGCTCAGCGGGTAAAGTGTCTGACTTCAGCTCAGGTCATGATCTCACAGTCGGTGAGTTCGAGCCCCATACGGGGCTCTGTGCTGACAGCTCAGAGGCTGTGTCTCCCTCTCTCGCTGCCCCTTCCCCGCTCATGCTCTGTCTCAAAAATAAATGAACATTAAAAAAAATTTTTTTTAAATGCAGCTATGGGAGGCACATAGCCCTGTATTCCTTTGATGGTAAACTCTGCATATACACAAGTCCATAAATATATCAAAAAATGAATAAGTGCAATGTATCAAAACAGGAAGCCCTGGCTCCGCACTATAATTCTCTGAGGGAGGAGGGTTAATCTGCACAAAACGAGCTTAAGCATCATGCTTAGCTCCTGGCTGGGCGCTTCGGCAGAGCAGGCCAAAAGCTGAAGAACCTCTTTTCTCCTTCACCCAGAGGTTGTTCCCATGGAGGACAAAGGAAAGCACGGGACGAGTGGACACAGATGGCTGTCCGCTACCACTGCCTCTCCTGGCTGTTCCATCGGTAGCTGTAACAAGCTGCAAAGAGTCCAGAAAAACCTTCATTCGTCCAGTTGATTTTCAGCACCTGTGTATGCCAAATAATGCGCCAGGCATTCCGTATGGACTGGGGAGAAGTTAGGGATGGCTCTAGTCTACAGACCGATGAGGAAACTGAAATTTACAGAAATCATAGTTTTTAACTTGCCAGAAGTGACACGGCTCAGCTTGTGTATGCCCTTCCAAACTTATTCTCTCAACCACTGTCTTAACACTACTACTTCTTTCTCTTTTTCATTCGGTAATCGCCTCTTTTAAATTTCAGGGTAACAATTTGTAGGGGGCAGTCCGTCCAGTTACTTAATGGATGTTTCTTGAAATATGAATTGGAGGGCCTCTGGAATTGCATCCGGTTGCAATTTGGTCTTATCTGCTGAGCAGTGTGGGGAGGGTCTGCCAAACCCCAGCCTGACTGAATTAATCAGCCCGAGGCTCTCCCAGGGAAGCCAGCAATTCTGCAGTGACTTTCCCCATACAGATGGCCCCTTACTCAGCTCCGAGAATGCAGAGGGAAGTCTGGCTTGGCGTTTCAGCAGCAGACTGGGTGGACAAAGGCTTGTGTGGACACAGATGCCCAAGCAATTGTATTGAGTCTATTTCCTGTCATTTAAACCCAGTGTCATTTATTATTCAACTCAGAGTGTATTTGAGAGATTCAATTTGTAGGGTATATGACACACATAGTAAATTGGGATGTATTATCTCAGTTCATTTGCTGGAGGACAGGTGTTCACATCACAAGAACCAACAGCCCCATCGACAGTAATTGGTGCCTTGGCTGGCAGTCTGAGCCTAGAGGGCAAGGACTAAAAGTGCATGAAGAATGAACTAATAATCATTTCCACATGCGGCATAGTGTGTTTTACTTGAGGCTCTCAAAGCACATTTTAGGCATTCATTCACTCATTACAACACCGCCCGAGCTTGCTCCCGCTCTCCCGCTCTAGCCAGGAAAACAAAAGCAAAGAATGGAAGACTCTCGTGCACAGGGGAACCACGCTGGCAGTGCGGGGATTAAAAACTCGGGAGGCTGGAATCCTCATTCTCTCTCCTTAGAATCTCACCACTTCCATTTCCTTCTCATTTATTATTTAATGTGTTAGCCAGGATATTATTAAGGAACCTAGACTGGCGAATCCAATTTTGTCGAGGTTAATTAATTTCAAAATGTGCACGAGTGTGCGTGCTACACAAAATCACACTCCATGCAAATTAAACACAGAAAATTATATATATATATACAAACATATATACAAATATATATATATATATATATATATATATATGGTTCCCATAATAGTTACCATACGTGTCAAACGTATGTAGCACGCAAACCATAATCACAACAGGCCACCGAACACGCTTTCAGTAACATGCAGATCGGATGGTTAAGTTTTTCTGTGTGAGCAGAGGGCAGTCAACCTGGGTAGGATGTAAAGGTTTGTATGAAACGGAGACACTCCAGAGCCTAGGTATTATCTTAACTACATATCTCATGTCATTCCAGAATACTTTGCATGCTAAATTCACTTAAAAATATGAAATTAGAAAACCCTGTCCTTGTGGGTTTTGTTAATAATGAGCAGGGAGAAAAATGGAACTTTTGCCCTGGAGCTCAGGTGAAAAAGACATAATTAAAAATACTGCCCGGGAAAAGGGACGTCTGCTTCCCAGGTGGCTTTTGGCTTCTGCATACTTACAAATAGCCCTCTCTTGCAAAACCCACACACTCGATTAAGCTCCTTCTATAACAAATGCAGTTTTCTTCATTGTCAACTGAGAAATTCCAAAGGATAAATTTAGTAAATGGAAAAAGAGATTGACTATCATCTTCTCTTTTCAAGGGTAAAGTATGGACACGTGAAATAAGGAAAGAGTCTCTGACCTTTAGGAAGTTAAATTTGACCAATGACATGATGAAGGTGTGCAAGGTCAGGACCCCCAGCCGGGAAGGCAGTACACAAGACGACATCAGGGTGCCGCAGCACACCCCACACTGAGCATGGAGACCATGCGTTCAGCAGGTAGTGGTTCTATATCCTGTTTGGGAAGGATAAAACGCTTTTTCGATTAAGTCCAGTTTATCTAGTTAACTGATCCAGCCTAAGCACATAAACGGGTAACAAATTACCTAAAATTCTTCACTGAGGGGAAGTAATTGTCAGCTTTTGTTTGACCACAAATACCAAGATCTAACGAATGATCTCTACCATCGCGACGTTTTCAATATGATTTTCTTTTTAATCTGAAATGAAAGTGGAAAGAATGAGAAAGGACCATGGCACCACAGTGCAGGGCGAAAAGAGCTCAAAAAGCTAAGTAATTGGTCCATTTGGTCCAAGTAGAGATAGATGACTATGAGGACCATGGGTTTCCAATTTCCTACAAGTTCTTGGATTGCGTACCATTGAGAGGTGTGACCACACTGTTTAAGGGTTCCATGGCTTAATAGGATAAAGCTTCGCTTTCACAGTAAAGCAGCATCTGTAGCCCTGGGACCAGACTGTCAACAGGAATGAGAAAGAAGTCAAGCCAGAAACTCTGTTTCTTTAGCTCCATGCTCTGTTCAGTGACTAAGCCCTTGCTTTCTTCCAGAGACATAGTTCCTAATCCTGTATACCATCTACGATGACTGCCTACTGCTTTTTTTGATGTCTCAGGTCCTCCCTTGAAATTCCATGTTCCTACTTTTCTTATTGCCTTGCCCCAGTCCCCTGCCAGGGCCTGCCCGGTTCCTAGATGGTGGCCTCTCCCTGGACACCATGATCTCTGACTTCATCCATCCTGTCAGCACCCGCGGTTGTCATAGGGAAGCCAATTCCCCTACACAAGAAAGAGGAGCAATTGAGAATATCAAAGCAAGGAGCAGGAAAGAGTCCATTTCTCATACCATATTTCGCTGATACTCATTTCTGAAGTTCCTTCCACCTGGTCTTTGCCTTCATCCCACTTCTCCGTGCTTGAATCCATTAATTCGTTTCTGGGCTACATGTGGTTTTTCGTTGGTCCCTTCCCTTCCATTGAAGGACACATTTGTCTTCTACTCATTAATTCAGCTGATGTGGATTTGCAAGCAAATGTTCACCGGAAGAAATTTAAATGATTGTGACCTTAAACTCAAGAGAACAAAAACCCGAGTCATTTAAGGAATTTTAACATAGTTAGTGTGCTAAGTGCCTGTTAGATTATCTGAGGACCAGTCGTGTCTTTATTCACTCTAACATTAACGCATGTCAAACAGATTTTGACGATTTCTATTTCCATTAACAACAGAAGATTGCCTGTTTTGTGCTTGTAACATCTAGAACAGTGCCTGACACATAAAAAGCCCTCAATAAATACTTGCTGTATGAATAAATTAGGTATATAAAAAATATTTGTATAGCAGATTTCTTCCCTTCTCAATATTTTCTTTTCTTTTCTTTTTTTTGTGCCTTCCCTGCAGTATGAACCAGAGATTTCCATACAAAGCTTGATGAATAAGAGACCCAATAATACCAGCTATTAAATATGCCTGTATGAGGGGTGCTTGGGTGGCTCAGTCAGTTAAGCATCTGACTCTTAATTGTGGCTCAGGTCATGATCTCATGGTTTGTGAGTTCAAGCCCCATGTGGGGCTCTGCGCTGATAGCACAGAGCCTTCTCGGGATCCTCTTTCTCCCTCTCTCTGCACCTCCCCGTTCTCTCTCTCTCTCTCTCTCTCTCTCTCTCTCTCTCTCAGAAATAAATAAACTTTATGGTTTCACTTACATGTGGAATTTGAGAAGCACAACAGATGAACATAGGGGAAGAGAAGGAAAACTAAGATAAAAACAGAGAATGAGGCAAACCATAAGAGATTCTTAAATACAGAGAACTGAGGGCTGCTGGATGGGGGTGAGGGGATGAGCTAAATGGGTGACGAGCACAGGGTGTCATGTATAAGAGATGAATCACTGGGTTCTACTCCTAAAGCCAAGATTACATTGTATGGTAACTAATTTGAATTTAAATTAAAAAAAAGAAAAAAGAAACTTAAAAAATAAATTTTTAAAATACATCTGTATGATATGATCTGGAATGTGTCTAAACACACATATGTAAGCATAAAAAGCATTGTAGTGGGGAATGCAGCACAATAAGAACAGTAGTTATCCCTGTGTTATATATTTTTTCCTGTTTTGATTTTTTCTAAAATTAATATGGATAACTTTAATTCATATTACGAAAATCACTTGCAGTCATAATAAAATGAATTTAAAAAATACCAAATTCATTTAAATGTCAGTTTTGTTTTTATCCCAGGTCCTATTCCCCAACGCTAAATATTACCAGCTCTTTGATATGAACACATACAAATAATATATAAAATGGCATAATCATATTATAGATACCATACTGTATCTTGCTTTTTCATTCAATGATATGGCGTGTGTGTGTGTGTAAATGTATGCATGCATGTATGGGTATGTGTGTATGATGTATACCAAGTATTTAAATATACCTTACCCTATTTTGTACCAGTTGCTAATTATTTCATTAAGTTGAAGTGACTTAATTTATTTAGTCAATAATTTTTGGTGAATTATTAGGCTATTTTCAATTTTTTGTCTATAAAAAAGTTCACACTTGTTCAATTATTTTTATATTAAATTTCTATGAACATATTTATAATACAAAATATCTAAACATAGTTAAAGATTTTGACGTATTTTGTCAGATAGTTTTATAAAAATGCATATCAATGTGCATTCCAATTATGTGTAAGATTTTTGCTTCCCTAAAACACATACTAAAATCAAGCATTTATAAAACACTTTAATCTTTGTTCATCTGATAATTGAAAATACCTAATTGCTATTTTAATTTGCAATTCTTTGGTTTTTATTAGTGTTACATATCTTTTCATTTTTATTGCATCTTTGTTTTATTATGAATTACGGTTTATGCCCTTTGCCCATTTTCCTTCAGAAGTATTTCCCCCTTTATTTATTTATTTTTTTTACTGGTTTATAAGATGCCATTTTTTAAAAGGACAGGAACTCTTTATTCCTGTGACATCTTGCAAATAAATATCTTTTTCAATATATCATTTCATTTTAATATTTCATTCTCTCCTTAGTTTATTGTTTTGTTGTATATAAATTAGTTCTTTTTATCCTATGCAAATTGTTAATTTAAAAAAATTTATCTATTTATTTTGAGAAAGAGTGAGAGAGAGAGAGAGAGAGAGGGAATCCCAAGCAGACTCCTCACTGTCAGCACAGAGCAGGACACAGGACTCAAACTCATGAATCATGAGATTATGACCTGAGCAAAAATCAAGAGTCAGACGCTCAACCAACTGAGCCTCCCAGGCACCCCTGTTGAGGTTTTTATTTCATCGTATTTGGGTTTTACATTTTGCTTCAATAGTACTTTCCGTTTCAAGAGTCTTAAAATATTCTATCATTTTCTAATAATGTTATTTTTTCTAATGTTGTATATCTTTTATGTTTATTAATCCATCTAGAATTGTGCACGTATATATAATAAGATGCAGACATCTGAATAAACTTTCTTAACAAGTGAAGATCCAATTGTGCCAACACCACTTATTAAATAATCTAATTACTTCACTAAACGTTTTCAAGCAAGGAAGTAACAAAATTGTGTTTTAGGTAGATGAAATGAGGGCTGGAGTAGAAATGCATGAGAGAGTATAGCTGATATGTGATGTTTTTGGCTGTGGAAAAACAATACATAGGTTGCAGTTCAGTCACGACTTCCCCAAACAGGCATATTTAGATGTTATATAGTTATTCAAACCAAAAATATAAACATTCATGTGCAAAAAACTTAATGTACACCCATAGCTCAGAATACAAAAGTCGACTGGAAATGGATCTTAAGCTGAAGACCATAAAATTTTATTTTATTTTACTTTATTTTATTTTGTTTTGTTTTGTTTTGTTTTATATGGAATACAATTTATTATTTTTTTTTTTTTAAAGTAAACTCCAGGCCAACATGGGACTTGAACTCACAACCTCGAGATCAAGAGTTGCATGCTCTACTGACTGAGCCAGCCAAGCACCCCAAGACTATAAAATTTTTGAAAAAATATTTCTAAACATTTTTGTGACATTGGATGAGGTAAGGAGACAAGAGCACAGGTTAAAAAAAACCACCCTGAAAGATTGATAAGTTGCATATTCAAATTTAAATTCAATTCAAAATTAAAAACTTCTGCTCTTCAAAATACACTTTTAAGAAAAAAAAAGATAAGTCATAGGCTGGGAAAAAATATTTGCAAAACATATAGCTGACAAAGTACTTTTATCCAGAATATATAAAAAATTTCACACCTCAACAAAAATGGCCAAAAGATTAAAACAGATAGGTCACCAAAGAACAGTTATTAATAGAAAATATGCACATAGGGGCACCTGGGTTAAGCAGCCAACTCTCGATCTCAGCTCAGATCTTGATCTCAGGGTCATGAGTTCAAGCTTCACGTTGGGCTCCACTCTGGGCATGGTGCCTACTTAAAAAAAATAGCAAATATGCACATAAAAATATGCTCCACATTAGTCATCAAGGAGGTACAAAATACAAATATATACATATCACACATCTATTAAGATTACTAAAATTTTAAAATTGACAATATTAGGTGCTGGTGAATATGAAGAGAAACTGGATCTCTAATATTTCTAGTGTAAATGCAAAAGAAAGTGGTACAGCTCTTTGGAAAACAGTTTGGCAGTTCTTATAAAGGTAAACATATATTTACCATATCAGCAAATAATTTTACTCTTAGGTATCTAGTCAAAAGAAATAAAATAAACATCCACACAAAATCCTGTGCCAACTATTTATAGTAGCTTTATTCATAATTGCCAAAAACTAGAAACAACCTAGATGTATATCTCTTGATGAATGGATAAATAAATTATGATACACACATGTGACTATATAGGTGAATTTCAGATAATTATATCAGTGAAGAAAGCCAGATACAAGTGACTACATTCTGTATGATTCCATTTATATGACATCCCAGAAAAGTAAAAACTATAGGGAAAGAAATTAATAATTGCCACTGATATAGGGAAAGGGAATTGATTTCAAAGGGGCACAAGGGAACATTTGAAATCAAATAACATGTTCTGTGATATGATTGTTGGTGGTTATATGACTGGTTACATGTGTCAAATTTCATCCAGAATGAATTTTACTGTATTTAAATTATACCTCAAAAAACCAGACTTAAAAATTCAGTTGACGATGACATTTTATAAAAAGATAAAAAAAGTATGATCAGAAGAAGTAAAGTTTAAGCTCAGGCTGAAGGATGAGTAGAAATGAGCCAACTGGTTGGGATTTAAATACTTGAGCCAAAAATAGTTTGGGCAACAGCCTTGAGGAGGGAGCATTTGGATATTAGAGGAAGTAACCTGAGGTAGTGTGATAGAAGAAAGTGTGACAGCAGTGTAGGAGGAGAAAGAGGCAGCATCAGATCACACAGGGTCTTATGCCAACTACTTAGGATTTTAGAGTTTATGATAACTGCAATAGAAATCACCAAAAGACTTTAAACAGGGGAATAACGTGATCTGGTATAAATTGTTAGATTATTCTGGATGCTTTGGTGAGAAGGATTGGTGAGGTCAGAAGTAGACGTGGGAGACAGATTAAGAGAATGTTGCAAAGAGAAATCCCGGAGCCTGGGCCATGGTGGGGCTGATATAGACAGAAAAAGGGGGCCGTATTTGGATCCTCAACTCCATCAACTGTGAAAATGGAGTTAATAACAACATCTGTGTCATGAAGTTGTGATGACAAAAATGACAATTTGTTTGCATCTTTGTACAACGTATTATAAATGTTCAGTACTTGTTAGCTGATACTTTAAATAATGAAAATAAAATAAATACTGGTCCCCCCGTTTCTGCTTTCATCTTCATCTAAATTGCCTGGGAGGCCCTTAGTGCCTACACATCTCCTTCCCCCTCCCACCTTTATTGAGATATAATTGACAATTATACAATATTACATAAGTGTAAGATATATAATGTATTGATTTGATACACTTATTTATTGCAAAATGATTATCACCACTGTGCTGGTAGCTAATACTCCCATCACTACATCCATGCCTTCATTGTATGTCTACGTGGAACCAGCCCCGTTCTTCCTTGGTGATAACTTTAAGGCTGGTTGCTTTTTCCCAAAAATGTTCAATAATTCATGATCAAAATCATGCAAGAACCAGACCTACACTTCCAGTTACAGCTTACAGACAGCCAGGTGGTATCTATGCAGTGTTAAACTCACCTGGTTACATCTGCTTTGTTTTCTTTCCATGTGTGAACGTTTGAGTATTCCTTGTTGAAAGGATGGAACGGTGCAGTTCTGTTTCCCTTAATTACATGTGCTGACTATTACAGGCACATTACACCAATTTTTATTATTTTTAGTTTACTCCCTCCAAAAAGGCTATTATGATCATAGAAATATAAACGAGAACAAAAGTAAGAAAGAAAAGAGAACGATTAACATGAATTTGGAAAGAAGAGTCAAGGAGACTAGGTGTACAATAGAATACAGAGGATCATGAATATGGAAAAGTTAAGGACAACTCTAGTTTCCATTCCTATTGGCCTGAGTAAAATCCGCCACCACTGACATTGAAAGAAAAGTCAGAAAAGGATTCTTTTTAGAGGAAAAAAAGAGAGATAATGAATTCTCTTTAGAAACATCGAGGGTAAGATGGATGATAGAATTTACAAACAGATGTGTCCAAAGGCAGTTGTAAGCTATCCAATGAAGCCTTAGTCCACCTGAGTGCTTTATATTTATTTATTTATTTACTTATTTGTTTTAGGATGCTAAGACTACACAGAGCCTCCAGAGAGGGATTAGAGGGCCAGAAATTGCCAAGCAACCAGAGGTAGGAGGAAGGTCATTTGAGCACTACGCAAGTCAGACATTGAGTAATTAATAGCAAAGGTTCAGACAGACAGGTTGGTACAAGAAGATAAAACTAGTAGAAACCCAGCTCCCAAAGACTGCAGTTCAGAGCCAGTTTCACTGTTTATGAGAACTTGGAGTAACTATCTAGACAGCAAACAAGGACTTGGACTTGTGTGTAGAGTTATAGAATATGTACCAGAAAGATCCAAATTAGTATTCTCCTCAAACACAGTGAAATTCACTACTCTGACCTGATCTCTAAGCACAGCTTTAAGTACCCACTTGACGGTGATGAGCTCTAAAAGATAAAACTATTTGTAATACTCCTTTAAATGAAAAAAAAAAAAAACCATTAGCTTCAAAAATTGTTTTTATACTTAATCTGTGCTTAGCTTTTGCCTCACAAAATCAGAAAGTAAAAGAAATAGTTTGATATCTTTGCTCTTACTTATTGTCCTTCAGTATTATTTAATGGTAGTTTTGTTGATGAATTCCTTTTACTCCAACCATTACTTCTTGGTTTTCAGTGGTATTTGTAGCATCTCCTAATTTAGAATCGTCTTCTTCCTTTATAATTTATAAAGCTGTTAAATAAGACAGACCACAAAATTCATATCACCAGCCATCACATCTTAACTGGAAACATTGTCATTAATTATTATCTTTGTTTTTTATCTTTTATTCAGATTTTAGTTCTTGAGATGGCACTTGAATCTTATCCAACCTTAGTAAACTTCACAAATAGATTTATGAGATACGTGGTGCTTGAATGTTACTCAAGTCATGGTTTAGTATGTGTTTATTATTTCTCCTCTTAACAGCTTCCTTTTAACAAAATTGCATTTTACAGATATGGTTTGTCCTTTAAGACAGTGGCATTTGTAATTTTTAAACAATAATTACAAAAATTAATCATTAGTACTTGGTTACATACATTTTTATATATTTTGTTTATTTTGTATTTGTAGGTTTCACCTACTAAACGAAGTATATTTACTGTGCATTTATGTGTAAATATTGTGTATGTATGGACTCTTTTATTCATTCATTTATTTATCAGTGTATTAAATATCTACTCCATTGAGACCATGTCTCCTTTTCTTTTTGCTTACAAATATCTTATTTACGTTATTTTAAAATACTAGTAAAAAACCAATTTTCTAAGAATATTTGATTAAATATATGAGAAAGTATAAAAACGCACCACTTTCTTTAGAAAGTGATCTGCCTCATTTTTATTGCCACTTTAAACACTTTAAGTTGCTTTGGTGAACTAGTCTTATATTTTATTAGCAGTAGTTCTTTTTATTATCAAATAGCTTTTAACATAACATTAAATCTAAGTAATTTTCTCTGACTTCAAATTTTTAAAATTAAGCATGTTCTAACATATAACGTATGAAGTATTCGTACTATTTTATGCCAACATCCAATGTGTGTTCCATGAAAACTGGTTTATCAATATTATTAACATATGTCTAAATTGAAATTTGAGGGTAAGAAGATAGAAATGTACATGTGAAAGTCAAGAACAAATACCATGAAGACAATAGATGTTTCATGGAATGATACGAATAATAATGATCACTCGCTGAAATCTCAATATATGCCAGGCAGTCTTCTAAACACTTCACATAAATTATCTCATTTAACATATTCATATTATTTAATTGAGAGAACTAAGAGTCTGAGACATCAGATAATCCATCTAAGATTACTCAACTTGTAGCAGGTAGAACCGAGGGTTGATTCTAGGTCTGTCTCATTCCGAAGCATAGGTTTATAACCACTCACTATACTGCTTTCATCGTGAAGAGAGTAATCATAATTCTATGGAGAAGTAGCAAGTAAGAGAATATGTAATAAGACTTATATGCCCCAAATCATTTAAGTAACTGAGATGGTTCAATTTAAAGTTTAGCAGAAAATGTAGCCTCTCCTTTTTATGGCCTTTGCTTAAAATTCTCCATACATGACCAGAATTCCCTCAGGACTCTTACTTGCATTCAAAAGATCAATTCAATTTGTTTTCCCTTCATTCCTGGAAATGAAACTCAAATTTAACCCTTGAGCAGGGGAATGGGGAAGAGGCACTCCTTAACCAGGGCCAGGATCAGGTTACCCTAGAATGTGCTCCCATTAAGCGGCTCTCAGTACCAAAAGAAGCGTAGAGACCCACTTTATGCAGCTACCGCCACCGCGCTGGAATGTCATGACTTCTATTTAGCCTCAGATTCTAGGGCTGAGACAGAGCCTCCTGCTCTGGTAACCTTCACTATTGCTGATGCAGATTTCTGTTCAGTACAGAGTGTTTCTTTAAGGTGAGATCAAGGATGATTCTCATTTCTGTATTATGCTCATTCAAGCATGCAGTACGCAGTGCAACATTGGCTCTGATGCCCAGTATTTTAATTCCTTCTCTTCACCCACAAAGAGCTTCCCCATGGCATAAGCCTGGCATAAGCCTAATGCTTGTGAGGATACCCTGTTAGAACAGGTCCCAGAACCAGATCCGCCCTTTGATTTCCTTATCAGCACTGCAAACGATTAAGCCAATGACAGTGGATTAACTATTAATGGGAAAGAGGAAGATTCTTGGGGAAAATTATGGTATCACAGTGGAATTGATGATGACATAGAAAAATAATACTGGCTGTGGCTCCACTGAAACCAAAGTTTTGGGAGAGCAGAGTTCAAACCTCAAAATATATATATATATATATATATATATATATATATATATATATATATACATACATATATATGTATATCTCATTACCACAGAGAAAGAAACCAAGGCTAAAGAAGAATGAGAATCTCTAAAATGAAATTGACATGAAGGACCAGTTCCAAAGGAAGAAAAATAAGCATTCGTGTTTGAGGAAACCAGAGAGATTGCATTAGGAACATTAAGATAAATTCCTTTTTTTAATGTTTATTTATTTATTTTGAGAGAGAGAGAGAGCAAGAGTGGAGGAGGGACACAGAGTGAGGGAGAGAGAGAATCCCAAGCAGGCTCCACTGTCATGGCAGATCTCATGAAGTGTGAGATCATGACCTGATCCAAAATCCCGAGTCAGACACTTAACTGGCTGAGCCATCCAGGTGCCCAGAGATAAATTTTTATATTCAAAACACAAGAACGTAACATGGAAAATGTCATGAACAGGGTAAAGCAACATCAAAAGTTTTTAAGAAACTATAAGAAGAGTTTCAGAAAGGTTAAAGCCCAAAATGACATGAGATTTAGGGGAGTGAGGGACAAGAAAAATACACCTGATTTAAAAAACCTTTGAGATATAACTTACATATGGTAAAGGGAAGACGGATTAAGTACACAGCTTGATGAACTGTACATACATCTATATTTAGTAATCACATCCAAATCAATATATAGATGTTCCTAACACCCAGGTGACTCTCCCATGCTTCCTCCATAAGTCTACAACCCTCCAGAGGAAATCGTCATTTTGAATTCTGTCACTGTATGTTAGTTTTACCTATTTTTGAAATTTCAGGTAAATGAAATCACAAAGCATCTAGTTTCGGGGTTTTGTTAGAAATGCAGTATTATTTCCATGAGTTACCAATGTTGTTGGGTTTAGCAATAGTTCTTTTCCACGGCTGTAAAATCACTTTTATTTTTTTTTAAGTTTATTTATTTTGAAATAGAGTGCGAGTGAGAGAGCAAGTGAGGGAGGGGCAGAGAGAGAGAGAGAGAGAGAGAGAAAATCCCCAGCAAGCTCTGCATTGTCAGCAGCATGCAGCCGGATGTGGGGCTTCATCTCACAAACCATGAGATCATGACCTGAGATGAAATCAAGAACCAGATTCTTTTTTTATTTTTTCATTTTTATTTTATTTTTGAGACATAGAGACAGAGCATGAGCAGAAGGGCAGAGAGAGAGGGAGACACAGAATCTGAAGCAGGCCCCAGGCTTCGAGCTGCCAGCACAGAGCCCAACGTGGGGCCTGAACTCACATACCCTCGAGATCATGACCTGAGGCTGCCCAACCGACTGAGCCACCCAGGGGCCCCAAGAACCAGATTCTTAACCAACTGAGCCACCCAAGTGACCCCAAATACCCCTTTTAATAAACACACTCCAACTTATGTATCTATTCTATTTAAGCTGACACTTGCCACCCAGCAAAGAACAGGATTACAACAGTCAACCCTCTCATTGAGTAACCAGGAAAATGGGAGGCACACAGCAGTTTCCAGTTTAGAGTAATTCTGAAATCTTGGGATGCAGTGTTTCCAGCTCTGTTTTCTAAGGACGGGACATATTCTTTGATTAGACCTTAGTTTTGGTTTTGGGAGTAGCTCCCCAGACCGCTGTTTTCCATAACTTTCCTTTATGCCTCCTTCCTTTTCCTCCCGGGCTACACCTCTGAGGACTAAGCAGCTTTCCCAGGCTGCTTTATTTTCAAAGAAGATTTGGAGGCTCAAGGTTAGTTTGTGGCTCAAAAGGTCACATCAATATTTGTCTTGGTATTTATTTGGTGGCAAAATTCTTTCAAATACATACTTTTTAGTCTATTTGATTTCCTTCCACAAGCCAATAGCCCCAACAACAAGTCTTTTCAAGATATGGCTCTAGGCTTAATTATAAGTTTTGTGGTCCCTGGGAGAGTCAATTCTTTAGTCTTTTTTGCCCTGAGATATCTTGTCCCACTGAAAGGATTAACTAGTTGATATCTTAATCAATTTAAAGATTCTGACAAAGGGCATGACAGCGATACCCATGGTTTTGGTTTACCTGTTGAAGATGAAACAAGGTTTAGTGTTCTAACAAAGCAATGTCCCAGAATTTATGGTCTCTTCATGTTCCCTTTCATCCTCACATTCAATTTCTTTCTTGCACATTCTTATAAAGGCAGCAAATAGCAAACAAAGCACAGTACAAATACCAATATTCTTCCCCCTCCCTCCTTTTCCTAAAGCCACAAGCTCTTTCAGTATCTGCCTTCCAAGTTATGTCAGTGGCTACCAGATCCTACAACCAAAATCACAAAATTTTGGTTTCTTATTATAGCAGCACTCCACTCTAAGTACCAATTTCTGTATTAAGAGAGTGTGAGGTGTTAGATTGTAGTAACCTAAAACTCTAAATCTCAAGGGTCTAAAAAAATAATTACACACTTTATAATATACGCCCACTGTAAGTTAATTTTCTCTATGTGTTCTTCATTCTGGTATGTAGGTCAATTGAGAAGTCCCTTTGTGAAACACAGATAATCTTGTGATAAGCTCTTCTCTAAAAGTGACGCAGGGCACTTTTGTTTAGACTTCATTGACCAAAGCAAGTCCCATGGTCAAACTTGATGTCAATAGATGGAGATAAATATTCCTTCCATGGAGAAGGACAGTGAATGTTTTTAACCAAAAACCAAAACCACTTTTAACCGGAAGGACAATCAGTGATAATAAGGTGTAACTTTCTAGCAATTAGAGCTGAATTACAGTGAGGTGAGCAATAAAAGTACATCAACACACATTTGCATCATCATGGTCAATACAGCATTATACACCATTTATAAAGTACGTAATAAGATCCTAGAGCCCTGCCTCCACTTAGTCTTCATAAGCACTGATGGAAACTGTGGCTCAAAGAGGCACTTCACCCAAAATTATAGAGCGTAAGTTACAATATTGGAACTCAAATTCTGGTCTGACTGAATTCAAAGTAGTCCATGCTCTTCCCAAAGCAAAATCCACGGATAGCTATCAAATACTTTCACATAGCAGCGAGGGGTTGCACCGACATCCTCTTATGCTCGCTTTACCAAGATGGTAAATGTTTCTTTAATAAACTCTTTATTAGGGCCAGGATTCAGCAGATGTCAATTGGCAGAATTATATTGTTAAATTAAAACTTTTGTTCTGTTTGGTAAGTAACATTGTCCAAAGCTCCCCCCACACGCAACCTATCCCATTGAGACATAGTTGAGAACCTCCGGGACTGCATTTTGATTCAGCAATTAAAGGGTCCATTCTTTCCCACGATGTTTTTCTCAGGACAGCTGCCATGTCTTTGGCAGTTGCGTATGCCCGTACCTTCCTGGTTGTTAAATGTTTTGAATATCACCGTCCCAATAACTGTTGAGTCCTAAATGGGCATAGTTGAAATTAAAGTTTATTCTGAAGGGATTGATTAGTCAATTGGAACAGAAGCTGTTCATCAAAAAACTAAGATAAGTTAACTATTAGATGTGAAATATAAAAGTCATGTTTCAAAGGCTTAATCATAAAAATGTAGAATTTAAATTATTCGGCTATAATGAATCAGATTAATAACTGAATAGATACATGTTTTCGTTCGTTGAAGACAGAATGGGAAGTTCGTTCAACCAGCTCATGTTGTCTTTCTTACAGGGCATTTTGTGTGATGGTCGATATCAAATAAGGTGAAATTTAAACATTCCTTCATCAGCAATTCATACTAACTAGGAATCACTCTTATGGCCTCAAAATATATTCATGTTGAAGTGTAACGTAGCAAATAGGAGGACCTTTAAATGTCTCCCTAGGTCAGTGGTTCCCGATCTCGGACTCACCTCAGATACTGAGGAGACACATCCTAGAAGGATGATATCAAGACTCCTGGTGGTGGGGACACAGATATCAGTCGTTTTTAAAGCTCCCCAGGGGATTCTAATGCAGCGTCAAGGCTGAGAACCACCACCCTCTCTCATGCCAAATGCAACCTAGTCCTTCGTTTTGGAGATTTTTAGGTTTAGATGAACTGCATGTCACTACTTCTCAGGTTTCTGATGAAATCTGCAAATAGCTCCTGGAAAAGGAGGTAGGGCACACATAAATCAGAAATGAGGCTTGCCAGGAACTGACTGACGGCTTCCCAGGATGTGGGATTTTCAATATTAAAATGCAACCGGAGCAATCTCCTCTGCCCTTTCTCTGGGAGGACAGCTTGCTCGGGTCCACTCTCTGGGGCCTGGGAATCAAGAAGTAAAGTGAACAAGATTGCAAAGGGAGTTAACAATTTTATGTCCCTTTATGTAACAGTGTACAGTCCATAAAGAGTACAGAAACAGTGACACCTATGAAAACTCTAGAAGAGTGGAATTTTTCCATCATCAGGGGTTTTATTTTGTTGAAGCCTGAAATATTTGCAGATATAACAGTAGTCAGCCTTTTCTTATTCTTCTTACACCCTCAGGCACTTGACTCACCGGCCCCTGCTAGCCTAGAATTTAGCAAGCTTTGCCAAAATAGGCCAATTTCATCAGCATTAAAAAAAAAATCTAAGGGGCTAACCCCTTTTCAGAGCGGGGCGGGGGGTGGGGGGGAAGCTGCAAAATTGCTCTGTAACTTCATGGCTTTCTGTTTTTACTTTGTTTTTAACCAGTTACACCTAGCCTTCTCACGTTTTGTCTCACACACCTCAGTCAGCAGCATTTGCTTATAAAATCATTTGCTTTTTCAGTTTGCATTGAGTGCAAACCGAGGTGTTTGCTGGCAACTGGGGCAAATTTTTGAATCATAGTGCAGGATAGTTTATATGCAACACCTGATCATAGCTCAGCTACTATCCAAGCTCTACCTGCAAATGTCACCTCTCCTTGGCACAACAGTGAATGGGCCACAGACAGCTGTTAGGTTGCCTTAAGCATGATATTGAATATTGATGTCCTTTGAGACAATCAAAACAAATGGAATTTAGTTTGCCTTCTCTCTAAATGTTTTCTGTTGAGGTCTACATGAAGCCATCTGCATTCCTACGGTGTTTACTGATCCCGCCCTCTTTGCCTTGGCACATTAGTACCCCAGGGAATAACAGGAGTGAGCACTATCAGGCCAGTGGATTCATTGCTATAATGCCAGTAGGCTCAGTACTGCTGGTCTCATTGCTATTCCTTCTACTCTGTGTTGATTTGTTCCCCTTCTTTAACTCGTTTCTTTTTCCTTTTTTCCCCTTCCATTTCTTGTATCACTTTTGCTTGTACACCAGCATCTTGGCTTTAAAATCAAACTTGTTTCCTTCTGGTCAGTGAACTGAGCAGTCACTCGATATAAGAGACAACCTTTGGAGTTTCCACACACTCTTCAGTGATATTTTCACAGGGGGTGTTCCTTCAGCCAGTGTCTGTTTTTCTGGTTCGGGCTTCTCATATGCTTTCAAGTTCCATGAGGATTGGCTTCTAGACATTGAATTGCCTATCTGAGCCAAGGAAAAAGGTTTTACTTTTTGGGAGAAGACTTCAAAAATAAATAATTATTCTCAGGAAGAAATAACAGTGGGCATAGTGAGGATAATTTCAGGTTATTACACTTAGGTTTTCTTTTATTCCACATGCATTTATTAAACACTGCTTTGTGTCAGGCAGTGGGTTGGGTGTTAGGAACACAAAGATGAGAAGGTTGTGGTATAAGTTCTCAACAAAATCTCCAGCTCATCTGGGTGCCAGATCTCCAAACAACTAGTATTTCATTTTCTTTTAAAGTCTCTATTCATTTGTGAAACTCAAATTCAAAAAGCTTTGATTTTAACAGAATACTTCAAATGTGTCCAAATTGACACCATGCTTTTCATAAATGGATGTTACTTAGATATATTTTAAGTATTATTTAATATTCAAATAATATAAGATATTTATAATGACTATCACTCATAAAATGAATTAAAGGGAAATTTGAGATCATTGGAGAATGTTTTAATCTTTTGACAATGTTACTAAGTGGTAGGAAATGTTTTACATTTTGATGGGAAAGTTCAATTTATTTTTATTGATTTTTTTACACTGCTTATAAATAACTCTTTGTCTATAGGTATAAATCATGGAAAACAGTAATCTAATACTTGGATGAATAGGAAACTGTAATTGAATTGTTATTTATAAAATACTGTGTGTGTGTGTGTGTGTGTGTGTGTGTGTGTGTGTGTGAGAAAGATGAAAATGGTTTGGATATCTGATCTGAAATTAAATTTAATAAGCAAGTAAAAATACCTTAGGTCTAAAATGCATTATCATTCTCTTTGGAAATAGATTAATATTTAGCAGATATCTTAAAGGAGCACAGTTTTCAGTATCTTCTAAACAAACTTACAAGGTGAAAAGGTTTTAATAAATAGACTTCCATACTTTGTTTTAAAACTGACATACTAGAAAAAGTGCTAAATCTCCCCCAAGTTTTCTGTTATATGATATATGTTGAAGTCCACTCATACCGGCTGCATCTTTGATTCTGCTAGCCAAAACCACACCTGAGATAGGCTCTTTCTACTCACCTTCTTCTTGGAGCTGCCTCTTTGGGGCTCATTTTGTGATACAGTTTTCAACTTTATACTTCACTTCCGATCTTGAGTTTCTCTGTTTGACTTACATTCTTGTAGAATTTTTTCAGCATTAATTTTATCAGGCATTTACAACATACTCTGCTGTTCATCACTTGGAAGATACTATTGAAGGGGAACTTAATTGGATGAGATTGATTTCACCACACACACCATTACACATGCTATAGATACGTGTATACAGCTAAAGGGGAAATGGGGACACGTCTTTCTCTTTTCAACATACTATTTAAATAACACTATTAACTTATTAATCAGCATGGGAGCTATGTGGAACGTATGGCTTCGGTTTTCTGAGTTCTGACTGATACTGAAAATCAAGTAGTAGCTCTTTTGAATTGCTACTCACTGATTTAGAACAGATGCAAATCCTTCTAGAATAAAATAAAATCTTCCTGAATAATCAATTCAGCACAATTATTTATAGAGAATCAGACTGTGTCTCTAAAACTTAAGTAATCATACTGTAGCATGGGTTAGCTGGTTATTTAAATTAGGATTGTCACAAGGTCTATATGAATATTGTACATTAATAAATCCTAAAATACTCTGAATATACCACAGATAATTTTTTCCCTTCCAAATGGATATACAGTTTCTTGTAACTACTAGGGGTAAAAAAAGGAAGAAAAAGTCTAAGAATTTCACTTCATATACACCTTCACAAATGGCTATTCTTTTTACAAAGATATCAGAGCTCGGTATTTGGGCAAGTAAAAAGGAGAAAACCCTCTTGTGAGGGGCGTGGGGGGTGGATCTAGGACAGGGGAGAAAAACAGAGCATACAGGGCAAAGCAAAACCCAAAGACGTAAAATAAAATGCACAGCCAGAGCTGGAGTATCTGAATACAGTAATGACAAGTGAATATAATCATGAAAATACATGCCTACTTCCACAATCCATAGAGGAACACAAACAGGAAAAAAGTTAAATTGAAGGACATCTTCTGCCCTGGCTGGAGTCACTCCCCAGGGCTGAGCCTGAGCAGAAGCCTGCATTCACGTAGTTTATATTGGAAACTGGTCCCACAGAATAATAGTACAGGGGAGCCAAGGGTGACTCAGGGAAGGAAGGAAAGCCAGTTCAAGTGACTGTATGGAACTGGTCCCTGCTGTGGGCACCTGGGGATGGGTCATGTTGGGGACCTTCTAAAAAAGAATAGAATGAGACTCAGCGTTGTCTGCACAAGGGAAAAAGAAACTATTTATCCACTAGTTCCTGCACCCATGGTCCAAGATTGTCCATGCACATGCATGTTTGCATAAGCATCAGAATGGCTGAGAGGATTCCACAGTCGTGCAGGTAGGAGCAGCAAAGAACACCACGGCAGAAAGTGAGAGACAGTACAGCCTAATTAAGAGTGCAGTCAGGTTACACTTGCACCTGAAAGGTATCGCAACAGCAACTGAAGGAAAAAAAAATGGGCAGAGAGGATCTGAGGCAGGGCATGAGAGGTGTCTAGGACAGCCATTTCTTGCACTGCTGAAACTCACTTGCTCCTTGCATTAAGTCCAGTCAGTCTGTCACAGGACCTTCAAAGTGGTGGTCACTTGCAATCCCTACAAAATACTTAATACACAATGATGGTGGAAAAAACTACAGTCCCAACAGCTATGACTGATCCCAAGGCTATAACGATATTTACATCTTTCCCCTCAACCCCCCATTTGGAATTTTCCTGGAGGTTGGATCACTTGACTCATAGAAAAACTCAAAGATTTATTCCCAAGGGATCAGAACCCTTAGTTGCTTTATCCCTATTGGATCACAGTTGGTGACACTGGCCATTTACTTTTATCACCAGGTATGGGAGAACCAAGGTACACTTCAGGGAGTTCCCTAGGTTTTAAAAGTCATCCTAGTAGCAATTGCCTAGCAGCAAACCTGCGTCTTCATAATCATCAGGTTCAAGTACCCTTATCCAATATGGCACTTCCTTTCTTTGCCTAAAGACCCACTAGCACCAGGATCCAAAAACAGTCCAGGGATAGTTACAGCTCAGTGGAATCTTTATTGTGTCCCCTAATGAAAGCATTTCCCTCTCCCATAGAAACAAGGTTTCTCTTCCAATAGGGCCTAAAGTCGCTAGGACAGAAAGCACAAACTTTATAGGTGGTAGCTGAGAAGATGGTGAGATAGGCCAGGCCCCCCTCCACACCTTGGTTCTCAGATCTATGCTTGTGTGATAGTGGGAACATGTTGCCTTAACACTAGCTGGTGGTTCATTGTATACACCACATCCTGGAGGTTAGTGCTCCAGCCCTGCAGGGCATTAGCCCCAAACTGATGCCTTTGTGAAGTCTTTAATGAACCATTCCATAATTCTTTTAGGCTGTCTACTTCCAGGTCACGCACTGTATGTTAGCACTGGTAGATCTTATGGTTATACATTCATTACTACCCTCATTAATTATTACATGTATCTTTTTGCCTGAGATCATGTTTTGCTGTACCCCATGTTATTAAATCATGCATTTAGTAAGTTCCCAGATGATTGTGCTGGTAAAAGTAAACCCATATTTCCAACTTAAAAAGGACAATCATAGCTCCTTGGACAACCATTGTCAAAAAAATTGAGAGTTGACGGATTTTGATGTAATCTACTTTCCATCAAGGAATGATGTCATACTGAGGGTTCAGTGTCAGTCTCTGGTTTTGGCCGCTTGATCAATTAGCAGTAGCTGCAACTAGATCAGTCTTAGTGAGGAGCCCAACTTTGTAGCCAGTGCATAGATTCCTCTCTGCTACTTGGGCTCTGCCATATGTATGATATTGACAAAGCACTGAGATGGTTATGGACAGAGACTGACTGATAGCCACTGGACAAGTCATCCTACCTTCCTGGTTGGCGAGGACCACAGATTCTCTCAGTGGGCATTATCGTGAAGTGCAGATTTTAATGCTTTCTCGAGCACTAGTAGTGTGGTGGCAGTCCATTTTCAGCCAACAGCAACATATACAGCCAATCCATTTCTGATTATTTGGGTTTTTCTTCTCTGCTAATTGGTGATAGAGAACCTCCACCCCACCTGTGAGGCCATAGATGTAAGCTGAGAGAGGGAGGAGGTAGTCCAACAAAAGTTAGTTATATGGAAATGTAACCCACTTGTTCAGATTATTGATATCTCTCTGGACTGACAGAGCCAAAACTCAAATGTACTATTTCCATCATAATGCCAATTGCTATTACATCTGTTCAAACGTTTTGCTTGGTGGGTGTGATAGTACATTATGTCACACAATAACTCAATGTCCCATGATCAGGCAGGCACTCATTCTATACTAGAACCCAGCCAGAAGTTGCCTTTACAAAAGAAGTAGTAAAGCAAGTAGTTCTCTGACCCACAAGGTATGGCCTGTATGATGTTGCCTAAGGATTCCAGGCAACTCTGCTTTGACTCTGCTCTTCAGACTAGACGGAGACTCTACACAACATCGGGATCTGTTGGTCGCATGAGTCAGTTGCCATTTCCTTTTACTCTGGGCCCCAAATCATCAGCCTTGCAAGATACCCAGTAAGTTCATTGTGGTGGTAACCCTAAGCACAGTATATGCAGTCTCCAAGATACAAACAAAACAAAACAAAACTCCCCAAGATCTGTGTCTCTTCTTTGGTAGGAGTACATGGGCAACCACGTATCCTTTGCCCCAGACAAAATGGTCGTGTTCCCCAGACCATTAAACCCCAAACATCTTCACTGGTATTGCAGGTCCCTGAATCTCCATGGTGTAATTCTCCCCCTTTATGACTCACACGTGCCTAACTAGGGAATACACAGTACTCGCCACTTCCCCACCACTTAGCGTACTGCCGTCAATATAGGAGACCAATGTAGCAGACCAATTGATTAGGGTCCATGAGAAGTATCTGTGACAGAAAACAAGGGAGTTAATGGAGTCCTAGGGCTGGAGAGTTGAGGGTCTTCCCACATAATAAAATTGCTTTGGGTTTTCTTTACTAATGAGACTGGGGAAGATGCCAGTTCAGTAGTCACAGACTATTCTAGTAAACACTTCGCATCAAGCCTAACAGCTGCAATTGAGACTACCATTTGATTAAGTTTATGGCACATCATGCACCACACCCCTGGAGGTCTTGTGGAGGCCTTACAACTAAATTGGATAAGAACTTAATAGGAACCACCACCCCTGCATCCTTAAGTCTTTAATGTTGGCTCCAATCTCTGCAGTTCCTCCTAAGGTGTGATTTACTCTCTTGGCTGGGCTAGGTAGTGAGGAGTAGTAGAACAGTTTTAGGGGCTTCCACTTAGTCTTTCTTGTGATAATGGCTATTCCCCTATAGATCAAGGAACTAATGCGAGGGCTTCTCCAGCTGCTAAGTATGTCCATACCAATTATGCACTCAGGAAATAACCACAGAGTAGATCTGTGAACCCAGCAAATCCAACACCAAAGAGACTCAGGTCAGGCCTTTATCTTCTGGTCTCTAATCACTTTACCTATGGAATCATATTGGACTGTTGAGTTTCTGAGTGTCAGGTCAGATTTGGTATCTAAAAACATTCAAAATTTCTAAGTATTTATTTCCTCTTCCCCAAGTAAAGGCTGAAGGCTCCTCTGGGGAAGAGTGGGGCTGAGCATTGTATATATTTGCAGTAGCATTGCAGGGTTCTTTCTCAAGGAAATCCTGTTTCCACCTTGAATAGAAGGCTTAGATCTGTGAATCTATGGTGTCAGACCTGGGCTTGAAGCGGTGTCAGAGTTACCAAGATTTCCATGGGTGGTAGGTTGGGCTGAGTGCAACAGAAGAGGAATCACTAGTTATTGTAACAGCTGGGATGCTTCAATGGAACAAGGACAATTGTGACTATACGGTCTGTGGATCTGAATGGCTTATGTAAGGGCTTTGAGACACTCTGAAAATAAAAAATGGCAGACTCAAGTCAAACCACTAAATAAGTCGACATACCTGGAAAAGAGGTGATCAATGAGGTATTTCTTATACTCCTGCCATTAGTACCTTGCTTATTTGGACCTAAGCTTTCTAGCCAGTCTTCAACTAACCCCAGGCTTGTTACTATGTTGAGATTGCATGAATAAAATTACTGTAACAGAAACTATGGCTCAGTCCATAGCACTGATCACCACGTGTTCCTGATGGTAGTTTTCTGGCTCTTTCCCTGCTACACTGCATGCTTCGGGCCACACAGCTGGGAGGGGGAACTGCATCTCTGCAGTTTGCTCAGGCACACTGCTTGGCACACAGTAGTGGCTCAGATGTTCTCAAATGATGAAAGAGTGAAGAAATTCTTTGGAGAGAAGTCATAGTGTCATGCCTCCATGTAAGGTTTAAATACATAGGTTTGAAGATCGGATGACCCTATTGTTAAGGGAGCACCTGCTGGATCAGGTCTTTATCAACCTGACTGCCATTTCTTTGGCATGTTGATAAAACTGTAATGTAGGGGGTGTAAATGCTGCCTCCCAATGCTGGGTGTTGTGACGTATGGAAGCTACGATCAGAACAAAATGGGGACAAGCATTTTCTTGTGGTGTTTAGGTAGGTGTGTTAACTACATTTACAAAAGAATCAATCTGTTAGATCAATAAAAGAGATGTTGTCTGTGTCTCAGGGGAATAGAAAAAGCTTAAAAGAAGAGAGAGAGAGAGAGAGAGAATGGGACAGATGCCAGGGGATCCACTATCACACGAGCTCTGCCCAGTTGAGTGGATTTTAGCCCTGTCTTTTCACCTTATTGAGCCTCGGTTTCCACATCTGTGATTGAAGAGTTTAGTGAGATGATACGTAAAGTTCCCTCCAGCTCCAACACGCTTGAGCTTCAGCAACATCATGACCCCCTATGTATCCTCCTATACACCCACCAGAAATGTAGTTCTGGAGCTTAACAGCGTGACCCAGGGCCCCAGACAATTCAGGACAACAGTCACTCTGATAGGGGATCCAAAGTCCTATCTCCCAGAGTCCTCTCTCCCATTTTCCTGCGTGCTTGAACCTGAACAGTGTCTTATCCCCATTTCCCCTGAATGTTCTGTTCCCTCCCATGCTCCCTATTTATAATTCACCTATAACTATACATCAACACCCACTTAAGGAATATTTCATCCAGCATGGACTGCCATGAATGGCCCACAGATTTGCTGATGGTCAATAATTTTCCATGACTCATTCCACCCCTGCCTTTGTGCTAGCTTCCTTACTGTGGATGTCAGTCACCCAGCTTGCAGTCCTTTGATTACCTTTTTGAAGTTTAACTTGCTTCTCTCTTCATGCTTGCCTACACAAAACTTCCCTACACCATTTTCTGCAAAAGCGGTCTTCTGACCATCAGAGTCCTCTTGACCTCGCTTCTTCCCACTCCCTACCTCCTGGCTAGGCCCCCGGTGAGATTCTAATGTCCTGTTCATTGGAGCCCCTTGTCCTCAAGCACATGCTGTCACTCTCCAGCTCTGTCCTGGTGGGCCGGGATACTTCTGTGCTGCACACCGAGTTAATCTTTAATACCAGTGTATTGTGGACTTCACCAGGGACAAATTGTGGCTGTAAGTATCCAGGGGGTGCCGAGATATTCCGCATCTCTCTCTTTTCTAGCACATTGATTTTTACCACAGTACAGAGTACACGTTCCATGACTGGACGCTACTTTAAGTGTGCTCCATGGCAAAGGTGGAGTGAACGTGGGAGGTGCTTGGTACTCTGTCTGATTAGTGGGTTCTTGGAGTTACCGATTAATTAGCTGAGAGGCACTTCTTACCCTGGGAAGCTGGATCATGCCACGGCGGCCGGAGCCACAGCCTGGGCCTGTGTACAGTTGCCGCGGGGCCTCGGGAAGGCCTATCCCAGCTGTATGTACAAAAGACAGCCTTCTGAAAAGAGGTTTCAAAAACTAGACATCCAAAGCTCGATCATTTCTCACTTCAGATTTACATTTAGCATTTTTGTTTTTAATCAGGTGTAAAGGAAGGAAGAGAGGCACTGCTTGCTGTGGAATACAACATCACATCCATCGGCACAGATGAAAATAAGCTCTTAATCTTCGTAAACAAATACGTTGCATCCTAGGTCTGGAACTGCACTATTATCAATCCAGTCACTGAAATACAACATTCTGGTTTTGGAGGAAAGAGAAAGGACTAAAATCGGCTTCAGAAGTGAATATAAAATCCGTGTTTTAGCAGAAGCCCGCTGAATAGAAATCATACACCACAGAGAAAGACAACAGATCCTTACAGCTCTCTGTGTATAACGAACACAAATAGTCATAATTATCCCTGCCCCAGGGACTTAACCCCTTCGGGGAAAGGCCAGGCTTCCAGCCTCCTGATCAAACTAAAATATTCTGAAATCTACTCATCACGTCCCCCGGCTCGGTTTAAAAATGTTTGTAGATAGATACTGTTTGTTGTTGTGGGGTTTTTCTCCCTTCATTTTGTTTTCAGTATTCATAAGGAGAATTAAAACCCTGGCTGTAATAAGGCATCTGTTGTAAACAAGTTCAGACAAAGGAAGCAATTTCTCTGGCAAGTAGGGGGCATGAGGAGGTGCAGACGACTGCATTATAGAAAAGCCTAGATAACACCAGAAAATAAACCCCTTTTCATCTCCGCACCACTCCTTCATATACCTTGGCCATCTTGGGGTCGATCGGCTTCGTACGTTGTTTGGGGAATTATGAGACATCAAAAATACTGTGAATCTAAAAAATTCACATGGCTTCTCATCTTATGGGTTCTAGCCACATCCATTCATAGACTTTCCAGCACCTATCCATTCTGGACTTTGGTCCAGGTGCAAACAGGCATCTGCCTACAGCATCAACGGAAATACATCCTGCTCGATTGCTTTCCAGGGTGCATGTGCACACACTCACAAACACACGTGGGTGAGGCATGTGCACACAACACACGTGAACGCCGTGCACAAACGTGCATGGAGACACAGGGACAGAGACATGCGTGCAATCTCACACGTGCAAACATACACGTATAAGTCACACTTGCATAAACACCCACGTGTGCACAGACATGCACACGGAGAGACACGCTCACACATGTGCATGCACACTCACACGCGCACATGCACGCACACACGCACATCCCTGGCTGGTCCCTGAGAAACAGTATCTGTCTTGCCCTGCTCTGATTTAGGCCTCTGGGTTTCTGAGCTCATGCTCGTTTTATTCACTGAAAATAATCACCTTCAGCCAAACTCTCCTCCGTGCCTCTGGGAAAGTTCTTTCCTATTGTTTCCTCTATATCCCCTTCCCATATTAGTCTCCAAAGCTAAATCCTTCCATTTGAAAGAAAAATCACCATCCCAAACGGCAGCATTTACATGGAGCCCAGTTTGAGGGCCCTGCTTTGCAAATCTTTCACTGAGATACAGGAATGGGACACAGAGCTCCATTCGGGACACTGCAACGTGGTAACCTCCCCCCTCGCCCCGCTCATCCTGAAGCATGTGGAGCAGCCACTGCAGAACTAGGCCGATTTCCTCACTGCCCCCGGGCGGGGACTGTGCCTTATTCGCCCCTACATCTACAGCGCCTAACACAGTGCCTGTCACAGAACTTAATCGAATAAAGTTCCGAATAAATGAACCCCCAGTATCAGATCCTTCTCCCTCACTATACATACTCAGAAGTATGTGCCTGTGTGCCGGGGAGCATGAGAAGTCACAGGACAAACATACTACGTCTTCCTGGAAAGTCCGTTTTATTACCATTAAGCAGTGTTTAAAAGATTAGTTTCCTATTAAAGCAAACACCGGATAAGGAGAATCTAATAACGCCATGTTGGTAGCTGTGATAAAGATCTTGGGTTCTGAAGACAGTTTTAAACGCTATGCCTGCCGTAGATTAGTAAGGTGACCTCTAATAAAATTGTTCTATTTCTCCAAACATTTTAATTCTCAGTTGTAAAATGGAGGTACTAATAACTGTCTCCCAGAGATTTCAGAATTCACGTAGGAGAATGTGTGCAGCGGAAGTTAATAGTGACACTGGAGCCAGTCGCCAAAGCAGTAAATATGACAGCAGTATAGTTATGCTGCTAGCAGCCACAGTAAGGCTGAAATGAACAGGGGCAGTTGTAACAGACAGAAATAAACAGCAGAAGGCCAGAGGAGGGGACAGAGGGAGGGAGAAAGTCACTGAATAAACAAATAAATGAAGACAAGTTAACCCAGATGGAAAGGGGCCCGCCATTCAAGGCAGCCGCTGCTGGTGGGAATCACTTGATCCTATTGCTTTGTTTACAAACAAAGAAACTGAGGCTCAGAGAACTTAACAAAGTCTAGACCCCCATTCCCGATTCCAGGGCTAGGGCTTCTAGGCTGCGGTATAATCTCTCATCTCTGAAAATAATCATTATTCTTAGGTCATGGTAAAAAGATACACATGTGCTCAGGAGTGGCTTGATGGTCACACATGCCAGAGGAGCATGAACCTTGACCACGGAGTCCTGAAAGCAAATTACATCTCTACCATTTCCTAGATTCCTGACTGTGGCCACGTCCCTTCATCTCTCTGGATTGTTATCCACATGTTGAGTGAAGAGGATTATATCCACCTTGCAGGTTGATGAGTGAATTAGAGAAAATGTATCAGAGTGTCTGGTGGCACGTACTCGCAGTCACTAAATGATGGCTTTTATGTATTTATCCATTTTCTTTATCCTATTACTAATTCGTAATAATCCCTATAAATACACTTACTGATCCAGTAGGAAAAATAATTATCATGCCTATCATATATTCTGAACATGTCAGAAACTAGGATGATCGAATAGATTAGACATTCAGGGGCTTTGTGGCTTCAGCCTGACAGTCACTGGAATATCAATGACCATAATAATGATAATTGATTCTTCTATGTCTACATTCCTTCCCCACTGCAGGGTATGTTGTATGGTTGCAATATGAATTGAACATTTAAAAGGCAATGAACTTTCTAAAGAACAACAGCAAATAATAACTAAAGGGCAGACTAAATGCTTGAAATCGTTGGACCACAGTATTTTCATTTTTGATGTGGTTTTCTTTTTTCTTCTTTTAAAGGATCTATCTGACACTCTGAAGAGCATGATGTCATTTTCATGTCCTGATCTAGAAATCAAAAGACTTATCTTGTATTCGTGGCTAAAAAATGAATTATGGAATAACCATAAAAATCATTTCTCTGCACTTCGACTAGCTCTTCCCTCACCATCACTAAAAGAAGGAAACTAAAAAGTAGCCAGTATAATCTCATAATAAAGGATAGCTATTTAAATTTTAAAAATATTTAGTTTTATTTATAAAAATATGTAGTGTTATTAAAAACTTACTAAATTGTTATCGTCCTCACGTCTCTCAGCCTGGGGAAATCCCCGCCATGGAGCAGCACTGGCTGGTTGGAAGAAGCTGCAGATCAGGACTGGAAATTAGAAGGCATTGGGTTGAGCCAGACTGGCTACCCTCTGTGCGACCCTGGGTGTTTTCTGACCCCATCTCTCCTGGTTTCAGATAGACTGGACTTCATCTCTAACGTATTTTCCAGCTCTAACTTTAATATCTCTGACTCAGCCCAGGAGGGTGCATAAGGATTAAAACTGTAACTCTTCTATCAGGCAGAGGACATCAGACAGTACTCCCCGAGCCTTGCTGTATGCTGATATCGGAACAGGGAGTGGAGTTATGAGATACTGAGATAGGATACCAACCCCTGGTGTACACATAGTTCTCAGACAGTCAAACGCTAATCTAGATCCTGCTGTGAAAATATTTTGCAGATGTCACTAAGGACACATATCAGTCAATCTTAAGAAAAGGAGATAATCTGGGTGGGTGTGACCTAATCAATCACATGAGGCCTTTAAAAGTACAGAGATTTTTTTTTTTTTTCCCTTCTGGTCAGTTTTGGAGGAAGAGGTCAGAAAGACATGTTGTTCTTCCTGGCCTGGAAGAAGCAAGAACCATGTTGCGAATTGCCCTTGGGGGCCATGAAGCAGGGAGCTAAGAGTGGCCCCTGACTGACAGCTAACAGGAGAATGCGGACTTCAGTCATACAAGGTATCACAAGGAAATGGGTCCTGCCAGCCACCACTGAATCAGCCATGCCACAGCCAGATTTTTGACCTCCAGAATTGTGGACTAATAAATGGGTGCTTTTTAAGCCACTTGGTTCATAGAAGTTCGTCACATAGCAATGGAAATCTAATATACCTCTATGATGAGAGAAAATAACACACAATTTAATAGCTTTTCTTTTATCAAAAAATACTTCTAACAATCAACTTCTAATTTCCTTTTTGCATAGCTCAGCTGAAAGGTTATTCTGCTTCCTGTGAATTTTCTATTAGGAATCCCCAGCGTCAGGCTTTCTTCAGTGTGCAGAACTGGACTTCCCTCTACCTTAAGGCAAGTTTCTCTCAAGAAGAAAGTGCAGGCTCCGGGGAGGCAAAAAGCACTGCTATTCCAGAACACCCCCTACCCTATGACAATGTGCTTTGTGCACATTTGGAGTTTATTTGAAGTGTGAATCACTTCATCCTGGAACTCTATCCATTAGACCTTGTTTTGTGTTTGTGTGTGTGTTTTTGTTTATTTTGTGGGGTTTTTTTGTTATTTTTTTTTAACCGCATTAGTACATTTTATTTCAGGTTGGCTAGAACGAATGAGCAAGCTGTTGGTCAGGAAGCTGGGATGTGCTGGAAATTTCCCAGTGATTCATGTATGGAGAGGATGGCAGCGGCTCTGAATGGGCAGAGAGGAACAGACCTAAGAAAGGAGTAAGGGCATCATCGTTAAGCCAGCCTCCTATTGTTTAGAATCAGGCAGCTTCCGCCAGGTCTTCACTTTTGGGTCCCGGTGGCTGCAATTGCAAGAGCAAAAGTCAAGGGCACTGCCCTGCCATCCTCTAAAACAGGAGGACGACACGGGGAGGATGTAGAGAAAACACTAAAAAGAATATTTTTTCCTAAGACAATCGAAAGCTGAGGCATGGATAGGTTTTATTTGTTTTGTTTTGTTTTACTTCATGTTTTGATCAAAGCTTTCCCTAAAAAGAAAACGCCAGCAATTTCATTAAAGGCACAACCAGAGCGCCACCATGTGGTAGAGCGTTAATGAACTGACAAGGTCTTAGAGCAGGTTTACAGACTGAGGGAGTACCAGAGAAGAAAACTTGTGACAAAAGCCGGAACTCTTAATACTAAAGATCACACATGTCTTCAAAAGCTTGGTGATTGGCTTGGTTTTTTTAAGTCATCATATTCCTAGAAGGCGTGACAATGACTCTTTCATAGCTAACACTACAAAGTTATCATCGATGTGATTTCAAAGCGAAGTTTTATTTCACTGCCTTGATTATTTTCTAAAAGAAAGAATGAGACTAGCACTTGTGTCCATCGCGGGATAGAACGGCATGTGTTCTGTTTCATGAATAATCACATTTATGCAAATTCCTCCTGGCTATGAGCTAATACTGGTGAATTTTGAGTCTGGTTGTGGGGTGGTTGTTGTTGTTGAGCAGATAGAAAAAACATCACCCACCCCGATCTGAATGGTCAGTTCCAATTATTTTGTGTCTTTCTATCATTTTGCCCTAGATTTAAATTCTGGAAGAGAGTTTTGATTAGCTTTGCTTGATCACTTGATCAATTTTATCCAGGGACCTTAACTTATAGTCTGACCAGGACTATGTGAAATGAAGGAACAGTTCCCAAAAGGAAAATTGGGCTCATAGTAGCAAGGGAACAGCCAAAAAAACAGCAGATGACAAACACTGTCTGTATCATTTCAAGTTCTAGTCCATCACTGGACACCGACACAGACTGAAGGTATGGCTGTGTGCCATAATGTCCAATGTCTACCTGCTGCGATCATTGCTGAATAATCCAGAGCTCTTTCTCATCTGTCTGAAGTCTTCTGGTCAGTGGGCATCCTGCCAGTGTGGCCTCCCCAGTACAGTCCCATCATCAAAGTCACTGAGGTCACCTGCCACTTGATTATAATCCTCCCAGAGAAGACAAAACACCTCAGGGCCATCTCTGACCTGAAGACATTTCTGTTTTGTTTTTAAATGCATATTGACCAAGTCTCAATTTTCTCCTAGTTCAATGGGAAACATCAGGAAAATACTAAAAAGAACCTGAGAGACCCACTTGGCACCTCAGTGAAATGATTTTTTCTCTTTTGTGGGAATATTAAGGCATCAATAATACTGTTTTTATTGTTTTTGTGTAAAGTGTGCTAATGTCTTTGTGCCCCTTCCAAGAAAGAACTCGCCTGTGATGAAAGAGACTCATGTCGGATCCTTTATCACGAGTTTTTCTTTGAAATTTGTACTATGTTTAAATGCACTTTGCTAAACTATCTCCCTTTCTTTGAGGACTCATGACTGCTTACTCTTCAGATATGTAGTCTATATATAGATTAGGGAGAACTCTTATGATCAGTGTCCCAAACCAAGAGAAAGAAGGTTGTTACATTGTCACTTTGGCCCCTTTATTTATCACCGGGATGCAATTATGGAAGCACTCGGAACATTCCTGCCCCTCATCTCTCTGCTTCCCTCTAGTCAGTCAGTTGTACCTGAACGGGTTGATTGACAGGCGTTCACAATCCCCAATACTTTGACCTCCATGGGAGTTTCTTGGTATTTCATGTTCCTAGTTCATTGCAGTCAAAGAAGCCAGACGTTCTGTTCTCAGAGAGATGGCCCAGACTTGCGGGCCCTCAGCCAGAACCAGACTTTTCATCTTCTGACTCGGGCCACAGCCCTCTCCCTAGACACTCTGTTTCTTTGTGATCTCTTCTCTTACTGATGTCTGCATGGCATTACTTTCATATTAGAAAATCATGGAAATAAAGATTATTAAAATCATGGGATAAAAATTTTTAAGGTAAATTAATATTATAGGAAATAGTTATTAAATATTATTTGTCAAAACAATATTAAAATATTAAGATTAAAGGACATATTTAATTATCCTTATGTACACATACACTTCACCTTTGAACAACATAGGTTTGAACTGTGCAGGTCTGCTTCTACATGGATTGTCTTCCTTTTTTTTTTTTAAATAAAAACACGGTTCAGCGCTGCAAATGTATTTTCTCTTCCTTATGATTTTCTTAATAACATTTTACTTTCTCTAGATTACTTCATTGTAAGAATACAGCATATCATACATAAAACATACAAAATATGTGTTAATTGACTATATTATTAATAAGGCTTCTTGTTAACAGCAAGCTATTAGTAAAATTTTGGGGGAATCAAAAGTCACATGTGGATTTTTGGCAGCATGGGAATTCAGTACCCTTAACCCCGACATTTTTCAAGGGTCAACTGTCTCTCTCTCTCTCTCTCTCTCTCTCTCTATATATATATATATATATATGTATATATATATATATATATATACATACATATATATATATATAATTTGTCTTATTTATATATGTTTATTTTTTTATGTTAGCAATTAGCTTTAAAATTGCTTTATAATCTGTTGCTATTAAGTTCAGCCAATTTCTGGACAGAAAGAGCTTCCAAGATTCTCTCAGTAATACAGATTTGAATAGTTAATTTTAGGGATATTCCTTGTCTTAGAAAATTATTTTTTAAACTATCTTCAATACAAATCATCATATTATAAAGTCTCCTAGGCTACCGGGCAATTTTTCATGCCTGTAGTTGACTCATTGTAGCATTTCATCTCAACACTGTTCTCTTCAGTGGCTTTTTTCCTAATTTCTATAGAAAAGTCATTAGAGGGAGTAATTTTCTCCAAACGTCCCATTATTTCTAGGTGAAAAGCAAAAACAAGTTATTGGTTGAAGAGAGAACTGGTTGAAGGGATGTATCATTGGCATATGTGTGTGCTGCCTCTGTTAGTTTCTTGGTAATTGCTGTGTAGGAAAAATAATACACAACTGAAGAGAAAAGATTATAATAGGCCTAATAATCTAGCCACTGCTAATGATAAAATTGTTAAAAGTAAGAATTTGTACTACTTGGCTTGTGCTTTTCCTTCTACTAGACTTTGTATCCCTGACTTTGGAAAGTGAACAAGTTGATTTATACCAGTTTACAGGAGAAAAGCTTAGTTTGTGACTCCCCTCAGGGTAAAATCCAACTCCTTAAATTGACATATGATGCATTTGGCAACATAGCCTTAGTCATTCTTACTCAGCTTATTCCCAGCAGTGTTTCACTCTGGCTATCGTCACATCGCTATTACCCAGGGATACGTGTGCTCTCTTGCTTCGGAGCTTTTATCATGCTGTTTTCAGTACCCGAAATATCTTTACCTTACTCATCCCTGATAACCTAGATCAGAGGTCAATAAACCATGGCTCATGGGCCAAATCTTGTCTTGTTCTGCCTGGTTTTGTAAATAAAGCTTTATTAGAACACAGCCGTTTACACATGGTCTATGACTGTTTTCCCACTACAACTGCCTAATTAAGTAGTTGGAACAAAGGTTGTCTGGCCACAACGCCAACAATAGTTACTATCTAGCCCTTTACAGAAAAAACTTGCCAACCACTGACATACATGAGTACCACTGTTCTTGTGAAGTAATCAATCCACCTTAGTCTCCTAGTCAGTAGATCTATTCTGCAATCTTAAAGCATTCTTCACAAGACACTAAAGAGAACTGACCACTCCTTGCCAATTTGTTTATGTGTCCCTCCTTCCCAGACCAACTGTTTCTTCCTGGTACCCAGGGATTATTTCACTGCTCTGTGGCCAGTTCCTAGCACAGTGCCTGACATAGAGAAAGTGCTCAGGCTAGGTTGATAAAATAATGAATAAAGTATTTGAGGAACCAACGAAAACCCATAAAGCTGAAAAAGAAGGAAAGTAAAATATTTTCTATTTCATTTCTTTGAGTATGTTACTCATAATAGCTTTACAAGGGTTAGAGATTTCTGGTAGTAGGGGGGAGGGTGAGAATTGTTTTCTAGCTTAGATGTCTTCCCTATAGTAAAATCAAAAGGTGCCATAAACAAAAAATACCCAAGACCACACTATTTCCAAAAGGTTCAATGTAAAAAGTGGTGGTTATAAAATATAGTTACTGATTTTTTTAAAAAACCATCAATATATCAACTACATGTCAATATTAAACCATTCATCATAGTAGAACATATACTTCCTCTAAAAATCCCACCATTAATTGAAACTTGTTCACATTACCTGTTTGAGAAGTGCTTTCCAAGGTTATAGCATGTGTATTTAACAATACCCAATGGTGGTCAGTCCTGAGTCTTGGGGTAAATGTGTACTTATATTTTTCATGTTCCATAGTTATCTAGTGACACGTGTTATGAATAAAGTAGCTTCTAAAAGTTAGGAAATGCTCTTTTGAATCTAAGAAGAGTTATTGTTATAAATCAACAAGATTGAGTTTCCTATACATATTTGTAATCGACTCATTCAACAAACACCAATTGGGTTCTTGTTCTATAAGACAATGTGGTCAGAAGGCAATTTCAAATGCTTCAAAAGTGTTCCAACAATGCAGCATCATAAGAACATATTTGAAGCCCTGCAAGCATATAATGAGTATTTACAAAATAAATCTAGCCACACAGACCCAGATATGACTGGAGGACGAATGTAAACTCTTACTTAGACCATCAGCCAAAACCGGGCTGGAGAGCATCAATCCTTAACACTGGCAGGGGAGAGGAGGGTGTCTTCCTCCTGCCTTTTCAAGTCATAAGAGCATAGTCAACACTAGGCTGGTATGGGGGAGCCAGAAACAGAACAGATAGGATCAGGGGGGGCAAAACTGAGGCTAAGAGCGGACTTGAGGGTCAAATTGGGAAAGCTAAGTCTAGAATTAGAGCTCAGGGCCAAGTGTTAGGTTTTCACAAGGATACCCATGGGTCAGGAGTTGAGCAAGCAGAGAAGCAAGACAGGGATCAAGAATGAGAATGAAGGAAGATGGCCTAAAACCTCATGAACAGTTGAGCTCCTAGGGTCCCCCTTTACTGGAGGTTGACAAAGTGGAACGTGCATGGGTCAGCATGGGCTAACGGTACAAGGTCAGAGCAGAAATTAGACTCCTGTTCAGATAGGAGGAAACGAGTAATAGAAATCATTAAAGCAGTCACTCTTAGTAGCAACACACTACTTCCATCTTTTCATGTGAAAAAAAAGTCTTAAGAAATAAAAATTTAGGCCACTCCTAGGATATAGTCTTAAAAACTAGTAAACACAAAACGCGTCCACAAGGAAACTTCCTCTGATATTTTCTTCTCTACCATCCTCCCTCTGGCCAGCCCCAGAAAAGCCGTATATAGCAGATACAGATGAGAAGTCTGTCAGGAGGCACTCTCTTTATGACCCATATATTTATAGTCTCAAGCACCATAAGACATATAACTCCTCCAATAACCCACAGAAGGATTTATAGTGAGGCCTCTCTCAAAAAGAAAATGCCTCAGAGGCACAAATCATTATCCCATTTTTATTTTGTGGTAGGAATGGAGGTTATATTCACCTGCAAGTCAAGTGCAAAGAACACTGCAATTCAGAATCAAAGATCTGTGCTTACTAGTTACTTTTTACACTGACAAGGAGCTTCATACAAAAAGAACTCGCAATAATGTTTATTTTCTTGGCAACCAAAATTGTAATGCTCTTACTGATATTCGACTGTCTGTAGCATTCTTGAAGATAAATTGAGAGAGAGAAAGAAAAAAAAAAAAAGACTAAAGCAACCAACAAATCAAGAAAAACATTTTGGACTTTATATAAAAGAAGACACTGGAAGCATCTGGTTTTTAAGCACCAGGGGCCATCTTAAACTCAGACTGACTTAAAAGCAAGGACGAATATGCCACGTGAGTTAACTGTTAGAAGACATGCCCACTTTGTAAACTGGAAACCTTTTCTATCTAAGCGGAGACTTCCGGTCTCTCCCTGGGAAACAACTACACTCTACTCCTTTACTGAACTAATTAATCTTTAAAAAATAATCGGGAAGAAGGACACCTGAGAGGCCGTCTGGAGGTAGACTTCCAAGCTAGGCTAATTACCAGACTCCCCTGGGAGCTATCAAAGACTATGGAAATAAAGGGACAAGTCTCTGGGCTCCACCTGTGAAGAATGTGGTTCAAAAACCCAAGGTGTGGCTCACGCTTTTGTCTATCAAAGGACTGCCCAGCTGATCCTAAAGATCAGCCAGGTTGACGAACCACTAATCCATCCCATTCTCCCCACACAGGAAAGGTGACCCTGAAACACTCCACGGGAGATTGAAAAAGCACTTTTTAAAGAAAGAAGGAATTCCCTATTTTATTTCAGCATAAAATATATTTACGCTTTTAAGCCTACCTAGAGATAACCTACATATCAAGATTCTATTTCAATAGTTACTTTTGGATGGAGACTTCACTTTGCAAAGTAATTCATCAGTAAAATTACACACATGTTCTCCCTCACCGTTACGCATTTAAAAAAAAGCACAAAAGTAAAAAAAAAAAAAAACCCTATTATCCCCCAAGCAGTTATGTTGATTTATTTTAATTCTTTGTAAGATTTATTCATTTTTGAGAAACAGACAGCGTGCAAGGGGGAGGGGCAGAGACAGAGAGGGAGACCCAGAATCCAAAGCAGGCTCCAGGCTCCGAGCTGTCAGCACAGAGCTCTACACGGAGTTCCAACCCATGAATCTAAGATCACGACCTGAGCCAAAGTCAGATGCTTAACCGACCGAGCCACCCAGGTGCCCCTATGTTGATTTATTTTATGTTTGCCTCAGATCATTTTTGCAATCATCATTTTGTTTTGAGAAATAAAACTTGGGAGAAAACATTAATTTTCCTCTATTTCTCTCATCGCTTCTCTGTTGTTTACACCATCTTCTCTCCAGCAAGGCAAACACCGTCACGAATTTGCTATATACACAGTTAACAATTTTACACTTTATCCCCACATCTGAATCCATTAACAATGTATGTGTTGATTTTTTTTAATTTATATAGATGATACCATACAGTATTTAACATCCCAAAACTATTTTTTCTTTCAACATTTTTTCCAGATCTACATTATTTATATCGAATTCATTCACTTGAAATACTATATGAACATTCTGTCATATATATATGTCATAACACATATAGGTCATACATATGGTATATATATATACCATAATATATCTACCCATTCTCTTACTGGCAGATATTTGAACTTTTAAAAAATTGTTGCCTTCACAAAAGATGCTGCTGGAGCATTCACATTTTCTCCTCTTAACGTACATGTGCAGGAACTTCTCTAGGTATTTGAGTTTAACCGCACAGCTGTAGGCTATATGCATTTTCAAATGTATTAGTGTCAAGTTGTTCTCCAAAGTACTGAACTTTAATCAGCTGTGTAAGATGGTATCCAGGTTCCCAAATCTTTACCAACATGGACGTCACCAGTTCTTGACAAATTGTGCAAATCTGTGCTCATCTCCGTGTTCTTTTAATGGGCATCTCCCCAATTACTTGTGATGCTGAGCATATTTTATTATAATTTTATTGTCCATTCAACATTCCTTAACACATTTATCTTTTGAGCAAAAGATTCCTTTAGATAAATGTCTTGACCTAAACATTTCTCTGCCTCTCTTCCGCTTTTTACTACCCTTTCACCAGTTGTTTGCATTCGTTATCAATAATAATAGTGGGTCCACTCAGGGTAGGAATTTATCAAATGGGAGGATTCTAAAAACAACTCAATGAAAATACCAAAATATCAAAATATCAAAATATCCTATAATACTCTTACTAAGAACCTACTAAATGACAACATAGTATCGTGGTATGGGGTGCCATCTTTGGTGTTAAACTCCTGGGTGTAACTGGCTCCATCACTTCATAGCTAGTGACCAAGGAAGACTTCTTAACCCCTCTGAGCCACAGTAGCCGCACATACAAAATGGAGGTGATAATAGTACCTAACTATTGAAAGTTCAATTCAATGATAAATACAAAATATTTAAGCACAGTGTTTGGCACATAATCAATATTCAAATACTAGTTATCAGCACTATTGTTATTGGTGGGAGGATAGCAGCGGTGACTGTCATGCATCGCATTCCCCAGCATGTAGACTGGATGGAGGTGACATGCAGGAGGTTCGTTAGAGAGTGCTCTTGGGATTACCACATGGAATGGAGGGGAGGAAAGGAGGAATGACTCAACAAATGAGACTGGTACTAATACATTTTTTGTGGTGATTCAACATCCACCCTTACAACTTACCAGAAATATCAAAAGTAATGCTCTTGAACCACACTAATTGTAAGCAGGAGTAGGACGAAGGGAAAGAGAAGAAGAAAAGAATAAGAAAGAGGCAGAAAAGAATAGTCTCTGAAACTATTGTAACCATTTTAATTTCTTTTTTTTAAATGTTTTTAATTTTTATTATTGAGAGACAGAGAGAGACAGAGCATGAGCATGGGACGGGCAGAGAGAGGGGGCAGTCACAGAGTCAGAAGCAGGCTCCAGGCTCTGAGCTGTCAGCACAGAGCTCAACGCCGGGCTCGAACTCACAAATTGCAAGATGATGACCTGAGCCGGAGTCGGACGCTTAACCGACTGAGCCACCCAGGTGCCCCTATTGTAACCATTTTAAACAGCTTAGCTAATGTAAATCTCACAAAATCTATAGAACAAGCTTGGGTTACTAAATGACCAACATGAGAGAATTTAAATAACTAGCCCATGGTCCCATAGCTAGGTAGTAGGATAGCTAGATTCGAACACAGGCAATGTAGTTTCAGAAATGATGTTTTTAATCCCCTATCCAGTACTGCCAGAAGGCACATCAATACTATACATTAGAATATATGTCAATGCCAGAATGCTGTATTAATTTATTATAATTTCCATTATAGCTCTCTACTAGACACTTTGTTAGGTGCTTTACTTACATTGTATAAATTTATCTAATCCTTACAGTAACTAATCAAGGATTGCATTTTTATCCACATTTCCAGTTGAAGAGAGTAGAGGATGTTAAGTTACTTTCCAAAGTCATACCAGTTAATAGTAGAGCCAGGATTTCACTCCTTGCTTGTTTGGCTCGGAAATTCAGTGTTCTTTCCCATTATAATGTGGTTTTATTTTTGACAAAGGACCTCCTTTTCCAGCAAATTGATGACTATATCATACCTCTTATGTCATGTCTTGCCTCAGATAAATAATACCAATTTGTCAACTTCCTTATTGTTTACCTTGTCTTGCGTTGGCATCCTTTGAATATTCTCCATGCACGTTGCCTTATTTAATTACAGAATCAGAACTGAGCATGTAGCGGCTTTGACAATTTTGAGTACCTAATGGGAAAGGTGCCAAGCGTTTCCTACATTCTGAATTCTTATTTAGCATTTCAATGCCATAATTGCCTTTTCAAGAACAGAATTGCCGTACTGACTCATGTTTAATATGCTTTCTGAAGTGACCAATAGACCTCTTTATATAGTGCCCTTAGTTCAGACTTCCTACATGTTCTATTATATAATTTGCTTTAAAAGTATCCTAAGAATAGTTTGTGCAACTATTATCTTCACCTAATTGTCCTATTTTAAAACTAAAGCATTTAACTGAGATGCGATTAATAAAAAATTTTAAAACCTTTCCCTACTAGATGTATCGAAGATAATTTTTAATATAGATAACATACAAACATAAGGAGATGTTTACATAAATTCCAATATTATTTCTCTATCTCTACCCATTAAGACTAAAAGTCTTAATTCTAATGAGGTACCTTAAATACTTCTTAGAAGAGCATGCCTGTGTCTATGTTTATTTACTCTCCTGTGTAAAATTAATGTAGTGGAACTCTAAGAAGCTGGAACAGTCTAAACAACTTGCCAACTTCAGCCTCCTATGAATATCTTCAATATATCTATTTGAAAAATGGTCTTATTTTGTTGGAAAACCACTCCCGTGGGCTTTTTAGTTTTGGAACAATAAAGAGCTACACATTTTTCTTGAGGAAGACCCTCAATGTAGTGTAATCTAAATGTGATCGTTTTGGTCTGAGACGATACTCTAGATAATTATATAAATTAGGTCTCTATAGACATTGATACCATGTTAGAGAAATGCTGTTTTTTCTCTATCAATTTAGACTGCCCTGTACTTGTTCTTAGATACTATTTTTATTCAAACGGTGAGCATCACAGAAATCATAAGCAGAGACCTTGAGGGCTCTACAAAGACCAATAAGTATATTCCTGGCCTCACACTGGAGGAAGTACGGAACCTGCCGGAGGCCAGGCTCCACACTGACAGATCTGCTGGTGACCTGCAATTCCCATGGAATTGTGGGAAAGAGTCCAAGGCCAGATCAGTTTATTCTGACGGGTTCTGGAGATTCCACAGCAAGGCCATACTCACGTGGGTAGGGGTAAAATTTACTTTTAAGGGGACGAATTCACCTGTCAGCCTATCAGTCATGTCTTTTCTATCTACATCCCCCACTCCGTGTCATGCAGTCTCATGGTGTTAAATAAAATATACACTGAAAACTTCTAAGTTTTTATCTTTGGTTTAAATCCCTTCCTTAAACTCTAGATTCATAAATCCCATTGCCTATTCAAGATACCCACTTGGATATTCAGCATATCTCAAGTTCAATCTATGTTCAAAACAAGCTCTTCGTCTTCCCAATCACACTTCTTCCTTCTTCAGCCTTATACTTTTCAGTTTCAGATAATTCTAGTTGCAAGTCAAAACTCTTGGACACATCTTTGAATCCTCTTTGTCTCATACTTCATATCTCATACATCTTTCAATACTACATTCAAAATATATCTTTAATCTGATCAATACTTACCACCCTGAATGCTACCACCCAAACCAATATACCAAAATCTCTCCCCTGGTTTATCACCATGGCCTCTTAACTCTTGGTTCTCCTATCTCTCTGTTCTTTCTGCCCTACTTCCCTGCGGGCAGTTCTCACCCCTGCAGCCTGATGAACCCCATTCAGATTGTGTTACACTGCTCCATGCCCTTCGCTCTCACATCCCCCATGCCCGCCTCCAACCTGGTTCAGCTGCATCTCTGACTTCATCTTCTAATATCTCCCCACACTTCCTGTCACAGTAGACATATGGGCTCCCTTGCTGTTCCTCACACATAGCAGAAATTCTCCCAGCTCAGGGCCTTTGCACCTGTTGGTCTTTGCCCCAGGAATGCTCTCCCTCTAGACACCCACCTAGCTTGTTCTCTCAGATCCTTTTCCAGATCTTTTGTAGACATCTCCTTCTCAGTGAGGCCTTCTCCAGCCACCCTACTTTAAATCCTAATTTAAAATAAATCACAGCAAAGGCTTCACCCCTTTCCCTGCTTTATTTTTTTTTCCAAAGGGCATATCGCCATATAATAGCATAGTATCTTTCCTTAAATATTTGTTCATTGTCAACTTCTCCCACCAGAATAGATAAGCGCTATAAGGTCAGGAATTTGTAATTTTCTTTTTTTAACCACCGGCTTCCTTCAGATATAGCACATAATTGTCCAACTGATATTTGTCGAACAGATCATTGAATGAGTCCTGGGACATTGAATCATTGAATGAAGAATCTGGGACAGGAGATGTATATTTCCTAGGTCATTTTGGTGGGGCCTGGTACCACTTTCGTTGGTATTGCCATAGCCTTCCCAGTGTAATGATAGGGCTGGGGGTGGGAGTAGGGCAAGGTAAGTCCTGAGAACATGCCAAGGGACACACTTAGTGCTTTGAAAGGTGACCAGCTCTCTATGTAAACTTTCTGATCACCCTGAGATGGAAAAGGAAAAAGGCCTCTGTGCATGTGTTCTAACCAGAGTCTTTCTTCTGCTGTAAACCATCACACAGAATTGGAAATTGTAGGCTTAGTTGAAACAACTTACTAAGGGCACCTTTTACTAGGGAAGCACACACTTCAGCACACCAGGGGCCTCCAGATTTTCTTTATTGGTGAGAAGAGATTCTGAGAAATCAAGCGTGTGTGGGGGTTGGGGTGGAGGCTGGGCTTGGTCTCTGAGCACATGGGAAAGGGAACAGCACAAGCAGGCACAGCATAGATGCCAGCCGTCACCAAATCTAAGTTACTCATACTTCACACGAGCAGCAAAGTTCTACCAACATCTGGGCTCTAGAGAGAGAAACCAGGAGAGAGAGAAAGAGAGATGGAGATAAAAAGTAAATAAACACTTTCTGACCTTTCATCTGAGCCTTTCCCCACAGCAGGCGTTGTCTTCCTCACCTCCCGCCACACAGTGTTGGCTCTAAGAGTAAAGGAAGGTTCTAAAAAGCTGCAGAGACTCCTTGTCCCTTTCCAGCCTCAAAGGCCTGCCCCCTAAGGTCATCTCTCTTTCGGCCGTCACTTCTCTATCCTTCCTCCCAGCTGATTCATCCTTGATCTAAGCAATTTCTTACCTAAACATCCCATTAAGTAATTTTGAACTTTTACAAAATAGAGTTGACAACACCAATCTAAGAGAATTAGACTCAGCTGGTTTGGGAAGTGCTCAGACATGGGTGATTTTTAAAAGCCCTGAGGATGATTCTAATGTAGGCAGGTGAGAATTATCACCCTCCAGCCTCCTCACCTCCTAGTCTTACCTTAAACTTGATTTCCCCCTCCAAATACTGCTATCCTTCGTCTTCTTTCAAGCTCAGACTCTTTCTCAGAAATCCCAAAATGCCTCAAGACAAGGGGTGTTACTTGCCTTCTGGCCACTAAATGTTGGATGAACTTCCTGCAGTAACCCTTCCTCTGTGGAGATCCGAGTTTCCCAGCTACTACAGCCTTTACACTTCCTCACTAATATAATGTACCCATTCTTCCACTTATTTTTCTGCCATCATCATGGGTACCTCTATGAACATGTAAACCATTCATCTGTCACCCCGGCTTCTTTATTCTTGGGCCTTCACAAATTCCAGTTAACCCCTTCTTCCTTCTCTTCAGCATGACTACACCTTGGGCTTTGTCATTACCCACAAATGCTCCACCTCAGAAAGCATATGCACCAATTCTCAACCTGGTCAGCATAATCTTCTGTCCTCTTAGCAATCACCTACCATACTTCCTATCTTCACCTCATGTCGGATCCAGTCCTTGAACTTCTCCAGTTTCTCCTGCATTTCATCCTTGTAAATGTTTCACTTCCTTCCACACTCAGCCTAGTCTACTAGGCACTTTGTTAGTCACTTCACTATCCTTCTCAATCCCTTTCTGCTTGTTTGTGTTGCAAGATTTTTTTACCTCAACACCTGAGATTCATTGTCTTGCCACTTCAAAGAATGAGCAGCAAACACAACTTGATTAGAGTATAAATTAGAAATAAGAATAGTAGGGAAGCTCTCTTTACAGAGAGGGGGCATTGGAAGGTGAAACAAGGGTCCTGGTTTTATAAGGTTCTGGTCGCCCTCCCCTTCCTTTCCCCCTTGTTCCTTCTCAGGTTTTACCCTTATTGGCTGGATAACTCTAGGTGCTGGGTTATCCATTCCTGATTGGCTCATTTCCAGCGTATGAGGGATGGTCTTTCACTATACCATTCCTTGTGGGTCAAACATTTTATGGTCTACTACTTATTTTTAGTCAGGTCTTTTGTCAAATTCCTGAAGTAAACCAGAGGGGGAGTAGATGGTGTCTGTCACATTCTTAAGAAGAACCTTAAGCCTGAGGGGGTTTGTTGTGGTCAGACACTCCCAGCATTGTTCCAAAATTTGTGTTTTTCCCCACCCAGGGACCTCAGGCCCTAATCTTTCCATTTCTGCCTACTGAATCCTATCTTTGCCTGTCCTATTTGGATGTAACTGCCAACTCCCAAACATAAATCAAGCTAACTGTATGACTACTCCATTCCTGCCTCCTATGATATACACATAGTATATGATGTATCTGATCTTGTCACAAAGAGAATAAATATATTCCTAATACTTGCCAGTAGTATGTTCCATTAGTCACACAATGTATACATAACATAATAAAAGCTTAAATAGAATGTGGACTGGCATTTAATTTTCACATCAACTTTAAGAAGAAGTTGCAGTTGTTATTCCCATTTTACAGATGAGGAAAATGAAGCTTACAGAGGTGAATAACTCTCTACACTTACATGGGTGTCAAGTGATGGAGCCTACATTCAAAACATACTCAAAACTTTCCTCTATGCTATACGAGTGTTCTCAAAGGAGTCCAAATAAGACTGATATTTAAATTTTGTTTCCCAATTCAAGCATTTGTTTAAAACTATGAATTGGTTAGATGTTATATTTCTCATAAGGTAAACTAATCAATACTTTCTATTTAAATGAAATCTACAATATTAGTCAAGGTAATTTACACTCTTCTAGCTTTGTGCCTTTCCCTATCTGATTGATCTCTGTCTGTAGACTATAACTCCCTACCTGAAGATCTCTCATTTACATGCTTGCTTTTTTTAGAACTAGGTAACACTGTTGTAGATTCGAAAGAAACCTGCCTTCCAGAGCAAAACCACACAGGTAGTAAATTCAGGTACAAGTAAAGAACAGAGAATGGCTCACATGTTTCAGAAATTAGTTAAGTGACCACTGCACTGGTGTCTCCCACGAGAGTAGAAACATGTCTCTAGAATTACTCATGTATTAGAATAGACAACTCTCCATCTTTGGGCTCCATCCATTTCTCAGTGAGCTTCCTCACCATCTACACTTACTCTTATGTCCATAGTCTTTTCTGTGCCTTCTGAAGTGGCAGATGTGACAGTAATCACTCAGGCTGTGAGAGATTAGGAAACAAAAACAATTTTAAAAAGCTATTTAAAAAAGCATTTTGCTACCCTCCCCACTTCCTTAGTGTTTAAAACATGGGGATGGGTGGAAAGAATCTGGATTCTCAGCCCCATCCATCATATATATGACTTATGGGCAAGCCATTCAGCTCTCTGAATTCTAGTAGTCTCTCCTCTTCAAAATGGAAATAGAAGTATTCTACCTATAGGACTTTGGCCAGATTTTTTTCCTTGCAAATCTTTAAGAGATATGATTAGCTATAAGTGACTGAATACCATTCATACTTCAGAATGAAGCCAATAAAAGTCCTATAAACATTCCCACCTACAAAAAAAATAGTATTTTTTATAGTCTAACTGCCATCTAATCCAAGTTGATTTATTTATGAATTTTTGAGACACTGAATTGAATTAAAAATTTCCAACACTCTCTCTCACCATATTCATTTAATTCTTCCTACTTTGACATTATTTTAAAATATTTTCTAAGGCAATGTAAGATAAATGGTGGTAGCTCCTTTGGAGGTTAAATACTTTGTAAGAAAAGTTGAGAGGACATAAAACAAAAGCTCCAACCTTCGAATGAAGTGCTCTTTATAGTTATGCAAGCTCGGTCGTACAGACGTATGCCTCAGATTTTACGGGTTAGCAGTGCCAGCGACATATGGGTAGTCAGTGATTTCAGCCCACACCTTGGGAGCAGCTTCCTTCATAAATCCTAAAAGTTAATCATGACAGAAAGCAGTCTTGTCTATTCCCTTTAAAAGCCTGAAGCAATTTGTTCAGCAAGCACACTGCTAATGTAGTGATAAAGAAAAGGAGCATTGAGGGCAACAAAAAAGGATCAAAAATGTGGAAGAATGTGTACAGAATTAAAGAGACTATGGTAAGGAATGACTGCTCATGGATTATTTTATCTTATTACTCTGAAAATACATTGCTAGTTATGAGGAACTGAGATTTTAGGGGAACAAATCCTGATTCATTCCACCGTGATGAGTAATTTCTGACTCCAAATTCCCTCTTCATTATTCATTCAATAATTGCAGGATGAATGAATTTAAGTCCCATATTCAGCAAAGTATACACTGAATGAATAGTTAAAAACAATCAAGAAAAAACTAAGCAAGTCACAGAAGCATCAGTTTCTAAGAGAAAATTTTTTTAATGCTTATTTATTCTTGAGAGACAGAGAGAGAGTATGAACGGGGAAGGGGCAGAGAGAGAGAAAGAGACAGAGAATCTGAAGCAGGCTCCAGGCTCTAAGCTGTCAGCACAGAGCCCAATGAGGGGCTTGAACCCACAGACAGTGAGATCATGACCTGAGCTGAAGTCAAATGCTTAGCTGACTGAGCCACCCAGGCATCCCAGAAGCATCAGTTTTTATTAGAGCAGGATGCATTCAAATTAAGGAGGAAGGAAAAAGTCAAGTGTCAGGAATTCCTACATTCCAGACATATTCCTCCTTACCCTCATTGCATAGAAGCAACCAATTTTCCCTCAATAGTCAGGAAAATTTACACCACCCAGGTCAAGAATCCCCTTCTTCATCTGTTGGTTCAATGTCATGAGATGCCCAAAGTAGTCAGATGGCAATATCAATTTCTGATTCAATGGAATTAAATCCCCTGGTGGGAGCATTCCTTCCTTTGGAATTATAAACTCTAGCAAGCAAAGCCCAGAGTTTCATCCCACGTTTCCTGGATCCTGGCTATGGGAGAAATAATACCAAATATTGGATGCTGATTTAGAACAGATGCCACATCCTGGAGGATACTGCCACAGGCCCACAAGATATTGTGCCCTAGTTGGTGCCATAATTAAATCTTTAAAAGGCCATTAAGCCATTCTATCAAGTTAGCTATTCCAGGACAATGATGAATACGGTGAATTCCATGAGCAGGAATCATTGTACGTTTCATTTGCTATCAAGTGCTTTCCCTGGCATAAGAAATGATGTGTGAAGGCCATGATGATGAATAAACTGTCCTGTAAGTTCATACATGGTAGTTTTGGCAGAAGCATTGCCTGCAAAGAAAGCAATCTGGGAGCCAGTTTGAGTACTAAGCAATGGCGATAACGAGGTTGGCCTTGGGGATAACCTCCCTTCCTGCCACCATGTCCTCTTTTCCCTGAGCTCAGTGGTAAGTGACAGGGATGGCTAGGAAAGGAAGTTCACCAACATCCCAAAAATCATATTATCCTACCTACCTGATTATTAAAAGCTCCTTCTGGGGGTGCCTGGGTGGCACAGTCGGTTAAGCGCCCGACTTTGGCTCAGGTTATGATCTCACAGTCCATGAGTTAGAGCCCCGTGTCGGGCTCTGTGCTGACAGCTCAGAGCCTGGAGCCTGCTCAGATTCTGTATCCCCTTCTCTCTCTGCCTCTCCACTGCTCATGTTATGTCTCTCTTTCTCTGAAATAAATAAACATTAAAAAAAAATAAATACAAGCTCCTTCCGCTGTAGTCACCCTTTGCTGAGCATGATGGGGCACAAATATTTTCATGCTGGGTCTGTCTAGATGCCTTTTCCCCTGATCTCCTCGTCACCAATTTTCTAAACATGCACTTCCCAAGTCCCTGACTATCTAGCCACAGTCTTGAGGACTGTGACATTAGCTACAGTTCAGAAATAGGTGTATACCCATAACTCTGATCATCTCTCCTTTTATGAAAAATGAATAATTTTAATTTCTGCCCTTTATCGCTACCTTTCACGGCCATCCTGGAGTAGGACTCTCATGTTGCAGCTATATTGACGATGCCTGTGGTTTTGCAAAACACACTTGTAAAATCAGGTCGAATTTTTTTCTTTAATAGTCAATTGGTCAAAGAGAATTCCCTACAAGACTATAAGTTGGAAAGGTTAAGAGAGAGGAAGTATGAATAGAGTCCATGGCCATCTTTCCCACTTCCTCATACACCTTGTGCTTTCAGGAACTACTTGAGCCTAATCTAGTATATATCCCTCCCATTTGATCATGAGTGCTTCTGTATATGTCCTAATTTATAGGTTGGTGGGTCAAACGACAGCAGTTTGTGATGGGCAGCTCAAGTTACATGATAACTTGGTGGCCTGTGGTCCAGTGTTCAGTCTCTGCTAAAGCCTGGTAGCAAACCAGAAGATATTTCATGATAGGAGAGAATTTTCTCTCCAGGAAATGGCAATGTTTTGTTCCAACATTATAATCATCTCTGTAATTCCCTACAGGATCCTACCAAAGATTCAACAGAGCAGTCCTACCTACCACTGATATTTTGAGTTGCATCTAATCTACTGGAGGACCAACTGAGCTGGAGGATTCCTTTGTAAGACAGCTCACTCACAGCTCTTGGCAGGATACTTCAGTTCTTCACCAATTGGGCCTCTCGAGAAGGCTGCTTGAGTGTCTTCCCTCAGAGCAAATAAACCAAGAGAGCAAGCAAGGATAAAACAGTGATGCATTAAAAAAAATTTTAATGTTTATTTTTGAGAGAAAGAGAGACAGAGCATGAGCAGGGGAGGGACAGAGAGAGAGGGAGACACAGATCCAAAGCAGGCTCCAGGCTCTGAGCTGTCAGCATAGAGCCTGACGCAGGATTCGAACTCACGAACCCCAAGATCATGACCCAAGCCGAAGTTGGATGCTTAACCTACTGAGCCAACCGGGCACCCCAACAGTAATACCTTTTATAACGCAGTTATACAACATCATTTCTAGGATAGTCTGCTCAGAACCAAGGCACTAAGACTTGCCCTCACTCAAGGGAAGGTGAATTGGGCTTCGCCGTTTGGAGGGAAGATTGGAAAAGTGTGTGAACTTGTTTTAAAACAACCAATATACCTTATTTATAATATTAAAAAATAAAAATCAATACCTTATACAGAAATCCTTCCATTTTGTCTCTCATGATTTGCTTAGATAAAATTCCTGGAAATTAATTATGGATTGATGATAACAATTTCTTTGAATGCTCCTAATACACATTGCCAAACACTTCTCCAATGAGTCTTTATTAAGCTGTATTTGTCCACAGGAAATGAATGTGTAAGATTATTTCATTGCACATCAGCCAATGTCACCTTGGTATTAAAATAACACATTAAAATTTTTTATTCTTTTATTATCAGTAAAAGTATATTTTTTTACTATGGTGATTCATATTTTTTATATCTTCTTTTATAAATAATCTGTTGATAGTGTTGTCAATTTGTCTATGAGGATGCTTTGTATGTTGATTTGGAAAATCTTGTTATATATTAAATTATTGATTCCTTACCTGTCATTTTTATAAGTAATTTACCAACTTATCATTAATTTCATATTTTTCTTTAGGTAGAAAAGTTTTTAATTTTGAATTGTCAAATAGATCTAACACTGTCTTTCTCTTGCACAGCTTCTCTGTTGCCAAGTTAAGTCATTAATTTCAGCAAATGTTTTAAGGAAATCATTTCAATACAATTAACTTCTTTGTTGTTTATATTTAATATCTTTTCTTCAAGAGTTCAGAGCTTGTTACATCATTTGCAGGACCCTGTGCAAAATAAAAATGTGGAGTCTTTGGGCAAAAAGAAGAAACACATGTGATTAAAGATACTAAAATATAAAGCCTTTTCCTTTCATGGTGTTTCTCTTGTCAAGGTGCTTTATATGTCCTGGCTATTGTTATGCTAATTAAAGAAAAATTTTAAATTATAAATATTAACACAAATTTGTTTATCTTTATATTCTTCAATAACAGATTTAAATACGAACATAAGGGCATTTAATTTGCACATTATGTCACTTAAACTGCACAATTCCTATCTATAGCTCATTGTAAGTATATGTACTTTATTTTACTCTTATCAAAATGCCAGAGGTGATGATACACAAAACGAACTAAACCATTTTTATTTTACTTCTTAATATGTACACATTCTACAGACATTCTCTGCCTTAATCTTACTGATGAGCGAAAGAAGGACCGAAAGGTAAAGGAACAATGGGTTGCTCTATGATTGCCTTTTCCTCTGTGTCATCATTTCTTTTTAAGTGGTTGGCGCATAGAAGGGATAACATGAGTAAGAAGAGTTATGATAGGGTTCCTTGATTATTTGTTTTAAAAATACCACTGCCTTATTTCTTTTTAAAAAATTTTTTAATGTTTTATTTATTTTTGAGAGACATAGAGGCACAGCATGAACAGGGTAAGGGCAGAGAGAGAGGAAGACACAGAATCGGAAGCAGGCTCCAGGCTCTGAGCCGTCAGCACAGAGCCCGACGTGGGGCTCGAACTCACAGATCGCGAGATCATGACCTGAACTGAAGTTGGCGGCTCAACCGACTGAGCCACCCAGGCACCCCTCACTGCCTTATTTCTATTTGAAGTAAGTTCTTGTTCTAAAGGATAGCATGGCCTCCCTGGCCCATCATTATCCCTGCCCTCTCTAGATAACATGCTTAACTTGGTTTTCCCTTTGAGTTTTGCTAAAACTCTGCCCTATGCTCACAAGGGCATCCTGAAGCCTACATGCAATGATGTAGCAGAGAAAGGCAGATGTGCATATGGTGTGTGTCTCCCCTGCTCATGGACATGCTTCATTGTCCTGCAGGACATCACTTACGAATCACAAGTTCAAAGATAAAATTATTACGAATTTAAAGACAGGAACAATAGTGTTAAACCAAATGTGAAACCCTTCAGAACATGGGACAGAGAGTACCAAAACTCATACAAGGAGAAATAGATAACCTTGGCAGACCTACATAGATTAAAAAAATAAAAATCAAACCAATAAGTAATAAACTTCCAAAAAAGAAAAGAACAGGACCAGAAGGTTTCACTGGTGAGTTCTATCAAACATTAAAGGGAAAAATGAGACAACTACTGCAAAATTTCTTCCAGACAACAGAACAGGAAATATTTGCAAACTCATTCTATGAGGCCAGCATTAGCTTAATACAAAATCCTGTCAAAGACATTACAAGAAAGGAAAACTACAGACTAATATCTCTCTTCAACATAGATGCCAACATTGTCAACAAAATATTAGCAAATCAACCCAACAACGTATAAAAAGAATTAAACAACAAAATCAAGTGATATTTATTTTAGAATGCAAGCCTTGTTCAACATGCAGGGTGAAAAAAAAATCAATTATTAATGTGATCAAGACACTAAAGAAAAAAATGTCGTACGATCATATCAATAGCTTTCTTTAAAACATTTGGAAAAATCCAACACCCATTCATAATAAAAACTCAGCAGAGTAGAAATAGAAACGAACTTCCTCAACTTGATAAAGAACATCTACAAAAATCCTGCAGGTAACATCAAACTTAATAGTGAGAAACTAGATACTTTTCCCCTAAGATTGGGAACAAGGCAAGGATATTCCCTCTCACCATTCGTATTCAACATTGTATGGAATTCTTAGCTAATGATATGCAACAAGAAAAGAATTAAAGACATACAAATTGGGCAAAAGGAAATAAAGTTTTGTTCACAGGTGAAATGATGGTCTTTCTAGAAAACCCAAAAAAATCAACAACAAAAAAATGCTGGGACTAATAATAGATTATAGCAAGGTTGCAGGACAGAAGATAATATACAAAAGCCAATCTTTTTCCTATAAATCAACAATAAACAAATGGAATTTGAATTACAAACACTCCACCATTTACATTAATACACAAAAATAAAATACTTAGGTATAAATCTAACATAATGTCTAAGAAGACTCCAAAACACTGATGAAAGAAATTAAAAATAGAGAGAGAGATTTCATATTCATGTACAAGAATACTCAATATTGTTAAGATGTCAGTTTTCCCCAACTTGATCTATAGATTTGATGCAATCTCAATCAAAATCCCAACAAGTCATTTTGTGGATGTCAATAAAATAATTCTAAAACTTATATGGAAAGGAAAAAGACACAGAATAGTCAACACAATTCTAAAGTGGAACAAAGTCAGAGAACTGACAACTTCAAGACTTTTATAGTAAACAAGAGAGTGTAGTATTAGCAAAAGAATCAACAAATAGATCAATGGAAAAAAACAGAGAGCCCAGAAATAGGTCCACACGATTATAGTTGAATTATTTTTGACAAAAGAGCCAAGTCGATTCAATGGAGAAAGAATAGTCTTTTCAAAAACTGATGCTCAAATAATGGACGCCTAAATGCCAAAAAGTTTTTTTTTTTTTAATTTAAGTACAGACTTTATACCCTTCACAAAAAATTAACTCAGTATGTATCATAGATGTAAATGTGAATGCAAAACTGTAAAACTTCTAGAAAATAACACAGGACACAGAAGAAAATCTAGATGACCTTGGGCATGGACATGATTTTTAAGACTCAATCTATAAAATAAATAATTAATAAGTTGAACTTCATTAAAATTTAAGACTTCTGCTCTGTAAAAGACACTTAACAGAATGAAAAGACAAGCCATAAGCTGGGAGAAAATATTTGCAAATCACATATCTGATACAAGAATCTGTCCAAAATATATAAAGAATTTTTAAAACTCAATAATAAGAAAACAAACCACCCAATTAAAAAATGGCAAAAGGTCTGAACACAAACTTCAGCAAAGAAGTTATACAGGTGGGAAATAAGCATAGGAAAAGACGCTCCACAGAATACATCATCAAAACAGCTTATTGAATACTGTTCTACATACTTATTAGAATGGCTGAAATCCAAAACACTAATACCAAATGCTGGTGAGAATATGAAGCAACAGGAGCTCTCATTCACTGCTGGCGGGAATGCAAAATGGTACAGCCACTTTGAAAGTTAATTTGGCAGTTTCCTACAAAGCTAAACATAGGCTTACCATATAATCCAGCAATCATGCTCCTAGGTATTTACCCAAATGAGTTGAAAGCTTATGTAACACAAAATCCTGCATATAATGTTTATAAAAGCTCTATTCATAATTGCCAAAATATTGCAAGTAACCAAGAAACCATTCAAAAGGTGAGTGGATTAACTGTGGTACTCCATACAATGGAATGTTATTCAGTGATAAGAAGATAAGGGGAACCTGGGTGGCTCAGTTGGTTGAGCTTCTGACTTTTGATTTCAGCTCAGGTCATGATCTCAGGGTGATAGGATCAAGCCCTGCATCTTGCTGAGCATGGAGCCTGCTTAAGATTCTCTCTCTCTCTCCCTCTGCCCCTCTCCCCCCTCGCACTCTCTCTCTGTATCTAACAAAAATTTAAAAAACATAAAAATAAAAGAAGATTAAAGAAGAAACAACTTTAAATACATATTGCTAAGTAAAAGATGCCAGTTTCTAAAGGCTAGTATTGTACGATTCCGACTACATGACATTCTAGAAAAGGCAAAACTATACAGTCAGTTAAAAGATCAACAATTACCAGGGACTTTGAAGGAAGAAGGAAGGGAAGGATGAGTAAGTAGAGAATAGGAGATTTTTAGGGCAGCGAAACTATTCTGCACAAGATTGTAATGGTGAATATATGGCATTATACATTTGTCAAAAGCTGTAGAACTATTCAACATAAAGAGAGAGCCTGGTGGTATATATACACAATGGAATCTTACTCAGCCATCAAAAAGAATGAAATCTCGCCATTTGCCACGACATGGATGGAACTAGAGTGTATTATGCTAAGCAAAATAAATCAATCAGAGAAAGATTTCACAGGATTTCACTCATATATGGAACTTAATAAACAAAATGGATGAACATATGGGAAGGGAGGAAAGACAAAAAAAGAGGAGAGAAGGAAGCAAACCACCAGAGACTCTTAACAATAGAGAACAAACTGAGGGTAGAAGAAGGGAAGTCCTAAGAGGGCACTTGTGATGAGCACTGGGTGTTGTGTGTAAGTGACGAAACATTGGATTCTACTCCTGAAACCAATATTGTACTGTATGTTACTAACTAAAATTTAAATTAAAAAAAAAAAAAAAGAGTGAACCCTAATGTACCTTATGGACCTTAATTGATAACCGACCAATATTAATCACTTATATGAAATGTACCACACCAATGTAAGCTGTTTATAATAGGGGAAACTGTAGAAGCAAAAGGCATATAGGGGGCATATAGGAAAGTTCTGCATGATTTTTCAGTAAACTTACAACTACTGTAACAATAAAATCTATTAATAAAAAAGAAAAAATACTCTTTTAAAGATGGTTTCTATTACTTATTTAGAATCTATAGAGTTGGCAGGAGTATTCTAGCTCATAATAATTGAAAGTTAGCATCTAATCATTGTGTCTGAGAATTGGAATGTGTTTTCGGAGATCGTCTTGTTTAGCCTCCTTACTCAGTAAATGTCTTCTCCAAGAAACATATTACAAAAACATAGAAAAAATTAATGCATAATAATAAATAACAAAAAACTCTAAATAACAAAAAATGCAATACATAATTCAGTGTAAACAGACCAGCACTGACATATAAATCAGAAACATATTTGGGCAGGTGTGCCTACGTTTGTATGAGAGAAAAGGCAGAAATCATTTAGCTCGGGGCTAGCTGCACAAAAAGAAGTATTTGAGAATTTTGGTACCAATCCCTCTAACCTATCTTCATCACTCGGAGAGCAGTCTGTAGAACTCGGTAAACAAAAAGATTGCAAAGGGAAGTAATCCTGGTCCTGAAATACAAACTTGGCCCAAAGCTCACAGAGGCTTTCATTAAAGGAAGAATTCTACATAGCACTTCCAATTCCTTTTTTTTAAACACAGGCTGATCTTACATTGAGTACACTCACATGGGATTCATATCTGGTATTTGTCCAAGGAGCCACGAGAAGAATTTAGGAAATTTGCCGCTGTCTACAAAATGGTGTCAAATGGATATTCTTTCCCATCAAAGTTCCAAGAGACAATACAATTGAAAATAGGCAGTGTAACAAAAATTGCTTCACCAAGATGCATTTCTGCCTAAATATCATCTAAAGATGTCGAAATGGAGATTCCCAGGTTGATCTCAGAGTTTCAGATTCAAGAAATTTGGAAGAAAACCTGATCATGTGAAATAAAACTTAAAACAAAACTATTCCATCGTATCTGGAAACCAGTAAACATCCTGGGGGCCAGAGTAGGCAACAGCAGTCACTGGCTGATATTTAAATGAGATCCCTCTCTTATCTCCCTCAGCCTTTCCTCACCTCCTCAGCTCCAGGCCTTCATGACAAGACTGAGATGCAGACAGAACTAGGTTATTTCCCACTTGACTTCTTGGTAAACATTCCCCCACAAACATGTCGGGTGAATCGACTCGTACAAAATTTGAAAATTTCCATTCCTTTGTCACCATTAAGGTAGCTCACTGCTTTTTCGGCTCTCAAAAGAAGCAAGCCAAAAGAGAAATATTAGTACTTTGTATTTTATTTTGCTCTCACTTTGTAAATCATCTACAGACCTTCAACCACGGGACTTGATTCTCATGTCGATGGTTTGCAGATCACACTTCCTTATGTGCTCTGACAGCAATGTAACATGGGCAAGATGATGCAGGTGGTATTATCTACACCCCTTCCCACCAGCCCAACGTGTTTCGTCTTCTCTCCAGCATGTGTGCATACTCGATGATTATGGTTTAAAGCGCTCTTGTTCCCTTGAACATATATCTTGAGAATATATATGGACCTCAACCCTTCATGATTCACAGTTTCAATTCATAATAAAGTGTCTAAAACAAGGATGGTAGTATTTCTCTTCAACTGTTTATTTATAACACTTAACCTTTTTTGGCATTCATTTAATATTAACTCTTCCCACTGAAGAGAAAGTGAAGCCAAGAATTTAGATGAGCCGGTTCTGCCTCAGCAAAATCCTCATTCAAACAAATTTCAAATAGAGATAATATTTGTTCATCGGATGACAAACACCTAAAAGAATATTTTGTCTCCTGTGGAGGCGTACAGACAGGGCAGCCTCCTTCTTGTTTTCATTTTCCTCTGGGCAGTTCACAATAGTCAGTAAACAAAATGTCTGCCAGGGGGCAGCAGAATGTAGTACTTTCATTCCCTGGAGATTGCAGAGGGTTTTTATGAATGCTACAAGCATATTATGATAATTAACTTGAAATTAAAGCCTCATGATTACCATGTTACACTACATTTAGAAGTAAAGGTCTGCCTGCGGATTTCTTATTAAATCATATTAAGGATTTGAGTAAACTAAAACTATATGTTCAGTCAGAAGAATTAAAGGAAAATCCTAACAGATTGACGTTGCTTAAATCATTTGCTGCCTAATTCTGTCCTTCGTCACTTCCCCAAGCTTCCTTGCTCTCTTGAACCATTTGTGGACAGTCATATTGCTTTTTTAGAAGCAAAGTAAGAGATTTTTAAAATTTAAAAGTACCTGGGCTGGCTATGTTCTCAGAAAAATGTGACTCATCTTGAAAGAAGTTGGGAGTTGTTATTTTTGTTACTTATGACAGAAAAAAAATACTTCCATAATGAGCTGTAACAAAACTATTATAGCAAATTACTTCTGAGTATGACTTTATTAGATATGAATTACAGAACTACACCGTAGAAGAACCATTCAGGAGAAGAGAGAGGCATTGAGGGAAAGAGGAGCCATATTGAATTCCTCTGAAATCTTACTATAATTTTAAGTAATAGTTATTCAAAATCCCTAGCAGGAAAGATGCCTTTAAGCCTGTCTATGCATTGCCTTTGTTAAGTATGGACTTAAAAAAGGTACCTGGGCTAGTCCTTCAGGGAGCCCCAGTAGTTGAAGGTGATGTCCCAAATTTTATAAATGGGGCCTTCAAACTTACCTCTTTTTAAATAATTAGTGTTAATCTGTTTGAAATCCCTATTCATTTTGTTTACAATGTTCTGTAGTGCCTTTTAATAAAATGGCTTCTAGGGACTTTTGCTTAGAAAGCCTCCATCGAAACAAAGTAATCTTTAAAAGCCATAAAACCACAAAGATAAAAAGAAGAAGAGAGTAACCAAAACAGAATTCTGGAAGCAAAAAAGCAGACGGATATGGGGTACCTGCTTAGAAAACTCGAGAAATATGAATTCTAAGCTTCTGTGGTAGGAATTATGCAGTAAGTTACCTGAAATAACTACAGAACATCCAAATGGTTCAGAAACTCATGGCTGTGAAAGTAATGGTATGTTGACAAGCAGGTGATCATTCATTCAGTGAATGAATTCAAAGATCATTTTAAGGAGGGGCTAGACTCTCAGGTCCCCACCTTTATGCAGCATATCTAGGTGACCAGCTCTGCCTCACCTCAACAGAAAATTGGAGATGGAGTCTTTGGAGGGAAATAACATAGAGGCCCTATTAAACAAGAGATGTTTCTATAATCTACTGGGATATAACAAATCACTTCCCCCAAATGTAGTGACATGAAATAATCATCTACTATTACACCTATCATTATACATATGGGCTGACTAGCCTCAGTTGAACAATTCCCACCGGGGCTCTCCAATATAGTTATGGACAGATGGTGGCTGGGCTGGAGTCTCTGAAGGCTTGAATCAGTTGGCTGTCCAAGATGAAGTATTCATTCACAGGCCTGGCTCTTCAGCTGGGATGACTGGAACAGCCAGCAAATGACCAGATGCTATTCTTTACACATAGCCTTCCCGTGTAGCCAGTTTGTCTTCATCATAGCTTGGCAGTCTCTGGTTAGTTGAAATTCATCCACGGACGGAGGTTGGCTTCTTCTAAAACAAGCATTCTGAGAAGCCCCAGGGAAAGTACAAAGAGTCTATGACATAGAGTTGGAAGTCATGCGGTATCACTTCTGCCACATTATGTTGGTCATGACCACAGGCCTGTCCAGAATCAGGACAAGGGGACTATCTAAAAACGTGAATACCAGGAGGTATTGTCGTTCACTGGGGGGAAAGCGACATCGTTAGGTACTCGCTGACACAAGAGAACAAACAGTAGATGTAGCTGAGCTGTGGAAGACACTAAAACAGAGAAACTAGATGATATTAAACTTTTTCTCCCTTTCCTCATTGAACCCTGGAATGTCTCGGACCATCTGAGGTCGAAGTACACCAGGTAACAAGCCCAGAACACACACATCGTGCGTCAGTTCAGCTTTTTGTTCCTTTGTTTCCTACTCCTAAATATGAGAAAATGGTTAAGGAGTAATGAAAAGAGAATATACCAAGACAAAGAAAGAGATGAAAAGAAACTGAATAAACAAAAACATGAGTAAAGTAAACTTCAAATCATGTCTTTAATATTATCAGAGAGAATAGGAAATACATTACAATCTTGACACAAAAACAGGATAACATTAAAAAGTAATATTCAGAGAATTAAAAAGAACTCTTGGAAACCATACACACAGAAGGAGACAATGTGTGGATGGACAGGATATTGTGAGTTTGTATATGATGGAAAAATATAAACAAATAAAAAAGAAGACACAGACTAAGATACAGAATATAGGAGAAAAGTTAATATAATTAGAGGATAATTTCACAAGTTCTATAATCCAAATAACAAATATTCCAGAGAGAACAGACCAAAGACAGATAAGAAAACTTTCAAAGAAAAAAATTAAAGAAAATTTCCTAGAACTGAAAGAATTGAGTTTCTAGTTTAAAGGAGCTGTTATGGACTGAATGGTGGCCCTCTAAAAAATGTTGAAGTCCTACCCCTCAGAATGTGACCTTATTTAGAAATATTTTCTTGACAGATGTAATCACATTAAGATGACATCACTAGGGTGGGCTCTCGTCCATTATGACTGGTGTCTTTACAAAAAGGGGAAATTTGGACACAGCTATAGATGCACACAGGGAGAAAGCCATTTTAAGAGAAAGGCAGAGATTTGGATGAGTCATCTACAAGCCAAGGAATGCCACAGACTGCCAGTAAACCCCCAGAAGCTGAGAGACATGGAAGAGATTCTCCTCCACAGCCCTCAGAAGGAACCAACCTTGCCAATATCTTGATCTCAGACTTTTAGCCTCCAAAGCTGTGAAACAACAAATTTCTGTTGCTGAAGCCCCACACTCTGTAGTGCTTTGTTATGGCAGCCCTACAAAACGAATACAGGGGCCCGCTGAGTATATAGATAAAGCTAGATCCACAGCAAAGCAGATGGCTGGATTCATGGGAACTTGGTTGAGGGTAGAAAGAAGATTCTAAAAGCTTCTATGCAGAGAGATGTGGGAGACTAAACTACCAATGAAGTGTTAGGGTAGAATAAAGACGTGAAATTTCAAACATGTCATTTCTCAAGCATCTATGGGATGACAAGGACCACCAAGATGACGGGGCAAGAAAATGAAAGGGAGATGTGGGATTTGGGAAAAAGAACCCAGGGTAAGAGACAAACGGAGGGTGTTCCTACTATGGTTGTAAGAGGATTTTCAGGCTGAGGACTGTGTAGTGGGCTCAGAGAGCGTGTCAGGTTATATAAACCAGAAAGGAGACAGTCAGTATCTAACTTGTTTGGGAAGTTGTATACTTAGGACAGAGGGTGGTGAGTGCATGAATAATCATTTGTGGGAGAAGAAAACTCCAAGGAAATAACAAAACGTTGTGCAGGAAAAAAAAATGAAATCATGCTAAACTATAGTTGTAAACAGGATTTTCATAGCCATATCAACATAAACACGGAATATTGATTTAAATAAAAATAACTCTAATTAGAGAGGAACAAGGAGAATTTTTTATTATGTGGGGTGAAAGGCAGAGGTGAAGGGTACTAACTATTCATCTTTTGTAGTGAAAAATCAGTAGGTAAAGCCTAACACTAAAAAATAGAAGAATGAACATAATATTCATAGATATGAAGTAATTACCCTCAAAAAGTGGAAAACAGTTGCCTTTGGGAAGCCAGAATGGAGGAGTTGTTGTGGTTGTTTTTTAAATCACAAGCCTTCAGAACTATTCTTTATTTTTTTTATGTTTATTTATTTTTGAAGGAGAGAAAGACAGAGTGTAAGTGGGGGAGGGGCAGAGAGAGAGGGAGACACAGAATCTGAAGCAGGCTCCAGGCTCCGAGCTGTCAGCACAGAGCCTGATATGGGGCTCAAACTCACAAACTGTGAGATCATGACCTGAGCCAAAGCCGGAGGCTTAACTGACTGAGCCTCCCAGGCGCCCCACCTTGCAGAACTATTCTACCATTTAAATATTTTGCATATACAACTTTGAAGAAACTAAAAATTAGTGAGAGAGAACCACTTCTGCATAATTCCATATTTGAAGTATAAAGGTGACTCTATGGCCCCTTATTCTAGCCCCGTGCCTCTCAAAGCAGAACGTGCCCAAGAATCATCTGGTATCTTGTTTAAAACATAGGGCCAAACATAAAAAAGAATGAGATCATGCCACTTGCAACGACGCGGATGGAGCTAGAAGGTATCATGCTGGGTGAAGTAAGTCAGAGAAAGACACATACCATGTGATTTCACTCATACGCAGTATTTTGGAAACAAAACAAATGAACAAAGTAAAAAAAGAAAGAAACCAGAAAACAAACTCTTAACTGTAGAGAACAAACAGATGGTTACCAGAGGGGATATGGGTGGGGGTCTGGGTAAATTAGGGAGGAGGTTAACAGTACATATATAGTGATGAGCGCCGAGTAATGTATGAAATTTTTGAATCACTACACTGTACACCTGAAGCTAATATAACACTGTACACTAATTATACTGGAATTAAAACAAACTAACTAACTAACGAACCAACCCAGGGCTGGAGTAGGACCTGATGTTGCGTGCTGACCAGAAGCTCTCAGGCAGTGCCGGTTTTGGTGACCCACAGACCACATTTTGAGTAGCAATGTTCTGGGGCAGTATTTTCAACTCGGGGTACATATTTTATTCACATGAAGAACTTTCAAAAAATTTCTTTTAATGTATATTTTTGAGAGAGACAGAGAATGGGCATGAGCAGGGGAGGAGCAGAGAGAGAAGGAGACACAGAATCCAATGCAGGCTTCAAGCTCAGCCCCGTGCTGGATGGGGCCTCGAAGTCGCAGACCTCAAGATCATGCCCTGAGCCAAAGTTTGGCACTTAACTGACTGAGCCACCCAGCACTCCAATATACAAAGAGCTTTTTAAACAGTGCAGATAGTTAGAGACTATTAAATTATTTCAATGACACCAAATTGCTTTCAGCCTAGAGTTCGGCTCTCTTAGAATGACACTCGGGCTCCCTGGGACATACGTCTTGCCCTCTCTGCTGTCACAGCCCCATCTCTACCCACAACTCCAGCCGCCCGCATCACCCAGGCAGCCTAGGGAGCCTGCTCTATAAATGAGCCCGAGAGGCCTCCTCCGTGTACTCCTAGGTGGTTCACTTCTTCCCCGGCAGCCTGGGATCTGTTAGCTCAGAAGCCGGCTGGTGCCAAACTCAAATTTTTATACATCCATTTATTTTAAAAATAGCCCAAACAAGCAGATTTTGAGCCATTTACAGCCCGCCTGCTTTGCATACCTCCAACCCCACCTCATGTCTGCTGGCAAGAAATAAGATGTGCCCTGGGCCACCAAGATCCCCGCCTGCTGCTGCTGCTGCGCTCCGAGCACTGTGATGCTCGGAGCCTGCGCTGCAGAGCTGAGGGAAGCCCCCTCTCCAACTCACGGCTCTCCCTCTCAGGCACCTTCCCCCCACCAGGTCACCTTGCCCTCCTCTTGCCCATCAGCCTAGCGCCTCTGGTGCCAAAGCCTTCAGACAGACTTCTGCTGTGAAGGATTTTGCCCTCAATGTGAATCTGTCACTGTTCTGCCCGAAAAGCTGTGTGCGCTACTGCCACCTCATGGTCATAACTTTTCCCTTAATTAGCCCCCAAATCTCTCATTCACCAACCAAACCGTAAGACTTTAAACACCCTATAATCCACTCTGTTTTAATTGGCTAATTCTTCTTGACCCTTTAAAATTCCTGTTCGGGGCCACGTCTTCCAGGAAGCAGTCTTTGGCCTACAACATGGAGAATGAATTCGTTCCCAGCCTCCCAACTCTCCACAAGGAATCTGATCACAAGTCAGAAGTTCCAAGAGTGATATTTACCTTTGCTGACCTCAAAAATGCCAGTGGGGGGAAACCTCCCTTTCCCTACAGAAAAATGGGTTCTGGTTTTTACTCAGTTGACCAATGTTTGTGGAACAACAAAGATGCACCAACTATAGTCTTGGGAAGGGATTTTCAATGGTGAGAGAACAATGTAGTTTCTGCTCCTGTGGCGTTACAAGTCTACTGAAGGCGGAAGGCATTCACAGTCACACAAACAAGTGCAATCGGGAGAAATACTCTGGAAGGAGGTACTCAGAAGAGATTAGAGACCAGATTCTGGCCAGCAGTAAAAACACAACAGAGCCAAAAGATTCTAATTTCAGCCTCTCTTGAAGTTAGGATCCCCTCAAGACTGTTCCTCTCATTCTAGAATAGGCCTTTGGGTGTCCAAGCAAAAATTATTATGCCTGTGCATTACAGGGAAGTACTCCAAGTCTTTGAATTTCTTTATAAATTGTATCGAAATCAGAGGGACTTCGAAAGAGAACTCTCACCATTGCAGGTGCTGTCTTGGTCAAACCCAGTATGGAGATAAAATTACCATGTATCAGGCACATAAACTGATAAAGACTGTGTTTTCTTTCCTTCAGTTCAATTTTTTTTTCTGCTTGTAAATACTACCCACTATAGAATATTTTGAAAATACAATTAAATTTAAAGAAAATTACATGACCATTGACATAGGAGCATGACTGACATTTTACTGTATTTCCTCTCCTTCCTTGTTTCTATGTCTCCGTACCAGGACAGAATATACCCCTGTTGTCCCAGCTTGAGGTCTATTCCAGCCATCATCTTCTCGCTGGACATCTAAATCCCCTACAGGTTTCCAGATTTCCCATCCGTTAGGGAACTGTCTGCAGGTAGCAGTTAGATGGAGGCAGATGCCCAGAGGCACGAAGCCGGTAGTGGTGAAATTCCTGAATTAGCAACAAGAGGACTATTTGGCTTGGAGTCTATGTCTACACTTGCCTGGTACTTGCAAACGAAAGCTCTATTTTCCTCCCCAGGGATGGAGGTCTTTCAGTTCCTTCCTCCCATCTGCTTGTTCTCTCACGCTGTTTCTTCCTCTTTACAGCTCGAAGACTTTCAGGGAGTAGACAAACCTGGTCCTCAAAGAAGCCTGTGAATATTTTTGTGTAGCACGTCATTAGCTTGCAACTTCTGTCTTTGAGATTTACACTCTTAAGAGCTGTTTCTGATGTGGGTGATCTATGCCTACCATGCAAAATGGGCTTGGAGAAAGGCCCCCTGGCTTGAGAATGAGAGAATTCTAGGATCTAGGGAGGAGAGAGAGATGCAAAGTTACAGCCTAATACAGAGTAATAACCCTGCCACACTCATCTGCACCTTTTAGTGTACATAATCGTAAAGCGTACATAGTTTTGCGTCTAAATACTATATTATAGACATTTTATCCAAGTCATGAAATATTCTTTGATGACTCCATGCTACAATATTCACCGTAGAATAGTCTATCTTCTGGTCTGCTAGCTGCTTAGCTGCTTGCCAGTCGGTAATTTCACGTAGTAGTAGAAAGCCCAGGATCCACCACACCAAGGCTGGAACCCCAGGTCTCCTATCCACCACCTCTGTGACCTTGGAAAGAAAAGTTACTTAACCCCTCAGTGCTTTCTCTATAAATTGGAATATTGATATTACTCATCTCCAAAAATTATAAGGAAGTTTAAAAGTTAATATATGAAAATAGCTCAAAGTAACAGACAATACATGTAGTTATTGTTACTATAGTTATTAGATTTTTGAATTGCTTCTAATATTTCATTTTTATAAACAACTATGAATATGTATGTGTATATATCTCTCCTTTTTTTTTTACCTTTTTAGACATAATTGTAGAAGTTGTATTAACAGACTATGAATTTTTAAAGGCTCTGGATTTATTTTGCCAAATCGTTTATTGGTAAGATTATATAATTTCACCACCCACACAGCAGTTAAACGTTCTCCCTTCAATAAATTTTCCCAACAAGGAGAGTAGTCTTTTTAAAAACAGACTGGATTGAGTCCCTCCCTGAATCTTTAAATTCCCTAACTTTGGGGGATCTGCCTCCAGCGTCCCATCTACCTCTTCCCTTCCCCTGCAGATACTCTCCTGCTGGTTCACTGGATGCCGGCCACACATGCTTCCTTTCCATTCCTAAACAAGCCACCTCTCTTTCAATTTCTAAACCACAGGTCCTTTAAACATCCCATCCCCTCTGTCTGGAATGTCTTCCTGCCCCCATGCCACTCCTATTGTCCCAACCTTGTCTAGTTAACTCTTGGTCCTACACACACACACACAAACACGAACATCAGAACGTGGCATTCTTCCATTTATATACTCTCATGGCATTGTCTTTTGCTTCAAAGAACTTAACGCAAATATACTTAGTTAACTGATTAATTACGTAAGGATATCTAGAAGGTTCTGGCTTGTCTCTAAGCTCATGAAACAGGAGTTGTGACTGGCTTCACGATGATCAATGACTGTTGTATTCAGGTTGTCTCTTACAAGAGCAAAGTAAATACCAAATAATTACTTGTTGAATGAATGAAAGAGGATAGGAAACATGACTAAATGGCTGGATCCTGTTTTCCTTCTTGTAACACTTGTCTTTAAAATTTCCACTCACATACTAAAGTATATTTTGTATCTTTCCTCCCTACCCAAATACCCCATCAGAAGCACCAGGTCTTCACTGATTAAGTCAGGCCATATCCTCCCCACTATCCAGGCTACAGGCAGAGACTTCTCCTCTGAAAGGCTCTAGCCTGAGACCCAGAGGCAGATTTGAGGTGGGCTACAACACTATGATAACACAGTGGGATTAACCTAGCCCTTTCCCCTGTTTCCTTCCCCCACTCGCTCACTAGTCACTGGCAACGGGCTTGTAGCCCCCAGAGAGTGGTTGGAGGATTCCTCTCTGGGCAAATTGACCGGCTCAGAAAGCATTTATGGTGAGAGAGAACAAAACAAACAAACAGGAATGTGGATGAAACAAGAATGGTAACTTCTATAATAAAACAAAGTTAACATTATAAAATAAATAAGAGAACAAGGAAGTGATACAATTTTTTGAAGGAACATTTGAAAACCAAAAGAGGTGTGTCAGGGTGGATCAGTCAGTTAAGCATCTGATACTTGATTTCGGCTCAGGTCGTGATCTAAGGGTTCGTGAGATCAAGCCCTGTGTGAGGCTATGAGCTGAGAGCACAGAGCCTACTTGGAATTGTCTCTCTCTGTCTCTCTCTCTCTGCCTCTCCCCTGCTTGCACTCTCTCTCTCTCCCTTTCTCTTTCTTTCAAAATAAACATTAAAGAAAAAGAGATAAGTTTAAGAAAATCTATTTGAAAACAGAAAAACAGACAAAATGCAGAAAAATAGGAAACAAGAATAATTGGGGATCGATCTAGAATGAGCAGCATTTAAATGATAAATGTTCCTTAAAAAAATAAAGAATAATTACAAACAACAAAAAAGGTAACCACACAGAGAAAATTACTGCTGCTGCTGCTAATAATAACTATTATTATGATAAAGTCAGCTAAAGTATTTTCTAGAAATTCAAGAGCTCAAGAGTGAGCCCTCCAATATGGGGGAATAAGCCAAGAAAGGAGATATGAGATCCCAGAAATAGGGAATCCAGGAGAGGAGAGAGAGAAGGAAGTTCCCCAAAAACAGCTGGGCAGGGAGACTCCGAGAACAACCAGACCAGACCGGAATACGGAGAAATGCTAGTGTATGACCTGATACTCGTGCCTGGCAATACCAAAAGGAATTTCATACTCCTTTCAGAGAGTCTTAGAATAAATAAATGGCAGCATATTTCATCAAATCCAAGATATCCTAGACTCTAAAATGTACCATCATTTCATATACTACTAAGAAGGAAATGGTTGACCAATTAAGTATGACTACATTTTATTTTATATGTATTAAAATTTAAACCTAGGTAGACATGGATCTATAACACGTTGAATATACATAAAGAAGAAATACAAAGTAAATTAATCAAGGTATTTCTAAACTTTCATTTTTGGAGTTCTGATTTTAGATATGTAAACATATAAGACAAAAAAGGGCATGGCTTAGATTCTATAAACTATAGTGGGAGCAAAATAACAAAGCAAATGCAAAAACAATGAAATAATATTTTCAACATAGGAAATGCAATAATAGAACATCAGGCAGCTCTAATGTACTACTTGCATGGTGATTGCCATTTAGAATGACAACAAAACACGGAAGTGTATACAAACTGGATGGGGTGAAATAAGCGAAGGAGATTAAGTGGCACAAACTCTCCGTTATACAATAAATAAGTCACAGGGATGAAAAGTACAGCATCGGGAACAGAGTCGATAATATTGTAAAAACGTTCTACAGTGACAGATGGTGGCTACATTTATCGCAGTGAGCACTTGGCAATATACAAGATTATGGAATTACTACATTGCACACCTGAAACTAATATAACACTGTATGTCAGCTACTCTTCGCTAATAAAAATTAAAAGAAAAAAAAAAACAACTAAATAAAACTGGATGTTGTTTAAACATCTGTGATATTGTGTGACCTTTCCAAACCAGAAGGATAATAAAAGAATTTATAATATTATCCAGCAGAATGACACAATCAAGCAATGAAACAACTTGAATGTGGGGGCATGGAGGAACAAGGGTTCAGACTCAGATTAAACTTAAAAATTAAGTAATGAGTTACTGGAATCCCAGTACATAGACCAGAAGATTAACTCCTTTTTTTTTTTTAAGGGCTTACCTTAAAAAAATAATAACTTTAGGCACTGCCCTGGGTCAGCACGGTCAACTGAGATGGGAAAGAAGTACTCGTTACTTTCGTGTGACCATCTCTAACTCTTGGAAGCTTAGGATAAAATGTAAAATATTAAATTTAGCCCATAACAAATATGTTGATACCTTTGTTTTAATTTGGTATTTAAGAATTTGACATTCTGAGATTAGAGAATCCAACAGATTACTACTAAGATTCTGGAATATTTGATTGGGTCTTAAGGATTTTGGATGGAAAGTATAAGAAAATTTTAGAAAATATATCAGCCATGCTGAATGTTTATGATAACTGGGGAATCGCCATATTTATAAATTTTCTTTGCTAGATTTATTAGGATTAAATTCTCAGTTTGGGTTATTAGTTGGCAAAATAAAATACTTAAAAATAGCAAATAGAAAATAAAGTTTGAAGTTCAGTATTTTATTGAACTAAATTTGTAAAAGGGACCAAACATTAATAAAAGTCCCCTTATAGGATTGCCTAGGTGGCTCAGTCGGTTAAGCGTACCACTTCTCACAGTTGTAGCTCCATGTCGGGCTCTGTGCTGACAACTCAGAGCCTGGAGCCCGCTTCAGATTCTGTCTCTCTCTCTCTCTCAAAAATAAATAAAACATTAAAAATAATAAATAAATAAAGTCCCCTTACAAACAACTGCTAATACCAATAGAATAATAAAAATGTATATGTTTAATTTAAAAACTTAAAGTAAAAAATTAAAATAAATTATAACCGTAGGGAATTGGATCAGTATTTGAAGTCCCAAATAAATAAAAATACTGTTTTAAGTGTACACAAAATGCCCACCCACAGTCTCATGAACATAAACACTGCAATATTGACTTAACCTCAAATTGCAGAATGACTATATTTGGAAAATGGGAAAAAGCGAAGTTATGTGTAGGTGGGAATGTGGTGTTAAGAGGGCTAATTGTTTCTTTTTCAGAGTTGGAGTCAATAAAATGCCTGAGGTTGAAAAATAAATAACAATACAAGCATGTTAATTAGAACTGTGGCACAAAGAAGCAGTTCAAAGAGTCGGAAGAGTGGTGGCCTCCAGAAAGGCTGACTTCAGAGTGGGCAGAAGCAAGGCAGGCAAACCACTGTTTTTCATAAACTTGTTTTTTAAAAAAGAACAACTATGAATATGTATTACTTTGATAAAAATGCAAGCTAAATTTTACAAAGAAACACGAGAAAGTCACTTAGCTTTGAATTCTAAGTACACTGCAATTTTCATCTATTTTGGTCATCCTCTAAGACCCAAGATTAGGTTTTCTTGACGTCTTCATTCTCTTTCCTGTTCCCTCAGCCTGGATTGTTCCTGCCCTCCCCCTTCTGTGTAACTCTAAATGCCCAAAGTTCACACAGGCGTTTATCAAGAGGCCAAGTACAGAGAAGGACTTTGCTAGTGAAGAGTCAATAAATATTTGATACATCCTGAGGTGCCATCTCCATCCACAGGGCTTCAGGATTCACGATACAGTCATTTGTGCCCTGGAGGCCTCACATAATCACAACTACACTTTCCCAGAGAATACCAGATTTTGACAAATTAATAGAAAACTTGATCTGCATTGGTACTCAAATCAACGCACCCTTGGAAATCAACATGCTTAAGCCTTCTGCTTGGGCTACTTAATTCCTTTCTCAGAATCTATTTACCATTAATTCAAGTAAACATTTTTTATTTTAAAAAAATGGTACTTTTCACATCCCCATGTTTTTTTTTCCCCTCAGTATAGTTACTAAAATACTCATTAAGCAGTTAGTTGGGATCATCGATTTAAAGTATTACCCAGTCATCACAGGTTGTGGTTTTCTTTAGCTCGGTCACTCTGCAGGTGAAGGACAGTGGAGGCAAGACTGCATTTAACTGGAATTTGATTGAGCTAAGGAAGTAGGATACAGTGAGAGGCAAGGAGGACATGTGCAAGGAACAGTGAATAGTAATAAGATCAGTATCATTCTTCACCTTCTGTCTATGCAAATGATATGTTTTGCTAAGTATAATAAATATAGAATTTCAGAAATGAAATATTTTCAAATCATATTTTTGTAACCAAATTAATTAGTCCTATAATTTGAGATATAAAATTTCTTATAATAAAAAGTGAAATGAAGGACAAGTTAAACAGAAACTGGGATTTCCTACATTCAACCCACAAATGTTTACTAATCACCTCTCATGTGACAGACACTGCTACTTCTAAGGGTCCAGTGGAGGCAGACAGTAGACATGGTTCCTTCCTTCATGGATGTGACGGTCCAGTAGAGGATACACATATTGAATCACAAATTAAACAAAACAAACAAATTCATACTAATTAATTACAAACTACAGTGAACGCTATGAAGGACAAAACGCAGTATTTTATTTGAGTACCTAACACAAAAATGCAATTAAAGAATGGAAACAAGAGAGTACTGGAAGCTTCCTAAAGAAGTGAGACCTGTTCTAAGATCAGTGTTAGGAGTTAAGCAATGAAATGTGGAGGAGAGAAAAGAGGACAGCATGCTAGGTAAAGGAACTTTCTAGAATAGAAGATTTTCAAAGACTGAGGTATCATTTTCAACCCCCTTCCAATGGTAAAATATCCAATTAGATGGAGTTATGCAAAACAGTAAGTTTCATATAAAGCCTGGCACAATGTCATCTTTGTAAGGATTGTGGGGACGCATTTTTGGCTTTGTTCTTTGAAGCAATGCTACTGATGGTAAAAGCATGTTGTTGAACCAGACTAGCTGGATTCGAATCTCAGATTGCCACTTATTAACAAGGGGAGGTCAACTAGCCTCTCTGTGCCTTAATTTCTTTTCTGGTGAAATGGGACTGGGAACAGAAGCCCCTCATACAAATTAAATCAGTTAAAGTATGTAAAGGTATTTAAGAGTGTTAGGTAAATCAGAGATACAGTAAGTACTGTAAGAATGTTAGTTATTATCAGGAATAGTTGGCCTTCGCCAAGAATTTAATATTCTTGAGGCACCCGAGTGGCCCAGTCAGTTAAGCAACTGACTTTGGCTCAGGTCATGATCTTGCAGTTTGTTCAAGCCCCATATCGGGCTCTGCGCTGGCAGCCCGAGCTGGAGACTGCTTCTGATTCTCTCTCTCTCTCTCTGCCCCTTTCCCACTCACACTCTGATTCTCTCTCTCTCTCAAATAAATAAACATTAAAAACATTTTTAAAATTATTTTAAAGTTCTTATCCTATATATGCTATGGATTATGTTACAGGTCAGATGTATCTTTCTTGTATTTAAAGACAGAGAGCTTGAACTGGTGTGTTTTGACCTTTCGGTATAGCATGGGTATGTACCCATATTTTGGCCAGCATTTATATTTTGTTGTTGTTGTTGTTACAGTTGAGTATACCTACTGTCATGGAAATTTTTATCAAATAGAATGCTGTACTGAGCAAATTTTTTAATACTGTGCAAAGTGGGATCCATCTGCTGCAATAAGATGAGAGAGGCACAAAGAAAAATTAAGCTAGAACCCAAAGGAAGTGGTTCACAGAATAGGCAACGACCTGCGTCTCCTGATTTCATGGGAAAATAAAGCATAAGCCATAACCAGCTCTATTTAAATAATGACTATGCTTCAGGGCAGTCAAGTTCTCTAGGATTGTTTTAATAAAAATGGGAGATAACAATTATACTGGGTCAGAGTTTGTGATATAATTATTGGTTACATAATTAGTCTTGTTTTGATTCTTTTAATCCCCTCCAGAATGCCACCAAAGTTAGAGCATTCAAAAGTATGATTTAAACCCAGGGTTTAGGAATCACTGACTTGGAACTCAAAGTATAGTGTATAGGACCTCATCCGTGTGCATTTTTCTGTTGGCTTAACTTCTAGACCACTTTATGCCCCTATCAATTTAGGTTTTTCTTGTATTAGTCTAAACTCTTTTCTTGTTTTAGCTTATGTTGTTTTGCTATTTTTATGTAGTTTTATAAATCATCTTGTGGGAGGCGTAATAAAGGTCCCCAAAGATGCCCACTTTCCAATCCCTGGAATCTATGAATTTGTTATGTTATCTGGCAAGACGGGTTTAAGGTTGTAAATAGAGTTTAGCCACTTATTCCCCGAATAATTATCCCTGAGATACTCCTACTGCCCATCCAGGCACTCACATTTTCCTATTCCATTATTCAAACTAGAAATGATCTCTGACTTAGAACAATGAAAAGCATATTTTGCTTTCACTGGTTCAGCATATTCTTCTGTATGTATGTGCCTGAAGAACTCAGTGCTTCCTTCAGTATTAATAGACACTTGCTTAACGCCTTTAACACACTCTGCCATCTGCATGGCTTCCCGTTCATTGTTTTAAGAATGAGAAAAAAAATTATGCAAAAACTAGGGAAAGTATAAAGAAATCAGATTTGACCTTCAAACTGATGCACTTTCAAAGATGTTTTTATTCTGGGAAGGTAAAGAGTATGCATAGGCATTTGCTTGGAGCCTACATTCTGGTATGGTTCTGGAATGTGGGTGGCATTAGCTCTTATGAGCCAAACTTATTCTCTAGGAAACAGAGATCCTCTTATTTGAGAAGCCCTGAGCTGGCATATTTCACTGGCTTTAAATTCAGCATAAAAACTCAGCAAGAAAAACGTTAAAGGACACCTCTGCGGAAAATGCTAGAATCAAACTCATGGAACAGAACACTATGTTTGTCTGAGTCTCTGATAAGACACACCCTCCTGGGTGTTTCAAAAACTTTTAGGCATAAATAAGAGAAGCAAGGTTTGCCACCCAGTTCAGGCCTGCTTAGTACAGTTTGCCATGTTGAAGACAGATTTTGGAGACATTTTTCCGTAATTTCAAGCAAATAACAAAAAAACAAAAAACAACAAAAAAAAAAAAACACAGTAGGGCATTGTTCTTTGCACACCCTCACATACACAAATTAGTGCTGATCACATGCCCACGTCTACACAGCAACCAGGCCAAAAATAAAATTGGCCAAATTGGAAAATACAGAGATAATCATAATCCCTTCAATCAGAATTTCAGATATCAGTAATAAGGTGAACATTTTTCATATAAGTCTTTCATGAGCCATCATGTTTGGATAAACACAGAACCATTCATCAGTTTGTTCACTTGTGTACTGGCAGATATTTATTGGGTACCCATTATAACCAGTGTCTGCAATGGGCCCTGAGCTGAATGTACATGGTCCTGGATCTTGTGAGCCTAACCAAGGGACCAGTTAGACAAATATTACCTTACAGAGAGATTAGTGTTATTAAAGAAATGTGTATAAAAAGCTGTTACCAGAGCAGAGAAATGCACGCTTCTATCACAAGGAGAGGCAAATATTTGTTTTTGTTTTTTGGCCTTTTGGCTCTTTGGCATCTACCTTGGTTTGAGTTCCTTCAGAAGCTGACCCTGAGAAAAGATTCAAGTACAAGGTGGTTATTTGGGAAATAAAGGAATCATTACTAGGGGAGAGGAGCTGGATCAGAAAAGAGAAGACAGTCAATAACAAGTATGTTATCAAGTCAACTGCCACCGTGAGAGATTAGAGGTTACTCTCACTTGGCAGGTCTGGGAAATGGTATAAAACACACATCTTATAGTTATCCTTCAAGGAAGGAGGGAAGAGGGATGTAGCTCCTATCAGTCATTTGCTGAGGCTTTCTCCTTGGGCACTTCATTCCTCCCAGTACTTCTGGACAGCCCCATGAATGAGCAGAGCCTCCTTTCACTAGCTTTGGAAATAGCCTTTAAACAAAAGCATTGGCAACTGGATGTCAAAGTCATCCAGGGCATACCAAAATGGTAAGGTTCAAAGCATATGATTAAGGCTCCTACAGTTTCTGCTATAGTATCTGAACTTCCTCCCAGGTTTAGACAAGTCCCAATTTTATGACTCAGAGTATGAAAAGGAGACTGCATAGCACTATGAAAATATAAGCCATGAAATGCATGCTCTTCCAGCCTCCCTTGCAGCTAAGGCACAGGCACATGAACTAGGTTCTACCAATCAGATACATCTGACTGACTTAAGCAAGAAGTTCAGCAAAACTCTCTCCTTTCTTCAAAAGTGATGGCAGCTAACTTATCAAAATCAAATTTAGCACATCAAACTTATGCCTTCCCCCAACTCTCCTCTGACTCCAACTTTTCTCTTTGTGCTAAGCACACACACACCAAGGTCAGCAACAAAATTTGCAGGACCCGGAGCAAAATGAAAATAGGCCTTTCTTCGAAGACATGTAAAGGTACATGTAAAGCATTTTTCATGTTTTCTGTGCTCGGTCTACTTATGCTGTTTTTTATTTGCTATATAATGACATTATAAATAAGTAAAATTAAAATGTTAAATTTTTAGCATATATTTTACCATTCATCTCTATATTGTGAATGCCAGTTTTAAATGCAAGTACTAGAGTATCTAAGTTGTATGTGATATCACCAAAATTATAACATTCATATTTTCTGGCTCATTCCCAGAGGGAGCCTTCAGCTGGCCAGAAGAGCCTAAAAGAAGCCAGAACCAGGAAAGCTGAAGGAACCAGGAGGAAGAGAGGATCCCTCCAGCTACAGAGCCTTGAGGTAGAGACCACAACAGGCACCGAGGTGCCCCACCTCACCATGTGAGGCATTTGTGCTCCCTCCAGTCTCATGACTGTCAAGATCCCCTTGTACCTGCCCTTGACCCATGCACTCTACTCCAGGAAGGGGCAGGGTCTGGGAAAGTCTTGCCAGACTTCTCCCTCTCCCACAGTTCTGTCATCCCTAAAACTTACACAGTTTTGAGACCTATTTTAAGAAGAGAGATTTGAAAATATGAACCTAAGATTAAGTATACGAAGGAGAACATGCATTTGAGTGGTCTCATGCTTAGCTCCATTAGCTTCACAGTAAGCCCTCCCCTGCCCACAATTTCTCTCTACCATTCTCCCTTCTTTCCCTTCAATTGATTTGATGGATTTCAATCTGAGTCTCACTTGATTTCTTTCCTGTCATTGGTATGAAGATCACTGACCACTGACTCTTGAAATCCTCCAAGATGGCTTCCAATACATCATCCATCTTATGGACTAGTTAATTTTATCATCTTTCATTGGCTTTCTCTTTTCAACTCTTCCACCTGTGCCATCTGGGTAACTTTTAGTATATATATATTTGTTTTTAAAGTAAAGATATTACTTAAAACCACAATATATACCATATATGGAAGTGCTTTGTAAATTGTAAAGTACTGTATAAATATAAAATATTATTATTACAAGGTAATTGATTCTAAAATTTGTTCATCAAAGACTTTATTTAAATTTTCCAAATGATATTACTATATCCTAACATACACACACACACACACACACACACACACACACACATATATATATATATATATATATCTCAGATTCATGCAGGGTACAGAAATGACTTTATGATTTATACAGTATTTTTATGTGTTTTACATATTTTGTATTCCTCATTACAAAATAAATAACATTGAAATATCAAGGAAATGACATTTATTGTATATATATCTTTGTTTCTCCCATTATGTGAGTGAAATTTTGACTTTTATGGAAATTAGTTGCATGAAACTCAAGCAAAGATATCTAAATGTAGCATATATATTTCCCTAAACATAAATTAATGTCCAAGAGAAAAACCAACCAAAACACACATTTCTTTTTCCTTATCAGAGTCTGCCCACTTTTGCCATTCAAAATAATGACTTCATTTTGCTAGAAATTATTTTTCTGATGATTTTTGAGTAGTTTTGTCTCTCCCTTAAAAAGATTCAACATATCTGAAGGCAGAGATAAGTTATAAATTATTATTTCCTTGTTTCGAGGTTAATCACAGCTTCAAAAACTATCTCCACTCCCAAAAGTATTCACTTAGGATTGTGAAAGTCTTCATATACGATAAAAACATACTTCATGGCTAAGATATTAATTATGAAAAGGAAAATTACAGTTTCTTATTTGTGACAGTGATTTATTTTTCCTCTAAAGACGGGAATAGGCATTCATCTTCATATTTGTAAATCCATCATTATAATTGAGAAGACAAGTTTTCATGGCAAACATTCTTTTTTTTTAAACTTATTTATTTAAATTCAAGTTACTTAAGATACAGTGTATTATCGGTTTCAGGAGTAGAACCCTGTAATTCATCACTTACATGTAGCACCCAGTACTCAACCCAACAAGTGCTCTCCTTACTGCCCATCACCCACTTAGCCCATCCCCCCACCCACCTCCCTTCTGACAACCCTCAGTTTGTTCTTTGTACTTAAGTGTCTCTTATGACGTGCCTCCCTCTGTATTTTATTTTTCCTTCCCTTTCCCTATACCCATCTGCTGTGTTTCTTAAATTCCACATATGAGAGAAATCATATGATATTTGTCTTTCTCTGACTCACTTATTTCACTTAGCATAATACACTCTAGTTCCATCCACATTGTTGCAAATGGCAAGATTTCATTCTTCTTAATTACTGAGTAGTATTCCAGTGTGTGTGTGTGTGTGTGTACACATATATATACTACATCCTCCTTATCCATTCATCATTTGATGGACATTTGGGCTCTTTCCATAATTAGGCTATTGTTAATAGCACTACTATAAACATTGGGGTACATGTGCTCCTTTGAATCAGCATTTCTGTATCCTATAAATAAATACCTAGCAGTGCATGGGTTGTAGGGTAGTTCTATTTTTAATTTTTTGAGGAACATCTATACTGTTCTCCAGAGTGCTGCACCAGTTTGCACTCCCACCAATAGTGCAAAAGGGTTCCTCTTTCTCCACATCCTTGCCAACATCCATTGTTGCCTGAGTTGTTAATTTAACCATTCTGACATGTGTGAGGTGTTATCTCAATGTGGTTTTCATTCATATTCTTCTGATGATGAGTGATGTTGAGCATCTTTTCATGTGTCTGTTAGCCATCTGAATCTCACTTTCGAAAAGTGTCTATTCATGTCTTCTGCCCATCTCGTCACTGGATTGTTTTTGGGTATTGGGTTTGATAAGTTCTTTATAGATTTTGGATACTAACCCTTTAACTGATATATCATTTGCAAATATCTTCTCCCATTCTCTCGATTGCCTTTTAGTTTTGCTGACTGTTTCCTTTGCCATGCAGAAGCTTTTTATCTTGATGAGGTCCCAATAGCTCATTTTTGTTTTTAGTTCTTTGCCCCCAGAGATATGCCTCGTAAGAAGTTGCTGCGGCCAAGGTCAAAGAAGTTGCTGCCTGTGTTCTCCTGTAGGATTTTTATGGTTTCCTGTCTCACATGTAGGTCTTTGATGATCAAATCGGATTTATTCCAGAACTTCAGGGCTAGTTCAATATTTACAAATCAATCATTGTGATATACCACATTAATAAAAGAAAGGATATGAACTATACGATCCTTTCAATAGATGCAGAAAAAGCATTTGACAAAATACAGCATTGTTTCTTAATAAAAACCATCAAGAAAGTAGGGGTAGAAGGAACATAACTCAACATCATGAAAACCATATATGAAAGGGCCACCTTAATACCATCCTCCCCCTAAGGTCAGAAACACAACAGGGGTCTCCACTCTCATTACTGTTGTTCAACATAGTATTGGAAGCCCTAGCCTCAGCAATCAGACAACAAAAAGAAATAAAAAGCATCCAAAATGGCAAGGAAGAAGTCAACCTTTCACTCTTTGCAGATGACATGATACTCTATACGGAAAACCCAAAAGACTCCACCAAAACACCACTAGAATTGACAGGTGAATTAAGTAAAGTTGCAGGATATAACATCAGGGTGCAGAAATCAGTTGCATTTCTATACACCACCAATAATCAAGCAGCAGAAACAGAAATCAAGGAATCAATCCCATTTACAATTGCACCAAAAACCATAAGATACCTGGGAATAAACCTAACCAAAGAGTAAAAGATCTGTATGCTTAAAAACTATAGAAGGCTTATGAAACAAATTGAAGATGCAAAGAAATTGAAGACACAAACATTCCATGTTCATGTATGGAAGAACAAATATTGTAAATGTTGATACTACCCAAAGCAATCTACATATTCAATGCAATCCTAATCGAAAAAACACCAGCTTTCTTCACGGAGCTAGAACAAACAATCCTAAAATTTGTATGGAAACAGAAAAAAACCCTGAATAGCCAAAGTAATGCTGAAAAAGAAAACCAAAGATGGAGGCATCACAATTCTGAACTTTAAGCTGTATTACGAAGCTATAATCATTAAGACAGTATGTTCTTTACACAAAAACACATAGATCAATAGAACAGAATAATGAACCCCGAAATGGACCCACAAATGTATGACCAACTATTCTTTGGCAAAGCAGGGAAGAGTATCCAATGGAAACAAGGTAAAACATTCTTTTTAAAATTATCATTAGCCTACTACTGTCTTTATTTCAACTTTTTTTCAGATTTCATTTCTGATTTTACATGAGGAGGAAAAAATCCCATTGATTTCCCTAACAATAACTTTTCCAGAGCTATTTGGCTTCACTGCCAGTCTTGCTCATCTCTTGCCCTTAATATAATAAACCATGTTTCTTTAATGCCTAGATTGGGATAATCACTTTCTTAATAAACTCAATGAGTTTGGAAACTGTATCTCAGAATAATAACAAAGAGAAATTAACAGCTTAGTAGCTATTAAGATTTCAGAGTATGTTTCTGGACTTCTTAACAAGCTATTCTTGGTAAAGGCACCATGCCAACTGTATTGCATTGGATTCTGAGAAAGTCAGATTTTTCAAGCACAGTTAATTTAACAAGTGTAAATCTGGTACCCTTGATGGGTATGGACATCATAATAAAATTTCAAAGATATAACTTTTTCCCATAAGGCAGGTATAATCTATGGGGTTTTACCAGAATAATTACGTTCACTCAGTGGCCCCTCAACTGTAAAGCTGCCAGCAGAACTGAGGTCATATCTGTAGTTATTATTAACAGTCATACCTCATGAGGACTGTAGCTCCTAGCTTTCATGAGTTGCAGAATAACACCTTGGCTTCCAAACAAATACTTCAACCCTTTTTATAAAGAGCATGACTGACCTTGTAAATAAATACTCCTTGTACTAGAGAGAAGATTGACAAAATTACAGAGATTTTTTCTTTTATGTCACCTGTTAGAAAAAGTAATATTTTAACTTGCTCAGTCAATCATTCAACGAATATTCATTGAATATTAAGTTAGAGAAATTCAACTCCATAAGATAAACATTAAATATACTGACAGCACAGAAACATATAGAGTGCATTCTAGGGGGTTCAATTTGGCCCCTAAAATGCAAGCAAAGTACTTCATTTGTTCCAGAGCTGTAGGAAAAACTAGCTGTGCCAGAATTATTGAAAGATGCTATATCTGCCTTCTGTTTTTTGTTAGTCACATATTTTTAAGAGCATTTCGCAAGTTCAATGTTCGCTTTATATGCAAATTTCAGAACATAAACTCTCACCCCCAATGGGCTGCCAACTCAACTTTTACAATGAGATTTTGTGCTACTATGTTAGATATTTGGTTAGGAGGAGAAGGGATTTTAAAAAGACCCACTCTTTGCCCTCTGGAAACTTGTAAATTAGAAGGAGGAATATATTTTGTAAGTTAGTTCTCTATTTGAGGCAGTATCAATCTGATGATACCTGATACCCGATGATACCTGCACAGTGACAAAACAAGTCACTGTGATCTTAATCCCCACCCTCAGCCATTCCTACACTCAGCCAAAATCCATTTCATTTTTCCAAAACTCTCTTTCACTAAAATTTTTGGGGGAAAAAAAACTGCTCATTAATAATAAGAAAATGTAACCATCACATCACATATGTAGTTAACAAGAAAAAACTTTTCAGATGTTTTGCCTATCTATAAATAATTTAATGGAGTTGACACTCATTTAATCACAGTCCTCTGCTTGCTAGTATAACAGGTATCCACCTTGAGCATCCATATTTTTACAAACAAACCATTGTGTAGCAGTCTACCTGACAGGCGGCAATTCCATACATAATTACATATATTATACTTCAGATTATATACTGAGAAACATCTCCATAAAAAAGAAACATAGAAAGTCTCTGGACTTTTGTCTCCCTTGTCAACTTCCTGAAAATAAACTCTATTTATAAAATGAGAAATGACTCTTCTAAATTGTTAACATGAAAATTTACCTGTAGGCCAAAGTAGCTGAATTTACTTTCTTACTTACATTTACTTATGTAAATTACAGAAACTGGCCACGAATTTTTGATGAAATATAAAATGCAAGAAAAGACAAGATACAAAAAGCCCTAACTTGATTAATTTTGCACAATTGAAGAGAACTTTTGTTTTTATTTTAACTTCCAAAAGTTTCTTCTGCTATAATTTAAAAGGAATATGTATATATTTTAATGTACATCCTAGTCAATTATATCTTAGATAGCACTCATCCAGTCACTAAATTTATCTCTCACTTGGATTATTTTCAATTCCCAACCAAAGTGCTTCTCTCACTGCACATATTGAAATTTTTCTGCTCATGGCATGATTTTCAGCAAAATAGGACTTTGTCTCTCAGCTGTTCGTTTCCTTGATGACCTCATAAAACAAAAGTGCCAAGAAGCCAGAAATAAAAAAAATAGATAAAACAGAAACCATTACCCTCATTGAAAGGTAGAGACACACGATTAAAGAAATACTTGCAATAATGTATGCAAAGTATTGTAGTAGAAGTACCTACAAGATACTCAGAGAACATAAAAGAAGATGTGACCAACCTTTTCCTGGTTGGGGGTAGAAGAATTAGGAAACTCTTCACAGGAGATAATGATGAAGTTTAACTTCTATTTAGGCTCCACTTAAGTTAAAGCTCTCTAGCCTGAACAACAGGGTCATGTCAGGCAAAAAAACCCAAAAAACAAAAACAAAAACAAACAAAAACCCAAAAAGCATGTGTCTGATACCTCAGCATGTTTAGTCCTCTAAGAATGGCTTAGTGCAAGGGTCAGCAAACCACAGCTCATGGTCCAAATCTGATTTGCCACATATTCTTATGCAGTCTGTGAGCCTAAAATGCTTTTTAGATTTGTAAATTTTTGGAAGGGAAATCAAAAGAAGAATAGTGTTTCATAGCACATGATGATTATATGAAATTAAAATTTCAGTGTTCATAAAGCTTTATGGAAATACATCTATGCCCGTTCCTTTATATTATTGTCTACAGCTGTTTCTGTGTTACAGTGGCAGAGCTGAATATTCGTGACAAAAACTTTTTATCCACAAAGTCTAAATACTTACCATCTGGCTCTTTACAGAAAGTGTGTTGTGTTCTCTTTAGTGTAACTAAAGCAGAGAGTCTTGAGGAAGTAGTAAGACACAAGGTAACTAAAAAGAATATACAGGGTAACAAATTAGCAGAAAGAAAAATTTTTTTTAATTCCATTTATAACAACACCAAAAAGAATAAAATACCTAGAAATAAATAACTGAGGAGGTGAAAGACCTGTACTCTGAAAACTAAAAACAGTGATGAAAAAAGTTGATGGTGAAACAAACAAATGTAAATATATTCCATGCTCATAGACTGGAAGAATTAATATTGTTAAAGCATTTTAAAATTTCCATACTATCCAAAGCAATCTACGAATTCAATGCAATCCCTACTAAAATACCAACAGCATTTTCATGGAAATATAACAAATAATTCTAAAATTTATATGAAACCATAAAAGACCCCAAATAGAAAAAGCAATCTTAAAAAAGATCAAAGCTGGGGCTATCAATCCCAGATTTCAAAATATATTACAAAACCATAAAAATCAAAACAGTATGGTACTGGCGCGCGCGTGCACACACACACACACACACACACACACACACACACATAAACAAAAGACACACAGACCAATGAAACAGAACAGAGAACCCAGAAATAAACCCCCACTTGTATGGTCAATTAATCTACAATAAAGGAGGCAAGAATATACAATGGGGAAAAGACAGTCTCTTCAATACATGGTTCTGGGAAAACTGGACAGCTACATACAAAAGAATGAAACCGGACCACTTTCTTATATCATACACGAAAATAAACTCAACATGGATAAGAGACTTAAATGTGAGACCTGAAACCATAAAAATCCTAGAAACACAGGCAGTAATGTCTTTAACGTCAGCCTTAGCAACATTTTTCTAGATGTGTCTCCTTGGGCAAGGGGAAAAAAAGGAAAAAGGAACTATTGGGACTACAGCAAAATAGAAAGCTTTTTCACAGTGAAAGAAAACCATCAACAAAACGAAAAGGTCACCAACTGGAAGGGAGAAGATATTTGCAAATGATATATCCAATAAAATATTAATATCCAAAATACATAAGGAACTTAAACAATTCAACACCAAAAACAACAACAACAACAACAACTTTAATCCTTATACCTGGTCAGAATAGCTAATAACAAAAAGGCAAGAAATGACAAATGTTGGCATGGATGTGGAGAAAAAAATAATCTTCATGCAATATTGGTGGGAGCGCAAATTGGTGCAACCACTGTGGAAAATAGTATGGAGGCTCCTCAAAAAATTAAAAACAGAAATACTATATGAGCTAGTAATTCCACTACTGGCTATTTACCCCCCAAAAATGAAAACACTAAGTCAGAAAGATATATGCACTTTTAAGGTTTTTTGAAGCATTATTCATAACAGGAAGGATATGGAAGCAACCAACTGTCTGTCAATAGATGGATTAAAAAAAGCCATGGTTTATAAATAAAATGAAGTACTATTTAGCCATAAAAAAGGATGTGATTTTTGCCATTTCTAACAACATGGATGGATGTAGAGGATATTATGCTAAGTGAAATAAGTCAGACAAAGAAAGACAAATACTATAGGATTTCACTCATATGTGAAATCTAAAAAATATAACAAACAAACAGCAGAAATAGACCTATAAATACAGAGGAGGGTATTGTCACCAGAGGAAAGGATAGGAAAAATAGTGAAGGGGAGTAGGAGATACAGGCTTCGAGTCATGGAATCAGTAAGTCACAGGGATAAAAGTCACACTGTAGGGAAAAGAAGAAAGAAAGAGAGAAAGAAGGAAAGAAAGAAAGAAAGAAAGAAAGAAAGAAAGAAAGAAAGAAAGAAAGAAAGAAAGAAAGAAAGAAAGAAAGAAGGAAGGAAGGAAGGAAGGAAGGAAGGAAGGAAGGAAGGAAGGAAGGAAGGAAGGAAAGAGAGAGAGAGAGAGAAAGAAAGAAAGAGAAAGAAAGAAAGAGAGAGAGAGAAGGAGGGAGGGAGGGAGGGAGGAAGGAAGGAAGGAAGGAAGGAAGGAAGGAAGGAAGGAAGGAAGGAAGGAAGGAAGAAAGGAAGAAAGAAAGAAAGAAAGGGAAAGAAAGAAGGAAAGAACGGGGGTCTTTCATTCTAGATGTCATGCATGTAGACTGTGGGTGATAAAGAACTAGCGAAGCAGGAAAGTTAAACAGTAGAGCATTAATGCTAGGTTTCCATTTTGGGTGGTCTGAAGAGTAAAGCTAGAAACAAAGGAAACTGTTAAACAGCTAGTGCTACAGTGGGGAATGTCTGAGCTGGAACACTGATGGTGGGGTCAAAAGGGAATATTTGGGAAATGGAATTAATAAAACTTCATGACGAACTCAACCTTTATGGTAGGAGAAAAACAAGACCTTAGTTTCTGATTCATTTGCAGGATGATTGGCGATGCCATTAACCAAGACAAGGGCTTATCTTTTTCCCTTTTTTCTATCATTTGGGGGAAAAAAACAAAAATATATATATATTTACTCCATCCTAAGGATACTTATTCCAAGTGATGTGTGAAAATGAGGAAAGAAAAAAGTGAAAAAAATAAAATCAAACAAAATGAAACAAAATGACAAAGAAAAGAAAAATACGTACAAGAAACATCAAACAAGACTCTGAGATGAGAACCTGCAGCACTTACTTGTGAGCGTGGGGAAGGGTGGTCAGGGGGATGGTTCAGGTAATTTCAATATCGTGTGCAAAAAAGACAAGGGATTCTGGAACTAAAAGATATTAATGCACTTAGACCTAACAGTTTAAGACGGTGAACAGTAAAATAAGAAGGCAAAGTTAGTTAGGACCATATCACACACAGACTTGTTTATCAAGAGTTGAAAATTTGCCCTGAGAGCAGAGTTGTTGAAAATAGAAAATGTTTAAGTCACAAGTAGCTTAATTAGAATCGAATTTGCAAAATATCATTCTAACCGTGTTTTAGGGAGTATTGGGGGTGGGGGAAGCAAGGATTAACTCAAGAAAACCAATCGGACTATTTAATAATATAGATGAAACATGATCTAACATCTGGTTTGAAATGAGTTAGTGGAAAAGGAGACGGACAAGAGGAGAAGCTTTGAGAGTGTTAAGAGTAGTTATTGGTTGGCTGAGGGTATAATGCAAGAGGTCCAGACACCTAGCTAGAAGGCTGTGTCATTCACTGAAATGAAGAGATTTAGAGGCAAAGAAGAGTTCCTTTTGGACAGGTCGCAGGGAACATGGCATTTAAATTTAAAGGAGCCCTCCGGTCTAGAGAGAGAGAGCTGAGTGTCCTTACTGCAGGAATGGTGCCAGTGCAGGGGAGACCTGGCTGTGACCACCCAGGAGTTTACAGGTAAAGAGACAAAGGGTTGTTCTGAACCCTGCTAAGTACCTTCTTTTAAGGAAAGTATCTTATGAAGGAGAATTTAGGTTTAAGAATGCTTCTAGAATTTTCCGCCATCACCTTTCTCGTTCTCTTGTCACCAGAGTGATATATGCCCTCTTCAAATTTAGAAAGGAACATTTGGTCCCAAAGTCATCCTCTATTGCTAGCCTCTGCTGATGGGAGAATTGTCTCTCCTTGTCTTGGTAGGACAAGGTTGGTGAGACAGCTTGCTCTGCAGATGACCTTATCCCCTCTAAGCACTTCTGTTTTCTGCACAGGTAAAGTGTGGTGGTCACTGGGTTGGAGGCTAGCACTTACTGGTCTTTCCTGCTGATTCCCTAGCTCGTCTCTTTTACTAATCCCCTAAGCCCAGTTAGGGGAACTCCCAAGAGGCGTGGTGGTGCTTAATCCTCAGCTGCCTTCTGCACTCTCCTTGGGCACAGTGGAACATTTTGATCTCCTTTATATCTCACAGGAGCTGAGAGACTTGAGGGGGCACGTCATCTCTCATCCTCACCACCTCTTCTCTGTTGGTAACAGGGCAGGCTGAATCCTGCCTCAGATCTCCTACGACTTCCACTGCCCCTCCTTCTCCAAGATTCCCCTCGGAAGAGGCCAGAGGATGGGAGCAGAATTTCTACCTTGATCTAAATGTTCTTTCTGTTCTGACCAGTGTTCTTCAGCCTCCTCCCCAATTCAGAAGAATCTTAATTCACTCTCTGAATAGTGGAAAACTACTTCTTGTCATTCTACATTTTTCTCTTTTCTGTGACTTAAGATACAGAACTCAATGCCCTGATTCAGCCAGGCTTTATATTTGACATGCAAAGAAAAGCCTTTAACACTCCAAAGCATTTTTTCTTCCCAAGTGCTTGCTTCTTGTAATTCAGAATCGCTTTTAAGATACTGCCTGTTATGGACTTATCAAAAAATACATAATGAAACTCAGAGTTAAAAAAAATTGATTCTTCAATCTTTTCGAGATCTTTTCCTCCCTTTCCTAGGTAATAAACCTTAAAGTCTTTTCTAAGGATACATATTTGATTGATTCTAACTGTCTAAGGCATAATACATTAGAATTCATTTTACAGTCCATATAATTTTAAGATTTACATATATATAAGCATATGAACAAATGTTACTTTGTTAGGTATAGATTTAATGAATTACTGATATTATTGTTTTTTTTAAATGTTTTTTTTTAATTTTTAACGTTTTTATTTTATTTTTGAGACATAGAGACAGAGCGTGAGCAGGAGAAGGGCAGAGAGAGGGAGACACAGAATCCGAAGCAGGCTCCAGGCTCTGAGCTGTCAGCACAGAGCCCGACGTGGGGCTCGAACTCACAGACTGCGAGATCATGACCTGAGCCAAAGTCGGCCGCTCAACCAACTGAGCCACCCAGGCGTCCCATGATATTATTGGTTTTGATACCCACATCCTTATGGTAATAAATAATTATGACTTCAGACTTTCAGTAAGAACTTTTGTACAATGATAGAAAATGTACAGGATGTAGAAAACATGGTAAAACAAATTTATTTTTCTTATACAATGACACCATGAATGGTATGGCATAATAAATTGTATCATTGCCCAGCCTGGTCTGAAATGATGAAATTAGCTGAATAATTCCTAAATCTTACTTTATTTTGTACTTAAAAAATAAATGCTTATTTTCTTCTTCCTTCTACACATCTTAAAAATAGAATAGGACACTAATGCTTTTCCTTAAAGTAATTCAACTTTGATCCTAATAAGTTTGCAAAGCCCATTTGTAACATTAATTTTATGAACATTAATATATGAAGATTTTAATTATTTTGAAATCTGATTTTAATGTTAGAAAGCCTTCAGGGGAAAAGGAGTCACAGACGCAGAAACACATATTAGATAATATTTCAAACTCTTAACCTTCTATACTCTTTCACATGGAAAGTATCTTATTCCTCTCATCCTCCAACCTGGCTAATTTTAATTGCTCCTTCTGGGTTCCACAAAGCAAAGACTTCATGAGGATATTCTTCTCTACCTCCCCAGCTGTATCAGATGCCTTGCTTTGCTTACACGTACCTTTGGCACCTAGTATATACTTCTAGTATGGCATTTACAACCTTACATCATAATTGCTTGTTTATAGCTTTTTCTTCTCATTGAGAGTGCAATCTCCTTGAGCGTAGAAAGTGTCTTATTTCTTGTTCTTGATCAATAATAACTGGCATGTTATCTAGTACAGTAGAAACTCAATATATAGTTGGTAAATAATGAAGGAATGAATGTTGTCACCACTTTACAGATGAAGGAACTGATAGTAAAGACATATTCTTATAAAACACGCCTGCTATAAATCCAACCTCAGGACAATAAATATATAGTCTGCAAATTTTACAAAAACGTTGTGTCACCAGAATGAAGCAAACATTCATTTTTCCTTTATTTATTCGATCATTCAACAAAAACTATAGTCAAAGTCAGAAACTAACTTACTGGTTATAACTACATAGTTCATTTAGACTGACATGAAAGTTATTCAAAATCAGGCTAATACAGTGTTAAACCTTTGGGTTTATGCGGAAATATAGGCTTACATTTTAACTTTTTTGACTTGCATGATTTATTAGACTTTGCTGAACCTGGATCCTCTCTACTCTTGATTTCTTTAACTTGCCCCTCCCCTGAAACATTGTAAGCATTAAATTGGCCCTTACTTATAAAGGCCCTTAAAATTAAATTTTTTTTAAATTCTTAAAAACAGAAAATGAAATAAAAATAAATGTGGACCTAATTGGTGGCATAACCACACAGAAAGGAACTGTTCTGAGTGACATTAAGAACAGTAATTTCTCTACCTATTGGAATATAATATAAGGATGAAAATAACTGTTAAAAGAAAACAAAATCTTGAACTCTTCATTAATCATGTTGTTGGCAGTAGTGTTATACTTAGCAGGTTGATATTGCTATCCTGAAACACTTATATGTGGATTGTAGAATAAACTAATTGAGTAGGCAAGTAATATTCTAGTTATATTCCTGGTATGGCTGTAAATCAGGATTCATTTTTCTTATCGTGGTGGGCAAAAGGGATGCAGACAGAAGATGTTAGGAAAAAAACACAACAACAAAACACTATAGTCCTGAATTTGAATTAAATGTAACAAATAGAATTCATGATGGCATATACATAGATATTTACATTAATATCTATTTATACTTATATATTTTGGGGTGTACGTATTTCCTCACTGTATCCTCTGAAAACAATGAGGAACCCAGCACCCAGACTGTGATCTCTAAGTACATTTCCCTCTACACAGACACAGAGATTGTTAGAGAAATTCCAGATTTCTCTAACAACAGGTGGCAATGTAGAAAATAAATATAAAACATCTTGCCATATCAGATAGTAAGGAAGCTATCGATGACTACTAAGATCATGTCAAGAGGACTTGAGAGTCAGCTTAAAGAGGTACAAACTGGCCCCAAATGAGCTATGCTTAGCTTCAAAAATGATTAAAATTACTGTGAATTGAGAAACTAAGTATGGTTCATAAGGGTAGTAAAAAAAAAAAAAGGCTAACTGGTCACCTCTGGAGAATGATGAAGAATCAGTTCATTATTTTGAAGAGCTGGAAGATAAACAGAACATACCAAGCATTTATCCTGTTTCCTACATGAACTATACCACCGGGTAAAACAATATGAGATGAAGAGAACAAATATTTTTAAAGTATCCCAAGTAAAAAATGACGAAAATAAAAAGATGATTTGATAGTTTGGGAAGTCACCATTTTCTAAACCCCAAATAGGTTACTGACTACACCAAAAGAGAAATAGCCCGACATTGACTGTCTTCTGATAGGAGAATTCACCATCTTGCCAAGGCAATCAAACCTGAATCTGATCAGGTCTCTATAGCTCACTTCAATTTACAGGAAATGTAGAATACAAAGTAACATGTTGAACAATTTCACAAAGATATAATCTGCACGATCCAAATGATGAGAAAGTCGAGAGAGGTATATAAGCCAATCACAAAATATGACTTATTTAAATCCTGATTCGAATAAACAGAAAGAGAAAAATATATGTTATTATGATGGCTATAAATAATTAAGTAATGGGTTAAGTCAAAGTCCTTGAAAATTTCTATTTTCCACTGTTAAAAAAATATAGATATGCCCATCCAAGGAAAATATAATTTTGGTCAGAGTAGTAATTAACATGGTAAGTATGAACCACACTCCCATAGAAATACAAGTTTTTCTCTTACATTGCCTATAAAAGCATTTTATTAGTTATGATAATTTATGGTTTTAATCTTTTCGGTTAATATACCCAGAGGCAATGGAAATAGAGCAGTAAGAAGGCAGAAATGAATACAATATTATGCATAAATCCAAAAGCATTAAAAAGTAACTCTATGCTTTGGTCTCCAAAATCAAGTAGGTCAAAATGTTTAAAGAAAGCTATAAACCCTTTCTTTTCCTTTTCGATCACTGATTTTTGTTGTAACAGTTATGAATATTATTAAAAATCATTTTTGAGTAGGAAAATTACAATTTTTAGTAAGGTAAATCTACTATTTATAAAAATGGGAATATAGAACATCAGATTAACAACTCTCACTTAAAACCAATTTATTTCTTTTAACTTAATTAATTAATTAATAATTATTTATTAAGTACTACTAATTAATAAATAATAAATTTAATTTATTTCAATTATATTTTTAGAAATAATAGTGTATTTCCTTACATTTCTGGGAAATAATTTTCCTGAAGTTGGTACTCACAAATCTTTTTTTTTTTTAATTTTTAAGGTTTATTTATTTTTGAGAGAAAGAGACAGAGTGTGAATGGGAGATGGCAGAGAGAGAGGGAGACACAGAATTGGAAGCAGGCTGCAGGCTCTGAGCTGTCAGCACAGAGCCTGACACAGGGCTTGAACTCATGAGTGGTGAGATAGTGAGCTGAGCTGAAGTCAGACGCCTAACCTACTGAGCCACCCAGGTACCCCGGTACTCATGAATCTTAAGGCTTGGAACTTGAAAGTAGTTTTACTTTTCTTAATAACCTATTTAATTAAAAATAGATATTCCACACGATGTGTGACTTAACTATGTTTCGCCTGTCTGTAACAAGGCATGCCATTAGATGTCTCCCCTTGCATTGAGGCTCAGATACCTCCAGGGTCACCAGATAGTGCTGCCCCAGGAGTTTACAGTTTTCTGATTCTGAGCCTCTGGATATTTCAGGCAAAGGTAATCATTTTTTACTCTGAGTTGTCAAGTCAATTTTCACCTCTTTACTTTAAAGCTGTCCTTTCTCACTAGGAGAAAAAAAATAACCATTATTTTCCTACCAGAACTCTCCTTTGATGCAATAAGTAACTATAGACATGAAAAAGATACTAGACTCCTTTATATTTTGTTCTATAAGGAAATAATATAGACATACATGTACACTATCTACTCTATCTGATTTGAAGTCATCTTTAACTCTGTATCAAATATTTTCATGCAGAGAGCAGGGCGAGTTATAATCTATTGGTAAATTAAGTAATGTAAACATTTCTCTACGTGCCAAACTAGCTAACCCTTCTAAAGTTCATTGCAGTAATATCTGATTTAAACAAGTAAACCATTATTTTTTTCACATTTCAAAGGATCCATGTAGAAGTAAAACCTTTTTCTTTTTCTAGGACTCCTATGCAATGCTATTTCGGTCCCCTTTTAAAGAGGAGAATTGAATAATTCTTCCAGGAGACATTTTCTCCCTTACAGAATGTACGAAGAGCTAAAATTTCTCTTAATGAAATATTACCCATCTTTCAAACTCATTATTACTTATTTACTAAAACCTCATCATTTCAGTGAATTTTTTTATTAATTTTGAAGCTATTAATAAGAAAGAATGAAGAGATTTAACAGAGATGACTAATCAAATATTTAAAAACCATATGACTTCTAACTAGAAGACTCATGGTGCATTAATACCACAACAGTGTCTGGCACATCGTAGAAGCTCAAACAATACATTCTAAATGAATATGTGCATCAATATTGTGGCAATTATCACATAATATAATAAGTTACACACACCCGCACCGCACTTAGCCAACCACATTGTAAACTCCCAGAGGGCAAGAAAAGTGCTCGATTGCTAGAAAAACATTTGAAAGGTAGCAGATAATAAATAAATATCGAAGGAAGAAAAGTAGCGACCAAGCCTCACTTAAGAGAAAATAATCCATTAGTGTTATTTAAACACCATCTTATCTTTAATGCTACCTTTGACTTTATAATTAACTTGTATAGGGACGACCTGCAGTGGTTATTTTGTAAAAACCACCCAATTCTTTATCAAAAATACCATGACTATTAAGTTATCTTTGAATATTTCAAAACTTGGTGCTAATCTTTACTACCATTAGAAAGTAAAGAAAAATGATATAATCTTAGATAGAATAGTCTCTGGATGCTTCAGCGAGATGCAAATGTCTGTTTATTTCAGAGTCCAGTAGTGCATTCAACTAGCCAGCTTCCCTAAGGCCTTCAGTCCTGGCTACTCTGCGTCTATTAGAGTGCATGCCCAGAAGAAATCAATGCAAAAACAAAAACAAAAACAAAAAAACAAAACAAAAAAACAAAACCCCTTCAGGTGAGCCTCTGCTACAGGTCTGGTAGTAGGCAACTACTGCATTAGCATTAATCAAGATAAGAAATAATACGATGATACAGAGAGTTAATAATATGATGAAGCAAGCAAAGAAACACGGTTTTAGGGAGTTTGAGAAGATGGTAGTCCATGTGTCCAAGAAGCAAAGATGGGAGGTAGGTTACAGGAGTATAGATATAAAACATCACATGTCGGGGGCTACTTGGGTATGTGACAGGAAAACACAAGTTACAGATGATGACACTAGAGAAACAGACTTTCGATTCATCAAGACATATTGATAAAATGTTAGGCATTGGGACTATAAGACCAGTAAATGGTCTAAATTGTCGAAAGGCTAGTGGTCTAGGAGCCAAATTCTGAAACACGTAAATAAATAATCACCATGTTACAGGTGTTATGGTAGATTCATGTATGAAATAGAGGATACAGTAGAAGGGAGGGAATGTGAAATATTTTTACATTAGGGGGAGATGGAAAAGAAAGACTTCCTACTTAAAACCCAGTAAAATAAATGAATACGTAAGAAACTAAGATACAATGTCGGTAAGTGCTATGATAGAAATACGCCCAGGATGCATAATCTGATTACTATGATTACTAAATCAACCTGGGGGTTAGGTTATAAAGCAGGAGGTTTAGATGCAACTACAAATGTCTAATGTCATAGGCATTTTATAATCTACACTTTTTACATTAAATTTTTACCTTTTCAAAATTATCGAAAAACATAAGTCATTGACTCTTTCACCATATCCTTGAACTTCATCCTATGTCTAAATGTCACTGTATTCCTGACCTAATCTGAGATATGGAAATATGAAAATGGATTGAATATGAGACTGATACCAATGAGGTATAATATCTTGGTTTTTAGGATCTTTGGTATCATAAAAAGAAGTTTAGTCTTTGTCCCTGGCTCCTGGCACAGATCTCCTAAAACTTTGGAATTTCCTGCATAATAAAGGTGATAAAAGCATCCTTTTTTTCTGGAAGGCCTTAGATAGCTTCAGGATAGACTCCTGGATAACTTGCTGGGTGGCCAGAAAGACCAAGTCTTGATTAGAAACTTGAAATTCTCAGCCCCAATCTCTGGGGAGGAGACCGGAACTGGAGACAGAGGTAATCATTCATCAATGACCAATAAGTTAATCAATAATGTCTATTAATAAAACCTTCATAAAAAATCCTAAACAGTGGGGTTCAGAGAGTTTCAGATTTGGTAAACACATCTATGTATAGGGAAGTTGGTGTACCTCAACTCCACAGAGACAGAAGTGCCTGTGTTTTTCCAGACATAGCTCTGTATACCTCTTCATCTAGCAGTTCATTTGTATCCTCTACAATAAGCCAGGAAACATAAGTTAGGGGCCTTTGTGAGTTCTGTGACTTCTTTTAACAGATTTTCAAAACTGATGAGTGAGTCGAAGGAAGCCCCAAAGTGTAGCTGGTCAGTCAGAACAGGTTGCCCAGGACTTGTGATTGGCACCTGAAGTGGCGGCAGTGTTGTGGAACCTGACTCCTTTAACTTGTGGATTCTGATGCCAACCCCAGCTAGTTAGTGTCAGAACACCCAGCTGGTATCCAGATATCAGAGAATTGGTTGTTGGTGTTGGAAAACACCCCAAGGTCACAAGTACTTGGAATGTCAACAAGTCAACATGGCTACAAAATCAAAATCTTAGACATCAGGCAAGACTTTGAATGGGCATGGGCTGAGTCCTGAAGGGTGACTCATAGTTTGGGCACTGGAGGAGGTTCAGAGGGGTAGAAGAAAGCTATCAAAGGCAGAAGGACAGGAGAGGTAAAGATGGAGGAATGCAAGAGAATGTGGCCTGTCCTGCTCTGGGAGGCTGACTGGAACGTGGAGAATCAGGGCAGAAACCCACAAGAGCTGAGACTGGAAAGATTAGGGCTGGAGTGGTCAGCTAAGGGCTTTGTGTTGAGTTCCCAGTTAATGATGATTATCACCTCAAACATCCTGGAGGACTGTGAATAAAGGGTGTGGAATGACTTAATTTTTGTTTTACAAATATTGGTAGAAGACCAAACATTCCTCCCATTTCTATATTAATTGTCCACATTTATTGTAGATCTGTCTGCTATTGTCATCCCAGATTCCCAAAGATTTTACAGTAGCAACATTTCGAATGAAAACACGCTGCTGTGATTTGGGATCCCTGAAAGATATGGCAGTGGTCTCTGGGAAAACCAGCATCCCTAAGTTTGTCGGTGCGAGATTCTTGCTGAAGTCTCTTTCCCATTGGCAGACGCTGTGCTCTCTCTACATGGAACTTGGTCCACAAGAAAAAGGAAATATACTTTCTCTTGTTCAGGCTTGGCCCAAGGGAAACAAATCCCTTGCAGGCTTCTCTTGGTTCTGAATTTTGCTGAGAGCACTTGACTATGCCAAGCTTTTGCAACTGAAGATGAAGAGCACATACACACTCTTTTAGCCTGACAAACTGTCAGATATTAGAGATGGAAGAATAGCTAAGATCCTGAATTCCCAGACTTCAAAACTCCCATCAGTTTCTGTAACACCATCATGCTAGGCTACCACAGGGGAGGTATCGCGACTCAAAGAATATACTCACACAGTAGTTATCAAAGTGTGGTGTGGATCTTTGGGAGACCCTGAAATCTTTTTTGGGGGGCAGTCCTCGAGGTCAAAACCATTCTCACAATAATTCTGAAGTGTTGTTTGCCTTTCACTGTGTTGATACTTGCACTGATGATAAGGGAAGCAATGGTTGGTAAAACTAGTGGTGCCTAGAAGAAGTCGAGGCAGTGGTGGCAACCTGTTCCAGTGTTCACAGTGAGTCTGCAGCCGTGCACTGGCCATGGGGGGAAAAAGACCTGGTTCACTTAAGAATGTCCTTGGTTGCCTAGAAAAATATATTAAAATATTATTCAACTCAACCTGTACAATCTTTAAGTACATGCCTTTTATTATTCTCTATGACTATAAGAAGTACACATCAAGTACTTTTGCTACATCCCAAACGAAGTATTATGGTTGTTGCGGGGAAATACCCTCTGGTGTCCAGAGCTCAGCTGAGCTGGGAGAGAAAACTGAGCTGTTTGTCATGGGTCAGAGTGGCTCGCTGAAGGAACAAGCCAAAAATGAAAGAATTAAGCCTTTACTTACTGCGATAGTATAAGCAAGAGGCTAAAACAGGAGAAAACGCCAACTCCCATTCCCTTTCCCCCCTGGAAGGGCATTCCAGTTGAGGGTCAGGTGGATCGTCTCACTGCTAATGGAGCTCCCCCTCCCCCTTGCCGAACAGAAGATTCTGGTGGTTTTATGGACTCTGAGGTCAGGAGGAAGAGCTCAGGGTCAGGCTTGGAGTGCAGAAGTATTGGTACTGAGTCAGAGAGGGGGGAAAGCATCTTTGAGAGTTTCCCCTCCTCCCCCATACGAGAAGCACATATGGAAGACCTCTGCCCAAGGCCTCTAATCAAGAATCTCCAATCAGATCCGGAAAGGAGGTGCCCAGGTGAGGAAGGTAAAGATTATGCAAAGAGCACAACAGATCAGGGGCATCTGAGTTCTTCAGTGAAACTCCATTCAGAGGATGTGCCGCACCGGCTGTGCCCCAGGTACGGTGTGGGGAAGACAGCTCTCCCCTGGGTAGGCCTACCAGGTAAAGCTTTTGTAATGACCGTGGGTCACACCTGAAAAATCACATGCAGGCTTTTCAACCAGGAGCCTGACTCCTCTTTAAGAAAGTCACACAGAAAAAGTGAGTGAGTGGCAAGCTGCCCTGGTAACATTTTTTGAGAGCACCATTTTTATTTGAAGGAACAACTGACAAACTGTGGTTATTGAAACTTAGGCATTTGGCAGACATTTTCTTGAAAATGAACAAAGTGAGCCTGTCACTTCAAGGAAAACAACAGAAAGTTTGTTGCCAGTGATAGAATGCAAGCTGCCAAGCAAAAATTGGAATTTGGGGAAACTCGTATCCACCACTATAAGCTTCATAATCATTGCAGACTTTGTGGAATGAGTTCAGTGGTGACATTAATGATTGAAAGAGCTGCAGCTTGAATTGTGTCCCTCAAAAAAAAAAAATGTTCAAGTCCTAACATCCAGGACCACAGATTGTGGCCTTAATTGGTAATAGGGTCTTTACGAATATAATTGAGTTAAAAAGAGGTCATTAGTGTCAGTTCAAATCCAATATGACAGTTGTCCTTAAAAAGGGGTACATTTGTACATGGAGACAGACATGCACAAAAGAAGACAATGTGAAGACACACTTGGAGGGCACCATGTGAAGACAGAGGACTCCAGCGATGTACCTACGAGGCAAGGAACACCAAAGATTATTGGCAAACCTCCAGAGGTAGAAAGAGGCAAGAAGGGATTCCCCTACAGGTTTCAGAGAGAGTTTGGCCCTACCCACACCTTGGTTTCTGACTTCTAGCCTCCAGACCCGTTAGGCAGTACATTTCTGTTGTTTCACCTCACCTAGGTAGTTGTATGTTGTTGAAGCAGCCCTAAGAAGCTCACATGGCAATGTTTTCCACATTGCAAAATGAAACATGTCCGTATTAAGAAGATCTGTGGACTGAGGTGAACTGGTATTTTCAAATTATCAATGGGTAAAGGTATAACATCCTACATGGGTAAAACATCCATCCAAAGTTTTCATGGGTTTTCATGTAGCAGAGAAGAAAGAGTTCATTGGCATAACATATTACAACCAAGCTTTGAAAACTACCACTTGCTAACTTTTGGTATCGCATCAAACAGGAATATCCACAATTATCTGAAAAGGCTATTAAGGTATTTCTCCCTGTTTGAACTACCTCTATGTCTATATGGGGCCACATTTTCTTTGTATACCTCAAACAAAACAACATATCGCAACCAATTGCAAAAGCAGATATAAGAACTGTCTTACATTAAGGCAGACATTAACAATATTTGTACAAGTATAAAACAATATCTCTCTTTGGGACACCTGGGTGGCTCAGTCGGTTAAGCATCCAGCCTCAGCTCAGGTCATGATCTCACAGTTTGTGAGTTCAAGCCCCGCATCGGGATTTGTGCCGACAGCTTGGAGCCTGGAGCCTGGTTCAGATTCTGTGTCTCCCTCTCGCTCTCTCTCTCTCTCTGCCCCTCCCCCCTTGCACTCTGTGTCTCTCTCTCAAAAATAAACATTAAAAACAATTTTTTAAATAATACCTCTCTTCTCACTGATTTTGAAAAAATTATAGTTTATTCAAATAAAGATATGCTAATTATGTTAACTTCTAATGAGTTTGTTATTTTTTTAATGTTTATTTATTTACTTTGAGGGGGAGATAGAGATCGAATGGGGGAGAGGCAGAGAGAGGGAGAGACAGAATCGCAAGCAGGTTCTGCACTGACAGCACAGAGCCCAATGAGGGGTTGGAACTCATGAACCATGTGACCATGACCTGAGCCGAAATTGAGAGTTGGATGCTTAACCGACTGAGCCACCTAGGCACCCCATGAGTTTGTTATTACTGATGAATTAGTTAATATTTTCGAGTATCCTCAGTTTTAATGGCTAACACAGCAAACATTGATAGCTTGAACATAAAAGAATTTTGGGATCCTCCACTGTTTTTAAGAGTGTAAGAGGTACAGAGACGAACAGTTTGAAAACTGCTTTTCTAACAAATGCTCATTTTGACTCACTGAAGTTGAACCCTATTCCCTAATTCCTACCCCTGTGGACAGATTAGGCTGGTTGTAAACGTAGGGATTTCAGTTCTTCCTGTTTCTTAGACCCAGTTGTGGTTTCTGATTCTTCTGCTTGATAGGTGGGGAGGGACATGTGAGCCCATTTACTGTATGTGCCACTTGGGAGATGGATGTTTAGAGAGGCAGCCAAGCCTAGGCGGCAAGGGCACCATGCTAGCCCCACGAAAACCCCCATGCCCAGCACACCGTGGGCTCCCAGGGAGGTTCACAGCTCCTCTTGGCAGTAGAAGGAATGAAGGAGCCTATGAGCCTTCCCATCACCACTGCTATCCACGGTGGATGTTATACAGATTCCTAGGACCCATCCCAAGAGATTCTAAAGGTCTGAATTGAATCACAGCGTCAGTATTTTCAACAGGCAGCTCAATGATTCTGGAACAAGTGGACCACATATGAGAAACAGTGCCCATGGGTAGAGTGTGCTTCTAACCAGGACCAAATATGAGAAAGGTACTGGTGAGTTCCATGCTAAAGGGCTAGGTGATTATCTAGACAACCTGGTCCATTACCTACAGAAAAAACACTTGCCTCATGATTTTACATGGGTCAAAGGACACATGTGTTATTGTCAGCAGGACACCATAATTGATCCGGTTGACTCTGAGAGGAGGAAGAAACGGATTTGCCAATCTGGGTCCCTAGCTGGAAGAGTGTGCCCTTGAAACAGACTCGCCTGGGAAACAAAACTGATATAAAATGAATGTCAGTTACCCAGTTCCAGGGGACCTGTACGTCTCCACTTCTTTTTGATGCCTCATTTGCTAAGTTACGCATATATAAAGTGTCCATGACAGTAATACCTGGGTGTCCTTTAGACTCCTAAGAAATGCATAATGTATTTAACTGTTGAGTAAAACATAATCCTTATTTCTTTTCACAGAGAGACAGAATGACCCTGCAATTGTAGGTAGAACCTATGTTGGAGGATCGCTAACACTATATTGTATCTCCATATCATTTGTGTGAATGATTTTTAGAAAAGGTTGAGACGATCAATATTACGTGCAGTGAACCTAAATATTATGCTTAGCTTATTCCAACTAAGCAAATAGCATTTCGCTTTATAAATCAGCCTTTGGTGTGATGTCACTGTCCTAGACTTCCAGAGTCTTCCAGAAAATCCTTTCTGCTTCTAGGATTTACCCTCTACCCCCAGCCTACCCTCTACTTTATCAGACTTATCTTTCTAAAATAGAAGCCTACTTCAAGGGGAGCCTGGGCAGCTCAGTTGGTTAAGCAGCCAATTTTGGCTCAGGTCACGATCTCATGGTTCGTGAGTTCCAGTTCCACACTGAGCTCTGTGCTGAGAGCTCAGAGCCTGGAGCCTGCTTTGATTCTGTGTCTCTCCTTCTTTCTGCCCCTCCCCCATTTGCACTCTGTCTCTGTCTCTCTCTCAAAAATAAATAAATATTAAAAATTGTTTTTAATAATACAAAGTCTACTTCATTTTTTTAATAATAAAAAGTCTCTTTACATTGTGTCATTCTACCACACTGCCTTTCTTTACCCAGCACCTTCCATGTGGTGGGCCTTCACTCAAATGTTTTTTGCCCATTATTGCTTTTTCTCATCCATAGTGCTCACCTTACTCTCCCCATGCTACACTTAGAAAATGAAACTCAAAGAGCTTAAGCACACTTATCTAAGAAATTATTATCTGCCTAAGCTAGAATCCTTACCCAGTTAGACGGTTCTAGCCTCTAAGTCATATTCTAGCATGATGATGCTTGGATAAATTGACAGTATCAGGTTTCTAAACTTTTTTTTTATGTCTTTATTTTAGAGAGAGAGAGCATACGTGTGGGAAGAGAGGCAGAAAGAGAGAAAGAATCTTAAGCAGGTTTCAAACCCAGCATGGAACTCAATGCAGGGTTGAATCCCACAACCCTGGGATCAGGCCCTGAGCTGAAATCAGGAGTCGGATGCTCAGCCAGCTAAGACACCCAGGAACTCCGCACAGTATCAGGTTTCTAAATAAAAAAGGCTGACGTCACTTCCCTGGTAAGCCCTAAACCCCATAGCTGGCTGTGCCTACTTCATACAGTAACACAAAGGGATTCTACCGGAAAGCAAACTATACAGTGGGACTAGTTAATTTGGCTTTGGGAACGTCCCATCAGACCACTGAGTAAAGTCAGAACTCTTCAAATGGTGCCAAAGATAGCTTTGCGTCAGGCCACTGAGTCACACGGCAGCACAATAAAAATAAGAATGACTCATATTTTTTGGTCTCTGTCACGTACTCTGCCAAATAGCAAAAAATAGAAAGATGTTCCTCAAATGTCACATTAGGAATAGTTCAGGAATAATTCCCACACTGTATGTGTAAATATTACTTTAGAGTCTAGAGACTGCTGCTCACACCAGCTTGTACCTGAAAATCTTACTGTTTTCAAGTCTTTAAGATTCTGGACTCTTTTCAATAATCTAACATGCTATGCTTTTTGGGACCAAACCCAAGCATTAAGCTTGAGGAATTTAAATTATTAGAACAAAATGTATTTTCAATATTTTTTCTAGTGCTGAATTGGATTTTCAAAAATAAATTGAAAACTTTGGTATTTGTTTACTTTCTTTTTTTGAAGAATGCGGCAAAAACAAATAACCAAAGAGAATACACATATCTTTTAGAGGTGGGCTCCTGGAATTTCTCAAAATCTCCCTGAAATTGTCTCCTGTTAACATTCTCCAAATCGGAATACTCAAGAGTAATGAGCCTCTTTATATATACTACCTAATCAATAAGAAATAAAACTTCCAGCACAAACAAATTGCCATTTCAGCAAAAAGAGATTTATTCTGCTTGGCTTGTATTTCCTCATTTGTAAAATAAATGCGAGAAAGTCCGATTTATCTGGATTTTTTTTCCCCACTGAACAAAAAGTAATTTGGTGAAACTAGAGTTTTATTTTTCACTGTATTGTATTTTTTAATTAAAACTGGCCAGTGGAACCTCTCTATCCCCAAATCATGATGGGTATTAAATTTCAAGGAATCCTAAAGCAAGGGGAGAGAATTTCATTTTTAGCAAACTGCAAGGCATTCAAATCAATAAATGGGCTGATGGGGCAATTAATATGCTAGAGGTCTCGAAGAGAAAAAAAGGAAGATTTCGTGTTAGCAACCATGACTTCTCCCAGTTGAAGAAATTTCTAAGCCTGTGTTTTACTAAGTAAACTATATAATCAGGACTATTGAACGGCAGTTGTGTTTTCATTATAGTTAATGTTAATTAGTCTGTTTATTTTTGGTGTGATTATCATTAATTTGGAGATTTGGATGCTGTTCCCTGTATAGCTTCTGTATATAATTCATAACTAAGAATACATACACTGCAAAGGCAAAGCCCTCCGAGAAGGCTTTTCATTCACAGTCTTTAGTCAGCAGCTAATACTGGATAAGTTTATCCAGGATCTTGCCAGAGATCAGATACTCCGGGGATGACCCCCATTAACTCCTCTGTTGCTTTTCCATACAAATCGTGAGTAGAGAGGCAGAGGTGAAAAATATTTTAACATTTCTTTTGTATTCTAAAGACAGTCAGTTATCTTCATGGTTACAAATCAAAATAAAATAGGCTTAAAGCAACATGTGAAACATCGGAAAGCCAGCTGGGGATGCTGAGCCTACTTCAACTTGAACCCTGAAATGAAGGAGTTTACAGGCATCTGGAGGTGATAAAATTTCTACCCAAATGCCCGGAGGTCATAGTGACTCTGAAATGAAACTCTGGAGTGGGGGCAGGCCTGGATCTCTAATATCCCAAGTCAGAAACTCTTAGTTATGGGAACTTGGGCAAATCACTCTGTGTCTCGAAGACTCAAATTCCCTATCTAAAGAATGGAAATAAAAACTAATGTGCAACATTGTGTTGACAGTTAAATGGGATGATGTACATTAAAAAATCAAGCATAGCACCTTATATATAATCTGGGCTCCCCCTCCTTCCTAAATTCACTTCACTGTGAAGTTCAAACACGTTCCACTGTAGAGCATGTGTTCGGTCAGCTCTTTTATTCTCGAAGGAATTCCATGAACTTTCGCGTAACAAAAGCACATTGCGTTTTCACTAATAATTTCAGTTGCAGAACCAAAATTTAGCATTTCCTTCAATGGGGACTGGTAGGCAAGAAGCCACACAGAGTACTAGGTACAGTGTCTACGACTTTGTTATCAATATAAAAAACATGTATTTACTTATCACACATTCCTGTTGCTAAGATCTTAAAATATCATTTATGTTTATTATTACTTTAAAATTAAAGTAGTTATTGGACTCAACGTATAACTTTTTAGTTAATGCATTAATCAAAAAACGTATCTATAGGGGCACGTGGGTGGCTCAGTCAGTTAAGCCTCTGACTCTTAGTTTGGGCTCAGGTCATGATCTCATGGTTTCATGAGTTTGAGCCCCAAGTCAGGCTCTGAGCAGGCAGCAGAGCCTGCCTGGGATTCTCTCTCCCCCCCCAACTCCCCTACTAATGCTCTGTCTCTGTCTCTCTCAAAATAAATAAATAAACTTAAAACACACACACATAATTATAACTATGGACATAAATTTTAAACATTTCTTGATGACTTTTTTTTAATATTATTGGGTTTTTTAAAAAGCCCATGTACTTCATTTTATGCATTTAAAAAGCATTATTCTGAGATGAGACCCCCTAGCCTACACCAGACTTGCACAAAAGGATCCATAGTAGAAAAATAGTTAAGACTTCCTCTGCCATATGGGAGCCAATATCTGTAAGAAGCGTGCTGGCTGAGATCAAAATAGAGAATCCCCCGGGTAAGTAATTGGGAAATAACCCTTAAACATAGGAACAGATATACCAAGTGATGGATCTGAAGGGTGAGATCAACAGGACAGAGCTTGAAAGACCGATAACCTTCATTGGGGGGAGGGGATGGGGCAGGGGGTTGTTAGGTGCTCCCAGTAGGTACCCACTCCTCTCTTCCAGAGCTGAGGTCAAAAGCATCAGAGTGTTTGTAACTATTCCCTTTCTTTCCACACCACACTGGCAACCAATCGTCAAACCAATCGGGCTGCTCTTCTTCAAAATACGTCTACATTCTGGTCATCTCGCTCACCTCCACCACTGCCAACGGGATCCATGCCACTATCATCTCTCACTCGATAATAAATAGATGCCTAGCTGCTCTTGCTATTTCAGGCGAGGCCTGAAACATTCATAAAATTTTAGAAGCACATGACAGAGGCGCAGGACTAAAAATACCCCTTGCGAGAGTCTGGAGAAGTCCTCTTAGCACACATCCCTGCGGCTCCAAGGAGAAACGGAAATTGAAGGGTCCTGAAGGTGATACATAAAAATACTCCTCAAAATACACCCCTGCCCAGGGCAGCCAGAATTGCAAAAAAAAAAATTTTTTATATTGAAATAAGTTACCATGTCTTAAATGCCACTTACCTGACTAGAGAAGACACTATGCATAGGTCAACTGCCACTCCCCAGATACAGTGAATCTCTTACACAAGGAGACTTCTTCCAATTGTTTCTTTACAGTTCATGAACTCCAGACAGCTGGCCTAGACCAAGTAGGATTATGTAGAAGCAGAATTCAGGGTTTTCTCTGTCCACACACCCTCCCTCCCTCAGGTATCACTGTATCTCTACTTCGCCAATATAAAGTAATGGGTTCTGACAACATATATTTGCCTGAGACTACCTCATTAGGCACTGGCAATGTGTGTTTCATTCTAAATGTCATGAGTGAGAGCCAGTATTGTGCTAGGTGTGTGTGACCTGGAAACTCAGCTCCAGAAGTAGCAACTGATTGAGTTCTGACTCTTCAGAAGAATACAGCTGGGCATAATTTGGGATGGGGATAGAACAGAGAGTGAGGTTTCAGTTTTGTTTACAGAGTGGCCTTGGAATCTTTTAAAGTAACAAACTGTTTCGGTCTATTTCTGAGTCTTCTGACAAAAAAAATTCACCCAACAGCATTCCCAAAGAGTCCATGAAGGTGTGATATACAGGAAGCAATCTTAGGAAGGTAGGTGTAGGACTCCCCAGTAGGCTGCTAACAGTTTTCCAAACATTTCTGGGTGACCAGAAGCTTAATGATGAAGCCCAAGGGGTTAAAGAACCAAAAATCTAAGCAGCATTAGGTATATATTTAAATATACTTCATGTGGGTTTCATGAGGTGGGATCATCACTAAATACTCCTTGTCTCTTGCCTCTTTGTCTAGCCTTTCCCACAAAACTGGAATAAGTTACCTGACAGTGAGTGTGAGAGAGAAAAGCCCACTTCCTCCCCTTTCCCTTGGAAGTTAGCTGCCTCCAGAAAGACAGAACAAAGTCTTCCTCTACACCAGAAATGTGACAGGGGCAGTGCTGCTGGTGACAAGGTGGGTAAGAAGTACTAGAAAGTGCATTTTGGCTTTATAAATATGTGAATCCCATCTGCTGGATTCTTATTTGTCATTTTGTACAAAACTCGGGTAGAAAAGAAGTACTGCTATGCACTACGCCCAATAAATAGTTCTTTCAAATGACCCAAGAAAGAAAGTAACATGGGTCCTAAGAAAACTTGACATAAGTAAAGAGCTGGGATGACTGAGAGAGAAATAGGTCCTCCTGGTTGCTTGGTGGATGGAAAATTTCATTGAGGAATAAAATATGAGGTGGTCCTTGAAGAAAGAAAAAATTGACACTTGAGGGATCGGAAAAAAACATAAGCAGTCAGATCCAAGTACTTGAACAAAAGCCTGAAGGCATGAGAACGTGGGGCATACACTCACTGTTTCAGTGAGTCTTATGAATTGCCATAATGCATTCTGCAAGACCATCCTTCCCTGGCCATTGCAGATGAAATAGAGTGATTACCTTACTCAGGAAAGACTAATCAATCTATAGATTCTATAATGGTTTATTACATGGCCAGTACAAGAAATCTGCCCACCAAGAGTTAGGGTAATTAAAAATCAACCATAATACACGGAATTCTATCTTAAAAGTCTGATGATGAAATAGATATTAAAATACACCCTGGAGGGGCACCTGGGTGGCTCAGTCGGTTAAGCGGCCGACTTCAGCTCAGGTCATGATCTCACAGTCTGTGAGTTCGAGCCCCGCGTCAGGCTCTGTGCTGACGGCTCGGAGCCTGGAGCCTGCTTCAGATTCTGTATCTCCCTCTCTCTCTGACCTTCCCCTGCTCATACTCTGTCTCTATGTCTCTCAAAAATAAATAAACATTAAAAAAAAATACACCCTGGAGGGGCGCCTGGGTGGCTCAGTTGGTTGAGCGGCCGACTTTGGCTAAGGTCATGATCTCGCGGTCTGTGAGTTCGAGCCCCGTGTCGGGCTCTGTGAGCCTGGAGCCTGCTTCGGATTCTGTGTCTCCCTCTCTCTCTGCCCTTCTCCTGCTCACGCTCTGTCTCTATGTCTCAAAAATAAATAAACGTTAAAAAAAAATACACCCTGGGAAAGCAGTGTCCAGATACTGTAAATTTGTAAGCAGCAAGAATCAGTAAGCAGAGGCCATGCAACCATGCGGAGAGTGATAGAAATGTATGGATAATGCCAGAATCCCCAGAAGGAACAGAGAAAAGATCAGTGCTCTCCACAAAGTTTTTGTCACGGAGAATGTCGTACTCCCCTAATTATAGATCAGGTAGATAGTCTTCTCTAATTGTGTAGTTTTTTGGTGATATCAACAAAGATCCAGACCAGGTTGGGGAATGGTGGCGGTGGCAAGGAGAGAACAGAGAGCAGAGATTTTAACACGACCAAATAAGGCTTTTTTCATTTTTCCACTACTAATATTACGAAAAAACAAAAAATAAATCCCATAATGAGATGTCATATTTCCACTGCCAACTGTACTTTAAGAATTTTTCAGCTCCAGTGGGTGTCCACATGGTGGACAACAATGACAGCGTTGTTATACCTTTCATGTGACTGTTGTTTGTTTTTTCTTTCTCACAAACTGGGACAAGTTGTTCAGGGCTGCATGTTAGGTGTCCTTTTGTCCCATCACAGTAAAAGTTTAAATAAACTTTTTACAGAAGTATACCCTTGGATATTGTTAAAGATGGTTATTATGCATACCTTTCCTATGGTATTAGTTGTAGGAGCAAAAGGTAATTGCCAATAAGGTAGGCGAGATTTATCTTTTGGTATATGTCTCCTTTCTGATTAATTAAATGCAAAAGCCATTGTTATTCTGTCTTTTTCTTTGTAGTTTGTAATTGTAAAAACCAATGATTCTCAAATTTTTGTATTTTGTTATGCCAGAAAATATTTAAAAGATAAAAGGGACCGTAGATTATTACTGTAATTTTATAAAAGGAATTTATTTTTTAAGTATGTTTATTTATTTATTAGAGTTTCTTTATTTTTGAGAGAGAGGGAGAGCATGAGTCGGGGAGGCGTAGAGAAAGAGGGGACAGAGAATCCCAAGCAGACTCCCTGCTGTCAGTGTAGAGCCTGCTGCTGGCTCAAACTCACAAAATGAGATATCATGACCTGAACCTAACTCAAGAGTTGGACACTTCACCAACTGAGCCACGCAGATGCCTCATAAAGTTTATTTATTTATCTTGAGACAGAGAGAGAGAGAGAGAGAGAGAGTGCATGTGTGCATTGGTGGGGGGGGGCAGAGAGAAAGGGGGAGACAGAATCCCAAGCACTGTCAGTGCAGAGCCCTATGTGGGGCTCCAACTCACGAATCCTGAAATCATGACCTAAGCTGAAATCAAGGGTCAGGATGCCTAACCGACTGAGCCACCCAGGAGCCCCAAATAAGTTTATTTTAAAAGTATAATTTGGAATTAGTAATTGAATTAAGTCAGTTATTGGTGAAATTTCCTAAAGTGCCCTTACTTCTTCCATATCATTATGGATCAACAAAAAGATTTTCAACTTCTACCGGTCTGTGACAGTATTTGGGATCACCAATGACAGTCTTTCTTTTGAGATTCAGAGAGGAATTGTGAGGAAAATTGATAACTTAAAAAATTCCACCTAAAAGTGTCCTATAATAAATACTTTAAGTATGAAAAATTTTAGAAATTTAGCGATTGGATGCCGATTTAGAAAACCTGTAAATACCAGCCCAAACATGTGTCCTTTGCTCAACGGTTAAAAGATACATTTAAATTCTGAATCATCAAAATAAGAAGATACTATCTTTTAGATTCTAAAAGATAGATACTGTCTTTTTTATTGAAGGAACCTAACTGGTATAACCTTTGGAATTCCCATATGCATATTTTAAGCAGATATTAGTGACATATAGTCTTACAAAAAGTATTGTGTCCTATTAGATGTACCAACTAGTCTTTCTATCTCTAATTAAAAGGAAAAGATTTTATTTATGCCCAGACACCCCAATGCTTAAAGATAATTATATAATTCCAAACATTGAACTGAAAATTACAAAATTCAAATATTGAGATACCTGCCAATAGCCATAGTAGTTGTGTTAAACACCTGAATGCTTGATAGATTTTCTTTATTTTTTTCCCTATTTTGTCTGAACCATTACCAATAAAATTCAGTTTAGTTACGATATTTTTCATTAATAGTGTTCTAACGTGTTATTTTCTGGTTTAAGAAAAAAAAATTCAGTACCCTTCACTTTTTAAAAATTGCTATTATAGATGTAAGTTTTTTGGCTGATAGATGTAGTTCTTACTTCCAGTGTTTCGAACATCATTTGACTTCCTTTTGACCTTTATTGTTTCTGATGAGGACAGTAAGGAAAACTTAAGAGTTAAGAGTTTCCTTAAACATGATGTTATTTTTCTCCTACTACTTTCAAGATTTTCTATGTATTGTTGGCTTTTAACACTTGACTTCATTTTCCCATAGTAGAACACCCAGAGAAGAGAGTTTCCATTAAGATGGGGACAGAGGTTTAAATGCCACACTCTTACTGTTATTAACTGTGATTTAGTATATTTTCTTGACTATTTTTCCATTTGCTGGATGTCTCTACGATAATTTCCAGAGACTTTAAATGACTGTTTTCTTTAATAATTATATGTAGTCTAAATGGTCTCCTTTAGTGGGGAGGGAGGTCGGCCAAGCTCATCACTCTACCATTCTGTAAGTCCTGTTTTCCATGATGTGGCCTTCCACTTGTGAAGAAAAAAACAAACAATAAGCTCTAACATATCATGTCATTGACTTTGCATTGAGTTCTTCCGTGCCATGATTTGTTATCTCATTAGGCCTTGCTTTATTTTAATTAATAATAATAGCTTTCCTTCTTGGATTTTTTTTTTCTGTGAGTTATATCCAGAATCTATTACTGGCATAACTTCTGTTTTTCTTTTATCAGCATTGTAACCAATATGTGTCCCTAGGTGATTTCTGCTAACCTGTTTCTGACAGAGTAGTTAGGCCTACCTCAGACAGCATACAGCGGTGTTTAATCACTCTTCAGGTCTTCAAAACTCTACCTTACTTCATAAAAACAATGTGGCCTTTGCAAGTCTGGTAGCCTCCCTAAAAATAAATTTCTTCATCTGTAAAATGGGGTTGATCTTGGTAACTATCTACAAGACTATCTACAAGGATTAAGTGACGTACAGAAAATATTTAAACCAGTGCTTTGCCATAGGAAGTATCAACAAGTGTAAGCCCTTAGTAGATCAGGCTTGATTACTGAAGTGGGTAAGAATACAATACATTATTCACTCTTTGGGGTTTAGTTTCCCATAAAGATAAAAAATTTAGTCACAGAAGTACATATGCATTAAATATACCACTTAATATTCACAATTATATATGATGAAAAAAAGGTAAGACCAAAAAATAATTACTTAAATCATCAAGATAGTAAATCAAATGGTTTTTAGAACTACATATATAAAGTGTTGTTACTTTGGGCACCTCGGTGAGTCAGTCGTTAAGCATCTGACTTCAACTCAGGCCATGATATCAGGGTTCGTGAATTTGAGCTCTGCTTCAGGTGAGCTCAAGCCCCACTTAGTGTGAGCCCCACTTATCTCTCTCTCTCTCTCTGCCCTTTCTGAGATTTTCTCTCTTTCTCTCCCTCTCTTTCTCAAAAATAAATAAATAAATAAGTAAATAAATAAATGTTTAAAAGTTGCAACTTTTTAATCTTCTCTCACTTTGAAATATCTCAAGTTTATACATGAGTTTGCCCTCAATTTGTTGGCAGCCTATTCTCAACTGGTTTTAAACAATCTTATCTATTCCTCTCAGCATATATCAGAAGAAGAAACTACTGATTTCTTCAAGAAAAGTTATATATACACTTCCCAGGTCTGAACCCCTAACATGACTGCAATCTGCTTGATGTAAATACACAATTTATTTGTTGGATTTGCCAGGCATCAAGTCCTTGTACCTCTGTTTAAAGAATGCACATATTCAATCTGGGTAGATAATTACTTCAACATTTATTTATTTTTGAGACACAGAGTGAAACAGACCATGAGCGGAGGAGGAACAGAGAGAGAGAGGGAGACACAGAATCAGAAGTAGGGTCCAGGCTCCAAGCTCTCAGCACAGAGCCCAATGTGGGGCTTGAACTCATGAACCACGAGATCGTGACCTGAGCCGGAGTCAGACGCGCAACCGACTGAGATACCCAGGTGCCTCTGGGTAGATAATTACTTCAATTAAATCCGCGTAGGTTCACATTTCCCTCTGTATACTCAAGCGGCTAACTCTTACAGTATAAATAATGGCATTCATCTGTCCTTTGGGGATCCTTTAGGATCAACGAGGTGTGACTTTTGTCTGTTATTCTTTTATTCTTTTTAATATTTTTAATGTTATTTATTTTTGAGAGAGAGAGAGTGCACACGCAAGCAGGGGAGGGGCAGAGAGAGAGAGAGACACAGAATCTGGAGCAGGCTCCAGGCTCTGAGCTGTCAGCACAGATCCTGATGCGGGGCTGGAACTCACAAACCGCGAGATCACAACCTGAGCTGAAGTCAGATGCTTAACCGACTGAGCCACCCAGGCGCACCTGTTATTCTTAAGAATAGTAAAATCTGGGTGTCTCTCTCTAACAATAAAATGAATAACATGTACAGTTTTCAAATTTCTTGCAATAAACCTCAGTCTAGAAATTGTACTTTCTTGTTCTTTTAATGTGTCTATGAACAAAAATAGAAGAATATGACTCAGGGTCTGAGAGAGCTCAATAAATTTCATCCCTTAATCTTCCTCCCAAATTCTGAACCAACTATGTAAGAAGAAAAAGAAGAAGGCAGCTGGGAAAATAAAATCATTTAGTTTAGTTTTGATAGGACCGATATGGAGCATATGACTTATCTCCTTGGACAGGACATGTAAGACATATTTGAGCCTGCAAATACTAAATCTGAGTAATGGACCAAAGTTGGTATAAACCTGGAAAATTGAAAGCTTCCTCATAGGGGAACCTACTCAGTAGAACTCACCGAGGGACAGACCAGAAGTAAGGCCTGGCCTTAAAAGACAGAATTATGCCTGATTCTCTCCTAGTTCCTAAAACAAACCCAGATTCATGTGAGCCAGACATCGATGTCTAGATCAGTTGATTTCACCCTGGCGATCAACACAGTGACTGATTCCTGAGCCAGGACACTTTGTCATGGCCACCTATATTCCTCACAAAGATCTTTTTCTTTACCTCATTCATCTCCCTTCCTTTTGCTAGCACTCTCTATTTCTTGAAGAGGCTGGCCTTTTTAAAAATAAAACTTACATACTGTATTTAAACACACAGATGACAATAGCAAATACTTTTTTTAGTATTTCCATTTACAGTTGACCCTTCAACAATGTATCATTTAAAATTCAGATATAGGATGAGTTAAATGGGTAAGGAGCATTAAGGAATCTACTCTTGAAATCATTATTGCACTGTATGCTAACTAACTTGGACGTAAGTTTTTTGAAAAATTAATTAAAAATCTTAATTAAAAAATAAAAAATAAAAAATAAAATTCAGATATAACTTTTGACTCCCCCCAAATTCAACTACTAATAGCCTACTGTTGACCAGAAGTCTTATTGATAACACGATTAACACGTATTTGGCATATTAAATGTATTATAAACTCTATTCTTACAATAAAGTAAGCTAGAGAGAACAAAATGTTATTAGGAAAATCACAAGGAAGAGAAAATACATTCACAGTATCATACTATAAAAAATCTGTGTACAAGTAGAAACTTGTACTTCAAATCCTTGCTGTTCAAGGGTCAACTGTATTAATGTAGTTAATCCCCGGGGGGGGGGGGAGGAACCTAGACAAAAGAAACAATATTATCCCCACTTTATAGAGGAGGAAACTGAGGTACAGAATGGATAAGGAACTTGCACTAGGTTGCACAGCTAGTAAGTGTGTGGGGCTCAAATTCAAACCATAAGCTCAGAATTGATCTTCTTAACCATTATCCTCTACCACATCTCAAGAGAGAGACTAATAGAAATAAATAGCCAATAGATGCAGATATAAAGATATTAATTTCTTCAGAGCATCAAATCACAGTACATATCTTTTCTTTTGACATCTCAATGGTTGTAGATAAGTCCTTGCATTGACAGAAAAGAAAGTCTGAAATAAATCATGAAATATTCGGATATAGATGACTAAAATGGTAGAGAAAGTGGCAACTATTACTTGGCTATGTGGCAGGAAGGGATCTTCCCAGGAAAAGGCACTCATAATCTCCTCTGTGATTTTATTTTCTGACTTAATAGGATATTTCTGATTTTTACGTTCCTACAGAACAAAAACCATGATTTATATTTTATAATTTACATAGCTGTTTTCATGTAGTTTTAACAGTTATAAATTTTTTTTTATTTATAGCCTATGGGAAGGAAGAGTCTGAAGGGTGTAGAGGAAGTTTGTGCTGCTAAGCAACACTTCTACTCATGTACAGTCTCCTATTCTATGCTTTTGCTCATGAACCCATAATATCTTGGTCCTTATGTATAAATTTTAATAGCATAGTTAGAGAACAGCTTAATCTTATTTACACAGTACTCTTTATTTCATTGCTTCTTTGCTATCTAAAAGTATAATACAATTCAGCAGAAAAATGTGTGCAGTCAGGAATAAATTTCTTGATTACTCAGGGTAACAAATGCAAAAAAAAAAAAAAAAAAAAAAAAAGCAACAGTTTTATTTAAATCCTTTGACTTAACCCCGTACTTTTTTTTTAATTGCAATCATCAGTAATCTTCAAAAAGTTACATTTATTTTCCCAATTTCCATATTTTTAAGGAGATTAGGTAGGCTTTTGTCTCTTCCTTTTAAATGAATCTTGCAAAATGCAATCCTAAACAGCTCTGAGAAGTTGGTTTAGTTTTAGACCATTAATTAGAAACTAATAATAAACCTAGTTATTAGATTTTTTTGAAAAGTTACTATAGCTACTTACTTTAATTTGAGTCTGAGGAATTTCTGAATTGTGTATTGTAAGAATTGATTAACTTAATTGCTTCCTAAAAGCTCCCACAGGCAGTATATACCTTTTATGAAGAATCAATAAATCACAGACAACGAATAATTTACCATCTCTCTGTTTAGAAAAACATGAGCATGAAAAGTCTTTTCCTCTAGTGTGTGAGGATTTTTAAAAAGAATATTCTGTTCATAGATGTTCATTTTTGTTGTTTTTATTGTTTTAGATCATAATGAGTTCAGTAGTTCAGGTTTTTCACCATCAACAAACAAGCCCCCCTTGGGTCTTTCTTCACGTTGGCAGAAACTGTATATTTGTGCCTAAATGAAAATAACCATTAAGAACGGTTATACCCTTCTAGTCACTAAATATAAAATGCGGTATTTACCTATCTGCTTTGGGGCCAAACAAATAAAATTTTCAGATCCACCGAAGCTTCAGATAAATGAAGTCACGGTAAAGACGGCAAGCTGCCCCGGCCACTTGTGAAAAAGAGTGTTCCTACCCAATCTGTAAACAAATAGAAATCCATTACTACATAACTTGAAAGAGATAAATTACCCAGAATTTATGGGAGAGTAATTTCTTTCCTTTAAGTCACGATAATGAATCTCCATTATCCCACATTTTTCGTTTACCCTCGGTCCTCAGAAATTGGAACAATGATTATAGGCTGCAGTGAAAAATAGCTCCCATATTCTTCCTTTGATTCTCTTATACCCTAAGAAATGGGATTCTCTTTGCACCAACCTTTGCTGAGTATAGGTTTTTAGAATGTTAACAGTTTGTCTCAAGGTTAGTTCCTGTTCTTATATTATTACTAAGTTCCAGAGTAAGAAATTAAAAAGATAAAGCAGTTCTCAACTTGAAAGCACATTATGGTCCAACGCCCGTCCTTTAATTTTGTTTTGTTTAAAATTTCAATTATTCTTTCCCATAAAAGTAATATGACAAATAGACACCTGGTTCTGGGGAAGATCGAGTTCCCACCGCCGGATGGGAACACTAAGAAGCACGTCTTTCAGATTCACACAGGCAGGATGACACCGGTGGTGATGTAACCAGGGGCGTGATCCTGTCTGAAGACGACCTCTCTGGCAATCTGTGCAGAAGCTGGTCTGGTGGCCCTGAGAGAACACAGAATGGGAATAACAAATGAAGACTTCAAAAAATCTGAAGAAAATGTTTTTTATTAAAAAAACAAAAACAAAAATAAACAAGAAGCTCCCCCTCCCGCCCCCCGCCCGAGAGGCTTATCTTTTCCAAACCACAGTTGCCTCCAAGGAAAGGGCTGGTATTGTTTCAGTAGTTCAGAAGAATCCATGTTTCCGTTGATCTTTATTGACAGCACGTCTTGTCTACCTTTCTGCACATGAAGTGTATGAAGCCCACTGGGCTGCCTTCATCTGTTAGTCACGTGCAATGCTCTCTTCCCAGTAAAGCGTGCTCTTTCACAAAAGCAAAAGACTAAAACCACAAAAGCTTGCTCCATAACATAGCCAACCAGTAAATGTATAAACTTTACAATATCAAAACCATAGGTTAAGTTCATCATCTTGTCTTATATTCTCTTTGTAATCTGCCAGCACAGCCCAGGACTTCTTCTTCTCTCGAGTCTGTACAATTTATATGATCACCAAAAGAGGAGATATGTCTGTGAGCATTAAATCCAGCATTCTTTGTGATGCGAAAAGCTTGGAAACCACGCAAATGTCTATTGATAGGTGAATGCAACTAGACACATATTATATATATATTAATTTTTGCATAGTCATAAATTAGAATATTTATACAATGGAATATTGTACAAACTTTAACATAAATGACATGTACCAACATGGATAAACCTCAAGACATACTGTTGACAGAGAAAAAGTAGGTTACATAATGATACATACCATATCATAAATATAATTTAGGTAATGTTCGAAACCACTTTAAGTGGCATATATTTGTTGGCCAATATATGTATATACAGTAAAAATAAGTAAGTAAAATGGTGAGAATGTTACATCCACTTGAGAATAATAGTCATCTCTAGAAAGAAAGGGTGGCAAGTAAGTTTTAGATTGGAAGAGACAGGCTTTCAAATATATCTCCAATTTTTAAAAAAATCTCACCCTTTCAGTTAGTCCTTTAGGTCAAAGTTCTCTTCCTAATAATTTTTTTTACAATTATATATTCATAAAAGCAATGAACTAAAAATGGTTGTACCAATTTATATGATCACCAAAAGTAGTATATGATAACCCCTATTCAACGATAGCACCCTCAGTGATAGGGATTATTTTTCTCAATAATCTTTCTTCAATTTATATGTAAAAAACAATATCTGGCATGTAGTTATTTTTATTTGCATATTTTAGTTGGAATTAGGGCTTAATATTTATATATGCATTTATGGGGCGCCTAGGTGACTCAGTTGGTTGAATGCTGACTTCGGTTCAGGTCATGATCTCACGGTTTGTGAGTTCGAGCCCCGCATTGGGCTCTGTGCTTATGGCTCAGGACCTGGAGCCTGCTAGGGATTCTGTGTCTCCCTCTCTCTCTGCCCCTCCCCTGCTCACACTCTGTCTCTCTGTCAAAAGTAAATAAACATTAAAAAAAAATAAAAAATATATATGCATTTACTAGTCTTTGGATTTCATAATCTATGTATAATGTACTCATGCCATTTGTCCATTTTCTTTGGGACGTCTCTTGCCAACTTATATGAATTCTTCATATATAAAAATTATTATTCAGTGCACCTGGGCGGCTCAGTTGGTTAAGCGTCACACTTCAGCTCAGGTCATGATCACGTGGTTCGTGGTTTCGAGCCTCACGTCGGGCTCTGTGTTGACAGTTCGGAGTCTGGAGCCTGCTTCGGATTCTGTGTCTCCCTCTCTCTTTGCCCCTCCCCTCTCATGTTCTGTCTCTCTCTCAAAAATAAATACACATAAAAAAACTTTTAACAAAAAGATATGAAAGCATCCTAAGTGTCCATTGATAAATAAATGGATAAAGAAGATGTGGTATATATATGTGTGTGTATGTATATACAATGGAATATGACTCAGCCATAAAAAAAGAATGAGATCTTGACATCTGTGACAGCATAGATGGACCTAGAGGGTATTATGCTAAGTGAAAAAAGTCAGAGAAAGGCAAATACCATATGATTTCACTTATATGTGGAATCTGAAAAACAAAACAAGTGAATAAACAGGGAAGAAACAGACCCATAAATACAGAGAACAAATTGATGGTTCCCAGACAAAACAGGTAAAGGGGAGTAGGAGATATAGGCTTTGGGTTATGGAATGAATATGTCACAGGGATGAAAGGCAAGCATAAGGAATATAGTCAATGGTATTGTAATAGTGTTGTATGGTGATAGATAGTAGCTACACTGTGGTGAACATAGCATTATGTAAGACTTATCGAATCACTATGTACCCATGAAACTAATTAACATTATGTATCAACTAAATAAAATAAAATATTATTCCCTGTTATGTCATCCTTATCAGAAATACATTGCCTCAAATCAGTGTATTTCAAAAGCAATTCTTGAGGTACTTGGGTGTCTCAGTTAGTTAAGCAACAGACTCTTGATTTCAACTCAGATCGTGGTCTCTCGGTTCTTGATGTTGAGCCCTGCAGCAGGCTCTATGCTGACAGTGCAGTCTGCATGGGATTCCCTCTCTCCCTCTATCTACCCCTCTCTTGCTCACATGATCTCTCTCTCTCTCTCTCTCTCAAAATAAACTTTTTTTTAAAAAAGGAATTCTTTAAAGTATCAAACAACTAAAAAACATAATAGTTGGATGTTCAGTATTTAGGTGGTTCTAAGATAGTACTGTGCATGATTCATTTCGAAGTTCAGAGCTAGGTCAATTTAAGAATGATATACTTTCAGGGGCACCTGGGTGGCTCAGTCGGTTGAGCATCTAAGTCTCAATTTCTGCTCAGGTCATGATCCCAGGGTCATGGGATCAAGTCCTGTATCAAGCTCTGTGCTGAGCATGGAGCCTGCTTAAGATTCTCCTTTTCTCCTTCTGCCCCTCTTCCCCAGTTGTGTGCTCTCTCTCTCTAAAATAAAAATTTAAAAAAAGAGAATGATATACTTTCAAGCTATTTTTATTTATATCCAAGCCAATTGAATTTTATGTATACTGTATTATTCCAATTCACTTAGATTCCAATATCCTTTTCTGATGTGAAAAACAAGAATGGAGGTAGTAGCCTTGATGATAACTGAACATACCCTTGCCTATTGTCCAAATAAGTGGTGCCTTGCTGGGAATATCATCTGTCAGGGGCTTATGGCAAAAAAATAAATAAATAAATAAAAATACTTGAGAACTGCTGCTTTAACTAACAGAACTAACTAATCGAAACCCCACATGATACATGGTAAGCCTTCATCATATTTTCTGGTAATCGGTTATGTAATTGCCTGTCTTCTCTCTACTAGATTGTAAACTCGATGAGAACAGACTTGGTTCTCTTGCTCATCCTTGTATTCTAGTACATAATTGTCAAATGAAAGGATGAATGCATAGTAAGAATAAGACAATCATGTGGTATATTCACTACATGCTACCTCAAAAGTTAAAATAAGAGAAGGAGAAATTTACATTTCTGTTCACCTGTAAATGACTTTGGTCATGAAGCTTTAACATGACTGTTTAAAAGAATGAATCAAATATTCAGAATTAATCTTCCAAACTCTAAAAACTTATATTATTTATTTCTTTACTATTTATTTCTTTCCACCTAATTTGAAATACACATTGAGTAGAAGGAAAAACATCTCCTGAGAAACCTTGCTCAACATGGTGGATTATTTTCCTCCCTATCACATAAATAAATGTTTATTTCTGTCAAATTAAGACAAAATTTTGAGTTTAGACTTAAAATTAATTACATATATACCCTTCAGGTAAAGAGCTATTATAAGAAAGACCCTGATAGATGTGTTATAGTTACACTGTTTTATTTATCTAGTTCTAGTGGAATGTCCTGACCAGGAATCCTGAACACTGTCTGAACTTGTTTATAACATGTTATTTCCTTCTTTGGTTTTCCTTTTAGAGTGACAAGTGTCTTTCCCCTCCTGTTATACTTCCTTACATTAATTAGCCCAGTCCATGAATCTAAGGGAGGCACATGGGATTCAGGTTGTCCGTCTCAGATGAGCCACACCATGGAGCAGCCACCATGGTACCATGTTGGGACCCACCTGGAGTGCTCCAGGAATGCAGTTTTATCAGCTCTTCTCAAATGGATAAGACTCAAATTTGTCAAACTCACAGGGCACTGTTTACAAAACCAGAATGTCAGTTTATTAATTTAAATTAGAACACACATCGATACTTTTGCCCACTAGCAAAGACAAACATTTTCTGTTGAGTTAGACATTTAGAAAATTAATTAGAAAAAAATCTATTGGGTGAACATAAAATAATAGATCACTGGATGTTCTTGAGAAATATTCCACTCAGGTTAAAGGGAGGTCTATCAATTCTTCCCAACAGAGAAACCCTCTTTAGAGTCAGAGTGCTCAAGACTGCCACATAGACTCCTTTCTTCTTTGAGAAGGTGCTGCATATGCACATGCATTCTGCCTGTTTACTCCTTTTGTAACAGACATGAAAAGTGAAACTGTGTATAATAAAGCATAAATCACTGTACGTTTGTGTAGCATACAGCATCCTATGCATCACTGGCATTCAAGTTATGTTTTTTGAGTTTGTATCTTGTACATATGTGTAAGTCATCAGTGAAAGTCAGGTGCTACCATTATACTTTTGCATATGGATGGTTCTAATAGATCAAGCTAATGGTCTACTACAATCTTCATTTATTTATTTTTTTAATGTTTATTTATTTTTGAAGGAGAGAGAGACAGAGCATGAGCAGGGGAGGGGCAGAGAGAGAGGGAGACACAGAATTCGAAGCAGGCTCCAGGCTCTGAGCTGTCAGCACAGAGCCCGATAAGGAGCTCAAATCCACGAGCAGTGAGATCATGACCTGAGCTGAAGCTGGATGCTTAACCAACTGAGCCACCGGGCACCCCTCTATTGATATCTTTATATAAACCAAAAATTTCCAAGGTTCAGACCTGGTTCAAATAATCTCCTTAATAAGTTAAATTTCTTACTAAAATGTCACTATTACGTAGTGCATAGGCATGCATGTATAGAAAATGTAAACAATGTTTTACTGCTTAGTTTTATCAATATTTTTATACCCTCTTAATGCCAGTTTTTTCAAAGTTCAATTTTGGTGACAAAATCATGTTTCAGGATCATTTGAAGAATGTCTATTAAAATTTGAGGCTGAATTCTATGATGACAATGACTATAACCATTAATAATTTATCTCCTGCTAGGTCCATGATTTAATGCTAGGTAGGCTACGAGAGGCATATAAATATTAGGAATAAAAGCCATGTTACCATGCTTTTCATATCATATGTGAAATAATAGTAACAAGAAGGTTTAATTCAGGAGGTATTCTAAAACGAAGTCTAGAACACTGACTATGCATTCATTTGTCCAAATACTTTAATTCATTTTGAAACCAATTCTGATAATCACCTAGTTAATTGTGTTATACAAAATCTCTCATAATTAAAGCTAAATCTGTTCAACCTTAGAAGGTTTTATTGTGGTCAGTGTCACAATAAACTGTAGGAAATAAACTGGTTGCCAGCCTGGCATCCATTACTTTTATTCTTTATCAACAGTACTGTGATTTTCCTTGGAGAGTTTATTCCTCCCAAATCCTTAGCCATGCGGCTGGGACGGATTGACCCCTCTGTCCAGCCTTTGAATTAAGTGCTGCAATTGGTTCAAGAATGTAAATAAAGAGAACAAATCTCATGACATGTGCACGAGCTACAATGATTGATCTCTTTTTAGATGGTATGCTTTAATGGTATGAGACTCGCCTCAGGCATTTTGTAACCAGAAGGGGAGCCACCATATAGAGCCTGCAGATAAAGCTAACCCAAGTGGAAGCAGAGCAGAGACAAAGAGAAGCCAGATCTTGGTGATATTGTTTAAACAGGTGGCTGGACCAGTCCTCACCCAGAGCTAGCTGTACCACTGGACTTTGAAGATAAAGCCAGTGTATAACTCTTTTGTTCATTTGTTTGTTTTAGCTGTTTGAATGTTATTTTCCATTACATGTAAGTAAAAGATTTTTAACTGACATAGAAACTGACGGACCTGACTCCAGAATTATATGGAGTTATGATATGTACACATTTAAGTGGTAACACAACCGATCAGTTTATTTCAGCATTTTAAAAATATTTACTGAGAGGTGCCTGAGTGGTTCAGTTGGTAAAGCATCTGACTGCAGCTCGGGTCATGGTCTCATGGTTTGTGGGTTCGGGCCCCTCATTGGGCTCTGTGCTGACAGCTCAGAGCCTGGAGGCTACTTCAGATTCTGTGTCTCCCTCTCTGCCCCTCCCTGACTTGTGCTCTGTGTCTCTCTCTCTCAAAAATAAATAAATATTAAATTTTTAAAAATATTTATTGAGTACCTATTTATTTCAGGCAATACAGCAGTGCCGAGGTTACAAGAATACACAGAATATCCATGGTCACTTCCCTCAGAATGTCCTGCTTAAAAAAAAAATGTCCTGCTTATATTCTAGCAGGCAAGAATTTAAAACCAATTACACATTAATTCGTTCATTTTAATTTTGAAAGGGCTTTGAGAGGCACCTGGGTGACTCAGTCGGTTGGGTGTCCAACTTCATATCAAGTCATGAGATCATGGTTCTTGGGTTCGAGCCCCACTTCAGGCTCTGTGTTGACAGTTCAGAGCATGGAGCCTGCTTTGGATTCTGTGTCTCCCTTTATCTCTCTCTCCCTCAAAAATAAATAAACATTAAAAAAAAGGCTTTGAGGAAGAGAAATAGAAGCTCAAGGAGGCTTCTCACAAGGGAATAGACGTACTCTGGGGTGTATTAGTTCCTTAAAGCTGCCCTGATAACCACAGATTGAGTAGCTTGAAACAAGAGAGCTATTCCTCACAGTTCTGAAAACCAGAATTCTGAAACCAAAGTATTGGCAGGGAACTCTGAAGGCTCTACAGAGGAATCTTTCACTGTCTCTTCCGAACTGTTGGTAGTTGCCAGCAGTGCCTGGCATTCCTTGGCTGGCAACTTTGCCACTCCAATCTCTGCCTCCGGCATCATATGGGCTTCTTCTCTGTGTCTCTGTGTCCCCAAATCTTTCTCTCCTTGGGGGATTAAGGCTCCAACACATCTTTTTGGCGGACACAGCTCTCCACGACAGGGGGTTAGGTGAGACTTCCTTCTTTGAGGTGATCATCCTGAGAAGACATCCAAGAATGAGAAAGGAATGACAGGGACGTGTATTCTGGTAGAGGTTCCATTTGCTGCTGTTCCATTTTTTCTGCCACAACCCACCATCACTCCCATATTTTCTTTCAGTCTTTCAACTACAATCCTGACATTTTAAGAGAATGAAATGGTGGAAGGACGACTCCTCATGACAACGGAATCTCTCGGGCAGTCAGTGAGTCACATGACAAATGAATCCTGCTTGTGCCTTTTCTCCTTAAAAAAATTTTTTTTTCTAGAGCTTTTCTTTAGATTAGGTGGTAAAGCAATGAATTTCTCTGTTTCTTTTTCCCCGCCTTGGACATAAGACTGCATTTAGTAGTTGTTTTCATCCTGGAAGAAAGAAGCATGTAATCTGTTTTCTACCTCTAATTTTCACTGTTAATGTTAAACTCTTAGGACATAAATTTGGTTAACTGCAGAAATCGCTTTAAAATATCCTCAACTAAATGTTCTCAAATGAAATTTAGGCACATTGCTATTCACATTTCCAAAGAAACCCCATGGTTAGTCATCTCAAATCGGTGAGTTCCCCCTCTGACTAAGAGTTTCTTTTTAGAACATCAACAGCCGAGTCCCATGTGACCTTTCCGGCTCGTCAGTCCACTTAGTGGTGGACTTGATTGTCTTTTCTTCTACAGATGACTGGTTCTTGAGCATTATTCAATACTTCATTACTTATTAGCCATGGGACTCATAAAGTAAAACTAAATTTTGGGGAAAAAACCCTAAAATTTGAGGTGTATGTTACTTTGTAATCAGCTGAAAATATATATAATTTTTCTATTATTTGAACAAATGTCACTATGAAGGTAAAACAATTTATTAAGGTTGTGAAACAAAAATATTTTCTATTGTGTATATCCAGAGTCTCACTATTATTTACTGAATCAGGTACTTTACATATTTTGCTGTCTAATTTTCAGAACCCCACTTTATGAATAAAGTATTATTACCTTTGCTTCACGGATGAAGACAGATGAGATACAAGGTCTCATATAGCAAGTAGAAAATAAAAACTTAGGTCTGTCTAACTTTAAGATTAGTGTTTTTTCCATTAATGCCACCCTTATTCTTTCCTAAAGTCTCACAGAGAAAATTATATACCTGTTTTTTAAAGTATCTACTACATTCTCTTTTTCTTCTTTTTTTTCTTTTCTTTTTTTTTCAAGCAGGAGTAAGGGGTAGAAGGGGGAGAGAGAGAGAGAGAGGGAGAATCCTAAGCAGGCTCCACACTGAGTGTGGAGTCAGATGTAGGGCTTGATTCCACAACTCTGATCATGACTTAAGCTGAAATCAAAAGTCCAATGCTCAATCACCTGAGTCACCAAGGTGCTCCCATTCTCTTTTAACCTTAAATTCAATATTAGCTTACAGGGGACTACTTTTAGTTATGTGCTCTCATAAAACTAATATTCTAGAAGGAAGTCTTCCTCATCATTATTAGTGAGCATATTTTATAGCACCTACTTTGTGCACAATTCTAGACAAAATGCTGATATTCAAAGCATGGGAAAAATGGGCCCTACCATCAAGGGATTTATAATCTATAAGGAAGTCAAGGTTTTTACCTGACCTAGATTTCTTAACTGATTGTCTGGTTTTCCTGAGAGAAGATCTAAATTCATTAACAAAACTGCATGATGTAGTTTGACCCACTCTTTAGCTTTAATTTTTTCCACTCTTGCTCCCACCCCAAATTCTAGTATGCAGTCATACTGAAATTCAAGCTCCTAAACCCCTCTTCCAACCCTTGGTAGGATCTCTGCCACTTTGGGCAATGATTTAGCCAGGATTACTCTTTCCATCTCTGACTAAACTATAAATCTGTCTGGACAGTGCTTAGAACACAGAAATGCTCAACGCTTACAGACTTGTAAAGACATTAATAATGCATTTCGTCGTCTGAGTATTGGTTGGTTCGTTGATTGGTTGATTTTTTAAAGGAATTAATTCACTGAGGAACAAATTTACTATAAGCAAGTATATTGACTCTTTGACCATGCCTACATCAAGGAGAAGTTCACAACGTCTCTTCATGGCATAGCCTACTACAGCAAACAAAAAAGGCTTTTAAATGTTTTTGTAGAGAATTGGTTTTTAAAATAATCTAATTTAATAAAAGAGAAACCCTTTTATGCCATTAAAAAAATCTATGGACTGATCATACAACTTTAAACTGCACTAATTGAAGAAAATCATATTTATTCATCTCTTCTAATTCTTCTCCATGCAAATATTCTTTTATATTCTTTTATAAGCACTAAAAGAATTTCACTGATCTACTAATTACACTCTCTCATAAACTGTTAATAATGATAGTTAGTAATAATATGATAGCATAATTAATGCAACATAATTTCAAGTTTGGAATTTTTAAGTGAGACCAAAATTGTAAAGTTTTAAATTATACTTTAATGTTTTTTTTTCTCTTTTCTGGATGTTGGCATTGCGTTTCTTTTGAATAAAGAGTGATGCTCATAAAAATTAACTGTAAATGAATTAAAGTCTTACATGTAAGACCTGAAACCATGAAAGAAACTTAAAACCTAGAAGACATAGGAAAAAAGCTCCTTGACATGGGTCTTGGTGGTTTTTTGGAAATCACACCTAATTCACAAGCAACAAAATGAAAACTAAACAAGTGAGAACACATTGAGTTAAAGAGCTTCTTCACAGCAAAAGAAACCATCAACAAAGTGAAAAGAACGTACAGAATGAGAAAAAATATTTGCAAACCGTATATCTGATAAGGGGTTAATATCCAAAATGTTATGAAGAACTCCTACAACTCAAAGCAAAAAAATAAATAAACCAGTTTAAAAATGGGCAAAGGAACTGAATTGACATTTTTCCAAAGAAGAAATATGAATGGCTAACAGATACAAGAAAAGATGCTCAACATCATTAGTCATTCAGGAAAGGTAAATTAAAACCCCAATAAAATATCACCTCACATCTATTATAATGGCTATCATCAAAAAGACAAGAGATGGCAAATGCTGGTGAGGACGTGGAGAAAAGGGGATGCCTGTGCACTGCTGGTGGAAATGTAAATTGCTACAGCCACTGTGGAAAACAATATGGAGAATCCTCAAAAAATTAAAAATAGAATTACCTTATGAACCAGTAATTCCACTTCGGGGAATATATCCAAAGGAAACAAAAATACTAATGTGAAAAGGCACTGCTATATTCATGTTTATAGCAGCATTATTTACAATAGCCAAGACACGGAAATATCTAAATGTCCATCAATAGATGAATTGATAAATAGATGAATTTTATATATATACATATGTATATTTATACATATATACACACACACACACACATATATATATATACACACACACACACACACACATACACACACAGCGGAATCTTACTCAGATAAATAATCATATCATCTCACTTATATGTGGAATCTTAACAACAACAACAACAAATAAAAACCAAAGCTCCAACACCACACTCATAGAAAATGAGATCAGATGGGGGGAGAGGGAATTGGAAAATGTTCAATAGGGTCAAATTTACTTCCATTTGTAAGATCAAGTACTAGCAATGTGATGTACAACATGGTGCCGAGAGCTAACATCGCTTTATGATGTACAAGGAAGTTGTTAAGAGAGTAGATCCCGGATTCCCAGGGTAACATGGCGGAGGAGTAGGGGGCTCCAGTATTTCGCTTGCCCTTTAAAGGAGGACGACTGAAACCATTGTCTCTCTCAACTCCAAAAATCGGGGGGAAAAGGTGCTACAGCTGACAAGAAACGTAGGCGAAAACAGACACGGCCCAACTAAACTGTGAGTTTAATCTGGGTCGGATAAAACGAACTCGAACTCGGGAAGTTGAGCTGAGGGGAGGGTGAGCGTCTTCGGAGATAGCTGGGAAAGTGCCGATCGAACAACATCTGAACGAGAGGGCCAGAGCGGGTGAGACCGCTACCATCCAGCCCCTAAATGCAGGACTTTTGAAGAGTTCAGTGGCAAACAGCAGCACTATCCCCGCTGCTGCTGGGACCGCACCAACCGCGTCCTGAGCCACTGGGACGCGCGCCGGGGGGATTGGCAGCGGGGACGCAGGCGGCGCTACCAGCCAAGCACCTCTAACCCCGGCATAATTATAACGAAATCGGGGGTGGCAGATGGCCGCCTCACCTCGCCACCCTCGCCCAGCGCCTCAGGGGCGCGCGCGCTGCCGGGACAGGCAGCGGGGACCCAGGCGGCGGCTCCTGCGGAGCACCTCTAACCCCCGCACAGTTACAGCCAAATGGGGGGGGGGGTAGCAGACGGCCCCGCCACCGCGCCACCCTCGCCCAGCGCCTCCGGGTACGCACGCCGCAGGGACCCAGACAGCCCCAGGCGGCGGCTCCTGTGGGACATGGCCGGGTCACCGTCCAGTAAACCACACTAGGCCGGCGTTAGCGGTGGAGAGAGAACAGAAATAAAGGGGCAAATAAAGCCTCCAGGACTGGTGGCGCGGGTCTGGAGAGACGCCATTGTTGTCTCACAAGCCAGGAAGTCACCCCAGAAGCCATCCCTGCAGCAGTGGAGGCCGGACCCGCCTACACTAAACCACACCCCTCCCAAACTATCAGCAGGAGCGACTGATCCAGTGGAGATTGCTGCCGGGAGTAACGCCAGTCATTTCCTCTTTTTAAATTTATCCCTCCCTTTCTCATTCCTACCTATCCCCATCCCTGAGCTGGTCATCCAGGGTACTGACTGGCTTAATCATTTTTTTTGTTTTTTGTTTTTTGTTTTTTGTTTTTAACCCACTCTTTGAGGACATGTCCTACAACCTCTTCTTTACTTCCCTAGCCCTTTTTCTGGAATAACCAGGCCGTATAAGTTCATCTAGACGACATCGATCATTATTCCTTTTCCCTCACACCTGTCCTTATTCTGATTTCTATCAGTCTGGATTAAACCCTTTAGTCGCTCTACCTGGGCAAAGTCCATTTCCTTCTTCTCCCTGCACCACTCATTATTCTGTCTATATATGCTCTGCCACCAGCACACTACATACCCTGTCCTTAACGTGGAGCTGTTACTTCAGGACATTGCCCTCAGAGAGTCACTTGTTATTTTTCTGTTGTGAACTGCTTGGCTGGACCATTTGTCGGTACGTTTGAGTATTTCTGTGTTCTGTGTGTCTGTCAGTTTTCCTTTCCAGGGCAACTTCAAGAAACAACCCATAACACATCCAGCCAAAATGACGAGACGGAAGAATTCTCCTCAAAAGAATCTACAAGAAGCAGTGACAGCTCAAGAATTAATGAAAACAGATATAAGCAACATAACAGAACTTGAATATAGAATGATAATCATAAAACTAATTGCTGGCCTTGAAAAAAGCTTAGATGAATGCAAGGGGTCCCGCGCGGCAGAGTTCAAGGACCTTAAAAACGGTCAGGAAGAATTAAAGAAGACATTGGAAGAAATACAGGGGAAACTGGAAGCAGCCACAGCACGGATAGAAGAGGTAGAGGAAAGAGTTAGTGCATTAGAAGACAAAATCATTGAAAAAGAGGAAGCAGATAAAAAGAGAGAGAAGCTGATCCAGGAACAGGAAGGGAGAATTCGAGAGCTGAGCGATGCACTCAAAAGAAACAATATCCGTATCATAGGAGTTCCAGAGGAAGAAGAGAGAGAGAAAGGAGTCGAAGGGGTTCTTGAACAAATCATTGCTGAGAACTTCCTCAACATGAGGAAGGAAATGGGCATGGAAATCCAAGAGGCACAGAGAACTCCCCTCAGACATAACTTGAATAGACCTTCTGCACGGCACATCATAGTGAAGCTGGCAAAATACAAAGATAGGGAGAGAATCCTGAAAGCAGCTAGGGACAAAAGAACCCTAACATACAAAGGGAGACCTATAAGGGTAGTAGCAGACTTATCTACAGAAACTTGGCAAGCCAGAAAGGAATGGCAGGATATCTTCAATGTGATGAGCAAGAAGGACATGCAACCAAGAATTCTGTATCCGGCTAGCCTGTCGTTCAGAATAGAAGGAGAGATCAAGGTTTTTCCCAACAAACAAAAACTGAAAGAATTTATCACAAATAAGCCGGCACTGCAAGAGATCCTGAGGGGCATTCTATGAAGACAAAATTGCAAAGAACACAAACTGCCAGGGTCAGCCTTACAAACATGAAACTTACAGATAATACAGTGACCGTAAGCCCATATTTTTCAATATTAACATTGAATGTAAATGGACTAAATGCGCCAATCAAAAGACACAGGATAACAGAATGGATTAAAAAACAAGACCCATATATTTGCTGTCTTCAGGAAACTCATCTTAAACCTGAAGATACCTTCAGATTGAAAGTGAGGGGATGGAGAACTATCTACCATGCTACTGGAAGTCAGAAGAAAGCCGGAGTAGCCACACTTATATCAGACAAATTAGACTTTAAAATGAACGATGTATTAAGAGATGAAGAAGGACATTATATAATAGTTTCAGGGACCATCCAGCAGGAAGAACTAACAATTGTAAATATCTATGCACCGAATTCGGGGACACCCAAATTTGTAAAACAACTAATTACAAACATTAGCAACCTCATCGATAAAAATGTCCTAATAGTAGGGGATCTCAACACTCCACTCTCAGCATTGGATAGATCCACAAAACAGAAAATCTCCGCAGAAACAATAGCCCTGAATGACACATTAGGAGAGATGGGCCTCACAGACATCTTTAGGGTCCTTCATCCAGAAGCAAAGGAATTTACGTTCTTCTCATTGGCACACGGTACATTTTCCAAGATAGACCATATTCTGGGGCACAGGGGAGCTCTGAATAAATATAAAAGAATTGAGATCATACTGTGTACATTTTCAGACCACAATGCTTTGAAACTTGAAATCAACCACAGGAGAAAGCCTGGAAAATATCCAAGAACATGGCAGCTAAGAAATAACCTACTAAAAGATGACTGGGTCAACCAAGCCATCAGAGAAGAAATTAAAAAATACATGGAAACAAATGAAAATGAAAATACAACAATCCAAACGCTCTGGGACGCAGCAAAGGCAGTCTTGAGAGGGAAATATATTGCAATCCAGGCCCATCTCAAGAAACAAGAAAAATCAATAACACAAATTCTAACAGCACGCCTAAAGGAACTAGAAGCAGATCAACTAAAACAACCCAAGCCCAGCAGAAAGAGAGAAATAACAAAGATCAGAGCACAAATTAACCATATGGAGACAGAAAAGGTAGCGGAACAGATCAATGAAACCAAAAGCTGGTTTTTTGAAAAAATAAACAAAATAGACAAACCTCTAGCCAGGCTTCTCAAAAAGAAAAGAGAGAGAACTCAAATAGATAAAATCGTGAGTGAAAAGGGAGAAATTACAACCAATCCCTCAGAGATACAAGCAATCATCAGAGAATACTATGAAAAATTATATGCCACCAAACTTGGCAATCTGGAAGAAATGGACAGCTTCCTAAATAGCCACATGCTACCAAAACTCAAACGGGAAGAAATAGAAAATTTGAACAGACCCATAACTAGTGAAGAAATAGAATCAGTTATTAAAAACCTCCCAGCAAATAAAAGCCCTGGACCAGATGGCTTTCCTGCGGAATTTTACCAGACATCTAAAACAGAGTTAATTCCTATCCTCCTCAAGCTGTTCCAAAAAATTGAAACGGAAGGAAAACTCCCGGACTCATTCTATGAAGCCAGCATCACTTTGATTCCCAAACCAGATAGAGACCCAGCAAAGAAAGAAAATTACAGGCCAATATCCCTGATGAATATGGATGCAAAAATTCTCAACAAGATACTAGCAAATCGAATCCAACAGCATATAAAGAGAATTATCCACCATGATCAAGTAGGATTCATCCCTGGGTTGCAGGGCTGGTTCAATATTCGCAAATCAATCAACGTGATACATCACATCAACAAAAGAAAAGATAAGAACCATATGATCCTGTCAATAGATGCAGAAAAAGCATTTGACAAAATACAGTACCCTTTCTTAATAAAAACGCTCGAGAAAGTTGGGATAGAAGGAACATACTTAAACATCATAAAAGCCATATATGAAAAGCCCACAGCTAATATCATCCTCAATGGGGAAAAATTGAAAGCCTTCCCCCTGAGATCAGGAACACGACAGGGATGTCCACTCTCGCCACTGCTATTTAACATAGTGCTGGAAGTCTTAGCATCAGCAATCAGACAACAAAACAAAATAAAAGGCATCAAGATAGGCAAGAAGGAAGTCAAACTTTCACTTTTTGCAGATGACATGATACTTTACATGGAAAACCCGATGGAATCCACCAAAAGCCTACTAGAACTGACTCATGATTTCAGCAAAGTTGCAGGATACAAAATCAATGTACAGAAATCGGTGGCATTTCTATACACCAACAATGAAGCAGCAGAAAGAGAAATAAAGAAGCTAATCCCTTTCACAATTGCACCAAAAACCATAAAATACTTAGGAATAAACCTAACCAAAGATGTGAAAGACCTCTACACTGAAAACTATAAAAATCTTATGAGGGAAATTGAGGAAGACACAAGGAAATGGAAAAACATCCCATGCTCATGGATTGGAAGAATAAATATCGTCAAAATGGCAATACTACCCAAAGCAATCTACACATTCAATGCAATCCCAATCAAAATTGCACCAGCATTCTTCGCAAAGCTAGAGCAAACAATCCTAAAATTTGTATGGAACCACAAAAGACCTCGAATAGCCAAAATAATACTGAAGAATAAAACCAAGGCGGGAGGCATCACAATCCCAGACTTTAACCTCTACTACAAAGCGGTGGTCATCAAGACTGTATGGTATTGGCACAAAAACAGACACATAGACCAATGGAATAGAAGAGAAAACTCAGAAATGGACCCGCAAGTATATGGCCAACTAATCTTTGACAAAGCGGGAAAATGTATCCAATGGAAAAAAGACAGCCTCTTTAACAAATGATGCTGGGAGAATTGGACAGCAACATGCAAAAGAATGAAACTAGACCACTTTCTTACACCACTCACAAAAATAAATTCTAAATGGATAAAAGATCTGAATGTGAGACAGGAAACCGTCAAAATCCTAGAGGAAAAAGCAGGAAAAAGCCTCTTTGACCTAAGACGCACCAATTTCTTACTCGACACGTCTCCAAATGCAAGAGAATTAAAAGCAAAGATGAACCATTGGGACCTCATCAAGATAAAAAGCTTCTGCACAGCAAAAGAAACAACCAACAAAACGAATAGGCAACCAACGGAATGGGAAAAGATCATCGCAAATGACATATCGGATAAAGGACTAATATCTAAAATTTATAAAGAACTTACCAAACTCCACACCCGAAAAACAAACAACCCAGTGAAGAAATGGGCGGAAGATATGAATAGACACTTCTCCAAAGAGGACATTCAGATGGCCAACAGACACATGAAACAATGCTCAATGTCACTCATCATCAGGGAAATACAAATCAAAACCACACTGAGATACCACCTCACACCAGTCAGAGTGGCTAAAATGAACAAATCAGGAAACTATAGATGCTGGCGAGGATGTGGAGAAGTAGGCACCCTCCTACACTGTTGGTGGGAATGCAAACTGGTGCAGCCACTCTGGAAAACGGTGTGGAGGTTCCTCAGAAAAATGAAAATAGAGCTACCCTATGATCCAGCAATAGCCCTGCTAGGAATCTACCCAAGAGACACAGGAATGCTGATGCATAGGAGCACGTGTACCCCAATGTTCATAGCAGCACTTTCCACAATAGCCAAATCATGGAAAGAGACCAAGTGCCCATCAACTGACAAATGGATAAAGAAGTTATGGTACTTATATACAATGGACTACTACGTGGCAATGAGAAAAAATGAAATCTGGCCATGTGTAGCCAGATGGATGGAACTGGAGGGTATTATGTTAAGTGAAATAAGTCAGTCAGAAAAAGACAGATACCATATGTTTCCACGAATAGGTGGACTTTGTGAGACTAAGCAAAAACCAGGGGGAGGGGAAGAGGGGAAAGGAAAAAAAGACACAGAGAGGGAGGGAGATAAAACATAAGAGACTCTCAAAGACTAAGAAAAAAACTGAGGGTAAGGAGATGAGGGAGCGGGGAGAAGGGGTGATGGGCATTAAAAAGGGCACATGTTGGGATGAACACTGGGTGTTATATGTAAACCAATTTGAAAATAAACTATTATAAAATTTAAAAAAAAAAAAAAAGAGAGTAGATCCCAAGAGTTCTCATCACAAAAAGTGATTTTTTTTCTTATTATTGTATCCACGTAAGATGATCCTGGATGTTAACTAAACCTATTGTATAGTCATCTCACAATACATGTAAATCAAACCATTATGCTGTACCCCTTAAACTTATACAGCGATGTATTTCAATGATTTCTCAGTAAACCTAGGGAAAAAATGGACAGGATTTGACTAGTAACCCAACTGCTAACTCTTCTTTTTCTCAATAAAATTAATCTAACTGATCTTACAGTGTGAAAAAGGAAAAGAAAAAAAAAAAAAGAATGGTGCTGTATCTGGGCATGAGGCAACCAACTTTAATTTGAGTTGCAATATTCAATATTTCTAACAAAATTCTAAAATGGAGTCATTCTGCCTTAGACTGAGCCTCAAAATCTTAGAGTGATTCAATAGGCACCAAATATTTGTCAGATCTTAAAACAACAGACTATATGCAAAACATGCTTCTGCAGTGTGAAATTGATGCTACCAACTTTAGATAGACTCCTTCTAATCCTGTCCTACAGGAGAGAAGAGAATTCAAAGATAGTCTTTGAAATGTTAAAGGCTTCCCTCTCAAGGCAAGCTAAGGCTAGAAGAATTTGCAAATTAAAAGTCAAGAGAAAAGGGAGTTGGGGGCAGTTGTTGATGGGCTCCATGTATCTTCTACCCCCACCCATCCCCTGCAGGGGAGATAGATGAGTTTAGTTGCCTGAGAGCCTCCAAGGGGATCATTCTGAGTGTGATGAGCACCATGGAATTAACTTGAAAAAGTAACTGGGGGGGGGCAGTATTGGGAATGCTCAGTGTTTCAAGGAAATGTGGGGCCAGGAAGCATGGATTTTTCCCTTGGGCCAAGGTAATCTTGGCTAATCTTTGGAAAAACACAAGTTTGAGGCCATTTTAGAGAACATTCCTCTCAAGAGGAATCTTTCTCTGAAGAACAGAGGAGTCCCAAAGGAGATTATATGTGAAGCTGGGTGGAAGCCGGAGCACCAGCAGGTAAAAGGACAGTGGAAAATGGCCAGTCATAAGAAAGGCAATTATGTGAGCATGGGATGCACTGGTGGGACCTCTAAAAAATACAAAAAGTGTATTCATGAAAGAAAGAATTAATGACTGTGCATCAGCCCCCAAAGAAACAGTCATGCAGTGAAGGGATTTCCCCTAATGTCTTCTAACCCTGGGCTACCTGACAGAGGACAGCGGAAAAATGCAGGAGGGAAGGGGGAAGGAGAGGAAGCAAGAGGGGAGCATCAGTCCTCCTCCCGTCCTCTTCTGTATGTTACCAGCTCCCCCGGGAAAAGGGGAGAAACTTTGAGTGATTTTCAAGTTTTGCTTATTATGCCGAAAAGACATTTACACTCCTCAGATGAAATTTATTCTTCTGACTAAAAAGGATGAGAAAAGCTACGGGGCATGTCAGAGATCCAATGCAGGAAAGAGGAAGAATGAATTTACTGATGGGTGGTAATTTTAGAGATAAAATGCTCTCTTTCCTTACCAAATTCAGTAAAGCAATTACGTGTTTATCAATCATTAACTATATCATTAACCATATACCAGGCACACGTATATATTCCTTTCAACCGCCTGGGAAGACGGTATTGTTATCCACTTTTCTAGGTGAGGAAGTAGTGGGGTTAAACATTGCTTGAAGGCATCCTTCCTGCTCTGCAGAGGTGAAATTCCTACAGACGCTGCCTCATGCTCCACCTGAAGCTCAGAGCATGTGAAATGATGAGACAGATATTCATCATTCTGTTTCTAGTGCTGCTATGTTCTCCTGCAGCACAGAGGAAAGAAGATTATGCATCTAAAAATAAGTGCACCTATATTAAGTATATATATTGTGTAGCAGGTACATTATATATTATATATTAACTCTAACACCTAAAACTCCAAAAGAAGTTATTGATCTTATTTTACAGATTAATCCAGAAGGGCTGAGGAAACGACCTGAGATTTCACAGCTAACAAATGGTGGAACTTGGATTCCAAGGTAGGCCTGCCTGATTCTAAGAAAGGTGCTCTTTCCTCCTTACTTGCTCATATCAAGATACAAACCCATGACAGGACATAGAGGCTAAAGATTTCATCAAATGTAAATGGTTCATTTAATGATATATTTACATAGACTAAATAATGTTCACATGTTTAATATCTAAGATACAAGGGAGAATTATTATATATACATTTTGCTGATAAAATAAACGAGACCCCCGCCCCCGCCAAGTGGAAATGTCGTGGATACAAAATAAGTGTACGACACAGCCAAAATTAATTTATACGGCCTGACTTGCATGGCTTCTCTACTTCACAGTATTATCCACAAAGATGCCGTTTGTTGGTTGTATGTGGACAGACACCCAAACGGTGGCTGTCAGGATTAAAACGGTGACAGAGAGAACACTTTCTTTATATTTACTTTCCTAAAATAATAGGAAACACAGCACAAGTGAAGTTTACCAACTCCTCAGAATGTGGACAGTCCATCTCTGAATATGAAAAATTATAGTAAAACACCCCAGGTTATTCATTAGTTGTAAAGTAGGAATTAGGACACAACTTCTTTGTAGTGTTTAAGGTATAAAGTATTTGAAGCAATTGCACTTACCCCTTTGTCAAGCCAACACTTTTCTGACTGTTCACAATAAAATTCCGAGAAGGAAAGCACTGAGTGTCAAAATATATAATGCTATATCCAAGCTCACAACAATTACATTATTTCCATTAGAACTTTTTCTAACAGAATTTTAAGCCACAATTATTATGAAGCCAATCTAAGAATAGAGGTTGAAAAGCCAGAAATCACCTCTGTGAGTGGTCACTCTCTGTATTTACTCATTGTTCCACTGTAATTTTATACAATCTCTGTTTAAAACCTGAATTATGAGTCACACAGCCATGATTAGTTTACATTTATTCTCTTTCTTTATAAAATAAATAAAATAAAAAGAATATGGCAGTGACATTCTATCTTCTGGATTTGTAAATCACTTATATACTAAAACTAATGTTCAAATTCTATGGATAACTCTGAGGGAAGGAAATAAGTACCATACTTGTTCATTCCAGATGCACTTTTCCCCATACTTCATTGATCAGGCCATTTTCAGAGATTAGTTGTGGCACTTCCATGACTGTTTGACTTTGCATGATAATATGTTTTATATCCATTGATATTGTGATGCTATTTGGCTTGCAAAGAATACGGTTCAAACATTTGTTTTATTCTCTCCAATGAAATCAGTTCTCTCTGCACTGCAGTTTGTCTTTATAAAAGAAAACATTATAGCTTCAACCCACTTGTTAATAGCAAACTAGGTAGAAGTGGTAAAAATATGATATAGTTCATTTTTACTCACCACCCCCAAATTTTATTGGCTTTTTTAGGTTATAAAAATGACACCATGACTGAAAATAAAGACACCTTTACTTTTTCTTTGACAATGTATTTTCCTTTTATATATTTTTCTCACTGTATTTCACTGGCCAGGACCTCAAGTACAATGTTCAACAGAAATGGTAAGGAGAGAATAGCCCCATATTGTTCTTGATCTTAGAAAGAAACATTCGGTCTTCCACCATCAACAATAATTTTAGATACAGGTTTTTCACAGATGCGTTTTATCAGGTTGAGGAAGTTCCCTTCTAAGTTTCCTAAGAGCTTCTATCATGAATGGATATTGAAGTTTGTCAAATGTTTTTTCTCCATTGAGATAATCATATGATCTGTTAATATAGTGAACTGCATAGAATAGTTTTTGAATGTTAAACCAATCTTGCATTATCCTGAGATAAACATCATTTTATATCAGTGATATTTATTGCTGCGTTCGATTAACTAAACTCATATTAAAGGATTTTTACATTTATTCTCGTGAGGTATATTGACCTGGAGGTTTCTTTTCCAGGGTGATGTTGGCCTCACAAAGTTAGCTGGAAATAATACCCATTTATTCTATTTCCCAAATAGAGTTTGTCAGTTTGTATTATTTTTTCCCTAGAAGTTTGGTAGAATTCACAAGCAAAGCTATCTGGGTCTGGCATTTCTTTGTGGAAAGGTTTTAGATAAGTAGTTAAATTTCTTTAATAGATATGTACTTATTCAGGCTAAATATCTCTTCGTGAGTGAGCTTTGGTAGCATATGTGTTTCAAGAATTGTTCCATTACATCATCTTGTTGACTTTATTACCATACGTCATTCAGACTATTTTCTTATCATCCTTCAAATGCTTTTCAGATTTGCAGTGATGCTTCCTTTTTCACTCCTGATACTGGTGTCCTCTCTGTCTCTTTTTATTTTTTCTTGGCTAGTTGGACTATAAGTTGATCGAGTTTATTGATTTTTTCAAAGTTTTATGTTTTGTTAATTTGCTTTTATTGTTTTTTATGTTTTCTATTTCATTAAATTGTTGCTGTTTCTTATTATTTCTTTCCTCTGAATACTTTGGGTTTCATTTGCTTTTTTTCTAGTTTCTTTAAGTAGAACATTACATCACTGATTTTAGACCTTTCTTCTTTTATAACGTAAGTATATAATGTGAAGGTTTCCCCCCTAAGCTTGGTTTTATCTGCATGTCGAAAACTTTGATAAGTCATTATATCCTCAGGCTCTCCAAAAGCACATTTTAAACTTAAATTGCATGCGTAAGAAATTTATTAACGGAAGGGGAAAGTTCAGAGAAAACAGAAGACCTCGAGAAACTTCAGACTGAAAAGCTAAGATGACTCCTGAGAAAGGAGAGAAGGAAAGGAGGAATATTGTGGAAGAAGAACAGGAGATTGAGGTAGAACACTGAAAATCTTGGCAAGAATGAAGGGAGCCTCAGTGTAAAATATTGCCTGTTAGAGAAATCTTTCATTGACCAGGATGGCTTGACTCTGTATCCTCACCATGTTCAGCCATTGCCTAGGACCACCCCCAATAAGAGCAAGGCCATGGCAAGAGTTCTGCAGCAGATCCTGAAGGTGTCAGCTAACAGTACTCCTCTTAGGAAACTTTCTCTCTTAGGAGGACCTGACTGGTAAACTCCCAAGAGCACCACAGCCCACCCTTTCTGCCACAAAAATCCATTTCATCACTGATTTTCAGAGAGCAGCTTCTCAACAATTTTTGTGAATCTCTCCATCCAACAGGGACAAACTACAATTTCCCATGACCATATTTGGTCTCTGGGCCACCAGAGGTCCACTATCTTTCCCATTATTCATTTAAAGTTCCCATAACCCTTGGTTACCACTCTGCAAATCTTGGTAGCTTAACCAACCCAACTTCTAAAGATTTTAGTAACTAACCCTACAGGGACCCTAACTACCTGACAGTAGCTTACCCCAAATCACCGTGCTGAGGGATGTGACTCACTGGGTAATTATATCCTTCTTTTGATAGAGTTATTGCGGTGTCTACTCACACTCAGAACTGGGCAGGAAGGACCAAGAGGTACTCAAGGGGATCACCGTGGTTGCACATATATTGATCCCTGTCTCTACTGTAAAAGCAGTCTTGCTACCTCTTACAGATCGGGGTCAATTACCTGTACCAGTATATTGACTCCTTGGCTTTTAGTTCCTAGGAACGAGGAGTCAAAAGAGCCAAGGTAGAGACTATAGCTTATAGTTCAGACATGCTCATACCAAGTCTCCTATCAAGAATACAACCCTTTGAAGACCAGGATCTTTAAACATGCAGCTCCAAGGGTTATAAAAATGGAAGGCACAATGCCTTCTAGTGGGTCCTTGGGATTGATAAGTGGGACCACTTTTGCTTTAATCCATTGGTTACCAGATCCATGAACTCTTTCTGTTGGAAACAGAGCTATATAGAGGTCTCTGATTAGTACATATGCTGTGATTTGACAAATGTCACCTGATCATCAGAGAGTGTTACCTTTGAATTGGTGCCTCAGTTGTGCCTCCAATAGGAGATAGAACTGATATGTTCTATCAGACTAGCTTCTTCTAGATGATGTTGTATGTTATATGAAAAACAGATCTGAATCTCACACCTCTTTCACTACAAAATAAATCCTTTTTGGATGTTATGATGTTTGGGATTCCTTGCATACGGATCAAACATTCCATAAGTTACCAGTAGTGGTGTTTGCTGAGGCTCTGGAAGTGGGGAGTTAAACCCTTCCCAGTAGAAATATTAGATATCGTGGATGAACTACTCACCCTTCCTAGATTGTAGGAGCCTGATGTAGCTGACGATCAAGACTGGGTCAGCTGAGAAAAGCTACCACAGAACTTAGAAATGCCTGCACCCTTCTCATCAATGGGTTCTTGATGCCCTCAGTAAATGGAATGTCTTCTACACCTCTTTTAGAACACAATCCTCTTGGGTGTCTTTTAAACTTGCATAATATATCTATTATGCCTACAACTCTTTGCTTTTTCTATGCCATCTCCAAAGATCTACCATGACAACTCACCCGTTTCCACTTCATTAAGTGTAGGCCAGTGCTTCCTCCAGGATTCTAAGAAGTTCCCTAGCAGTATGTTTGCTCTATCCTCCAGTTCTCTGCCACAGTGTTAAAGTCCTATGCTTTGAGAAAGTGTCCAAAATCAAAGAATTCTTGATTTTCCAGTCTTATGTTATGGTCCTTATGTTTTATTGTTCAAAATCCAGTCCCAAGCATATTCCTTCAGGTCCTGCTAATATTCCCCTGACTCCTGCCAATTTCTGAAGCTTCCTTGGAGGGGAATCACTTTTCCATCTTACAATTCCAGCTTTCCCCACCCAGGTTATGTTGGGCTTTCACACTAGTTATCAGCCTGATAACAAGGAAAGTAGTTAGAAGCAACTCCTGAAGGAGAATCTGTTGACTTAAGAGAAAGTGTCTTCCTCTTGAAAGAAGTTTGAACATTTAAAAAGGGTGTGGAGTGAGGCAACTCTGGGAATTCAGGGTCATCTGCATAGTCCTAATCCTTGGAAATATCCATTCCATACATTAGGGTAACAATGTGTAAACTACAGGAAGCATGGAAGGTATCTTAGCATTTCAATGTCTCTGGAGCTCCATGACTGTAAATATTTAAGTCCTATGTTGTTCCTCCTTGTATCAGTGCTTCTACTACAAGAAGTAAGGGTCTGGTAGCTTATAAAGAAGCTCACTGTCCCTCATCAATACATATTAATAAGCAGCCAGCTCCACTGTCTTTGGAGGGATTATTCTCTCAATACTTTTCAAATGTCTTTATCATCACAGTGGGCAAGGCATTCCCCTGAACTAGAGTATTTCCAGGGTCACCACCAGTGAGTTCTTAAGCAAATAATTCATTATCTTTCTTCATCTTTTGTCAGGGATTATTTATGTACCACATTCTAGCTAAAGAGTTAGCGATCCGATCCCAAACCCCAGGTTTACTGCCTATTTTCTCAGGCCATTCTTAGTACTTACTGTGTCACTTCAGATTTTCTAAGCAAATGTCAGTACATAACTCTACACATAGGATTTTATAGGGAGAAATGCCTGAGAAAGGAAAAAGGGAGAGGGAACAGGAATAGATGTGGAGAGCCTTCAGATTATTGTAGAGATACGACAATATCTGTGAAAGGAGTGGGGGAAGAAAGGAGGACTGGATAGAAAAGGCCTCAGACTGAATTACAATTCTGAGAAAATCACAGCAAAGCTGATGGGGGAGTCCCAGAGTAAATATTACTCATTAGAGTAATTGAAACAGTCCTGCACTGAGTAGGAATGGTCCAGTCTGCTCCCTGCTGTGGTTGCTAATTGGTGGGGAGCAGCCCAACAAAACCAGGAAGAGCACAGCCTTGGTATGAATGGCGCAGCAAATCTCAAAGGCGGGGCAAATAAAGGGTTTCACCCAATCACACTCCTTATGGTAGGCGAGGAGATGATTTTCCATGGGTCTCTCACATTTCTGCAAATCTTGTGAAGCAAGGCACTGATTGCATATTTTCTAGACTATTTTTGAAGAATAGCAAGCAACCTTGGAAACAGAGAAAATGTCTTCATCTAAAGCAAAGCAGTCATACGTACTACCCATCACAAAATATTCTGGTCCCCTAGGCTCAGGGTTCTTCTGCCATGCAGTCTCTGGCATTCGTTGGGTTCCGCGCATCCGTTTTGACCTCCTGGGAGTTGGGGTCAAAAGGAACTGATGCAAATATGCTGATGCTCATGCTGCTTGCAGTGCCATGGGAACAAAATCAGCTGTCTTTAACTCAGCATTTTAGAAACTGTGTGAAAGCTAGTTTGTAAACTTGCAAGCAGAATAAAAACTCAGATCCTTCATACTTCTCAGTAGTTCTGTCTTGAAGGCCGTTCCATTTTTTCCTGTGATCCATTGATTATTAAGAAGTATGTTGCTGGAAACAACCTAAGTGTCCATCAGTGGATAATGGATTTTAAAAGTGTGAGAAATGCACGCACACACACACACACACACACAAAATGAAGTATTATTAAGCCATTTTAAAAAGAAGGAAATCCTGCTATTTATGACAACATAGATAAAACTTGAGGATATTATATATAGCCATATAGCCATAACTGACATAACATGCACAGGTTTGCATATTCAGTATGGTCCACTTAAAAAGTCAACTCCATGTGCGCTATCCAAATAACAAGTCGAAATAAGTGTGAGTAGAAAAATTCAAGCATGTGATAAAGGAGAAATTGATTCACATTCCTAAAAATCTTGTTTCTATGATGATATGTAAGTGGTCCATATTTAGGTATGTGTTTCTTAATATATTCCTTTCCTTTTGTAGAATGTGTGATTTTACCAGAACAGTACACCTTAATATATTCCTTTCATTTTAATAGTACTTGTGCTATATCTTCACTTTTTATTTTATCTTTGAGTGCTATATATAAACCCGATTTCCCACTCCACATGCATAACTAATTCCTCCATTAGGCCAACTGGAGTTCAAGGCTTGAAGACTGAGCTGAATTAAAGCTATGCCGAATCAATTCTTACTAGTGTCCCAGTAATATTTGGAGAGAGAGGGAAAGAAAGAGAAAATCTATGCCAACTTCAGGCTTTACAAGGTCAGAAAGAGAGATTAAAGAAGATAAAACATGACACTGGTGTTTTATGAAAGTTACTACGAATTGTCTCATTATCAGCTAGGATAGCTCTGCCTCATGCTCAAGGTGACTGAATGGGAGCATACATATAAAATTACCACCACAATTATCTCTTCTGACATAAAAAAAATTGATTACAGAGTCTTTATCATAAAAATAATCCATTTACATATTAGAACTTCATTTCTGCATCTCAAATATTTTTCAAAATACCTTCGAGACTTAAAAAGAATTATTATTTGTGCATCTGAGACATTCATTCACTTAAGATGCATTTATTGAGCATCCGTGACATTATCCAGACACCATGCCAAGCACCAGTCAGGTATAGCAGTCAACCAAATATGCAGAAATCCCAGTCCTCATTAAGCTGTTAAGATTTCCCTCTAATGGAGGGAGACCGATACCAAAATGATGATGATGATGATGATGATGATGATGATGATGATGATGAACAAGGATATTGCACGTTATCTGTGGTAGACAGAATTATAAGATACCCTCCAATGACTCTTATTCTTATGTAATCCCCTGGTGTTGGGTTGAGGTGGAAAGGTGAATATAATGGAAATCACTCCTGGGACTATGTTACCTTCTTATATGGCAAAAGTGATTTTACAGATGTAGTTAAGGTCCCAGATCAGTTGAATTTAAGATAAGGAGATTATCTGGATGGGCCTGACTTAATCACATAAACCTTTTATCTGCATGTGGAGGTCAGACACAGGAAAGTCAGAGATTTCAAGTGTGGCAGAACTTGATGTGAGTAACATTCTCTGATGCTGAGGAGGAAGGAGGCCATATGGCAAGGGCATGAGAGCATCCTCCAGGAGCGGAGAGGAGCCTCTGGCTGACAGCCAGCCAAAAACTGAGACCCACTTTACAACTGCAATCAACTGATTTCTGCCAACAGCCTGAATGAGCCCGGATTTTCTCCAGAGTCTCCTGATGAAAATTCAGCCCTGCTCACACCTTGATTTCAAATCTAAGCAGAGCATTCAACCACACCACTCCGAACTTGGGACCTACAAAATGTTTGCTAATAAATGAGCACGGTTTTAAGTTGCTAAATTTGTGGTACATTGTTATGTAGCAATAGAAAACTAACGCAGTATTTTAGGAGCCAATTGATACTATGTGAGAAATAGGAGAAAGATGTTACAGTAAGTGCTGGGAAACGGAATGGGGTGGGTGGACTTGAAAGTCTAAGAGTTGCCATTTTGGAGTAAAATGTAGAATAAAGTGAGGGACACTGACTTGTGGATGTCTAGGGGCTGAAGTTTCCAGCAGTGAGAAGATCTACAAAGACTCTAAGTATGTCTTGGCTGTTATTAGTCAATTAACATACGAATGTGTTACTCAAATGAAGTTATAAGGTATAGATACTGCCTGCTTTAAAGAGTTTGTGGTTGAGATGAGAGAGCAATCCTTCCCTCCTCTCCCACTTACCTTTCTTTCACCCTTTTCTCCATTCTCCCTTCCCTTCCTCCATTCATTTCTTTCAATAATTATTTACTATATGTCTGGTTTTTTTTTTCCCCTGGGACTGTGATGGGTAGTGGGAATACAATACTGGATAAGACAGACACAGCCATTACCTCCAGGACATTTACTATCTGGCGTCAGTAGAGGAACAATCATAAGCAGTATGATAAGTTGTATGAAAAGAACCATAAACGGTGGTACAGAAGAATAAAATCGGGGTTACCAGCCCTGATGTGATGACTCCAAAAAGCTTTTTCTAAGCAAGTAATGTCTAGGCTGAGACTGGAAAGAACAGCACTAACCAGGAGAAGGGAGCCAGACTTGGGAAGCAGTGTGTCCTAGCAGAGGGAGATGGACAGGTCCAAAGGCCCTGGGGAAGGACAGAGAAGGCTTACAGAGGAACTACGAGGAGTTCAGAGTGCCTGAGGTATGCAGTACAAAGGACATGGGATGGGGGAGGTGGAGACACATTCAAAGTAAACTTGGGGAAGCTGGCTGGGGCCAGAACATACAGGTCTTTTGAGCTAATTGAATGACTTTGGATTTTGCCCTAAGGGCAACAAAAAGGGAATTTGCCTTCTAGAAAGATTGCTCTGGTTGTTACATGGAGTATAGATATTTATGAGTCAAGACTGAAGAGAAGGAGGCCAGTTAGGAGGGAGGTTCAGCTAATCAAGAGAGAAATGAGGAGTGCTTTAACAGGGGAAGAACACAGAGAGAAAGAGATGAATTCAGAACAGATTTGAGGGGGGGGAAACTGATAAGAATATGATATGGAAGGATTGGAGAAAGTTCTTGAATGACTGCCAGGTTTCTGATTTGGCTCACTCTGTGGACATCATTAACTGAACTATGTCTAACATATTTTAATTAGCTGCATAATCGAGTACACTATCGAAGTAAGCGGTATTGTTTAAAAACTGTAGGAGTTGAGAAGACAAGAGGAATATGGGCAGGGGAAATGTTAGAGAAAGATGGAACATGACTGGGACTCGAGAAAAGGTGGTATTTGATTGTAGGAGGGGAGAATGGAAGAGGCTTCCTCTGAGTGAAACAGTCCAAGCAATTGGAAGAATGATAAGAAAGAATATAATTAGTAAGAGGCTAGAGTAGACAGGCCTGAAGGAGTTAAGGGTGCTTCTGGGAGTAAGATAATTTCTCTACAGAGGGTCAGGTTACAGGGGAACTTCCAAGACAGACTTTGGGATATTGGACATGATCTAACAGGAAAGCATGGTCCGTCAGTGAGTAAGAAGTGAAAACTCAAGAGCTATGTGCTTTGAAGGTTAGTCTAGCTTCAGTCGAATGGATACTTTGAGAATGGCAAAGGACATCGGGGTACTAGGGGAGCAGATAAGTTGTTTCAAACCTCCAAGGACAAGGTAATGATGTCACATAGCAGGGCACATCTTGCTAATTAGGAGGAAAGAATTGATGAAGACAGTCATGTTTTTGAATCAGAGCTACATGTTTGGAAGGACTAGACACTGAGCAGATAGACCCAGGAGTATATTTGGAGTGGATTCTTGACACGGCAGGCAGAAGTTTCGTGAGGCGGACAGTATCAAGGCAATCCAACATGGGCCAAGTAGGGTTTGCAAATGAATTAGTAAGGAATCCAGGATTACATGATACTTAGAAACCTGAGCATGCAGATAATCAGCACCGGTGGGTCCTAACAGGAAATCCTGACAACTGCTGGCAAAGCAAAATTGAGAAGACTCAGCCCTTAGAAGACATACTGCCAAGAGCAAAGCAGGTATCTGGGTCAAGGAAGGTCTAGGTCACTAAGCAGATTATTAAGGCAGAGACAGAAGGACAGATAGTAAAACCAAGATCTGCTCTTTGTAATGAGGGACCATTTGAAAATCAGGGGTAGGGAAAGACATAAAAGGTCAGTTTGGATTTGGGGCACATAACCAAAGGAGAGAGGAGAGAGTGTGAAATAGACTATCTGGAGGCTAAATTTCTCTATATTCACCCTGAATAAGGGAAAATGGACACTCAGAGTTCTTAGGACACTCATGCCTACTAGTTAAGTGCTAAGGGTTATTGAAAGAGAAGACAAACAGAGAATTTAGCTCCACATCTACTTCATGTCAGGCACAGTGCTTTTGTGGGAACCCTTTATTACTGTTAGTACTCACACCAGCCTCATGAGGAATTAATGTTACCTACATTTTCTGATGAAGAAATGCAATGGCAGAGAGATTAATTCATTAATAAAATTAAACAAATTGTAAGTGGCAGAACCAGAATTTGAACCAAGGTCTCTGCAGTTTCAAAACCCAGGCTATTCCAGTGATAAATACAACATGGCTTTGGTGTTAAAAATGTAGCATACTACTGAGTATACTGGGGGACTGGAGATTAAGGAGCGAATCCAAGAAGTCTTCCCAAGGGAGATATGACAGATTGAATATAGAAGACATAAGAGAGTGGCGAAAGGAATCACAGATGATGCTAAAGTTTTGGGCCTGGGGGATTATAAGAATGAGCCAGACGGAAATGAGAAACGTGGAGGGGAATTGTTTTAGGCAGTATTTGTGTATGTGTGTGGTTTGCTGATGTGAGAAGGAAGTGGTGAGAAGGAACTGGACTCAACTTGAGGTATAATTCATCTAAGGGAAAATATTTTAGAGGCATTTGTAAATAATGAATAACATTTAAGAGGATATATATATTTGGAAGCACATTTTAATTTGATTATTAGCACAGCGTTTTTGTGAGTTTATTTTTATTTTTTTTGAGAGAGAGAGGGAGAGAGAGCAAACAGGAGAGGGGCAGAGAGAGAGAGAGACAGAATCCCAAGCAGGCTCCGGGCTGTCAAAGCAGAGCCCACTGCAGGGCTCAATCCCATGAACCATGACATCATGACCTGAGCCAAAATCAAGAGTCAAATGCTCAGCTGACTGAGTCACCCAGGTGCCCCCACAGTCTCTTGACTGGAAGAAATTAAAAATAAGGTCTCTTTGGGACCTGTGACATTTCTATGATTCAGTCTGTGAGACAACAACTATAGATATGTGTGTGTGTGTGTGTGTGTGTGTGTGTGTGTGTGTTGCCTTTAGGTGATACACCATTAGAAGTGTACCGTCGAATTATACATAAAAATAATTAGGTACTATATATGTGTGTATGTGTGTTTATGCATTTGTAATTAGCCTATAAAATATTTTCACTTAAGTTTATTATACTCAAACCTGAGTCTGTCTTCCCGCCTTACCTCTTCTCCTGTGAGCCACTCCTCACAACATATATATATATATACTCTGGTATATGGACTGCAAATCCCTAATCATACAGAATATACACTCTATATATTATAGACTTTTCATAAATTAAAACTGAGCCCTTTAAAATATACTTTAAAGAAAATATCAAGTTGATGTAAAAATTCACTAGATTTTAGTAGTTTCGAGGACATGTGCAGAATTAAGGACACATATATTCAAGTTCGATGAGAATATAAGAAGAAAGGTGTGGGGCGCCTGAGTGGCTCAGTCAGTTAAGTGGCCGACTTCAGCTCAGGTCATGATCTTACGGTTTGTGAGTTCGAGCCCCGCGTCGGGCTCTGTGTTGATGGCTCAGAGCCTGGAGCCTGCTTCGGATTCTGTGTCTGCTTCTCTCTCTGCCCTTCCCTTGCTCACACTCTGTCTCTCTATCTCTCAAAAATAAATAAACGTGAAAAAAAATAAAAAGAAGAAGAAGAAGAAGAAGAAGAAAGGTGTGAGAATTGGAAAGAACAGCTAAGACTCCTGCCAGGGAAATCCCTGGTTAGCAAAGTACAGTCTTGCTGGCACGCACCAGGGATGTGTCATCTGTATACATTTTCAGGATTCTGTTCTCTAAGGGGTACTGTTCAGTACTCGGTATTAGGATAAAAAGCTAGAAAATCAGTTTTTACTATAAACACCATGGAGTTTTATGAACATCCAGGAATTTAAGAAATGAGGACCTTTCCTGAGAAATGCATTAGAAAGTAAGCTCCAAGTAACCAAATGCACTGAAGAGATATCAACACAATTGTTAACTGTATTCCAAAATTGTCAAATGCGCATTTTTGAGCTATAAAACAAACTTATATAATGCTTTAATTCTTATTCCCAATGAACTTCAGACCAATATTCTTCACAGGAGAAAAGTGATTCAAAGGTAGATCTAAATTTGAATTGAAGGTAAGAGAACTCATAATACATTTTATATTACTTTTTTTCCTGAATTCTCTCAATGGAAAGGCCTATAAACTGAGAAAACCAATGGCGAAAAACACCCCTAATGTTCAGATTCTTATCATGAAAAATCATTTCCCAATTAAAAAAAAAAAGTAAAAGAAAAAACAGGGATCCCGGGAAAAGGGGTTGATTCCAGATCTGGGGCCATAAATGTATGAGTTTGGAATATCAGATAGGGAGAAAGCTATCAAAGACTATAAGGATTGTGTCGATAAGACTTACAGCCAATTTAAAGAAGCTCCCATTGGCCAAAGATGGGACAATGTAATTCTCATTAAGAAGAACTACTGAAACAAATTAATGTGCTTAAATTCATTAGTTCATAATTATATTAAAATAAACTAATTAGTCACCACTGAAGGCTATAGGAAACCAACTCACTATTTTAAAAATAACAAAAAATGTTTAAAAATTAAACATTTCTGGGGCGCCTGGGTGGCTCAGTCGGTTGAGCGGCCGACTTCGGCTCAGGTCATGATCTCACGGTCTGTGAGTTCGAGCCCCGCGTCGGGCTCTGTGCTGACAGCTCAGAGCCTGGAGCCTGCTTCAGATTCTGTGTCTCCTTCTCTCTCTGCCTTCCCCTGCTCACACTCTGTCTCTATGTCTCTCAAAAATAAATAAAAACATTAAAAAAATTTAAAAAAAAATTGAACATTTCTCCTGCCTTCCTACTATAAACCATACAAAAGATGAACAACTAGTGAATGAGGGAAAATTTTGCTTTTGGTTTTTTTTTTAATATTTATTTTTGAGAGAGAGAGAGCACAAGCAGGGAAGGGGCAGAGACAGAGAGAGAGGGAAAGAGGATCCCAAGCAGGCCTCGTGCTGCCAGCAGAGAGCCAGATGCAGGGCTTAAACTCACAAACTGCTAGTTCATGAGCTGAGCCAAGGTCAGAAGCTTAACTACTGAGCCACTCAGGCGCCCCTGCTCTTGGAATTTTTTTGAACATAAATATTCCAGACAACAAATGAAGAAATAATAGAAATTAGCTATTAACCATTATGCAACTCCAAGTGCACCTGGGCTCAAAGAATCAATAGTTATTTGCATCAGTAAAAGAAAGGCAACTTGATATGGGAAGTTTCCTGATGAAAGAATACAATACCATTTTTTAAATGGACATTAAAAAGCACACACAACTAAATTGAATCTGATAAAACCGTACCCATTTCCAACTACTTATTTACAGGAAAAATAGAGTTTAGAGAGATAGGTTACAAACCAATACGGACTGCAAAGAGCAAATTTCAAATTATGGGAAATTCTTCAGACCATTGACTCTGTGTCTTCAACAAACAAATTGCAAGGGAAAAAAAGAAATGGGTGAGAAACCAGTGGATTAAAATAGAATTACAAAACATTAGATAATCAACTGAAATGTGGAATCTTAATTCAAAGTATTAAAAATGTAATATAAAAATGGACATTTGATCATACATACTTGATATTAAGGACAGTAGGAGGAAGTGATACAATCTCCAAGATTTCTTCAAAATAACATGAGAAGAAGTATGGATGCATAAATAATATGGATGCAGGTATAGATAAATTAGATGGGGCATTTGTTGATAATTATTAAAATTGAGTTTGGGATATATGTGTGTTTGTCACATTGTTCTATCTACTTCTATATGTTTCTGAAATTTTCCAACGTAAAAAATATATATATTATTTGGGGCACAAGTTTAGTCTGCACAAAACAATTGGTGATACTATCTAAACATCAGCTTGAACTTGAGATTTTACTCGTGCTGGAGAGCATCACGGCTATGAGAAAAGCAGATGCTCAGTACAGTGCTGATTGGCATGGATCTACTGGACGTGGAAAAAATAAGCAGATTATGTGGCATCTGATTTTCTAAAGAAGAGGATTTGGACCGAAATCGAGAAAGAGATTTTCCTAGATACTCTTAGATTAAGATGTCATTAGTACTCTAATTAGAAGTTGTGCCCAACAATGTCCTGGCAAAAAACAAATGAGCTACCCAAAATCACACAGCCAAGAAGATTTCCTGGAAGGACTACTTGCAGAACAGCGAGCAGAGTGACAGGGCGGGACAAGGGGTAGCACATCCCCCGGAGGAGAACAGTAAGAAGCTTTGACAAGCCCTGGGTGGCAGAGGGTAAGGGGGAAAAAATCCTACCACCTGAATCCCGAGAGCTCTGGAGGCCTGCCCAATAAGATTGGTGGCCCAGGCATAGGCAACTACAGTCACTTCCACAGTGAGACCACAGTGGAGACAGAGACAAGAGTTGAATACTGAGCTTGTTCCCCTGCTGCCCTCTGATAACGTGCAGGCCCTTACATGGGCCGAACACAACCAGAAGCTAAAGGGCACAGGAGCCAGTGTGATGCAATCCTTCCTATGCCAGCCTCCCAGGTCAGGGCACAGAAAGACAGACAGTGAAGCTACATGGGGACCAGCTGACAATGACTGGCATGGAATGTAACACTCATTAACACCAAGGCCACAGTATAAGTCTGTGAATCATTTGTATTATATGTGTGGGCATACTGACTATAGGTTAGTATGTGACAGGTATTTGTGTTTAAACATATAGAAACATGAATCAGCTTTTCAGTGTATGAATGTGTATGTGGAGAGAGAGAGAGAGAGATCCAGAGGATGGATTCATTTTACCTTGACACCTAGGCCTTCAGTTTTCAGACATGTATTTTTAATTTTTTTTTTTTTTACCCTATGTGAGAGCTTGTTTGGAGGTTCTAGCATGGGAGCACAGCTACTGGTGTCCCCTTGATCGAAGAGCAGTCCTCCCCTGTCAGGGATGGTTATCCTCTTTGACCCAACAAGCTTCCCGAGGGGTGCACATGGAGCAGTGAAGGAGAACGAAGACACCCGCCCGGTCAACCAGATCAGCTGACGCATCAACCCTGGCGATCGGTGGGGTGACCGATGTCACAGCCAGATCGCTCTCACATCCCAGTTTTCAGAGATTTAACACAAATTTCAGAAAAGGAAATACAAATGTCTGATAAAGTATAAGAAGATGTTTCACACCGCCAGAAATCTGGGAAATGCAAATTAAAATAACAAAATACTATTTTTTTTTGCCATCGGATTGTCAAATATTTAAACATTTTGTAACACCAAGTATCAGTGAAGCTGAGGGGTAATGGGAACTCACACATACTACAGGGAGAGTGCAAATCTGTCTGTTACTTGTTCAGTTTGGCGGTATGTATTCTAGAGACATTGTAGCAACATGGTTAAGAGCTCAGACGTACTCTGGGTGCAGATCTCTGCCTGCCACTTAATCTCCATATAGTCTTCAGTGAGTGATCTCATCTCTCATACCTTAGTTTCCATTTTCTTATTAAAAATACTTACTCTTCTCATGCCTCAGTTTCTTAATCCAGAAAATGGGGAAAGACTGCCAGGCACATTAGTGCTCAGTAAATGCCAAACATGTCCATATACCATAAATCAGTGATATTACTCCTCCCCTATTTGCATAAAGAAGCGACGCAAGGATATTTATTTCACTACTGTGTGTACTGTTTTTCGTAACAAATAAATGGACACAATCATTGGTATTCATTGCTAGCTATGGAAAAATTCCTGACCTATAATGTTGATTGAATAAAATATCAATGAAAAATACATGTTTCCTATGGAGGTCTTTCTCTATCTGCTAACAACTATAATATTCATAATATTTACTAGATATTTATATCTGCATATGTTGTAGAAAGTTTCTGGGGGAATATATCCACACTGACGTCCATAGTTATTTCTCTAAAGGGACAACGATCAGGGGTGAGGAAAGATAGTCAAAGGAGCTTTATATTTATCTGTCGTGCTGGAATTCTTATCAGGAAAATGTATTCCTGAGGCACTTGTGTGATTAAAAATTAATACAATTTTGTAAAAAACAGTTCCGGGCCACCTGAATCCGAAACCAATGCATGACGTGGCTACATGTCAGAAAAACCTTCTTGTTTACCAGGAAACCTTTTTTCTCTGTGGTTCCTTCTTTCTTCAAACCATAAAAACTGTATTCATGTCTAAAATTGCTTTTACTTGCTGCCTGCTGCAGTTTTTGTGTTAATCATTTATTTCCCACTAAATGTGACTCATACCAAGACGCATGAATGGCAGCAATGATCTGTAGCCCTCCGATGATCTATATTACTTCTATCTGCTATTTTCAAACATCATTTCTTCTTTGAAAAAAAGAAAGCAATGACAATAACTAATGCTAATAACACAGTTACAGTTTATGGTTACCTATAATTTGCACATAAATAATACGAGCTTTGGGAGGGCAACTTAATAATTTTTCCCTGAAGAGTTATAAATAAGTTTTAAAATGTGAGCTACGGGGTTAAAAATCAGAGACGGGGACAGAATAATTTTGACTAATTCAAAGTTCAGAGTGAGTGATTACATAAACTTTCAGATGAAACCTGAGGAAAATAAAAAGCAAGATAGGGAACGGATGAAGTTTTGTGAGGAAAATACAAAACTGTACTCAGATGTTTGAATTTGTTTAACAGGTTTGCCAAATCATATGATTATGAAAATGTGTATGCAAATGGTAGAAAGTAGACAGTTGTTAACTATTATTGTTATTTTAATAATGATATTTTAAAATGATATTTTAAACCAAAAATAATTCAATTTTATGTTTATCAACTTTTTCCCTCTGGGAGCCTCCAAATCAGGGAGAGTATAATTTTTGTAAATAACCATAAGCTTAAATTTTGTCTGGGGCAATAATTCAAATTGTGTGCCTAGGGTTTACAAGGAAATTGCCTCATATACGATCGTAAGTGATAAACCCATAAATTGGATGTCACCAAAATGTTCGGTCAGCTCAGTTCGTCCTTTGGATATTGATGTCCTTGATAATCTGTTATTAACATAACCATTTGAAAATTATAAATAATACTGTTTCTTACCCATTGAACTTATCACTTTTATTTTACTATTAAATTATTTTTACGCAATGCAAATACAATACTATTATGTTGTAGAATTGGTAACGTTATGGAGTAAAAACTCAAGCTCTATATAACTTCTTGATTCTGCTTTTTCATTCACTATAGTTCTTTTATATTTGTCAACAATGATACCATAAAAATTGCAGGTCTCCTATGGATTATCCCCCCCGCCCCCAGAGAGGTTTCCCGTACAAAAAAAGCACGGGTGTTAGGATTAATACTTTCAAATTGATTTTACTTTAAAAATATGGTGCCACCATTTAACTATATTTTAAAAATATAATTAGTGTATTTTAGTAGTTCATAAACACCCTATTCTGCAAAACAACTGATTTCATTAAGGATGAAATATATTAAAAATAGATATTTGACTTAGTTTAACATATGTTTAATCTGCTGAAAGGCACTGAACAAATTCCAAGTAGCTAATGTAAGCAAATTTCAAAATAATTGATTCCAGTTTGCTCTAAAACATGAACCAGAGAAGCAGATTGTTTGGCAGATTATTTCTCTCCTTGAGAGAAGTCAAGAAGTGCCATCCTAGACTGAACTGATAATCTCCTTCTCGTCCTTTCCTCTACTCTACCTCTGGAATATTGCACTTTGCTTTTTTCTTTCTGAGAGAGAGAGAGAGAGAGAGAGAGTAGGAGAGGGGTAGAGAGAGGGAGAGAGGGAATTTCAAGCAGGCTCCATGCTGCAAGAGAGGAACCCAATGTGGGGCTCAAACTCATAAACGCCATGATCATGACCAGAGCTGAAATCAAGAATCAGACACTGGGGGCCTTGTGTCCTCAAAGCCATGTTGATAAGAGGGATGTTATGAGGAGAGAAAGCCTTCTCTGGGAAGGCTTAGAAATATTTCTGGAAGGATTTTATTTTTAGTCAGCCCATTCTATTTTTCTGTTTCCCTCTCTCCATCCTTCTTTCTTATCTTCACCCCAGACACTACCATCCCTTTTTCCTGTCTAAGCCCCAGATACTATTTAGAACCACTCATTATTAGCAACCGGTGATATAGAAAACACACCACAAATAATAAATTAAATTATTAATTATTAAAGGTGTACCGCTTTGTTTTTTAAATTTCAAATAGATTCTCTCCTTCTTAAACATGCAGATAACAAAGTAATTCAAAGAAAGCAAAAATCACCTTTAATCTCATTGCTTCGAAGCACCCACAGTTAGCATTTTGGTGCACATCTTTCCAGAGAGTGTCCCATACATGTTTACTTTTTAAACAAATGGAAGCATATTTTGTATAACCTTGTCATTTACTTAATATATTGCAATTTTCTTTACATGTGAGTAAATATTGATTTGCGAATACCACCGTTTAAAAGGCCTCATAGTATTACTTATATAATATATAACATGAAATATGTATAACATATAACATGCAACATATAATATATAAATATTATAAAATTTTAAATATAATAATATGTAAATATTATATAAAATATTATATATATTATATAAAATATATATAAATAATAAAATTTTTTGATAGACATAGGTTTTAAAATTAGCAAATATAACTTTAATTAAAAAAAACGTTTCCCAACTTTAATGTTAGCTATTAGAGAACTGGTTAAGTTTCCTTAAGTTTACTCAGATATGCAAATAGGTTTTCACAGAATTTGCAGCTTCTGGTAACAGCTACCTTCTCCTGCTTCTGTTAGAGCTAAGGGACAGAACTTACTTTGGATTCTATTCCTACAAACTTACCCTCATCATTGAGAAAATGTAGTGTTTCTCCCTTTGTTCATTCATTAAAGCAAATATTTGTTAATCCCCTAAGATACAATAGTATTGACATCATATTGCTCCTCGAAAATTGGTATAACATTTACCTACTTACTCCAATTCCTCCAAGAATACCCTGGAGCATATAAACGGGTGGTGCTTTACAAAGAGGGATAAAAAGGCATAATGATCATGCCCAACAGGCTAAAGAAGAGTGAAAAAACTCAACCACTAGAAAACAGAAACCAACCAAAAGAAGGTAGAGCAATATGCATTCATGTTGTCATTCATTTCTTCACCCAACCAACATCCCTGAACTATTTGGTATGTGTCTGGCACTGTGCTAATTCTAGTGAGAAGAACCATTTATGGTCAGATGATAAGTACTTACCAGAGGTAAATTCAGAGTCCTACCAAACTCTTAGGAAAGGCAACCTCCGATAATGGAGGTAAAAAGTGGTCACAGAAGTGGTCCAACTAAGAACTAAGTTTAGGCACTTGAAGTAATAAATTAATAAAACACAGAGGCCACTGGACTGCCAGGCAGCCTACCTAAGCAAACTAAAATCTAAGCCTGTAAATGCTTCAAGGTTACGAAATTGAAATCTAAGGACAACCAATCACAAACAGCCAACCAGGCTTCAAGCTGCAGCCGATCAATAGTTTCCTTATTTTGCTTCTGCCTTTTCTCTATAAAAGTCTCTCACTGAGCCTCTGTCAGGGGAGTGCTGGTAACCACTTCTGGTTTGGCGCTGCCCCGCTCTAATCGATTTTTGCTCAAATAAACTCTTAAAATTTTTAATATGTCTCAGTTTATCTTTTAACAGGAGTTAGAGACTTTGGTATCTTTCATTGCCTTATCAGACTCACAGGTTTTGAACCGCGAATGCAGTCACTCTAAAGATGGTCCTGTGGCAGAGTAAGGAAGTCCTACTACAGTGGAGGGCATGTTGTTAATAGAGCCTAGTGTCTGGGAGATTATCAAATGAAGTAAGTGCCAGGAACGGGTGAGGGTTTGAGTCCAGGCTCTGCCATTCACCATCTGTGTTGGGTGGACCCTCAGTTAAATCTACTTTATAGGATTATCAGGAGAAAAGAAATTTCTCCTACATGTGTCAGCATCTCATGAAGTGTCAAGGTTACCAATGTAAAATCTGCCACAGTAAACATCGCGGGAGCAGCGTGAATGCTGACACCATCTAAGCAGTGGCAATATGACAACTACATTTAACAGTACATATTTTGTTCTGACAAAATGATGAGAAAGATATGACAGGCTAATCTGTTAGTCCAATATTTTATAGCCCTTATCATTAATTAAAAATTTTCTGCTTCCTTATATACTTCTGTTCTCCTCAGAGACTTGCCTTTAGACATGTTAATATAAGCCTAGTCTTCTTTCCAACTTAGTTCATTTCTAGTTAAAAAAAATAAATATGGTGAATAACATAAGCTAGAGAGCAATAAACAGACATAATACTTTATTATGTATAAATATATACACACACACATATATATAGACATATATATCCAGCTCCAGTATAATCAAAATCTGATAAGCAATGGTTTCAATAAAAATTAGTGTCACTAGAAGAAGGTCAGAAAGAAAGTTTCTATCTAGTATGGGTACATAGACTCCCCATGGAAACCTCAGGGATACTGAGGTCAAGTTCCTATTGAATATGATTGACAGGTGGGGCTCCCTTCTTCTGCCTACCCCCACTAGTGGAACAGAGGTGCTAGCTTGAACGTAGCATGTTGGGAATACTGCAACAATAATTGCCCTTCCTCTGCTTGTGAAGAGGAGGCTCCATGGCAGAAGCGGCAAGTCAAGGGGTCCCCAGTCTATTGGCCCCCACACACTGAGTGCTTAGCTTCCAGAGTGGGGGAGTCATTTGGTTCCAAACTTTTTGTTGCTCTTATCCTCAGCTCCAGACCGCCAGCTCAAACGTTTTGTTCTGGGGAGAAACAGGCCATAAAATGAATGCCAACTCCATTTGCAATGGAGAGTGAAGAAGTTCAAGTCTAAAGGTACTCTGAAGAACAGCAAAGTCTATGGTGAAAGCGTACTGGGAGCATATTCAAGATAGAGACTAACCAGGGGAGGTATCTGGGTGGCTCAGTTGGTGAAGCGGTTAAGCATCTGACTCTTGATTTTAGCTCAGGTCAATCTCATGGTTTGTGGAATCAAGCTCCCTGCTAATGCAGAGCCTGCTTGGGATTCTCTCTCTCCCTCTCTCTTTGCCCCTCCACCACTCATGCTCTGTCTCTCTCAAAATAAATAAATACATTTTAAAAATAAATAAATAAATTGTAGATTAGCTTATGTGGGAGAAAACTAGGCACTAGAGTAGCCAGGAAGAGCTCTTCCGATCTCAGAACAAAAATCAGACAATGACCTCAGAAACTATTCCTTCAAAGAAGCCAGAATTTGATGACGTATCACTTCTTCTTGAAATGTTCCGTAGAATTCACTAGTGAAACCATCTGAGCCTGGTACTTTTCTTTTTCTGAAAAGTTATTAATAATTGATTCAGTTTCCTTAGTATATACAGGCCAATTCAATTTTCAAATTTTCCCTGTGTAAGTTTTGATAGTTTTGTGTCTTCCAAGGAATTGGTCTGTTTCATCTAAGTTATTAAATTTGTGGGCATATGTGTCTGAGCTGTGACCCTCACAAGTACATCTCTACAATGAGATCTTTCTTGGATCTCCAGCATGGTATTCCTGAAAGTAATACCTCTAAAAGAGTGGGTTCCCTCAAAATGCAGTTCCCAAGAATTTCCTACTCTCATGCCCCTCTACATTTGGCATCTAACAATTCATCAGACCTCCCCTTCTAATCTTTCTTGACTCCACTGGCTTCTGGTCCTCATAAACAGATCTTGGCTGTGATATATTTGCCTGTCTCTTCATATTTCAGGGTGATGATTTGCCCTGTAACTTCAGTTCTCTGATGGAGTCCAAGAAAAATAATTGATTTTCAATTTGCAAATTTAAAAAAAATTTTAAGTGTATTTATTTTTGAGAGAGAGAGAGAGAGAGATACACACAGAGTGCAAGAAGGAGAGGGGCAGAAAGAGAGAGAGAGACACAGAATCTGAAACAGGCTCCAGGTTCTGAGCTGTCAGCACAGAGCCCAATGCAGGAGCCCACACACTGTGAGATCATGACCTGAGCTAAAGTCGGATGCTTAACCGACTAAGCCACCCAGACAACCCAAATTTTTAGATTTTTTTAAATGTAAGAACAGAAATGGTGGGTTCCAAACTCTTTATATGTTAGATCTGAAACAGGAAGTGGTTAGTTTAATCGTTTTTATTGCTGAGTAGCAATCCATTGTATAAATATACCACAATGGGTTTATTCATTCTCTTGTTGATGGAATTTTGGATCGTTTTGAATTTTTGTCCATTAATAAAGCTGCAGTGGACACTCTTTTAACTATTAGTGGTCATAATAATCATCAATTCTATAATTCCAGATTCAAGCTAGCCAATTGATCAAAACACTGCACCCATACAGCAAAGGATTCACCACAGGAACTGACCCTGTAACTTACTCAGCACTGGCTGGCTGGACATTCTCTGCAGAAAACAGACATGAATAGAATATCAAACTTACTGCTAATAGACTTCAGCCTGAGAATAATTACTTTCTATAGCACAAGCCATGAACTCAAGTCCACATAAAAGGATCCTTCTTTCTTTTACTAGAACTACTTTTCTGTTGAGCCACCATTTGACTTGGTGACAGCCTATGCAACGTTGGTCATTTCCAAGTAAACTGACCCAGTCAATAAAGATTTCATTCCCTTATAAAGATTCCTTCTTCCCCATTTCCCTCTTGATTCTAAGCTCTAGGGTATATATACTGCCATTCCATTGGTGGAAAGATGACATCTTGTTCTGACCTGTGCTGGTACTTGCTAAGATAGACAATTTGCTAAAGATGTCTTTACATCATTTGTGCTCTTTCTTTGTTTCTTTTTTTTTTTTCTTTCAGTAGGCTCGATGCCCAGCATGGAACTCAACGCTTGAACTCATGACTCTGAGATCAAGAGCTGAGCTGAGATCAAGAGTAGGACACTTAATTGACTGAGCCACCCAAGTGCCCTTATGCTCTTTCTTTTTGAAAATGCACACACACTGTTATACTTCGTCACCTGAAAATAATAACTAAATAAGCTATAATAAGTTATTATCAAATATCTACAATTCTTTTGTATTTAAAATTCAAATCATAGTACATGGGTTATCTGGAAAATTGTATCTCTTCTAACTTGAGTTACAGCAAATCACCAGGAATACCTGCGGCTGATTCACTTTCTAGTTATGCCATGTGCCCAACAAAATACTGTGCAACCAATAAAAACAGTTGGGATAGATTATTTCAAGGTCACTACAGAATGTGTTTTAATTCTTAATCTTAAGAATGTTAACTTGTATGGGGCAGATTCCATTTATCCTCAGTACAGAGAATAATTCTCCTCTTTCACTGTCATCCCTTATTAAGGGCTATTCTCACTAAATATTAGTTGACTTACTTTTTAGAATAAGCTAATCTGCCTCCACTCCACACTCCACACTAATAAAATTTGAGAGATTTTAAAATGCTTCTTAAAGCCCAGTCTGGGAATTTTTACCAGATTCATCATGATATTAGGAAGGCATAAAGTGTGAACATTTCTTTCTGGGCCAGAAAAATCTTATATTCAATGAAAAGTCAGTTTAGAACTTATCATTAGCCAGTCCATACAACATGTAGGAAATTGGGTTGCATTTGAAATTCCTTGATATAGTTTATGATGGTCAAATTTAGTGGATTTTTTATTTTTACAAAAATATATCATAAACCTTGTTAATATGGTGGACAGGAAAGGAAACACATAATTTTCTTTTTTTTAATTTGTTTTTATTTTTAAGAGAGGTGGGGGGAGAGAGCACACAAGTGAGTAGGGAAGGGGTAGAGAGAGAGGGAGACAGAGGATCAGAAGCAGGCTCTGCACTGACAGCAGAGAGCCCGATGCAGGGCTTGAACTCACGAGTTGTGAGATCATGACCTGAGCCAAAGTTAGACGCTTAACTGACTGAGCCACCCAGGTGCCCCACCACATAATTTTCAAAATGACTAGCTTTATGCAATGATTGGTATGCTGCTCATTAGATGTTACTAAGTATGAAACTATACTTTTGAGGTTCTGAATTTCCTAAAAGGGTGGAAGAGGTGAGACGTTGAACTCGATTAACTCTTAACACTTCTTATCACTCAAAAATGCAGTTCTTACTTAAGTTTATGTCCATGGGGACAAAGGAGAGGGAATGCCTACAAGTCTAGGGAAACGGCCAAAGACATAGGGCGACAAAGAACATGGCATGTTTGGGAGGGAGACAGAAAGTCGAGCATTTTGACCACAGTAGAGGGTTTGTGTTTATAAAATAAAGCCTGAAAGGTAGGTTGGGGCTGTATTATAAAGAGCCTTGAATACTGGGTAAAGAGTTTGTATTTTATCCTACAGGTAAGAGACAGCAATTGTAAACTTCAGGTCAAGGTGAGCATAATAATGGTTACAAAAGGAATGGTCAGCTGTTAACAATGAGGTGTGGATTAAATGAGAGTGAGGCTGGAAGAAGAAAGATGAATAGAGAGAATGTCTTCTAAAATAGGTGAGAGTTAATGATGGCTTGGGCAAGGGTGATGTCAGTAAGACTTTGAACAAGGATGATTGTGGAGTAACAAAAGCATTTGGAAGAAAGAATTGGTAAACCTGGCTGATACGATCTAGGGCTCTATCGAGAAGAAAGATGCAAAGACAATTCCAGTTTAATGTTGGGAAAATCATGTTTCCACTTAGTGCAACATGGAAAGCATTTAGAGAAAATAGAAAATGTGAGTTCAGTTTTAGAGACTTAAGAAGCATACGTAGGTATATAAGAAGAAACATGCCGTGCCGTGGAATCCGTAGGACTGGCTGAGACGGCAGGGATGTACCCATTTTAATTTTAAATAAAACTTCGCTGAGAAAAATAGGCAGATGACATAAAGGTTCCACTCGAACTTCGCATTTGAAAACTGAAGGGACCTAGTCATTCATATTACTGTCACATTTTAAATCTATACTCAAACATACAGTTAGATTCTGTATTTACTCTTTTGTGTGTATGTTTTGCTAGAACATTATAGGTAGGCGATGTCTTCTGATTTGGCAGTGATTAGCTTAATAAATTAAATGTTTATTATCAAAGGGTAATTTTTACCATGTAAGTGAATGTTCCCATTGAATATCTCCAATAAAATGTGAAGTATTAGTTTTCCTGACAAAAGAGATCTCTGAATATACTAAGTCTATGTAACATCAAAGTAACTAAGTGGTTCAAGGTAGTGAAAAAATAATTCAAACTATTTTATGACACTTATTGGTTAAATTGCAATCAAAGCAGCTATTTAATAATTTTTTGTAAATAAAGCCACAATATGATCTGATTCCAAATCAACAAACAGTAGATTTTTTGCGTGTTAGAGAGGTTCAAGAATGTCCATAGTGACATCGCAATTAACCTAGCCAGCTTCCTCACCTGTGAAGTGAGATGCCGAAATGATAGGTAAGTCCTTTTTTGGTTAGTACATTTTATTATATGTAAATACTAAGTCTTGAGAAAACAACAAAACAAAATCTTATTAGGGAACATGTCAGGTATACTAAAAAGTACAACAGAAAGAACAATTAATTAGCAAGAAAATCTAAAATCACGGGATGTGGTGATCTATATTAAGGGAAACTCATTTTACACCACGTCTTTTTACCCGGGAAGCTTTCAAGAATTCTGTGATTGCAGTAATCACAGTCTTAAGGGGGTGGGAATCCAAGCAAATATTCTAAATCCCATTTCATCTGACAGAGCAAGTCCGCGGTATAACGTAGCAGGTCAAAGCGTGGGCCTCAGTTCGGCGGCACAGCATCATCTGGGATCTTGTTAGAAATGCGGGATCTCAGGGGCACCTGGGTGGCTCCTTTCGTTAAGGGTCGGACTTCAGCTCAGGCCATGATCATGCGGTTCATGGGTTCAAGCCCCGCGTCAGGCTCTGTGCTGACAGCTTAGAGCCTGGAGCCTGGTTTGGATTCTGTGTCTCCCTCTCCCCTGCTGGCACTCTCTCTCTCAAGAATAAATAAAACATTTTTTAAAAATTAAGAAAAAAAAAAAGAAAAGAGAAATGCAGATCTCATACTCCACTCCAAGCCTACTGAACCAGAATCCACGTTTTAACAAGATCCCCAGGTGACTCCCACACACATCACTGTAGAAGAAGCACTGATACACAACCCTACCCGAGCTGCACCTAGAGAGTGAGCAAATTCACACCATCTGCCTACCGAGATCCCACCTCGGTCTTACTTGTCTTTAGTTAATCAGATTTTATGATGTCACTTGCCCTAATATCGGACACTTAGTAAAAGCTATGTGACCCCGAAGAGATTCTTCATGAAAGAAATAGCTTGAATTAAACGTCGTGTAAGAGTGGTATAGACCATTTATGGGAACTTCCTCCACTTCAGCCCAGGAGAGTCCAGAGACATTTCGTTTAAAATCCGAATGCGGTTCCTTTATCATCTGCTGCTTCATTCACCAGGGCAAGAACAAAGCAAATCTGGAAGACTGTACAGAAGATACACGTTCTTACTCATTTTATAGTATATGTTCCGTTTTACAGGCTTGCTGTAGAAACTGCTTTAAGTCACACACAAGGGACTATTTCTTGCTTAAGCTTCATTAAGCCTTTTTATTTTATTTTTTATTTTAAAAAAATTTTTTAATGTTTATTATTTTTGAGAGTGAGAAAGAGAGACACAGAGCAAGCAGGGGAAGGGCAGAGAGAGAGGGAGACACAGAATCCGAAGCAGGCTCCAGGCGCTGAGCTGTCAGCACAGAGCCTGATGTGGGGCTCAAACTCAGAGACCTCCAGATCATGACCTGAGCTGAATTCGGCCTCTTAATCTACTAAGCCATCCACGCACCCCACTCTAAGATTTTTTAAAATACAGGCTTGCAACAATGCTTGGAAACTAGTAAACTGAACTGACTGAAACGGATACTTGTTTTAGTTGCTCTGGAGAAGAAAAGGGTAAGGTAACAGGGAAGTAAATAAGGAAACATTTCTTGAGCGTCTCTTCTGCGCTAAGTACTACACTGGGTGTTTTATATAAAGTAGCAGGGTTTACCAATTTAAAGACAAATGTTAAATTTGACGCCCGCTCTCTAATCATGTGAATGTGGTGTTACTGTGATCTGTCACAACTATAACAACTATAAAAACACAGCTTCTTAAATAACTCATAAAAATGTACGTGTCTAAAACTTTGTTTTATTATAAACTATTAATACTTCCAGGCCTTCCCCATTCCCTTCCCCACCCAGGTATACATTATTAAGAAAATAGCATATAACAGTAGAAATCAGATGATCTTGTTATTACAATATTCAAAGAGCCTATCTTAGATCTTAAACACACATAGAGACCTTACCTGATGATACTGTTTATCTGATTACGGTCCCTGAAAAGTATCTCAGAACTATACTTGAAAGCATTTTGCAACTGGTTTCAGTTAACGGGCTACCGTATATGCAAGCACTGCCTGTATAACAAAAGCGCCATCTGAAGGTACCATAAGGTGAAAAGAAGGAGGTGAATATTGGAGGAGCTCAGTACCTGTAGTACCTATATAAAGGATTAACATAAGAGACTCTATCTTTTTTACAGCTTAGTCTAAAAGAATGTTTCAGGAGGCACCACATACCACAAAATTCTCCCTAAAAATCTTCAGACTTTCTAACTCAGAGAAATAGTAGACAGACTTCAAGGGAAGTACAACTTCTGGAAAGTGAGTGAATAACCCCCTAGAAAGGAGAGAGACAGAGAAAAGGGCCCCCAAATCGGTACACAAACTGTGCCCAACTGTGCAGCAGAATCCTAAATCATGCATGTGTGAGGCAGACCACGGAAGTCAGCTAAGGATGGAAGAACGGAACCGAGGTTTGAGCTGCAGCAGAAGAGACAAGGTTTGCAGTCTGAGTCCCATTTATTGCCAACTAAAACAAATGAAAAAAATCAACACTCTTTGGAAGGATTTAAAAGAAAATATGTTCTTCACAGAGTCACATTCACAGTGTCCAGATACACTCTAGAATTACTTCACATTTTAGAGAACAAAGAATATAGTGACTCATTCTCAAGAGAAAATACATGGAAACCAACCCCGAAATGACCCAGGCATTGGGATTAGCAGACAAGAATGTTTAAGCAACTTTTCTAACCATGCTCAATGACATAAGGAAAATATTCTCACAGTGAATAAAAGATAGGAAATCTCAGCAAAGAAGAAAAAAAAAACTATCAAAAAGAACTGAAATTGAATTCTAAAACTTAAAAAAATACAATATGGGAAACAAAGACTCACGGGATAGGTTTAATGGAGACGACAGAGGAATGAGAAAGTAAACTGGAACATAGTGGAATATAAATGAGCCGATGTGAAGAACAGGTTGCAAAAGTGACAAGTCTCGGGGTCGTGTGGGACAATATCAAATGATTTAACATGTATGCAATTAAAGTTAAGAAGGAGAGGAGTAAGAGAATGGGGCAGAACAAATATTTGAATACATAATGGTTGGCTATTTCCAAAATTTGATAAAACATATATATTTACATTTCCCAGATTCTCAGAGAACCAAAAATAGGAAAGACAAGACGGAAAACACTCATCCGCGCATCATGGACAAACTGCCAAAAACCAAAAATTCAGAGAAGATCTTGAACGCAACCAGAAACTCAAAGACAATAAATATGTGTTGTCATTTTAAGCAATTAAATATGGGGGTAATTTGCTAGGGAGCAATAGATAACTAACACAACTTTATTATAGTTGGAGGTATTAATACCCCCCTCTCAACAATTGGCAGAGCAAATAGATAGGAAATCTGGATACAGAACACTCAAAATATCATCAACACATTTGCCCTAAATGTAATTTATAGAACACGTTGGTCAATAACAGAAGAAAATGAATTATTTTCAAGTGAACACAGATTATTTATTAGGATAGATCATATTCTGGATCATAAAATAAACGTCAATAAATTTAATGGGATTGAAATCATTCCAAGGATGTTTTCTGTCCACAATGGGATTGAAAGAGAAATCAAACAGAGCAATGTCTGGAAACACCAACACAGACATTAAAATCACACTTACAAATAAAACGGATCAAAAAAGACAATACTGGGAAAATTAGGAAAAAAATTAACTATCAATGAAAAGCAGGACATCAAACTATGTGAATGAACCTAAAGCAGTGCTTAGAGAGAAAATTACTGCATTAAACTCCAATATAAGAAAAGAAGGATCTCAAATCAATAATCTAAGTTTCTATCATAAGAAACTAGAAAACAAAGAGTAAATTAAACCTGGAAGAAGCCCAAAGAAAGAATAAAGAGTGAAATCAATGAAAAAGAAAACAAAATAACCCCAAAAGAGACATTGAATAAAACCAAAAGCTAAGGGGCACCTGGGTGGCTCAGTTGGTTGGGAGTCCTACTTCAGCTCAGGTCATGATCCCACAGTTCGTGGGTTTGAGCCCCGCATCAAGCTCTGTGCTGACAGCTCAAAGCCTGGAGCCTGCTTTGGATTCTCTGTTTCCTTCTCTCCCTGCCCCTGCCCCATGCGTTCTGTCTCTCTCTCTCTCTCACTCTCTCTCTCTCTCAAAAATAAATAAACATTAAAAAAAGAAGAAGAAAACAAAAGCTGATTGTTTTGAATGGGTAAAGCAAATGGATAACCTCTGTAAGACTTATCAAGTATTTACCAAACAGAAATGAAGATACAGATCCCCCCAAATAAAACCAATCAGGCATATTTACTCAAGAGATAAAAGTACAGACCCTCGAAAATGCTTGTGCAAAAATATTGATAGCTATCAAACACTGTAAACACCCCAGATGTCTATCACCAGGGGGTGGAGAAACAAATTGTGACATATTTATGCACTGGAATAAAACCATGCCATAAGAAAACCCACTCTTGATACAATGACATTGGTTCTAATGAACCTCGCAGATATGATGCTGAGCTAAAAGAGAGACACAAGAAAAGTATATACTCTATGACTCCATTTATACAAAATCCTAGAACAGACAAATTGAAAATATAGTGATAAATATCAAAGGAGTGATTATCTCTGGGTGGAGGAGGCAGGCAAGTATTTACTAAAAAGGTACACAGGGGAGTATCCTTGGTGCCCTGTGTCTTGATCCATGTGGGTGGGTTACAAGGGTGTATACATCTAGTAAGTAGTCAGACTATTCAATTAATGATCAGAGAGAGAGCGGACTGAGAGAAAGAGAGATAATCTGAAAAGATAAAACAAAGAAAAAAACTGGCTAGGATCTTGAGGGAAGTAATTAATCTGGACCACGTATCAAAGCATAGAAGACTTACAAAGCAAGACTGATTTGGAAAATACAGAAGCAAACACTAAGGTAAGAAGGCACAATCTCTAGAGAATGGACGAGGAGCCTCTGGGAATGAACAGCTTTTAAGTTATTTACTCTGTGTTTCAACACTTGACCTTGTAATTGTTTCGTGTGCATAATGTCTGTTTTATAAATAATCACACTGGCTTTAAGTACTTACGTGTGCAATGAGAGCCAAGTTAAGATTTGTAAAGCCCCTAAACACAGAAAATATTATGGTATTCTGCCTTATCTACCCCCATATGTAATTCTAAATTAAAATTATATAGCCATGGACTGAAATATTTATGGATGAATATATATAATATCTAGGATGTGCTTCAAAATAATCCGGGTAGAGAGATCAATGGGTTTGTGGAACAGTTTTGTTATGGGTTAGTAATTACTACCGCTGGGGAGGTGTCTGGGGGGCTCAGTTGTTTAAGCGTCTAACTCTTGATATCAGGCTCAGGTCTCGATCTCATGGTCCTGAGACTGAGCCCTGCATTGGGCTCTGTGCACTGACAGGGAAGGCTCTGCTAGGGATTCTCTCTCTCTGCCCCTCCCCAACTCACTCATGTGCATGTGCTCTCTGTCCCTCTCTCTCTCTAAATAAATAAATGAACCTGAAAAAAATTACTCCCATAGTTGGGTAATGGGTGTCATATTGTATATTAAAAGAAAGTTAAAGAAAACTGCAGTAACCATAAAATAAGAGTGCTAAGGCCAACAAAGTTTTTTTGTTGTTGTTGTATTTCTTGTTTTTGTTCTTGTTCTTGTTTTTGTTTTATGATAACTGCTTTGAAGCTTGAAAAAAATCTTTCAACTCTTTTAGCACCCCTGTTAAAAGCCCACACATAGTTTGCCTCCTGGGGATCCTGTTCTGGCTGGATTGAGGATTGCTGCCCGGGATGGTCTTATCTCAGGAGGGTTTCACAGGTTAAAGAGGCCCCAGGAGCAGTGCAAATAAAAGCTCGGAGAAGGAGCCAGTCCTTTGTCACTGCCTAGTAAGAAACATCCCAGCTGATGGGAGAAAGGACCTGCAATGTTTTCAATATCAGATGAGGGGGATGTAGCAATGGATCAGGCCCTAGTGTATTTAGTTTTTCTATTTAGGATGCGAAGGAAATTATAATCGAGGTTTTTATTTTGGAAATAAAACCTGAAATAGTATATTGAATTTCCTAAAAACTATTGATTGTAGAGTGTAGTCCTTTGATCTAATCTACTGTTAAATGTGTTTGACATATATTAGGCATTTATTAAATATTTCCAGTTGTTGAAATATTTGTTAATTTTCTTTGAAAAATATGAGCCCTTCTGCAGTATGAAATTGAATTAAAAATGAATTAGCTTGAATTTTTAGATTATCAAAAATCTACAACACTGAGAAAAAACACCCAAGAAAATCTTTTATACTTAAATATCTACACATTCATCTTTTTATAGTTTTTAAAGTAAGAAATAAAATTATAGTACCCTAAATAAATGACACTACCATAATCCTATCTAGTTAAGGTAGAAACTTAAGATATCATAGGTAGTAATTACTCTTTGTCACTAAACAACAAATCGATTTAGATTTAATTGTTATTTATTCACTTATACATATAGAAGGAAGATTTGTGTCATCAAACTCTAAGTCAATAATATTATAAAAAAATGAATGCTCTATTGGGAACATGTATTTAAAGATTTGGGAATGCACACAGATTAATAACAAATAGAAAGAGGAGACATTACTGTTTCATATTTGGGGCAACATCATGTCAAAGCAGTAACCTATTTGGTTAATCAACAAAGCAATCGGCAAGTATTTCTTGAATAACCACAACATGCAATGAAATGTACAAGAGATTGATATGATAAAGAGTTCACAATCCCGATGAAGGAGGAGACAATCCTAGTGTCTAATATACATGAGCTGACTAGCTAACAACGTAACATACTATGTGAATAGGTTTCAAGATGATGTTTCCAAGAGAAAGTCTTTCATAGGATGGTAACACTGACCTGGAGAACGTACTTCAATGATGGTAACAAAAAGACAGAGAGCATGTAGAAAAGGCTATGATGTACTCCATACAATCCTGGAAGTATTCACTCTACTTCTATTAAATAAGTTGTGTTAATCTTCTTTGAAATCAAACACAGAAGATCTTAAAATACCCACTTTCTCCTTTAATGTAAACTACAAAATATGTTTTGAATGCTGAGTCTCTTGTAGATATTTAAGACACAGATATAGACAGCCAACAGGAGTTAAATTGAAGACATGTTATAACAAAGAGACGTATACTGTACTGATATAGATTATAAGGCTCAAACGAGTATCTTTACATATTTGTAATTGTTATTCCCCAATTTTCTCTGATTTGTTTTATACACACAAAGAAAAAGTTCTATGTATCCCAGGAGTGAAAGCAAGCCATACAGGGTAGCCATTTCTGTCTGTTCATATAAAACATATAAAAACATGCACTGTCAAAGGTATTTACAAGTCTACAAGAATTATTTCTACATGCTGCATAATGCCGGGAATAAAACTGACTTCTCTTCACCATCATCCTTATCTTATTTTCTAAGCACCTCCAAAATGAAATAAGCATGCTTCATTCTCTAGAGAGGGAAAAAAAGGATGTTTTTATCATGGCCCTTGTCCTTGAGAATCTTAAAATGCTTTATGAGAAATGTGCAAATAAAAAAGAGACAATTTCAAAATCAGAAAACTTTCATGTATGTCTACTGGACAGCACAGATATGCTGACTATAGATTAGGAACTGGGAACAAAATATAAGGCTTTTGGTTATGATAAAACATGTAAAATGCCCTCCATTCCTGTTTCTTTCAGTTTAGCTGATTGACATAGAAAAGAGGAAAGTAAGACCAATATGTAAATGAAAACACATCCACCCATGTAGGGTGTTCAGGCTGACCTGGTGATGCAGTTCCGGGACAACGAAAGAGAAAGAACAGGAGAATCAGACACGGTGTTTGTGTCAAATAAAAAATTACCATCTTAATTAGCAAAGAAAATTTGTATATTAGTAGTATGTATTATCGCCTTATAGGAATGCACTTTGAACTATCTCAAAACGTATCCCTTAAAAGGTAAAATATCATTATTTCCAAGAATAAATCTTAATTAGGGGTCTACCCAAATATTTGCTATACATTTCTAAAGATTACAATTGGATTAGTTTACTTTCATCCTCCAACTCCGTTTTTTCATTTAGCTTCTCATAAAATACAAGGCTTCGCCACATCAAATAAACTATATGGTATTTACCGTAGGGATTAACTTTTAAATTAAAACATGTGCTTGTTAACATGGTTCCTGATGGTCTACAGGAGGTTTGGGCTGTGTCTAAATGATACATAAAGGATCGTTTTAGTGGGAAATAATTAAGTTAGGCAAACTGATTTCACATAAATAAAATTGTTTCGATTAAGCTTTTCACTTTGTAACAGGTTTCTTTGGCATTATAAAAAAACATTAGGCTTTATTTAGAAATCACCAAGGAAAAATGTGACATTTCCCCGAGATAATGTGGACAGCTATTCATATAAGTCATCTTCAATAAACAGTTTTCTTTGTCCTTAATTATTTGGATTGATCATCTACATTGACCAAAGTTATTTGTTATTGATGTTCTGATTTATTCAATATTATTCTTGGTTACACATATCGAGATATTTTGTATTCGTGAGCAAAATAAAAACAAAACCATTCAGCTTCAAAGCAACTAAAAATAGGGTAAAAACATCTCTAGCAGCGAAGTGCATAGATTATAAGCACCTTCTAAAGAGCTGTGCTCTCCGGCTGGCTTTTTCCCACTGTCTCCACTGCGACAGCACACTTAAGTTTCATCTAAAACATTTGTGTTTTGTTTATGGTCCATTGAGAAAATAAATTCCCCCAGGAGCAAGGGGCGCACTAGTGTGGTCCCATTGAGAGACGTGAACAACCATAATATGAGTTTAATGAATTGCCATTACAAACTGGAATCACAGCTATTTAAAATGGCAACAGATCCGTCCATTCTAACACGAGGAAACGAAATACACTTGCCCACTTACACCTGTTCTTTAGGCTATGTTCTCCCCTTCAGTCTGCGGAGCACACGGAGAATGCAAACAGCAGTTCACCTGAGGATAGTAGATCAGCAGAGGAGACACTGTGGCTGAGCACCAGAAGCAGCTGGGCTACTGGCACTGCCCTGTGTGCAGGAGGCTTCGGTGTAGCTAAGGGGGCAGGGAGCCCAGGCAGGATAGAAGGAAGAATACCTCTGCTTTCCTGGATTTGCAGTTACTCCCCAACAGCTGACAGGACCATGCCTCAGTACAGAATTTCTTCGGCAGATGGATACTAACTTTAACTACATAAATATGCATCTTGAAGTGATACATAAGGAGACTGAATGAACATTCTTGGAGTGTATTAATACACATACTTACATCCCCTCAATTTTCATGAATGCTTAGGACACATTTACACATTTCAGTGGAGGTCAGATGATGTTCTGTGTGAGGCTCAGGAGCTGCAAAATGGGGCTATCTTGAAAAGTCAGAGAACAGCAAAGGGTCTGACTATCTTTGTGAGCCAGAGAAAAAGCAAGGCTTCTATAGGAAAGGGGTACATTGAAAAAAAAAAAAAGTGGACAGGGATTAAATTTACCTACTCCATAATTCTACCCAGGGTCTACCTTTGCCTCAAAATTTGGTAGCTCTCAAACCAAAAAAAAAAAAGAAAGTAAAAAATCACAAAAACCACAAAACCAATAAACGACACATGAAACAACAACAAAAACAACAACAAATCCAGAAAACTATCAATTTCCCAAGTCACGGATCAGTTGACCCATCTTTTCTTGACCTATGCTGTACTGCTAATGTACTTTTCATTTTTGAAAGCTAATCAGTTCCTTAAAGGGAACATATTTTATGTATGTTTTGCATTCTTCAAGCCCCCCATATCCTCCTACGGTCCACATCCCTATCAGTCCACACCCAGAGGTATAAGAGTTTCTAATTGGTAAAACAGCGGCATCTTTACTTCAATTATTTTGAATCCATCTTCTTTTATACACTTGTCATTCAAGTCCCTTAAAAACTCCAAAATCATTAATTCCTCATGCCCCAAAATTTTTACCAGCTAATCATTCTGACTTGACCTATAACACATGCACACTCTATATATCGCTATGTCTATAAAACACATAGTTTCACTATAACAGTGAACACTGTGATTTTACCTATGGCCATTCTCATGTTAACTGCAATCTAGTTTAAAAACTCAAGGAAGCAAATTTAAAAAGTGGGGGCACCTGGGTGGCTCAGTCAGTTAAGAGTCTGATTCTTGGTTTCGATTCAGGTTATGACCTCATGGTTTGTACGTTTGAGCCCCACATGGGGCTCTACACTGACAGTGTGGAGCCTGCTTGTGATTCTCTCTCTCTGCCCCTTCCCTGCTCGCACTGTCTCTCTTCCAAAATAAACAAAACACAATTAAAAAAATAAATAAAAATCAAGACATCATAAGGGCAAAACAATAAATCTCGGAAATTTTTATTTTCCTTAGCAAGGACCCTAAGTTAGCATGAACCACAAACCCATGTGAATAGCCATATTAAAAATACTTTTTCCCTAAATGAAGGTTCTCTGGAACGAACTGCTAGTGATTGTTGAGCCACTGAAGTTGTAATGCATTTCTGAAACACATGTTATAATCATCAAACCTAAATATATCTCTAATTAAAACAAATCCTGCCATGAGTATGAAGATCAAAAGGAAAGTGCTCTTGATATATTGCTGTTCAATTTAGGCCTCCACCTCTTGTGCAGAAATCTCCCAGAGATACTGCAAATCCATTAGAGTCTGTTACATGCTAAAGCTTCTAGTTTAACTCCAATCGCCTGTGTAAAATCCTGGATTATAAATCACTGCTGAGATCTACGCCCAGGAACTATCTAGCTGTATTGTTTATGAGAGGGCTTGGAGGAGGGTGTACTGAGCAACATCTTGAGTGTAGACTGATCTGAAGATATAAATGACATTTCCAAAACAATGAGTGACTATTTTCAGCACTTCTCATTCGATGTGCAGAAAATGAGGGAGAATCATATTCCTTTAAAATAAAGCCCACAAAGTGCCTCCCTCTAATTATTGTTTTGCTCAGTAAAGACTGTATGAAAAGCTTTCTGACCAATCTGGAGTACTTCAAAAATGTATTATTATTACTATTATTTTGCTTTAAATTTTGCACGCATAACTTTTCATCGCCCACTGTAATATACCTGTGCCTTTGGTTTTTCCATTTCACTCCCTGAATCTCAGTGTTAATTTCTTCTTAAAAATGTTACATATACTAGGCTATTTGATCCTACTGTCATTTTTCTTATTATAGTATACTGATCAGTCTATTTATTTCTTCTATTGGATCCTGTAGTTAAATCTGCTTTTTAAAAAATTCCATTTTAAAATCCACTCAATTTTTAAAATTGAGATCGTTCGGGACAGCTTCCACAGGACTGCCACTGCCACTGCCACTGAATCCTGTAAACTTATCAAAAGATAATGTCTGGTAACGAGAAAGTCTAGGGTTTCCTAAATCTGATTTCCATGCAGCAAAATTTGAAAAATTTTAGCTTTCATTTGCAAGTTGATCCTCTTTTTTCTTCTTCTTTTGTTTTTTCTCTTCTTCTCTCCTTCTTCTTGTAATTTCATAATTCCTGTTATTCTTCCCTCTCCGCCCACCTTCCCTGGTTACTCCTCTGCCTTCTCCTAGTCCCATTTTAGAAGGCTGCTTAGTTGTTGCATTGACTTCTGAACAAAAGCTACCCAAGAGTATTCTTTGTGAGAACTTCCACAATATTTTTAAAAACTCCCCATTTGGTGTTTACGTAGGACGCACATGAAGGAGAAGGGCAAAGTCAGCATATTACCTTGGCCATTTAGATACTAAGGGGGCCAAAGGCCGAAATATGGGGCACAGAGACCATGAAATCATGTAAACATGGAACATAAATTAAGCTAGTAAAAAGGAGAATCTCTTGTATTTTCTTTGTGGTAATTCACCAAATAACACCACAAATAATAGAGTGTTTCATCTGTAGATCATTTAGTGTATATATGTGCATGTATATGTGTATCTTCTCTGAACATCTAGATGTAAACTAATGATTCATATAGGCTCTTATAAAGGGTTTGAGTGAAATACAAGAAATCACTATGAAACTGTGGCTACCCCAAAAACATTGACTATAATTGCTTCATATTACTATGAAACAATGAGTTGAAACAATACAAATGAATAGAATTTACACACACATACATAGACATATAACAAATACACATACCCCCCAAAAGAAAGACAATTATATGAAACCATAAAACTGAAGGCACATGCAAATATCCAAGAGAAAAATTATATTAAAACATATCCATGTAGAAAAACCAATTAATTAATTAGGTTGCAAGATAGTTGGTAACTTTAAAGCAACAGAAAATATCTTGATCATTTTCAGTAACCTAAGTTTCCAGAGATTGATGATAGTGAATTAGCAACCTGTGAGTAGCTGTGCAGTTAATATTTATAGTGAGATTTTGACTTACTGTGTACTTGGATAAGTCATGTTAGCTGACTGATGCTTCATGCTTCTGTATCTCTGAGGTGACAATACTATTTGCCTTCTCATCCACCTCCTCCTCTGCAAATAAATGAGGTAATGTTTGGGAAATGTTTGCAGCTTGGGAAGGAAACCCACTGCATACATCTCAGGTGTTAGTCCTATTCCACATTCAAGCCTGGTATATTATTCCCTCTGTTTTAAATTGAAATTGTACTGTTTGAGTTCTTGGGTTCTCACCAAAATCTGGGTCAACATAAGAAGATGATTATTTTTTATTTTAATTCTGAGGCTCTGTTCGCATCCCCTGCACGTGTGAGGGAAAACTGTAGCAAATAAACAAAGCACATAAATCAAGCTTTGAAAGAGAAAAAATTTCTATCCAGTTTTTTTTTTCCCAATAAAGAGCATGAACACTGTATTTCCCTGGAGGAATATTTCGGTCCAGGAAGGAGGATAGTGCATGCAGTGTGAGTGTGTGTGTGCGCGCGCGTGTGTGCATGTGTGTGTATGTGTGTGTGTGTGCTGTGCGTGCGCGCCCGCGGAGAGAGGGGCGGGGGAGGCGGATGAGGAGGATGAGATCATAGTTTCAGGATCCTCAGGAAACCCTGGTACTGGCAGCAGCCAGCCTCTGCTGTGCCCACATGACCCACA